>OV277702.1:12536500-13786500 GCA_922987775.1 Agonopterix subpropinquella
GGGTCGAATAGTCGGGGTTGAGTTGTCCGGGTTGAATTGTCCGGGTTGAATTGTCCGGGTTGAATTGTCGGGGTTGAGTTGTCCGGGATGAAGTGTCCGGGTCGAATTGTCGGGGTTGAGTTGTCTCGGGGTCGAGTTGTCGTAGACTCGTATAAAGTACAGGGTGTCCGGTGGCAGAATTAGGATTTAAAATATAAATAACAAAAAAACTACGTGAAATATACATTTATATTTTTAATCATTATAAAGAAGACAAATGCGGGTTTTATTTCTTAAAAATTATGTCGTCTAAATGTTGACCGTCACGTCGGATACATTCATGGAATCTGGCTTCAGTATTTCTTGCCACTCGCTGGAGAAGTGCCCACTTTCACTTAAATGGCAGTGTAAACAAGCAGAATTGTCGTTATTGGTCTCCTAAAGGACAAAACCCCCACTTAAAACACCAAAAGCCACTTCACAGTCCCAAAGTGACGGTTTGGTGTGCATTATCAAGCAGGGGAATAATTGGACCCTATTTTTTTGAAAATGGTCAAGGGCACGCAATTTCTGTGACTGGTGTCGGCGAATGCTCAATGATTTTTTTTTTCCAACATTGAGAGACCATCCTTCCTACACTTCACGGACATGGTTTCAGCAAGATGGCGCCACCCCGCACACTGCTAGGGAGACCATGGCGCTACTGCGTGATTTCTTCCCCAACCAACTGATAAGTCGTTTCGGTGACATCCCCTGGCCACCCAGGTCACCGGATCTTACACCCATGGACTTTTTTCTGTGGGGATATCTCAAAAATAAAGTCTACGAAACAAACCCGGCGACTATCTCATCATTAAAAGAAAATATCGTTCGCGAAGTTCATGGCATCTCGGCGGCACTTCTCCAGCGAGTGGCAAGAAATACTGAAGCCAGATTCCATGAATGTATCCGACGTGACGGTCAACATTTAGACGACATAATTTTTAAGAAATAAAACCCGCATTTGTCTTCTTTATAATGATTAAAAATATAAATGTATATTTCACGTAGTTTTTTTGTTATTTATATTTTAAATCCTAATTCTGCCACCGGACACCCTGTATTTGCGGGCTGGCAGCCCTAATTGTTTGCGACGCGTCAGTCGACGTGCGATATTGGCTCAATTTCCGGGACAGCAAAACGCGGACGCAGATAACGCTTATCGGCACATGCTCATGAGGTGGATGATCGATATATCACACTGTTTGTCCAAGTGCAACTACATTTATCACTTTCCATGCTTAAACTCTCTGTTTTGAAGAAAACATTTACAGTTTCCATCGTGGAAAACTCCACTGCCTAGTCCTGTCTCAGAGACAGCAAAAGTGAAGAATGTTTCTACTCCGAGAGATATCCATGGATTCATATATTTTAAAAAGTGCTTGGGATATAATCTTGTTTGCCAAGACCTTAAAGCTATGAGGCCCAAACATTGACTTGTAAGTATGCGGACAAGTCAATATACTTAGATACATAGGTTTTAAGGGTTCCGAAGTCAACAAGGAACTTATAGTTTCGCCATGTCCGTCCGTCTGTCCGCGGCTTAGCTCAGAGACGACTAGAAAGCTGTAATTTGGCATGGGTATACATATTAATCACACTAACACACCGACAAAGTGGTAGAAAAAAATCTTGACAAATATTTTTTTAAGGTCCCCTACACGTGAAGTGGGGATGAGCATTTTTTTTCTCGCTTATCCCATCACGGCTATGTAGGCTTTACAAGTATACGAGTTTTAGTCGACCAACTTAAAAAATGTACTCGGAGACGGTTAAACCAAACAAAAAGCACCCTTGTACTTGTAAGTCCATAATATTGTGACGGGCAACTACGGAACCCTACATTGTGCGTGACCCGACACGCACTTGGCCAGTTTTTTAGTATTAGATATATGAAGTACTAAGTTACGTAGTAGTACCACAGATTATTTAATAGTAGTACACCTCTTACACTTACAAGGTGTAGAGGGTACAAAGGTGTATCAAACACCCTAGTAGGTAATATTTGTTGTTATCTACCTACACCTTGTAGAATCATTAATTTTGATCGTTAAAAACTTTTCTAATTATCATCAATTTTTGCGATTTTGATTCAGATTTCAACAAAAAATTATTTGCCTATCTTTTGCTTTGTAACCTCAGGATTAGGAACACTGTTAATGGACATGTGCATCACCAACCTATTGTCTATCTCTAAGTATTGTTTACTTAATCCAATGAATTCATTAGCTCGAAGTTAAACACTGAATTAATAAATTTATTTTGACAAATAGCCTAATAGTACAGTCGCCATCAGATATATCGTAGCATACAAGGTGTCCAAATATTTCTGAGCAGTGCTAATTTTCATTAAATTATTTACAGTAAATGTTACCAATTATATCGAAACGTGTATTTTGTCATAAATATGTGAACAGCGAATTTTCAATAATTTCTTTACAGCTTTATTTAAAATTAACATGTAAAACAACGGAGTAAGGTTTTAATCCGAAACTGTTCAGATGTTTATGGCCACCATGACTGCGTCGATATATTTAATGTTCTCGGCGTTCCTATATTTTTGATTGACTATGAGTAAAGAAATTATTGAAAATTAGAACCGCTTAGAAATATTTGACCACCTTGTTTGCTACGATATATCTGCTGGTGACTATACCTACAGTCAAGAGCACATCAAGCTTTACACTTGCAGTTCGATTGTAACGCTTATGGCGCAATAAATAAGAACGGTACAAAGTCCAAAGTGTCAAGCTTGACGTGCTCTTAACTGTACGTACCAGCATGGGTAGCATGACAACCCGCGATAGCCGTGATACGACTTTATCACGTTCTTTTGCGCGCGAACGAACGGGATAAAAGACGTGATAAAGCCATATCACGGCTATCACGGGTTGGCATGCTACCAGTGCAGCATGGGTAGCATGACAACCCGCGATAGCCGTGATACGGCTTTATCACGTCTTTTATCTCTTTCGTTTGCACGCGAACGAACGAGATAAAAGACGTGATAAAGCCGTATCACGGCTATCGCGGGTTGTCATGCTACCCATGCAGGTACCTAGTTTCATGTTCAATGTTTATCCAATGATTGATTATGCATGACAAAGCGAATATTATAACTACGTTTATAGAAATAATTAAGTAATTATAGTAGATACTCTGTGATAATGATAAATGATAATACCTATCTCCTATAATGACGTAAAATTCAAAACATTAGATTAAACATGACGGTGGCAATCATTATGTAATATCTCATTCCAAAAGGATCGTCTTAATAATACCTAACCTAGCATTATAAACTCCTTTTAACATAAATATTTCAAATAATAAAATACATTTAGTTCAAATTTCATTCATGATACCCAAAGATTTTTTTGGTCTAATGATACCATTATAATAAGTTTAATTTGACGTTTACTTATTAAGGTAAATAAAGGGTGGTGGGTGGTGGGGGTTAAGGGCTTTCTTTATTTAGGGTGCTAACAGAAAGAGGTAGCAACTATCAAAATCGTCTTCTTACCTTAAAATACTTAACAGTTCTTTTTTTTTTCTATTTCTATTTATTTATTTTATTTTATTTTCTGTAAGAAGTATACTAAAATTATGAAGGAAAGACCTAAACGTTTTATTGGAAAAAAATGATCTTCCATTTCTTATTCGTAGTCTTCCATATATGCATCGGTCTACAAATTCTACATCACGATTCACGGTCGGTGCTCCAACTGAAAATGTAAGTTTGTACCAACACAGAAAAAAACTAAGTACAAACAAATTAAGATTTTTCGTATTAATTCTTCCACTTGTGTTGTGAGACCTATAATCGAATTGAATATGTAAAAAGCTAGGTATCTTCTTAGCAGGCATCATAGATAGATAATTATTGAAATCGCACATCACTTGCCATACATCACTGCCGTAAAAAAGTTATCACATTTTTGCATCGCCATTGTAATATACCTAGTACCTTGCATGATACTGTTTTTGTTTATGTTCGTAACGAAGAAATCACATTGTTTTCCTCTCGACAGAAGAGAGTGACAGAGCATTGCGTGCACGGCAGTCGACGCCCCCGGGTTTCTATGCTCAGCACGCGTGACCATTTGATATCGATGTCTTTAAATTAGATTCAACAACATAATGCCGGCTAAGAAACCTAATTGTATGTGCCATAAATTGTTAGTTATTTGCAATCAAAATCAGGCATTTCCTTTCCATCTGTGACAAATAGATAAACAGAGACTGCTACGAGCACAATGGCTACGTCCTAACGTCGTTATTTCGTGTTGACTAATGATAAGACTTCTTAAGATTTCATTATTTAAGGTGCAGTATTTTGACATTGGAAATGTATTTTCGTGCGTTCCAGTATAGGCTCCGATTTCACGAAAAAATGCGATCCCAGAAAGTTGTTAAGATATGATACTCAAAAAAGGCTCAAAAGACGCGTATTTACGAGAGCTATAAAGTATAAAAATAATTATTTGAGAAAGTCAAAAACGAAAAAGTTATAGCCGAAATAGAGAAATATAAAACATTTTCTACCCGAATTTTTGATTTTGGCACTCGATATTTTAGAAACGAAGAACGATATCAAAAATTTAAGAAACACTCCTCTGGACAATTTAGTCAGCTGCAATTTGAGTCTAAAACAAAGACGATCGGGTATAGGGTTTGCCCTGTAGCCTAACCTTTTTGAGACAATATTTTTTCGAAATCCGTAGATTCATTTCCAATGTGCGCGATAGTCGCTAAAGTCGCGTGAGGCACGAAATCTGTGATTTTTTGTGAAGGAAGGTGGCTTTTCGGTGAAGGAAAACATCGTGAGGAAACCAGCATAGGTACTCCAATTTTGAGGCAAGTATTGTAGTTACCCACTGTCCATTAAAAGTGGCGACGCGACGGGCGTGGGCTCATTTCCCGTCACACTTTCGGTACTACCTACTTGTGAAACGTGGATGTTCTGAGGTTTCAGAATATCTCTGACTACCCCTCGGGGAATATAGTCGTGAACATATGCTATGCTATTTTTTTTAGGATTTCGGTACCTATCTTTTTGAAATTTGATCAAACGTAAAACAACAACAATCTATGCAATTATCGAATAAAATGCGTTTAAATGCAGCTCACTCTCGCCCGTTTCGGTCGCATGGTTACAAATCACAATAATCCACTTTCTGAGCCGCGGGAATTTCACGTGATGTTTCTTCTTGCGAAACCAATGAACTTACTAAAAATCTGATTGACAAGCATAACTGAAATTTAATAAAAGGAAGTGAACCGTGTTTGGTGTTTTGAACATTCTCAAATATTATTGATAATATGTTAAAACGTTATTAATTAGGTACCTACATGCTATTAGCAAATGTTCTGCTATTTTTAAACAAATTAAAGATTATTTGGATATAATAGGTACCTAATTAATAAATTTTCCTAGAAACGTACTGGAGTGCGATTTTTGAAACTATGCAAGCAGTTGAAAATGTTAGTATTAAGTACCTACTATGGAGACGTGCATCTTTATACTGCTGATTTGACATTAAAAAATCATACTCCAGGAGTGTGATTTTTGAAAGTCAAATCAGCAGTAGAAAGATGCGTATCTCTATACATTTTCAACTGCTGAGTTCAACGTATTAGATTAAAAAATCGCACTCCTGATCATCACTTGAAGTGCCATTCCATCCTGAAAACCTTTGCTATAACATACTGCACGAGTAAATTTTGTGGAGTGCTAGGGCAGGAAACCTCCACGTGTGCCCACTTGCTTCTGGTCCCTTTAGATTAAGTCCAGCGGGAACAGCAGTAACCTATAGTGACTAACCTAAACTGACATGGGCCTTGAGCGTTTATCTACGTGTCCCTCTGTTTAGGAGAGGTTACAGTGGAGGAATAATCTAAACTAAGTAGGCACCTACCATAAAGTTATTATACCTGTCGGAATAGAGTAACTGACATGAGTTGTCAAATGAAACCGTTTTTTGTGCATTTGTCGGCACTTATCGGCACCCTAAAACTTCGACTTCTGTGTATAATTGTGAATCTAACGTGAAATCGTAGGTAATTTAACGAAATAGTGTTAGTATATTTCACAAAATAATCTACGACTTCACTTTAGATTCACTAATTATTGACAGAGCACGAATATTTACCCAGTCGATTGTGCTGACAAGTTCCCAAAAACGGTTCTATTGCCTCGCGTCACTTATCTCTTTCTATTATACAGTGGCGCTGCTAGGTAAATCTCGCTCTCTCAGCTGTCAGTTCCTCTATATGATACCTTTATGGTACCTACTTACAACACTTTTTTAACTAAACGTCATTTCAACTCGACACCATGTTCGTTATAATAGAATAGAATAATTTTGTGTTGTTGTAAAGTCTCTGACCACTCTGTAAACATTGGGTATTTTTGACGACCTTAATGCTCATGAGTTTCGGTAAAATACCTAATCAATCGTAGCTAGCCGCTTTAGTTTACTACCATCCATGACGAAGCGGATAGGTACAGGGCTGCCATTACACATTTCTGTTGTCACATGGATAAAACCAGGAATTATCCTTAATGGTTTTACGTGTCGATTCTATCCGGGACAAACTTGTTTACAGCGCGCTAATCAGACCAGTTTATATCCTGGGCAACGAGGAAGCACTAGGAGCGGTCAGACGACTAGCAATCAAACACCGACTTGCATCGCATAATTAATCGTGTGAATCTCGTCAAGTCGGCATCCGGCTACAATCCATTCATTTTCCTCTGGCTCGCAGTTTTTCTCACCTCGCGTGACGCAATCGCGGATGTAATGAACATCGCTGTTATTCTGATATTATAATTATTGCGTTTGTTCAGTGACCGGCGTGTTATCAGATTCATTTATTTCCTCAGGACTACAAAGATGTTCGAATAATACACAGGTATTGCACGATAGGGCGTGGTTTGCTTCCTTGGCTGAAAAGCGGGAAAGGAGGCATGATCGGATTGCAAACCCAACTGGCACAGCAAACTCGAATTTTACTTGCCGTACATGCGGCCGTACCTGTCGCTCTCGTATCGGGCTTTTTAGTCACGAGCGTAAGTGCCGCCAAGACGCTGCTTAAATCATCTTTTATAGATGGAAAGGCCAATGATGATGATGATGATGATTGCAGACACTTTGTTTAGTTTGGCAAACGATCACGTCTTCTATTCATGTTCGTCTACGTTTTACCAAAACACAACACTGCTCCCTTACCACAAAAACATTTCGCTATCGGTTCTTCATTAGTTTTTTGTGTATTTAAAGTTTTTATGTCTTTTTTGCGTGCGCCGTCTCTCAATCGTCAACTTGTAGAAAGCCGAGACCTTGGCCATAGCCTTGCGCGTGGAAAACGAGTGACGATGCGGAAGTGCGCACTCATTGTTTCAGCTTTTAGCATGGATCGCAGATCGAGACGGTAGAGTAGTGCGGGGTGGATGGAGGAAGAACGGGGCGGAGGAAATGGATGGAGTAATCGACGATCCTACTTGCAAAATTACATGTCGGATTAATTCAATTCAGATTCCTTTGAGAATTATATTGTTTGTGTACAATTTTGTTTTATACCTACAACAGGTAGTTTCCCCTCTCGTACGTGTAATCATGGGGGGGGAAGCCTGATAGGCGTTATTCCTGATTCTCCTGACCAAAAGAACAGGTAACGTAAACATTTTTATGTAGGTACATAACAATTTATTTCAACCGAGTGCTTCAGCACTAATCTGATGCTTCAGCATCAGATTAACAAATACCTACCTAGGTACCGTGTAAATTTTTTTTAAACACGACACTGAAATATGTAATATAATTAAACAGATCGTGATTACAAAATAAATAAATGTTTTCAATTGAAACCTTACCCATAACCACCGTGTCAAAGTTTGTTATTAAACAATAAGTAATATAATAAGTAATTGTTATGTTATGATGACTTATGAATCGTATGATAGTAGAACACTGATCTGATGCTTTGTTTCTTGTGGGTTCATAAGAACTAAGTATTTTATACTTAGTTGAGTCAAATAATAAAACAGAATAATTCAAAAATACAACCGAAGTACCTAAATTAAAAACATTTTATACCTACGACATAGATGTCTAGGGTTTAGGGATAGGGACTTAGTTTTCATTAGGTAATCATACGTTTTGTTTTAGATAGGTATGTAGTTCAATCCTTGCTATCAATGTGCGTGTTAATCTCACGACTATATTTCAGAGTGGAAGTCAGAGATTCAGAGATAAGTATTCTATTCTACCTAAATATAAGTATTATCATGTAGTCAGAATCTCCACTTCTCACATGCTCTCAATAGGTAGGTGCCATACCTAGTAACTACGTAACATATCTACTGAATACCTACAGGACCGAAGTAGATAAATGGATCTTCTACTTGCTTGGTTCTTTGTTCTTTCCATTCCATTCCTTCAGTTTTTTTTCCACATAATTTATAAGTACCAAATAATTGGATTTTAGATATTGAAGAACTGGTTAAGTTACCTACCTAATCAATAAGCATAAGCATAATGCTCACGACTCGATTCCCCGAGGGTAGTCAGAGATATTCTTAAACCACGGAACATCCACGTTTCACTAGCAGGTACCATCAGGTACTTAGTACCGAAACTCTGAAAATCAACCTCTCCTAAAATCAATTCATTAACAAGTCATCCCACCTGGGTTATACAGGTGTAACAAAACACCCTAGTAATAAGTACTTAAGGGGATGCTTCAGCCCATGAAACTGAACAACTTTCATTATGGAGCCAACTTCGATATCGCGAAAAAAAAAATCCGCTCTTTCTTTCAAAACTGCAGTAACGTGTCGACTCAAATGTATGGGATGGCGGATTTTTTTTATTTTTTCTCGACATTGGCTCCATAGTGAAAGTTGTTCAGATTAATGGTCTGAAGCACCCCCTTAAGTATTACTAGGGTGTTTTGTTACACCCTGTATACAACGTGTTAATGAATTAACGCAAAACTAGAAAGTAGTTTGTTTAGAATCGAGAGCAGAATCGAATTATCATGGTTTCAACATAGGTAATTTTTTTCAAAATGTTAAATAATTTGTTTGCAAAATTTAAAATTTTCTGAACCCGATGTCAACCCACCGCACGGGCACACTCACCCTACTTACTACCAAAACAAGATTATTAAAATGTATACATGAGTACGTTAGCGCTTTCTTTTAGTGCTGAAATGATAGCAAATCATTTTTGCCTCGAAACTTAAAATGCGAATAACTTTAAATTTTAACGATCAAAATAATGAAATTATTGTTTCAATCTAATTATTTTGTTATAAATCAGTTGGGGTGTATGAGGTTTTGCGCTAATTCATTAACACGTTGTAGTATAGTCCACTTGCCCACCTTAACCCATGGCTGGGTATAGGCCTCCTTATTTTATTACGCCAGTCCTCATGGTCCTTTGCTAATCTGATCAAACTAATTAATATTTTTCAACATTTAGGTACTAAAACCTTAGCAAAGACCAGATCACCGCAAGGAGTTCAAACGTAGGCAGCATAGATTTGGCAGAAAAGTGTCTTCAATACAATAGTAGCTACGAATAAGAATGACTAAGTAATTTATTATAGTAGGTACTCTGTGCAAATACTATCAAATAGCAATATCGGAAGCTCCAATAAGAATAGGTCATCCCTAGATTTTGATGGATCGTCTCCAAAATTTAGCAGTAAGGTACCTACCTATCTAAACCTTATAACTTTAGTAACTTTGACAACAGCGAAACTAACTTTTGTCTTGGCGATCGATGCATAATAGAACTTAATCCCCACAGATTACCCACTTTCCAACGGTGAAGGGTTGGTTGTAACGTAAGCACATCCACTTCAGAGATAACCAGAAGTGTGAAATGAGGAAGGGAAACGACAAAACCACTCCTGTAATGATGGCAATAAATCTGAATTATTATGTCTTATACTTAGTAGGTCCCTAACTAGATTATTCTTACACCCAGAAAAGAGATGATCTGAAATGATGAGGAGCAGTTCCATCATAAGTAGGTATTTTAAATATCCTACCTACTTATCTGTGATAAATAGGGTACTTCCTTATACGCTGACGGTTTTTAAGGGCATGATTGGACACACTGGACAATTTTCTCAATGGCACCAAAGTCAAAATCTCGAAAAAAATCTGCTGTTCCATACAAAACTGCAGTCCTACTCGACACAAAGTTATGGGACGGCAGATTTTTTTCGCGTTTTCGATGTTGGTCCCATACTGGTTTATTGCTTCACGGTTCCATAGAGAAAATTAGTGATGGTTTGATGGTCAAATCATTCTCTTAAAAAAACCGTCAACATATTAAGTTGGACCCTGTATATTATATAACGAAATAGAGAGGATAATATAACCTGTAGGAGCAGTGTAGTTATTCCCGAAGGCAGCGACCGCTCGTGTTGTATTACGGTGACCGCAGCGCAACAAAAACAAACCGAGAGAATGTCCTCAATCGTGCGTGTCCTGCCAGCACTCGCGGCCAGGGTTACCTACCTGCACCTACACATTTTCAACCTACAATTGGAATCCTGGAGATCACATCAACAGAGCAGTCGATTCAAGTGATTGGCCACCTGGTACGGCAATAAGACTTAGTGCACTATCATGTATGCATCTTCAATTTCCTAAAATATTGCCAATCTCTCTCTCTCTTGGCAATCATTTTGTAATCATATTATATGTCAATTAAGTATTTCTCATCTTCATTCGTCGATACATCTCATAAGCATACAACCATATCTCTATTCGGGTTTTAATATGCCGACGGTTTTTTAAGAGGATGATCAGTCAGACCATCAAACTGAACAACTTTCTCTATAATCGCGAAAAATAATTCAGCTGTCCCATAAAGCATAGGTACCACAACGATCGGCTGTCCCGGGTCGAGTAGGTTTGCAGTTTAGT
The DNA here is from genome assembly GCA_922987775.1 of Agonopterix subpropinquella. Taxonomy (NCBI): domain Eukaryota; kingdom Metazoa; phylum Arthropoda; class Insecta; order Lepidoptera; family Depressariidae; genus Agonopterix; species Agonopterix subpropinquella. The sequence continues at coordinate 12,547,467 of OV277702.1, forward strand.
ATGGAACAACAGATTTTTATCCGATGTTGATTCCATAGATAAAGTTGGTCAGTTGCATTGGATGGTCTGATCATCTGTCGGCATAATTATTAAGACAGACCCTATATTTATATCCTTCCTTATTGGACCTTTATTATTAATTATCAATAAGTAGTACCAAAACACTTCTTGAAAAACAAAGATATTAATTGATATTGGTTCAACCCTGCTCTTAACCCGTTGCGTGGCTACAGCGCAGCGGCGGTGGGCGACGAGAAGGGCCAGGAAGCCGCAGGACATCCGACACGTACAGGAAGCAGAACCAGTTCCAGAGGCTTTGTCCCTCGCACCCTCCTCCCGTCCCGCGCCCTCCTCCCGCCTCTCTCCTGTCCGACCGCATTCCTTTGAAGCCTCCGTGCGCCAGCGCACCCTTCCAAGCCGAGTGAGTGTAATGACGATTGTCAACTACATAATTGTAATCTTAGTTTTAAACTGTTTTCTGCTGTTTTCGTGCACGGTATAGATTGGATTGCAGAATTTATATAAAATTATTTCCATCAGTAGGTATCAGATAGATTGTAAAACATTGAACCCAATCTTATTAAATTGTCCATGATTTATCGTATTATGGTAGGCAGGTAAACTAGAAATTCACACGTTAAATGGTACCCAAAACAGCACAAAACTAAAAGTTACGTATACGTACTTACCAAGCTATGCGTTGTAAGCAGCCGTTGTTGTATGCGCATGATATTCCGTCCTGAGACTATAATACTACTCATGTTTTTTCATTCTTACGTCTCGCGTAATAACACGCGGTAGGCGTTGCCCCCACAAACAACTGCCTAGACAAAATTACGAGTTTCTAAATATGTCTCAAACCAATTTTCTCTATAAATACGACGTCCCAGAGCGGGTACATCGTCTAGTGTATGATTAACTCCACCGAATGTCTCCATCAAGCGGAAAAACGTCGCTACCCAAAATAGCTGCTGAATATTTCAGACTCGTTCCACGCTCAAGTCGTGGAAATGGTATCTAAAGACGGTCGGACGGCGGCGGCGCGCGCGCAACTTCCGGAGCGTCGATAAACATGGCGGCGCGGCGGCGACGACGAGCCAACATGGCGAAGTTTCCGGTCGTGCTGATTCACATATGATCGCCGATGACTCTGGCTTGCTCACTGCATTTCGTACCTGCACGTAGGTACTTTGTGCTGAATTGTGATTCAGCTTTACGCAACATGTAGGTGTAACTAGTACGAGAGCTGAGCGGTCTCGGAATTCAATGTCTGGTCTTAAAACGAATACCTAAATTCTTATTCAATACTCGAGGCTTCACCAAGCAGTTGGAATGCCCGCGATTCAGACTTAGACTTCCCATCATTGTTTAATAGACAGTAAGTATTTTTGACACAAAAGCAACTAAGAAAATTCTTGTTAATCATACGATTTTATTAACATTCAGCGTTTAACAACACAGCGTTTTAAAGAAAATGAAATAACACTAATATAAGAACACAAATCAAAATCATATTACGGATTCGTACCTCGCAAATGTAAGTATATCCTTTGTAGTATTCAGAACACATACCTACTTAAAACTATTCAACTCTGCGTCAGTTAGTCTGAGAATCTCAATAGTTTCATGATTCCAATTCTAAATAGTACCTACGACTACGAGTATGTGAACAAAATGAAGTTGTCCGGACGTCAACCGTTTGATTCATAGCCGTATGGATGGAGCACTACAAAAACTTATGCCATTGCATTGCATCACGTAGAACATCGCTTCGAGCAATAGGATATACGAGTAAGTATGCCAAGAAACGACACATGTACCTACTCTACGCGTTCCCGCGTACTAGGTAAAAATATTGAATTTTTAAACATTGTAAAATTGTAGACGTAATCTTAATGTCTAACGAATCGCGAAAGAAGGAGAAACAGCAAAGTTAATACAGCTAGTAACAATTGACATGAAAACCAGTCCTGCGATCACGGGATAAAAAAATAAGTCTATCATAAAAGTTGAATTCTACGCTTCTATAATAAATGGCATATTTAATAAACGTGGTTAATTAGTCACTTTCTTTGCTGATTGTAAATAAAAATACTGCTACCTACTCTATGAACCGGATCCGCATAAATTCTGCCAAGCAACGGTGCAGTGGCCCTGCCGAGTTCCCGGTAAACATTTACACTGTAATAGTCCTTTACTACGTGTTGATACATATAAATACACTCTGCTGATACTAAGAATCTAATCACAAACTAAATATATAAAACAATATCAATAACAACAATAACATGGCATGTCTACTTGGGTAGGTACTGTACCAACCAACATAAAGAGATCCTTCCTCTGAGGTACCAACAGACTGTTTGCCAAAACTATTGCCCATCCATTTCGTACCGATTTCGTATGGATTTTCCCCCTCCACAATTCCGTTCGGAATTACGCAGCTGTCAAATCCTATACAAAATCACAATCCTGATTCGGAATTCCGGATAGCAATTCCTGATGTGTGTGGTGGGCCTAATTCAACGTATAAGTATTTTATTTAAGATCACATGTAAATTTTAAGGCATCATCACATCAGTGTGGGAAGCATGCATAAAGCTTTCATAAAATTTGGTCGGTGCCCGCGTCGGTCGTCGAGGCGGACTCGACAATCGACAAGGTTGTCGCACCGCGGCCGTGGCAGTGAACTTGCTTTCTTTACTCACTGCCGCTGTTGCCGCTGCGTCTGCGCAGTACCCCGCACTATCTAACCGTGAACTCTTTATCTTAAATAATACCACCAACTTGTTTGAATAATTTAGTATAGGTACTAGCTAGGAATATGTACAGGGGTAAAATTTAAGTCATTGGCATCTAAGGTACTCTTAAAATACTTATCTAAGCGTAAAACCAACGTAGTACCTAACCGTTGACTTTTTTCTATGGAACAGCAAATTTGTTTTCTCGATTTCAGTTGAATACTTTGCTAGACAACAGTTTGGTATGTTATTCTTATATTAAATGGATGCCAAATTGTTAACCAATTCAAATTCACGTAGACATACAGATACAAGTAGTTACAATTAGACAACAGAGTTCATGAGTAAAAGATGTAAGTCATGTAGGTACCTACCTACATCAATCATGTATAAAAGAACAATAAAAGAAAAAGGCAAGCAGCAAACTTTCATAAATATTGGAACCATGTGGTACCTACCTTCCTACTACATATTTAAAGATAATACGATATTAACATAGATTATTCACTTCAGTGCAGTCGCACCTTCGTCGCAATGTTGAAATTATAAACATAATCACTATTCAGCCAACACGGAGAGTTTAATAGGCGTCCGCGATGCCGATGCCGCTTCCGCGTCTCATCCCGCTGCGCGACCTAGGCTAGGCCGCGCAGGCCTCCCGTTACCACCGAGCCCGTTACGTGACGGCCCGACCCGGATCCGAGCGCGACGCTGCACCTAAACGGCGCCAACTGGAAAAACGCACTAACTGTCACGGCATTACCTGCATATTACTGTAAAGAGCACACATAATAGTCTCACATTAGTCTATAAAATGTATGAGAACAGAGGACTTTGATTATGTTATTAATAGGTTCCGTCTATTTCGCTGGAGCTGAATCTTATTGGTCTATTTGGTCTTGCGTGGTTGAATTAATGTCTTACAGCATGCTTTCAGCCTAGTTTAGATTAGAGTAGTAGTTCAGGTGTACTTACATAATTTACTATGTATGTTCCAAACTATTAGAATTACGTGTAGTATGGCAAATAGAATGATACTTTTTGGTATCTATGTAAATATACTTAACAAGATAGGTATACTTACCTACTTAATCCTACTAATCCTATACTACTAATATTATAAACGCAAAAGTTTGTAGGTAAGTATGGATGGGTGTTTGTTCCGCTTTCACGCAAAAACTGCTGAACGGATTTTGACGAAATTTGACATAAAGATAGACCATGGCCTGGATTAACACATAGGGCTACTTTTAATCCAGGTAACGCAGACGAAGTCGCGGGCAACAGCTAGTATCAAAGAAATGTCAATATAATTATTATGGAGGCATAGAATAATTAATAGTATTTATATTAATATAGGTAATATTTTGATCTGTCGACAACCTCAAGCATTTACAAGATATATGCTATTTATTTACCTAAGACAACATACCTTCCAGTGACAAAGAAATATAGCGATGAGACGGTAGAAGTACAGTAAAAAAATCAACCTCAAAAGCACTGTAACGAGTAATCATCGTAAACAGACCATTCCGATTGTAACTGTCGTTGACTTGGACAGTCGTATAATTAAAAGCACAAGTAGAGTGCACGCTGGCGCGGCGCTGCACCGCTAGGTCCCGGTGACACTTATCAAGCAGGCTTGAAGCAGCATCATGTCCCGTGAAGAATGTCGCGCTCGTTGGACAAACTAGTTCCTCGTACATCGATTATTAGTTGCAATTACCATGGATTTCAAAACATTTATAACGGACTTGATTTACTTTTCCAGTAGGATACGGTCGATATTCAGTCGCCAATCATCTTTCAAGTAATTTCATCAAGAATATCCAATGCATTTCCATGCGGCGAATACGACGGCTGATGTCTCTAATTACAATTGAAGTAGGTATTTAATGACAAGCGAACCGAGCCAGGAAGTACGCACAGATATCTCGAGAACCAGTATTCTTTTTGCTCGTACAACCGACGATAAAGTTGATACTGTATAACTTTTGCAAACAAGCTAAAATAGCGTTTAAAAAGATGGAGACACTGCTTATAGTAGCTCACATGATATTAGCGGATGATGTAATGACTTTGTCGGTGTACGGTGCTTGCTCAGCCACCGCCGCCTGGTCTTAAACTGGTCGACAAAAAGTATGCATATATTTGAATTTGATTTCGCCAACAGGAAATACCGAGACGCCACAACGCGCGGACATGTTGATGAAGAAAGGACAAAAAAAGAAGACACAAGTCAGTAGGTAAGAAATACCTAAACCTTCGAACCTATACAAAACGATTTTAAAATACCTATTTGTACTAGTATTTATTCTGTGTTATTTGTACGATGATAACTTTACGTTATAAAACTTAAAATCGCTAAAGAAGGAAAATATTGTAATATCTTACATAATGGCTAGAAGAGCTTTGTTTGATTCCAGTTTAAATACCTACGGACTTAATATTTTGATTTGTGCACAAGAATATCAAGTATCATTCCTATCAAGATTTTTTTAAATTTGTATCCACGTTATAGCTACAATCTAACTTTCATACAGACATTAATGATTTGTGATCTTCGAAACCAAAAATCACAATGAAAGAACTCGTAACGCCATTCAAGAGAACGCAAAAACCAGTCTATAAACTTAAAAACGCGACAATTGCAGGGAGTTCATCAATCTTTCCATTTTGTATAGATCGGGGGAGTAGGGAGGTGATGTGACAATGACTTCGGTCATCCAGAGAAATTATTAATTGGCCCCGAAGAAACGACAAAGAAGCGGAAATATAAAACTTCAGTGATGGACCCCCGGGGCGGGAGGCGCTTTACCTGACTCTTGCCCTGCCATTGTATCCCGAATCCCGATTCAAAAGAAGGTATTTGCTTTTGAAACCCTGTGGGAAATTGCGCAACGACGGTTATATCTTTAGGAAGCTTGTGAACCATCAAGTTATCGGAGGCTGTATCATGCTCAACGATGCTTTATAAGAAAAATTAAGGCTTTTTTTAACCAACCCTTTCAATAGTGGCAGGACGCTACCTGTAAAGTAATCCTAGATAAGATGAACAGTTAATACGGGGTACTGAACATTGTTTGTTTTGAACAATACAATCAGGTCTTGAAAGAACCCGGTACCCGTAAAAAAGAACGATGTAGGAAAGTACCTACCTAATAGATTCAAACATAAAGTTATTAATAATTCAAGTATTATATAAAAGCAATTTTTGCTTTTAAATGGCTACTGAAGAGCATCGTATTCTTGAATAATAGTACCTAGGCCTAAGTCCTCACAAAATATGGATTGAATACATAATCTGAAACAAAGAATTTGAAATATTATCGGTGACATAATCTGAAGAGATAACATATCTCCACCTGATTAACGCAAAAACTGTTAAATTTTAAATTCTCACCTCATTGTCCCTAACAAATACTTACCTAACGTCCGGATTCGTCGAAATTCCGTGTCCACCTCGACTGCCGCCCTATATATCTCACAGATGAGTGTCAAACAAATCCGAGAACGCTTCCTAGAAGGGACTTCGCGGCGCTTTGGACCCAAAGATTTTTTGTTCCTTTAAAAATAATAAATGATGCTCTACACAAAAAAAGAATCCGACCTGTTCACGGAGATAACGATCAGGAATGATTTTTATGGAAATGCTCGCCGGAATCATAATGATCAGGAATCCTTTGGGATGTGGTGGAGCGAGCAGACAATGCGTCGGCAAAAGTGATGTAGAAGTAGGCAAGTTTATCTGATCGAAATAATAAATACAAAATTAAATACATCTCTACCGTACTTAATTAATACGAGTGCATTTACCTTTTTATTTTTATTATAGCTAGATATAATTAATTATGTACTTACCTTTATTGTGCAAACGATTATTTAAATGTATACAGAACACGTGCAGTAACATTGTATTAGTTGAATGATTATATCATTTTATATATGATAATGATAACCAGAGCAGGCCAGTCATAGCACCACTCTTGAAGTCTTGACAGTAGTCATAAGTATACGACTATGTTTATTATAAAAAGTAAGAATATAAGTAACTTTATCTTTACAATGACAATTAAATTCCAAAACAAATTATAATAGATACCTATCTACTCGATGGTAATAATAGGAAAACCGGTCTAGATCTTCACAAAACAAGAACAAGTGTCACAAAAAATATTTACTTATAAGGGCCATAATAAAATAACGCCGGCGTCTAAGAGACAATATCCCTTGTCTAAAAGAAGCCTCTACCATTTCGTCTGTATCCCTTTGTGTTTCGACAAATAATGAAATTCCCATTCCATAAAGCTCTTGAAGCTTTTATTTCCTCTTCCATGGTACAGCAATGTGAACGTTGAATATCCTATTAAAGCTTCGTTTGCCATCTTTCTGCGAAAAGACTTTAGTGGAGTACAATTAGAGTACGAGTATTTATGTTTCGAAAATACATACAAGAACCAATATGTTTGCGCCTCTTTATAACAAGTGGATTATCCATAAACCACTTTTAAGAGATTTTATTTAGCTTCACTCCTATGTAACTAACATTGGGTGGGTAACATTTTATCAAGTCAATTTTGTGGCACTTCTTTACTCTTTACAGTTCTACTCCTTCGGCCTTCCACCACTTCTTCATTTAGAACTTGACTTTATGTATGTAATTGTACGACAAGCTCTTAAGTATAAATAAATGAACGATCTGTTCTGATCTGAAATGTGTTGCTTTAAAGAGTCCAGCGTACACACACACACACACACACTAATATAAGCCATTATTTGTTAAATACCCATATCAAATTATAAAGCCACAATTAATTTAAGTATAACCTATAGTGCTAACTTACTTCTACTTCACCATTCTTTTACTTACCTTTATTTTATTTACTCAATCCTTTTATGAATTTGTTATAGGCCCTTGTTGATAACTGTACCGCTCACTGTATTTACTAAATGATACCTCATTAATATTTTTCCCGTCACATTTTGCCAGGCTTAGCCTAGTGTGGGGGATAATTGTAAATCTTTTTTTGTTAAATACTGTCATGTCAATGTGCAATACCTATTCTTTGTTTTTATATGAACTAAATTGTACCTACCTATAGTAAAGTGCTCATTGAAATAAATATTTTTGTATTTTTGTATTTTTTGTATTTGATCTCCATCTTTCTGGAATGCGATTTTTGAAAGTCATTCGCTGAGCTCAGCGGTTAAATGTTAATATTACTACGGAGATATGTATCTTTCTACTGCTGATTTGACTTTCAAAAATAATACTTCAGCACTTCTTCTTCTTATCGTGTGGGCAGAGCCCTGGTGTCAGAGTTTTTTCAGACCGCCTTTCGGCCTCTGACGTGGTTTTTATGTAACGACTACTACCATCAGAGATAGTAGCCGGGACCAACGGCTTAACGTGCCATCCGAAGCACGGAATCATTTTTCTTTTCAGACAATCAGGTGATTCAGCCTGCAATGTCCTAACCAACTGGGGAAAAACGCACAAAGTGACATATCACTAGGTGTCCCCCGTGGGAATCGAACCCACGACCTCCGTATCGAGAGCCAATGCTCTTAACCATTAGACCACGGAGGCAGTTACTTCAGCACTGGTAGCATGCCAACCCGCGATAGCCGTGATACGGCTTTATCACGTCTTTTATCTCGTTCTTTTGCGCGCGAACGAACGAGATAAAAGACGTGATAAAGCCGTATCAAGGCTATCACGGGTTGGCATGCTACCAGTGCAGGAGTGCGATTTTTGAAAGTCCAATCAGCAGTAGACAGATGCATATTTCCATACATTTTCCACTGCTGAGTTCAACGTATGAGATTCAAAAATCGCACTACTGATGGGAAAAGAGAACAACCTATTTTCCCTAAAACTGGCTATTATGAAATCTAGCTACAGAAAAAAAATAGATACCTACTATTGATTTCTGTAATTAAAAACCGTCCCATACTAAATAATTTTTCACCTCACAAGCTCGGAAAGATTCTGTTTATCATTCGAAATCCGAGTCAAACTGTAGTCTTTGATCCGAGTGCAAAAGTGCATCAAAGAGAATATAATCACTACGTTTTAAAGTGCATTTTACCCGAATAGGTAATAGTATATAGTTCCCGCTAGCGTGGAAAGTTTTTAAAATTCGAATCTTTCTATTCAATAAAGAAAACAGCCTAAACAAGTTTTTTTTCATGTCATTTTCGTGCTGGCCAGTGTGATTATTCTAAAAATGAGGTTGGCGCATTGAAATTTTCCTCGCGAAGTGAGTTTCAATCACAGACTTCTGTATAATACAGAAGTCTGTGGTTTCAATACAAGTACTCGCGCCAAAAAACAACTTTGCAGCCTTGCATAACAAATAACTATTTTACAGACAAGACCCTACACAATAATTAGGTTCCAATTTGAACAAAATCAAAGACCAAGTTATTACCTATACCTACTTAAGTACTTACCTAAGCACCTACAATACAAGACCATCAATTTTATTCGTCCTATTATAAATGTTTATATTTTGGATTATTTTCACTAGGTTCCAAAACCATACATTTCTGAATGATCGATAGAACGAACGGTGAAACCGTGTCTTGGGAACCGGACAATACAAGTTGGCCACCTCGCACCGAGCTGGATCTCCAAAGAAACCACTGTTTACCACTTCGTTTCCCATTCAATCTTTTGTTCGGAAGTGAAGAAGTACTCTGTACTTGGAAATATAATGTATCCTTTTGTAAGAAAGTTAATATTTTAGCTGAACGAAATTCGTATCCTTTGTGTTCCGCAAATGTTACCTGCCGATGTGAAGAATAAGCGTGCCGATTGCACACTTTATTATGCGAGGAACGTTATAATAGTGCAAATATCCACGAACGGATCAGATAATGTACCTAAGGCAAAGTGCGCATTGCAGAGGTTTTATAAGTAGGCTGGGCATCGTAATTGATCATAGCAAAAAAGGTAAGCGTCGGGCTCCACAAAGGACTATTTCAAAGAAATGATCCATCATTATGTGCAAAATAATGACACCAAACTCCTAGTCAACAAACTAAATGGGGAGCATTGTGACAATCAAACATGAATTTTAATGTTACGGCATCAATATTAATGAGATAGTCAAACTGTTTAGTCTAGGTGGTAGCTATGCTTGATTTATTAAGGCTTTAGACAACAGCAAGACGTTTCAAATTGTAAAACAATAGTTTCTTGTCGCAATGTATGAGAGGCGTCGCGCCGCCTAATGACATGTGTGGTTGCTTGATGACGATGACGCTCGACCTTGTGGAGCTAGAACGTTTTCCTACTTCACTTCCTGCTCGATGCCATCTTGGCTTGTCTTGGAATGAGAAACGGCGCCATACTTTACATTTTGTCCAATAATACTGTTATCGGACAAAACTGGGAGTCTTCGAAATATAGTCTAGGAAAAATACGGTTTGAGATTGCATTAAAAACATTTTAGTAAATGGTGTTTAAACTAATACTAGGTACTGTTAGTTTATAACACTTCTGTCGAGATTTCGTGGTTTGTATAGTCTGAGAACCCTGAGAAATACCTTAAAATAGATATAAATGTACAAAGGGCATGCTTATTTATAAAGATATTTCTTCCAGCATACCAGCAAAAGAGACAGTTAATTATTAAAAGACAAATTTTATGTGTACAAACAAACAGTAAATAATCTAGTTTTGATGTTATAATTTTGGAATATTATTATAATTATAATTATTATAATAACGATATTTGCCGTGGATTATTATTGTTATAAGTAAAACGTATTGAATGAAGCCGTCCTTTAAAAAATCACCAGTTTTCAATTTTTTGTTCATACCTAAATTTAATGTTTTGTAAATGTCTAAAATATTCAATAATGCACAATAAAAAATCGGGGAATATTGAGAATTTATGTTTTTCAGGTATGTATCTACTGTATTCCAAAATGATCACCTAAAGTGCAATTAATGCAACCTACTCCATACAAAATCCCTAGATTTCTCCGATTAATATTGCAGACATGAGATAACATTTTCTTGGATACTCTACCTAATTTTATATTGTTCAAGTAAATCAGAATTCATATTGTTATTCTTACTTATTTTTGATAGGTCATAACATAAATGTCATAATAATCAAGATAATTTATGGACAAATCAACATCCAATAAAATAAAGTATAAAAAAGTGATGTTTTCTATGGACGAGTTGGTTTACAAGACAATATAACGAAAAATAGCAGCAATTCGTCACCATTATTCTGTCTGCTAAATATTGGCGATTGAACTCAAGGTGAAGCAAAGTTTCCTGATATAATTATGTGACATTCAGTTCTGACAATTACTCGCTTCCTGTATTTTATTATAATACAGGATACCAGCCAGAGCCTAACAGTTAAGTACCTGCCAGATAAAGTATTTTTAAAAAGATTTAAAGAACAAGAACACATTGGTTCCACGTTTGCGTTGTAATCTCCGTAATGGCCAGATATATCATTCATTTCTCGCTTAGAGTGTAACCCGAATGCACTTTCTTTGTGTCACAGCCTCATTCCTTTTATGCTGGGAAATAAAACTTCCTGAGCACAAGCAACGGTTGTGTTGGGAAACAGTAACGTATAACGTACCTACAATGAATGCGACGTACGAGAAGAGACAATGTTTCACATGGTTCCGCGCCCTCGCAATCTTCCTAATGAGTGAGCCCTTTCACACTTTAAACAAAGCTGGGGTTTCACGGGTGATGTGACATGTACCTATTCACTACATCGTTCTTTGTTAGTTTTAGCTACGACGGGGTTTTATCATGAAAAGAAAATATTTCTATTGAAAAGACATTAAAACACACTCCTTACGTGTTTCTAACTAAGTATACAGGTATATAAAGGACTAAAAACTATCAATAGCATCGCATTATAAAAGGTATCTGCGATCGTATACAGCAGGTAAGTATCTATCGATTCTGCTCCTCAAATGGACTACCATTTGAGGAGCAGAATCGATATCGATAGGTAAAAAGATCGTTCTTTTGTTCTACCATTTTACTCAGACTTTATTGGAGATTTTCGTGCTCATAAAAAATTTGGTTTGTTTCTTTTTTTCTATTTGTCGGTACAGAGGCTCTCAATCTCATTTTGCGTACATTATTTTTTTACGTATGCATATTTGTGTCATTTTGCGTATGGAATTTATGTCATTATGCGTGTAACCCGACAATTAGACGACTAGATGGTGTATATTAAAATAATTATCGTTTACTTAAAATATTTAAAATCGAAACTACATTACTTTCAAAAGATGTAGAACAAAATGATGTTCCACTTGAGGATTAGAAGCGATACCTGCTATGTTTATAATGACGAGAACGTAATTACAATTTAATGTTACAGAAAATTAACGTAGTTCTATAATATTATCAGTTTTCGGAAAACATTAATTTGTCATCAACGTCAACCGGAAATAAATTTAAAACGATGTGAAGGCACAAATCATTAATTTCAGTAAGTAATTGATAAATATGTATTTAATTGATACTTTATTGGGTTCAGACGGAAAAGTTCATGTTGGTTGATCCAAGTCTCTCCTCTAAAACCAAATAAAAATGTATTGTGTTTATCAACATAAAAATGTCTAAGCCAGTACAATAACGGCTGACTAAGATAACCAAGTAGGTATTATGTTTAAATGCGTCACAATCAGTTAACTACGTATTTTGTCCTATAAACTAACTAAACAATCGCTTCTTGGATAAATCACAGAGACTGACATAATAGTTGCATCACTAGCTAGCAAGTATTGTTGTAATAATAAGGATGTTAGTCGGTTTGATTAGTGCTGCGTGAGCGCAACTAAATGTGAGGCGGACGGAGACGGGACGGGGGCAATAGGAAGCCGCGATAGGATAGTATAAAAGAGACAACACATTTAAGATACGTTTGTCAGACAGAGAAGACACAAAGTCACGGGTTAATCGAGGAGTTCAAATAACATCAGAGTTTAGACAATTTACTTAAAATACACAGAATGACATGCTATTATACTTACGTGCAAAAGAATGAATGACTAAAGCAAAGAAAGCAAAGCAACTACTCATATTAATGCAATCATACCTTGACTTGTTTAAAAAATGAATGTGCCATGCCGTAAATGCTGATTTAACTTTTATAGCTGTTAGCAACCTTTTATTTGAATTTTCATTATTGACAGTTAAGCAGTTTAGGTAGTGTAGGAAATCGGAGTACACGATTAAAGGAACATGCACAAATACACATTAAAAACATTTATGATTTTTAACTTACCTACTTAAACTTCAAATAATATCTCGGTTTTACTTTCTGCTGAAAATCCCATTTCGCTTATACACTTCGGGTACCTCAGGCTCAACTACCAAATACTTAGTTAATTCCATAATCTTTTTCGGATTACAGCACATAAGCATTCTAGTATAAGCTAAGCAAATGCCATACGAATAAATATAGACATGAATAACTTTATATTATACTAGAGTTAACCCGCGACTTCATCCGCACAAATTATATACTTGCTCCTGTAACATGACAGGGGAGAGAGAGAGCGACACAGGTCACTTCTAAACGACAAATTTAAGTGAGATGGCGGTTATCTCCGTAGTATCTCACTTAAATTTGACGTTTAGAAGTGACCTGTGTCGCTCTCACCCCTGTCATGTTACAGGGGCAGATTTTAAGTCAGATCATAAGCTATCAAATAAAAAAAGTTTCATCAAAACCGGTTCAGTAGTTTTTGCGTGATGCTCGTTCAAACAAATAAACACACAAACAAACAAACAGACAAAAAATCCAAAAATTTGTGATTTGGAATCAGGGACATCTAAAAACCATGTCGTAACATTTTTTTTGTTAATATCTTCAATGTACAGACACACTTCTGTTACATTTTTATAATAGTTTAGATGTAAGTATAGTACACTAGTTATATTATATGTTTAGTACTAGCGGTATGCAGAAGCAATAAACAATATTTATATTTATAAACTAGTAAATAACGATCAACCTACCTGGCTGGAAGGGTCGAAGGGCGTGTTTCAGAAGAATGTTTACACCTGTGAGCCGGTCGTACGTAATGAAGGGGTGAACTGGCGCATCTTCTCACGCTCTGCGCTGCGATGCAAGGTGTCGATTTACGAATGCCATCGGCGAAACACTTGCTCTGCAACATCATTTTGTAATTTAGGTTATTATTATCTACTGGATGTAGCATACTGGCAGTTTAAAAGACGCAAGCTGTCTGTGTAGTCTACGTAAATATTGTGTATAGGTAAGTATTATATTTCATTAATGTTACAACTTTACACATAAGTATAATAAGCAGGTATTATAATTATAAGAGACGAAATTCAAAATTCTACATTCTTACATTACATCTATCTATTATTACTATTATAAAACAAGAAGTTTGTTTGATCGAGGATCACGCGAAAACTACTGATGCGATTTTGATGAAACTTTGTTTCTTTGATAGCTTATGATCTGACTTAAAATCTTGTATATAATTTATGCGGACGAAGTCGCAGGTAAACTCTAGATAACTAATAAACAAGTGGATTGTATAATCTAATATCAGTCAAACTGAAAAAGAAAAATACGAATATGACAATTCAATAAATAAATAAATATGTACAATTATTCCTATTAACAAAAAAAAGGTAAAACTCTAAGTCATTCGCGTTTTTTTTTTTCTAAATAGGAAAAGTCCCTCAATTTGCTACGTGATCGAAATTGTAATAAACATGCACATGCATTACCTATGACAGCACTGGAAGTTTTATCGATTACCTAAATGGCTGTCTGTGGGGTTTCCCGACCCAGTTTTATCAAGGTTACCTGAGCAACGACACGGCGTGAGTTACCATAATAGCTTAGGTAAGATTTTTTTATATACCCTTTCCATTAGGTACACACATATAAACTACTTATTAAAAAACAGAAGTGCGTTTGTACTATCGCGGACTTTTCCGCCTGACCACCACTAGGCTCATTTTTGCTTCCATACTAAAAAATAAAAGCGATGTCTAGCCCCGCCCTATTGATGAATAGACCAATTAATAATAGTTTCTAAACAATAAATTTTGGGCGAAATTATGCGATTTTTTTCTTAAGTGGTCAGGCGGAAAAGTCCCCGATAGTACATTGAAGATATTTACAAGAAAACTATTACGATATGGTTTTTAGGTGTCCCTGGCTCCAAATCCACCTTTTTTAGAATGTTTGTCCGTCTATTTGTTTGTTCGAGCATCACGCAAAAACTACTGAACCGATTTTGATGTAACTTTTTAGGGTCTGATAGCTTATGATTTGACTTAAAATGTGGTATATATTATTTGTGCGGATAAAGTAGCCGATAACCACTAGTTAATAATAAATTTGGATACCAGGCAAACAATTATTTGCAGATTTTTTTAATACCCGTTAAATACTGCTATTAGGGGACTCCTTTGCCCAGCATCACCAGTGGGACAAAATAGGGTAGAAAAAAAACTTATAAATGAAAATCAATGGCAAGATGAAAGTTACTTTCTAGTTAATTCCATGGAATTTTGACATCGAGCAAGTTACACTTGACTTGTTCAAGATGGTCTACTCTATGGTTACGTTAAACAAACAAAAACAACGGTGGTCGAAACCACACAAGTGCGACTTCAATCAGCCTTTCTTCGAGAATAAACCAGCGTAAGTATGCATAATTGCATTATTGCATCACTGTAGTTACTTCACAACAATTTCCGACCTTGACATCGAAGTAGGTAGGTAATAATATCTGCAATGTAACCGGAAGTCCCGGAAGCCATTTTGGATTAGGAACTAAAATTATCAGTACGTAACTGGTACGTAAGTATAGTCTAAGATAGTTCCAGCATGTATTATTTTAATAGTTACTAGACGTTCAAGTTTAAAAAGTTTTCATTTTGTGAAAAAACTAACATTCCAACTCTTTCTGTTCAAGATATACAGGGTGTAACAAAACACCCTAGTAATACATAAGGGGGTGCTTCAGACCATCAAACTGAACAACTTTCACAATGGGGCCAACATCGAAATCGCGAAAAAAAAATATAGCTCTTTCATACTAAACTGCAGTACCTACCGTCTCGACTAAAATGTATGGGACGGCATATATTTTTTTATTTTTTCTCGACGTTGGCTCCATAGTGAAAGTTGTTCAGATTGATGGTCTGAAGCATCCCCTTAAGTATTACTAGGGTGTTTTGTTACACCCTGTATATGATCATAATTTGTCAAAAAATCTTTACGAAATCTGTCTGCGATGCCATATCATAAATATGTAGGAATAAAAATATAATGTAGGTAAATTAAATTCAGTATTTTGACGGACTGTTGGTAGAATGTTTCTGTTACTAATCAATAGCAAAGTAAATACAGCTGCAGAGCACACAGAGCGCATTAAAAATAATCCCTAACCCTTCGCCTTAGCCGAAATCAATTAATGACGTTGTATCTAACACAGAGTCGATGGAGGCGACAGATGTGGACGACAGGAGGGTTTAGCAGTAAAAATTCATAGATCCCTCCGAGAGTGCGACAGACCCCATCGAATCACCGAATTGTGCAAACTGCTCGCTGTGAGCCGCATCTGTCCACTTGCGGCTCTTAAATGCTTTAGGGCAGTTTATACTTC
Organism: Agonopterix subpropinquella; assembly: GCA_922987775.1. Taxonomy (NCBI): domain Eukaryota; kingdom Metazoa; phylum Arthropoda; class Insecta; order Lepidoptera; family Depressariidae; genus Agonopterix; species Agonopterix subpropinquella. The sequence goes on from OV277702.1 coordinate 12,563,873, forward strand.
ATCGATATCGACAATACATAATTATAACAACACCCATCGCAAAGTCAATCGCAATCAGATGATTGGATTGCTAACGCGATGCGATTTAAAATTTTCAATAAGTACAACCATATCTAGAGTAACCATTTACAACTATTACCTACATTAAATCAACAATGTGGTTCACAGCCAAATCAAATCAAAATCAATCAATGTGCGGTCACTTCCTGAAACCGGCACAGTTTTGCAAACAACAGCGGAACTGGTATTGTTTCATACCAAGAACAGTATGTGCTCAAGACATATTACAACGGACTTTATGCTTCCTGTTTCCAATTAGATTGTAAACATGGGCTCTTTGTTTGGTATTACTACGTGTGAGCATCTCGGATATTATCCGATACATTGTCATCAAGTTAGAATGACAAGCAATAATATTTAAAATCTTCAACACAGTTTTACTTTTCTTTGGTAGGACATTGTCGATATAATACCTCCCACCCTAAAGTAATCGGACGCTGCACTCTGTCCCTCCCTCGCCTCGCTCAGATAAAGTCGCCCTAGCTAGCTACATAGCAGCATTCAAACAAGTGGCTCACACACAAGCGCATAATCAGGAAGTACAACAGAGATTAAAGAGACTTGACACACGCACACATATCCTTTAATGTAATAATGTTCGTATAGGGCGGTTGAGGTAGTAGGTGAATACAAATGATATTGCGTACGCACACAAAGGAAGGATTTAAATAAAGCGTCTCGCACGTTGTACCAGGAAGTAGCAGCTCTACCCACACATGTGGAGCCTCGACACGATTTTGTAGGTATGTTGTGTGGCGCTGGCGCACACTTGCGCGACGACTACGCGTGGGAGCGTGCGCACATGGCCCGATTGGGACATACCAAGCAAGCCCCCAGACGATACACTTTTTATGACACCATATAATTTGTCTCACAAAATTTAACTGAGTGATGGCAGTCACGTGGGGTTAGCTTTAATCAAATTTTTAAACAAATCCGCTACAGCAAAATCTTTAAAGAATTAAAATCTAAATTTTTTAATAAAGATCTGATATTGTTAAAAATTCAATATGTATTCAAAATGAATCACATAGATAGGTGGCTTTTTGAAGTCATGTTTTTGACTCTACCATCGCCACCGCATCGGAAGGGAAGGTGTTCCGTTGTAGAGAAAATGCGGCGCCGGCAATACACTTTTTAATTTTTTTGTTACTTACTGAAATTACACTAGAACAATGAAATAAAAGTATTGTAATACTAAACTGCTGCTCTTCTGAAATCTGAATACTTCTTCTTCTCGTAGTGCCATCTCCTGTCGGAGGTTTGGCTATCATTAGGGCTATTCGTACCCTGGAAATTGCAGCCCTAAATAGTGAGGTGGAGTTCATATCGAACCATTCACACAGGTTCTTAAGACTTGAAGTCCTTATTCTACCAGGCATTCGTCTTCCCGAAATATGATATGATAACATTGATAACACTCACCGAAAATAGCATTCTGTTTATTATTTTACAAAATGCCAAAATTAAACCATGTTTTAAATACATCTCGTATTTTCAAAAACGCGGTAGGTACCCATAAACTTGCATAGATTTGATCCCTCATAGTACGGTGCATTCCCTACAAAGTTTTTTATCACATAGATCCCAAGCGAGCAGAGGGGTCGCTTTGTCATGTGACACTTGTGCGCTCAGACTCACCGGGGGGTTACTCGTTAAAATCATGGATTAATTGTCCATTCAGAACATGTTCGCTCCAAATCGATTTTATAATACAGGGATAAGAGCTATAATTAGATAATTTTCCACAGGATGCAGATTTCATGTACTAGCACGATATCAACCATCATGGCCGTTTAACATTTAGTCGCGTGACCACAAGTGGACTTGTTGCCATCGCCAAAGGTCGGCGGACGGAAGTGGACAATTTCTTTGCAACCATCATTATGAACCCTCGAGGAGGGATGCACGTTTAAGCTTTATCTTAAATTTAAATCAGCCAAGATTTTAAAATTGACAACAAAGAAAAAAAATCTACATGTTTTAATATTAGGTCGGGTCGGACGTTCTTTGGATGCAGCAAAGAACGTACACACACAGTCGCTTTTTATTTGCTATTTACGACTATTTATAGAATTTTAGTTTTTCTGTGCTTTGATCACAAAAACATAGATCACTTTTAGCTATAATTTTTGTCTTGCTTATAACCTGTTACAGATATCTGTACATCAATCAAAAATGTGCTAAATCCTGTTTAGCAACAGACATCCCAAATTAGAAATGCAATTAAACAGAATTAATAAAAAGGCGCGTATTATTTGCATATAATAGACGGAAGCTAATGCAAATTATTCTCTTTACGTCAAAGCATATTTAAAACCAGTTCTAATTAATCTACATTTGACACCGTGTTTTGTTTATAGCTTCCAAATTACCCTAAGAACCTAAAAGTATTTTCCGTTTGAGCGGTAAAGTAAACACTGACGGTTTCCCAAAATTTTATCAAACAGTAAATTATGCAGTGGGCCAACGAATTTAATAGTGCAAAATGCTACTACTGTACCTAACGTACTGATGCATAAAAGTTCACCAGAAAGAACAAAACTGGATTTCTAAGGGTTTGATTATGATGTTATGATACCTAAACGCCTTTTTGATTATATTTGCGTTCCCGATGTTTCGTCAGTGTTTTTGTAGTATAGGTAAATAAGGTTATCTACGTTCAAGGGAGAGATTATAAATTTTATTGGCTCATTTGAAATGTTTAGTCTATCCTGCTGTCCAATACACCCAGCAAATACATGAACTTAAAATGCATATATGGTCTCTGCGTGACGTACGGGTACGGACAATAAGTGGCGCAATTTTTCGGTGTGACATCGTTACCTAGTTCCGAACAGTGTCTGATTATGTAACGCAAGAATAACAACGGTATCGGGGTCGCGGCAATCTCGCGTACCAAACGCTCGGAAGTGCGTTTGTCTTGCAACACTCTCTGTTGTAATTAACTAAACGTTTTGTTTCATGACTTCACAGTTCACGAAAATGATTCACCTTTTTCGAACTCGCACCTTGCATATCTCCAGAAAAGAACCAGCATAGCAGCATCAGTTTTTTACCTTTTCGCAAATTCCTTATAATTAAAATGGTGGTAATCAAAAGTGATCCGGGTCATTGCACAGGAAGTGCTACCATTTCCATACCTACGATTGCAATTTAAAATGGTGCTGCGTCCGTTCTCTAGACTTCCGTTGTATTTCCGCTCTGCTTTTCCTACATTGCAATCAATGAGTAGGTAACGGATTGTGATTCTTGTTTACGGTTGACAAATTAGTGTTCCTTGATCACAGATTATTTAATAGTTACGCCATGCAGTACCTTGTAAGCGGAAGATTCGGGAGAGGGCGTCCAAGAACCATGGCGCATGGCGTGTGACGTGCCGTAGTCTCTGCCTGCTCCCATAATTATGACGTGAGCAATTTAACATTTATGTATGTGTATATGTATGTGAAGTAAGTACCTACTTCATTATTATGTAAAATTTGCGTATGATCGATATGCTATTGTAATTTTCTATGGAACAGATGTTTTTTTATTTAAGTTTGATGGTCTGTTGCCCCTGGTATAAGTGAAAATAATATAGTAAATACCTTACATAACAGGAAATAAAAAATGTTAAAAAGGTACGTTACAAAAATTCTAAAGGACACGAACGGATCCGCACTTCCGGTATGTGGATGTGGCCTTTCCTTTTCCGCGCCCGGTCGTCACCGGAAGTTGGAGTGGAGATTCGCGCACCCCCTCATCCCCTAACCCCCTCAAATCCGGTCCCAACAGAAGACCGCTGTCTAATTTCCTTTTCCCGCGTGTATTAATTTCCGACTTGAGCTGTTCTATGGCATTTCCTATTCAAAAAACTGTTTTAACGACTATGTTGATCAAAATATAACTAACTAGCGACCCGCCCCGGCTTCGCACGGGTGCAATGCTGATACTAAAATATACTACAGAATCATAAAGTGATATAGGGCGAACCCCGGCCGGTACCACCGGCGCGGCGCCGTCGCCGCAACCGCTATGTCTCTGCATTTTAAATCTGTAATATCTTCGAAAATATTCATTTAAATTACATGCTGTAAAGGGCCATATTGATATTAAATGCACAATGTATTTAAGGTAAAAAAATTACATAAGGATTTTAAGGATTAATGCTGTATTGCTTAAATCGCTTGGTAAATAGCCATTATTTCTCGTAAAAAGTAAAGGATAGAAAAATGGTTATTGTGGGTTATCCCTAAGAGATAGACATAGGGATCGTTCAACAATAACGTGATCATTTTTGGCCGATTTTTTAAATATATTATGCATGTATTATACCTACATATAAACTTTCCTTTTGAATCACTCTATCTATGTAAAAAAAACTGATCAAAATCCGTTGCGTAGTTTTAAAGATCTAAGCATACATAGGGACAGATAGACAAAGGGAAGAGACTTTGTTTTATAAATACTACTATGTAGTGATAGTGATAGTAACAAGTCGGTGCATAGTTCGCAAGAATCTAAGTGTACAAAAGTGCATTAAGACGTATTACTTAACATCGCGATATCATAATACAAAAACACGCGTCTTATATTTATCTATGAAACAAACTGAGTTTGAACAAAACAAACACCGCGTCATTAATTACGTTACAGATAGTGGTTAAGTTCATAAATCTTTTTTGTGACTATAATACCTCACTAAATTATAAAACTAAATATGAATTTTTAATTTCTTTCGTGATGACGATCTAATCAAACGTTAAGAAAGTTTGTGCTATCGTATATAATTAATAGTAATCAGAAAAATATTATGGTAGGTGAAGGTAGATAATTAATTAACTATCGCGATCCAAATATGTATAATGTAGGTATATTCCCGTTCGTTCCCCTATACCCTATACCTAAAGTAACAATGCAGGCAGGCAAGTAATTAATTTACAGAAAAATCTATGTAAATACTCGTATATCCACTTCTGATATCAAAGAAAATAGGCAAATCATATATACTATCACTATAGAGAGAGTTTTTGTGATCTGTGACTATCACTCTTAAGAAGTAAGAAACTACCTACCTAAATAATAATACACACTGCATACGCTGAAGAAATTCTGATGCGTAGGTCACGTATGTATGAAGTTTAAAAATCCGCACACAAACTGAACTTACGCCGACGACGGACGACAGTCGTAGGACTCGTAGGCCTGTTCCTGAAGGCTGTATGAGCGTAAAGGCTGATGATGGCATAAATAATGATAATATTAAGTAATATTCAACCTAGGTACTAAAGCTATATTTTCGTTGGTAGCTAAAAGTATGCGCACACGCAATGAACTTATTTCGGGCACTTCCGCATGTGTTCGGAGTTCGGATTCGGGTCCGACCACTGCGCTCGTGGCATTCCGATGGAGCCGTCTCCTCATAACCCAACCTTTCAATAATAAAATTAATAAAGTTCCGCACTTAATTGATTTTATTGAATCTGGGCCTGACGAAAAAAGGAAGGCACATACGTTTTGTAATTTTCAACTGAAACCAGGAAGTGTGTTGTTCCACATGGAGTTTAAAATGTTTTCTATAGATCAAGAATCTAAAATAATTTGAACAAATTTTACGTAACACCAATGTTAGTAACAAAGAAAGTAGTTGCGAGTTCTGCGGTCACGGTCACACCGATCACGTACGTATGACCGAACATCTCGTAGTCTTTTATTCTCCAAATTACAGTACATAACTTCACGGAGCGAGTGTAGTCGCATCAATCCACAGCATCAGAGTAAGCGAGACAGAACGAGCAAGGAGCGCGGGGCGGGCGAAGGGAGCAACAGGTAAAGATTCCGAGGCCACTTCCGTCTTGGCTGCCGAATATTTCTGTCTCGAACCGGTAGTGGGACGGCGGCCAGGGCACACACAAGATTATCTTTTTATACACACATAGGAAACATTGGCTTCTGGTTCGCATCTACTCCAGTAAGATTCAAAACAAGAGACGATAGCCAACGTTATCGTCTGTTGTATGATTCATTCAATAATAATAAATGTATATCATCATGTTAATATTCTAGTCTCGCAGCCGCATAAAGTTACATGCAGGACAATTATCAACAATATGATAATTATAAAATCTCTTTAAACTTCGTTGGTATTTATTCCTGTGTTCATATCTACGGCTTCGTGCTCAGCAGAACGCGTCGTGATTCACGTCACTTACAGTAACCACAAACTTATACACTCACAGCCCAGCTCAGCTAAAACCGGTTGGCGCTCATATTGTCTCACTTTGCACCAGGAAACTGCCAGCTAGTTGACCAGGCGTTTCCTGTGCTCTTTGTCTCACATCGCACACAACGGCTATTTCGCCAGCTCATCTATTAGTGATGAGATGACCGTTATACTATAGTCAATCATATCAGATTTTATCAAATTTATGGAATGTTAATTCCAGTAAATGCCTTATCTTTCATCAAATATATTCAGGCAATTTTATTATAGATACCTAATACCTATGCTTCCTCTTAAGGAAGACCAGGAAACACAAGTACAAAAAATCTGAGGCATCATGGTAAAATTTCAGCGCACTCACACAGAAAAACCATTCTAATAGCAAGCAACTTAAATGTCTCACTAGCGATTACTTTACAAACAAGGAAATATACGCGAGTTATTAAAAACTGGCGCGCTGACGTAATCCGACCGTACAGCTAGAACTTCCGCGTGCCCTAGGCACTTACAAATACCACTATGCCACTGATGTAGGAATCGCTTACAAAGAAATACGGTGCGACAAGTGGTCGCAGAGCATAATGCATCAACGACAACAAACTGTGGCAAATATTGTTTGCTGGATACATAGCAGATACGTCTATCGAATCAAATGGGACTTGGTCTGGCTCCCGAAGTTTTATCTCGGCAATATGCGAGGCGCTGTGGAGATGGGGGAGTGCGGGGAGAGGCACGGCGGGCGCGCGTCCGTCCGCCCGCGCCGCCACCGCATCATCAGTCCGCGTCGGAGAGCTGCCCGAGTCGCTCGCTTGCGAGTTTAATCCCTCAGATACGCTGCTGGTTTACGGCGAGCCGTAACACGACACGTTTGGAGGGAGTCCCGCTTTAACGCGTGTGCCTGGTGCTCTGTTAACACTGGATACTGTGCTACTTGTGTTGTGAAGATGTTTAGTTGCTGAATTGTCCCGTTTTCGTCTGCTAACTTGTAGGATTTTGACGACACAACCAGTTCCGGACCAGCTCAGCCGGTGAGTAGCGGTGCTTATCGCAAACCGCGTTATCGCGTACTCACGCATTTCCGACCGCACCCGATAAGCCGATGTACGGTACCAACCAGCCGACCGGATTTGGCAGCAAAGTCTATATCACAGTTAGATACCTATAATGATGTTAATGGTCTTCCAACGGAGACCTCATCTTTCGCCGATACAGTCAAATCAAACGAAACACAGTGCTCAAAAGGCGATAGTATTTACGATGACGTGACGGTACGGAGATAAAATCAGCGTACTAACCTGACAATAAAGGATAGGTATTAGATTGATAGAATACTAAACAGGTCCACATACAGGTCCACTAATAGATCCTTGAAAGACAGCAGTGTTTTTAGTTCCTTTACAACTTTGCGTTTTTAAAGGTTAAACTGGTAGGTAGTTTCAACAGTTGCAACTAGTTTTAAACAAGGAAGGCACTTATTTTCTTTTCAATACATCTGTACACGTGCATCCCTTAATTATTTTCGTGCTCGGCGTTCCCCTCGGGATTAGGGGCATCATATAGTAATAATAATATCCTCCCCTATATTGTAATGTAACAATGTCCCTTGATCCCGACAAAAATTGCAACTAGCAGGTGTCAACCCTAATGTTATCACATTTTTTTAATAATACTAATTTCATATTTGGCTTACAATAATTGATAATATTACGTACTGATTGGTCAATAAAGTACCCCCTACAAGTTAACATTACTAAGGTACTTTTACTAAGGCAGACATTTCGTCAGCCTACGTGCTACCTACTGTTGAAGTAACTACTTAGTTATCAAAATAAGATAACCTACGACTTAAGACTCCAATCTCCATCCACCAATTTTGTATGGAATCATACCTACCTACCATCGAATGGAGATAGAATTGTTATGACTGATTGGGACAGGTAACTTTATAATCATAAAAGTCCACCGTAACCCCGACGAATTGATTAACACTTAACACCCAGTTGTTAAAAGATGAAGTCATAAAATATCACGGATTGTGCGACTTTTATACTACCTATACTGCCGAATATTGGATAGGATCAAGTATGGGCTGCAAGTGAATCAATTCGAAAGCACCTTAAAATATCAATAAACAATAAAACACGTAATACCTACCTATACCTACATTACGTAAATCAGAAATTTATGTCCTATAAAATGGACCATATTGTTTCTACACTATGTAAACCAATAAACAATACATTTCATAACATTACCGAAATAACAATTGTTATACAGATATATATAGTTTATGTACCTAGTTATAGTTATAGTTTATGTATACGGATTTACAGGACGACTCTTGAGACCGAGCAGCGAGCAATACCCATTAAAATACTAGGCACTAGACTAGGCACAAACAAAATTAACTCAGTCCTAAGAACACGCGAATTAACACTACTGTCTTTGACATCACATTAGTCCAGTAATGCATCGCACTAAGGGGGAAACGTGAAAATGGTCGGCCAGTAGGTAAATATTCCAAAAGCACCAGCAAGAACATATCTTCAAAATGTGCAAATTCCAGCAAGTTCAAGGTCATTAATTGAAACAAAATTAATTAAACTACCAAATAAACACCAACGGACGTGAAAAGCAATAGGTGGCAATAAACTAATTTCTGTTTGTAATTCTTAAACAGACAATTCTGATATTATTTTAATAATATTACGTGGACTAATGATGAATGTAACCAAAAATAGTTATGCCGTAATAGAAATTATATTGTCTGAATTATATCGTAAAGCTGCAACCGTAGCGCCACCTATTGACGAGTAGCATGGATCAAATTGTATTGATGATGAAACATACTCAAGTACTGTAGAAGACAGCAATAAAGTACTACCAAGTCACAGAATAACAAAGAGTACAAACCAAGTACTATTTGTACAAAGGCTTAGTTAAAAAAAACTATGTTTTATTTCGAAAGATCTGCCTTTAACAGTTTCGATAAAGTTAATCTATCAGAGATATTCGTGCTGTACGAAGTACCTATTATATCTACTCTGAGATGCTAATGAAGCATAATACTGAATAGAAATATATGTGTTTGTTACAGATCGATCGTGATGAAAGTTGTCAGTCTACAACTACCGTCCGGGCCAAGTATGGAGCGCTTGCCGCTGCCATTCAGCCCCACAGATCTACTTTGGCGATACCCACTACCATGGGCGCCGCCGCCACCCTCGCCTCTCGGCGATGCTAAGGCTCAACTGCCTGCAAGCCTTCCACCGGAACCAAGACTTTGGACACGAGAAGACGTCGTCGTTTTCCTGAAATGGTGCGAGAGAGAGTTCGATCTGCCCAACTTCGACATGGATCTGTTCCAGATGAATGGTATGTTATAGTGACATAAAAACAAAACAATTTATTTTTACCAAAAAATCATACAAGATATTAAAATGTTTATTTTTGTTCGCAGGAAAGGCACTGTGCCTATTAACAAAAACAGATTTAGGGGAGCGTTGCCCAGGGGCTGGAGACGTTTTACATAATGTCCTACAAATGTTAGTTCGTGATGCAGCTCTCCTGGGCAGGGTCCCGTCATCGCCGGTGACACCGACGGCGCGCGCTGCCCCCTACCCACCCTCACCTCACTCTCACCCTCCTACTCCTACGTGGGTCGTCGACGGCTTCCATCACTTTCATAGTGCAGCTGCGGCGGCCGCGCAGCCCAACTCCGTGACCTTAAGTCCTGCTCCTTCAGTCGATAGCTCAGGCAGCCCTCAACGAGGAGAGGCAGTCAGTTATGCACCTGCATATGCGCCTTCTGTACAAAATCCAGCTCAAAACGCAAGTTCAGGGAGCAACCATTCAGACTCGGATGAAGAGGGACAATTCGCGCCACCCCCGCGCTCCCCGAAGGACGCGCCTCTGTCGAGTCCGGCCCCACAAACTCACCAAGCACAACACTCTCATTACCGTGCCCAGCATAGAGAGTTCTTCCCCAGCGACATGCCTGAATCTAATACAAGTAAGTTTTGATCATTTAGAATATTAACTGTATCACCTCATACTCATGAGTAGATTACTCATTAGATACCTACCTATCTAAGATACCTACTACCTAACTATCTAAGATAAAACAAAAACTAATTAAGAATTTATTTTTATTTCCAGATGGAAGACTATTGTGGGATTTCCTTCAGCAACTTCTTAACGATCCCACACAGCGATACACAAACTACATTGCATGGAAAAATCGAGAGACGGGAGTGTTCAAGATTGTAGACCCAGCTGGGCTTGCGAAACTCTGGGGCATTCAGAAAAATCATTTATCTATGAACTATGACAAGATGTCGAGAGCTCTAAGATATTACTACCGTGTCAACATACTGCGAAAAGTTCAAGGCGAACGACACTGTTACCAGTACGTATCTATAACTTCTATACATATTAATAGACACCACAACTGTATCCCAAAAATATTACTATACTCTAACCATGTTTACTCTTTACAGATTTTTGCGGAATCCAACCGAATTGAAGAACATTAAAAATATTTCGCTCTTGCGGCAACAAATGAGCCCAACACGGGTCGCGCCGCAACAACTAGTGAAGACAGAAATGAAAGATGAACGCTGTGAAGAAGAAGCCGTCGACGAGGACATGCCCACCGACCTCAGCATGGCAGCATCAGAGCCTTGGCGGAAACGCGCGCGCTCCGACCCACCGCCAATCCCGTCACAACATGACAAACACCGCATCAGCGCCCTCATCGGCGACACGATGATGCTAAAACGAGAATCAGAATACAACACCGAACATTATGCACTAAATATCAAAAGTGAAAAATGTGAACAATGATTATTGAGGAAATACGACGCAGGACACTTACAGTGCGACGCGTTTTACGTGCATGTTCAGTGAAACAACTCCACCCACTAAAAATCTAGTCAAATTCCTCTCACGAAGTTTACTTCATGTCTTCCTATAAAATATTTGATGAAACTTTAAAATTCAATATATTTTGCAAAAAAACAAACAGTCGCTGAGAGTACTTTGATGGATTTAAAATGGTCTATGGAGTTTAACAGGGTATGGACCTTAAATAATGCCTTTGTGCCAAGTGATTTTTATATAATAGTGTCAATTAACTAAGTAGTTAACTAAAGGGGACAGAGTTTATTTGTGTTGAAGTCATAGAGACTATTTTAATATTTGTGCAATGGACCATTCACTTGTGTTGACTGAGATTTTGCAGTAACAGATAATGTTGCCAAAAGTCAATATAATTATTGTATGTGTGTGCGAATGCGTGTGTTACGCGCTCATTGATGCATTTTTGTAATATAATTAGATTTACTTATATTCATTTTGTTTTTGGAATTTGCTATAAAGAGCTATAGGTACCTACTTATAGCTGAAAATAACGACATAAAATCTGCATTAAACTCAAAAGAGTTCAAAACGTATTAAAATTAATCAGTCTTCCACTAATTCTCTTTATTTAAATAATTTCAATTGTAGCATAATGGGAAAGGTTTTACTTCCTATAAACTACTCTACCAGATGTAATTTAAATGAAAAATAATTATATATTTGGCAGCTTTATGTTTAGTAACATTGTTTAAAATAGTATGAGAGGTTTACAATAATCAACCGAATTTGAAGACAATAACAAATAATAACTATCTCTGTATCTAAACAAATCGCCTTGAAATAAAGTTAAAAATCATCCACTGTGATAAAATTAAAAGTGGTAGACATATATTACTAGAGTATGCTTAGGCTTTTACTCAAAGATTTCCAGCTACAATTTTCTGTGATCTCTTTTATCAATGTAGGTAAATGTCATAGAGAGTAAACACTATTGAGTTTGTAAATATTAGTTAGATATTGTATAAGTTTAGCATATAAGAAACTGACTGTAAAGAGAGTGTATTGTATGATTTGTAAAACAAAAGTGGAGCTTTATCAAAGTACCTAGAATATTAGTAAGAAGTACTACAACTGAGTTTGTATTTTTACAATTATTTCTATTTTGGCATATTACGTGCCAGTTTCCAACTTGTTGTACACAATATAAACATGATGATTCATATAAAAAAATATTGTGTCGAATTTATTATAACTTAAATAAATGGAAATAATGTTACTTTAACATTTATTTATTCCTAATATTATTATTACCCATTCCCCTAAAAACCACGTATCTTTGGATGAATGAAAAACGATTGGCGATTATTAATACCTGGGACAAACTGTCCAGTTAGTTAGGTCCAATTTCGAGAAAGAGGTCACCGTCGAATCCAACTCGGCTGGACAGCAGCGTTTAGGGAGTTATGCAATATTTTCTCGTCCAAAATACCATAGTCGGTATGTCAAGACGAAAGTTTTTGACCAGTATGTACCTACTGCCAGTGATAAGATAAGATAACATACGGAACAAAGACATGGTGGGTAACTAAAGGTATCTAGTAATAGATACTCTTTCTTATACTGTGCTAAAGGCCTAGTAAAAAGGCTGAAAGAAAGAAAGAAATGGAGAGGGAGATTTAGAGTTTCCCTGCGGGGTCGATTCAGAAATGAAGGTATCTTCTGTTTCTGGGTAGCCAGCCAACATAGCCCGAAGAATTGATAAACTAAAGTGACAATGCTCGCAGAATAGATGGCCGATGGGGCCGAAGAGTTCTCTCTTAAAGCGCAGGCTGGGTAGGTAAGCCCCTACAAGGCGAAGTGACGCACCGTGGTCCAGATTTGAAAAATAGTGGAGTCAGCAACAATAGTGAATAGTCATAAAAATGATTTTAAAAAATTGCATATTAGATACTTAACAAACACAACATTCCATACAGGGTGTTAAGGTAAACAGTTGCATTACTTTATAGGGTTATTGTACCCATGATAGGTACTGGACAACTTTCTCAAAGAAACCTAAGGAAATTCGTAAATTTTTTTTGGGGACTCCCATACTAAATGCAATCAGCTGATCGAAGTTTTGTATGAAAAGTCGAAAAAAATTACGAATTTCCTATAAGTTCTTCGGGAAAGTTGATCAGTATCATGGGTACAATAACCCCTTAAAGTAATGCAACTGATTACCCTAACACCCTGTATAAAATAGTATCATAAAGCGTCAAATTCACGTAGAGGGATAATCTAGAGTTAATAATAAAAGCTATCATAGATTTTTAAATTATAAAACACGTACCTAACGTGCACGCACTTTACAACATAGTACTAGTCATTTGCTTCGAGTTGGCCGCTCCCTCCCTTCCCGCTTCACCGTACCGCACCCCTAAGAGACCCAATGAAACGCAATTTTATAACCTTTAGCAACGCAACCACGTACGGCACGTCCGTCCCGATCACTGATATCGCTTTTAATTTTAAATTTTTATTTGCTTGTTTTATTATTTTTTGTCGACGGGACCAGTTAATGTGCCTTTGACGAAATTTTGTAACGGTCATCGACGGCCAACTCCAGACAAACGGGTAGTAGGTATAATTAGTTTACCTAAACTAAAGCGTCTAGTTAGAGATATTTCGAGGTTAACCTTCTTAATTGGGGATTTTTTTTTCTCGGGACCTTTAGGTTTTAAACGAATTATAAAAAATAAACTAACAGCATTGACTTCAGTAAAATAACATAATGATGGTAACAATATGATCAAAATAAACGTTAATGTTTTGCCCGCAACATCATCTATTTATCGGATTACAAACGATTAAAATTTTATTATAGTACTTACCTACTACGTGCGTTTACATGCCATTTCAAAACCGGGTTGATTTACGCAAAATCATTTCTTAGTGCACCACTATAAAATCGTCTACAGAAAATACAGGGTGCATAATTATTTTTTTACGTTACTACCTGTTTGTCTGTTTGTCTGGAGTTGGCCGTCGATGACCGTTACAAAATTTCGTCAAAGGCACATTAACTGGTCCCGTCGACAAAAAATAATAAAACAAGCAAATAAAAATTTAAAATTAAAAGCGATATCAGTGATCGGGACGGACGTGCCGTACGTGGTTGCGTTGCTAAAGGTTATAAAATTGCGTTTCATTGGGTCTCTTAGGGGTGCGGTACGGTGAAGCGGGAAGGGAGGGAGCGGCCAACTCGAAGCAAATGACTAGTAGGTACATATTTTTACTTTGTTTACGCATCGAACAGGAGTGCGATTTTTGAAAATCATACGAGCGACTTGAGATTCGCATACGAATTAAGATTTTCATTCCGAGTGGTTACGTTTTTCTCTATTTTTGAAATCGTTCGGATGTGCCAAAACCGTTTCGATTCACACAGAAAATGTTTCAATTGAACGAACGAACGAATGAATGGTTTCATAGTAACATTTCAAATCGGACTTTACCGCCAAAATTATGGGTTAACGGAACGTAGAAAAAAAGTTAAATCTGTTGACATCAGGAGTGCGATTTATGAATATCAGACGTTCAAAACGACTAGTAGAAAATGACGTAAAATCGATGATTTGCCATTTTTGAATTCAACTTTCTATCACTCGCAACGAGTGCTCCGAACCACTCGTAACCAATTCTACCACTCGAATGTTTGACGTTTGTAATGTTGTCAGACGTCAACAGATTTAACTTTTATTCTACGTTCCGTTAACCCATAATTTTGGCGGTAAAGTCCGATTTGAAATGTTACTATGAAACCATTCATTCGTTCGTTTGTTCAATTGAAACATTTTCTGTGTGAATCGAAACGGTTTTGGCACATCCGAACGATTTCAAAAATAGAGAAAAACGTAACCACTCGGAATGAAAATCTCAATTCGTATGCGAATGTCAAGTCGCTCGTATGATTTTCAAAAATCGCACTCCTGGAGTGCGATTTTTCAATATCAGACGTTCAAAACGAGTAGTAGAAAATGACGTAAAATCGATGATTTGCCATTTTTGAATTCAACTTTCTATCACTTGCAACGAGTGCTCCGAACCACTCGTATCCAATTCTACCACTCGAATGTTTGACGTTTGTAATGTTGTCAGACGTCAACAGATTTAACTTTTTTTCTACGTTCCGTTAACCCATAATTTTGGCGGTAAAGTCCGATTTGAAATGTTACTATGAAACCATTCATTCGTTCGTTCGTTCAATTGAAACATTTTCTGTGTGAATCGAAACGGTTTTGGCACATCCGAACGATTTCAAAAAGTGTTCAAAAATAGAGAAAAACGTAACCACTCGGAATGAAAATCTCAATTCGTATGCGAATGTCAAGTCGCTCGTATGATTTTCAAAAATCGCACTCCTAAGTGCGATTTTTGAAAATCATACGAGCGACTTGGCAGTAGAAAGATGCATAATCTCCATAGTAATTTTGACATTTTCTACTGCCAAGTCGCTCGTATGATTTTCAAAAATCGCACTTCTGACAACATTACAAACGTCAAACATTCGAGTGGTAGAATTGGTTACGAGTGGTTCGGAGCACTCGTTGCGAGTGATAGAAAGTTGAATTCAAAAATGGCAAATCATCGATTTTACGTCATTTTCTACTACTCGTTTTGAACGTCTGATATTCAAAAATCGCACTCCAGGGTGCTTAAGACCACCAAACTGGAGTGCGATTTTGGAATCTCATTAGCTGAGTTCAGCAGTTGAAAATGTCAAAATTACTGTGGAGATACGCATCTTTCTACTGCTGCATGATTTTTCAAAAATCATCAGTAAGTAGAAAGATGCATATGTCCACAGTAATTTTGACATTTTCAATTGCTGAACTCAGCGAATGAGATTCAAAAATCGCACTCCAGAGCAACTTTTACTAGAATCTATTTTGAAACCGCGAAAAACAAATCTGCATGGCATCAATTGGCATCTACTTGACCAAATTGTATGAAAATTATTTTTTCGCGATTTCAAAGTTGGTCGCATAGTAAAAGTTGTTTAGTTTGGTGGTCTGAAGCACCCCCGAAAGTATGTAACGCGTTTAAGTTTACACCCTGTATATGTTCTGTGGCAAAAATTAGAAAGTATTGGTGTACCTCCCGAATTAAATAATGTTTTTAAATACTGGTATCAAAATCAGATAAATGTAGTTCGATGGGCCGGAGAGATGTCAGATGAATACCGACTGAAATGTGGAGTAAGGCAGGGTGGACTAACATCACCTAATTTGTTTAACTTGTACATGAATCAACTGATCGTGGAGCTCAGCAACATCCACGCAGGCTGCTTTGTTGATAATACATGTGTTAACAACATCAGTTATGCAGACGATATGGTGTTGCTCTGCCCTTCGATCAGTGCCCTTAGGAAATTACTGTGCTGTTGCGAAGGGTATGTTAAGTCACATGGGTTGAGATACAATCCCAAGAAAAGTGAAGTTTTAGTGTTTAAAGCCGGTAACAAGCTGCCTGAGTATGTGCCTCCTATTGTACTAAATGGTGTATGTCTCAATAGAGTGACTAGCTTTAAGTACCTAGGACATGTTTTGACGGATGACCTGAAAGATGATCATGACATTGAAAGGGAACGCAGGGCATTGTCGGTGGGAAGCAACATGCTGGCTCGTAGGTTTGCTCGATGCTCGACCGAAGTAAAGGTTACGCTTTTTAAAGCATACTGCCAATCTTTTTACTCTAGCAGCCTATGGGTTAATATATGGGTTAATAATTTTATGGGGTATACGCAACGAGCCTACAATGCTTTGCGTGTCCAATATAACAACGCCTTCAGGATGCTGTTGAGGCTCCCACGCTTCTGCAGCGCGTCGACCATGTTCGCTGAAATGCGAACTGATGGCTTCCACGCGATCATGCGGAAGAAGACGGCCTCTCTGCTGAGCAGGACGCGGGGGAGCACCAACACCATTCTGAAGGCTATTGTTGATAAATTTGACTGTCCCATTCTGGCTCATTGGGTCAAACTGGTGAACAGAGTGGGTACTATATTTATATAGTAGTAATAATTGACATTGTTATTTTTTTTTTATGTAATTTTATAATTTTATTCTAAAATTTTTTAAGTTAATATAATTGTATTGGATAATATATAATATTGTTAATGTAATTCTATTAATTTTAACTATGTACCTACTACCTCTAACTTATATGGGCGAAAGTCTGAAATAAATGATTTTTTTTTTTATTTTTTTTTTTTTATTTTTTTTTTTTTTTATATTCAAATTTCATGTTTCTATCTTTAGCGGTAGGCTGTAAGTATAACAATGTCTGACAGTTAGTCAATCACTTAACTGTTTTATTATATGTATACACTTAGAGAGTATACATACTTTTTTTTTTCTTAGAGAGTTATGAGATTTGTTCATCATAGTTTTTACAAGCTTTTATTTAATTTTTAATTACAGAACAAGATGAAGATAAAAGAATTATAAGGAAGTGGCAATGAAAACAAAACAAATCTATGATCAATCACAAAAGAACTTATTTAATGCTAATTTTCATTTCCATATTTAAGCTTACAAAACTATTTAACATTACTCATTTTTAAGCACTAGTATCTGATGGTACTCCTTGGAAAAATATTATATCATCAGCTATAACAGTTGATGCAGTTCTGACTTGGCCATCATCTAGTTTGACTTCTCCATACGATAATTTACCAGTGATATAGATTCTTTGGCCTTTCTTAAGATATTTGTAGACAGTTTCTCTAAGGCCTGGTTTAAAGACACTGACCCTGTGCCAATCTGTTCTTTGCAATATGTCTCCAGATTCATATTTATAGCTGAAGTGAGTAGCGAGGGGGAAGTTCACAACAGGATGCTCTTCATTGCCACGTTTCTGGGGATCTGCACCAACCCTTCCCAGGAGAGTAACTTGATTTATTGCTACAAAAAGAAAATGTTATTTAACCCTTAGCGGCCACACCTCAGGCAGGCCACATAGCGGCCACATGGGCTAACTCATTACCCCACGCTAAAAAACCTAGTTACACAAGACATTATGGGTGTTTTAAGACTTCTAATCAATTGTTTCATGTTTGTTGAAGAGTTCTTCGACATTTCTAATGATTTTTATTGGTCGACTAGCGGCCCGTCCCGGCTTCGCACGGGTGGACGTCTAATCTTTTCTAGCAATAAATATAGCCTATGTTACTCAGGGCGAATGCAGCTTTCTAATGGTGAAAGAATTTTTTAAATCGGCCCAGTACTTTTTGAGCCTATTCATTACAAACATACAAACATACAAAAATAGGTACAAATCTTTCCTCTTTATAATATTAGTGTAGATGTAGATTTATAGATGGCGTTTTAAAAACTAGTCATATATTATGTGGAAAGATTTTAGACCTCTAATTTCACTTTTTCTGAGCCTGGGGTAACTAGTTTCCCCTTGTGGCCACTAAGGGTTAACTTGAAGGGCATCATGTTATCATGATACAAAATAGCATAACTTGCCTACAGACACTCACAAAATGTTACTGATGATAGTCAATTACGAATAGTAAAGAAAACTTGCCTCTTTATTAACTATGCTTTAAGATTAAAACTTGTGTAACTTACTTAAGTATAGTTACATATTAGTACTTGCTATTGTTTTTAGTGGCACTTATATCAATACAGAAGTTCAAGAACTAGAAGGCAGTGAGATGTACTGAAGGGGTGATTACAATTGGCTACTTGACAACTAGTCAAATCAGCTACTCTTTATCGGACGTCAAAACATGCGCTTTGTATGAAGATTTGTACTAAATATTGAGTTGTGACGTCATCAACATTTTCATTACTTTTTATAGTTTATCTTGTTATTAAAAATAGTATTCAAGCTAAAAACTCAATGAAAATGGGAGTTCAGCGTTATTTTCTAACCCTTTTTTTATTGAGTAGATAAAAATAAAATATAATGAATGTAGTCAAATACCCAATTCCAACAAGACAATACAAAAAGATATTATCATTTTGAAATCCAGTTATCACTCCGTGTCAGGGTCATCAAGCTCTAAGTTAACTGTTAATTAATAATAATCAACATCTCAGCGGAGTTTTTTCAGATCTGTGGCAGTTCATAAGAATGAACTGGGCATAGCATAGCATATGCTCACGACTATATTCCCTGAGGACCCCCTCAGGGAAACCTCTATTCTGAAACCTCAGAACATCCACGTTTCACTAGTACCGAAACTCTGTCCAGTGGACACTATATGCAATATGAACTGGGCACTATATGCATTTATCCAGATTCAACGAGTTCATTGGCCATAAGCTGACTGATCCAAAATTATTTCATAATTAGGATAACATTACAAAGAAACTAAAACCAACAAATAAAAAATTAAAACCGCCTTCAAAAAAACTAAAAAGTTAAAAAATAATATTGCAGCCTATGACTTTTTCGTTCGCATCATAAGAACATTAATTTGTTTTATTGAAGTCGCTGTCAAGCCGGTTCGATTCGCGACATGGCTTGTATTTTTTGGCTTGGCTTGACACCGACTTCTATAAAACAAATTAATGTTCTTATGATGCGAACGAAAAAGTCATAGGCTGCAATATTATTTTTTAAATTTTTAGTTTTTTTGAAGGCGGTTTTAATTTTTTGTTAAAATTTTGTTTATTTCACAATTTTCAGTGGCGAATTCATTAGTTCGATTTAATAGGAGTGCTTTAAATTAAAAAACGCACTAGTCGGCAGTACGATTTTCGAAGGTTCCCCTCGATTTCTCTGGGATGCCATCATCAGATCCTGGTTTCCTTATCATGGTACCACCCTCGGAACATCTCCTTTCCAACAAAAAAAGAATCATCAAAATCGGTTCATAAACGACGAAGTTATCCGCGAACACACATAAAAAAAAAATATATATACTGTCAAACTGAGAAACCTCCTCCTTTTTTGAAGTCGGTTAAAAAGCTAAAAAGACTTACTTTTTTCTGATTTCTGCGAATCAAAACTAACTGCAGACGCGTGTAGATGTTGACATTGCACTCGTAATTGTCGTGTAACAAGAGCAACCTAAAAATGGGAAACTTTATAAGAATATACATTTTACTTATTATGCTTATTGACTAAATATGACTAATACTAGTTATAACTAAAAAGATGACATGAAAATCAAACAGAAGGGTGATTATCTGTTTATTTGATCTCTGTTAAAATGATGAAATGTATGAAAATAGTCTTCTTCTTTCATATCAGCATGAACTATATTGCTTGACAATGTCTCGTTTTGTAGTGGATGCATTAGCCGGTCTGCAATGGTCTTATCAAGGCCGCCTACCCAGTGGGTGCACATGGGGAGGCTATTTCCTTGCTTTCTGTGCCAATACGAAAGAGAAAAAACATACAAAGATATGTATGGTAGAGTGAGATACGACTCCCCGAGTGATTTTTACACATTTTGAAATGGACTCTAACTTGTCGGATTCCATATCCTTGAGAGTAAAATAGTTACAAGACACTGGTAACTATATTTGTTTGTCCACCAATACCAAGTCTGAAAAATTTTCATTCATACATACTGCATACATATTGGAACCTTTGACCAGAAGGATACGAAATTAAGACTGAAATAGTTACCTTCAGGAGACTAAAAAGCTTCCAATCTAAATATATATAAAAATGAATCCCTATTTCCCTTAGTCACGACATCACGCGAGAACGGCTGGACCGATTATGATGAAACTTTGGTGGGTTGTTGTGCACATGCCAGGGAAGGTTTATTTACAAAAAAACGGCCCAGTGTCTGTCGCGAAAAAGTTCCGAGGCGGTACGAAGTTCGCCGGGTCAGCTAGTATCAAAAAGTAAGAAATTACCTATAAAGAAAAGTACACAAACAAGTCATTTAATTGATAAGTGCGTATAATATGTAACTGCTTACCTTTATGTACATTATTACTCTCTTTTTATTAAAAATTTAACTGCAATAAATACTCGAAGCTCACACAAAACACGAGTAACAAAATAATCGGCAAAACGCTAAATTTTGTAAGGTTATGAAAAGCAAAATAATAAAAACTTACCCTTGACATTCCGAACATATTGTGAAATTTTTAGAGACTTAAATGATTATATTATGGTTATGGTTATAGATAAAAGCCACTACAACTTTGACTACAACACAGAAGTTAACAGAACTTGTAGTTGTATTTCATAAGTAAATGTAAAGCAAAAAAACATGACTTGAACATGACAAAAAAAAAACCGCCCGCCCCAGGCCTATGACAGCTTAGTTCCATTGTTTCCGTTGTGGCGCTGTTTCGTCGTCCAATGAGGACGAGATACAACGCCATATTGAACTTACAACAACAGCAGCCTCATGCCGTGTTGTTGCGTCAGAAGCTTATATCTTGTGATTTTCCTGGTATTTTAGCTTGAGTTTAGAATCCTTGAGAAGCCTCAATTCTTCTCCGTCGTATGACATAATAATATCGTTGAATAGTTTGTTCCTTGGTCAAATATCCCTATTTTTGCATCCTGGAATCAGTGTATACATACCTATAACTACAAGTTCTATATACATTAGTTTGACGACAGAACGCCACAACGGAAACAATGGAACTAAGTGCAAATTTCACTGTCGCATCTGTAGCTTGCTACATATCAGTAATCTGTGGCCCGCCCGCTCGATCAGTGTTGCCAAGTCCCAGCCAGGCCGCCACCAAAGAGAATATAATCACTACGTGCCGCCACCGCCAGTCTGAATCGCAGCGTGACCACTTTTTTTTCAGATTATCTACCAAAACGACTGCTGAAATCACTCCACCACCAACCACCTTCTACTTAAAATCTACCAACTAATATTTATGCGTTCCAGATGGTTAAAATTCAATACAAAACACGTTTTTGAACAAAATATTACAATTTTTATCTAAAAGCTCATCATTAGTCATGCTATTTTCGCATTTATGTAAAAAAATATCAGTTTTCATCACTTTGTAACATGGATGCTTCAATTTCCAAATAAATCCAAATAAATATTTGTGGTCGTCCGTTCCTATGCAGGTTTAAAGTTGGTGTAGTTTTCTGTGTCTGTGTCTTATATTATAAGCCCTCTTTTATAAATAAACAACATTAGGCGATAAGATTATTATTTAGCTGTACACTACTAAAGCTTTACTAAATTTTTTTGCCTAAATCCTTGAATTTTTGACGAAATTTTCGAATACCGAATTTCTACCAAAATCTACAAAACAATTTCCCACTACTAAATTATCGTTCTTTTTGCCCTAAATCTACCAAAAAAGTAGAAATCTACTAAAAGTGGTCACACTGCTGAATCGCCAAAAACAGTGTTGCCACCTTAATTTTAGTAAAAAGGGCAGTTGAATAAGCTAAAAAGGGCTAGATCGGGCTCTTTGACTACTTATTGGGCTAGATGGAATACAAATTACCAAGAAAACACTTGCTGTAAAAAAAGGCTAAAAAAACACCTTTACTAATGATTTCAATTATGTATTTATTGAATCACAATAACATTTTTAAAATTAAACAGAATTTGAAGAAAAATTTTACCAATTTAATGAGGGATTTTCCAGAGAAAAAAAAAAGCCAGTTCACAATTTCTCGATAGATGGCGTTGAACAGAGAGGGGTCGATTAGGTATGTATAAACCCCGCAAGTTGATATTGCGATTGGCGGCCATCTTCGTGACGTAATTTTGACGTAGTCGACGTGCACCATCAGTACCGTTCGCAAGGTCAGCCCGCGCTTGATGACGTCACGCAGCTGTTATTGTGACAAGGTTCCATCGCAATATCAACTTGCGGGGATTATATGAGCAAATATATTTATGAATATTATTAATAAAAAGACGCAGTACAAAGCCTTTGATATTATTGTCGGTTTATTATTAACAATCTCGGTCTCCATTTGCATCGGATAACATCACCCGCGTTCGCCTGCGGGGGAGGGGAAAGTTAGAAAACACGAAAACATGGCGCAGCGCATGGCTTTAGGTTTTTGTTGTTTGTTATTGTTTCGCTTTTATTTTTCGTATATTCAAAATGAATATAAAGCCCATACAGCCACGCCACGTCCGATACTTGATTCGTTGTTGGCAGACAATAACACCGAGATTGTTAATAATAAACGAACAATAATATCAAAGGCTTTGTACTGCGTCTTTTTAGAAAACGATGTTAGCAAACACGAAAATATGACGCATCGGACCCGGCTTAACAGAAACTGAGACTTTCAACAAAAATAAACCGGGAAACTTTTAATCGCTGCTTCATCAATAGTACGCACGCCAACCCGCGATTGCGACATTTAACACATCCATCTGTCAAATCTTTTATCTTGTTCATTCGCGCGAAACTAGAAAGAGAGCGGAAGCGTGATAGCGATATATCACGCTATCGTGGGTTGGCATAGTAGCCCCGCAGATAGTTAATAATAAACCAACAACAATAAGAAAGGGTTTGTTTGTACACACGGCGATACATCAAGCTAAGCAAAACCAAAATATGGTGGTCGCGCGACGTTATACGTTATTCACCCTGCGCGCGGTCAGCTTATATTGGTCATACCTAATCGACCCCTCTCTTATCAACGCCATCTATCGAGAAATTTGGAACTAACTTTTTTGTTTTTTTTTGCTTTTGGAAAAGCCCTCATTAGTTCAAAAATTTAAAATATTATTTAGTTATTTAACAAACTAAACCCGGATCGGCGCGGCGCGGCGTAGAGATGCGGTATGTTGCCATAATTGAACAAATGGTATCTACCACAAAAATATAAATAAATCAATTTATGCCCTTTCCGGGCTAAATCATTAAACAACGAGTTCACCAATAGTAAAAAGTGCTAGATCTAGCCCCAAAAGGGCTAAGGTGGCAACACTGGCCAAAAATCTCGGGCCAAGTAGCCTAAAGTTGCCTAATTATTTCCCCGTGTAATATAGCCTAAAGTCGCCTAAAAATACAGCAAATTGGCCCAAATCTGTTAACGTCTAATCTAGCTCTGTCACTCTTATGGCAATCTGTGTGCGACTGGCTAGGGTGGGGGGGTACGTAAAGGGGCCCATTCACAGTAGTCCTACATGTAGTCCTACACCAATATCGGATCGTGAATGGTGTTGTAGTCCTGCATGGCGTCCGACGTCCTTGAGCAAAATGTATGAGTAGTCCTACTTGCAGGACAGTGTGTGGGCTCGCAGTCCTACATGTAGGACTACTGTGAATGGGCCCCTTAAGGGTGAGTAGGAGGTGCATAGAGTCAAATTCTGTCAAAATGACTTTTTGCGCATTTACACCGAAACGGCTTGACCTTATACTGGATGATTTTTATACCGTTTCGAAACTTTCAGGGGTGGTTCAGACCATCAAACTGAACAACTCTTACCCCTGAAAGTTTCGAAACGGTAAAAAAATCATCCAGTATAAGGTCAAGCCGTTTCGGTGTAAATGCGCAAAAAGTCATTTTGACAAAAGAAAAATATAGTTAATAGCTGTTGCCCGCGACTTCGTACGCGTGGACTTAGGACTTGTTTATAGTTTTTTTTGTGGCACTGACTTGTTTTTGTGACTTCTGAAAGAACACCCCTTCTCATCCCTCTATGCACCTCCTACTCACCCTTACGTACCCCCCCACCCTACTCACCCCTATGCATCCCACCGTACTCATCCCCTACGCACCCTTACCCCCTCTATGCACCCCCTGCTCACCACTTTCGTACCCCCTACTCACCCCACGCACCTCCTTACGCACCCCTACGCACCCCCTGCGCACCCCCTAAGCACCCCAACGTACCCCCAGCACACTCCTACGCACCCATACTCATCCTCTAAACACCCACTACTCATCTCCTACGCATCCCCAACTCACCCCCTACTCAGCACTACGCACTCCCACGTACCCCCTTCACAACCCTACTCACCCCCTACGCACCCGTATTCACCCCCTCTATGTACCCCCTACTCACCACTTACGCACCCCCTACTCGCCCCCGCTACGTACCACTTTTGCACCCACTACTCACCCTTACGCACCCCCTACTCATCCCTACGCACCTCGTACTCATCCCCTTCGTTCCCTTACTCACCCCCTCTATGCACCCCCTACTCACCACTTACGCACCCCATCCTCACTCCCTATGCACCCCCTGCGCACCCCGTACGTACCCCGTACGTGCCCTGTACGTACCCCGTACGTGCCCTGTACGTACCCCATACGCACCCCCTAAACACCCCTTACGCAATCCTTACACACCCCTAAGCAACCCCAACGCACCCTTACGCACCCCTACACACCCCTATGCACCCTCTACTCGCCCCCTTTACGTACCACTTTCGCACCCCCTCCTCACCACTTACGCATCCCTTAGCCCTACTCACACTCTACTTATCCCCAAATAACGTCCCAAAAAACCATAAAATTGACACCCATAATGATGTTTAGACATTTCAACCCCATCGCACCCTAACACGGCATGATGGTATTTCACGTCCATCACGTCGGATTTTAAAATCATTGTTGTTTTCGTAATCAGCGACCCCATAAACCATACAAACAATACATATATTGATTTTCAGACTTTGTCACCCCATTTCCCCCATTCCGGGGTTGAATTCTGAAAATAACTTGAAACACTGGTTTACTCATTTATCAATAGGAGTACTCCTGTGCAGTTTCGAATAAAATTGTCTAACCAATCTTGATTCCCCGTACAAATTTTGGACCCCCATTTCACCCCCTCGGGGGGTGAACTTTGAGAAATCTTTTCTTAGTGCAACCCTAGACTACATAAGGTACCTACGTGCCAAATTTGGAATCTCTAGACCCAGCGGTTTGGGCTGTGCGTTGATATGTCAGTCAGTCATTAATTGACGTCCCAAAAAATCATAGAAACGACACCCATAATGATATTTAGACATTTTAACCCCATCGCACCCCCCCACAGGTATGATGGTATGTCACGTCCGCCACGTTGGATTTTAAAATCATTGTTTCTTTCGTAATCAGCGACCCGATAAACCATACAAACAATACCCATCTCGATTTTCAGACTTTGACACCCCATTTCCCCCTTTCAGGGATGGTATTTCTGAAAAAACCTGAAACACGTGTTTACTCATTTATTAATAGGAGTACTCCTGTGAAGTTTCGAATTAAATAGTCTAACTAATCTTGTTTCCCCATACAAACTTTGGACCCCCGTTTCACCCCCTTAGGGGATGAATTTTGAAAAATGCTTTCTTAGTGCACCCCTAGCCCTCATAAGGAACCTTCGTGCCAAATTTGGAATCTCTAGACCCAGCGGTTTGGGCTGTGCGTTGATATGTCAGTCAGTCAGTCATTCAGTCATTCAGTCATTCAGTCAGTCAGTTTCTTCTTTTATATATTTAGATATTTTTCTTGGCAAATGAACACCGTAACATTTATCTAAGAACCACCCTTAATCAAATAACAAACCCTTTGCAGAAAACCGTATCTAAATCGGTCAAGCCGTTTTGGAGATAAATGGGAACATTCGTTGGCACACACAAACAAACAAACAACCTCTCACCCTAAACGCATAGGTAGGTACGCACGGCGACACATCAAGCTATACAAAACCAACATAAGCTGGCCGCGCGACGTTATACGTTACTCGATCTACGCGCGGCCAGCTTATGTTGGTTCTGTATAGCTTGATGTGTCGCCGTGTGAACACCTTCTATGTTCTGTCGGTCGTGGGTAATAAAATCATACCTACCAACCTACTATGTTTTATCTTCGTAATTTTTATCATAATGTAGGAGAACCTATATGAAGGATTGGATTTTAATTCAACTAAAATTTTGTTTGCTTCCGATGCTTACCTTCTATGTTTGTTGTTACCCTAACTAATTTAATATTTTCAAGACTAAAACATATTAAAAATACAAACCTTTGATACGATAAGCCACAATCTGGAAAATATTCGCTTTTGCAGCCGTCGATTAAGCAAATACCGAACCATTTTAACATTAAATGTGGATAAAAAATAATAAAAATTTATTTGACGTCTAGCGGCAATTTCAAATAATATGGCAGATTGGGTTATCAATTTTTTTCTTTTTTACTACCACGGCTTTGCAATACACAAATAATTTAAAAAGATTTGATACATTTTTGCTTCATTTGATCTTACCAATTCGGCTGAAATCATAACATATACATATGGCAACACCAGTACACTGTAGAATGGGACACCGGGTACAACTCATGCCTTCTTCTTCTAGCATGGTCAACTTTATGCGTGCCAAATAGTTTTTATGTGTTTGGGCTATGGATTATTTTTGATTAAACCGAGAGAAAGATAATTTGGCACAGCGCAATCCTCTATTGGATATCTATGACCTACACTACACCACCTACACCATTGACTACACGCGCCTTTATTGATCGATGTTGCCATAACACATTCAGGAGTACCAACGTAAAAACATTTCTTTCATTGCGTCGTTCGGTCGCTCGTTGATTGACAGCTGCTGTACCCAGAGCTGTACCTATGTGGTTATAGATAGAAAATATCTCTTCAACCACCACCATTCCCAATCCAGGAAAAGTTGTTGCCTGTGAAGGATGCCTTCAGCTGCGAATGCAAAGTCTGAAAAACCAGCCTCTTCGGAGGCTACGGATAACTCGCCGATACGACAGATTATGACAATTATTGAACACAAAATCCGCAATTTGGAGAAAAGGAAGGTATGTACAATAGCACAATCAACGTAAGCCTATGGTTTATTTTCGATTATACTTACTAGTTGTAATACTAGGTACAATTTGATTGTTGATAAATGAGTTTCACATCTTTCAAAGTGGTTGTAATGACCTGCTTCTTCGTACTTTATGCAAATAAGAGTTCTGCAGAAAGTAGACGCCATTTTCACACATGTGCTTCTCAAATGTTGACTATACAATATTATGTTATGACGCAGGACGCCGAAAACATTATACACATCACTCGTTTCTATAAATTCATTATTATTATTATATAAACCTCTTGGTTCTTTCAACCTATTGAAAGGTAAATAAGAGCCCTTTGTTTGGCTCCCCTGCAAACTCTCAAATACAGATGCCTACATATACATATAAAACAATCTTTACTTTAGGAGTTTTCTTATACGTTCAGTACTTTTACATTTTATTACAAAAATGTGGATCAAAGCTTGAAAATTAAGAGTAATTTCAGTCTGTAAGACATTTAAAGAATGGCTTTTATAACAGATCTATTGCTGTCGCGGTATTCCTGAGCAACCGAGCTATCGGTGTGAAAGTGACAACTGCAGCACAGACTTATTTCACTTACATAAACTAGACACAATCACAATCTCGTATTACCAAAAGTATTCTTTTTTCCTCCAAAATTAGACCGATTTAAATATATTTTTTTAGGAATAATATGAGAAATTGGAGAAGGGGGGAGGCCTTTGCCCAGCAGTGGGACACAAAACAGGATAAATAAAAAATGAGAAAGAGTTTTGCTATGTCTGTATCGGAGCAAGCTTGAGATTTTGCAGTCCATAATAACTCTATTGTAGAGAGTCACGTTGCAGGGACTGACCCGAGCACACGTCTCGCGTGGTTTCGCGCGTCGCGTTTTTGCCTGCCACGAGGCTCCGCAATCCTCAGTCTCTTCTTGTTCTTGTCCAGAAACAATCCCTGAGATTGGGATAGATTCTCCCATAAAATTCTTAACACTGGCGGAAATGCAGTGCTAACGCACAAGCAAGAGTCCATTAATTATAAAAAAAAAAAAAAATATTGTCAAGTTTATGCCGAGATCGTGTTGATGTTAATGACCGTCATGTATATCAAATAATCAGGTTTTCCCGGTCAGGAAGTGTCCCTGGACACTTTTGTCACAAGCCTGAATGCCATTCAAACTAGGACAAATCCGGGGAAACCTGGATGGATGGCAGCTCTAGTTCTGGCACTCCTGTTTTCAACCTCAGTAGAGAGGGTTGGAGGATTAAACTACAACAAACTTTACTACAAACTCTACAATAGCTCCCCTACGAGCCCTTGACATCATAAAATATGGGACTTTTATGAGATGACATTATTTGTAGGCCTGCATCCTATTATTGCATCAATTTTTGTCTGAACCTTAGACAATGGCCTCGATTCGGAGTGTACCACAACTAAACGTATTCCTGTCACTTTCTAAAATAAGATTAAGAAAAGAGACAAAAAACCAACAGCTGACTTTAGTGCTGTCAAAGTGACGTTAAACGCCCAAAACGACATAAATAAGATGGCGTACATTATGATGGCATCTTATTTTGCGCATTTAACATCACTTTGACAGCACTAAAGTCAGCTGTTGGTTTTCGGTCTCTTTTCTTAATCTTATTTTAGAAAGTGACAGGAATACATTTAGTTTAGTTTAGTCATGGTACACTCCGAATCGAGGCCATTATAACTATGGACGAGTTACGCATGTAATACTACTAACAAAATTTTCTGCCACTTTTTGTGGGGGACAAGATAGCATGAAATCTGAAACTTTGGACTTTATTCGATTACTATAGATTCAAATTTTGAAAATAGTCTCATGTGAACCCCAAACGCGACTAGTTTCAAGTTCTGCAATTATAGGCTGTCTTGTATAGTGATAAGGTATAAAATTGTATGTAAATGCACATGATCAATTGATCTTATAATGTGGCAGAGGGGAAATGCTGGCTGGTCCCTACTTATATTGTCTGTACTTATCCCAAAAACATCAAAAACTTTCAGACATTATCTGTGACACCTTTAGGTTTCATTCTTAACACCTATTCAATCAATCTATTTTGGCAACACAATTGAATTCGACTGAAGTGAAGAGCTAAACTTATTGAAGCAAGATACACACGGCGACACATCAAGCTATACAAAACCAACATAAGCTGGCCGCGCGTAGTTCAAGTAACATAAAACGGCGCGCGGCCAGCTTATGTTGGTTTTGTATAGCTTGATGTGTCGCCGTGTGTACATATGACTGACCTAATACATTTTAGGATGTGTTTGAGGGTCCTTAAGAGGGCTATCGCAGTCCCGTGGCGCCCTCATCACATTAAAAAAGATTTCTCAATAAAGAAAGCCTAAATTAAAAAAGTGCTCAACACGAACACTACTAAAGCCTTCAAGCTATTTTCATAGAATACTTTTATAGGTTTTTTCAAGGTCTAAACATACAAATTTTGAAAAAAGAAAAAAACGGCCGCTTTTGTTTTTATTCGAAATTGTCTAAAAGTGGAATGTTTAGAACCTATAAAAGTATTGTATAACAATAACTTGAAGGCTTTAGTAGTGTTCGTGTTGAGCACTTTTATAATTTAGGCTTTCTTTATTGAGAAATCTTTTTTAATGTGATGAGGGCGCCACTGGACTGCGATAGCCCTCTTAATGTGTTTATAGATTATAATTTGCAGGCATTGTACCCAACCATCAAACATGTTCTGAACCTTATTGTCATAGAAATAAAGATGACAAATATGAAACAACTTTCATAGCAAACTACATAGATACTGTTGTTTAATTTTCAGAGTAAGCTGACATCATACCGTGACTTGCAAAAAGCAGGGAAAGAGTTGAAAAGTGATCAGAAAGTTGCAGTCGCAAAGTATGATGAAGTGGCTCAGACGTTGGAGTTTGCGAGAGAACTCTCCAAGCAAGTGACGTCTATAGCTACCGCAGCGGAGCGCGAGGCTAAGAAACAAGCTAAGAAGGCATGTTCATTTCTTTTTCAAATTGTTACGAAATACCTAACCACCTAATGTCAATCACTCTTACTTTACACAACCACATTATATCCCATCATATGTCTAGGTCAAGAACATTGTCAATTTGAATATGCTTTATTAGAATTAGGTTTGAACTATTGAGTGATAATATCAATATCAATAGAATTTTGCTGCATTATGTAAAGATAGGATTTACATTAATTTACTTACTGACAAATCAAGACAAGTCAGTTATTTAGGTTATTTATGGAGTCGCGTGGCTAGAGGGCTTTCGAGTGGACGTCTGTCGTTGGCTCGCGATTTAAGTGGCCACGCGGCTCCGCCATTTTATGGTGGTTTCGAGTGTGTGTTTTTGTATAAAAACAGGGCTTTGAGATCGCCATATCCAATTACCGTACAACGTCAAGCACTAATTGCTCTTTTTAAACTAGATACTGGCAAAATCCACCAAGGAAACGCCATTAAACAAAAATAGAATAGAATAGAATAGGTTATTTATGTTCAGAACTGTCTGTCAATTGATTTCAAGTCAGTACAGCAATGTTGCATCTGTGCTGTACTGCCTTGCATTTGTATTGCATTTAATTTATAGGTCCTTTACACATATACCAACAAGCTTTTGTTCCGCGACTTCGTCCGCGTGGATTGCTCCTTTAAGGGTCTATTTTCGAAAAATCCTTTCTCAGTGCACCACTTCACCCCCTGTAGAATATATATTCCAAATTATATGTTTCTATCTTCAGCGGTTTAGGCTGTGCGTTGTCTGTCACTCAGTCACATTATTTTATAAGTCTATTCAGTCTTTTATAAGTATAGATTTTAAGAACATTTAAAATTACTATTGATGTATTTAGATTTTCTTAAAAGTGGAATGTTTTTAACCTTCAAGGGTTACGTTACGACCGACATATTGATCAACACTTTGTCCAGCCAGACTTTACCATAGACTGTCATGAAAGTTTTGTTGCCCAACACCAACATAGAACAAGTCATCTAATCACATTTTTTATGGCCTACTACACTGTACTGGCCCTCCATAATGATGTCTTTTATCCACATGTATAAATGAAGTGTAAATTTTTCAGGAAGCCTGGATTCGGTGTGCCGCTGAAACCAATAAGATCCGTGAAGTTTTGCTGGTTTTGGACTGCCTCGTGCAGATGGGCAACTCCGAGGCTCGCGATGACTTTCTCAATGGCACGAATGGTGCCGCCAAACTTACTGAAGGCGATCTCAAGATTTTGGATGATCTGTAAGATTGATAATTTTTTTTTGTAAAATAGCACTGAAATATTATCATTTATCCGGAGCACATACCTATTCCGTAATTTAATCTTTTCAGATACCCCGAAGTGACACCCAAACATGAAGTGGATGAGGAAGGCCAACCTGGATTTTTTGTACACACAGCTAAAGCTGCTGAACATCTTTATGCGATCATTGATGGTAAGCCCAAGGATATTCTGGGCACCACATACGCTCACATCAAGCACATCATAACATCTGTACATGAATCTGGCTACTTCGACAAGGGTGCTGCCGGTGCAGAAGATGAGAGCGAGGAAGCTGCTGTGGTCACTGAAGAGGAAAAACAAGAGTTAGTGGATGATGAGATCGAGCCGGAAATGGCGCCGGTGTATGCCCCACCCACTGGCTTACCTGTGCCCCCTGCTCCTGCCGTCGTGCCAGCACCTGCTTATCCTCTGCGACCGCTCCCTCCGATCACACTCCAGGAGGTCGAGCATGCATACTTCGCTCAACAATATCCACAACAAAGACCAATATCTGAGGTGATAGGATCACAGAACTTCATCTTCCTACAGGAATCTGAGATCGATAGTCCCATAGGCACACCTCAGCCACAACCCATGATGAATCAACCTTCGCCGCCATCGGCGATCCCGACACAGACGTTCACGAATCAACATTTTGTGCGCGTGCCTGAACCAACAGGTATGCCAATGCCGCCGCAGCCGCACTTCCCCCCGCACCCGGATCACTCGGCGTTCGCGGGCGTGCCGCTGCCCGCCGCCATACCGGCCGGCCACCCCGCCCACCCCGCAGTCCACACGCCCCCGCACCCCGCTTCCCTCGTGCCCCAGTCTGTGATGCTGCCTGCCGTCGATCAATTGCCAGTGAGTCAACCTGAAGAGAAAAAGGCGCCGACGCCGGTCGAAGATAAGAATGACGATGAGTGGAAGGAAAGCCGCAGTCCCGAGCGCGATGAGAACGGCGACCGCAAAACGCAGGGCCAGGGCGACGGTCAGAACAGATTCCGAAGGTACGGCCGCGGCAGGGGTACCTCCAATGGTTATCGCGGCCGCGGTAGCGCCTTCCAGAGCCGACAGGGTAATGACTATCACAACAGACACGGCGGCGAATACCAAGGTAGATCTGAAGGAGAGTACCAGGGACGGTCAGGTGGTGAATACCAGAACAGATCTAACAAGGAAAGCTACCAAAACAGACAGTACAGTGACGGCTACCAAAGCAGGCACGGCAAAGATAGTTACCAGAACAGACGAGGTAACGATGGGTACTATGGAAATGGAGATGCGGCTGAAGGTCACCAACAAAGCGAAAATGGTACTCGCGATAGATACGACAACAACCAGAGATATCACGGAGACTTCAAGAGCCGCGGTAGGGGCAACCCTCGCGGAGGTACCCGAGGCGCCCCACGAGGACCTCGCCCCCAACACTACAACCGGAAACCGGAAAATGTGGAATAATACGAGTGGAGCTTAACGAAGTGACGCATTCGTAGCTTCTCTGTATGTTTATATTCTATGACAGACTAAATCATTTGTGAAGGCAGATTTCACCGGCAACAACACGCTGTGGTAACAACAAACAGAGATTATCATAAAAGAAAAAAATACAAAAAAAAAAGTAAAATATTAAAACATGAAACTGAATAAAAAATAAGTTACTTGAATTTAGATGTATGATATATGCAATTATTATAAGTTACGTAATTCTAGATTCTTGTATAGGCCAGTCACGCAACGCAAGTGACAAAAGCGACAAAAGTGGCTGTTGCAGCCGCTCAGTCCGTTGCTCTGTACCTCGCCCCGTGCGTGCCTCGACCTCGTGATAATTTAAGTACAGGAGATGTGCACACAACTCACGAAACTATCGGGACCTTTCCAAATCTCATACTCTTCATACCTTTACTATGTACAGTTGATTTGAATATAAAGGTATAAATAATTATATGGGTTATGATGTTCTCTACCTGTTTGTTTTCCTTTAATCAAACCACTCAGATAATATAAAGCTGTAACGTGACACTGCTACCCTACGGTAGCAGTGTCGTACGGTCGGTACGGTTTATTTTAGATTTTAGATACATTTTTTAATAATTTTAAAATTATTATTCTCTTCTTAAATTTTTATTTAATTTGGTTACTATAAAAAAGTAGCCGTAAATGGTTACATCTTTTAATAATCTTACAAAATATATGTTGTCACTTGACATGTACCCAAGAGTTGTTTTCCCTTCAGGCTTCCCAACTATTTTTTTAAACATTGTTCTCAATCGAGGCTGTGTGCAAGCAAATTAAAGTATTCTATGAACATTTAATTGTTTAATTCTAAATCACCTACCTAATTAATTATTAACTTAGAAAAAAAAACGTTTTCTGTCCGGGACCTTTAGCGCAAGCAAGACCGACTCACACTTGGCCGGTTTTTAGTATTTGTTGTTATTCTGTAGAGTTTGCTCTATAATCACACTAAGTTTGACGCTTGTATGTATTAACATTTTTACGATAGATAGAGCGAGAAGAAAAAACGTTGATAAAAACTAGTTTCTTGTTGAGAACCCCCCTTAATTTTTAACTTTTTGATATTTTTATTATTTGTTAACAAATCCACCGTAATAACGCATAATCTAAGAAAATGTCAACTATCTAGCTATTAGGGTCAGCGCACACCCAGCGTAGAACTGCTCGCGCATGCTCGTGCATGTTCTTTGCAGTCGCGCACACCTAGCGGCAAAATCCGCCGGCGGCAGCGGCGGAGCATGCTCGCGCGTGTTCGAACAGTCTCGCGGATGCTCCCGTGTTGCTACAGTTGACGTAGTGAATTTTGCGTTGTGTTTACAATATTTTATAGCAAAGACGTGCGATAACAACAATTTTAAAGTATGGTAGACTGGGATTTGGTATTTATTGGGTTACTAGCAAAGGAAGAGGAGCAAGAAGAGCACATCAATAAGATGAAAAGAGGCAAGAAAGATGTACTTATATTTGGGAAATACTACGCCCTGTGCTGTGCTACGGTTTAAAGTTCTAGGGACAGTTATTTTATGGCTAGGTACTATAAAATGAAATATGAACAATTTGAAAACCTACTAAATCTGTTTCGACCTTTTAGATCTTCTTTGTATTTTCAAAAAGAGTTCGATTATTATATAATATTATCTGTAGTAAACTGCCCTTTTCGGGCTAAAGTAGTTAAAAAATATGCTAGATTTAGTCCGAAACCGGCCGAGGCGGCAACACTTACGACGGATCGCAAGCATCGACACGGGCGTATGCTCGAACATGCTCGAGCATGCGCGAGCATGCTCGCGACTGCTCCCGTCGCCGCGAGGAGCATACGCGAGCATACTCGAACAGACGCTAAAGGGAATTAATCACTTGCAAGCTATTTTCAACTTTATTTCAATGGGAATAGAGTTCATTATCAATTGAATCAATGAAATCTGCTCGCGCATGCTCGAACAGTTTTACGCTGGGTGTGCGCTGACCCTTACGGTTCAAAAAAGTTACAGCCCTAAATAGGTAGGACAGACGGACGGACGGACGGAAAACGTAGGCTTAGTTATTACTAATAGGGTCCCGTTTTCACCCTTTGGGTACGGAACCCTAAAAACTACATCAAAAAAATAGTTCCTGAAATAGTGCCTCTGCCAGTACTAATATTTTATGTAAAGTCGTAGTGAAACAATATAAAAAATCGATGCAAAGTTCCTCCAGGCGCTGAGCTCGGCCGAGCTCCTGATTGGTTAATATTTACACAGCTACACAGCTCGCCCAGCCAGCTCGCGTCAATGGACAGGCAGCCTTAAAGTGTGGCGATCAAAGCAAGCAATGTATGCCGAGAGTACTTTAGCTCCTATGTTTAGCTCTATTCACATTACGACGAAGTCGACGGCGCGGGGGGTGAAATCCCATCTCATAGATGAGATGGCGTTGACTCCTTGCCCGCGAAGCTCGCTCGCTACCACTAGGTACATCTTCGATCCCATATTATAATAGTAGTTTATCTATGGGAATATATTATTTTTGAAGTTTTGAAGTGAAACACTTTTTATGTGAGGGCTTTGAAATTTGGATCCGCAACCTTTTCGTGTAACGGAAGTTCGAAATTGAAATTTGAGCTGCGGATGTTCTTTTCTTTACTTATATTCCGCTTCCTGAAATGTAAAGACAATCGCTTCCGGCGCTTCCGGAAATATAAAGACAACTTGATTTTTTTTAAATGACGGTTTCAAAACTTCAAAACAGGGCTGCCAGATTGGGGGTTTTCCCGCGATTTTGGGGAAAAATTTTGTCTTTTGGGGAAAAGAAATTGACGGGGAACATAGATATATTATACCTACAGAACAAGATACACAATCAGCGGTCCAAAAATGGCAGACCCAAATGAGGTACTTTACGAATAAAAGTACCTCCTCTTGCCTCAGTACCGCGCTGCCTCTCTGACTGTAAACATACATAATACGACTAAGTTTAATAGTCAAATATCAGGTAGTAGTATCAACCTACAGCACTCATACTTATTTTGTGTGGCTTATAATTTGTCTCTGTTCTGGAGCGCGATTTTTGAAAGTCAGACATTCAAATCAGCATTCGAAAGATCTCCATAGTAATTTTGTCATTTCCTACTGCTTATTTGAACGTGTGACTTTCAAAAATACCACTCCTGTCATTGTCTGATATATGACATCTTGTTCCTTTTTCAAAATGATGTTTTAAAAATACATATTTTTTTAAAGATATGCAAGAAGTATTTACAACTTTATACCTGGAAAATAAGGTATATGTTCCATTGATACATAGACGAAGAATTTTTAAGTTTAGTGATTTCAATCTCTTTGCAAAAGTTTAAAAAGTATGTGTCAATTTGGACAAAAATTTGCTATGATTTTATATGAGATTGTGCATCTTGTTCTTTTATAATATATCTATGACGGGTAGATCCAGAGCCCCCAACGGTCTAGGGCCTAAACGTATAGGAAAGCTGGATTCAGTCTAGCTCGAAAATAGACGCCAAAGTACATCATTTAGTCTCGGTCTTATGACTCAAAGCGGTCACTGAATTTTTTTACATCGGTCAGACAATCGCGAAAAAATGGGGTCTGGGCCTAAACATATAGGAAACGAACTGAATGCATTTTAAGAAAGAGCCCTCTTAGGAGAATACCACAGCATATTTAGTTTTTCTCAAATCGGTCACCGTTCAAAATCAGACCGGGGTTGAAAATCGAAAAAAATTGGTCTTGGGCCTAAACATATAGGAAATGTGAAACCAACTTGGATCGAGAGAACACACTTTAACCATCACGAAAAACCCGGTCTTACACGGCGGATCGGTCACCTTTCCAGAATCAGACCACTTTTATAAGATACCAAAAATGACAGATATCTCGAGAATGGTTAGTGACAGAAAAAATTTGTTAGGAATAAAATTGTTGAAAATTTAATGTTCTTTAAGTTTGTAATAGCTTTGTTTACAATTCTATGCATAGGACACGAGATAATTGTAAAAACTGAATAATTAAAATAGTAATAGACAGATATCTCGACGACGGTTGATGAATGGTGACAGAAAAAGTTTGTCTAATAAAATTGCTGTTCTACAAATTTCGTTATAACTTTGTTTACAATTCTATTTATAGATAACGAGATCTGCGCAAACACTAATTAGGTATTAAAAATAATAACAAACAGATTAATTATTTAGTTTTGGCAAATATCTCGTTTCGTATGCATCAAATTGTGAACAAAGCTATTACAAAACTTGTAGAACATAACATTATCTACAATTGTATGCAAAACAAACTTTTCCTATCATCAACAATTTTCGAGATATCTGTCTATTACTATTTTAATTAATTCGTTTTTGCAAATATCTCGTTTCGTATGCATCAAATCGTGAACAAATTTATTACAAAACTTGTAGAACATAACATTATCTACAATTGTATGCTGAATAAACTTTTCCTATCATCAACAATTTTCGAGATATCTGTCTATTACTATTTTAATTAATTCGTTTTTGCAAATATCACGTTTCGTATGCATCAAATCGTGTACAAAGATATAACAAAACTTGTAGAACATAATATTATCTACAATTGTGTCTTTCACAAACTTTTCCTATCATCAACAATTTTCGAGATATCTGTTTTGTTAAATTGTTATTACATGTGTATCCCTAAACTCAGTCTGAACGGAGATATAAAGGCTTGAAGTTGACAATAAATGTATTACGTTTACTTCAAGGCTTCATATCTCCATTCGGACTGAGTTTAGAGATATACTTGCTATGAAGTTTTGTTTGTAACTTTATTCTGAACTTATAATATTCAAGTTTTAATGACGGCCGCGTTAAAAAAATAAAAAAGGCGCCATTTTTTGTCATTGGCTTTTCTTATATCATTCACCGTTGTCGAGATATATTTTTTATTATTTTAATTAATTCGTTTTTGGAAACATCTTGTTTTGTATGCGTCAAATTATGAACAAAGTTATAACAAAACTTATAGCACATACAATTATCTACAATTTTTCTGGAACATTTTTTTCCAATCATCACCCTTTGTCGGGATATCTGTTTGTTATTATTTTTAATACCTAATTAGTGTTTGCGCAGATCTCGTTATCTATAAATAGAATTGTAAACAAAGTTATAACGAAATTTGTAGAACAGCAATTTTATTAGACAAACTTTTTCTGTCACCATTCATCAACCGTTGTCGAGATATCTGTCTATTACTATTTTATTTATTTAGTTTTACAAATATCTCGTTTCCTTTGCATCAAATCGTGAACAAAGTTATTACAAAACTTGTAGAACATAATATTGTCTACAATTGTATCCTGGACACACCTTTTCTATCATCAACCGTTGTCGAGATATCTGTCTTTTACTATTTTGATTAATTTGTTTTCGCAAATATCTCGTTTCTTATGCATCAAATAGTGAACAAAGTTATTATAAAACTTGTAGAAAATAACATTATCTACAATTATATGTAAAACAAACTTTTCCTGTCATCAAAAATTTTTGAGATATCTGTCTATTATTATTTTAATTAATTCGTTTTTGCAAATATCTCGTTTCGTATGCATCAAATCGTGAATAAAGATATAACAAAACTTGTAGAGCATAATATTATCTACAATTGTGTCTTACACAAACTTTTCCTATCATCAACCGTCGTCGAGATATTTGTCTATTACTATTTTAATTATTCAGTTTTTAGAATTATCTCGTGTCCTATGCATAGAATTGTAAACAAAGCTATTACAAACTTAAAGAACATTAAATTTTCAACAATTTTATTACTAACAAATTTTTTCTGTCACTAACCATTCTCGAGATATCTGTCATTTTTGGTATCTTATAAAAGTGGTCTGATTCTGGAAAGGTGACCGATCCGCCATGTAAGACC
This sequence comes from Agonopterix subpropinquella, assembly GCA_922987775.1. Taxonomy (NCBI): domain Eukaryota; kingdom Metazoa; phylum Arthropoda; class Insecta; order Lepidoptera; family Depressariidae; genus Agonopterix; species Agonopterix subpropinquella. The sequence continues at coordinate 12,603,441 of OV277702.1, forward strand.
GGGTTTTTCGTAATGGTTAAAGTGTGTTCTCTCGATCCAAGTTGGTTTCACATTTCCTATATGTTTAGGCCCAAGACCAATTTTTTTCGATTTTCAACCCCGGTCTGATTTTGAACGGTGACCGATTTGAGAAAAACTAAATATGCTGTTGTATTCTCCTAAGAGGGCTCTTTCTTAAAATGCATTCAGTTCGTTTCCTATATGTTTAGGCCTAGACCCATTTTTTTCGCGATTGTCTGACCGATGTAAAAAAATTCAGTGATTTAATTTCTTTAATTTCTTTATTGGACAACCAACAGTGTTACATGATAATTTTAACATAGTAATATTCCACTTAAAATATGACCAATTACAGGTTTCCTCATTAAATCTAAAAGTTTAATGTATCTATCAACTATCGTGCGGTTCAGTGTAAATAAAGTATATTATAGTCACTTGTAAGTAAGTATAAATAAATAAATAGTAAGTAGGTACTTAAGTATTTGTCTGTTGTGAGGTATAATTATTGTGTGTGTGTGTGTGTGTGTGTGTGTGTGTGTGTGTGTGTTTGTGTGTGTGTGGTGTGTGTGGGGGGGGATGGGAGGGGGGATATATATATATAAATATATATATATATATAAATATATATATATAGTTGAGCGGGGCAACTCCGTTAGCAGGGCAACCACGCCGCCCCGCTCGACTATATTTAATTTAATTTTATTGTCTTGCATTTATACATCAAACTTTTTCAATATTTGGTTTTTAAAGCGTTGTCTCGAGCAGCTAAATGGGTCGACGTCTAGCTGAAAGGTTTCATTATATGTATTGGTTATCCTTGTGATCACGGAGTTTTGCCCGTAGGTTGTACGACGGAACGGAACATGGAACAGTTTAGTGTGCCTTGTGCGGCGGCGGACGGGTGTTCGGTATCCAACCTCGCCAACAAGAGCTGGGCAGTCTAATCGTCCTGTCACAATATCGTGTAGTAGCATCATGTCAGAAACCGTTCGCCGTTTAGTAAGAGGAGATAATTTATAATGTTTACAGCCACTCTCGTAATCCTCAAAATGTCTTCGGCTCTTATAATTTAAGTGCTTAATAAATTTTGATTGAATACGTTCAATTTGTTGATCATATGTAGTGAAATGTGGAGACCAAATGCAGCTAGCGTATTCAAGGGTACTACGCACATATGCGTTATAAACCACTTTGAGACAGTTCAGGTCCGAGAATGGTTTGCATACACGCATAACAAAACCTAAGTTTTTATAGGCCTTATCGGTTATGACATCTACGTGCTTCTTCATGGTCATCTTTTTGTCCAAGTATACGCCTAAGTCGCGTACCACATCTACTTTCTTAATAGGCACACCCTGGATGACGTACGGAAACTTCAGATTATTTATTTTACGAGAGAATGAGATCAGTTCACATTTATCAACATTTACTTTTATTCTATTTATAGTGTAATAATCAGAGAGGCGGTTTAGGTCGTCCTGAAGTTTTCGGCAATCATCCAGGTCGCCCACGTCTAAAAATATTTTGGTATCATCAGCATACATTAAGAACTTGGAATGTCTGAAGCAATCGTAGATGTCATAAAGATAGACGTTGTAGAAAAGTGGCCCGAGGTGAGAGCCCTGCGGCACACCTGATGATATTCCAACAAAATCCGACCGAAATCCACCAACCACAACTGCCTGAGACCTATTTGAAAGATATGACTCCACCCATCTTAACAGATCACCATGAATACCCAGGTGTTCCAGTTTTCTTAGCAGGATAATGTGATCCACACGATCGAACGCCTTTTCGAAGTCCGTGTAGATCACATCAACCTGCTTACGTTTATCCATGGTGCTATATACAAAGTCAGTAAATATTCCGAGGTTGGTAACTGTTGAACGTCCTTTTAAAAAGCCATGCTGTTCCAGAGGTATACCACGTGAAACCGTTAGATGTATTGTTTTATAGACTAGTTTTTCAAAAATTTTGCCGAATACATTTAGGATCGAAATTGGTCTGTAATTTTCTACTCGAAGTTTGGAGCTCTTTTTGTGTATAGGGATGATATGGGCTTCTTTCCAAATACGAGGAAAGATGCCATGCTTAAGGGATCGATTAAACAGAAAACAAAGTGGTTGTGCAAGTGCAGATGAGCAGCGAGAGATAAATGATGGTGGTAGGAGGTCACTTCCAGCACCTTTAGTGGGATCTAAATCGTTTAATTCTTTTTCAATCTCTTTTACGGAAAAACACAGGGAGTTCGCAGTGGATGTGATTCCAGAGACGGGTTGTACTAATTTTGTGACAGGATACTGAGAAGCGGGAGGTATAAAAACACCATGGAAGAAATCGTTAAAAGCTTTGCATATATCTTCCCCATTTGTGTATTTGTCACTGCCATAGCTCACATGTCTAGGATAATTTGAGACATTTCGTCGCGACTTAATAAAAGACCAGAATTGTTTTGGGTCCCTTTTTATATAAGTTGCAAACATTTTAACGTGATTATCGAAGCATTCAGATAAAACCCGTCCCTGTCTGGCTCTAAGAAGTGCAAATTCATTGTAGTCGTGACGATTATTGAAGCGCTTCCATCTTTTATGGGCTCTCGATTTTTCGCGTATTATTTTTATCAGTGCCTTGCTGTACCAAGTAGGATATGTGTTTCGTTTATTATCTATTGTTTTTGGAATAAACTTATCCCTTGCAATATATAAGTAATTATAAAACTCCTTTACGGCATCATCTACAGAACTGGTGTTAAAAATATCAGGCCATGATAGATTCTTTAAATACTCGATTACCCCAGTGTAGTCTCCTTTTGCGTATTTGTATTTGGTTATGGGTGCTGGCATGAGAGGTGTGATCGAAATATCAGTAGTATCTAGAATAAAGGAAGGGTGAAATACATCCTCCCTGAGTAACGGTACCTGAGCCCTGGTGAGGTCTAGAGAGAAATTGCTAAAAGCTAGATCTAGTGTATTACCACTAGTGTTTTTTAATGTGTTATGTTGACTAAAACCCAAGGAGCTAAGTGTATTAATTAAATTGTGACCAGCATTTTGAATAGCAACAGTTCCCTTTTTAATGAAGGTTGGTCCATTGAGGTCCCAAGCAATGCTGCGAAAATTGAAGTCTCCCACCAGTAGAAAATTATGATCAGTACATGTTAACATAGCCAGTCGGACCTGAGATAAAAAACTGTCAATCCCTAGTGGTTGGTAAACCTCGTCTTCCGGTATGTATGTGCCACAAATATGAAAATCTAAGATAGCATTGATATTTTTTGCTGGAATACTCACCCATAAAAATTCGGTGGGAGGACTGGTCCACTCGTCACGAACAAACGCTCCAAGTTCCTTTTTTACACAGATCATAACGCCTCCTCCGGTAGTTTTAGTGGTTAAATCCAGCCGTCTATCAAATCGGAAAACGTCATATCTTGGATCACAAAACTCAGAGTTTAAAAAGCCATCACATAGCCAAGTTTCCGTAAGAACTATAACGCTGTAATCGTTAATGAGAATGCTATTGTACAAGGCGTGACTTTTTGTCCTGCACCCGCGACAGTTTTGGTAATAAATTTGCAAAGTAGTCATCTTAAGTTATTGCTATACCTACAACTACTTACCATTCTTACATTCGACTGATGAAAGTGGGCACAGTATTCTATTTGCGTCTCAACATGTAAATAAAAACAAATCGACTTATAAATGAATGAGTATAGTTTGGAAATATTCTGAATATGTAATAAACTCATCATAAATAATCTAAAACGGTGCGAGAGAATACAATAACATAAATGAAGCGGTTCAATGTTATGTAAAAATAATGAGAGGCGAGGCGATAACAGGATAGTTGAGCATCCACCGGGACGAAATAATGTTTGCGTGGCTTTGAATTTTTTATGACGTTGCAAATGCAGTGTAGACAGTCTGTTATAGTAAAATTGATTTGAATTATTGTGTATGTGATTAGGTAAAACTTTTATAAAATGTATAGCCGTTGAGTAATTTGTACGTATATTATGTATTACTGTCGGTAAAAGGCTATAAGTAATGTTATGTTTAGTATTATTTAATTCAAGATATTTAATTAGTGTCAGTAATGAGATAAGAATATATTGTGTAAATATAAATAACAGATATCGGAAGTGTGATATAAGCGGAACGAATTTTATTATGGATGGGCGACTAAGATGTATATTACGACAAAATTGAGTTCTAGTTTGGAGGATAAGATGATTTAGTGAATGTGTAGCGAATAATGATGTGTTAGTGTGTGTGTGAGTGCATTGTAATAAACTTTTGTACTGCTTTGATGAGTGTTTTGTGACGTGTATTATATTATATTGTAGGAGGTATTCCTTAAAAGTGTGAGTTAACATAAAATTTATAAAAATAATGGTAAAGAAAACAATAACTAACAGGCTTAAAGTAATGTTTGTACGAGTAAAATTAATTAATAAATTCTCTTGAGATCTTCTTCTGTGTTGATCACAAACAACGGAGATTTGTCGTACTTGCGCATGAATATACGACAGTTTTTTATCCACACATACTGGAACTGTTTATAAATAGCTGCCTCCTTGCATTTCTTGAATAAGTCCTTGTTGTAACCCGTCAAGTGTTCGTTTACATAAATTGGTTTGGGTTCTCCGATAATATTCAAGTCCTTAGTCGTAATCCCGCGTATTTTGCGTATACCCGCAATAATGTTGTCTTTATAAATCCTTTGTTGAAGTTTGGCTACGATGATTCGAGGGCGGCCAGGAACAGATTGACGTGGTTGTACGCGGTTTACATGGTGGATATCCAAAGAGGAGATACTCACGTCCGCTAGTTTAGCAATATGTATGACTAAGCCAGTTAAGTCCTCTGACTTGGATTCAGGAAGGCCAACAATTTCTATATTGTTTATCCGATCCCGTTGCTCTTTTTGTTCAAAAGATTTTTTGAGTGCCAGAAAATCATAGTGAAGATCATCCAAGACCTTTAACTTATCTTCCGAATTAGTTAGTCGATTTTCGATTTTATCAACACGATCAGAGGTAAATTCCACCGATGTAATAACCGTCTCAAGTTTAGCGGCCGTTTTCAGCTGTGCGGTATTCATTACTGCTATGGATTGTTTAAGTTCGGTGTAATCGGAACGCAGTGTATTCAGGTCGGTTTTAATATCATTGGTTGTGGAACTTAACTTATTAAGCTCGGAAATAACGTTTACCTGTAGGTTGGTCTGGATCCCAGTAATCGAAGCTTCCATGCTTGCTTTGAGGCTCCTCATGGACTCCGTCATTGTGGAAATGGCACTTGCTACATTAACATCAAGGTCAGGTTGCTTCCGCTTGCGTGAGTTTAAGTTTTTCTGTAAACCTTCGTCGATACCGAGTGATGTTAAGTTTGGAAATGACGATGTTTTATTCGGTGGGCGCGCCGTCATTGTAACGCAAAGTGATGCACCAGCGATAACTTTGTTTACGAAAACAGGAAATTGTCTCTCTTGGTAGTGAGGCTATTCACCGGCACTGAGCACTTTTTAACCGGGTTCACTTTAAGTTGTCAGTCGATTTTAAATCTACTTAAGTTGAACACAAGAAGTTATTTTGCTTGCGATAGAATATTTTAAGTTATATAAATAATATCAACAGGCACCAGAAGCTAGATACACGTCTGCTCGTAACAAGTGTCGAGCGCAATATGACCGCTTTGAGTCATAAGACCGAGGCTAAATGATGTACTTTGGCGTCTATTTTCGAGCTATACTGAATCCAGCTTTCCTATACGTTTAGGCCCTAGACCGTTGGGGGCTCTGGGTCTAGGGGAAAAAATTCAAAGCGGGGAATTTTGGGGTTTTGAAGTGAAAATTTTTATGGGAGGCCTTTGAAATTCGGATCGGCAACCTTTTCATGTGACGGAAGTTTGAAATTTAAATTTGACAGCTGCGGAAGTTTCACTTCTATCGTATGTCTTTACGACAGGCTAATTTTTTTGTTTCAGTCACTGTGGCCGGTTTATGAGTTTGGCGGGCAAAATGTTATAGTACGAGATACGAACGTAAGATCATGCACCTATCCCTTAGGCGAACGGCATGTGATTCATGTTAAAGTTTACACAGGGGTTCACACAATGCCACCGGGTTGCCTAGCAAAATCTTGCCGCAAGTACCTTTACCATGATGATTTATGGGTCCATATTTAACAAAAAATGCACCTATCTTTTAGGCCAGCAAATGGGGAGACCGATCTAAAGATCTGGAAAGACTAGGGTTGCCACCTCTCAGTCTGCCGCAACTCTAGGGTTGCCAGGATCAAAGAAGTCATTTTTAACGAGAAATGCACCTATAAAGTAGGGACTAAATTTCTACACCAAATTGAAGCTATCGTCTTCCTCGACACGGTGGACCAGGGTTGCCAGCCTAAAAGCTGCCGCAAATGAGGGTTGCCAGCACTTTTACCAACAATTACACATACCTGATAGGAACGATTTTAACATGTAAATGTGGTGCCATCGGAAGGAGACTGACCTAAAGAACTGGAAAAACTAGGGTTTTCACCTCTCAGTCTGCCGCAACTCCAGGGTAGCCAGGTTCAAAGAAGTCATTTTTAACGAGAAATGCACCTATAAAGTAGGGACTTAATTTCTACACCAAATTGAAGCTATCGTCTTCCTCGACACGGTGGACCAGGGTTGCCAGCCTAAAAGCTGCCGCAAATGAGGGTTGCCAGCACTTTAACCAACAATGCACATATCGGATAGGAAAGATTTTAAGAAGTAAATGGGGTGCCATCGGAAGGAGACCGATCTAAAGAACTGGAAAAACTAGGGTTTTCACTTCTCAGTCTGCCGCAACTCTAGGGCTGCTAGGTTCAAAGAAATAATTTTTCAGCGAAAAGTGCACCTGCAAAGTAAGGATTAATTTCTACACCAAATCGAAGCCATCGTCTTCTACCAGACCAGACTCTCGCCAGACCTGATCGACTATGGAAACTCTCGTTTTCTTACATGTATACATATTACATAGGGCATACACTGAAATGCGTTACATACCTTCCTACTTAAGGTTACATTAATTCTGAAGACGGATACCTATAGGTAAAGGTAAACCGATTATTTCATTCATAGTTAAATACGTTTCATACATATTTATAAACACTCTAGTACAGCAAACAATGTTGATATTTAATAATAAAAATGGACCAAGTAAAAGGACAATGGGCAAAAATGTCTGGAGTGTGGCCCCGCCCTACTAAACCTTCAGTAAGTATGGCATGTCTGTCTAATTGTTGGTCTATTTACATGCATTGGATTCAATAACATTAACGCGCATTCCAGAAATACTTTATTATAGAAGATAATATACAAGGTGTAATAAAAAACCCTATAAATAATTTTAACCTCTCGTTTAAAATCAATTGTTTTCGTCGCGCGGATCCGAGTTCCGGCATGCCAAAGGTTAAAGGGCTAGTTAATACCATCAAAACGAACAACTTTCACCACGGAGACAACATCGAAAAAATAATACAATCTGGTGTTTCATACAAAACTGCTGTAGGTACCTAGTACCTACATTCCTACTTGGCTGACATTAGGGGACAGCCAAATTTTTCCCCGACGTTCTCTCTGTAGGTAACGCTGTTCAGTTTGATGGTATTAAATTAAATATTACTAGGGTGTCTTATTACACCAGTATACACTGACACCAACGAAAACTCTCGCAAACAATAAATTCTTTTAAAATTTTCTGCATAAGCTCAAATTGTTTTCTTTTTAACTGACTTAAAAAAAGGAGGTTATCAATTCGATTCGTATGTATGAATCTTCCCATTATGTCGCTTCCATGGAGAAAAGAAAGGACGGAGTTGAGGCAAGGCAATGAGGTCAGTTGCCATTCGATGAGGTCGTGACGTCACAGTGGGCGTGGCCTATGCGGCTCAGTTCGAATCGGACCGCCATTGGTTTCGTACGTTAGTATTTCGTTTTCTGAGACGTGTTTTGTCAATAAAAAATATTTAGAACGTTGAAGTGCGCTGTTCCTGGATGTAAAAATTGTTCAGGATCACAGACAAAGCTTGCAGATGCCATAACTTTTCATAGGTAAGTCCAATTTAATTTAATAAGAGTTTTTTTTTTTTAAATAATTCTCTCATTTGAAGGAACATAAGTTTTTCTACTAACCGCAAGATGCCGCTCTTTAAGATGATAAAAAAAACGATTTTAGAAACTTAAAGTGTAAATGATAGGTGCAAATAACGATATAAACAAAGTGTTTAACTCGTTTATATCGATTTACCTTTTATTTCTTTGTTGAATTGGTCAATTACTAAAAAAATCGTAAACATTTCATGTTCCAAAACGACATCTACCGGCAAGTAGATAACGGTCACAACAGACGGCAGCTAAATTATATAGATGTACTCTTCTAACACGTGCAAAATTACATAAGCACGTGTAAGACGAGAGATCAACGATATAAATTAGGTCGATAATAGCGACGAGTAGATGAACTAGTTGGTTGTCATGTTACTGTGCTTGTAACATTCATTCATTCATTTGTTGTAGATACTCCTGTCGCCGCTAGATGGATTTGGCTTTTTGGGGCGGAGCCTACTCCCACCTCTTACCTCGTCCCCCGCATTTTGGCGACACTTACTTGAATAGAAAAATTGCCTTGCCTCACCTCCGCTCCCTTCTTTTCTTCGTGGTCGCTTCCCATGACGCCGCTTCTGTAGATGTGCCTTGGTTCTATTCCCATCATGTCGCTCCTCCTATGTGAGTACAGGCGAATGTAATATTAATGGAATTGCAAAATATTAGGGCTTCCAAACAAATATACAAAATTTCATAGGTGTATGTATGTTTGTATGTATGTTTGTCCACGCATATCTCCGAAACTATTAATCGAATTGTGACCATTCTTTTTTTATTGGCTTACATTTACTCCAATTTAGGGAACAATTTAAGTTACATCAAAATCGGTTTAGTAGTTTTCAAGATAATTATGAACTAATACGTGTAAGTGTGACGGCCTGGTTTGTATGTATTTGCATGATAACTTCGGCATTTCTAAAAATTATAATTTTAATTGAAGTCTTTCCGCCCCGCCGCAGACCGACGACGCATGCTTGGACTCATAGTTACAGTGCACCACCGACCGGCTGCAGATTTTGCAAGGAGGAGATGGAAACTCCTCTGCACCTCCTATGTGATTGTGGCCCCCTGATGTACAAATGCAGCACTCATCTGGGTAGGCAGGTGCTGACACCAGATGAGATATAAACTATCTCGATCAAGAATCTACTGCGATTTCTGGCCGCACAAATAACAGGGTCCGAAAAAAAGACAGCCACGTGGTTATTAAAAAAGGGTCCCGCTGAGTGGAGGTTTTTTCGAATCGAATTGATAACCTCCTTTTTTTAAGTCGGTTAAAAAGAAAACAATTTGAGCTTAGGCAGAAAATTTAAAAAGAATTTGTTGTGTGCGAGAGTTTTCGTTGGTGTCTGTGTATACTGGTGTAATAAGACACCCTAGTAATATTTAATTTAATACCATCAAACTGAACAGCGTTACCTACAGAGAGAACGTCGGGGAAAAATTCGGCTGTCCCCTAATGTCAGCCAAGTAGGAAGGTAGGTACCTACTGCAGTTTTGTATGAAACACCAGATTGTATTATTTTTTCGAAGTTGTCTCCGTGGTGAAAGTTGTTCGTTTTGATGGTATTAACTAGCCCTTTAAACCTTTGGTATGCCGGAACGCGGATCCGCGCGACGAAAACAATTGATTTTAAACGAGAGGTTAATAGTAGATTGTTAACCAAGGGATGAAAGTCACCCATTTCACACGAGATGTTTGGTGCCCCGAACGAACGTGAGGGGCGCCCATAGTTCGAGTGTGAAATGGGTACTTTCACCCGAGTTAAACACTCTGCTTTTCATCACGATTACGAGGAAATTAACCAAAAACCAGATAATGCAAAATCAATTTCTAAATCGCTATTCGCTTGAAGAATTCATTTTAGTCTACGTTTCAAAACGTTTGAAAATCACTCGGGTGCCAAACGAAATAGAAAAAAATCAATACGAAGATTGTGGATGCTAGAATGAGACACATATATTTCCTCAGTGATTTTTACACGTTTTGAAACGGATCCGAAAAAAAAGCAACATGTCGCTTTCCCTCCCTTTTTTTCTTTTTCCTGCAACTTAATGTTTTTTTTTAAAATCAGCCTGTTTTTATTACTCGCTTTTATATCTATGTACATTTTTTCATCACGCAAAAAACAAAATGGATATAATTTATACAAAAGTCTCGATATGTTACTAATTATTAATTAGTATTAGTAGTTAGTAAATTCGAATATTTTTGTACATAATAATTATAAAAATTAAGAATTTTAATATAAAGTTATCGAAGTGTGGCTGTATAGGTTTCTGCCTTTGTTCAGTAATTCGTAGTAAACAGTAGTAAACGTAGATTTTTTTTTTAATTACTTTTCCGCCTTAGGGAAGAAATGTATCATTTTCAACCCGCTTCTTAGATAAACAATGACCCACTTTCAGAGTATGAGTGATGAAAAATTATTTATAGGGTTTTTTATTACACCTTGTATATTATCTAAGACTTAAGAATCTTAACGCTTCCCTGCATGTACATTTTTGAAATGATTAAATTTGTTATTCAGCACCCAGAATTTTTCAAAACAGCTGGAATCGTCCGCCATAGAAACCTGCGAAGACCTAATGACCTTGTTTTTGAAAACAGATCTAGGATTAAGTTATATAAAAAGCATTGCCATTGTATGTGTATCAAGCTATTTAACAAAATACCAGATAGAATAAAAACTTTGCCAAATAAATTATTTTTAAAAGAATTGTACAAGTGGTTGATTGACTGTAGTTTTTATGATTTGAATGAATTTTTTGCTTTATAATTAGATCTCACTAACATTATTAATTAAGTGAATATTTGCATGCCATATAATTTAGCTGGATAGAAGAAACTTTGTACCTACCTATTATTGTAACACCCTATTGTACCTACCTATTCAATGCAAATAAACAATTTCAATTTCTTCTACAGGGTGTAAATTAAAATAGGACAGCTACTTAAAGAGGTGCTTCAGACCATCAAACTGAACAACTTTCTCTATGGGACCAATATCGAAATCGCGAAAAAAAAATCTGCTGTCCCATACATTTCAGTCGAGTTTTCTGGTAGAAGACGATGGCTTCGATTTGGTGTAGAAATTAATCCTTACTTTGCAGGTGCACTTTTCGCTGAATAATTATTTCTTTGAACCTAGCAGCCCTAGAGTTGCGGCAGACTGAGAAGTGAAAACCCTAGTTTTTCCAGTTCTTTAGATCGGTCTCCTTCCGATGGCACCCCATTTACTTCTTAAAATCTTTCCTATCCGATATGTGCATTGTTGGTTAAAGTGCTGGCAACCCTCATTTGCGGCAGCTTTTAGGCTGGCAACCCTGGTCCACCGTGTCGAGGAAGACGATAGCTTCAATTTGGTGTAGAAATTAAGTCCCTACTTTATAGGTGCATTTCTCGTTAAAAATGACTTCTTTGAACCTGGCTACCCTGGAGTTGCGGCAGACTAAGAGGTGAAAACCCTAGTTTTTCCAGTTCTTTAGGTCGGTCTCCTTCCGATGGCACCACATTTACATGTTAAAATCGTTCCTATCAGGTATATGTAATTGTTGGTAAAAGTGCTGGCAACCCTCATTTGCGGCAGCTTTTAGGCTGGCAACCCTGGTCCACCGTGTCGAGGAAGACGATAGTTTCAATTTGGTGTAGAAATTAAGTCCCTACTTTATAGGTGCACTTCTCGTTAAAAATGACTTCTTTGATCCTGGCAACCCTAGAGTTGCGGCAGACTGAGAGGTGGCAACCCTAGTCTTTCCAGATCTTTAGATCGGTCTCCTTCTGATGGCACCCCATTTGCTGGCCTAAAAGATAGGTGCATTTTTTGTTAAATATGGACCCATAAATCATCATGGTAAAGGTACTTGCGGCAAGATTTTGCTAGGCAACCCGGTGGCATTGTGTGAACCCCTGTGTAAACTTTAACATGAATCACATGCCGTTCGCCTAAGGGATAGGAGCATGATCTTACGTTCGTATCTCGTACTATTAGAATCATGTTAGAATAGTTGCCAAACAAATCGTCTCTTAGTCAATAGGGGTCTTCAACGCCCATACTAATCAGCTTGTCTCTTTCTATTGTAATGTATTAATTAGTGTACACAAAGTGTACATAAGTACACAAAGTGTACATAAGTACACAAAGTGTACATAATAATTAAGGGGCTATGTAAAAAAAATAGGATTCTTCAAAGCTCCATATATCATGAAGTACTAACAGTAGGAGTATGATTTGCGGATATATGTAAATTGAACATATAATTGAAGTTTTGATTAGAGCCAAAACACGATTAAGACAAATTTTCTCGATAGAAAAACAAGCCAAAGTAGCCTCCGTTTTTGTCTATAAACGCTTGTAACTGCTAAACGGTGAATAATAGAAACATGAGACTTGATTTAAAAAAAAAGAGATTGCTATTATCTAAGTTTTGATTAGAGCAGAATTGAACTTACATAAATAGTACAATCACAATTAAATAAAGTTTGTTTTTTCGCTTGATTCGATCCAGGCGCGCGCGCCGCCCCATCTCTTTCTCTCGCATCTGGCAGTAATATAAGCTATCACACGCCCGTTTCGCTTAAATTATTTTTCGACATAGGCCCTTAAGTAGTCATCACTAAAATAAAAATCAAATTCAATTAATCTGTCGTTTATTGGATGTCTATACAAGAAATGGTGTCAACATTTTGATAATCCTGCCCATTAAGGCAAATAAAAATGAATTTCTCTTCAATTTTTATTACCAGACAGAACTTTTTATTTTTTACATTACTACTAACTATGATTATAAACTACTTCAGTGAAGTTATAATTATAAAAAACCTATACAACCTAAAGCAATTATACAAAATATCTTTTCAGTGTACTTACGTTTAAAAGTAGAAATATAATATCGTCACATTTTGTTCATATATAAATTAAGAAGATAAAAAATTCATTTGTAAAATGTAACCGCTCTATATAAAATTAAATCAAAAGCCGCTTGAGGAATGTTGCTTTCAAAAAAGAATCAAATAGTTTCGTTATGTACGTGTGTGTGTTTGTGAGCCACTTGTTCTTTAAAAAGTGGAGACAGGCTCACTATCCGTCACACTGGACTGAGTTTGGGAATTTATTCTAAATATAACAATTTCATTTCATTTATATTTATTGCGATAAATTACATGTTTACAATAGGTTTAGAATACCTGACTAACCCCCTAGGGGTGTATACAGGGTGTAAGAAAAAGTTGCGAGCATTTACTTATAGCCATGTATTCACTAGGGCACACCCCGTCACACTGGACAGAGTTTCGGTACTACTAGTGAAACGTGGATGTACCGAGGTTTCAGAATATCTCTGACTACCCCCTCGGGGAATACAGTCGTGAGCATATGCTATGCTATGTATTCACTAGGCGACACCTTGACGCTCAACATGTAGTGTCTGCCAGGGTAAATATTCGGGGTGTTTTAACGGCGTAAATTTTATCCATCTCGAATACGAAAAGGTATAAAATTGTATAATCACCGTTAACGTTTAAATAAGATGCACATATTTGAGAAAGTAATGGTATCGATTCGAACTGTGCCACGACTTAACTAAATTTATTCCTGTCACTTTTTAAAATAAGATTAAAAGAGACAGAAAACCAACAACTGACTTTAGTGCTGTCAAAGTGACGTTACACGCCCAAAATAGGATGCCATCATAATGTACGCCATCTTATTTAAGGCGTTTTTGGGCGTGTAACGTCACTTTGACAGCACTAAAGTCAGTTGTTGGTTTTCTGTCTCTTTTCTTAATCTTATTTTAGAATGTGACAGGAATAAATTTAGTTTAGTCGTGGCACTGTTCGAATCGACACCAATGACAGCGTTTAATCGCCCAGAATATTTACGCGCACACAATAGCGCGCTACATTGCTAGACGACGCGCAACATGACAAAACAAAACCGCAGCAAGATGAAACAGATTTATGCATGGACAGACAACGTTCCAGCTCAAGATGTTGATCACAATTTTGTCTAGTAAATACATAGCTTGTGATAAAATGATCTTAGCAGCAGGTCATAACAGTTATAATAGAGTCACAGTTTATAATTCATATTACACGTTGATTACACGTAGATATGGAAGTCGGATTAGAACATGTACCCGAAAGATGGAATGGCATAATTTAGGCCAGCTGCTACAGCAACTAATTAGAGCGCGGACGGTCGATACGAAGATTCGTATTCGTATTCTCATGCAGATGCATAAGCCGATATGGAATAAACCTGGATATAGGGTAACTAGACACAACCTCTGTTACTACTATGCATTGACACAATTTAATTATTGCTTTCAAACAAAAACTGGTATCAATCGAGATCGTTGCGCAGTGTATGGCATGGCCAAATATATTTGGGATTTGTTTATTTTATGCAAAATCTAACTGGCGCTATATGAGCAACGTTAGAAACGTGGATCTAAATAGATTTTAATAAGTTGTTATATTGCTGCATAACTTAAACAACTGTCTTCAAGGGCTCGGAAGCAAACGTAACGCGGAGCATTTTCGTATCTAGAAATGAAAAATTCTAAATATGCGTTACGGCCTAAGATCGGTCATTCCCGGTGGTCACCGGGAAAGACCGATCTTAGGCCGTCTGCTGCTTTAGGCGGACGGCCAGCCATAATTTTTGGCTATGAAGCGACGACCCGTGCCAAGTAGCGAAGATCTTCGTTTTTTTTAAGCAGACCAGGAGTGCGATTTTTGAATCTCATTCGCTGAGTTCAACAGTTTAAAATGTCAAAATTACTGTGGAGATATGCATCTTGCTACATACTGCTGATTTGACTTTCAAAAATCATACTTCAGGAGTGCGATTTTTGAAAGTCAAATCAGCAGTAGAAAGATGCGTATCTCCATAGTAATTTTGACATTTTCAACTGCTTAACTCAGTGAATGAGTGCGATTTTTGAACATCACACGTTGTAATACTTGTAATCAGCAGCAGAAAATTTCAAAATTACCATGAAGATTATACATCTTTGTACTGCAGATTTAAACGCGTGATGTTAAACAATCGCACTCCAATACGCAGCGGCTATCCGCGTTCGTGTCTTCGGCCTACAGTTCATTGATATTTTACAAAAGCTCTAAATAGAAATGAAAATAATCAAGTAGATGCATGTATTATTGAGCACCTATCGATAGGGTGAGCAAGTATTACATCTTTTCAGTAAAAATATTGTGGAGGCCATGAAATCTAACACATCGATTCAATGGAACATTAATACAAAGGACAAGCAAAGGGAATTTTATTTAAATATACTATTTCTTTTTTAAAGTAAAATAGGCACTTATGTCAAAAAGTCAAAAATGGGATTAAATTAAACAAAAGATATATATTTCTTTTACTTCAAATCATCGAGTCTTTCACGTTCCATAGAAATTATACATTAAAACCAAAACAATATTTATTAGAGAAATGTTTCTTAACATTGACCCTAATGATTTGTGCTCTTTTTTGAATTCTTGAAAATCTATTATTTTAGACATGAGCAATCGTTTTATGCTGTTTCGACACCAAAAACATGTAGAAAACATAAATAGATTTTCGTTTTTTCTAAACCCTATTTTCGCAGTCGAATATTGTACTTTTTTTGTCTTTTTTTTTTGACAACAGCCCGTGCCAATGGATATAAACCAACAATACCCATGTAAGCTTCCTGTCCGCGCCCCTACATTTCGCCTCTATATTCAGATTCAATAAGACAGGCACAACCTTAAAAACCTAAACTGAAAACAGATTTTTTTTTTACATTTGCTAACCTATAAGTTCATGAATTTTGTGATTTTACGTAGTTTTACATGTTGGTTGGTAAATAGCAAGTGTTGATGTTGCTTTTGCTAACATCATAAGACTGCTCTATTGCAAAATTGACTACATAATTAATTACATATTGCCCATGGCATACGCTAATCATCGGGTTAAATCGTGCCTGATGAACGCAGCGCAACGAATTGAAATAAAGCCTCATATCCACAAGGCAACAATTGACGCGCAACACGTGACGCTCAACATGTTCGGCAACGTTGCTAAACAACGCGTGATGTTGACGTTTCAGTTGAAGTACCGCGTCGTCGCGTCGCGCGTTGTCTTGCTACGTTGCCGAACATGTTGAGCGTCACGTGTAGCGCGTCAATTGTTGCCTAGTGGATATGCGGCTTACCAGTATAATAATGAACCTTCTTTGCACTTAATATGGTTCACTTTAAGAAAAAAACGTGCCAAATGACATTATCCATATTATTATTGGCATTGTCAACAAATACGCTATGCTGCGCTTCATTAAGATCGTTATAAGTTTTTTCCGTAATACATGTTGATATATTGTAAATCAGTTCTATTATAAAGTTAAAAAAATCGACGATGACCCTGAAAGTTTAAGATACACTTTAAAGATTTTTATGAGTTTCTCGTGAATCTAATACTTTTTAACTAATATTAGGCCGGCCGCACATTACGAATAGAAAAATTGTAACGCTCGTCGGAAGGCACTCCGTGCATACATTTTGTACTAGACCCAGCACACTTGCAGCACACTAAGAAATTTTCCGGACGCGTACGACGATTCTGATTGGTCCGCGGGAGTTTCCGATACAAAAATTCTTATAATGTGCGGGCGGCCTCAAAACGCTTGGAATAGTTAGGTATTTCTCATGGTTTAGCAATAGAATATTCTCAAATATAACCAACAAAATTAGCTGAAACTATTTTAAAAGCTAGTTCAATTCATATAAATAAACAACTTGAGAACTTGACCAACCAACCTCGAAATCGCGAAAAGAAAAGTCTGCTTTTCCACACAAAACTGCAAATCTACTCGACCCGAATGTATGAGGGAGTAGATTCTTTTTTCGCTATATCGATGTTGGTACCATAATAGAGAAAGTTGTTCAGTTCTGATTGTTTTGTGTGATCATCCCCTTAAAAAATCGTGTCAGCCAATTTTGTTAGACCTTATACAGGGTTTTAGGGTAGATAGTTGCATTACTTTTATGGGTGGTTGTACTCATGATACTAAATAACATCCCCAAAGTAACAGAAGGGAAATTCGCAAAAAAACAGCTTTTCATACAAACGTTCACTCAGCTGATTGTATTTCGTATGAAAATCAAATTTTGTTTTGCGAATTACCTATTGGTTACACCCCTTCAAGTAATGCTACTGTTTACCCTAATATAACAACCTGGATATTGTTGGCTATTTACATAGTTCTCATATTATTATGAGTTGTTTTGGACCAATTTAAAATTTGTTACCTAGTTAAGAAATGTTATAGTTTAATACCTGACATTACGTACATCGGATTAGGCCCTTACAATTTACCAAAATATCTATCTCACATACCCTTTCGACATAACTTTACAGTTGATCTAAGCATTTATGTCATATAAAACAAATGCAGATGTTTCTAACAGCAAGCTTAAAATGGCACCTGAGTGTATAAAATAAATAACTGATACTAAGTAACAGCCAATAAAATTCGACAAGGTTTAAATCAAAATAATTAACGATACGTGATGCTAGTTAAACTATAGATCCTGCCCAGATTCCAAAAATGAATTAAATACACAATACTAAGATTAAAAATCAATAACATACATACAGCACTTATTTTCACAGGTAAAAAAATCAATGTGAAATTGTCCTTATGTGTTCGAAGCACTACATTATTTTGTCGCACTGTGGCTACTGGTTAACGTTAAATCATTTGTCGCGACATGGCGTGTCGCATTTTGCGTTCCCACGACTCCGCCTCGGCCCACGAATGTCGAACGTCACGGAAAAGCTGGAAACAAATAAAATCTTAAAAGGATATACAAGCGCGCCTGAGCGAGACAAAGACACAATCAAAAGATGATATCTGTATTCAAGTTTGGTGTAAACACAGATTACCCCCTAAAGATACCGCATACAAGGCCGCCGACGCGCGCCACACATCTATGATTTTGCACTGATATACGCGAGTGAGCGCGCTCGAAGTAGTGCGGCCTTGAAATGGCCAATCACGTTGCATCGTTTCGTGCCCCGCTACCCACACCTATCGCCAAAAATGGTGACTTCGGGCGTGTACAAAATTTTCATCATGCGATATCTATTGGGAGTAATCCGTGGGTGTAAATAAAATTACATTACACTAATTCATTCAATCGATGTATATCTCAGTAAGAGGATAGCCCTATCAGCGCGCTCCATACAAGTGAAGTTTGATCCTGGATTCAATATAAACCAATTAAAGTAATTTTTTTTAAAACACCATCTAGAACCTAATCACTGTGTCTGGTTTGTCAGATTAAGATTTGTATGGTAATCCTTGAGCCACTGTAACTTTGGAACTATACTATACATTAATACATTTTAACCAAAATAATAACAAACAGCAGACACAAATTAGTTTCTAGATAGTGTTAAAAAATCATTTTATTAAATTGGATAATAATAAAAATAAAATTAAACTTCGTTTGTATGGAGCGCGCTAACGGGCGTATCCTCCAAAACTTCAATAAAAATGTGTCCTTAGTAATACAAATTAAAAGGCCTTTTATAGTTGGACCTTATTTAGCATCCATTCCTTTTTTTATACCTCATCCATCATCTTGGTGTAGCATAGGCACAGGTCCGGCACTTCAAACAACGTTTTACATTTGACATGATGACGTTCGCACATGCGCACTTTGCGAAAATTGTGCATGACATATGTGTAGGGTTGACTTGGGTTGACTTAACACACATCGTATGAACTAGGTACATTATACATTTCGTTACTTTTTATAGTTCATTCTGTTATTAAAAATAGTTTTTAAGCTAAAGAATCACAGAAAATATGAATTTAGCGTTATTTTCCAACGTTTATTTTTACTGAGAGGAGAAAAATAAAATATATTTTATGTATTCAAATCCAACGGGTGCGCGCGCCTCACTGCATTCCCTTGCTCGGCTTCCCTCATGTTACCACAGAGAGTGTGAGGGGAGGTGGGGTATCTGAAGTCAGAGGGGGGCGGGGAGTGGCCGTTCTGTATGTAGAACTATACTATTACCTATTCTGTGGCATAGGCCTATTTCTTCTGTCTTCTATATGCCACGGTAAAAGAAAGAGTATCGTACTGACACTACCTGCCCCCCACTAATTTACCTCACCCCCTCATGGAAGACGAGAGTACTAATGGTGTAGTCCTCTTATCAGTTTGAGCCTGTTTTTTATTAAGAGTCCAGTTAGTATAAGAGATCGACGTACTTTTTAAAATCATCAGCTGCAGGGCTTATTCAGTATTCATAGGGTGTAGAGCATCTCTGTGATGGGGATGGACCCGGTCTGCCTGCATAACTCCAGTTGGTTTAGGAGTTACAGCAGGTACCCACCGGTACCTTTGAACGGCTGTATCTCCCAAACCGACTGACAGACCATGTCCGTTTTTGTACTGTTCGCATAGCTGCATATTACAATAATACCTGCATATTAATGAATATTCATTTTTTTTAAAACATAACTGACCTTTGAACGGCTGTGACTCCTAAACCGACTGGAGTTATGCAGGCAGACCTGGGTCATCCGCATCACAGAGATACTCTTCGGCCTATGAATACTGAATCAGCCTTGCAGCTGATGACAGCAAAAAGTATATCTATCTATTGTACTAAGTGTGTGACTATACAATTACTAAGCTAATTCTTTTTCTGAAACATGCTTGGAAATGTGAGCATTATTTTGACAACCTTCTTCGAGATAAATCGAAATTGCTGTACTGGCCAAATACATGCGCGCAGCGGCCGGCAATGTTGTATGAAAATCCATATCTGTCGTGTTTAGCGGCCAAATAAATTACATAGTAAACTCATATCTGTCGTGTAATTTAAAAATGGAACGATCTTTTATTCCGAAACATGGCGACCAAGGCGGTAACTCATCAAAGGTTTTATTTAAATTTCGAACTGGATTGCAAAATTTTGAATGTTTTTTTTTTTTAAAGCTGTTTATTGAAAAAAAAAACAAATTGTTGTTCGTTGTTCGTCATTGATTTTGAAAAGAGTTTTAATTTCCGCGAATTATTTGAGAAAATTTACTGTTTTAATTTCCGCGCATTGTTTGAGAAAAGTACTATACAAGCCTTGGCCACAACTAGGCATTGATGGACTTACGTATGTGTGCCTCGGCTTCGCCTCGGCCCACATTTAAACGTTCGTCCATCAATGCTTCTGTTGCTGGCCTCTGCAGTAATGTACTATTTATAAAATAGCAGCAGCAGCACCCTTTGAAAGAGCGAACTTTGTCCGTTCCGTTCAGCTGGCTCACCAGCCAGCAATTCTGCTGCAAGGACGCAAAGACGACAGCAATATGAGGGGGCCAGCGCCACAGCTGCTCGCTAGAGATACTCGCAAGCTCATAATATTGCGATGCATGCAATCAAGCTTATAGTTAGGTTTGGAACTTTACCTCTATTCGCGTTTTAATTTAACTTTGTGGTATACATTTTGCTACCCTTATAATATTTAGACTTTAAAACTATGGAAGAAATGCCTTTAATTAGTACCTGGGATAACCAAACTTCGTCTGCTAACAGCTCGTTAAGGATAACAGTGGTGTCTTTGCTGGGGTTCTGCATACGTTTCTCGGCCACCCGTTTACTGCACTCGGCATACATTAAATACTTCTGATGTGATATTCTTGAATATAATTGCACACGACCACAACACGCCCCACACACAAGGAATTCCTGGAATTCACAATTATTTACATACATTTTATTGAAGTTTCATAGAAATCCGATTTCGTATCACAAAACCAAGATAAACTGCCCGCGCGACGTTATATGTTACTCGACCTACGCGCAGCCAGCTGATTTTGGTTTTGTATAGCTTGATATGTCGCAGTGTTTACACAAAACTTCCTCGTGCATCAATCTTTCGAAAACCGTATTAAAGTCCCTTAAGTAGTTTCAGAGATTAGCCTATACAGACAGACAGAACAACAGAAAATCGCGGCGGTGGTTTTTAATCTAAATATATAAAAGAAGAAACTGACTGAATGACTGACTGACTGACATATCAACGCACAGCCCAAACCGCTGGGTCTAGAGATTCCAAATTTGGCACGTAGGTTCCTTATGAGGTCTAGGGGTGCACTAAGAAAGAATTTTTCAAAATTCACCCGCTGAGGGGGTGAAACGGCGGTCCTAAGTTTGTATGGGGAAACCAGATTAGTTAGACTATTTTATTCGAAACTTCACAGGAGTACTCCTATTGATAATTGAGTAAACACGTGTTTCAGGCTTTTTCAGAATTCAACCCCTGAAAGGGGGAAGTGGGGTGACAAAGTCTCAAAATCGAGATGAGTATTGTTTGTATGGTTTATGGGGTCGCTGATTACGAAAATAACAATGATTTTAAAATCCGACGTGGTGGACGTGAAATACCATCATGCCGTATTAGGGTGCGATGGGGTTGAAATGTCTAAATATCATTTATGGTTTTTTGGGACGTTAATTAAGGATGAGTAGAGTGTGAGTAGGGGGTGAGTATGGGGTTCGGTAGGGAGTGAGTAGGGCTAGGGGGTACGTAAGTGGTGAGTAGAGGATGCGTAAGTGGTGAGGGGGTGCGAAAGTGGTACGTAGAGGGGGCGAGTAGGGGGTGCATTGGGGTGCGTAGGGGATGCGTA
Organism: Agonopterix subpropinquella; assembly: GCA_922987775.1. NCBI lineage: Eukaryota > Metazoa > Arthropoda > Insecta > Lepidoptera > Depressariidae > Agonopterix > Agonopterix subpropinquella. The sequence goes on from OV277702.1 coordinate 12,625,268, forward strand.
GGGGGTGCTTAGGGGGAGAGTAGGGGGTGCGTAAAGGGTTGCATAGGCGTGTGTATGGGGTTCGAAGGGGGTGCGTAGGGGTGAGTAGGGGAAGCGTAAGTGGTGAGTAGGTTGTGTATAGAGGGGGTGAGTAAGGGTGCGTAGATGATGAGTAGGGATGCGTAGTAGTATGCAGGGGGTACGTAGGGGGTGCTTAGGGGTGCGTAGGGCGTGCGTAGGGGTACTTAGGGGTGTGTTTGGGGTAAGTTGGGGGAGGGTAGGGGATGCGTGAGTTGTGAGTTAGGGGTGAGTAAGGATGCGTAGGGGTGAGTAGGGGTGCGTAAAGGTGTGTAGAGGGTACGTGGGGGGTGCGTAGGGGGTGAGTAGTGGGTGTGTAGGGGGTAAGAAGTGGGTGCGTCGGGGACGAGTAGGTGTGCGTAGGAGTGTGCAGGGTACGAAGGGGCAGAGTTGAGTAGAGGTGCGTAGGGGGAGCGTGCGGGATGAGTACGGGGTGCGTACGGGTGAGTAGGGGTGCGTAACTGATAAGTAGGGGGTGCATAGAGGAATGAGTAGGGGGTGTTCTTTCAGAAGTCACAAAAAACCATAAATAAGTCCAAATTCCACGCGTACGAAGTCGCGGGCAACAGCTAGTTTATAATATGTAGTGATACATAGCAAGATTTTTTTGATCGAGATTTCTTTGTTGGTCACGCGGTGAAAGTTGATCAGTTTAAATGTCCGAAGCTACGTCTAAATCCGCGAGTTTCCAACTAGTCAAATCAGCAACTCTTTATCAAACGCCAAAACAAGATTTGTATGAAAAATTTTACTAAATCATGAATCGTGACGTAATTATTTTTCGTCGTCGTTTCGATACTTTTTATAGTTTATCCTTTTATTAAAAATAGTATTCAAGCTACAGAATTACTGAAAATGTATGTTTAGCATTATTTTCAAACGTATTTTTTGCTGAGAAAATAAAACTAAAATATATTTGATGGAGTCAACAATTATGTATGTTTACACTTTACATCCCGTATTGAGAGGAGTGGATATCCTTTCATGTCATCTTCAGTGCATTATCAGTCTGTCATGGAACTGTTTTATAAGTATACAAGCATTTACCCGCGACTTTGTCCGCATAAATTATATACCAGATTTTAAGTCAGATGATAAGTTATCAAACAAAAAAAGTTTCATCAAAATCGGTTCAGTAGTTTTTGCGTGATACTCGAACAAACAAACAAACAAACAGACAGACAAAAAATCCAAAAATTGGTGATTTGGAATCAGGGACAGGTAAAAACCACGTCGTAATTTTTTTTTTGTAACTATTTTTTTCAATGTACAGACACACTTCTGTTACAGTTTTATAATAGTTTATTTACATGATACAATAATATACTACGCCTGGTATTCTCTTCCGATCACGTGACTGACCATGTGACTGACACAAGTCTATGTCATCATACCCTTTTAACATGTTTAGCGGCAATTTTTTTGTGACGTAGGCTTGTGTCACTCTGGGAATAGAAGACCTTGTTTTTTTAGACCATGATAGTTTATAAGAAGAGTAACCTTTTCGTAGGCAAGCCTGGCGTCAGGCTGTACGGGCTCGAGCGTGCCGGGGTTGTACGGCTGGCCGTAGAGCAGCAGCCTCGCGACGGCGGGGCGCGCGCAGGCGCGGCACCCCCCCGCGCCCGCCGCCACGCTCAGCCCGGGCCACGTGCCCACCGCCGCGTCCAGCGCCCGCGCCCCGCCCCCCGCCGACCCCGACGACACCCGCGACCGCATCGTCTCCGTCACCTCGTCCACCGTCTTCACGTTAGAGAGGAAGTACTCATCTGCAAGTAGTATTCAGTACACTGTAATCATTGTGTTATGGAAACATTCGTATAAAAAGCGAGAGCATATTTAAATGGTCTTTCTTAAATATGTTTTTTAAGGGGATCAGCCTGCGTAACATAACAGAGGTGAGAGCGACACAGGTCACTTCTAAACGTCAAATTCGAGTGAGATACTATGGAGATAATCGCCATTTTGACGTTTAGAAGTGACCTGTGTCGCTCTCACCTCTGTCATGTTACGCAGGCAGGAGTGCGATTTTTTAATCTCATTCGCTGAGTTTAGCAGTTGAAAATTTCAAAATTACTGTGGAGTTATGCATCTTTCTACTGCTGATTTGACTTTCAAAAATCATACTTCAGGAGTGCGATTTTTGAAAGTCAAATCAGGAGCAGAAATATGCTTATCTCCATAGTAATTTTCAACTGCTGAACTCAGCGAATGAGATTCAAAAATCGCACTCTAAACCATGAAAATGAACAACTTGCTCTGACTAATATCAAAATAGCAAAAAAAAAAATACTGGCTGTCCCTTACATTTGGGTCGAGCGAGTATGTTTCTCTACAAAAGTGCGGATCAGCCGATCGATTTTCTATGGGAGGTCTAAGAAACATATCACATTTTTCCACCCATGTCCTCAGGGAAAGTTGTCATATTTCATTATCTGTATACAGCGTTAAAACTTTTCTAGTAATTAAAAAAATAGGGGTACTTGTTCAGTTTTATGGTCTGGATCATACTTCTAAAAAACCATGAGCATAAAAGAAAGACCCTGTTTAGCAACATAATAAGAATTTGTTACCTCGCTCCTGAAATATTTCCGTGAGAAAATTGGGGTCCAAAGCGTGGGATATTAAAGTCTGTATGTACACTTCAAAATTTTCCTGGTACATCTGAGTTTCGAGCATTCTCTTCTCGATGAAACTACAGTCGTCCAAAGGTAGCTCACTTCTAACTAATTCTACTATTGTCTCTAAATGAGATTGAGACCTTACTTTTACAGAGACTTGAGTGTATAATTTTTTATTTTCAGGATTCCATGCTGCATACTGTAAATGTTATGAAATAGTTATTTTAAAACTGTAATGAGTAACGATGAGTAGTGAGCACAGATTACCCCCAATCTTAGATAATCCCCCCAATACAGGGTGTAACAAAACACCCTAACTAAAGGGGGTGCTTAAGACCATCAAACTGAACAACTTTCACTATGGGGCCAATATCGAGAAAAAATAAAAAAAATCTGCTGTCCCATACAAAACTGCAGTACCGACTCGACTAAAATGTATGGGACAGGAGATTTTTTTTATTTTTTCTCGATGTTGGCCCCATAATGAAAGTTGTTCAGATTGATGGTCTGAAGCACCCCCTTAAGTATTACTAGGGTGTTTTGTTACACCCTGTATATGTATACCGCATGATGAAAATTTTGTACACACCCGAAGCATAGTGTAAATAAAATAATATGCCCGCGCGGCGTGCGGGGTACGGGCGTACCCTAACTCAATTCGCTGTTAGGGTACGCGCGCAGGTAGAGTGGACCGGGACGCACTCCTCACGGCCCCCGCACGATTGGCCTGCCGCGACCGCTGAGCACTATTAGTTCTTTACACTACGCCCAAAGTCACCATTTTTGGCGGTAGGTGCGGGTAGCGGGGCACGAAAAGATGCAACGTGATTGGCCATTTCAAGGTCACACTAGTTCGAACTCTCTCACTCGCGTTGCTTATATCAGTGCCAAATCATAGATGAGTGGCGCGCGTCGGCGGCCTTATATGCGGTATCTATTGGGGGTAATTTGTGGTAGTGAGTAATAAAATGAAGAAAAGAGTAACATAAAAACTCACAGTTGAAATATTCCGATATAGAACCTTTCCATTTTCTTCAAAAGGTTCATATTTTTGTAACAACGTCTTGCCATCGACTCGCCAAATAGCAGGCCACATGTCTGTCAATTCACTCTTTATTGCAACAAATTCCCCAGACTGAAATATTATTGAAAATATACATTACCTACTACAATAATTAATGTAAACTTCTAATCTTTTAAATGTGTATCTAGTGTAACGATAAAACAAACAAAATATAAAAAGCCTAATTAAAAATAAATTTCTTTGAATTATTGGTTGAGGAAAAAACATTCCCTATTATTATGTGTAGTGGCTGTTTTTTTTTCCTCTTAGGGTTGACCCTTATCGGGCGGCACGGAATCGAATTTTTTCACGCTGTATCCTTTTCTGTCGCTCAGGAATTTCATTGGCTAGAGCGAGAAAGGTCACAGTATTGCCAGAGCAGGCGCGTCCTGTCGCATTCCAGCTGTCTTTTTCGCTCTAGCAAATGACATTTCTAAGCGACAGAAAAGGATGGAGCGTGAATAAATGCGATTCCGTGCTATCAGATGAAGCTCAACCTTATGTCTTGAAACTACTTCCATCGGCACAAGTAGAACAGACGAAGCCGGTGGTGGTGATGACTGGGAATAGACGAATATCCGAGTGTCCGTATTTCTACGATCCATTTCTTCAAATACAAAAGTCCACCACGGGCTGCCCGTCATCTGCGCCGGGCTTACACGAGAAAGCACTGCAAAACATTACCTGGTAAGGCATTTCCTCTAATGGTCTAGTATTATCAAGTTGGCCTGTATTGGACATTTGCTGATGAGTTTTGATGTTATGCAGCTTCCTGTTAGAGTTCGCATCATTCTCTGCAGTCCCGTAAAGACCATAACCCAGACTAGTCCCATGAGCTGCCCCTACAATTTTAAAGATTGATATTATTACAATGTATTCTTTTGATGAAATATAATTGTAAAGGGTAGGTATCAAAAATTGTTACCTGTCATTAACTGCTCATCACTTACAAAGGTAGAGCAGAAATATTCAAACGCGTAGCAATTACCTTTCAGTTTATGCTCAACATTGCTTATTTTAAGGGAAATAAAAATTCTATTAAGGTAGGAGAGGTCTGGGAACAGGAAGCCAACTGATGATCTGTGGTCATCACCGCGATAACATGTACACAACTGATAAAGTTACTATAATATCTAAATCAGTAACATGAATATGTAAACATTATTTTCTTTACAGAAATTGGCAGGTACATCATTGTATACATGTTATCCTAATTTGGCGATGTGAGGGGTGCTACCAGGAATAATTACAAATTAAAACTATTTAACACGTCATCAGTAATATACTTGTGTTTATTTTACGTTTCCTCCTATTATACAAAAGTATTTACATAGATTATTGAGAATTGTGCATAAACAAATAACAATTAAATAGAAATACAAAAAACTTATGTTCAGGGCATGGCCTTCTATTACATATCCTGCACTTACTTATAGCTGTCAATGTATTATGCATTTAATTTCGTCCTTATAATATAAGATCACTTTCAGCTAAAGAATATGCAATACACTATTGTAAGTACAACTAAATTCAATACTTTAAAATACAATACATTATATATACAACAGACCCACTGGTATTAATTCCATAAAAAAATATACCATAATTTTGGAATTATTAATGGTAGCACCCCTTCAATAGCGAGTATGACAAGAGTCACAATTTCTACAATTTACAATAAAATGGCACTAATAATGTGTCATTACTTAACAACAATTTGAGTGAAATCTTGTTACAAGCTAACTCTAAAATATGGACCTCTACTGAATAGGTACATCACATTTCTCAATTGAAATAAATTATTTACAAAATAAAAACCATAGATTTCATCTAATAAAAAATTTACATTATCACAGTTAAAATGTAACAAGTTTTCACGGTATTTTGCCTAAGCGGCAGTTAGCTTGCTCCTGTCATACAAGCTTCAGGGCTAGCTCTTCACCATCGCGCTCTACTTCTCAAGTGGAAATCTAGTAAATTGAACGCACCTTCATCGGGCTGGTGTTGGTAATAGTATTGTTGCTGTGGCGCTGCCTGCAGCGGCAGCGTGGCCACGGGCTGCGGCGCAGGCGGGCGTGGCTTCTTGGGGGCGGCCGGCTGAGGCGCCACGACGGCCGATGGCGTCGGCTTGTTCATCGTTGCTCGCCCTTTTTTGCCTTTGTCATTCAGGGGCGTGCTAGGTACATTAAGCACAGGCTTGTTTAGCCTTCTCGCTTCCTCCTCCGCGTCGTAAGAAGACTCCTCACTACCGTCATATTTACGTTTTCTGTCCTTGTTTAGATTGTAGTAACGAGAGTCTTCTAATTCGACCCCCTTTGCTTGAGGACCGAGGAGATTTGACGCCGCGCTATGTATTTGGTTCGCACCCAATAATCCTGCAGTGCTCATACTTGCAGAGGAACTCATAACGGGGTTACTCAATGACATACCAGAGTTTATTACATTGGACGCCATTGCGCCGTTAGCACTTTGTGTGGCATTCGCCTCACATTTAGCATGATCATTTTGTGGGTATGCTTTATTATTGGTATTGCTATTTGTGTTAGTTCTCGACCAAGTGGACTTTCTGGCGCCTCGACCGGCCGGCGGAGGCGACGTATCACGCTCTCCTTGTAAAAATTTCAAATAAGAAGCCATGAAGCCTGAGCCGGGGCCCGTGACAGGAACATTGAATTTCTTTTCCATTATTTTTGAAGTAGCGTCTTGTGAAGTGCTGTTAATGTTCTGCTGTTGTGAAGAGGGTGCTACCGACGATGCAGTATTTGCTCGTTGTTCTGCAAGGAAACCAAGTTCTTCCTCTATATTTGGCACTACCACCTTAGGCTGTTCCTCTTCTCGAGTTTCGGGCGTTGAAAACGATGATGAGGAAGCCGAAGGTGGAGTCTCGCTAAATGATGACAAAGGTGTTAACTCCACTGAAGACTGGAAATCAGGATGAGGACCTAGGTGGAAGGGAGGGAAATAGGTTAATGCATGGCCATGTTGCATTGCAAGGGCTTGGTGTTGGTTGGCAAAATTTGTGGCGTGTAAAGGAGCTTGAGAGCCAAAAGCAGAAGCACCAGGAAACATTTTTGGTGGAGGAGGTGGAAGGTTCCATCTCTCAAAATCGAAATAGCTACCATTTTGCTGTTGATTACTTGTTGAACTATGAGCAGGTGGAGGAATCCTATTTGCTAAGTAATCTGCCATTACTGCATTTGATATTTCATTCATATTTGTATGAGGCAACGGTTTTTCTGTACTCTTTCGCCTAGATACAGTTTTACTTGAACTTGTTGGAGTAGTTGTTGTGGGAGGTGGTTGGCTTTTGCTAGACTTTACTTCCTGTACCTGGCAACTCTGCTGTAAGCTTTGTAAGTTTTTCACAATGCTCATGGGATCACCGCGACAACTAGACAAATCCTGTAAAGCTACATTATTACTATCAAAATAGTTTTGATGCTTTTCTGTTAAATTTAATGTCTTATGCGGAGTTTGAGACTGAGATGCAGGCTCTTCGCTGTGGGTATTACTTTCAGGCAAACTACTATTGTAACTAGTACTGTTATTATTGCTGCTAGGAAATTTCCTGGACGACTGGCGATCCTCCCAACAACTTTGACTGGAAGACTGATTACGTTCATATCGATTTTCAGAGTAAGATTTAGTTTGTTCAATTCCTAGAGCTCTCGTTATAACTGATGGGTAGCCTACTTGACTGTTTTGAGATGGTGGTCGAGCAACTGAAGCATCTAAAGGGGAACGAGGTGCAGCATTATTAACTTTATAGTGTTCACCATGCTGCTGGGGTGAGTTTATAGAGTTCATTGGACTATGATACATGGGATATGCAGGACTAGAGCCATGGCCTAAAGGAGAGGTCTGTGGTGGTACTTGTGAAGGACTCTGTCTTCTCACAACCCCACCACAGTCTGGGCCGTTCTGTGAACTACTACTAGAATAGCCAGTATCTGTACTAGAGCTACTTTTTGCTCTAACATGGTAATCTGACTCAACATTATTACCACTTTGATAATGTCTAAAACTCGAGCCTTGTGAAGTGGAATACTGAGAACTACTAAGTCTACTTGGCTTAGCAGAACTTCCAGTAGTACTGCTATAGCTTAATCTCCCTGGTGCATCCATTATAGAATAGCTTATGGGAGATGACTGCGGCTGGATTTTCTCATTTGAGTCACAACTCTTTCTTTGCTCATTGGTAATTTCTGGATAAATTTTGCTTTGAGCTTTGGTTTGAACCTGTGGTGGTTTAGATGTGGGGGAAACAAAGCCACTACTACTACTAGTAGGTAGTGGTCGAGCAGGTTTTTCACTGCTTGTATTTTTAGGAGACTGGGAACTGTATATGGAAGCTGAAGGTCGGGAAGGGGTGGTGGAGGAAGGACGGTAGTCTTTACTGGGTGGTGTAGGAGAGGAGGTCACTGGTGGAGTTGACACTATACAAGACTGCTGGGAATGGGCAGTTGTACTTGCGGAACTTGAATATGACTTACTTCCAGCATAATCCTGCTGTGATGAAAGTTGACCACTCTTTGCACTGCTTGCACTGTACGAATTATCAGTCTGATTTCCAAAAGCAGGTGATTGGAAGAATGTTGATGATGTTGACGAAGCTGGTTGTTTAGATGCGGTAGCTGGAGAACCAGATCTGTTTGTTTGTTTACCAGCACTCGATAACTGAGAGTTGAGGTGGTTGTTAAGGGTTTGTGCTGCAGCAAAATGTGCATTAAAATTTTCATATGTTGCCGACGCTTTTGTTGTAGCCGGACTAGGTGAAGACGGCACTACACTTTCATGGGGCAAAATTCCAAATGGACTTGGAAGTTGATTATTGCCTTGCCAACTTAGTCCACTCGCACTGCCTGGTGTAGAAGCCTGGTCAAAAAATGTTGTACCCTGGGCAGCTAATGTTTGATGAGAATAATTTTCTCTTAATGAAGAAAGTTCAGTTTCAACTGAAGATTGTTTGGATGCAACAGCAGCCTGTGCTTGAGCTATCACTTGTCTATGTTGAGCTTGAAGTGAAGAACTGTAGTGTGCAGGCTTTGGATTTGCATGATGAAACAGTGGTGAGAAAACGGCGTCATACCCGACGGCAGGTGGGGAGAGAAACCCTCCGGGATTGAACGGAGAAGCAGTCGATGACCCCAGTTGGCCTGCTAACGATGCCGTAGTATGTGCTGCCTGTAGCAGTAATTGGCTTGTTGTCGACGGAACGGACTGACCGCCTAGGCCTGAACCACCGCTTGCTAGGTGGTGATGAAAGTCGCCACTTGCCGCACCAGCCTGGACCCCTGCTAACCGATTGTAAGAAGCATATGCAGACCATGGCCCTACTGGATCCATTACCACCTCCGTGATGTTTTGTTTAGTGTCAATGTATGTATATGTCAATAGAAGTCCACACTTTCATCCATAGTTTGTAATACACATAAAATGTATTGTTACTACCACTAAATCGGAGCACTGGAAGTCATCCTGTGTTACTTTACAATGATCTTGACATAAACAAAACACCCCTGAAAAGAAAAAAAAAACCATTATCATTCAAAAAATATAGTGGCTCCTAATCCTATAAGAACAAAACGATGGTACTCAACCGGAGATTTATAGGTAATTTCTCAAAATAACTAGTAAACTGTTTCAAATAACTATCAACCACACGTTCAATGAAACAAAAATAATCCGCCGCCGCATCGCCATGGAAGCGTCAAAGATGGAACAATACAGAAACTTATATTTCTGAAAAACGTATTATTGAGGTGCAAAATAACGAAAAGAAACATACCATTGCCTCCGTTTCAGTTAGCATTTATCAATGAGGTTTCTGAGGACGCTCACACAACAGATAACATCATAAATATGGCCTCGACTCCTCGAGTGTTCCCTGCGAGTTGCGACGGGTTTTGTCTATTGTGAAATGAAAAGCCACTCAAGTAATATGATGTACACAATAGTTCACTTTATGCATTCCACTTTGTAACTAATCTTCCTCTGATCTAAATAATGTTATATCGTTTCAGAGAACAAATAAATTTATTTACAAGTAAAATACGACAACGTTTCGCCTTTCACATTGAACGCCGCCATCTTACTTGTCGAATGTCGAACGACCGCACAAGGCTGCGTTCAGAACGTTTTTGTGCAGTTGTTTTTTCAACTCGCTCTAAGGTACGGAACGGCCAGGGCGTTTTTTCAACTCGCCATAAGGTACGGAACGATCACGGTTGTTTTATAACCTCAAATTTTGACATTGACGGTAAAATGGGCTTCCAGGGCTTCCATCATTTCCAAATACAATAAAAAACTCTTCTTCCATGTTAGCGGATCAAAAAATAATTTGGAAAACAAACTTTTAATTCAAAACGAGCGAAAAGTCAAGTGACCACAGATAATACAAACGTCAGAGTGTTTTACAACCATCGAATTAGACGGTTAAAAGTTGCAACCCGTCAGAGGTTCGGAACGGTTGAGTTGTGACAACCGAGTTGCAAAGAGCGTTTTTTCACCGAGGCTCTGAACGGCGTTAGTGCGAAAGTTGCACTCGGGGTGCACAACGGGTGTAGGTTCTGAACGCAGCCCAACACGCGAAGTAGCGCCATCTACAATTAGTACAAATCAGCAACAAATTAAATTTATTTTTTCAGATATAAGAATAATCGTAAATACGTAACCGTTATTATTATTTTTATGCTCAAAAATAATTAAAGTAATGGTTTTATTACATAATGATTAGCAGAAATAAGTTATTTTTTTTACGAAATCAATACATTCAAATTTTTTTTAAATTGGCGCCGTTTCCGTTTTGCCGGTGCGTTTTGATATTGCATTGACATTCGAAATTGTGATGTTAAAATTTTTTCAAATGCTAATAAGATTTGAAAAAGGGTTGCCAACCATTCCGTTCGAGACTGGACTGGACATGATCTCGTTTCTAGGCAATTTCTAGGTCCCTGGAAGAGGCGTCACAGTGGTCAAAGTATAAGAAAGAGTATCGGCGTTCTACGAAAGGTAAATGGGATCGAACTCAAGACAAAACAGCCCATGAAAACTACATATGGTACTACACCGTGGGGAAAGGTGCCACTGCCATGCCATGAAGGGCGGCTTCACCTCTTTGGATGACGATGTTTACTCCTGTCCGAGGTAAAGGCTTCTATCACCTGGTAAAGTCGATCCATGTGATCAACCTAGAAACTCATTAAACATCATCATCAGCCCGGTAAACCCCACTGCTGGTTATACGGTCCCACGCTAGTATCATCCACTGTTTGCCGGCTACTCTACGTATACAGGGTGTAACAAAACACCCTAGTAATACTTAAGGGGATGCTTCAGACCATGAAACTGAACAACTTTCACTATGGAGCCAACTTCGAAATCACGAAATAAAAATCTGCTGTCCCATACAAACTGCAGTAGGTAAACTGTACTGTGGTAGGTAGGTATATAGCTGACTCGACTAAAATGTAGGTATGGGTCAGCAGATTTTTTTTTCGTGATTTCAAAGTTGGCTCCATAGTGAAAGTTGTTCAGTTTCATGGTCTGAAGCAGCCCTTTAAGTATTACTAGGGTGCTTTGTTACACCCTGTCTGTATGTCTACCAGCCTAGAAACTACGCGCATTATTGTACCGACATACCTACTCCACGTATAGCCCACATGCTCACGGTCTCCACTCAAATAATCTCAAACGCCGCCGCTGCGTCATCTCCCATGGATGTTCTCTGAAGATGGGATGGCGCCAGAGTATTAAAGCAGGTTTCGTCATAATCCTTTACCAAAAATCTTCTACGTGACCAGGGAATGAGCGTCAAGCCATCAGGCCTCATTTTATCATCACGTGCTAAGATATGCCATGCGGCTCATAGCCGGCATGTTTACGCTAGCAAGAGATCTGCGGATGACATCATTGATACTGGTATGACGAGAGACGCGGCCGGCGCTTCTGACACCGCTTCATTCTCGCCGAGAACGGGCGAGACAGGCCGAGAACGAGAGTGTGGATGCCCTTCATTGTTCTCGTGGCGTCGTAAGCCATAGTAATTTTCCTTGAAAGTTCTCACCGAGGGTTCTCGCCGAGAATTCTCGTCGAGAGTGAAGTGCGGGCTTGACACATGAGAGCCCGTAGGGATCAATTAATGGTACAGTCGGTCGCCATCAAAATATTATACTTACGAGTATAATTCGTAGCACGATATTCAAAATATTACTGAGCACTAGTGTCAATTTTCAATAAATTCCACCATTATTATTAACTAAACAAGAAGAACAGGTGTTCAGATAATGGTACCTACCTACTTATCCTTTACTGTTGAAAGTAACAAGCATGCATAATTTAAGGAAGGACTAATGAATGTGGAGGAATCAAGCTAGAGAGGTTTGTCAGGATCGTAGCAGGTGGCGTTTCGTAGTCTCTGCTTACCACAGTGGGAGACAGGGGCGTGAGAATATGTATGAATATGTATGTAGGTACTGTGGGAAATTTATTGAAATTAACATTGCTCGGAAATATTTGAACATTTTGTCTGCTATGATCTATCCTATCTGATGGAGACAGGCGGCAGACGGAAAGGGTGAGGGTGGAACTGCCGGATCACCTCGAGGTGATTTTTAACCGACTTTAAAAAAGTGAGGTTCTTTTGACAGAAGTAGAATTAATGTTTATCCTATTGTTTATACTTTTTTGAATATTTTGAATTGTTATCATTTCATCATCAAGAAATTGGTATCATTAGAATCCTTTTAAACTGAGTCTACCCATCAAACTGAACTTTTAGTATGGGAGCAAACAGATCGGAGCAAAAAAACATCTGCTGTTGCATACATTTTGTATGGAACAGAGCTGATTATATCAATTTCACGTTGTACTATCAGTTTAAAATAACAATGTGCATGACCTTGAAGGGCCGTTGGATAACTTCACTCGATTGTAAAGCAATATAGACTCTATGCAAAGGCAACAATCATTTGAATGACTCGAGTGAAGTTCGTGTGATTGAGTGACGTCACATTTGCGAGCGAGGTCATGCACATTGTTATTTTAAACCGATAGTACAAGGTGTTAGGGTCAGCGCACACCCAGCGTAAATCTGCTCGCGCATGCTCGAGCATGTTCTTTGCAGTCGCGCACACCTAGCGGCAAAATCCGCCGGCGGCAGCGGCGGATGCTCGAGCATGCGCGAGCATGCTCGCGCGTGTTCGAACAGTCTCGCGGATGCTCCCGTGTTGCTACAGTTGACAGTGAATTTTGCAGTTGTGTTTACAATATTTTAAAGTAAAGACGTGCGAAGAGTAATTTTAAAGTATGGTGGACTGGGATTTGGTAATTATTGGGTTACTAGCAGAGGAAGAGGAGCAAGAAGAGCACATCAATAAAATGAAAAGAGGACGACACAAAATTGGAAGAAGAATATGGGCTGAAGCAACCTGGCAAGTAAGATGTACATTTGGGGAATACCACACCCTGTGCTACGGTTTAAAGTTCAATGGACAGTTATTTTATGACTACTATAAAATGGAATATGAACAATTTGAAAACCTACTAAATCTGCTTCGACCTTTGAGATTTTCATTGTATTTTCAAAAAGAGTTAGATTATATTTTCTGTACTAAATTGTCCTTTTCGGGCTAAAGTAGTTCCTTCTTTAAGAAGCGGGAGCACAGAAAGTGGACCTGGTTGAGCCCGACCGGTACAAGAAATGAGATAGACCTCATCATGTCGACGAAGAAGCAAATATTCAATGATGTCTCTGTGTTAAACGCGTTTAAAACCGGAAGCGATCACCGTATGGTAAGAGGCACATTGAATCTTAATATCAAGCTCGAAAGATCTCGTCTGATGAAGTCTACGCTCCGCCCAGTACCGATCCAGATCCAAAACCCCTGTAGTTTTCAGCTCGAACTCCAAAATCGTTTTGATTGCCTGGGGAGTAGCGTGGACGACTACAGCGATGGGTTTGTGGAAACTGTCCATGCGGTCGGGTCCAAGTTCTTTAAGACCCGTCGTACAAATAGAACCAAGAAAATCTCAGACCCTACTCTTAAGCTCATGGAGGAAAGGCGCGAGATGATTCTGCAGTCTTCAGATGATGCGAATAAATACCGGCAGCTCAATAGGCAGATTTCAAAGTCCGTGACTTGCGACCTGCGTCGGTTTAACACCGAGCGTATTAAGGAGGCTATAGAGCGGAACAAAGGCTCCAAAGTTTTCGCAAGGGATCTGTCTATTGGGCAAAGCCAGTTATCAAAGCTGAAGACTGAGGATGGCAGAATCGTATCGTCCAAGCCTGAGCTTCTGAGAGAGGTTGAGAAGTTCTATGGACAGTTATACACGTCAACACGAAGACCCGCTACAGATCTGGCTAACGACCCAAGAGCTAGATTGACCCGGCACTACACAGAAGATATTCCGGACGTCAGCCTGTACGAGATTAGTATGGCTCTCAAACAGCTAAAGAACAACAAGGCGCCGGGTGATGATGGGATTACGGCCGAGCTTCTGAAGGCGGGTGGAAAACCGGTCCTGAAGGCCCTTCAGAAGCTGTTCGATTCCGTCATACTCGAGGGCAAAACGCCGCAGGCATGGAACAGAAGTCTGGTGGTGCTCTTCTTCAAAAAGGGCGATAATGCCCTGTTGAAGAACTATAGGCCCATTTCCCTTCTTAGCCATGTCTACAAGCTGTTTTCGAGAGTCATTACGAACCGTCTCGCGCGCAGGTTTGACGATTTCCAGCCTCCCGAACAGGCCGGTTTCCGAAAGGGCTTTAGCACTGTGGACCACATACATACGCTTCGGCAAGTTATACAGAAGACTGAAGAGTATAACCTGCCCCTTTGCTTGGCGTACGTGGACTACGAGAAAGCCTTTGATTCGATCGAGACTTGGGCTGTACTGCAGTCTCTTCAGCGATGCCAAGTAGACTACCGGTACATCGAAGTGCTGAAATGCTTGTACAAAAACGCCACTATGTCAGTCCGACTACAGGACCAGAACTCGAAACCTATCCTACTGCAGCGAGGCGTGAGGCAGGGAGACGTTATATCTCCGAAACTGTTCACCGCTGCACTGGAAGATGTTTTCAAGGTTCTGGACTGGAAAGGGCTAGGCATCAACATAAACGGCGAGTACATCAGTCACCTTCGGTTTGCCGATGATATAGTCATCATGGCGGAGACTATGGAGGAGCTCAGTCAAATGCTCGATGATCTCAGCAGAGCCTCCGAACGAGTTGGTCTGAAAATGAACATGGACAAGACGAAGATCATGTCAAATGACCATGTTGTGCCCACTCCTGTAATGATCGGAAACTCTGCGCTCGAAGTTGTTGACCATTATGTTTACCTGGGACAAACTATTCAGTTAGGTAAGTCCAACTTCGAGAAAGAGATCAACCGTCGAATCCAACTCGGCTGGGCAGCGTTCGGGAAGCTACGTAGTATCTTCACGTCCCAAATACCGCAGTGTCTTAAAACGAAAGTCTTCGATCAGTGTGTGTTGCCAGTGATGACATATGGAACAGAGACGTGGTCGTTCACTCAAGGCCTCATAAAAAGGCTGAAAGTCACCCAAAGGGCAATGGAGAGGGCTATGCTCGGAGTTTCCCTGCGAGATCGAATCAGAAATGAAGAGATCCGCAGAAGAACCAGGGTAACTGACATAGCCCAAAGAGTTGCTAAACTTAAGTGGCAGTGGGCGGGGCACATTGCTCGCAGAACCGATGGCCGTTGGGGCCGAAAAGTTCTCGAGTGGCGACCGCGTACCGGAAAGCGCAGCGTGGGTAGGCCCCTCACACGGTGGACCGACGACCTGGTGAAGGCGGCGGGAAAACGTTGGATGAGGGCAGCGCAGGACCGGTCGTTATGGCGATCCTTGGGGGAGGCCTATGTCCAGCAGTGGACGTCCATCGGCTGAGATGATGATGATGATGATGGGCTAAAGTAGTTAAAAAATATGCTAGATTTAGTCCGAAACCGGCAGAGGTGGCAACACTTACGACGGATCGCAAGCATCGACACGGGCGTATGCTCGAACATGCTCGAGCATGCGCGAGCATGCGCGAGCATGCTCGCGACTGCTCGCGTCGCCGCGAGGAGCATACGCGAGCATACTCGAACAGACGCTGAAGGGATTTAATCACTTGCAAGCTATTTTCGACTTTATTTCAATGGGAATAGAGTTCATTATCAATTGAATCAATGAAATCTGCTCGCGCATGCTCGAACAGTTTTACGCTGGGTGTGCGCTGACCCTAACAAAACATCCTAGTAAGGGTCAGCGCACACCCAGCGTAGAACTGTTCGAGCATGCGCGAGCAGTTTTCATTGATTCAATTGATAATGAACTCTATTCCCATTGAAATAAAATTGAAAATAGCTTGCAAGTGATTAAATCCCTTAGCGTCTGTTCGAGTATGCTCGCGTATGCTCCTCGCGGCGACGGGAGCAGTCGCGAGCATGCGCGCGGATGCTCGCGCATGCTCGAGCATACGCGCGTGTCGATGCTTGCGATCCGTCGTCAGTGTTGCCACCCCGTCATTTTTCGGGCTAGCTCTAACATCTTTTTTATCAGCTAAGCCCGAAAAGGGAAATTTAGTACCTAGTTGCCTACCTACAGATAATAAATAATAATCTAGCCCTCATCGAAAATATACGGAAAATCGAAAATAACATTGATTTTTAGGGTTCCGTACCCAAATTCTTATTGATGTGCCTTTCTTGCTCCTCTTCCTCTGCTAGTAATCCAATAATTATCAAATCCCAGTCCACCATACTTTAAAATTGCTCTTATCGCACGTCTTTACTTTAAAATATTGTAAACACAACTGCAAAATTCACTGTCAACTGTAGCAACACGGGAGCATCCGCGAGACTGTTCGAACACGCGCGAGCTGCTCGCGCATGCTCGAGCACCCGCCGCTGCCGCCGGCGGATTTCGCAGCTGCCGCCGGCGGATTTCGCCGCTAGGTGTGCGCGACTGCAAAGAACATGCTCGAGCATGCGCGAGCAGTTCTACGCTAGGTGTGCGCTGACCCTAATACTTAAGGGGGTGCTTCAGAACTTACACTATGGAGCCAACGTCGAGAATAAAAATCGGTGTCCCATACATTTGAGTCGTGACGGTACTGCAGTGTAAAAAGATAAAGAAAAAGCGGAAAGAAGAAAGAGGTGCGCGGCGGTGTGTGTGAAAGAGCGGATTTTTTTCGCGATTTCGATGTTGGCTCCATAGTGAAAGTTGTTCGGTTTTATGGTCTGAACATAGAGAATTCACCGCTCCCCTGGGAAGAGCTGTCGTATCGGCTTGTGTCTATAGAAAATGTTGTCGCCACCAAAGGGGGTGAAGTCCTTCACCCCGGGGGTTGCGGGGAGGGTGGAGCGACAAAAAGCATCTTGCGGTCGAAAGCGGAACCTCTTTCTTAAGGTTAAGGTTCAAGGTGCATTTAATTACGCTACTTCCCGCTAGAGTTTACAATGCGACATCTAGTAACGAGCAGCAATACTTAGTAAAACAGAAGCAACCTCGAAGCAACAAAAAAAGCAATTAAAAAAAAAAATATCCACGATACAGGGGGTGAACTCAGTATCCAAATTAATTTTTCAGTTCGCAAATGTGTGTTGTTTATTGTCTTTTCTGAATATCGGAACAGAATTTCGAAATTATGTGAATTATTTTTGAACATAATAGGTAAGTAAGTACCTATAGATAATGCTTAAAATTTTTCAACATTCTAGGGAGTATTATTTCATAATAAATGCAGCGGACGTCATGAAATTTTACCTTAACTACTTCAAGAGTAACTAAAAGTAAACTATGAAAGTGCTTGCGTAGTGTTTGAGTGCTTGTGTTTGGAACCGAGGGGCTCACTCTGTGTAAGATGTGTAGATTTTTAATTAATAAATAATGTTACCTATCTAAAGAAATTTCGTAAAATTTTTCTCCAAAAGAATGTTGCCTCTACGTATCATGTACATACTAAGTAAAAAACCTTTTTTGACAATGCAAATTGCCTTTATTCTTAAATCACTTATTTTTAAACCATTTTAGAAAGCTAACAAAAGGAAGAATTTGTTTCAGTTTTTGATATAAAATAAAAAGCATGATTTCAAGATTTTCTATTTTTTGTCAACAAATAATAGGTAAGTAAGTACCTATAAATAATGCTCAAAAATTAACCGTCATTGTTAATGATTTCCATCATTTTTTCTTAATTTTGACTCCAGAGGAATTCTGAAAATTTTAAAAGCTTTAAGTAGGTACAAAAAACAAGAGTGATAATTAAATAATAAAATATTTAAATTGAATGTCCTGAGTACGCTCTCTTGTACTGCTACTCCACACTACGTGGCGCTAGTAGTAAGTTCATGCCATGGCTGCCGGAATAACACTGAAGTGAGCTCGGGGACGTCACGATGACGTCAAGCCCAGTTGGATATCTGTGCACAGTTCGTTACGCCACCTCCTCTAAGGGTCTGAAGCACCCCCTTAGGAGGGGTTTTGTTACACCCTGTATATGGCGGCAATGGGCGGCAAACTTCTTGAGTGAGGCCTTGAATGCGCTGTACATAATTTTATTGTATGACGGGCGGCAGCGTTTGATGCAATTCGTTGCACACAAATTCATACAATTTTATAATTAGGCCCTAAAAATCAGAAAATCAAAATCTCTATTTTTTTATTGACATTTTCATTTATTTAAAATAAAATAAACAATCCAAGATCTTTGGTTTAAATTAAAATCTACGTCATAGAGGAAGACTTTCTGAAAAATTTTATATTTTGTAAAGCAAAAAAGGATCAGCAAAGCAGAAATAACCAGAAAATATGAATCCTCTCCTCTCATGTTGCGGCAGAAGTATGATCACGGTATGATAGCAACATGTTGACCTATAATTTTCCCCAAGTGTGTGCGCCTCAAAAAAGCCCTTGAAAGAGAAAAAAAGAAACATATTTTCTGTAACTCTTTGTTAGTTCAATATGATTTGATTCGATAGTCAATGCGTTTAACGAATTAAAGATTAAAAAATTCAGACCGCGGGTGTCCGAACATTCCGTTTCCCTGAATCCATTCCGTCTAATTTCAGACTGTAGATACTTGCTGCTGATCCTTGAACACAATCAATACAATTTCCAGATCTACAATTTTAACTTTTCAAAATTAGCTATAAGTATCACCATTTACGGAATTACGAAGTACAAAAAACAAGGTATAATCAACAGCACATTATCTTTAAGCGACATAGGTAATATATTCACTCATTAGTTCAATAGACTCGCTTATTAGAAAGTGCATCGTGTGCGATTGGGAGAAAATTATGTACTTAGGTTATTTACGCTCATTATTCGGGCACTACATTCTCGCCGAGAACAGCCGAGAACGAGAGTGTGGATGCCCTTCATTGTTCTCGTGACATGAGCCGTAGTAATTTTCTTTGAAAGTTCTCGCCGGTAAGTTCTCGCGAGAGTGAAGTGCCTGCTTTAGAGTTAATCCTCAATTAAATCTCTTCCTATTATAGCTTTTACTAAGTCAACAAGACAAAAAGTGACAGCATTTTTGAATTAATGATGGAGGATTAACTTTAACGAACGTTTCTGTGATAGATACATAAACTAACGACCGTAATCCCTTGCGATGTTGTTAGAAACCTTGCTACAACTACCTACCAATTTTTAAAGCGTGCAGCTGTAGCAGTAGCAGGCTAACTTTCAGCATATTCATGGTTCCAGGATGGAATGACGCGTCAAGTACCCAGTCTTTCTTGTTTTTCAATTGACCTATTGATCAAAACCGGAAGAGGGTGACGGCATTTTTGTTGCTATATCAGAAACTGCAAGCACCGAGCAGACCTCTCCGTTACATGAGATGTTCGTCTGAGTGAATACATATATCATTAACTCAACTTTCAGTAATCCAATGTGCTAATTATGGACGTGCTGTTGATTGTACAAATAATGTAACAGCCGCATTTGAACAAGCCGCATATTTAACATAATTAAACATAGGTTACTATAACCTACTATAACACATAAAGATCAATTACACACTGAAATGAATGACAACTCACTTAGTTTCGAGCAATAAAAAGTTCTCCCACACATAACTGCGAGTCGCATCGCATCGCAAATATCTGCCAGCGCTCGATGACTTTATTACGATGACATATGTAGGTATGATGATATATGTATGATTATTGCACGCAGCGCATCGCAGATATTTGCGGTGCCATGCGACGTCGCAGTTATGTGTGGGCACCGTAAAGTAGAAGAGTAGTAGTAAAGATTTAAGTTATACAGTACTACGTCACACGAATGTTATTTTGGTTTAGATAAAAATATCAAAGAAACATTTTGTTTCAAAAGTACTGAACTAAAACAAAGTATTCGTTGGTTCTTTATACTAAGTCCCTTTTTAACAAGTTGTGTTGGCCGCGGGTACCTGGTGGTGCCTGATACCCGGAAGGGTTAATTTCCGGAGCGTATGGACGCCGTCATTGATCTCACCGAACATTTTTATCGTCTCATTGAGGACAATGAAGGCGCTCAAATTAAACGCTCAGGCGATTCATCCGGCAGCGAAGTAAGTATGGAAGCATTTACACGTACCGGCGAAATTTACCCAGCAGGCTCATACATTCGCAGCCGGGTACCAGGCAATGGGAAGGTGTAATAAAAAGGTACTACGTCAAGCCATTTTCATACATATCATAGTTCCGCAGGGATCTCAGAGGAATGTACTGTAAGTATTCACAATTCAAAGAAACTTTTACATTAATAATATTTCAGTTACAAATGTTTGGCACAAACTGTAGTGTGTGTACATGTGTCTACCATATTATGCATACGTTTTTATGTATATTTTACCAATGAAATGTTTCATCTGGGATTATTTTAGTAATTATGAAATATAAGTTTCATTTTGTGCATTTATATTTATACAGTGAAAGGGGCAAACGAGTAGGAATAAAATTCCTAAATTGCGGACGATTTGAATAACAATAATGCAGGACGGCAATACATATTAAACAACCATTTTACACCAAATTAACGACATGTAATATTACCTAATGGTCATCATTATCAATCAATTTTTGGTTTGGATGCAATAATTGTCTACTGCAGATAATTTTATACTTTTAGTTCTATGAACAATCACAAAGAATTATCAGAATTAATGTAATATACCAATTACGTAACTTTCTACAAATTTAAAATCCGACATGAGTAACTGTAGTCACAAACTATCATATTTACTACACAGGTAGTGTCGTTATTATAATCTGTGGTAGTGTGACTATCTGAGCCAGAGTTTCTTCTCCAATATTTTCTCGACATACTTACTTTTATAGAAAGCAAAAAATTCCAAGATATAAAATTTACATGCTATTTTCTTACAGTATGATAATGAAATATGTTTTCATTGTATTAACGAGTATTTTTCAGCAACCGCTACTAATGAGCTGTGCCTTATTTCTTATATCGATAAGAGCCTTCAGTTTCGGCTAATTAAGCAATTACTAACATAATATAAAACAATTTTAACGACGAATATAATAATAAGTTGTATTACGTAGATAAAAAAATGCACACAAATATATTATCTGAGATCATAAAACGATAACTTGGTATCAGAATTTTGATTGTCGTTCCCTTGAAACCATAGATTTAATATTACTAGCGTATAAATTGGCAATATGAAAGAGAAAGAAAGTAGGCACACGTGTATGTTAGACCTTGACCTTGACGAGACGATTTTTAACATACAATTAGGCCCGCGTTTCGAACGTATATGTTACGGTAGTAATTATGTATAGTACTCTGTGGTATATACAGGGTGTAAAAAAAACACCCTAGTAATACTTAAGGGGGTGCTTCAGACCATCAAACTGAACAACTTTCACTATGGAGCCAACATCGAGAAAAAATTTAAAAAATCTGCTGTCCCTTACTTTTTAGTCGAGTCAGTACTACACTTTTGTATGGGACAGCTGATTTTTTTAATTTTTTCTCGATGTTGGCTCCATAGTGAAAGTTGTTCAGTTTGATGGTCTGAAGCACCCCCTTTAGTATTACTAGGGTGTTTTGTTACACCCTGTACATAGTGGACGAACACCGGTGTATTTCGTTTTTGGTCTAGTCCTAATTATTCGTCAATCAATCTATGCGCTAGTAAGTGCATATCTATAAATAAATAAATATCTTGGACAATGTCACACAAATTATCTAGCCACATTTAAAGTACCAGAATCTAGCCTGGACTTGTATTACGATGACTAGACAACGAAACGTTGTTTGAAACATGTATAGATAAATTGACACAACTATAATTCATAACTATTAGATAATTAAATTGAAAAGTAGCACGATAAATTTAAGCTATTTATCTACACGATAAAGTTAATATCAAATTACTTAATTATGTATTTGGCATTTTACCCATGAAATTAATTCGCTAAGAGAATAAGACGAAAGATACTATATTTAACATTTCGAGCCTTTTTGGGAAGAACATCGTAAGCGACAATTAAGTTTTTTTACGAGACAAGATTTTTTCTATACATCGTGAATGGTATTTACTTGATATTTAAAAAAAAATTGTTATGTGTGATATTTTCTATTATTTAGAGGAATAGTTTTTAACAGTGTGTGTGTGTTTGTGTTTTTTTTTTTCATTTTCAACTAACAGCTGCAAATTTTTAAACATCTGTTCTAGAGGTTACGTAAAAATCACAATTTGAAATTTTGGGCGCTTACGATGTTCTTCCCGAAAAGGCTCGATTTACTCGAATTTCTATTCCCAACAACAAAATGATTATTTTATTATGATTACGATTTAGGACCAATGACGTAGCTCATTAGTCCCAAATCGCATGTAGGAGTATTTTATTAATGAGTACAGTTTTGTCTCAGCCTACGTTTAGCTTCATGTACCTATTGACTTGGCGAGTTGGCGACGAGCACTGAGCGGGCGCCAATTTGTTAATGTCATTATTTACTTGAATGTAGCCCACTCCACTCGCTTACTTTCTAACAAAACAGAAAACTAAAGGTACGAAACTTACCACTAAAGATCCAATTAAAAAAACATTTGTCATTAGTTATTACTTATAATTATAACCTAAATAAAAATAGAAACTTAATAAATGTCATAAGCACCGACTAAAAATAAAAATCTTTGGGTTTAACTGGCAAGTAAACATAAAATAATCACATTATATAACTTAAAACAACAACGGTGGGTACAAATAAAACATCACACCCTGGTAATCACTAACAGTCCGAGATCCAACCGTAAAATTATGCACCTATTTCATAGGCGAACGAAATGTGATTCTAGTGTATGTTTACACAGGGGTTACCTAGGGGTACCTAGAAAAATCTTGCCGCAAGTATCTTTACCATTATGATTTTTGGTATAACTTTTTCCACCTGTCAGTTAGGGAAGTAAATGAGGTGCCATCGGAAGGAGACTGATCTAAAGTACTGGAAAAACTAGTTGTGGCAAATTAAGAGGGTGCACCTCTTAATTTGCCACAACTATAGGGTTGCCAGGTTAAAAAATGAGTTCTTTGAACCTGGCAACCTTATAGTTGCGTCAGATTGAGAGGTGGCAGCCCTAGTTTTTCCAGTCAGTCATCAGTCTCCTTCTGATGGCACCTCATTTACTTCCTTAACAGACAGGTGGAAAAAGTTATACCAAAAATCATAATGGAAAAGGTACTTGCGGCAAGATTTTTCTGGGCAACTTGGCGGCGTTGAATTAACCCCTGTGTAAACATACACTAGAATCACATTTCGTTCGCCTATGAAATAGGTGCATAATTTTACGGTTGGATCTCGGACTATAACATTAAAATACGAGTTAGAACTGATTTCCTTATGAGTATTATTTAGACTTACGACTATGTTTCTTGTTATTTGTCTTCCTTGGGTATGGTCGATGTAAATAATAGTTTACCCTACACATTTCACATCATATCCTCCATCATATTAATTAATTGTACGTTAACATTTTCTACCTCTTGTCTCGCAATTTAAGTAAATAATTCAACAATACCATCTTGCTTAAATAAGGGGTTTACAGCGAAAACCAGTTATCTACTAAATCCTATGATTTTATTTTAATTTTTCAGACAAAAGAGACAATTTGTCTGTGATGATTCTGGTTGTCTGTCCATTGTCCATTTTACTATATTCCGAGAGATAAGTGTACTTTTTGCAACCATCAGCAGCAAGGCTGATTCAGTGTTTATGGGGTGTAGAGCTTTTCTGTGATGGGGATGGACCAGGTCTGCCTGCATAACTCCAGTCGGTTTAGGAGTTACTGATGATTAAAGGTCTGTAAAAAATTAACGATCAGCTGCAAGGCTGATCGTATGTAATTGTTGTAGTATGCACTGTAGGTATGTGAACAGTACATAAACACTGAATCAGCCTTGCTGCTGATGGTTGCAAAAAGTACACTTATCTCTTATACTACTATTTTCACTCGAAATACACAGATATAACATGGTTTTCACAGAAACCCATTGAAATAAAATAAAAATATTGTTCCAAATCCAGTTTTTGGTATACTTATAACAAAAGATGATTTAAATGTTTCAAGTCATTTGGAAACTGAAATATCTATTGAAATCTACTTTTTCAAAAGAATCTGGATTCAGTCTTCATTTGTTCATTTATAATTAACACTGGGCTCGGCTGTACAAAAGATCATAAGATTCAGATTCCTTGAGTGAGTGAGTTTTCGAGAACAATATCGAATTCGTCGAGCGGCTCCAGTATTTGCCGCAGGAAGGTGAGGAGGCCGCGTTTGCGCAGGAAGCTCTGTTCCTCGTACATCTCCGCCGTTACGCGCGTCAGCGACATCGGGACCAGCATTCTATGAAGCCAGTGCTCTCTAGAAAAATTATAAGTCATCGTAATGTTTGTCAAAACAAAAATTCAACGATTTTTAGTGGTTGGTATTTTGACAAAGGTTGTTTTACAAAGCGGTGTCCCCTTTTCGCACACTTGAAATAGAAACTCATTAAGTCCCAGCCTAGAAACTCTTCTTTGCGCGTAGTTGTAACTAAAAATAGTGTTAAGTCTGCAACGGTCGAAATTTTACTTTACTTTGTAACCTGGAGTGCGATTTTTGAATCTCATTTGCTGAGTTCAGCAGTTGAAAATGACAAAATTACTGTGGAGATACGCATCTTTCTACTGCTGATTTGACTTTCAAAAATCGCTCTCCTGAAGTATGATAGTTGCTTTTATGACTGATACAAAAATGATCTACACTGACTATAACCTATATGTATTTAAGATCCTTGTGAAATGGTGCACAATAACTATTTTCAGGGGAAAATCAGACCATCTTTAAACAACTTTCTTTCTATTGAACCAAAGATTAATTGAACTTACGATACGAATAGGAAAAAATCGGCTGTCCCATATAATTTGGTTCGAGTATGTATTGTAGTTTCACCGCACGGTCTTCCCCCATCCGTTCTATGTGCCCGAGCCAGCGCAGTCGAGCAGATTTTATCTCTCCTAGTATGTTGGGAGTGGAAACTAGGTCTTCTATTTCCCTATTCGACGCGAGAGCGTATCTGGGGCGACCCTCTGGGCGTCGCCCGGTGGGCAGGCCTAGGTATCGCTGGATAGACCAGATTACCAAGGATCTCGAGGAGCTGGAGGTGCCCAACTGGACTGAGATGGCACAGAAAAGAGATGATTGGCGTGCTTTGTTGTCGGAGGCCAAGACCCACTTCGGGTCCCTGAGCCAGCATACCAATACCATACCATGTATTGTAGTTTTGTATGGAACAGTTAGTTCAAAAGAGAAAATAGTTTAATTTGATAGTCTGGTCATCCTTTTTAAATATTTCAGAAGGACCCTGTGTGCGTTTCAAAAAATTTTTCATTTAAAGAAAAATATGTGACTTACCGCAAACTGAGACATATGAAGAGTTGAAACTTGCCGTCCTTGCCGAGCGTGCGGCCGACGGAGTTGATCTCGTCCATCAGGTGGCAGTAGCACCGCCAGATGGCTCTGTGCTCCTGGTCCTGCCTGCAGTTGTAGGCGACCCCGCAGCTTTTGTTGGCTTGGCTGTTTGTAAAATATGTGACTCACCGCAAACTGAGACATATGAAGAGTTGAAATTTGCCGTCCTTGCCAAGCGTGCGGCCGACGGAGTTGATCTCGTCCATCAGGTGGCAGTAGCACCGCCAGATGGCTCTGTGCTCCTGGTCCTGCCTGCAGTTGTAGGCGACCCCGCAGCTTTTGTTGGCTTGGCTGTTTGTAAAATATGTGACTCACCGCAAACTGAGACATATGAAGAGTTGAAATTTGCCGTCCTTGCCAAGCGTGCGGCCGACGGAGTTGATCTCGTCCATCAGGTGGCAGTAGCACCGCCAGATGGCTCTGTGCTCCTGGTCCTGCCTGCAGTTGTAGGCGACCCCGCAGCTTTTGTTGGCTTGGCTGTTTGTAAAATATGTGACTCACCGCAAACTGAGACATATGAAGAGTTGAAACTTGCCGTCCTTGCCAAGCGTGCGGCCGACGGAGTTGATCTCGTCCATCAGGTGGCAGTAGCACCGCCAGATGGCTCTGTGCTCCTGGTCCTGCCTGCAGTTGTAGGCGACCCCGCAGCTTTTGTTGGCCTGGCTGTTTGGCTCGTCGCACAAACTCATCTTAAATTCATCTTTTACTCTGGCTGTACAGGAAATGAATCTACATTATCATAAAACTGTAACAGAAGTGTGTCTGTACATTAAAGATACAAAAAAAATTACGATTATATCGTTCAGGTGTCTCTGACTCCAAATCACAGATTTTTAGATATTTTGTCTGTATGATTGTTTGTTCATCATGCAAAAACCACTGGACCGATCTTGGTGTCATATTTTGTGTTTAAAAGCTTATAATCAGACAAAACGGGAATATACAGGGTGAAATTGATATCATTGGCATCCTTTTAAACTAAGAGTCTACCCATCAAACTGAACAACTGTTACTATAGGAGCATACCGATCGGAGCAACTAAAAAATCAGCTTTCCCATACTAAACTGCAATGCCTACTCGACTCAAATGTATGCAACAGCAGATTTTTTTTTGCTCCGATCGGTTTGCTCCCATAGTAAAAGTTGTTCAGTTCGATGGGTAGACTCTTAGTTTAAAAGGATGCCAATGATATCAATTTCACCCTGTATTTATCTCCCTACGATATACGACTGTTCATATGTGTTTATATACACTTGTACTGTACACGTAAGTGTGTATACACTTATGCACTAAAATGTATCCTGCATACCAACTACTTTTGTAACCAAACAGTAGCTGTAGTCGTACTAACTACAAACAAATATCATCATCAACAAAAGCGGACCCGGGTGCGGAGATTTTTAGCCGCTACACCCTAGCGGCTAAAAATCTCCGCTCCCGGCTAAAAATCGTACTGAAGCTAAGCGGAGTCGAGCGGACATGTAGATGGGTGCTGGCTTGTTGACAAGCTACAAGCGGCCTGGGCCTATAGACAAAGTAACGTTTCAATTGGCGTAGACGATAGTAGAAATGACAGAATGTATGGATTTGACATTGGCGATCGAAACATTTTGACGTTTGCTTTCGCCACCATACGTCAAGTCCATAAATTTTTTATGTTTTCTACTGTCGTTAACGCTAATTGAAATTACTTTGTCTAGAGGCCCTGCTTGCTGTCCGCCACCCGCTCGACCCCGCTCCTCCTATCTCTGCTTTGATTGCGCCATACAAATATGAGAAATCTCTTCCCCGCTCTTCTTGAACCGTATCTACTGAAGCTGAGCGGAGAGGAGATAGGAAAATAACGAATTCCTATTGTTTGTTCACGACACATATCTCCGCTCTTCTCCGCTTTGGTGGATTTCGGATTATAAGGCCCAACCAATGACATTCTAAACACATCTTAGACTAATTATATCGGGACGCGTAACCACGTGTCATTCTACTAACAAACTTTCTGCCACTTTTTGCGGGGGGCGAGGTAACATGTTATCCGCAACTTTGGATTTTATTCCCTATGACTTTAGATTCTAATTTTGAATGTTCAAAATCATGAAAAGTAGTCTCGTGTAAACCCCAAACGTTCTAAGTTCAAAATTATTGTTTTGCAATAATAGGCTGTCTAGTTTAGTGATAAGTTATAAAATTGAATGTAAATGCGCAAGATTAATTGATCTAATACCGTGGCAGAGGGGAAATGCTACCGCAAGGCCGGTCCGGATATAATTAGTCTAAGAAACACATGGACTTACCACGTCATACAACAACAAAACATTATAAAAATGGCACATGTCTCCAATGTCACCTTAGAACGCTTCAGTTTTACTCGGCTGCCATACATTGCCGCAGACATTTTAGTCCTTTCAATTTATGTCCTCGGTCACTAAGCACTCTAAGTAGTTATGTAAAACAATCAAACACACTTTTGGCGTACCGTTAAGTCGTTAACAGTGCGCTCTGATGCGAAATCCATGTGTATAGAATGTCATTGGGACGTAGACATACATTTAGTTTATGAAAAGTTTCGACGTACCAAAATAGTCCCAAATGAAGAGATTCTTGCCGAACAACCGAGCGGACTTGAATCCGCAGAGGAATGCCTGCTCCAGACATTTAACTAGACCGTTCTCTCCGCACAGCAAAACACTAAGGGAGTTTGCGTCTTTGTCTCTTTTCGATTGATAGTGCCACTTCACTATTGCGTTTACGCAGTCACCTGTAATATATTTTAAAGAACTATAGTTTAAAAAATCAATGAGAAATTACAATTAGGTATTCCAAGAATAACCACCGGCAACGACCTTATGAATATCGGATACCTACTAAAAGTTTGGTGGCTTTAGAAAGCAGCGTGCTATTCTGCGTTCCGTCTCCTTTTTTATAAAAAAAAAAAGAAATTTCAGCTTCTGCATTCATTTGTTAACCTTGTATAATTTTCATTAGAGTTGCCAAAGAAAAAGAAAAAAACATGCGTTTCGTTCAAGAGATAACAAATATCTTTTGGTACATCGTTTAAATATAATATAATCGATCGTAATGTCTCGTTTACCTTATAAAGCATCAGTAGAAGCCCATCGTTAATTGCAGTGTCAATTAAAGCATTGTGACGTTTACTAACAGCTCCTCGAGACCAATTTGGACAATTCATTAACTTACCAATACTACGCTAAGACGACCGTTGTTACTTCCACTTCAGTCAGAACCAGTCGTACCTGGACCTTTCAAAATTAATCCTCTCGATGCGATAGCTGGCCTGGTTCACTTCCTTGTTTAGGTACAGAACCGTGGCGTACACACGATTGTTAAGTGCCGCGCGCTCAGTGTGAAGTCTTTGCTCTTAGATTATTTAATATGAAGAGACCATTTTCTTCTTTGAATAGTGTCAAATCTCCTTATATTTACCGCCATTTTGTGTAGATATTGTCAATTCCGACACTTGAAATCCCAGCGATGTCTCAAGATTGAGAAAGAAAGAGTACATTTTTTTTTGCACGCGCGCCGTTATACCGGGATGCGATTAACTTTGCACCCCTTTCCGCCCAGAGAGAGTAGCTATTTAATCTTCTTCTTATCGTGTGGGCAGCAAGCCCTGGTGTCAGAGTTTTTTCAGACCGCCTCACGGCCTCTGACGTGGTTTTCATGTAACGACTACTACTACCAGAGATAGTAACCGGGACCAAGGGCTAAACGTGCAACGTTTCTTTTCACACAATCAGGTGTAATATCCTAACCAGCTGGGGAGAAACGTGAGAGAAAGAGTGTTTCCTGTGGGAATCGAATCCACGACCTCCGTGTCGCCTAACCGTTCGACCACGGACGCAGTTATTTAGTTCTGTTTGCACAGTGATTCTTCTTCTGTATTAGTATGATTCTGTGTCCGTAGTGGAGCATGGTGACTAACTTACCGATCATGTGTTGTATGGTGGAGGTGGAGAGGTGCGTAGTGGTGGGGGTGGGCGGCTGCTGGCTGGGGTGGGGGGTGCGGGGGGTGCGCTCGCTCCTCATGCGGGCAGCAACGAGCAGCCGCTCCGTCGAGCCGTCGTCCACTCCCGTGCCCAGCCAACGGTTGCAAGGGAACCTGCAATATCTCTGCTATTATAAAACTGTAACCTTAGACAATTTATATAGGGACTCGCCTTGCGGTAGTATTTCCCCTCTGCCACGGTATAAGAACAATTGATCTTGTGCATTTACACCCAATTTTATACCTTATCACTAAACGAAACAGCCTATAATAGCGAAACAATAATTTTGAACTAAGAACGTTTGGGGTTCACACGAGACTACAGTACGACCGTAAAGTCTAGAAATTAAATAAATCGGAACTAAACTTTTTCATTATCATGACAACATTATGAAAAACGTCAAACTGTCAATCACCAAAATTTCAAATGCAGTTTTATGCATTTCAAATAAAAAATTACCGTAAAATATTTGAATTTGTCCTAATTATTATTACTAATGGATAAAGTAACAAAAAGTGGTGCAAGTTTAGTAATTTACTACGTTATTTTCTGTTATGTTTGGAGGTATATCAAGCGGGGAAAATTGGAATAGATTGGATGTTGTTTACAAGCGATTTGCTGATATGGTAGGTATTTATTTACTCTCATGTTGCTTTTTAACAATAGTTTTCAGCGTAATTATATCAATTATCGTCAGTTATCATCTGAAAAATAATCATTTAGGGCATTTTCTTTCGAGTTTGGTTCGTTGGGGGTTATGATCGTTTGTTGATAAAACTGACGTTATTGTATGCGTGGACCGCATAATTTTGATCCTTGCATGTCATTCCTGCATGTTTAGTTTATCTTCACTGCGACTAGTTAATATTTTATCGATTACCTACTTTTTTTTTATCGTTTTCAGGAAAACCTTTATATCGCAAGATTTTTCTGTCCGGAATGCATCGATAAAAAAACTGCCATGCCTAGAAATAGAAATCTTCAATAGAAGGAATGTAAATATCAGATCTACGAAAATACGAAAATAGTAAACATCGTATTCAAAAACAAATAATTTGAAAGTACAATATAAAGTAATATGCGTTTTCATTATTTTCTTCTAGAAATAGAATACAGGAGGCGTACGTAGCATGTTACACGTGATATGGCTATATCATGCCTTTTATTTCGTTCGTTCGCGCGCAAATAGAAAGAGAGCGAAGGTGTGATAGCACTATATCACGCTGCCATGCTAGCCATGTAGTTGCCGAAATTTAAAATGTATATTGGGTGTAAAATTTAGCTGCTGTCAGAGCCAAATTTAGCTAAACATAGATAACGTTTTGCATAAACTTTCGGAGTAAATACAGCAAGTATCAAAATAGTTTAGGTCGTAGTGTAGTGTTGCCGTGTAAAGCGACAGTGGCGCCCTCATTTAATTTCTACTCTTTCTGGTCGGGCTGTACTTTAATCTAAACTTATGAGGAATAAAATCCAAAGTTGCGGATTTCATGTTACCTCGCCCCCCGCAAAAAGTGGCAGAAATGTTTTTTAGTAGAATGCACGCGTAACTCGTCCCTATATAAATTGTCTAAGACTGTAACAGAAGTGTGCCTGTCCATTGAAGATATTAACAAGAAAAAAATAACGATATGGTTATTAGGTACCCTGACTACAAATCAACCTTTTTTAATCTGTTTGTTTGTTTATTCGAGCATCATGCAAAAACTACTGAACTAACTATTGAATACATTTGGGTCGAGTCGGTTTAGTTTTGTTTCAAAGAAATATGAAGAAAAATCAAAGGCAAAGGAAATGCATCCCATTCAGCCAAGGACGTATTTTTTCAAATAACTCGGGAAATAATAGATAGAAGACCTCAAAAAGTTAAAAGTTCCCCGTCTCAATGGCAAAACTATACCCTACTCCAAAACAGTTAAGTACTTAGGCGTAACTTTTGACCAACGCCTCAACTGGAACACGCATATTGAAACCGTCATTCAGAGGGCCAAGACCTCGCTCGGCATCAGCTATCGTGTGGCAGGGACTAGGTGGGGAATAACCCCTAAAATAGCCCTCTGGCTTTTTACCGCCATAGTTAGGCCAATCGTATGCTACGCTGCAGCTATCTGGTACAAAAAGACCCTCCAAAAAACCACAATAGACAAACTCAATAGCCTTCAAAGGACTGCGTGCCTAATCATAACAGGCGCTATGTCCACCAGCCCCGGGCTAGCTCTGAATGCATTACTCAACCTCCAACCGCTGCACATTTTTGCGCAAAGGGAAGCGAAGGCTTGCATACTCAGAGTTAACCCAAACAAGAACCGTAACTGGCAGTCGAGGTGTTTGATTGGCCTGCAGGAGGATGCCACGTGCCTCCCAGTGCTAAAGATGACCACAGACACCATGACGCCAGTATACAACTTCACCAAGAACTATACTGTTACATTTCCTTCGAGGGATGACTGGCTTGAGGGCCAAACATCCATCAAAGACAACTGCCTAACCTGGTTCACAGACGGATCCAAGAAAGGCAATGACGTTGGCAGCGGAATATACGGCGAAAACCCAAGACTACAACAGACCCAAAATCTTGGAAATTACGCCTCCATATTCCAGGCGGAGGTCTACGCCATCACAGCCTGCGCTGAAATTAACTTAAGCAAGCGCTACGTCAACCAATATATCACAATCAACTCTGATAGCCAAGCAGCCTTGCTAGCCATAGACTCTCCGATCATAAGGTCTAAGCTAGTACAGGACTGCGTATCACAACTGAATGCCTTAGGCAATAACAATCAACTTGTGCTACAATGGGTGCCAGGACACTCAGACATCGAAGGGAACGAGAGGGCGGACGAGTTGGCTAGAAGAGGCACTGAAAACCACTTCATAGGCCCCGAACCCTTTCTCGGAATCCCCAATAGTCTAACGCGAGATTCTTTGAATAAGGCCAGCTTTGGTGAGGCAATAAAGCTTTGGTGTAACACCCCAGGCATGGGCCACTCAAAAGCACTTATCAAAGGCTACAATCGCAAACTTGCGAACGGTCTCCTTGCCCTCAGCAAGGACCAAATTTGTACAATAGCAAGGTCACTCACAGGCCACTGCAAATTAAATAAGCACATGCACACACTGAATTTAAGTGACACGACCGGCTGCAGATTTTGCAAGGAGGAGATGGAAACTCCTCTGCACCTCCTATGTGATTGTGGTCCCCTGATGTACAAACGCAGCACTCATCTGGGTAGGCAGGTGCTGACACCAGATGAGATACAAACTATCCCGATCAAGAATCTACTGCGATTTCTGGCCGCAGTGGGGATTGGTAAGGAACTATAAAAAGGGCGATCACAAAGGACCAGCGATGGTCTACGTGGCACAGGCTTAGCAAGCCTGTCAAGGCCCAAAACCACAGATAATAATAATAATAATACTCTCATGTTGCTTTTTAACAATAGTTTTCAGCGTAATTATATCAATTATCGTCAGTTATCATCTGAAAAATAATCATTTAGGGCATTTTCTTTCGAGTTTGGTTCGTTGGGGGTTATGATCGTTTGTTGATAAAACTGACGTTATTGTATGCGTGGACCGCATAATTTTGATCCTTGCATGTCATTCCTGCATGTTTAGTTTATCTTCACTGCGACTAGTTAATATTTTATCGATTACCTACTTTTTTTTTATCGTTTTCAGGAAAACCTTTATATCGCAAGATTTTTCTGTCCGGAATGCATCGATAAAAAAACTGCCATGCCTAGAAATAGAAATCTTCAATAGAAGGAATGTAAATATCAGATCTACGAAAATACGAAAATAGTAAACATCGTATTCAAAAACAAATAATTTGAAAGTACAATATAAAGTAATATGCGTTTTCATTATTTTCTTCTAGAAATAGAATACAGGAGGCGTACGTAGCATGTTACACGTGATATGGCTATATCATGCCTTTTATTTCGTTCGTTCGCGCGCAAATAGAAAGAGAGCGAAGGTGTGATAGCACTATATCACGCTGCCATGCTAGCCATGTAGTTGCCGAAATTTAAAATGTATATTGGGTGTAAAATTTAGCTGCTGTCAGAGCCAAATTTAGCTAAACATAGATAACGTTTTGCATAAACTTTCGGAGTAAATACAGCAAGTATCAAAATAGTTTAGGTCGTAGTGTAGTGTTGCCGTGTAAAGCGACAGTGGCGCCCTCATTTAATTTCTACTCTTTCTGGTCGGGCTGTACTTTAATCTAAACTTATGAGGAATAAAATCCAAAGTTGCGGATTTCATGTTACCTCGCCCCCCGCAAAAAGTGGCAGAAATGTTTTTTAGTAGAATGCACGCGTAACTCGTCCCTATATAAATTGTCTAAGACTGTAACAGAAGTGTGCCTGTCCATTGAAGATATTAACAAGAAAAAAATAACGATATGGTTATTAGGTACCCTGACTACAAATCAACCTTTTTTAATCTGTTTGTTTGTTTATTCGAGCATCATGCAAAAACTACTGAACTAACTATTGAATACATTTGGGTCGAGTCGGTTTAGTTTTGTTTCAAAGAAATATGAAGAAAAATCAAAGGCAAAGGAAATGCATCCCATTCAGCCAAGGACGTATTTTTTCAAATAACTCGGGAAATAATAGATAGAAGAATCTGTTAAGCTTTGTATGAAATAATCTTCAAATGGTTTTCGAATTTTGGTAACTTTCATAGAATGTTTCTATGTCTGTTTCTGTGTTCATTGTAACCAAATAATAAATACGGTACTCACGTGTAAGTGTGGCCTGTGACTTCGTTCCTCACATAAACCTGGTCGAGTAACCACCGAGGTGACAGACCAGAGTTGTCGTGACCGATCCGAAGCGTCGACAGAATTCCCAAGTTCTTGTGCTAAATAATAAACAGTTGCTATTTTTATTAAAGCCAGCGATCATCATTATAGACTTGTTCTTTAGAATAATAGTAGAAGCAATTCTGATGCGTATGGGAAATCCGCCAGTCTGTATTGCACGTATGGTGGACTAATACAAAATACCAAAGAATAATAAATAATGGAACTAAATACCGAATGGCCACTCCCTGCTCCTCACTAACTTGATGTACAGTCACCAGCAGATATATCGTAGCAAACAAGGTGGTAAAATATTTCTAAGCAGTTCTAATTTTCAATAATTTCTTTACTCATAACCAATCAAAAATATAGGAACGCCTAGAACATCAAATACATCGACGCAGTCAGGGTGATCGATCATAAACATCTGAACAGTTTCGGAAAAAAACTTTACTCCGTTGTTTTACATTTTAATTTTAAATAACATTGTAAAGAAATTATTGAAAATTCGCTGTTCAGATATTTATGACAAAATACACGTTTAGATATAATTGGTAACATTAACTGTAAAGAATTTAATGAAAATTAGCACTGCTCAGAAATATTTGGACATCTTGTATGCTACGATATATCTGATAGCGACTTTACCAACCTCTACCCGCACTTCAGGGGAGATTTTATAGCCGAGAAAGATGCACATACAGCAGGCGCGTCCGTCTGAGCGAGACGGCAGCGCATGTGCTGACCTAATTGTCTAGGTAGCAGCATAGTATAAGCAGGCCTGTCTCACTCCTCAGCTCAGGTACGTTTGACAGATGGACACCTCCGAGGTGTGCATCGTCGCTCATTGACATAAGGCGCATTTTATTTTTCGTTCCTAAAGTGCGCGTTCGAAATTTGAAAAATCGGGTTGAGTGAACTATCTGTTACGGTAGTAACTATTAAATAATCTGTGGTATAAGACAGAGTATCTAATGCTACATACAATACGTATACACCCCTGCCTCCCACCGACTTTTTACCTCACCCCCTTTGGTTGAATAGTGGTTCCTCTTAAGCAAATGCGTATTTCTGTTTCGCTCGCACTTACTCAGTATCGCACATGCTTAACTCTTCTATTAAATTTTTCCCATTTGTATGAAATGACAGCTATCAGCTGACAGTGTCCAATGTGTGGGTAGCAGTAATATTCAAGTATTGTTAGATCGTTTTATGCAGCAATGCCACAGCCACGACACTCCTCGTACGTGTGAGCCCCCGCGTCGGTGACCTATAGGGTTGATACTTGCGGAAAACGAATATTCAATTCAATTCAATTCAATTCAATTCAATTCAATTATACTTTATTGCACACCAAAACAGAATATAAGCATAAGCATATGCTCACGACTATATTCCCCGAGGGGGTAGTCAGAGACAACACACAACAAGACAACAGAAACAGAAAAAAACAGAATATACATTTGAATAAAGATATAGAATTACAAATAAGGTGGTCTTATCGCTAAAAAGCGATTTTTTCCAGACAACCTTATTTACACTGGTGCAAGGAAATAATAAAAGACATAGGTACTAATACTCTGGGGATGACACTAAGTAATTAGAATTGTTAATAATGCTCATTTCAAGTTTAAAATTATTTTAACAGAATTTATGTTGTAAAGAATATAATTATTTTGTAGGTGGGTTACTTACAACGTATTACAGGTAGTTCTTTCTAATTAGTTTGTGTATTACAGCTGGTAACTATAAAGACTTAAGACGTTTCAAAAAATTACATTAGAGCTTGAACCTAAACTTTTACTTATATGCAAGAAGGTTGAAATTTTCCTTGCTTATACAACATAAAGTTTAACTTACTACAAAATGATGGGCCTCGTATCTCATTCATTTTAAGGGATATCAAAACATGGTTTAATACAGATCGATAGAGAAAAAAATTCGAAGTTCAGTGGTATTTTCAGGGGACTTACGACAAAATGTCCCTTACGACATTTGCAATTTCGACTGTTGATGTTTTTATCGTAAGCGACAAATTCAGCAAACGACGCGCACAACTCTCAAGTTGCGTTTCAAATGTCGTAAGGGACATTTTGTCGTAAGTCCCCTGAAAATACCACTGAACTCCGATTTTTTTTCTCTGATTAAACAAATTCACTGTACGCTTAGGCACTTACATTAAAATCAATAGAAGGTATGGAACATATTCATCGCTTCTATCGATCGTTTTTAGGAAGATCGTAAGCTGAGCTTTGCCCGCTGAATTTGTCACTCAAAATAAAATTTTATTGCCGTCTTTTGCGTTTAGTTGTTTATTCATCTATACTTATAAAACAGTTCCGCTGACTGACCGACAAATAGCTCACAGCCTAAATCGCTGAAGACAGAATTATGAAATAAATTTCCTGCGTAGGGGTGCACGAAAGGTTTTTTATATATTCGAATGAAAATACCCTTAAAATTTAGTTAGTAATTAAAACTAGTGGTGTATACGGGGTGTAAGGAAAAGTATAATTAAACCTCTAAACCACATACTCTACCCATCAAACTGAACAACTTTTACTATGTGAGAAAACCTTTCAGAACAAAAAAAAAATCTGCTGTCTCTTACGTTTGAATCGAGTAGGTATTCCTACAAAAATATTGTTTCTTACAAGCGACACGATAAAACGTTAAAATCACATCGTAAGGGATAAATGTATTTTAATTTGAAGTAATGAGTAAGAAGTTACGATTAGAATAAACATGTAGTATGTAAATTCCAATTCATTAAAATTTAAAGTAATTATTATTATTATTTTTTTTTTATGTGTGATAGGTAAGCATTTGACCCCAATCTCACCTGACGTTGAGTGATGATGAGGCTGAATTAATTTTCATTCGATTGTTTCAAAATAAAATAAATAGTTTGTGTGTTACATTCATCGATTTCTAGGTTTAGAATAATGCCTTAAAATTTGACAATAATTTGGATAATAATATAATCAGGTTTCAACCTCAATCATCAATATGTATTAAATTCATTTAATACATATTGATGTCGCAAAGAATTTATAACTCGTATTTAGTCATTTGTAAAATCGTCAACGTCATTTTTAAATTTACTTATTTACAACTGAAACAGAAACGGCAACATCAAATGTCAAATTCTGACATATTGAATATAATTATATTTTTTTCTTAATGGCCAGTTATTTTAATTTGTTTTTATTTTACCTAGAAGTTTACAGGTCCAATGAATGACGTCACTAGTCGGACCGAAAAACGACTTTATTTTATTAAAAATATCTGTAATCTTTTCATTTTGAAATTTCTAACATAGAATTTTTTTTTTTTTATTATTGATTGGTTTGCTCTTGACCTCAATCCAGTCCTCAAGACAAAGATGGGGTCGAAGATGTAGCGAACTTACCCAAAAGATGCCTATTCACTCGTACTTTAAAGGAATTCGGGTTGTAAGTGCTCGAAAATACTGGCACAGGCAAGGCATTCCACTTCTTGTCTGTGCGCATTATAAATTATGAAAAACAAAAAACCCGACTGCATAAAAAAACTGTTAACTGAAAAGAGAAAAACAAGCTCTATAATCACTAATCAGCTATAACAACATTAAGTAAAATATAATTTGAATGTTATTAGGTAGGTATCGCAAACGGGGACAAAGATGAATTAAGTATAATACATACCTAGGTACCTTCCTTTGGTTTGTCCTCGCCTGCAATACCTACCTAATAACATTCAAATTATATTTTACTTAATGTTGTTATAGCTGATTAGTGATTATAGAGCTTGTTTTTCTCTTTTCAGTTAACAGTTTTTTTATGCAGTCGGGTTTTTGTTTTTCGTAATAATTTGGTTTATTTCATACTTTTTAGTCCTATGTCGAAATGGTAGCATAAAAGTACTACAATATACAACGTGTTAATGAATTAACGCAAAACTTCATACAACCCAACTGATTTATAACAATATAATTAGATTGAAACAATAATTTCATTATTTTGATAGTTAAAATTTAAAGTTATTTGCATTTTAAGTTTTGAGGCAAAAATGATTCGTTGTCATTTCAGCAATAAATGAAAGCGCTACCTAACGTACTCATGGATATATTTTAATAATCTAGTATTGGTAGTTAGTAAGGTGAGTGTGCTTTTGAGGTGGTCTGACATCGGGTTCGGTAAATTAAAAATTTTAAAAACAAATAAATTAATATTTTGTCAAAAATTAAAACCATGTTAATTCGATTCTGCTCTTGATTCTAAACAAACTACTTTTTAGTTTATTCATTAAGACGTTGTATACATATTTGGAATTGTCTGTTTACTAGCTTTCATTTGATACCCATATTGTAAATTTTTACAAATAAAAATTATTTATTCCCCCTCTTTTTTTTAATTCCCAGATGCCATAATAAAAAAATATAGCCTAAGCACTCTCACGATTTTTACAAATCTAACGACACATCATACGTCAAAATCCATCGAGCCGCTTAGGCTGTAGGCCGTGCCAAAGAAATAGACATACAAACATACATACATACATTCTGTCACGGCCGCTGTCAAATGTCAAACGTAAAGAAGGCATTCGAAAATTCGGCCGGCTCATTAACAACCGCCGTGGTCCTACGGTCTAAGGTTCCCCCTCCCATGCTGGGGGGTGACGGTTCGAATCCGATCCGCGCCAAAAATATTTCTAGATTTTTGTGTTTTTAGAAATGTTCTAGAAGGAAGAGAGAGAAGGAATATTTAAAAAGGGACAAAAGGTGAACGTGTCTAGGAACTTCGAGAAAGGAGGCGAAATTACGAATATTTGAAAAGAACCAGAAAAGTGGGCGTGTCTTCGATCGGTTTCGAGAAAAGAAGGCGGGGTTAGAACTTATCTGGAGGAAAACAATCGAGTAAAGAAAAGAAGATCGAAAAAGGGAATTCCCGAAGATTCTGCGGGGTATAAAAAGCGGCGAGTTCACGGTCACAGGCAGTCCTTGGTTAAACAGTGAACAGTGCGAAACAAAAGGAAGAAAAGTAAAAGTGGAAAAGTACTAGTGAAGAGAAAAGTGCTAGGTGGAACAGTGAGTAGACAAGTGTCAGTGTAGTGCGTGACGTCATAGTGTCGGTGTAGTACGTGACGTCATAGAGTCAGTTTAGTGCGTGACGTCATAGTGTCGTATGTCGTGACGTCATAGCCGTGTGAACAGTGACAGTAAGTGGTGCACGGGGAATCCCTGCGAGGAGGACCCGGTGAAGTGAACCGTTTAGGGGAACCTCTGCGAGGTGGACCGTTTGTAAGTGTATCCCAAATAAACTCTGTAAAATTGGACTTAGCGTTTCACTCCAATCCCGGAACCCGTAGCTCGTAACAATACGCTCGAAAAACATAACCCTCCTTCTGGCGCAGTCGGGTAAAAAAGATTCAGAAAGGCGCTTGGTGCGGATATGTGGAATGTCAACCAAGAAATTGTGATATGCCGTGACAATTATTGAGACAATTATCTCGAAATAGTTTTCGATTTAGGCCTCCCAAAAATATTTTGACAAACCTAATTGACGCCGACGCTGTAGGTACTTTTCGCAGCTGTCAAACTAGAGTGACGGAGCACTGATTATGATTATACTACTACAAAAAGCTATAGGTATATTTTTTTAATGTCCTTTTTAACTTCACACAAACAGTTCCTGGGTAAGAACTAAGTTCCTCGTAAGTGACAAATATGGTTTATTCAAGTAATCTCTAGATTATGATATCCATATTTTTACACAGACGGCTAAGGCACAGATATTTACGATTTTATTAAATTGAGAAAATTTTATCGTAAGTTGCAAAACATGTTCATTTGTACATGTCAGTACTTGTCGGTTACAATGAAATTGTTGAATATTTAATTTATCGTAAGTTGAGCGTCGGTCATACACGCCTTGTCACTTACGATAAAATGAATACCTTGTCACTTACGATAAAATGAATAATTAAAATCGTTCTTGTAACTATGTATTACAATAGTATTGAATAAAAAAAAATGTTTTGCTACGTATACTTGCAAATTACGATATAATTTTCTCATTTATTTATTTGAGAAAAGTAACTACCTCTTTAAGTACCTACTCCTTCTAATTGTATACCTACTCTTTTGTGCTGTGCTTTGGAATTAAACTAACCCTGAACTAACCTGTGTCCATAGATATAGTAAACAGTTTTTAATCTAAGCCTGTGTCATTATATTATTTATGTTCGGTATTATAAATCAGTTACAAAGCAAACTGAACATAATTATCCTAAAACTAAAATATAACTATATAGTGTATGGTCTATGTATATTGGTCGGCGTCGCACGCTTCGCTCGCAGAATCAAAGAAAATATTTTCCTATTTCAACGGCCGAGTCGTGCAGTCGTGCGAGCAAGAGCAACCATGTAATTCAAGCGGTCAATGACATGTTTTCCCACCCGCTCGCATACTGCGCACCCCCCCTCGCTCGCCCGACCCGCACACATAGCCGCGAGCGGTTTTACGAGCACACATGCATGAGTGTCGCTTCTTTTCGCGGTAGTGTATATTTTCTTTGGCAATGCTCCAACAGACATAGAAACTGACTTTTGAGTGAAGTCTTCAATTTACCAGTCAGCAGAGATTAGGGTGTACCACCGTTCTTCCGGGGTAGTCTAGCTGTGCTCTGCATGCAAATTTTCAATGCTGCTACCAAAGAGAATGTTACTCACTACGTTATAAGAGTCGGGACTTCCATACTAAAAACTGGTCGTGACCAATATCCAGAATGTTTGAAACGTGTGCTACCGTTCAAAGGAATTTAATGGCGTCAGTGCACGTTTCATATAACATTTTTTTGTTAGAGAGTTGCGCGAGCCTTGCTGCTACTTAATATGTTTAGACTTACATGAAAAACAAATTCGTTTGTGTTGCGAGGTATGGGTATCTTCGGCGTGGATTCTCCATTAGCGCCTGATATCGAGATCCAACAGTTAGCTGTAGTTTGACTCGCTTTACGCGATGGCACGATCAGAACACGATATGGTAACTCTAGAATAAATATGGATTATTTAGACTACTGCTATTGAATATACAAAAATTTCGACTGATGCAAGATGCATATCGATCGTTGTTATATTTAGAAGTAGACGTTTTTCGGGTGATATGATAATGATGGATAAACAAGGTTTTATTCTATTCTTCTTAATTAATGGCTGGTTGCTTGCGTCTAGCGCGGCAATTCTGCCAATGTCAAGTAGTTTATAATCTCAAGTTACTGTTTTATAGTTAAAACACAAAAGAGTTTTACAAAATGGCGGAGCCACGTGCAAGCCTAACGCGCCGATACGCACGCGACCGTCCTCCGAAAGACTTGCAGCGCGACTCCAGGTTTTATTATTCTTGACCAAAGAAAAAAATCTGATTTATGAAATAATATAATACCAGTGTAGAAACTCCCGAGACCAAAGAATAGAAGGATTAATTTATGAGTTTCTATCTGTTTCCATCAATATCTACACCATAGTCTAAAAAAAACAAGGTCTTCTATTCCCAGAGTGACACAAGCCTACGTCACAAAAAAATGGCCGCTAAACATGGTAAAAGGGTATGATGACGTAGGCTTGTGTCAGTCACGTGGTCAGTCACGTGATCGGAAGAGAATACCAGGCGCAGTATATTATTGTACCATGTATCTACACTATTATAAAACTGTAAATTTAAAAAAAGTTTTTTTTTGCTTTGTGTGTTTGAACGAGCATCACGCGAAAACTACTGAACCGATTTTGAAGAAACTTTTTTGTTCGATAGCTTATGATCTGACTTAAAATCTGGTATATAATTTGTGCGGACGAAGTCGCGGGAGAACGCTAGTCATGTATAATTGTTTTACAATATTTTGAACAACGTAAGAATACAAAACTTGTAAACTTCTCCAGATTTGATAGCTTAACAATCTACTTCAGAAAATCTAACTCGCGATTCGCGAAAATATAAGTTTTTTTCTAAACATTAGAAATGTAGGTATAAAAACATATTTTATGTTGTGTGTTCTTTTCGTTTTCAAATGTAAAGAAAGTTCACAAAAATTTACATCCTAACTACCTGTATAATGTTCAGTAATTGATTCTGTACAAATTATTTCCATATTCTGCATTTATTCGTCAAACAAATTCATACAAAACTACATTGTGAGGGTAATGAAAAACACGTACTTGTAGTAGGATAAGTGTTGGTAAAGCAGAAGTAGTCCACAGCGTTCAACGTAAGCAGATGGTACAGAAACTGTTCCCTCTCCTCCTCGCTGCGCAAGAACGCTGTCCTTTTGTACTGAGAGCGTAGCAGCGTGGTGTCAGCAAGAAGCTCCCGGAGATGTTTGGATAGTAGTTTCTTCTCGAGCGACAGTCGCACCCAGGCGCGAGCGTAGCCTATCTCCGTCTTTATGTCCGTCATGGCTTGCACGTTCCTACAAAAATTAAGATAGACTAGCATTAGCCCGCGACTTCGCCCGCGAGGATTTCGGACAACTTCAACACCCCGTTACATCTTTTTAGGGATTGATTTAAAAAAAAAATCCTTTCTTAGCATGCATTTTCTGTGGAATATGCATTCCAAAGTTCATATTCCTATCTTTATTGGATTCGGCTTTGCGCTGTCTGTCAGTAGGTCAGGCACGGAAATGTTTTATATGTACTAGTATAGATAAAATAAAAATATTCAATTTATCTTTTGTATTGGATTTCTGGGCAAAGGTTACAAAGAAAAAAAACTTGCTAATCTACTCGACTCAAATGTATGGGACATTTGGGTCTGCTATTCTTTACAAAAATGTAAACCTACTCGGGTTTACATTTTTGTAAAGAATAGCAGATTTTTTAAACATTTCTCGTCTATTTGGTTTGGTTTGAATTCTTTACCTTGATTTCAATGTTAGGTAGGTACCGTTAAGAAAGTTGTTCAGTTTATTGGTCTGTACACCCCCTTAAAAAACCCTCAGCATATTAATAAAGACCTCAGAATGTTTATAACTGACCTCATATCAAAAGTAAGGCTCTCCGGCAACGGCCGCAAGGGGTTGGGAGGCTGGGAAGATTTCCGCTCCAAAGTCCCGGAGTTACTGAGCCGGTCCCGGGAACTATCCCGGGACCCTCCCCGAGAGCTGTCCCGGGATCGACTGCTGCTCGAACTCTGTTGGGCCTCCACCTCCGCACCCACGGACGATAGGTCTACAATAAATACTTAGGTTAGTTATGTTTACCAGAATATTGCCTCTATTCTATAGTG
Organism: Agonopterix subpropinquella; assembly: GCA_922987775.1. Taxonomy (NCBI): domain Eukaryota; kingdom Metazoa; phylum Arthropoda; class Insecta; order Lepidoptera; family Depressariidae; genus Agonopterix; species Agonopterix subpropinquella. The sequence continues at coordinate 12,669,069 of OV277702.1, forward strand.
TAAACTAGCTTTTGCCCGCGACTTCAATACCTGTTGCACCCCTTCAAGGTCGAATTTTCGAAAAATCTTTTCTTAGCCCTATTTAGAATATGTATTTCTCGGAGAATGTTGAAGACTGTGCGTTGTCTGACAGTCAGTCAGTCAGTCACGGTACTGTTTTATAAGTATACAGGGTGTAACAAACCACCCTAGTAATACTTAAGGGGTGCTTCAGCCCATGAAACTGAATAACGTTCACTATGGATCCAACATCGAAATCGCGATAAAAAAATCTTCTGTCCCATACATTTTAGTCGAGTCGGTACTCTCGGTACAGCAGTTTTGTATGGGACAGCTGATTTTTTTTCCGCGTTTTCGAAGTTGGCTCCATAGTGAAAGTTGTTCAGTTTCATGGGCTGAAGCACCCCCTTAAGTAGGGTGTGTTGTTACATCCTGTAGAATCTACCCAGCCCTGTGAAGGAAAACAACATGAGGAAACTTGTATACGTCGAAGAAGAAATTCTTATGAGTATGTATGGTCCCATCCATCCGCATTGTGTTCGCGTGTTGAACTAAAGTGTGTACATTGTTACTATAAAGGCCGAATGTATAAATCATCATTTGGACGACGATTTCTTGCTTGAGGGTATATGTCCCAGCGATGGTAAAGACTTATGATTCGAGGTAACATGTCGCGAAATGTAGTTTGTTACTTACAGTCCAGGCGTTTCCGTAAAACACACCAAGCCAAAGCTGCATGATTTAAAATAAACAAACATTATTTTCTGGAGTCACAAACAATATACAGTAGACATATAAAACCCAAACAATTTTCCCGTTGTGTTGCAGTCGCAGTGGTGCTTCGGTGATCGACGATCGTAGGTATACAATAACAATAAAAGTTAGTAGATACATACTGAACGGCCACTCTCTTCCCCTCACTAACATCAGATATCGCACCAAAACCCCGCACTTCAGAGGCAATTTCAAAGGAGCCAGGCAAGAAACACATACAGCAGGTACTCGCGTGCGATTGGGACGGCGCGTGTGCCGATGCCATCGTGTTTTCGCAGCAGTATTCAAGCATCGTGAGATCGTAGCATAAAGTGCCAGGGGGTGATCTAAGTTAAATATCGAATCGGGTGCATCTTTGGATGGCTTTCTGATTTAGTATTTCATCGCGAGCATGAGGTGGGTTGTAGTGCGCGTGTGTGGGTTTAAATTGAAAGAATGTGGAGTAGAACAGTTTGAGAATCTGCTCTTAGATAAATTGTCCTTTTGAGAATCTGTCCTTATCCTTATGCGAACAAAGGACAAGAAAAAACACAAAGGGACAAGAAGTGGTAAGTAATTTGCCTCCTCTAATCTGTGGGCCCATGTGGCGGAGTATATGGTTCGCTTTTTATTTAATCAATAACGAAGCAATACGTACCAGGCGTAAGATAATTAGGATCAATAGGCTTAGTAGAATTGCTGCACTGTTCCAGTTCTTGATAATTCGTAAGGTGCATCCACAGAGCCGACTTGCCCATTTTGTGCTGGAGTCCATGGGACCACAGCCTCTCCAACAAGTCACATAGCGACGCGATCATCGTGCTTTCTTCTACACCAGTGACCGATATTTCAACTCCAAGACCTAAATCGGTCTCTTCGGTGCCCATTTTCTCGACGAGCATGCGTTTTGTTTTGCTTTTGCATTCCTGTATAAAGAAAAAGGATCGTTAATTACTTAAATGCCTACGACCTACGTTGTAGGTCAGCAACAAATGGACCACAGCGCGCACGAACTCACGTACGGAGTCAGTTCCATTGCATTTTACCTGTGCTTATGATTTACCTCGCGAGACACCGAAAACCTTAAGTCTGCGCGGGTGACCCACGAGGCGAGCCACGTTGATCGTTTTCAACGTTACGCATGACCTACGAAGGTGGTCAATTTTAGCACTTGGTTTTGAGTTTAGCAGAGAAAGTGCAATGGATACATTGGTAGCTTGCCAGACATTTTATTACCATTTTTAAAATAAAAATAAGGCATTTTACAAAAATATGGCCTACCTACATAAAATATTATCATGAGGTACAATTTTCCAACATATAACGATGCTATTCAGCTTGCGTATCCTTCCTTATGTACCTACGATATATAACCTGGTCTCAAGCCGGCCCAAGACAGCAGGCTACTCTATCTTCTAGTGCCTATAAGGAGTGACCATTTGAGGGTGAAATGAAAAAAAGGCCTAAGCTAAAGTAATCTAATACAATTTCATGGATGAATGAGAATAGACTCACTGGGGAGATTTATCGACCCAATGTGAGTCCGAAGAGAACTTACTACGACCAAATAAATGGTTTTCTCCAAAAACAACAAGTGTGCAGCACGCTCAACCGACGGAAGCGCATGAAGAGATGTATGAAAGTGGATGAGGGAGAGAAGTACAGTCACCAGCGGATATATCGTAGCAAACAAGGTGGTCACATATTTCTAAGCAGTTCTAATTTTTTAATAATTTCTTTACTCATAATCAATCAAAAATATAGGAACGCCTAGAACATCAAATATATCGACGCAGTCAGGGTAGTTTCGGAAAAAACCTTACTCCTTTGTTTTACATTTAAATTCTAAATAGCATTGCAAAGAAATTATTGAAAATTCGCTGTTCAGATATTTTTGATAAAATACACGTTTAGATATAATTGGTAACATTAACTGTAAAGAATTTAATGAAAATTAGCACTGCTCAGAAATATTTGGACACCTTGTATGCTACGATATATCTGATGGCGACTGTACCTATGTCAGAATCGTAGTCTGTGCCTACCCCAGTGGGATGGTAGCGTGAGTATATGTATATATGGACTGTACCTTCAATAGTTTCTCGACGAATGTCCTATTATTCTGAGCGATGGCTGCAGGAGTAACGTCCGTGGACAATCTCCGGGTTATGTCGCCTAGCAGCAACTCTGGCGGGCAATCCTTCACTTGCCATTTTGCGCTCTTTATACGCTTCAAACTGTTTGTTCTGAAACATTTTGTGATACGTTATTCTAAGTCTTTCGTTTTAATTATTTAAGGCCTATTACACTTTTACGAGTAAGATATTTGATAACGAATATCCAAATTGAAAAATGAACCAACATTGCTAAAGATTTTTTATATTGTACTAGCGGCCCGTCCCGGCTTCGCACGGGTGGACGTCTAATCTTTTCTAGCAATAAATATAGCCTATGTTACTCAGGGTGAATGCAGCTTTCTAATGGTGAAAGAATTTTTTAAATCGGCCCAGTACTTTTTGAGCCTATTCATTACAAACATACAAACATACAAAAATAGGTACAAATCTTTCCTCTTTATAATATTAGTGTAGATTAAAAGTGTTGGTCTATAACAATGGGTCACGTAGTTCGATCAAACATATTCGAATCGGTGTACGTAGGTACACGCTGCTAAAAACCAAGCAATAGGTACACGGTGTAAAATTAAATGCGTTACTTAGCGAACATGGTGCTTCAGACCAGCAAACTGAACAACTTTCACTATGGAGACAACATCGAAAAAAAAAATCTGCTGTGCCATAGAAAACGTTAATCGCTGCTCGACCCAAATGTATGGGACAGCTGATTTTTTTTCGCGATTTCAGTGTTGTTGCCGTAGTGAAAATTGTTCAGTTTGATGGTCTAATGCACCCTGTTTAATATGAAACGCAAATATTTAATTTTACAACCTGTATAACGAATCGAGTTATCTACGTACACGCGGCTACAAGTCAAGCTATACATAACCAGCATAAGCTGACCACGCGACTTTATACGTGAATAAACCTATGCGCGGACAGATTAAGCTGGATATGTAACTATAGCTTGACGTGTAGCAGTGTGTACATAACTACAATACGTACTACCTACGGTATCTATTGTTGATCAGAATCAAGGTAATTTAAGAACTCAAGACAAAACTATATTTTAGTAACACAATATAGGGTGTAAGAAGACCTTTTAAAACTCGAAAGGGGTGAAAGTACCTACTTATCAATACGAACAACTTTTAATATGGGACAAACTACGAGAACTCAATAAAGAATTTTCATAGTCGGTCCCATAGTAAGTTGTTCATATTGACGGGTACTTGAGTTTTCGAGAGAGATCTTCTTACACCCTGTAATTATGTTTGTATTTTTTTAAAGTAAGCTATTCAAAAACAATAGAATTAAGTTACATACTAAGACCCAAGGCTTCAAAAAATACTATAGTTTCACAAGTTTACTATGAACGTTTTGAGGCATAATGCGCACAACGGATCGACTACGGCAAACACACTCATGGAAAAAGCAAGCACAAAAAGCATCAAGCATTTGATTGTGACATTTATATGAATCTAAAATGACTTTATAAGTGCATCTTAATTACAACGGTTAAAGGGAAAAGGTACAAACACATAATACACAAAAATAAAGTTTAAAACTTTTATTTGCATTTTTTTGCTTTATACTGTAAAGGTACTTCTAAATGTACATACAATAAATAAATTAAAACTCTGTGTTACATAATTATTAAAATAATTAACGGTAAAATCGCAATAAGTAGGTATATATCTTTTTATTTTAAATATAGATCTGTTTCTATTTGTAATGAGTAGGTACCTACCTATATCTATTCTTATAACATAACTAATAATAAGCATAATAATTATAATGTCAAAAATATAATTCATGTAGATATTATTAATAAAAAGGAAAATAAAAGGAGACAAAATTTTATATAACCTCAAGTTATACAATTGCCATGAGAGGTTATTATGTAGGTATTATAACGAGGCATATTCAAGAATATAAATAACAGATTATTATCACAAATATAGAGATAATTTTGAACTGAGTTCTTACATAATACTAGGTATTATTTTATTACTCGAGCACAATATTCGTTTTTCTATTACTAAACTAGCGATATCAAATTAAATTAAATATCAACAATTATATTTAGTTGCAGTTCTTATTCATTATTAAAAATATAAAAAAAAATAGCCGTCGATGAAAGCTTTCAAGATTATTGTAGGTAATTCGTAAAACGAGACAAAAAAAAACAATGCGGGTTTTGTATGGAAGGTTGGCGCCTTATTTTTCGCCGTTTTTTTTGGCGCGGCCAGCAACCAAACTTGAATATTTTCGTTTAGAATAAAGTAACAAACAAAACTTGTTATTACATGTTTATCCCTAAGCTCAGTACAAACAGAGATATTTTATATCTAAAGGCTTGAAGTTGATAAATATTATATTCATTACGTTTACTTCAAGCCTTTATATCTCCGTTCGGATTGAGTATCGAGATATACTTGTCGTACAAGTTTTGTTTGTAACTTTATTCTGAATGCATGCATTTATTCTGAACTTTAATATTGAAGTTTGATTGGGGCCGCCCTAAAAAAATAGGCGATAAGAAAAAAGGCGCCAGTTTTAGGCATTGGCTTTTTCCACGTAGACCACGTAGTCGATGATTGCGACGCAAACGGAACCTAAAACTGAGCTCCATGCAAGCCGATACATGCTCACCTTGCACGACATAAAACCTATAATATTAAAAATTAAAACAGTCATGCACTAACATTATCAACACTGGAAGGCTGCTGTTATAAAATCATCTCACATACAAACTTTTCATTCAAAAATATCTTTGAAAAGAAAAGGTCGGTCATAAAAAAATGGCTCTCTTCATCGAACAGCAGGTTTTTTTCCTGATTTCGTACCATTGAGAAATTAATTTAGTAATAAAGCTTGTAAAAACCGTCAGCATATCAAGAAGAACCCTGTATATAAGATTAATATATGAAACCATACATTTTGTAACATTTGTTTTACTTGTTTCTTTTTCCATCCAGTCGATGGCTTATTAATGTTATTAATTACCCAAAAAGTTGGGAAAGTTTGTATGGGAGTTAATTTTGTAATAGCCCTCTTAAACAGAAAATATAAATACCTTTGAGATGAATAAGTTAAAAATATGTTCTAAGTAAATTAACATTTTTACACACGTAATTAAGACTTCACAGGTAGAGATTCTTTTTAAAAATATTAGCTAACGAATAAAAACTCACATGAGTTTGTGGGAACCATTTATAGTTGCCCCACATTTTGCACTACATTGTAATTTAAATGAACTAATAAAATCACTAACCACAATCATGCTAGAGTTTATTGCATGCTACCCACGTTAAGCGGCCAAATATTCATTTAGTCATCTGTTACACAGTATGTCAACAAACAACAATCAGGAACAAATAACTAAAAACAATGAAGAGCTCACCGAGTTAACAAATTATTATGTTTGGGTTGTTATTCAGGCTACACAATTATTAAATTTTGTGTTTAAGACGTTATGCATTAATTTCGAACATTCATAGATTTTTAATAACCCTTGTGTAAGAAACAATATCTTAATAATAATCTCATTTAATAGTTTGCATCAATATTTTGTATAAAATAGAATAGAAATATTTTATAGGTACTAACCATGTACTAACCTAATAGAGTAGTTAATTCACAACATATTAAACACGTTGCATAGTGATGACAAAATACAATTCAATGAATGAGATATAATTGTGTAGCCCCATCGCAACTAAAGTTAGTATCTGTCTAAATAATGCTACAAGAGTGACAAATAATTTCTATGCAGTTAATTTTATGTTATCTCGGTGCGCAGCGCATATCTGCGACATGCAGGCGTGGACATCAAGAATACTCCCAGACAAGCCACGACTGAGAAATCGACTCACTTTATTCAACTACTGCGATCATTGTAAGTCAGATTAATATAGTAGAAGTTAATATGATTATCAGCAGTCATTTTTTAAAGAACTATAATTATCTACGAGTTTCTCGAGTTAAAAGGGTCTCATAACGATTTTTTTGAACACGTTTTCCCACGCGCGGCTGTCTCGGTTGTATCGTAGATTATGTTGCGACAGCGGGCGCATCGCACCTGCGGTCGTTGGTCGGTGGGGGCGCTAGAGCGTTGGCGTCGAGGCGCGCGGGGAAGGCCCGGTAGTAGGCGGCGCGGTGCGGCAGCCTCTCGCCTGGCGCGCCCACCTCGAGCTCCGCCCCACTCGGCATGTACCCCCCGGCCCCCAGCCCCGCCCACACGCTGTACCCTCGCGTCGCCATACCTCCCTCGCCTAGTCGACGTCTGCAACGACACCATAAGACTAAATAATCGATTCGTATAGGACGCGCCAAACTTATTGACCACTCAAGAACTACTGCTGCTCAATAGTAGGTATGTACCCATTATAAGTTGACACAGCGGCAGCTGTAAAGTTAATTTCATAGCAGCCAAGAAGTTTGGAGGACGCGACCTGTAGACGAGTGACAAGCGCGTGCATAAGATTGTTTTATTTTTCAATTTCATGTCTACTCGTCGAAAAATTGATATTATTTAGTCTTATGACACTAACTCGAAATGGAAACAGTCCAACTTTTTTAATGTTTTCTATACGTAGGATCTCATACAGAAGTGTTTGTGAATGTAATTTTAGTGGTTATTTACTCAATACAATGTAAATGTAATTGTGTTACCGCATTGCTGCTTGCCATACATTTTGAGTCGCTGCGAAATACAGTTTGCGTGCATATTATTATTAATGATAAGTCACTCTTTACCCATAACAATCATTAACAGTAGGTATCCTCTATTATCCGAATTCTACTTTCGACACTCCCTAGCAATACCAGGCGTCAAATTTTAATGTTAAATCAGTGTTCCCGAAACAAAAAATTAAAATTCGGTAGGAGTGTGGTCAAAAAATCGGGAGAAATCGGGAGATTTTGAAATTTGTTGTAAATAAAGCTAATTTAAGGTTTTTTGTACAGATTCTTGTCAAACGTATTATTAGATGTAATTAAAAATTAATTAAAAACAACTTTAAAACTTAATTTAAACATAGTAATTTATTTTTATGAAAAAATAAATTACTATGTTGAAGAGCAAGAGGTATTTTCCAAAAATTTGAAGTGTTTTGTATTCTTTCTTTAAAAACTTGAAACTTCATCCGTAACTAAATCCTTAACTAAATTCTAAATTTATTTGTTTGATATCAGATCTCATTTATTTCAGACCAAAAAAATCCATAATTTTATTTGTAGGTTGATAAGTAACCATATACTATCAGTTTAAAATAACAATGTGCATGACCTCGCCTGCAAATGTGACGTCACTCAATCACACGAACTTCACTCGAGTCATTCAAATGATTATTTCCTTTACATAGTCTATATTCTTTTACAACCGAGTGAAGTTATTGAACGGCGGTCATGCACATTGTTCTTTTAAACTGATAGTATACAATAACATAATATTGAATTTTAATTTATCATTACCAGAAAAATGACTTAAACTTTCTTACTGATAGAAAACAACTAAATGCAATAATGAAAACTTATTTAAAAATCAATGGATGCATCAATTATTATAATTTTTAGTAGAAAGTTGGTTTTTATTATGAATTATTCAGAGAATCATAAAAATCGGGAGAAATTGACCATGTTACGGTAGATCGGGAGATGAGGTCGAAAATCGGTAGATCTCCCGTAAAATCGGGAGGTTCGGGAACACTGTGTTAAATAGATTCGCAATTTTTATCAGGAATAAACAATGAATAATGGCAATTAATTAATCAATCATTTATAATTGGTATGCTTTAAATGTGGTTCATACGAGTCAAATAATAAATAAGGGTCAGGACACATTGACCGACGCGACGGCGGGCCTATACAAAAAACCACGATTAGTATTGGAACGCGTTCGGCGCGCCGTTCGCCGCGTCGACGGCGGACGGCTTCCCATATTAAACGTTCATTTTGTATTGGCCCGCCGGCGCCGCGCCGTCGTTTGCAGTCGGTCAAAGGTGTCGATTCGAACTGTGCCACAACTTAACTAAATTTATTCCTGTCACTTTCTAAAATAAGATTAAGAAAAGAGACAGAAAACCAACAACTGACTTTAGTGCTGTCAAAGTGACGTTATACGCCCAAAAACGCCTTAAATAAGATGGCGTACATTATGATGGCATCATATTTTGGGCGTGTAACGTCACTTTGACAGCACTAAAGTCAGTTGTTGGTTTTCTGTCTCTTTTCTTAATTTTATTTTAGACAGTGACTAGAATAAATTTAGTTAAGTCGTGGCACAGTTCGAATCGACACCAATGTGTCTCAACCCTAATTGATACTTTGACGTACCCTGCTGCGAAATAGTAATAGTGAATTTCGATGGTATTCCTAGGAAATGTCGCCTTAGAGATTACAAGAATAAAAGTAACATGAACTCACCCGACAGTTTTGATCCTATGTTCGAAAGCTTGAAGGTTAGCGTCGTATTCGCCCCAGCTGGACATGATCTTGTTGTCGATGAAGGTGGCGAACATCTGGGTCTCGAGGAAGCGCGAGAGGAAGGGCCGGTGCCGCTGCGGCTGGTCCGAGAGGAACGACGCCTTGTCGAAGTTCACCATTGATTCGCGCGATGACAGCCACGAGTCTCGGTCCTGAGCAGACCATAGATAGATAGATAAACAATTTATTTGCAAAAGTAACACACACATAATATTACAGTTCTCAACAATTTTACGAGCAAGAATACAACGAGACATAGAATAGAAATTAGAACAACATGTAATTTATTGTATGCTACAGCAGCAAATAGGTCCCAGTTCAACATAGACCTTGCCCGAGAGCAGGGTGTTGGTTTTCAGATGAAACCTTTTTAGTAGTAGTATTAGTACCATACCATTATTGACTTACTACATTTAATCGTAGAAAACGTTCGTGTTATTTTGTGATTATTGTGTAGAGTTTGCTTTTTATTTATATCTTCAGATGCACTCTCTCGTCCTTAACCTCGTCCCTCCCTAACCTAACCACAGGTAAGACTTGGTGGTAATAATTATTGCTTCGCTTGATCCATATGGATGAAATGATATACTGGATAAAAGCTATGTAGCTTTTACTTAGGTTACTTTGCATATGTTTTTTACGTAAAAAGCTCTGGCTCCAACGGATTCGTATGGAGGAGAAATGTTGAGTTTGCTTCGCTCGCTCCAAGTTTCTATTTTTGCATGGATAAACCAAATGATATCTGACCACAAGGCGTTTAGTTGTGCAGGTTGTTCTAAAAAATTTCGAGTTCGCTACGCTCGCTCCGTTATTTTTTGTGTAAGTCTTCTTATAACGGGGGCGGCAAAATCGGTCTGTGCCCGGGCGACAGAAGCCCACGCAACGCCACTGAACATAAGAGGTTCGGAGGCGGAAGTAAGGAAAGGGAGACCGATATGATCAGAGATGGGGTCAGACCAGCTTGGGCGTCAAAGATGGGTCAGATGCCTTAAGGAATTATCACACTTTTTTTTTTTTTTTTTTTTTATTAACTATGGGTTTGCTCTTGACCTCAATCCAGTCCTCAGGACGAAGATGGGGTCGTAGATGTAGCGAGCTTACCCAGAAGATGCCTATTCACTCGTACTTTAAAGGAATCCGGGTTGTAAGTACTCGGAAATACTGACGCAGGTAAGGCATTCCACTCCTTGGCTGTGCGCATTATAAAAGATTCAGAAAGGCGCTTGGTGCGGATATGTGGGATGTCAACCAAGAAGGGGTGATATCCCGCGGTGCGTCTGGAAGTCCGATAGTAGAAAGGGGAAGGTGGGATGAGCTCATGCAGCTCTAGGGCACACTCACCGAAGTACAATCTGTAGAAGCTTAAGTAGTTCTTGTACACTTAAGCACTTCAAAATATCCTGCGTACCCGACTGTTTTTATAAAGATTAGCAGTCGCCGTAGTCCCACTGCAGGGCACAGGCCTACCCTCAAGGAGGGTTTATGGGCGTTAGTACACCACGCGTGCCCTTTGCGAATTTTTTTCTTCAGCGAATGCAGGTTTCCTTACGATGTTTTCTTTCACCATTAGAGAGCAGTCAGTAATTACGTACGTAAGAAAAACTAATTGAGAGGCATATGGTCTGTGTGGATTCGAACCCGGACCGAATCAAGATTGAGTTTCCATACCTCTCCGCAACGCGCCCCCGACGCTTAACTACATAATGTCTAAGGCGGTGTCCTATTGCCATCGCTCGCGCGATCATGCGTTCGTCCGACGAAAATCATTGTGCCGCTGTGCGTTTAAATATACTTATATCTGCGGAATATCCTATAGAAGGTCGTGCTATCATGAGATGCGATCAAATTGTTCTATTTTTATTCAGATATAAGTATGTTTAAACGCACAGTGGCACAATGATTTTCGTCGGACGAACGCATGACCGCGCGAGCGATGGCAATAGGACAGCGCCTAAGGGTTGGTAATTTGCTATACTCATAAGCGGGTCGGCACTGTCGGTTCGGCAGTATTTGTCGATCAACAAAGCCGACCCGAAGCAATCACTGCACTCGTTCGGCTTCATTCGGCTTGTGCCGATCGGGTAGTTCGTTCGTAGACGCATCATTCGAACATTCATCTGCATAAATTTTTTTTATTTTGCCGATAGTTCCATCCGGCTTTACCCGGCCACTGTATTCGTGCGGCAAAGACGAGCGCCTTTTTTCCCGAACATTCATCTACACATATTCGATTTTACCGCCCAGCTGTGCCGTTTAATGCCGGCCCGCTTATGTGCATTGGCTATGTGCGAAGTGGGTGTTGTGAACTGTCAAGTCGATCGCAGCGCACGCTGCGGCAGAAATTTGTACTTTTTCCGGACAAGCTGTGAAAATATGCTTAAATCTATACAAATCCACACACTAACTTAACACGAAATCTCCAAAACTGTCAAGACTGCAAACTTAAAATTTGACATGGAAGTTTCGATTGGCATCTAGATGCTCACTTAAAAAGGCTTGTCGCATTTTAACCCCCCAAAGGTGTTAAAACTGAGGTAAAAGTTTGTATGGGAATTCCGATACAAATTAGATTTTGTCCGTGGCTTCGTCCGCATCCGCTCCCGTCATCGTACCGGAATAAAATATAAACTAGCTTTTAAGACCAATAATAAGCTTTTAAATATAAAAAATTTTATCAAAATCGGTCCAGTAGTTTTGGCAGAATCCTCGAACAAACACAGACTTTTACAGTACTATAATAGTGTAAATAGAGTGTAAATAATTCACGGATGTCCGAAAAAGTTCTGTCAGTACGCCGCGCTAGTGTGGCGCTAGTGTTGTGCACATAGCCAATAGCAACCCTAACCAACAAACAAAAACTGAATGTAAAATAAAAATAAAAGTTAACCAACCTGATCAGGCAAGATGATGTAATTCTCGTACATAAGGAACATGTGCACGAATCTGTTGAGGAAGGTCTCTCTGATGGTGACGTTGAAACGAATATCTTCGTTGTATTGGTCCTCGTCGTTGAGTATTTTCTTCTTGGTCGTAGGCATCACCGTGTCCGCATCTACATCGTCTATTGTTACACCTAAAACAGAAAGACGTTTGGATTGAAATTGAATTAAATTTTATAATCAACAATGGGCAATAGTGTGCCAAAAGGCGATTGGCTGTCAAATCCTACTAATATTATAAACGCGAAAGTTTGTAAATATGGATGGATGTTTGTTCCGCTTTCACGAAAAAACTGCTTAACGGATTTTATTGAAATTTGGCATACGGGTAGACCAAGAATTCAAAAACAAAATTAAAAATATTCTGCATGATCACCCATTTTACGGTTTAAACGAGTACATGGACATGAATATCACCGTAGACCTATTTTTTAAATAATGATATATTCATACAAGCTGAAGCGGCGAAGGCTCTTTACAGAATGAAGGTGAGCCAAACCTGGCATAGTGATATGCCTAAGATAAGGCACACTGCTCTGAAACTGAACAGTGAGCTTGAAAGAGGGTTTAACATGATCGGTGACACAATGCCGAGCATACGAATCTTCAAGAGAAATTACAAAATACATGTCCCTACAAGGGATGAATGAAAGCGTGGGCTGCGTACCCCGGACGCGAACACTCTTGTTTGGTACACTGATGGTTCAAAAACCGAGTCGGGTACGGGAGCAGGCATACACTCCAAAGACTACAACGAGAGTATCAGTCTAGGAGAGTTTGCAACAGTTTTTCAAACAGAGGCGTATGCTATGATAGCTTGCGCGCAGGAGAATATATATAGGAAGGTGACCAACAAGACTATTTATATCCTTAGCGATAGCCAAGCAGCTCTCAAAGCCTTGGACTCCTATTATGTGGGCTCCAAGCTAATCCTAAACGGAGTAAAGACCCTCAACAAGCTTGGTCTTCACAATACCGTAAGATTAGTTTGGGTTCCGGGACATACCGGCGTCCGGGGTAATGAGAATGCTGATGAGTTGGCGAGGGCTGGGTCAGAACGAAAGATGGCTGGCCCAGAACCAAGTGTGGGAATCCCGGCATGCAGTATAAGAATGGCCATTAGGGAGTGGGCTGATAAAACACACAAGCTGGAGTGGATAGCCTTACAGGTCTACAACACTCCAAGAAATTTATCAGCAATGCAACAGCTCGTGTCTCAAAGTTCACACTGAACAACAGCAGGAGCAAGGCTCGTGCCATCGTCGGAGCCCTCACTGGTCACTACTCCACAGGCACGATGATGCACAAGATGAAACTCACCCTGGATCCCAGCTGCCGAGCGTGCGGAGAGGATGAGGAGACCATGGAGCATATCCTGTGTGACTGTGATGTCTTGGCGGCAAAGCGCATGTGCCTCCTCGGTGATGGATATCCAAAACCGGGAGACCTAAGGCTTCTTCCCCTCAATGGTATTGTCTCTATCATTGACCGTGTATTTGAAGGGTGAAGTAAGCAAAAAGCATTGGGGCTAACACAAAAGATCCCACTGGGTCGAAGTGTTGCTGGCTTGCCAGCCCCCACAATAAGATAAGAAATAATGATTAATGATAAGTGACAAACCTTGGGGCTATTTAATGTTGTGTGACGTGAAACCAATTATTTATTACTAACCAGTTATTTATTTTGTATTAAACATGAAATCAAGTTATAGCATACTATACTGACATTGAATTTGATATCTACATCTACACTAATATTATAAAGAGGAAAGATTTGTACCTATTTTTGTATGTTTGTATGTTTGTAATCAAAAAGTACTGGGCCGATTTAAAAAATTCTTTCACCATTAGAAAGCTGCATTCACCCTGAGTAACATAGGCTATATTTATTGCTAGAAAAGATTAGACGTCCACCCGTGCGAAGCCGGGACGGGCCGCTAGTTATGTATATTGTTAATCGAAATTTCTTTCTATTTCACAATCAATTGCTTATTTGTAATATTTTATTTGTTACATTTTTTTCTTGTTTTTCTTATTGTGAATGTAAATGAGTTTAAGTATAAATTATGATTATGTAAACTTGACGTACCTAGTGTAGCATTCTCTGTTACAAGGCAAATAAAATTCTGATTTCTGATTTCATGGCCTGGATTAACACATAGGGTACTTTTTATCCGGGTAACGCAAACGAAGTCGCAGGAAACAGCTAGTTGTCACTATAACGGACCTCTGCATGACAACAAGGGCGGAACCACGATTTAATTTCAAAGCTCATCTCATATTTTAAAGGGTTCGCTAGAATGCTGATATGGTTTCGGTCTCCATCACAGGACCGATCTACACATCTAATATTAAGATTTAATTTGAGGGAGCATGGAGTAATTCTTCTATGGGGCTCAACGTCTTACAGTAGTAGTAATTTCTGTTCTAGCGTAGCATATACTCACGACTATATTCCCCGAGGGGGTAGTCAGAGATATCTGTTCTGTATCTATTCTGTTAGATTTCTGTTCTAGTTCACTAGAAATATGCATTCCTACCCTAAATTATACCAGGGTTCGAAGTGTTAATTATTACGATAATTATCATGATAATTATCTTGATAATTATACGTTGATAATGAGCGTTTTTCTTTTGGTTTTCTAGTGGATCGATAGATGGCGTTACGGTCTGTGCGAATAAATGTCAAAAATTCAAAATGTGTTTCTTTAAAATAATAAAGAGGGAGAAGATGATCAAAAAGATGCCAACTCATCTTTTGATTTAATATTTTATTATTTACGAATCATTTTAATCGAAAATATGAAACTGTTTACGTCTGACTTTGTTGTATGGGCTCGATCCCTTGGCTTTTAAAAAAAGTCAGGCACAGTCTTGACATGATTTTGACAGGATCTCGCCTACGTCTCCATTGAGCGATAATTATGTCATCTGTCGAGTTTTTTAGGAACTAAAATTAAAAAAGAAAAGAATAACGCTCATTATCTTAATAATTGTTAAATTAATCGGAAAAAGAAAAAGCTTGTACTAGAAATGTCACGCCATGTGTATCCGAACACGAAGTAGTTTTTCTCACTGTGTTTTATTTTTTCCTCAGTAATTTGTTATTTATTGTGATACGAAACGAAAATGCCGAAGACTAAGGTACTAGTTGGTCTGAATGGCTTCGTGACAAGTAGCCGTCTAAAGAAAATAATTATCTTGCTAATTTCGAACCCTGAACAGGGATGATGAAAATTTTTATTTTATGCCTTTTTGAAAAACTGTTTGATATCTTAAACACTAAAGTGAAACAGATTTTTTAATATCTTCAAAAATAACCGAAATATAAGTGTTTAAAATTTACGGTTAGAGCGAGAGGCAGATATAAAAGGAGTAACGTCCTACCCTCGTATTTTAATACAAATAATAACTAAGTGTCATACAAACATCTGTTTTGCATGAAAGAGATAGAAGACGATAAAAAACGTATTTCAATCGCTTATAACTTTTGTGTTTTCTGTTGATTGTAATTTCGTTTTAAGATTTTGTTATTGAATTTAGCCTTTTTTTGGAATTCAATGGCCTCGATTCGGAGTGTACCACGACTAAACTAAACTAAATGTATTCCTGTCACTTTCTAAAATAAGATTAAGAAAAGAGACAGAAAACCAACAGCTGACTTTAGTGCTGTCAAAGTGACGTTAAATGCGCAAAATAAGATGCCATCATAATGTACGCCATCTTATTTAAATCGTTTTTGGGCGTTTAACGTCACTTTGACAGCACTAAAGTCAGCTGTTGGTTTTCTGTCTCTTTTCTTAATCTTATTTTAGAAAGTGACAGGAATACATTTAGTTTAGTTTAGTCGTGGTACACTCCGAATCGAGGCCATTATAAGATATGAATTTCCAGGATCAGTCATCATCCCTGTTATACTAAGTTCAATGAAAATGGCTTAAAACGTCGGTGGCAGACAAAACGGAGGTGCCATTAACACAGCACGCCCTGAATCTCAGGTCAGAGCATACATGTTATTAAATATAAATACTGTAATAACATCATGGAATATCTATAAATAGTGGCTATATATACTATAAGTATTTTGATTTAAGCATAAATTATAATACTTGATTTGATTTCACGCCATTTCATGTTAGATTATCGTGCTATTCTAAGAGTCCGGGGTCCGTAGTCGTGTCTTAACGTCACGAGCACTGGCAATGGCAATTCAAATGAGTTAGCACTAATCACATTCTCAAATGTTTGCTGAGTCATTATTACTCTAACATCATATCGTATTTACGTTAGTTCCCATATCTGTAATCTCACATTTAAAACATAAATAAACGCACGAGGCACGACGGTCAACTTTTAGGGGTAGTCCGAACCTTGTTACTACCTTTAAACTTAAAGTGTGCAGTTGTAGTAAGTTAACTTTTATAATATTTAGGGTTCGAGGATGGAATTCCGTGATATGTAAATCATATCCTCATGTGTCATGTATTCTCATCCATTAATTGTAATGATTATCATCAGTCTGTATACATTTTTCACTACAAAGCACAGCACAGGCACGGTATAAGAGTACCTACATGCAGAATGGACATTCCCAGCCCCCTACTAGATTCGACCTCACACCCCTATCGGTGGTACGGAAGGAGGAAGACAGAAATACTCATTAAAGTGATTTGCTAGAGCGAGAAAGGTGTTGTGCTGCCGCGTCCTATCGCATTTCCGCCATCTTTCTCGCTCTAGCAAGTGACGTTTCCGAACGACAGAAAAGGACAGCGAGAGAAAATGCGAATCCGTGCTGCCAGAAGAGGTTCAACCCTAAGCAGTAGTGTAGTTCTCGCACTCTGCTTCACTCAGTATCGCACGTGCTTACCCTTTCTTGGCAGTGCGAGCCCGTTCGTATGAAACATCCAGGGTGAGGCACAGGCCTCTCAAGAATAAGCATTAGAGGGAGCGGGTGAAACACGCGGGGATACGTACAGTATGTATTGGTGTACACAAGTTAGTGGTGAAATTACTGTCAGAGTGTTTTCAATTGGCCTTTGACGTGGCTTAAAAAATTTACCATCTAACAGGAATATAAGACACGCACAGATTAACCCACGGTCGTATCACTGGGCAGAGTTTTAGTACTATGTGGTACTATAGTGAAACGTGAATCTTCCGAGGCTTCAGACTATTAATATTTACCGGTCCGTTTGACAATGTCCACTATGCGCTGCAGCGCGTCGAGGCGGCGAGGCGCGCGCCGTGTCGGAGAGCCCGGCGGCGACGCGTTCAGAGGCCTGCTCTCATCCCAGTCCAGCATATCATGCAGTGAGTGCTTTCGACGTAGACCTCCTGTGTTACAAATTTTACCATTGAGATAAAGCTACATAAATAATAGTGGACATTTTAGGGTTTTTTGTCGCAAATGGAGACGATTCTCGGAAAAATTTTGCTCGCATTTCATGGAAACCTGGACGTCACCCCGGAGATCACGTCCTCCAGGTTGGAGGACGTGATCTCCGGGGCCAATCCGCCCGTTCAGCGAGCCGCAGGCTGAGCGCCGAAAGCTCGATTACAACGTACCCACAGACCAGAGATGATGAGAAACTCAAACCCCGCTTGGCTTGATGTGTCGCCGTGTGTACTATAGTTTTGTATAATACAACCAATTTCGTTTATTTAATTTTGGTGTTGCCTCCATATAGAAAGTTCAGTTCAATGGTTTAAACCACCCCTTTAGATATTACTTACCGGCTTGTTATACCCTGTAAATTAGAGATAAAATGGTTTCATACCTGATGGCAATGTGCAACTGCTGCTCATGCTGTCATTCATATGTTTGTATGAACTTCCGTTTATAGGCACGCCGAGTTTGGTGGGCTCCGTCTCTGGCCTTTGGATCTGTCAGAACGGAACGTAATTTTATTAAAAGACGTAATTTTAGATTGGACAAGCGCTAACTATAGCTTTTGTTTTTGTTGGCCGGCACTTTCAAATTTGGACCAAAAATTAATGAAACGCGGATGATGTCTTTTTCGGGAGTACTTTCTCTTGTATTATGAAATAATCGTACAGACACAACCGTGTCAGACCGCATAATAAATTAGTATCTAATTGTTCGATAAAATGCGTATAATTTCCAGTCTCGAGCCCAAAAACAAAGTTCAGCTCTTAAATTTCCTGGCCGTCACTTACACTAAATGACGCTGATTTGAAGAAAGTCACGTGAACCATACGACTGACAGACGATTCACAAAAGTGATCTATTTTCTATTTTCGGCCTGGACCAGAAATAAAATGACAAAATTCTTACCTGATGCTTATCTAAAATATGATTGAGTTCCTCAATGAGTGCTGTCCGGTGGGGGAAAATAGGTAGCTCTTCAGGTAGCTGAATGTCTGGTTTGTCGATATCGACCAAGCACAGGGCCGCCTCGGACCCGAGGGCGATGCTCCTCGAGCCGGCGGGTCCCATGCTCATCGCCCCGCTGTCCGCATGAAGACCTATTTCACAGAAAACATTATATTAGATTATTTATTTATTCCGTAGACAAGAAAAAAAAATCAGTGTAAAACAGGGCTATAAAATTGGCATTGTGCTCTTTTTAATCAGGAAGTTTACTTAAAACTGGTAATAGTATATCTCAGTAAAATGACGAGAAACGGTGCGGAACGAAGTATCGCAGGCAAAAGCTCGTAAATCTTATAATCTCATAGTTATTCACATTACTATACAATACGTTCATATGAACGTATCGTATAGTAATGTGAATAACTATTGCATTCTTTTCTGTTTTAAAATACATGATACCATTTCTGATATGACCGCATGATTTCAGTTAGCCTACACTATTCTATAATCTTCTTATCGTGTGGGCAGCAAGCCCTGGTGTCAGAAGGGTTTTTTCAAACAGCCTGACGTCATCTGAAGTGATTTTTTGATGTAAGGACTACTACCACTAGAGATAGTAGCCGGGACCAACGGCTTAACGTGCCATCCGAAGCACGAAATCATCTTCCTTTTCAGACAATCAGGTGATTTAGCCTGCAATATCCTAACCAACATCTGTGTTACTCTTCTAAGGCTGTTTTCAGAGACCGAAGGCGCCGGAGGTCAGCGGTCGCTATCGCTGTGTCGCGATGGAAATTGTGCGAAACGCGTGCTTACCGACAGCGTTTCTCTGTGAAACGATACAAGGCAACACCTAGCTCATTGCACGCGCGTTGACCAAACGCGCCGGTGGTCAGCGTGACTCGGAAACCAGCCTAATATGTCGTACTAAATAGAAGACAGATAAAATAGAAGAATGTAAAGAAAAAGCTTTACCCATAACAAATGGCACAGGAGCGTCGAGGAAGTGGTATAGTGGTGCCGGGAGAATTGGTACGTAGACATGCGCCCATGTGAACGGCAGCAGCAGAGCGACTATACATTCAGCCACTAGCATTAACTTGTTGTAGTCTGCAAAATATTCATACATGCAAACATATTCTCACGCCTGTCTCCCACTGGGGTAGGCAGAGACAACGGATTAAAATTATTATTAGATGATAAACAATTATAATCAAAGCCCCAATCCGACCCGGTTGGTGTAATGGTTACCACGCCGGACTGCCAAACCAGGGTCCTGGGTTCGAATCCCGGTTCGGTCATGGATGTTATATGTTTGTGCCGTTGTTGCATGATTCCCATAACAAAAAGCCTGAGGCTTACTTGGGATCATTACAATGTATGTACCTGTGAGCGTTATTTATTTATTTATTTAATCAAAGTACCAGAATCAAGACTTGTATTATAAGTTATAATGCACGATCAGATAACGATAGGTATAGAAGTTACATAATATAACTATATAGCAGATAAAATTCAACATTTTTAACGCACAATCAATACTTTCAAGGATAATAATCACAATCATCATCATTCTATCCAATTAGCTGCCACTTCAGTATTCTCATAAATACATTATAAACACTGTAAGAAGTTCTTAAAAAAAGTTGAGATTTTTTTTTTAACGGAAAATATAGTAAAAAGTAAATTTACCACTGGATCGTAGTAAGACTTGATGTTCTAGTAGCACGCAAGTGAAAAGTTGGACGACGCATTCTACGCCTAGATTGTTAAACATCACGCGTAACGGGTAATCGAGCAGTGGTAACTCGTCTGGTGAATTTGGCATTCTTATCACCTGGAAAATAAATACATACTTATATTCGAACTCCTACGTATAAACAGAGGCATAGTGTAAAGAACTAATAGTGGTGAAGCCATAAAGGTATTATACTACGTAAGAGAGACAGTGACAGCTGAGAGAGCGAGATGTACATAGCGGCATCACTGTATAATAGAAAGAGATACGTGACGCGAGGCAATAGAACCGTTTTTGGGGATTTGGAGTCCTGGTAAAAATTCGGTTTCTGTGAATAATCGTGAACCTAAAGTGAAATCGTAGATAATTTTGTGAAATATACTAACACTGTTTCATTACATTATTCACGATTTCACGTTAGATTGAGAATTATACACAGAAATCGAATTTTTACCCTGCCGAGGACTCCAAAAAATGTCCAAAAACGGTTACATTTGACAACTCATGTCACTTACTCTATTCCGTAAGGTATAATATCTTTATGGGTGAAGCTCAGCGGTCGCGGCAGGCCAATCGTGCGGGACGTGCGGGGGCCGGGAGGAGCGCGTCCCGGCCCGCGCTGCCTGCGCGCGTACCCTAACAGCGAATTGAGTTACGGTACGCCCGTCCCCCGCCGTACCCCGCACGCCGCGCGGCATAGACCCGCCGCGTCCGCTGAGCTTCATCACTTTAATAGTTTAATAACACTTATTTTATTTTATTTTATTCACACTATGCTAGAGATTTCTGATAGATAGGGACTATACTAAGTACTCCATGTATGGGTTGTTAAATGTTTGTCAAAAGAACAAACAAATCATCCATATTATTATTTGTACATATTTGGTGTTACACATGGGAGCTATAACATATGTATAGTACATTGTAGTACAGCCTAAAGCTGGCACTATACTCTCGCGAGAACTTCCAAAGGAAAATGACTACGGCTCACGACGCCACGAGAATAATGAAGGGCATCCACACTCTCTTTCCCGGCCTTTCTCGTCTGTTCTCGGCGAGAATGTAGTGCCTGCATAAGATGTACTATTCTAACGTACGCAAGATGCCGATGATATAGGTTCCTCGCACTTACACAGCAATGAGACGATTGAGAGAAACTTTCTAAAACTAAAATGATATAAATATAAGGATTAATTTCAACCACTTACAACAGGTATTGGATCAAGATGTGGCTCTGATGGTGGTACGTAAAGACGTAACGCTTGACCGGGCAGTGGGACTGGTACTTCATAAAGCAAATTATAGACATAGGACTCCGGGCTAAGCCCTGGCCCTGGTTGTCTTGGCAATGATCTGAAAAACAATTTGAATATTTATATCACGACCTCAATTCAGACGGCAGTTATAAGTACCTTTAATAGAAAAAAAATAACAACTTTTGGGGTGGTCAGAAACATTGCTACAATGTTTTTTTTTTCAATTATAAGTATACATATACTTTATTACAAATTGTGTAAGTACATAGAACTTCCATGGGAATTACCCCAGACCGGCCCAAACCAAAGCACAGCACTGCCTACAACGAACTCACGATCACAGTATAAGACAGTAATCTATCTTCATACAATGGTACCAAACGCGGCTTGTATGTGTGCTCGCCAGTACGTACGCCTCGTAGCACGCACACACTGAAAATATGTCAGAATGACAAGAATGCGCTAGACGGGGCTACGCGGAGATATTGGAGTGCGTGCTACGAGGCGTACACCGCGTTTGGCACCATTGAATGAAGATAGATTACTGTCTTATACTGTGTCACGATCCTTGAACAATGTGACATAAACAAGATGGCGTCAGCACAATCGCCATCCCGCTCGCACACTCGCGCCGGCTGTATGTGCTTCTTGGTCGGCTCCCCTTGAAATGCGGGTGAGGTGCGGTATCTGAACTACTACATACTAGTATATATTCTGTGACCATACTCTAATATACTCACCTAAATAAATTTTCTAGGAACATTTGCGCTACCCTAACATAAGGGTACTGGCATATGAGAGCTATATTTTTGGCTACATAGAGTTTATCTTTGGCTATATCATAATATGTTAATGCAGCGCCGGTGTGAGGTGCCAGCTTAAACGATCTCGGGAGAGACCTGGAACTCTCTTTACCCATAGCCTTTCTGTGTCCAGGTGGTGTCTGACCACTGGATAGTTCTGTGATATACATTGCCTGAAAGTGGTAAGAGGAATTGAAAAAATGTTTGCAATATTTATTAAAAGATTCATCATTTAGGGCTCTTACAGACGATCGACACTTTGCTGTCGCGGTGGGTCGCAGAGCGTCGTGCTCATACATTTTACGGTCGCCCATACATTTTACGGACCCTCAGCGACACCCGGCGACAGCAAAGTGTCGCAACTGCCTCCGTGGTCTAATGGTTAAGAGCATTGGCTCTCGATACGGAGGTCGTGGGTTCGATTCCCACGGGGGACACCTAGTGATATGTCACTTTGTGCGTTTTTCCCCAGTTGGTTAGGACATTGCAGGCTGAATCACCTGATTGTCTGAAAAGAAAAATGATTCCGTGCTTCGGATGGCACGTTAAGCCGTTGGTCCCGGCTACTATCTCTGATGGTATTAGTCGTTACATAAAAACCACGTCAGAGGCCGAAAGGCGGTCTGAAAAAACTCTGACACCAGGGCTCTGCCCACACGATAAGAAGAAGCAAAGTGTCGCTCGTCTGTGAGAGCGCTTAACCCAACTTCATGAATCAATTTCTTTAGACAAGCATGTTGGGACGAAATTAAATTGCTTATTGGTGATTATATTATTAAGGGAAGGGGATAGTGTAAATAAAATAATAGGGATGAAGCTCAGCGGTCGCGGCGAGTCTATGCCCGCGCGGCGTGCGGGGTACGGCGGGGGACGGGCGTACGCTAACTCAATTCGCTCTTAGGGTACGCGCGCAGGCAGCGTGGGACAGGACACACTCCTCCCGGCCCCCGCACAATTGGCCTGCCGCGACCGCTGAGCTTCACCACTTTTAGTTCTTTACACTATGGTATAGGCATGTGATGCGGACAGAACAGTGTTATGTTACGAGACAAGTGTTAAGTATGAATGTGGAGAGGAAAGCCGAAGAAAAGATGGATTGTGTGTAGGAAGATATGACTAAGAAAGGAGTGTATGGTGAAAAGACGGCTAAGAGAGATGAATGGAAAAGGATGACATATTGCGCCGATCCCAAATAATAGAAAATGGGCACGAGAATGGTGATTGGAAATAAGAAAACTTCTTTATATACCCACTAGCGGCCCGTCCCGGCTTCGCACGGGTGGACGTCTAATCTTTTCTAGCAATAAATATAGCCTATGTTACTCAGGGTGAATGCAGCTTTCTAATGGTGAAAAATTTTTTTAAATCGGCCCAGTACTTTTTGAGCCTATTCATTACAAACATACAAACATACAAAAAAAAGGGACAAATCTTTCCTCTTTATAATATTAGTGTAGATTTATTTTACTTTCAACATATGAAAGTATGTTTTGGTGTGCAGTGATATGAATCTACTATAATATGGTGCCTAAAACTCTGTCTACATTGACTTTCAAAAGTATCTGATATGTAACCAGGACATATTCTAGGTATTTGTGCCGCACAAACTGTGCGCCAAATTTCATCCAAATCCATTCAGCCATTAATAATGTGAGAGTCACAAACATCATATCATAACTTTCAAATATCCAAATATCATCATAAACATTCAATTATTACTAATGCATAAACAATACTACTCGTTGTTAAAAAACAATAAAATTTATTGTTATTATTGCTGTGAATAAAAACGTATAAACAAAACAATTTTTACTAATACTATTGAAATCAATAGTCATAGTTCATTCTTTAAAAAAATTATTATTAAATGAATGACGAATGAACTACTTTATTTACATCAAACACAAAAAATACCTCGATAAATAAACAATGAATATGGTATAGAATAAAATGGGCATACCTGTAATGTATGCATTGCACTGCAAATGTTCCTGTTCCTAACTTCTTCGTAGAAGATGAGACTGAATCCATAATATCTAGATGCATTCTCTCTGGTCACTACAAAACTATGAAATTTGGGTTCTAGAGAGTGTTTCTGGGTTCTAAACTGAAGCCCAGCTGGTAAACAAAGCTAGAAAATAAAAACAATATTTTACTGTTATGCATCATCCCTGAAGGTAGGCCTGTGTCCTGCAGTGGGACTTATGTAGGCTGTGATGATGATTCTGCAAAAGTGTGTATGTTAAGCTGCAAACAACTTGAAAAATGGAGAGGGGAGAGGGGTACAAATGCCTACAAATTTTATTAAACGCAGTCAAGTTCTTGCTCAAGATGTTTGCTGGCCAATATACCAACATATTTAGTTGGAACACTTTAAAAATAAACAATCTTAGGCTCAGCACAAACAAGCCACTGGTGGTGGTTGTGGTCGCAGACACTGCAATAGCTAGTGGCTGGTACCGGACTCTGTGCGGTGAGTCCCTACAAAATGTATGAACTGCTTGTCGCTGGCCACCAGTACATTGGCTCATTTGTGCAGAGCCTTAGAGTGTTTGAATGTTTGATAATCAACCATGATGGAATGCCATGTACTGGAACAAGCACTCATGGTTCAGATGCTTTCATAGCTGGAAGACAAACTAGAGAATTATATCTCTTTCTAACTAGGGTGATGGAAATACTGTAAGCGAGACATAGAATTCCGGCATAGTGTAAAGAACTAATAGTGGTGAAGCTCAGCGGTCGCGGTAGGCCAATCGTGCGGGGCGTGCGGGGGCCCGGAGCCGGAGGAGTGGGTCCCGGCCCACTTGCGCGACTTGAGTTAGGGTACGCAAGTCCCCCGCCGTAACCCGCACGCCGCGCGGGCGTATACCCGCCGCGACCTCTGAGCTTCATCACTTATTTTATTTACACTATGACTCCGGCATGTATACTAGTTCTATTATTCCACACTAAGCTTTCGGCTTTATGATGAAGAAATATAGTAATATTCTTCATTAACAACATCCTCTCAGTACTTCCTACAGTCTTTCTTCTAGTTTCATGAGGAATGTTTAGAACTAAGTGGC
The DNA here is from genome assembly GCA_922987775.1 of Agonopterix subpropinquella. Taxonomy (NCBI): domain Eukaryota; kingdom Metazoa; phylum Arthropoda; class Insecta; order Lepidoptera; family Depressariidae; genus Agonopterix; species Agonopterix subpropinquella. The sequence continues at coordinate 12,694,565 of OV277702.1, forward strand.
TGACTATATTTAGTGGCTCTCTTATTTTACATACATACATAAACTCACAACTATAATTCCTTTCGGGGCGGTCAGAACATGGCTACAACTACCAACTTTCTGTTTAAGAATGTAGCTGTTAGCAATGCTCACAACTGACAATTTAAGTTTCAGGATGGACTGATGTCTAATGATGAGAGGTGGCTAGCCTTTCGCCCACATAAACACAGCATAAGAAACCTAGCATCCCTTAGTCGCCTCTTATGACACCCATGGGAAGAATTAGGGTCGTCCAATCTAAGCCAGAACCACATGGCTTATTTTAGAACTTTTTTTTTTTCAAAACTGCAAACACGTCAGCTGAGTTTCATGTAGGTATGTCTGAACTTAGTCTGAATGTAGTACCACAGATTATAGTTAGTTCATAACAGATACACCACTTCCAAAGAAAACAATATGTTTTCACGCTTTAATAATTTACAGCTATATGGTACATGCAAAAAATTTTCTAATAGCGCTTGACTCAGCATTGTTAGTAGAGCGACATCACAGTATAAGACAGTTATCCATCGTCATACAATGGTACCAAACGCGGCTTGTATGTGTGCTCGCCAGATGTACTCGCCAGTACGTATCTAAGGCAGCAAGGGCAGCGCCAGACAGGACTACGCGGAGATATTGTCAGTGTGTGCATGCTACGAGGCGTACGCAGTGTTTGGGGGTATGAAGATGGATTACTGTCATATACTGTGGCGACGTTGCCATTTGGAGAGTGTAGGTACTTATCTCGGTTTCTACAGCCGAGTGACGGGGGCCTGGCAGTATCTACTGTAGCATTCTGTAGCTAGTCATAATTAGTAAACATAAGTTGTAAAATGTACAAATACATCTACCTACTTACCATACACACAGCATGTTCATCAAATGGATTACTTTGTATGTTATCAGGGTAGTGGGCTAGAATCTTCCCTTTATAAGAGCGATCGAGAGGAGATACGTGCAAATTATCACCTAAAACGGAAGGACAAAATTTATGATCATTCAGTAGTCACATAATACAATGAAACTTTCGTGCATTTAATGACTTACCACAAAGACGGTCAGGCTCTAATCCAGAATCAAAGTCCAGACCGCATATCGCGAAATAGTCAGCAAAACGACATCCCACGGATAAATCCGAGACAGACATATTCATATCGACCCGTTATTATTTTATTATTTGATACACTTTCTCTTCCATTCACAGTTTTGAAGGTTTTGCCTGACCATTGTGATCACCCTCGAAGCTTTTGTTTTGAAAATAAATTATGCTTATGGCTCACATATTCTGTGATCGCGCAAATATGTTTACTCAGTAAAATAAATAAATTTGGGTAAACAAAATTGGTCAGAAAACTATCCACATATATGCGCCATCAATCAGCTGCCCGCTTAATGTGACCAGATTTAAATATGAATAATTTGCTAGCTAGTGGGTAGAAAACTGCTAACGTAGTCTTTGCGCAGCGTTTTCCGTACTTCCTGTTTCCTTACATCTATCTACATCTACACTAATATTATAAAGAGGAAAGATTTGTACCTATTTTTGTATGTTTGTATGTTTGTAATGAATAGGCTCAAAAAGTACTGGGCCGATTTAAAAAATTCTTTCACCATTAGAAAGCTGCATTCACCCTGAGTAACATAGGCTATATTTATTGCTAGAAAAGATTAGACGTCCACCCGTGCGAAGCCGGGACGGGCCGCTAGTTTACAATAAAAAAAAAAATCTACACTAATATTATAAAGAGGAAAGATTTGTACCTATTTTTGTATGTTTGTATGTTTGTAATGAATAGGCTCAAAAAGTACTTGGCCGATTTAAAAAATTCTTTCACCATTAGAAAGCTGCATTCACCCTGAGTAACATAGGCTATATTTATTGCTAGAAAAGATTAGACGTCCACCCGTGCGAAGCCGGGACGGGCCGCTAGTTTACAATAAAATAAATAAGCAATGTGAAATAAAACGATGTGGTATCCCAGAGTCTAAATATAAATTGAAAACTTGGTTGGCTACCTTGAACTATTCCGAAACAGAGTTTCTTTTAAACATCCCCGTCTAAACAAACGCTCAAAAACGGCAAAAGTATGCTTAGCCAAACACAGTCACACACACACACACACACTCACACTTCACTTGCATGCTATTTTTTATTTTATTTTTCTCTCATGAAATTCTTAAAATTAACCTCAGTAATTTATTTGCTCGTCTGCTAACTTTAACTGAATTGTAAAAACTTAAACTTAAACTGAATTGTAATTGTATTAACTGTACTGTATTGTAAATTTAATCTGTATTTATTATTTTAGTCTAAACCGTACTCTGAGTCGTGTTATAAACATATAATATTAGTAATCCTCTGTTTTGGACCATCGTACTCCAGGCATTCCCTTGTACGGGTCCGCAAGTAAACCGTATGTGTAAACTAATTTTAGTTAATAAATTATTTTGTATAGCGGCCCGTCCCGGCTTCGCACGGGTGGACGTCTAATCTTTTCTAGCAATAAATATAGCCTATGTTGAGCCTATTCATTACAAATAGGGATTGCAATCCGGATAATCCGTTATCCGAAATATCCGAATATCCGTGCATTTCGGATGAGTTTTGAAATCCGGATTTAAAATTGATATCCGGATTTTACGAACATTTTTTTGTCAGGCTTGAATAGTATTATTTATTGATGTTTAGGCATCTGGTTTTGTTGCCTTTCATCCATATCCGCAAAATTAGTTGTTTCTCTACTTTGAGTCTCGTTTTCACTTAATTCTGCGCAGCTATTTTATCAAAATAAACTCGGGTAATTTTCAAATAACAACAGAACCCGAACGGTTCCGAGGCCTGAGCTTCGATGAGTAGTTCTGCATTTACTTGAACTCATACAATTACATGAAAGCCCTACAGTGTATCCCTATCCAGTGACAGTCCGATTTCTTGAAAAGTCAGGGAAGCTCATTGCTCAGGGCGAATCAAAAATGTATTTCGTAATTTAAATTTAAATAATAAAAGTGTAATAAGATTTAAAATTAAATAAAATTTAATTTTAAATCTTATTACACTGATTTCACTATAGTGCAGTAAAATCTCGAGCTCGCTTCGCTCGCTCTAGGTTTTGGATCGTATATCATTTCATAGTGTTGTTAAATCTTGACCATGTTTTGCTCGCTCCAGGATTTAAATCTTATTACACTGATTTCACTATAGTGCAGTAATCGAGCTCGCTTCGCTCGCTGCTGGCTACGATTGTATCACAAGGACTTAGACACATTGCAGTAAAATCTCGAGCTCACTTAGCTTCGCTCGCTCCAGAATTTAGTGAAATCTCGAGCTCGCTTCGCTCGCTCTAGGTTTTGGATCCTATAGGTTTTCATAGTGTAGTAAAATCTCGAGCTTGCTTTGCTCATTCCAGATTTTAGGTTATAAAAAACTCGAGCTCGCTTTGCTCGTTTCAGATTTTAGATTTTATTGGAACAACCCTGGGCCTGGGCCCTCCTGGGAAAAAATCATTGCTACGCCCATGATGGACATAAATAATTTCAAACTTGCTTCACTCTTTCCAAGGTTTATACTTTGTGTTTTTTTGGTTTCATATTTTAACCGAAACAGCTCTGTAAAACTGATTTATAGTCCTGAAAATTATCGAGCTCGCTTACGTTGATTTAGTACTGCACACTACACAACAACGCATACACAACACTTATTAGCTCACTTAGCTCGCTCCAGGAGTGCGCTTTTTGAAACTCAAACTTTGAACTCAGCAGTTGAAAATGTCAATATTACTATGGAGACGAGCATCTTTCTACTGCGGATTTGACATAAAAAAATCATACTCCAGGAGTGCGATTTTTGAAAGTCAAATCAGCAGTAGAAAGATGCGTATCTCCATACATTTTCAACTGCTGAGTTCAACGTATGAGATTCAAAAATTGCACTCCAGGACTTCATATAGTTATCTACTATAACACCATGTAAGTACTTGATTTATTATTTAACTTATGAAATAAGAAGCATCAGTTTTTTAGTCAGATAAAATATTGTTGCAGAGGGGGTAGCGCTTCCAAAAGATTATAAAAACTATTGTTTATATTGATTCCTACAAGTGGTTTAATTTATTTATCATAATTATCATTCATTTATCATAATAGAATGCAAAATTATAACTAAAATATTAAATCAACCAATTATTGTTCTCAAAATCCGAAATATCCGGATTATCCGGATTGGTCCCAAATCCGTTGACTAAAATCCGGATATCAGAATCTTAACGGATTTGCAATCCCTAATTACAAACATACAAACATACGAAAATAGGTACAAATCTTTCCTCTTTATAATATTAGTGTAGATTTGTATTTTGTAGGTAGGTTACCCTTTAGGCATTGTCCTAACTCCTAATAGAACGCAAATGCGCGATCATCACGCGAGTAAGCGATGCGACCATCGCGTGTTCACGTACAAACATTTGAATGACGCGCGATTTGTCAGTTAGGTAGGACACCTATTCGAGTTCAATATGTTTGATCGCGCGTTCGTACGAGTAAAATTCGCGTGAACCTACGATGTTCGCCCATTCGCGTTCTATTAGGACAATGCCAAGGACGGGCAATCGATTGTATATTTTCCGTCAAAGCCAAATAGCTGAAATGGCCCCGGGAGCAGCGCGTATTCCCTATTGGCTGAGACCAAGTTTGCGATCGTGCGATCGGCCTTGAGGCGTGCGATTTGGCTAACGGTCGATTTGGCCTTGACAGAAAGCTTGCGATCATTTGCACGTCACGCTATCAACAGAAGCATATTGAACTACGTTTAAATTAGCTGTCAGAAAGCTCCCCAGTGGGGCTTAAGGGGCCCATTCACAGTAGTCCGTCTTGCAGTCCTACACCAATATCGGATCGTGAATGGTGTTGCAGTCCTACAAAGCGTCCGATGACCTTGGGCAAAATGTATGAGTAGTCCTACTTGCAGGATAGTGTGTGGCCTCGTAGTCCTGCATGTAGGACTACTGTGAATGGGCCCCTTTAGGCTGAGATTCAGAGACAATTTTTAAGTCTTAGGTCGAACTCCCGTATGTCAAAATCCATACATTTCGACCCTACATAGTTCGAATTATGACTTAAAAAATCGTCTCTGAATCTCAGCCCTTAATCTTATATTACTCTTTGGGTTTAATTAATCCTGCTAAAATCACAGGATCTTGCTAAATCTGGCCACACTGTCATGTGCCCGCTTTTTAATGAAAAAGTAACATCGCTTGGCTTGGGGTACATGGGATTCTAGACGATTGATTGTCAAGCTTGCTCCAGACATGTGCAAGACCTTCGATCAATGCAAGACCAAGGATGTTAGAAGGATACCAATCCTCCTTAAAGGTGGACTTCCGATGCCAGCGGCCGATGCGACTAACGCGTTGCAGGAACATATTCCTTGATACCTATGCCAGCTCCTCTAGAATCTAAAATCCAGTTTTTAAAACGGGATAATGTATCCTGTAGAAGCAGTTAGTTTAAATGTTAGGTTATCTTTTTATTTCTCCGAACTTTCTTTTTTTTAGTTTTGTCCCCTGTACCTTAAACAGTTTTTAAAACGTGTTATCATGTAATTGGTGCTGTATAATTTAAATGTTCTTGTATTAGAAATTAAGTAATTTGCTGTATGATATCCAATAAAGATAAATTAAATTAAAACTATAGAATAGTTGACAAACAAATCGTCCTTTAGTATGCAAATATTCACTTTGGTATGCAAAAGTCACACTCATAGATAAGCTACTATTTTACGTCACACTACTTCGAGTCTATAGTGTAGAATACACCTTTCTACTAAGGGTTGGTTGAGGTTGATGTTTATAATGAAACACAGATATAGTCTTCACTAGTGAATGTGACTGGCATACGTCCGCGCAGCACGGCGGTCGGTGCACGAATACCGAGCGAATGCACGATAGATATTCACCACAGACCGCGTCCGCCGATAGACGGCGCTACCGGCGCTTTCCACATTAACTACTCTTTATTGCTGTACACTACATATAGTATTCTCTGTCTACGAACAACACGCACATTACACAAGGCTGACACAAGGTAGGTCGCCATTTTGTAAATTTGTCAATTTGACATTAACATAGACAATATAATCTTTTTTTTTCATAGTAAAAGATATATTTAACAGATGGCAGCACATTCTATGCAAACTGAATCGGAAAACCCACCAAAAGGCAAATGTCCTCCGCCTGATGTAGGTTACATGCCTATGCCACCTTCCTGAAGAAAACTAAGTTTTGTACAAGCCTTGTGCCTTTATCTTGTGCATTGGTGTTTTTGGCAGCAAGACGCGTTTAAATCGACCACAGATTATAGATTTTTACCCGATTGCGCCAGAAGGAGGGTTATTATTATTACCGAAGACAACAGCTGTAATGGGTAGAACCCAATGCCTTTCCGAAAAGAAGAAAAAGAAAAAAAAAATATCCAGTGCTGCCAGTTGGAGGAGATTCCCTGCATTTTCGGGGGGATTTTCTGGCCTCGGGGAGACATTTTGAGGGTTCTTGGGATTTTAGGAGGGAATAATTTTTCGCACAATACCGTACGTACCGGCCATTATCATAAAAATGACTCCATAACAATTATCTTACTAAGGCCGAGCTTCAGAGGATGATTTTTAAGTCATAGTTCGAACTATAAGCATAGCGTAAATACAATAAAATGGGTGCGCTTAGTGGCCGCGTTGGGTCTATGCTTACGCGGAGTGCGGGGGGGGGGGGGGGGCGCGGTGTGCGGAGGGGGGAGGCACCGGCCGTTGGGGTACAGCGCGCAGGTGAATCGGTACTGGGACCGCGCCTCCCGCCACCCGCACCCCCCGCATGATTGGCCTGTCGCAACTCGAGAGCGCCCTCACTATTAGTATAGGTTTTCACTTTGCTATAAGTCAAAATAAAAAGTGTATGGATTTTGACATACGGGAGTTCGAACTAAAAAATGTTTCTGAATCTCAGCCTTAGTATGATTTGATGTAAGTAGACACACATCACAGAAGTCATCTAGATATTTTTTAATAAATCTGTGCACAGAGTGCGAGTTTTTCAACCAGTAAGCATTCGAGTAGATTGAAGAACTCGCATAAGATTCTCAGTTCATTAGAAACTGAGTCTGAACTGTGAACTGAATGTCGCAAAATGTGTTTATTTCTTGGGAGAATTTTCGGTACGGGAAATACGGGAATCTCAAAATAGCCATGTGTCAACACTGATCCGTTCGACTGTCAATTTTGCGCGTGTGGAGTGGACAGGGGCGTTATTTCTTCAATTTTTAATTATAATTTATTTATTATAAATGTGAAACTTAATTTTTATGTTTAGCATATTTGCGTCAAGATCTCCAGCTGCATGTAACGGCTGAGTGTGGTATTCATTAGAAAAACAAGGTTTTGAGGTAAGGGTCAAAAAATGCTTTTTTCATTTCATTGTAATGTTTTCCTCAAACTAACACTTAAAAAAGGCTATGCAGATTCTTTATTTACACACATTCTCATAAGGGTTTCGCCCCCTAAGCTAGTTTTTACAAAAAGTCGGCAAAACTTTAATTTTGGAGACGTATTGTTTTTATTGATTTGAACATTTATTTGTTAAATTTAGTGTATTTAGGTAACTATAGCAAATTAATTCCTGCTATATTTAAAACAAATTAAGAGCTGTCGGTAGTTTGCCACACAAGATTTGTTATTTTGACTTGTTTGGTTAAAATAGGGTGGGTTTCATACAGCTAAATAAAAGAACACAATAGGTACAAACTTTTCATGTATCTAGGAGTGAACATTAAATTAGATTAAATAAGAATTGGTAAATATTCATTCATTATTACTCACACTATGCATTAATTACTAGAACTTAGCAATTGTTTTATTATCGAAGATAAAGACATTGTTTTTGTATGATTTCTTTTTTCTCTATGTATAAAAAGTCTCCTCTAACTGATCGGATCATTATGAAATTGCAAACTAAAATAAGATTGAAAACAAATCCCAAAAACAGGTAGAACTACAATATAATAAAATACAGAGTCCTTCTTAACACTTTAACTGCTGACGACCTACGTTGTCAGTAGGGTTGCCACCTTTTTTAGTGCATTTTAAAGTACATTGGTTATTATAGGTATAATCCCCGCAAGTTGATATTGCGATTGGCGGCCATCTTGGTGACGTAATTTTGACGTAGTCGACTGTGCACCATCAGTACCGTTCGCAAGGTCAGCCCGTGCTTGATGACGTCACGCAGCGGTTATTGTGACAAGGTTCCATCGCAATATCAACTTGCGGGGATTATAAGAAAAAAAAAGTACATAGTATCAAAATAAAGTACTTACCTACCTAGAATTTATTTTGCTATATTAACTTTAAAAACATATTTTTTATTGCTTTTTGCAGTTTGTATCAAATTTGTATCTCTACTAAACAATTGCACAGCATCTTTACAGTCTATATTGTAAGTAATTCATTTTTTATCAAATTCAGAGATGCTCTGTTTCTTTCGTCTCGCCATTTGCTATTCATCACAGAAAAAAACTCTTTCTGTGAATGCTGACGTGGCGGGAATTGACAATAAATATGAAATAACTTTATACAAGCTTAAAAATTATCGTCACTCTTAAATACTTGCTGCCATTTCTGTGCAGTTGACAGTTCAGCAAACTCCTTAGAAGTACCTACATAATTATCTGATTATAAAGTTGGTTTAATAAAGTGTTAAATCGACTAATCTTTTCAAAATCTCAATGAAATCAAATCATGCGAAATAAAGTATTTTCGTGTACTTTATCATTCTCATAAAGTATAGAGTACAATTACCTAAAATAACGTACAATACTTTATTATAAAGTACGGGTGGCAACCCTAGTTGTCAGCGACATATGGGCCGCAGTGCGCACGACTCAAACCTTGAGTCAGCATTTGTATAGCATTCCACAGTGCTAGCACTGCACGAGTGTCATTGTTTTGAGCTTAGCAGCGAAAGTGTTTATATGCTGACACTTTTTTAAGGGGATGATCAGACCATCAAACTGAACAAAAACCGCCCCTAAGATGACACTCTGACCACAACTTTCTCAATGGGACCAACATCGAAATCGCAAAAAAGAAAAGTATAAGAGCTGTTCCATACAAAACTGCAAACCTCATAGCAGATTTTTTTTTCTCTGACAGGTTTGCTCCCATAGTAAAAGTTGTTCAGTTTGATGGGGAGAGTATGTGGTTTAAAGGATAATGATACTTTTCCTTACACCCTGTAGTGAAAGTTGTTCAGTTTGATGGTCTGAACTGAAGCACCCTGCTCCGGCTTCAAAACTACCCTTATTCCATGGGTATAGGTAGGTTTCTGTCTCCACTTACTGCCTCTTGACAATGATATTATTACTGTGACTTCGTCCGCATAAATTATATACCAGATTTTAAGTCAGATGATAAGCTATCAAACAAAAAAGTTTCATCAAAATCGGTTCAGTAGTTTTTGCGTGATACTCGAACAAACAAACACCCAAACAAACAGACAGACAAAAAATCCAAAAATTGGTGATTTGGAATTAGGGACAGGTAAAATACATGTCGTAATTTTTTTTTTTGTAAATATCTTCAATGTACAGACACATTTCTGTTACAGTTTTATAATAGTTTAGATATTGATTCAATAAAATACAGTAATAATGCATTCAAGTGTTCACCATTGCCTATTCAATTTTAGCAGGAATTTAGATATCAGGAAAAAAACATCTACTATAGGTACCTGGAATTTCTTTATCAGTCCAACATAACAATTTACAGCATGTACATTCTCTATATGTTTATATTTATGTACATAAATATAAAAATCACAAAAGATAACATAAATAAAACCAATAAAAATATTTCATTATACCGAAAGATTTTCTTTACCGTGTCGAAATTTTCAGGGGTGGTTCATACCATCAAACTGAAAAACTTTTGACTATGGGAGCAACCTACAATTACTAAAAAAAATCTGCATTCTCATACATTTGAGTCGAGTCAGCATTGTAGTTTAGTATTTCAGTTTTTTTTTGCAATTTCAGGTTTGCTCCCATGGTAAAAGTTGTTCAGTTCTATGGTCTGAAGCACCTTGTTCGATATGGTAACATGATGGTAACACATTTAATTTTACACTTTGTATTATCAAGACTATTTATGCAGCCGAAAATACGTGACGTGATTTTCAGTATTAATCCGCGACCTATAAGGAATCCACTTTCATACGGAATTCCTCGGTAATTCCGGACGGAATTCTGAAGGCGCAAATCCGTACGAAATCGTATTCCGGAATTCCGTATGTGTGTGTCAGGTATTACGCGGAATTTTTCCTAGTAGACGCGTAAATTACGTCGCGTAAATTCGGCAGATGTTAATTTACAATCGATTTTTTGTTGTGGAATTTGCCTTTTGTTGACTATTTTATTCTTTACTTTATTAACCCTTGAACTCCACTGGACGCCATATTATTAAACCCACTTGTTTATCTATTGTTATCTTAAATCCAGGTTTCGAGACGGACATACAGAAATTGCCAGTAACAATTTAATATTTATTTGGTCTGCACACGAAACTTATACCTATATGTATACAGGGTGAAATTGATATCATTAGCATCTTTTGAAACTAAGAGTCTACCCATCTAACTGAACAACTTTTGCTACGGGAGCAAATCTATCGGAGCAAAAAAAAAATCAGCTGTTCCGTACTAAACTGCACCCGCCGCCGCTGCCTACTCGACTCAAATATTTTATTTTATTTTATAATATTCGGGATGCTAACAGCCTCTTTTACAAAATAATGTATTCAATAACATGTCATTTGCCATTTACAAGCATGTACAACAATATAGACAACAGGTGATTTTTTTTTGCTCCAATCGGTTTGCTCCCATAGCAAAAGTTGTTCAGTTTGATGGGTAGACTCTTAGTTTCAAAGGATGCTAAATGATATCAATTTCACCCTGTATATAGGTAAAGAATAAAGTGTTGGAATGAATTTATCAGATCGAAGGTTGTTTTCATTACACTTGTTAAATACTATTTGAGTAGGTACCTACTGATTGTCATAGTCAGTGTTAGACAATGTAAGTTCCTATAATACTGCTTTTAAGTGTTTAATTAGGTATTTCCTTAGTAATTAGTGATAATCATAAGTGGAACATGTTTTTACACAACCAAACATATAATAAAAAATATGAATTATTCCAAAGCTGTGTGTAAAAATGTGATTTTTATGAACTAGCTGTCTTTTTTTCAGTATAACTTACCATAACATTGTTAGTTTCAGGATGATACGAGGAAGAGTGAAACATTTCCTGCACTGCATATTTTTTTTATCCTTTATTTTTCTGTTCCTTTTAATTGCGGGCGCTATAAACATAGATGGTAAAGAAAAAGTTTTTGTGGACCCATGGGAAGCATATGGAGTCTATGGTGCCACAGTGTTATACATTCTAAGGCTGTTCACTTTACTAACCATTCCCCAAGTCCTCTGCAACTTTGCGGGGCTGTTAATCTTCAATACATTTCCTGGAAAAGTAAAATTAAAAGGATCTCCATTACTGGCGCCCTTTATTTGTATAAGAGTCGTTACAAGAGGTGACTTCCCAAAGCTTGTGAGAGATAATGTGACAAGAAACATGAACTTGTGCATAGATGTTGGGATGGAGAATTTCATGATAGAAGTAGTGACAGATAAAGCAATAAACCTACCTAAGCACAGGAGGGTAAGAGAAGTAGTTGTGCCCTCAGAATACAGAACAAGAACAGGGGCTTTGTTTAAATCAAGGGCTCTCCAGTATTGTTTAGAAGATAAAGTCAACATTTTGGCAGACACTGACTGGATTATACATTTGGATGAAGAGACATTGCTGACTGAAAACTCTGTTCGTGGCATATTGAATTTTGTATTGGATGGCCAATACCAATTTGGACAAGGTCTCATCACTTATGCCAATGAAACTATTGTAAATTGGCTGACTACTCTGGCAGACAGTTTTCGTGTTGCTGATGATATGGGAAAACTACGATTTCAGTTTTACATTTTCCATAAGCCATTATTTAGTTGGAAAGGCTCATATGTTGTAACACAGGTAGATAACATGTTTAATTCGAATAAAAATATAAAGATTAATTGTTTTAACTTTTAAAGTAATCTATACTAAATAATTTTACTGGTTAATTTAAAGTAGATCCCAATGAAATACGTATCTTATTTATTTTGTGAGTTTAAATAAATGTTAATTCTTTTTTAGGTTGGTGCAGAAAAAAAAGTTTCATTCGATAATGGCCTTGACGGTTCAGTGGCTGAAGACTGTTACTTTGCAATGAAGGCTTACAAGGAAGGCTATTCATTCAACTTTATCGAAGGAGAAATGTGGGAAAAGTCTCCTTTTACACTTTGGGACTTTATGCAACAGAGGAAGAGATGGCTTCAAGGTATTCTGTTAGTGGTACATTCAAAAGAAATACCTTTTCTTACCAAGATTTTCTTAGCAATATCATGTTACTCGTGGGTTACACTGCCACTATCGACAAGCAATGTCTTATTAGCTGCCATTTGTCCCATACCATGCCCACACTTTTTGGACTTGATATGTGGATTCATAGGTGCTGTTAATATTTATATGTACATTTTTGGTGTGATTAAGTCATTCCCCATTTATAGATTTGGGCCTCTAAAGTTCTTCTTGTTTATTGGTGGAGCACTGGCTACAATCCCTCTGAATATCGTTATCGAAAATATAGCTGTTATCTGGGGAGTGTTAGGCAAAAAGCACAAATTTTATATAGTTAATAAGGAAGTCAAAATACCAGTGACTGTATGATTTTTTATCAATATTTCATATCATAATAATGTTTGCTGTTTTTAAGATAAGTGCACAAAATACTTAAATGGGACTATCTTGCACTTATTCTAAAGTGTTATGGGCTCTTGATGTGCTGTAAGATTAGTGATAAATGATTATGATAATGGGAGAAAATTACACATGACTGATGCTGTCTCTGTTACCAAAGGTTTAAATTTAAAAATTTAGGTGTAAATTACAACTGGGCTTAAGAGGGCTATTGCAAGCTCAGTGGGGCGCCCTCGTCACAATAAAAAAGATTTCTCAATAAAGAAAGCCTAAATTAAAAAAGTGCTCAACAGATAAACTACAAAAGCCTTCACGCTATTTTCATAGAATACTTTTATAGGTTTTTTAAAGGTCTAAACATACAAATTTTGAAAAAAGAAAAAAGCGGCCGCTTTTGTTTTTATTCGAAATTATCTAAAAGTGGAATGTTTAGAACCTATAAAAGTATTGTATAACAATGGCTTGAAGGCTTTTGTAGTTTATCTGTTGAGCACTTTTTTAATTTAGGCTTTCTTTGTTGAGAAATCTTTTTTATTGTGACGAGGGCGCCACTGAGCTTGTAATAGCCCTCTTAAGTTGTGTGAAAATCGTAGTATTTGTATGGTTTTAGTTAAAATTACGAACAATAATTTTATGTCGCAAACAAAAGTGATATTTCTCATTTATTTCTTGATAGTTTTTTTGTTTTTTCATTATAGATATATCTTATTTTTCTACGAACAATTATTTAATAACCTGCTTGTACTATCAACTTTATTATTCATTTGTAAAATCAGAAATGTGAGTGTAGGATTGACTTTGTTTATGGAAATATGGATTGAAAAGTGAAATAGCAGAGAATGTAAATTTAAGTTAGTTTCTATCAAACGTGTTTAAAGAATCGTAGCATAGCACCAACACTATCACGACAAAATCCTGCCTATAACATACATCACAACTGCTTGATTTTTAATACTAAAATGCTATTTCACTATTATTAGCTAGCTACATTAGTTACAAGCTGAGAATAGTATTATTGATACACAATAATACAATGTAACTATGCATTGTTTCATTTACAGTTTACTTAACATTTATTTATGTATGTAGTCACAATAATACCTTTGATATGTCTACAAAACTAAAGTGACTTATAATATATTTAACAATTGCGTTTTGTACAGTCAATGCTTTATATTAACGGAGTACCTATTGATTTTAGATAAGATATCATTGTCATGAACTCAGGGCTTAGTTTATGTCGGCCTCGACGTCGAGTTTTTTATCATTCATGAGAATCATGAGTCATGAAAAAACGTTAAAGGTTCGTACGTTTTTGTTATCAGAAAATGTTGTTATTAAACTTGTTACGCTTGCCAGTACAAATGGTTTGCAATAATGTACTTAATCATAATCACTGTACTGTATGTAGTATTCGATACTCTTTCTTATACTGTGACACAGCAGCAACCTTCTGGCAACCAATTCTTGTTATGCCCAGATAATTATACAATGTATAGCTGAGTTTATGTATCTAATGTATGTATAATATAATATACAATAGAAGATTACACACAGAGGGAAGGAAAGTAAGAAAAGACTCAGATGTCATGTAATTGTTGACCGAGTGAAGCCGAGGTCACTAAACATGTTATCTGAGGCTTTCTTATTTACTGCCCGAGGTTAGTACACGCCTCGACGGAGGCGGAAAGCGGCAACTTCGTTTAGCGGAGCGGGACAGAAGTTAACGCTTTTCGCCCTTAGGGGTGAAATAAATATAAACTCCGCTCAAGGTTCTGTTGTGTTGTGATCACCCCTGATTGAATTATGGTCGTGAGTTTGTTTGTACCTACTACAAATAAACTCACTTCTTTTATTACTATGTGCTGTTGTATTGAACACGTTAAATAATTACCAAGGTATCATATCTATATTTTAATTCATCTGAAATTTCGAGCTGTAATGAAAAAAAAAGGAAACCGTACTTATAATCTTAGTGCCATCTTTCTTAAACTTGCAGGTTTATCAAAACGCTCTGGTTTATAAACAAAAAACAGTTTTACTAGGTAAAGCTGTCCATTTGTTATATTTGTCTACTCTATTCGAATATTTAGTCGCACTTACGCACAGGTATTTTTGCCATATTTTATTTTATGGTATTACCTAAGTACAACATTGTTGAACTGAATTAATAGAGACAGGTTTTATTATACCTGAGTTATTTTTTTTTAACAATTGATGTAATATGATTATAGTCTATTATCGTAAATAGTATTATCTCTGAATAAGTATCTCTTCAAGAACATTCAATAATGTGTTATAATTATAACATAAAACACAAAGCTGAACTATTTATTAATACTTTTGTACCTTTTAGTCGTCAAAATAGGTACTTATTTGACTGTCTTGTTTTACTGGTTGTTGTGAATAGATTGATTTAAATGGAACAATTACTTAGGTATTTCAAAATTGCAGAACAATCAAACTGTTTTTATTTTTACCTCCAACTCTTAGTATTTTTGACTATTTTTGTATTAGTGTTTTACCACGAGTTGCACGTACGTTCATTAAAGATAATCCTCCATTAAATCTCTTGCAACCTGGCTTTTGTTGTCAACAAAAAAAATGTTGACAGCATGCTGAAGGTTTAATGAAGGATTATCTTTATTGAACGTACGTGCAACTGGAAGTTAGTCAGGCAGAAGGAAGCTAAAGTACTTATCTTTCGTTGCTGTCAAGCCACACGACGACACGACGACGCGACGTCGGCTGGCACGACGCACGCGCAGGTCGCTGCGGCATAATTTATATTAAAAAAAAAACGGTCGCTGTGCAACGCATCGATCGTGTGGCTTGGCACTGAATCGTTATGCGGACGATCTTTTACATAAAAGCTGAAAAACGTCGCAATCGATGACACCTCCATGAGGTATTTCAGATGTCAAAATATTACCAACAAGCAGATTAATTGAGTAACAAAAAAGTTTAACATTTCGTTATCCTTTTATTGCATTTATTGACAGTTAAAAACATAATGTTAGGTACTAAAAGCGATTTCTTTCAAATCTTGAAGTTGTTTAAGCTCGGAATCCTTTCACCTGTCTACACTGTAGCTCCTTACAGTATCCACTGTCCAATAAGTCTTAAGTTGTGTTAATTTTAATGTTAGAGATTATAATTGTTTTTATTACAACATCTGACTAGTCATTTCTTTATAAATAAATACCTAGTAGTCGTTTAGAAATGTGTACGTTCCAGTGCTTAAGATGATATGATTATTTCTCAACCTTGTCTTCTAATTCAGAGGTCGAGGATCAAATGTGCGACCTTAATTATTGCGCTTTTAATTGTGTTTAATCTATTACTCAATCTAGTTACTACACTAGCTACCAGTGAACAAAAATTGTATAATTAATTATACTATAGTACTTTATTTAGCTTGTCTATGCGTTAAAATATAATGTATCGAAGAATGAAAGTTTTGTAACGTTTCTATTTGATTGTTTTTGCGATATTCCTTATGTGTGATGATTGTATTCAATGTGTATGTGTGTATGTGAGATATAAATTAAAATTGTGTTTAAAAACACGTAATAATCCACTAAAATATTAAATTGAGGATAAGAATACGTTTTTCCTTTCAAACTGACCTCTAGCTGTGAGTAATCTAAACTATTATAAAACTGTAACAGAAGTGTGTCTGTACCACAGACTTATATAGCTATGTTTGTGATCTGTACGTTGAAGATATATACATAAAAAAAATTACGACATGGTTTTTACCTGTCCCTGATTCCAAATCACCAATTTTTGGATTTTTTGTCTGTCTGTTTGTTTGTTTGTTTGTTTGTACGTTTGTTTGTTTGTTTGTTTGTTTATTTGTTTGTTTGGGTGTTTGTTTGTTCGAGTATCACGCAAAAACTACTGAACCGATTTTGATGAAACTTTTTTTGTTTGATAGCTTATCATCTGACTTAAAATCTGGTATATAATTTATGCGGACGAAGTCGCGGGTAAAAAAGCTCGTATACTATATTACTCACAGATACTACTTACAAAAAATATAGTTTTGTTTGATGGTCTGAGTTCACCGTTTCAGTATTTGCCTCATACACATTAAACCACATACTCTACTCTACCCATCAAACTGAACAACTTTTACTATGGGAGCAAAGAGATCGGAGCAAAAAAAAATCTGCTGTTGCATACATTTGAGTTCCACTTAAACTCCAATTCCTACTCGAGGTATTGGAGTTTAAGTGGAACATCAGATGTTTTATGCTCTGACAGGTTTGCTCCCATGGTTAAAGTTGTTCAGTTTGATAGGTAGAGTACCTATGTGGTTCAAAGGCCTCCGGTTCAAAAGAACCTAAAACCAAAATGTCCTATTACCATTATGAACTAATTTCAAAATCACCTTTTCCCAAAATGCCTGAAATTCAAAAAGGCCCAAGATACAAGATATAAGCAGTAAAAAGTTTTCTTGGCCTATTTTATACAACGTGTTAATGAATTAGGTAAAACCTCATACACCCCAACTGATTTATAACAAAATAATCAGATTGAGACAATAATTTCATTATTTTGATAGTTAAAATTTAGAGCTATTCGCATTTTAAGTTTTGATGCAAAAATGATTTGTTATACATTTTAATAATCTTGTTTTGATAGTAAGTAGGGTGGGTTGACATCGGGTTCAGTAAATTTTAAATTTTACAAAAAAAAAATATTTAATATTTTGAAAAAAATTACCTATTTTGAAACCATGATAATTCGATTCTGCTCTCGATTCTAAACAAACTACTTTCTAGTTTTGCGTTAATTCATTAACACGTTGTATATTGGCCTGATGTAATTAAGTATACAAGGTGTAAAAACACCCTATTAATATTTAAGGGAGTGCTCAGCATGGCTTCAGCCCATCAAACTGAACAACTTTCACTTTGGAGCCATCTTCCAATTCGCGAAAAAAATACTGCTGGTACATACAAAACTGCAGTACCGGCTAGACTAAAAAGCAGATTTTTTTCGCGATTTCAATGTTGTCCCATATTAAAACTTGTTCAGTTCGCCGGTCTGAAACACACTGTTCTGACTTCAAAACGAATCTAATTGCACGGTGTAGGCCCGGGCGCAAAAGACGTTGCCCACGTGACATACTGTATTCGTTTCGGGTCGTTTCGCAACTGGCGAATGTGTATGATTAATTGATTAAAGAACAAATATAAATCGTATGATAGGTGAAATTATGCACAGGGCCTCTACCCGCACATTCGAACTTCGCAATTGCGTGAACGTTTTCGTTCCAATGTCAACTCTATCACAATGAAGTGCGGACCGAAACAGTGGTGATATATCGAACATCGAAAGTCCGGGTACAGGGCCAGGATAGGAGGAGTATCGTGCTTCCCAATGAAATTAAAATTATCCTTTTCTCAAACATGCTTGGAAATGTGAGCATTATTTTGACAACCTTCTTCGAGATAAATCGAAATTGCTGTACTGGCCAACTACATGCGCGCAGCGGCCGGCAATGTTTGTATGAAAATCCATATCTGTCGTGTTTTGCGGCCAAATAAATTACATAGTAAACTCATATCTGTCGTGTAATTTAAAAATGGAACGATCTTTTTCTCCTAAACATGGCGACCAAGGAGGTAACTCAAAAAAGGTTTTATTTAAATTTCGAACTAACATGCAAATAGAAAGCGGTTTATTGAAAAAAAAAACAAATTGTTGTTCGTTGTTCGTCATTGATTTTGAAAAGAGTTTTAATTTCCGCGAATTATTTGAGAAAATTTACTGTTTTCATTTCCGCGCATTATTTGAGAAAAGTACTATACAAGCCTTGGCCACAACTAGGCATTGATGGACTTACGTATGTGTAGTGTACAGCAATAAAGAGTAGTTAATGCGGAAAGCGCCGGTAGCGCCATCTATCGGCAGGTGCGGTCTGTGGTCAATATCTATCGTTCATTCGCTCGGTATTCGTGCACCGACCGCCGTGCTGTGCGGACGTGCGCTAGTCACATTACTAGTGAAGACTATATCTGTGTTTCATTATATACATCAACCTCAACCAACCCTTAGTAGAAATGTGTATTCTACATTGGCGACGACGGGATTCGAAATTCACGTGAGTAAAGTGTTTATCAGTTTGTTGAGGGTTGAAAATTAAAAAATACAAACGGTGCCAACGAAATAAAATCCACCAGTTAAGGACACCCAGTTAAGGAAGCTAAGCGAGTTATTTAAACACAATCGAAGACGGTTTCTACTGGCGTTGCTTTATTTGTTGCCTAAAAAGTTACACAGTGTTAAAATATATTTCAAAAGAAAAGTAAAAATAGTTTTGTCCCGATTTTAAATCGTTTATTTGGAATTATCTTAATTATCTGGTTTCTGCTAGCATTGCTTTGTTTTTGCCTTTGCCTAGTGATAAAAATATATTTCAAAAGAAAAGAGAAAATAGTTTTTTGTCCCGATTTTAAATCGTTTATTTGGAATTATCTACATACTGTATTTCTTTTCCCACATGTCGACCATCGAATGCTGGAGGAAAGAGGAGAGACCAGACAGGAGGAAGGTGTGGGACAACACGGGACGGCGCGGCGCCTAGGATGAACAAATGTACGCCAGCGCCAGCTGTGGACATCAATCTTTAAGGTCACGTAATCATTCCTTATTACTTTAAACGATTGAAAGAATTTATTCAAGTCCGTAGCTCCAGGCTCACTGCCCGTCACACGTGACTGGACGGAGTTCCGGTGCTGGTGGGGCAAGGGTGTTCTGGGGTTTCTGAGTCTCTGACTGCTCCTCGGGGAGTGTACTCGTGAGCATATACTAATGCATGCTTGTAGTCCGTCATTATGCCCTAATGGGTATCCAAAATACGCGCATTAACCTCTCGTATGCCGGAAAAGCCAGACACAATAGAAATAAATGGTTTTCATCATGCTGATGCGCGTTCCTGCATACCAAAGGTTAAGAATAGTGTCTTGATTCGAGACAAACAGGATTAGGTAACCAAGATATGCCAAGTGAGTTTATTCCAATAGTTTTTATACTTATATTGACACATTGTCATTTTTAAGTAATTGTCTTACTTCGTAGTTGTGATGGTCTCTAATAAAAGTTACTTATTACCATTATGCGTACCGAACATTCTACGTATAGAACATTCGGCGTAACCGATGTTCGGCGTAACGAACATTCGACGCCACGAACATTCGGCAAACGAACTTTCGGCGTAACGAACATTCGGTGTAACGAACATTCGGCGTAACGAACATTCGGCGTCACGAACATTTGGTGTAACGAACGTTCTGAGTAACGTACATTCGACTTAACGAACATTCGGCGTAACGAACATTTGGCGTAACGAACATTCTGATGTCACAAAAATTTAAGTTGTAATCCAAAGTTTTACGTTTTGAACGTTTTACTTATTGGACATTCTCAGTGTAGGTATGCGAGAACAATAATAATATACAACACTTTCGGAGCTTAATTGGTGGTACTAGTTCATGAAAATATTTCAATTCAAACATCAATAGTACCAACATAATTTCCGATCATCATCATCATCCGATTTGTTACCGGAACTTGTTTGACGTATTCTATACTTTATAGAACTTCAATTCAGTAACCTTACGTTGATCTTATCTTTGCAACATTGTTGTTAATGTCATAATTATGGATATAATTACTCCAGGTGAAACTAATTAGTTTCTTTGGCTATTTGAGCAAGGAATTTTATATTTTAAGGATCAATCAGACAATTATTTACAAAAAGTATTAGAAAATGATTAGGTGATTTCTTATTAAATTTAGTATTTCTGGAAATACCTACTCACATTTTAACAAGAAACACTTCATCTCAGTTGAGAGAAGATTAATAACTATATCATATTCAAGCATCATAACATTCATGACCAAACCGATAATACTGGTTAACAATTTT
The DNA here is from genome assembly GCA_922987775.1 of Agonopterix subpropinquella. Classification (NCBI taxonomy): domain Eukaryota; kingdom Metazoa; phylum Arthropoda; class Insecta; order Lepidoptera; family Depressariidae; genus Agonopterix; species Agonopterix subpropinquella. Next base: position 12,715,412 of record OV277702.1, read on the forward strand.
GTTCGCAGATTGTATGTTCCTAGATGTCACAGAAAAACCAGCCTTCAACAGGACGACTGCTAAGGCGCCGATTGAACCATACCTCCTTGCTTTAGTGCTTAATAAAGAGAAAATGTCTCCAATTAATAGCTAAGAGGTTTGAAATGGTCAGGGTGATTACTCTCATATTGTCAGCTTGTAGCTGGTTAATGGTTAGTGCTTTGCCATATACAACAAACAGTTACAAACAGTACAGTTGGTCATTCAATTGACATTGGCAGCTTTTAGCTGGTCATTCAATTGACATTAGAAACTTGTAGCAGGTCATTCAATTGACATTAGCATCTTTCAGCTGGTCATTCAATTGACATAGGCAGCTTTTAGCTGATCATTCAATTGACATTAGAAACTTTTAGCTGGTAATTCAATTGACATTAGCATCTTTCAGCTGGTCATTTAATTGACATTAGCAACTTGTAGCTGGTTATTCAGTCATTCAATTGACATAGGCCGCTTTTAGCTGGTTATTCAATTGACATTAGAAACGTGTAGCTGGTCATTCAATTGACATTAGCATCTTTCAGCTGGTCATTTAATTGACATTAGCATCTTTCAGCTGGTCATTTAATTGACATTAGCAACTTGTAGCTGGTCATTCAATTGACATTAGCAACCTTCAGCTGTTCATTTAATTGACATTAGCAACTTGTAGCTGGTCATTCAATTGACATTTGCAACTTTTAGCTGGGCATCAAATGCTATCAAATTTACTATCAGCAACTTGTAGTTGGTCATTCAGATGACAAGTCAAATAAATAAAATAATTATTAGCAACTTTCAGCTGGTCATTCAATTGAAAAAAACTGTTATTTCATTATCAGCACCTTGTAGTTGGTCATTCAAATGACAAGTCAAATAAATTATTATAAGCAGCTCGTAGTTGGACATTCAGATGACAAGTCAAATAAGTAATTATTAGCAGCTTGTAGTTGGTCATTCCATTGACATTAATATAAGGAATTAATGACTTATTGCTCTTTCTTCTTTGCATAGATAAAATCTGTATCTTACCTAATCACTGCAGGCACTGCACTGTTAATTTATTCATTTGTATGTGTTAAAGTATACTACACTGTACTTGAACCAAATCGGTTAGTTATAAATTCATAATATTTTAAATAAAGAATATAACTTCAGTGCAAGCAAGTCAAAAAACAAAATGATTTGCAGTTCTGTAATAATATTACGCCACGCAATTAAGTTGAAACAACAGTTGCACTTAATTCATGTACATTGTAATTAAAAATAGCATTATGTTTTTTAAAGCCTACCAAATCATATAACTGTATGTTTCGTAAAAGGAAAACATTATTAGTGTTTAAATAATAAGTAAGTAACTAATGTTTCAGATACATACCTAAGTATACCTTACATTAGACAATATTTTCATGAGTTTCATGACGTTACATGTAACTAACAACTAATTGCTAAATTGGTTATAGTTTATTTTATTGTTATTGTTATAGAAATGTATGTATGTATAAGGGAAATTAATTATAATAACTTATTCACGGTTGAACGGCAGGAAATATAATGCCAATTTATAAAATTTATTTGGAATACTGCTTTAGTGACTGAATACTTATGTATAGCAGACAAAATAACTCATAGGGTAGACCACCATCAGACCCTTTGCTAAAACAATATTCGTGAGTACCAAGATAGCGGAATCAAATCTCAAGTTTCTAGTCTAGCATACTGTTGTAGTAGACTAGACTTCTTTTTATTTTTGGTTTTGGACGGAATGACTTACCAAATGGTGAGAGAATGACAAGCTTTTCAACCACAAAAATTTATTCCAATATTAGGAACGATCGAAGCATAGCATACCTAATGGGGTAGAACTTTTTACAGACCAAAGAGGAAATAGATGAATAAGACAGGGCGTTGTCTGAAATTGTGCTCGTGGCATAGAGCCCTAAATGAGAGCGACAGTAATGTGTGGACTCTGATTTTTTACTTGCCCGTAACATTAAATTGTGACTGCGTATTAAATTGCGAATCTTTTGAGTAATTGCAACACCGTCAAAGATCAGCATTAAAGTGGGTCAAAGAACATTTAATTAAATTATTACGATTATTATTTTATTTAGGTATCAGCATTTTATCTGTATAGGTTGAGTAAAATAGTATCTATTTATTAAACGGGTCCATTAAATTGAAACTGCTGATTTCTCAAAACTAGTCTAGTCGACTAACTAAAGGTAACTACTGTACATAGCTGGTAACGAAAGCGACCTAGTGTACCTTACTTAATATTGTTGTCAGTCAGCGTTATATCAGCATTCATGAAACTGTAAAATTATATGGGTTATAGGACATGCAACTATGAAGTTGTTAGCGAAAGCTAAAATATCATGCAACAATAAAATGATATAGTTTACAGAGCCATGCAACTATCAACTTGTTAGCAAAAGCTAAAGGGTCATGCAAATAAAATAGCTGTGAGCGCTTAATTGCAATGGCTGGCACCCGCCAGAATATTTTGAGTGCATAAGTGTATGTGCTTATCACAGATTCACTCTTTTGTCCTTACCTCCTTAATTTGATAAAACGGAAATGGATACGATCTTGAAGCAGTGACTTTGACTAGTAGTTAGCCAAAATAAATAAATAAGAGATAATAAAGATCTATGGAACGTTATTTTTGTAGGTTTACTTACACCTATCAATAGAAAAATATTTTTACAGGGAAGGGATAGTATAGAACAGAAGTAACAATAACTGAAATGTGTTAATATAATGAGATTGTAATTTCCATAAACATTGTTTGTCGTTGAATTTGGTGTTTGACAATTTCAGATCAATATTTGATAAATATCTATTTTCTGTAAACAAATTAGTCTCAATAACTTATTCGTAATTTGTTTAATGTAATAGCATTGATAACAGTCAACACTGTATTGTAAATAAGATTTAAGAGATTAGCTAAACTGTGGAGTTTCTTGCGCCGCTTCTTCTCCACGGGCTATACCTTCCGAAGCGGTGGTAGATTCGAGTAAACGTAAAAAATAAATTAAAACAAGAAAGGGATGTAGTGTACAGCAATAAAGAGTAGTTAATGCGGAAAGCGCCGGTAGCGCCATCTATCGGCAGGTGCGGTCTGTGGTCAATATCTATCGTTCATTCGCTCGGTATTCGTGCACCGACCGCCGTGCTGTGCGGACGTGCGCTAGTCACATTACTAGTGAAGACTATATCTGTGTTTCATTATATACATCAACCTCAACCAACCCTTAGTAGAAATGTGTATTCTACAGTATGTGTGCCTCGGCTTCGCCTCGGCCCACATTTACACGTTCGTCCATCAATGCCTCTGTTGCTGGCCGCTGCAGTAATGTACTATTTCTGCAGTGGGATTTCTTATAAAATTCAAATTTACCAGTTTTGTTTGGGAAACTGGATTGGGCAATGTCTTTAGTTAGGTTAGGTTAGGTTACTTAATGGTGTCGATTCGAACTGTGCCACGACTTAACTAAATTTATTCCTGTCACTTTCTAAAATAAGATTAAGAAAAGAGACAGAAAACCAACAACTGACTTTAGTGCTGTCAAAGTGACGTTACACGCCCAAAAACGCCTTAAATAAGATGGCGTACATTATGATGGCATCATATTTTGGGCGTGTAACGTCACTTTGACAGCACTAAAGTCAGTTGTTGGTTTTCTGTCTCTTTTCTTAATCTTATTTTAGAAAGTGACAGGAATAAATTTAGTTAAGTCGTGGCACAGTTCGAATCGGTACCTACCAATATCTCTGCTGGTTGTTTAGTTTATCCAATGCTTTGTCAGTTCTGTAGTGCAATTCACTAAGCGCAAACATCGCCGCAACCTTAAACTCGTTGAAACATTGGCGAGCTTTCTATTTCACGTGTCAAACTCTTGGTCAAATTCATATAAAACCTCCGACGATCTGAAGGATGTGAGCTCGTTGATGTTTTTGACAGCGATGTGTCCTGGTTTAGGGCGAAGGGTAATAAACTATTTCTATGTACCCTTAGATCAAAGTAAAATTAATGGATAGGCTCAAAGCGCTTTAAGTTGAAGCATGCAACGCAACTAGCACACTTGGTCCATACCATGTCCATACAAACTAGCACACTTGGTCTGTCATCTCGGTACATATTTGAAGTAAAACTGTCAATTGTTTTGCCTCATTTTTCTGGTTTGAAATATTTTATTTTACTTTGATCTAAGTAGGTACCTAAATAATATAATACCACAGAATAAAAACTAGTACCTGCTACCCCTTGTGAATTCGGTATATACTTATGTCACCCCAGTCTGACGGTCGGCAGCGTCATAATGATTTTAACAAACCAAGCTCATTTAATTTAGTTCCATGTTTCTGAATTTCTGTCTGAGATCATCCGAACGTTTCTTTATTGAGCTAGGCATTTATTTTAAGCCTTAATAGTACCTAAGTCTGTGGCACTAGCGCACGCAAGGGCCTGGGTTGCAAATACTACCATGGAGTGCGATTTTAGAACATCATACGAGCGACTCGGCAGCAGAAAATGACAAAATTACTATGGAGACTATGCATCTTTCTACTGCCGATTCGCTCGTATGATGTTCATAAATCGCACTTCTGATTTTTGTGCCACTTGCCAGTTCGACCCTGGCGGCCCGGGACACCCTAAAATGCCCTCCACATCTCGGTTGGGCCACTATTGATGTGCTTCATGTGCTACATAATACAACAGTTAATAGCTTCATAATCTAACTTATAATGATAACGAACAAATAGTGATGGATGTAGATTAGATTTCACATTACCTATACTTATCTAAATGTCTACAATTACCTACAATGATCACTATCTTATCTGTAAGTAGGTATACCTACTTTGTACCTAATGTACCGACTGCGACCTACTTAGTTATATAGGGTGTAAGTGACAGTCTAGCAAATAATGAAACGGTGAACTCAGACTATCAAACTGAAGAACTTTGACTATGGAACCTACGCGCTTTCACAGACGAGCGACACTTTAGAGGGAGGTTACACGGTCAGTACCTAATTCATCAGTCTGGTCCATCAGTCTGGTCATGTATATTTGATTTGAAGGGAAACTGACTCGAGATTGACCCGACTAACATGGTGCTTCAGTATATCAGTTTCCCTTCAAATCAAATAAACATGACCAGACTGATGAACCAGAATGACGAAATACTGAACGTGTAACCTTCCTCTTACGGTCGCCGGGTGTCGCGGAGGGTCGCGCGACCGTAATATGTACGAGCGCGACGGCGACGCTCTGCGACCCACCGCGACAGCAATGTGTCGCTCGTCTGTAAGAGCCCTAACTCGGGAAATGCGAAAAAAAAATAGCTGTCCCATACAAAACTGCTGTATCTACCCGTCTAAAATGTATGGGATAGCAGATTTTTTTTGCGATTCCTGAGTTAGGATTCATAATGAAAGTTGTTCAGTTTGATGGACTGAGTTCACCGTTTCAGTATTTGCTAGGCTGTCATACACCCTGTATTCTACCCAAGTTTCTGTTACGGTAGTAACTATTAAATAATCTGTGGTTTTGGTTCAGTGGTATGAAAAATGTCGGATCGGATCAATACCGGATAATAGCTACATTACCTTACTTCTTCTTCTTATCGTGTGGGCAGAGCCCTGGTGTCAGAGTTTTTTCAGACCGCCTTACGGCCTCTGACGTGGTTTTTATGTAACGACTACTACCACCAGAGATAGTAGCCGGGACCAACGGCTTAACGTGCCATCCGAAGCACGGAATCATTTTTCTTTTCAGACAATCAGGTGATTCAGCCTGCAATGTCCTAACCAACTGGGGAAAAACGCACAAATTGACATATCACTAGGTGTCCCCCGTGGGAATCGAACCCACGACCTCCGTGTCGAGAGCCAAAGCTCTTAACCATTAGACCACGGAGGCAGGTGATGACGGATTACCTACTGATGAACGATCAAAATGCTTTAAGTTTACCTAATATACCTATAATATGAGACTTTAAGGTACCTACCTAGTTAGTAAAATATATAGGCAACAGAAATATCTACCTATATAGGCAGGTCATGTAGGACCAGAATGTAAACAATCACGAGACCATTACGTTAAGTGTAGACACGATCGAAAGCAATCTAATAAAAGTTTGCGGACAACCGACCGTTCAGATTGATAGAACAGCTTATTTAATTTGCTTTACGGCTACTAAACGGGGCAGACATTTTGCTCTTTGCTGTAAGATTGTTGTAGGCAGGCAGACACGCTCGGACTTCAAGAAGCACCTAGGTAAAAAGACACATCATCCAGGCAGCCAGTATTCAGCCACGTCTCCGAATCTACCTTACATAAATAGTCATCATCATTATCTCAGCCGATCGACGTCCACTGCTGGACAAAGGCCTCCCCCAAGGATCGCCATAATGACCGGTCCTGCGCTGCCCTCATCCAACAGGTTCCCGCCGCCTTCACCAGGTCGTCGGTCCACCAGTTACCCATGCTACGCTTTCCGGTATGCGGTCGTCACTCGAGAACTTTTCGGCCACATCCGCCATCGGTTCTGCGAGCAATGTTCCCGCCCACTGCCACTTTCACTTCACTAGCAATTATTTGGGCTATGTCAGCTAATATGGTTCTTCTGTGGATCTCTTCATTTCTGATTAGATCTCGTAGGGAAACTCCGAGCATAGCCCTCTCCCTTTTGGTGGCTTTCCGCTTTGAGTGAGCGACTACGTCTCTGTTCCTTATGTCATCACTGGCAACACACACTAGTCGAACACTTTCGTTTTTTAAATAGTTCGTTAAAAAAAAACATAAATAGTACCTATGTGTGAATGAGCAATTAATTATCAGGGCATTAAGGCACTATTGACTTACCTAGGTCCTGTTTCAAACCACACTACGTTGAACTCTACTTTATTCGAAGTTGAAGTGCTATGATTGCTTCGTTCTCATCCCTACTTAATAGGTACCTATGAGTGAACGCAAATATAGAGTACCTACCTATCTATTGCGTCTGAATTTCACTCATATTTGAGCCTATATAATATACGTCCCAATGCAGGCGTACCCTCAGGGGACTGTATGGACGTATGATTGTAGATATAATATACAATAATGTATTAATAAATTATTAATCGTAGGTACCAACGTAATATTTTACATACCTACCGGCTTGTTAACTAACCTTTAGCTATATAAGTAGGTACAGGCAAATACTACTCTTTAAAGGGATTACTAAGCTGAAGCCCCTAGTGTGCGTTCGTGACCCGTTTGCTGTCAACGGCGCATGCTTATGCTTCATATTGTCTGCAAGTTAACTTCGCTTAATTTAATAATAGTACTAATAGTAATGGTAATCTATTACCAAGGGCGAAGTGGGCAGTCTACGGGACGGGCTTGTAGAGGTTTGGTCGAGTGATTTGTTACGGCTAGTGAGTGGACAGTGGAGATGAGTGATCCTCCTCAAGTGGTGGTAGAGACTTGTAATGGTGTGGAGGATGAACATGATGAGAAGGATGACGCCGCTGACGTGGCTCATCAGAACGGAGATGATGGGTAGGTCTTAAATTGTGTTTTTACGTTGCTGATAGAGCTATAGGTTTGGTTGCTCGTTCAGCCCATCGGGCTTTAGATTTCAGATATTATCGTGATCGTTTTCGTCGGAACTTCATTGGGATAGAGTTGACATTTGAATGAAAATCTTCACGATAATATATGGAAAATCTTGTCTAGATTAGAATTCCATTAGAGTATTTAATAGTAATATAAATGTCGAAATCACATCACTAGTAGTCAGTGGTACCGTTTAACTTTAAAAGACTCACCGTACCACCAGGGGTATGGCCAGGGGTACGAACGGTGGGTCCGCAGGGTAAAATACCTATACCTTACTATCTAAAAATAATTAGTTCAGTACGAAGATATTTTTTGGTCTGCGCTGCGAAGACCAAAAAAAATCTTTGGTTGAGTAGATAGGTAAACCATGTTTGGGTAAGTGTTTGGGTCATGAGCATCACCCGTCACCAGTTTGGGACATTAGTCACAAAAAGTAAGTTGGTACTATCTAATCTAAAGTGTTTTTCAGGAATAATACTATCAGTTATAAATTAACAACATATCTATACTATCTATTATACTTTTTTTCTTGTTTTAAACTAAAAAAAGAGCTTTGAAGCCTTACAGTGCCTTACATATAAAAGTTTTACATACCTATTTTTTTTCTTTAGGATTTCCGTCACCGAAAAGACAGTGTGACAAATAAATCCCACCTACATAAATTGAGTAAATTAAGAAAAACACATTGGTACCAGAACGATCTAGGTTGGTAACGAACCGTCCTACCTATAGATGGTGTAAGGAAAGATATACTTAACCTTTAAACCACATACTCTACCCATATATCAAACTGAACAACTTTTTACTATGGGAGCAAACCTGTCAGAAGAAAAAAAGCTGTGTCCTACCTGCCGATTTAGACCTATGGGAGAGTAGATTTTATTGTTGTTCTGACAGGTTTATTCCAATGGTAAAAGTATTTCAGTTTGATGGGTAGAGTAGGTATGTGGTTTAAAGGTTAATGTTACTTGGAATGATTAATAACTGCCAAAAGCGTGATATCTCGTTTATGAAGGTACCAAGAAAGGTAGAGTAGACACGATCTGAAACTAACTAAACTTGAAATTGATAGGTATGTAGTAATTGCACTGTTGCTACCTACCATTCTAAAAAGCTTGAATTGGTTTTTTTTATTTGTAGATTGGTCATTGACCCCAAACTGGGCTGCCGTGTTCATTTTCCGAGTGACGTCATCCAAGAAACGTGAGTGCTATCCTGCTCGCACTAGACTAGAATACAGGTTGCCCGTGACGTCACTGCGTGTCCCTGACAACCAGTGCAGTGACGCTGCACTATGAATGACGTACTGCACTTTCACAGTTTCTTATTATACTCCCACTGTGCTGGACTGGACTCTACCTACTGCAGTTGTGATGCTATTGTTGTGACTTTGAATGCTTCCTTGCTTATTAGGTAATGCACGTAATATCACCTACTTTTTAAACGTATACAGGGTCAGACAGGGTGTAACAAAACACCCTAGTAATACTTAAGGGGGTGCTTCAGACTATCAAACTGAACAACTTTCACTACGGAGCCAACTTCGAAATCTCGAAATAAAAATCTGCTGTCCCATACAAAACTGCAATACCGGCTCGACTCAAATGTATGGGACAGCTTATATTTTTTATTTTTTCTCGATGTTGGCTCCATAGTGAAAGTTGTTCAGTTTGATGGTCTGAAGCACCTCCTTAAGTATTACTAGGGTGTTTTGTTACACCCTGTATAGAAATGCTTGTATTTATTTGACATCGATGTAGAAATTTTTAAGGTAGGGTAACCTAAGTTTAGTGTCAAAAATAAAAAATCTATAATGCTCTTAGAGAATACACCACCATAACTTTAAGGGTGTATTGTATTCAGACCGTGAATCTAAACAACTATCCCTATGGAATATGGGCCGAAAAATGTGAAAAGTTTTCGTGCCGTTCATACAAAAGTGCGGATCGGGTGACCGACCTCAAGTCGGACTATGGTTCTCAGTCTGTCCGGCCTTGGGACCCAATGGCTATGTTCGGCCTTGCAGAAAAATCACCTTGCAACTAGGGCTGCCACCTTTCAAAAACAATAGACCCGGAGATTTTAGAAATACCGTTTTATTACTTAATTAAAATAAAAATAAAATTTTAAGTTTGAATTACTTGTAAGCCAGGAGCAAGGGAAACGAGCTCGAGATTTTACTGCAATATAGTGAGATCAGTGCAGTACTATCTTAAGGTTGAAGAGGAGCGAGCGAAGCGAGCTCGAGATTTTGCTTCATTATAACTTGATTTTTCCAGCTCACGCTGAAATCGAAGCGATTCATGTATTAACGATCTTATGATTTCGCTACATAAAACTCGATTGTAGAGCGTAGAGTGTATGTAAATTTGAGAATAGTAAAAAAGCTGGAACTCTGAAACGAAATAACTCGGTTGTAGCTAGAGCTCAGTCTCAAAGCACAGAACCGTACCTAAATAAAAAGCCGAGCGAGCGAAGCGAGCCCGAATTTTCGAAGTACATTCTGACCTCATGGACTTTTGAAGAAAGTGGGCTCTAGAAACGAAACTATATTTTTTATTTTGATCGAAGATTGTCTAGTCTCCCCCTACTAAAAATGGTTTACTTCGCACTTGCCCAATCAGTCATTTCGTACTGTATTCCAGTATGGGGTGGCGCTTGTAAAACCCACTTATTACAAATCGAAGTAGCCCAGAGGTCACTACTAAAAGTAATGGCATCAAAGCCCTACAGGTACCCGACCACAGAGCTATATTCCTACTGTGACGTACTGACCGTTCGACAAATGTTCATTAAGGAGGTCACCATGAGACAGCATGCATCCCTAACCTATGATCCCTTAAAAGATATTCCCCGTATGAGAGGTCGAGTTTGCCCCTCTGTGTGCTATAAGACCTTCTTCATTAATAGATCCCAAATTTACCTCGGCCCATATCTCTATAATCGCATTAATAAAATAGTACATATATATAAACTTAACAAATACAAATGTAAAAAAACAATAACAAACTGGCTCAAAACACTTACATACGATAACACTGAACACCTTTTAACCACTGATCGGTAACATACACACAAACACACACTCACACACATACACACACCCCCCACACACACACCCCACACACACACACACAGACACACACCCCACACACACACACACACAAACATATATATATATTCACATATAATATACCCACACAGAACACTTATACCTAGCTACTAAGCTAAACCTACTTATAAATACCATGTTAATCTTACTTATAAAAATATTATGCTAAACTTACCTGTAACGTAACAAACATGCTAACCGTAGCTCACCAAACTGTAATCCTGGGAAGGCGTTGGTATCTCTAGAACTGGCCCAGTGCCGTGTTGAGGTCCAACGAGTCACAATGTAACTATACGTGTTTTTGTGTAATAAATATATTTTTAATTTTTTTTTTAATTTTTTAATTGTTTCTCGGTCTGACCCGGAGATATCGATCTTAAACCCGTAGCCCGGACATGCATCATGCAAACCCGTAGACTCCGGGTCAAACCCGGAAAGGTGGCAGCCCTACTTGCAACCCTATCCGCACATGTTAGATAACTTTAAACCTACCTACCTACATGCACTGCTACATGTTTATTTCTCTTTTCAGGTAAGTTCCGGATACGCTCCAAGTGCGAGCGTCAAAATAGACTTTACGATTTATTACTTAACTATAATGAATTTAAAAAAAAACAATTGAGGGTAAACTAAGTAGGTATAGTACCTACCTACATTACCTACCTAGTACGTATAGGTACCTACATTTTTAGCAGCAAATCAACTGTGATAATCTAAAAAGTTTTTTGAAAATGCAATGGTGTCTATCTTATCTATGTCGGTACCTACTTCTGGATTCTCTACGTTACCTACCTACCTATAGTGTAGGTAAATAGTTTAAAATGAAGCTTTAAATCTTAGGTCTACGGTCTACTTTATGAGGTAGTACAGTTGACCAAGAGAGGCTGAAATTCGTTTGCACGTTTATGACGTGCAAGGCAAAGGTAAATTTTTTATTTTTGACTTATTGTTTTGTTTAATCTAGAACAATTCAATTTCAACCTTAGCAATACTACAGTATAAGAAAAAGTATGTCAATACTAGTAATTATAGTAGGTACTTTGTAGTAATATACAGGGTGTAACAAAACACCCTAGTAATACTTAAGGGGTTGCTTCAGACCATCAATCTGAAGTACTTTCACTATGGAGACAAAGTTGAGAAAAAATAAAAAAATTCTGCCGTCCCATACATTTGAGTCGAGACGGTACTGCAGTTTTGTATGAAAGAGTGGTTTTTTTTTTCGCGATTTCGTTTTTGTCTCCATAGTGAAAGTTGTTCAGTTTGATGGTCTGAAGCACCCCCTTAAGTATTACTAGGGTGTTTTGTTACACCCTGTATAGCAAAAAGTTTTCACTATCTATACGAAGTTTTGTAAAACATAGACCACTTTCTTGACCGACTGTACACTAATCTAATATTCATTCCCACTTCACATCATTATAGCCAAAGTTATTTTTCTAAGGATACGTATCTATTTAGGTATTTCTATCCTATTTTCTTTTATCACGTTATTACAATGCGAAAAATAACAGTAGGTAAAAGAAACTAAAGTAATTATAGATATCTAATAAGGCTCACAGAGAAAATGAAGCTATTCTATATTGGTGTATTGTTTTTATTGGATCCTCTCTGCTCCGGTGGACACGTAGCCTAATAATTACATTTATTTGTGTTAGGTTTATGAAACTGACGTAAAAATGTATTGCGGATATGTTCATATTTCGCAGGAGGAATTGAGAAGATCTTTTACCTTTATATCCTGAAAAAAATTCGTGTAGCATCTTTATGCTCTTGAATTCTAGACATAACATTCTAAATATCAAACTAAACTAACTAGGTACATACATATAGTATTTTGTTTACATACATGTATATTCCGTAGTATAACTGCGGGACAAGGAGTGTTAACGGACTGCCCTCCGCAGACTGAAAAAAAAAAATATGATCATATCATTTGATGATATCATTTTAATCCATAGACCATACATATATTATGACCATAGATAAACTATATTGTTTTGATACATTTCAACACTCCCACTTATCAAAACAAACAGGCTTTACCTAATTACATATAATCCCTAATTTTTTTACAAATTTATAATGAGAAATAGCGTTCAAACCTTTGGTTAAGATGTCAGCAACCATTTTGTCCGTTGATAAATACTTAACATTAATAACTTTATCTTTCACAGTTTGACGAATGAAATGGTATCTGACATCGATATGTTTGGATCTACCATGTTGTGATTGGTTAGTTGCTAACTTTTGAGCACTCTGATTGTCACAATATAAGTCCAGAACAGTTAATTTACCATTCATTTCAAATAGTAATTTTTGCAGATATATGGCTTCTCTAGAGGCTTCCGAGAGAGCCATGTACTCGGCCTCTGTACTTGAGAGAGCAACAGTTTTTTGTTTTCTGCTCTGCCACGAAATGGAAGATCCAGACATTACAAAACAGAATCCTGTATAGGATTTCCGATCAACAATATCATTCGCCCAATCGGCATCTACAAAACCTACCAATGGCATCATTCCCTGATATTTTAAGCAGTAACATTTCGTTTTCTGTAAATATCTTAATATTCTCTTAGCATAGTTATAATGTTCATTACTATAACAATTATTGAACATACTTAAATAGCTAACAGAGTAAGCTATGTCAGGCCTGGTAAGAACAGCTAGATACATAAGACTACCTATCAGTTTCTGATAAGGAATTCCTGGCTCACATTGCTCTGCTTTCGCAATATTTACTTTACATTCAATTGGAGTATCTGCTGTATTACAATTTAACATTTGAACACCATAGCTAGAAGGACAGTCAGGTGATTCAGGATCTATCCCTTCTCCCACTGAATCCATATTCCCATCTAGTATGTCTTCCTGTACATTTCTTATCCAAATTCCTTGCGTTTCCTCATACGTCGTATCAGCATTTGCATCTTCCATCACAACAACGTCCCGGCTAGTCGTAATGATATTTGTGCTGGGATCATATAATCTATAGCCTTTAACTGTATCCGAGTAGCCCATTAGAATAAACTTTTTGGCTTTTCTGTCCCATTTCAATCTTCGTTCTTTCGGAACGTGCACCATTACTGGACTTCCAAATACTCTAAGGTTACTCAAGTCTGGTTTCTTGTTGTACCACATTTCAAAGGGTGTCTTGTTGTTTAATCCCGATGCCACACTTCTGTTTTTGAGATACACTGCTGTATTTGTAGCTTCAGCCCAAAATTTCTTATCAAGGTTGGAATCGAACAACATGCATCTTGCCTTCTCAACTACCGTCCTGTTCGACCTTTCACATAATCCATTTTGTTGAGGTGTATATGGATTGGATTTTTGATGCACTATACCCTCACTCTTCAAGTAGTTCTCGAAGTCTGCACTACAAAATTCACCTCCATTGTCGGTACGGAGAATTTTAATCCTTTTATCTTGATTATTCTCAACCATCGATTTAAACTCTTTGAATCGATTAAATGTTTCATGCTTACTTTTCAAAAAATAGATAAAAGTCATCCTGCTATAATCGTCGACAAACAGCAAGAAGTAGCGAGCACCACCGATGGATTGGATCTCCATGGGGCCACTTAAATCAGCATGAATAACTTCAAGCGTTTCAGTACTTCTTTCTCCAACATGTGAGAATGGCAGCCTAGCTAGTTTGCCCTCACAGCATATTTCACACGTACCTTTAGTGATATCTGTATAATCTGGGTAAGCGATTCCCTCAACAGCACCATTCTTCATCTTGTTCTGATCTTGATAGTTTATATGCGCCAACCTTCTGTGCCAGGTTTCCCCACTGACTACTGTCTGGGCAGCCAATAAATTTCCATCAGTTTGTAATCGGAGCTTATACACTCCTGTAGTTAGGTCCGCTACTGCAACCAACTCATTCTTCATGTTATAAATTTTACAGCATTTCTCTTCAAATGATACTTGATTACCTTTTCTAATCAGTTCGCTAACTGATAGCAGATTCGTCGTTAAACTTGGCACACACAGCACATGCTTCACTGTGATGTCATAATTGCAATCTGTAGCTATTTTAACTTCACCCGAACTGATCACTGGAACCGGTGTTTTATTTGCCACAATGATTTCTGGTAAATTCGACTTTATTTCATTCATCAGCCATTTCTGGTTCACCGTCATGTGAACACTGGCGCCTGAGTCGACATACCAATCATTTTTGTCATATTTTCCACTCATAAATGTAGCGCTAAAGGCATTAGTCTGCCTATTTTTACCTTTATTTTCTGGATTTTGCAAGAAAGGACATTGGTTTCTAAAATGGCCGACTTGCTGGCAATTGTAGCACGTGACGTGATCCCTGTTATTACTATTCGGCGGGTTTCTTGAACCACTTTGTTTATTCTGATTGTAATAATGTTTCTTTTGCGAAAATTTCGTTGCAAATGCCGCCGAATCATTTTCTCCACCATTCGATTCTTCCATATCAATTAGCTTAGTTTTTATAGCGTCCGAAGTGATTGAAATCCCGGAATTTTCGATCGCCATTATCATTGGCGCGAATCTCTCCGGTAGTCCCGCTAGTAATAACGTTCCGATCCATTCCTCGGTCAGAGGAAAACCTGTGCCTTTTAACCTCAATGATGTTTCTACAATCTTGTTCACGTAGTTTGTTATAGATTGACAGTTTTCTAGTTTTATTGAAATAAGATGCTTCAATAAATAAACTTTTCTTGTAAAACCAGAATCATCAAAAAGGCTCTTTAATTTGGTCCATAACTCTCTTGATGTCTTCGTTTCTTTTATGTGTACAAACAATGTCGAATCAATTGTTAACACAAGCTTCGCTCTCGCCTTTGCATCGTCTGCAGCCTTTACTTCTTCTGTTGGAACCGCCATGATGCAATGCGCCATTCCCTCTAACACAAGTAAATTTTCTGCTGCAAAGGTCCATTCGTCGTAATTTTCTCCATAAACCATACATGATCATATCCATGATTTTTTTCCTAATAAAACAAGTTGGTTATTCAGAGCAGACTACAGCATTTATTTTTTTTAATCCATAGACCATACATATATTATGACCATAGATAAACTATATTGTTTTGATACATTTCAACACTCCCACTTATCAAAACAAACAGGCTTTACCTAATTACATATAATCCCTAATTTTTTTACAAATTTATAATGAGAAATAGCGTTCAAACCTTTGGTTAAGATGTCAGCAACCATTTTGTCCGTTGATAAATACTTAACATTAATAACTTTATCTTTCACAGTTTGACGAATGAAATGGTATCTGACATCGATATGTTTGGATCTACCATGTTGTGATTGGTTAGTTGCTAACTTTTGAGCACTCTGATTGTCACAATATAAGTCCAGAACAGTTAATTTACCATTCATTTCAAATAGTAATTTTTGCAGATATATGGCTTCTCTAGAGGCTTCCGAGAGAGCCATGTACTCGGCCTCTGTACTTGAGAGAGCAACAGTTTTTTGTTTTCTGCTCTGCCACGAAATGGAAGATCCAGACATTACAAAACAGAATCCTGTATAGGATTTCCGATCAACAATATCATTCGCCCAATCGGCATCTACAAAACCTTCCAATGGCATCATTCCCTGATATTTTAAGCAGTAACATTTCGTTTTCTGTAAATATCTTAATATTCTCTTAGCATAGTTATAATGTTCATTACTATAACAATTATTGAACATACTTAAATAGCTAACAGAGTAAGCTATGTCAGGCCTGGTAAGAACAGCTAGATACATAAGACTACCTATCAGTTTCTGATAAGGAATTCCTGGCTCACATTGCTCTGCTTTCGCAATATTTACTTTACATTCAATTGGAGTATCTGCTGTATTACAATTTAACATTTCAAACTTCGTTAATAACTGATCTATGTATTGTTGTTGATCAATAGTTATACAATTATTTTGTTTGTCAATTTTGATTCTCATGCCCAAATATTGGCTGACTTGACCTAAGTCTTTCAATTCAAATTCTGAGCCTAATAATTCCTTTAATCGTTTTGTTTCCAAATCGTTATTTGAAAAAATTAAAAAATCATCTACGTACAAAACAATAATGACTTTTACATCTTTATACATTTTTGTGAATATACAAGGTTCCAAATCACTATTTTTGAAATTCAGGTTAACTAAACAATCTTTCACTCTTTCGTACCAAGCTAAAGAAGATTGCTTTAGACCATAAATAGCTCTTTTTAGTTTTAATACCTTCCCACTGTCTTTAGACACAAAACAATCAGGCAATGACATGTAGATATCTTCTTTAAGATGACCATTTAAAAATGCTGTCTTAACATCTAAATGTGTAATGTCCAGTCCAAGTTGTACACTGAGCGCGAATAACAGTCTCAATGTTGAATGCCTCACAACCGGAGAAAATGTTTCACTATAGTCCAATCCGGGTTTTTGCATAAAGCCTTTAGCCACTAGCCTAGCACGATACCGCACTTTATTTTCACTATCAAACTTTTTTTTGAGTACCCACTTACACTGCACAATGGTTGAATCTTTCGGAATGTCAACGAGTTCCCAAGCCTCATTCTTCTCAAATGAATTGAGCTCCTCTTCTATGGCGAGTTTCCATTGTTCTTTTTCAGGGCCTTTTAAAGCTTCTTCAATCGTCAGGTCGTCTGCATCAAGACTAGCAGCATGAACATACCAACCATATCTTTCTGGTTTCTTAAGCATCCTTTTTGTTTTCTGATCCTGAGCAGAGTTAGCTCCTTCATTCTTTTCTCCTTCTGTAGTAGGTGAGACCCCATGAGCTTCAGGAACCATGGATAACTCCTCACTAGTTTCCTCCTCTGACTCTTCAGCATCACCATAGCTAGAAGGACAGTCAGGTGATTCAGGATCTATCCCTTCTCCCACTGAATCCATATTCCCATCTAGTATGTCTTCCTGTACATTTCTTATCCAAATTCCTTGCGTTTCCTCATACGTCGTATCAGCATTTGCATCTTCCATCACAACAACGTCCCGGCTAGTCGTAATGATATTTGTGCTGGGATCATATAATCTATAGCCTTTAACTGTATCCGAGTAGCCCATTAGAATAAACTTTTTGGCTTTTCTGTCCCATTTCAATCTTCGTTCTTTCGGAACGTGCACCATTACTGGACTTCCAAATACTCTAAGGTTACTCAAGTCTGGTTTCTTGTTGTACCACATTTCAAAGGGTGTCTTGTTGTTTAATCCCGATGCCACACTTCTGTTTTTGAGATACACTGCTGTATTTGTAGCTTCAGCCCAAAATTTCTTATCAAGGTTGGAATCGAACAACATGCATCTTGCCTTCTCAACTACCGTCCTGTTCGACCTTTCACATAATCCATTTTGTTGAGGTGTATATGGATTGGATTTTTGATGCACTATACCCTCACTCTTCAAGTAGTTCTCGAAGTCTGCACTACAAAATTCACCTCCATTGTCGGTACGGAGAATTTTAATCCTTTTATCTTGATTATTCTCAACCATCGATTTAAACTCTTTGAATCGATTAAATGTTTCATGCTTACTTTTCAAAAAATAGATAAAAGTCATCCTGCTATAATCGTCGACAAACAGCAAGAAGTAGCGAGCACCACCGATGGATTGGATCTCCATGGGGCCACTTAAATCAGCATGAATAACTTCAAGCGTTTCAGTACTTCTTTCTCCAACATGTGAGAATGGCAGCCTAGCTAGTTTGCCCTCACAGCATATTTCACACGTACCTTTAGTGATATCTGTATAATCTGGGTAAGCGATTCCCTCAACAGCACCATTCTTCATCTTGTTCTGATCTTGATAGTTTATATGCGCCAACCTTCTGTGCCAGGTTTCCCCACTGACTACTGTCTGGGCAGCCAATAAATTTCCATCAGTTTGTAATCGGAGCTTATACACTCCTGTAGTTAGGTCCGCTACTGCAACCAACTCATTCTTCATGTTATAAATTTTACAGCATTTCTCTTCAAATGATACTTGATTACCTTTTCTAATCAGTTCGCTAACTGATAGCAGATTCGTCGTTAAACTTGGCACACACAGCACATGCTTCACTGTGATGTCATAATTGCAATCTGTAGCTATTTTAACTTCACCCGAACTGATCACTGGAACCGGTGTTTTATTTGCCACAATGATTTCTGGTAAATTCGACTTTATTTCATTCATCAGCCATTTCTGGTTCACCGTCATGTGAACACTGGCGCCTGAGTCGACATACCAATCATTTTTGTCATATTTTCCACTCATAAATGTAGCGCTAAAGGCATTAGTCTGCCTATTTTTACCTTTATTTTCTGGATTTTGCAAGAAAGGACATTGGTTTCTAAAATGGCCGACTTGCTGGCAATTGTAGCACGTGACGTGATCCCTGTTATTACTATTCGGCGGGTTTCTTGAACCACTTTGTTTATTCTGATTGTAATAATGTTTCTTTTGCGAAAATTTCGTTGCAAATGCCGCCGAATCATTTTCTCCACCATTCGATTCTTCCATATCAATTAGCTTAGTTTTTATAGCGTCCGAAGTGATTGAAATCCCGGAATTTTCGATCGCCATTATCATTGGCGCGAATCTCTCCGGTAGTCCCGCTAGTAATAACGTTCCGATCCATTCCTCGGTCAGAGGAAAACCTGTGCCTTTTAACCTCAATGATGTTTCTACAATCTTGTTCACGTAGTTTGTTATAGATTGACAGTTTTCTAGTTTTATTGAAATAAGATGCTTCAATAAATAAACTTTTCTTGTAAAACCAGAATCATCAAAAAGGCTCTTTAATTTGGTCCATAACTCTCTTGATGTCTTCGTTTCTTTTATGTGTACAAACAATGTCGAATCAATTGTTAACACAAGCTTCGCTCTCGCCTTTGCATCGTCTGCAGCCTTTACTTCTTCTGTTGGAACCGCCATGATGCAATGCGCCATTCCCTCTAACACAAGTAAATTTTCTGCTGCAAAGGTCCATTCGTCGTAATTTTCTCTGCCTATTAGCTTCGGCACACTGAGAATATAATTCGTAGCCATCCTTGCTCAACACAACTAATCTAAACTGATTTAAAACGCAAATTTTAGTGACTGGGCACATAACCTAATAAAACAAGTTGGTTATTCAGAGCAGACTACAGCATTTATTTTTTTTAATCCATAGACCATACATATATTATGACCATAGATAAACTATATTGTTTTGATACATTTCAACAACTCAGACCATCAAAACTGAACAACTTTCAATATGGACCATTATGGACCCTACCTCAGGAAACGCGAAATAAAAATCAGCTTTTTCATACAAAACTGCTGTACCTACCCGAGTCAAATGTATGGGACAGTATTTTTTTCGCCTTTCCAGGGGTAGGCTCCGTACTGAAAGTTGTTCAGTTTGATGGTATGAGTTCACAACCTGTATAAGAATACCTATACTTGCTATCATTTCAGTAAGGTCCGTCACACACATACGGAATTGCAATCCAGAATCCTGAATCAGGATTACGATTTCGTATGGATTTTCCCCCTCCACTATTGCGTTCGGAATTGTACAGCTACTGTCAAATCCTATACAAAATCAAAATCCTGATTCGGAATTCCAGATTGCAATTCCGTATGTGTGTGACGGACCTAAGAGGCCTTTTACCGCTTTACTCAATCAAGAATACCTGATATTAAAAAAACCGACCATATTGTCGGACTCCCATCATGACAGGGTCGTAGATAGTGATTATTATGTTGAGCCATCAGCGTAAGCGAAAAGTTTTTAATCTAAGCGTTGAGCGCATATATCTCGAGATACAAGCATTATAATGACTTTTATATGGGTGCTTTGTCCCAAGTTACAAGAGCTATCTAACGACATCTAACTCGCTTGAGTAGAAAACAATTTCTTCCCAACCCACTTTTATAAGGAGAGACGAAAAATTGTGTTTCTTAATTACCATGAAAATGAAGGAGTAATTAAGGCGGGGCATACCTACATACAGACAGATAGACAGACAGACATAATGGACGAAAGTGATAAGGGTTCCAGTTTGACTAAGGATAGGGATGTAGTGGTGAAATGAGCAAATCTGCAGAAGAATATACGCTGTAGACAAAATATCGATCCTTCGCGAAGTCTACCAATCCGTATTGGGCATACGTGGTGGACAAACGCCCATACAACCACACTGAGCGTAGGCCTGTGACATGCAGTGGGATGTATACAGGGTGTTACAAAAATATAAATAAACATTTTAGGGGGTTAAGACCATCAAACTGAACAACTTTCACTACAGGACCAATATCGAATTCGCGAAAAAAAAATCTGATGTTCCATCATCATCATCATCCTCATATCAGCTAAAAGACGTTCACTGCTGGACATAGGCCTCCCCCAAAATGGGGAGATTTGCCATAATCGCCAAGATGCGAAGCGTTTGCGATGTTCCATACTAAACTACAGATCTACTCGAGCTAAATGTATGGGACAAAATTTTTTTTTTTTCGCGATTTCGATGTTGGTCCCTTAGTGAAAGTTGTTCAGTTTGATGGTCTCAACAACCCCCATAAAAGATTGAAATGTTTATTTTTACTTTTGGAACTGGATGAAAATAATGATCTCAAAACATTCTCTATTGAATGTTAAAGAAAAAGTAATCGTATTTTTTATTTTTTGACATCACATACGGTCGACGCGAAATGAAGCGACGCGACGAAAGGGTCGCTGATTTAATAAAATATTTTGCCGTTAAAAAAGAACAGAATTTCAATAGAAATTGTTGAATTACTACTCAGACTGAAAGAGATAAATTATATCCCTCTAAGAAAGAATATAAATCTTGCGCAACAAAAACGGCAATCTGATTCCCGAAGAACTTTACTTGCTTGCCTTAGTTAGCTACAAATTGACAAAAGAAAGGTCTGCGGTATCTTTAAGTTGAGATATAGACCTACTTTTTGTTTCATTAGATGGACCTAATTTTTCATGGGAAATACAGGGTGTAACAAAACAGAAAACACCTTAGTAATACTTAAGGGGGTGCTTCAGACCATCAAACTGAACAACTTTCACTATGGAGCCAGCATCGAAATCGCGAAAATAAAAACCGCTCTTTCATACAAAACTGCAGTACCGTCTCGACTCAAATGTATGGGACGGCTGATTTTTTTTATTTTTTCTCGACGTTGGCTCCATAGTGAAAGTTGTTCATATTGATGGTGTGAAGCACACCCTTAAGTATTAATAGGGTGTTTTGTTACACCCTGTAGAAATATTAATGAAATAGTGTGAATCATTGTCAAGATACTTAACTTAAATAATTTATGATTTAGGTAGAAATATGTGTTCGCGTTTGGTACAGTTATGTATCAACGAATATAGGTACACTTTAGTACTATACTACGACGTGAAACAAAAGTGTATGCATCTTTTCGTTGCTATCTGTAGGTACGTGTAATAAAACATTTATAAGAAACGAGCTTTTACCCGCGACTTCGTCCGCATAACAAAAAAAGTTTCATCAAAATCGGATCAGTAGTTTTTGCGTGATACTCGAACAAACAAACACCCAAACAAACAAACAAACAAACAAACAAACAAACAAACAAACAGACAGACAAAAAGTCCAAAAATTGGTGATTTGGAATCAGGGACAGGTAAAAACCATATCGTAATCTTTTTTTTGTAAATATCTTCAATGTACAGACACACTTCTGTTACAGTTTTATAATAGTTTAGATAAGTACATAGTATATTATTTCATCATCATCTCAGCCGATAAACGTCAATTCTCCTACCAAGGCAATACACAAAGTGGAAAGATCATAACAAAAGAAGTACTTAGTCGAATGCAAAAAGTATCAATGTAAGGTAAATGATTATATTACGCATGTACCTTGTATAATTTTAGGTAGGTACCTAATTCAATACACGCGACGCGACGACGATGTAACAAAACACCCTAGTAATATTTAAACGCAACTTTTATAGAGAAAACAATAAATTATCTGCAGTTTTATACAAAACTTCCAAGTACCTACTCGGCTCAGGATGATGTTTTTTTAGGGTTCCGTCGTACCCAAAGGGTGAAAAGGGGACCCTATTACTAAGCCTACGTTGTCCGTCCGTCCGTCCGTCCGTCCGTCCGTCCGTCCGTCCGTCTGTCCGTCCGTCCGTCTGTCCTACCTATTTAGGGCTGTAACTTTTGAACCGTAATAGCTAGACAGTTGAAATTTTCTCAGATTATGCGTTATTACGGCGGATTTGTTAACAAATAATAAAAATGACAAAAAGTTAAAAATTAAGGGGGGTTCTCAACAAGAAACTAGTTTTTATCAACGTTTTTTCTTCACGCTCTATCGTAAAAACGGTAATACATACAAGCGTCAAACTTAGTGTGATTATAGAGCAAACTCTACAGAATAACAAAAAATACTAAAAACCGGCCAAGTGTGAGTCGCTCTTGCGCTAAAGGTCTCGGACAAAAAAAGTTTTTTTTTCTAAGTTAATAATGTTGTGTTCTGTGGTGGTGTGGTACGGAACCCTCGGTGCGCGAGTAGCTCGACTCGCACTTGACCGGTTTTATTTTCAATTTTGTTTCTATAGTCAATAGTGAAAGTTGTACAGTTTGACGATTTAGGATTTAGATTTACTAGCGGGTTTCGTCACACCTTGTATAAGCAGGCATTATTGGCATCCGAGCTACTTTGGTCACAGAATAGGTAATAGTACCTGTATAGTTCTACACAGTTTGGTGCCCGACGGGCAGGAAGAAAAAATTTGTTTTTTTACGTGAGTGTCTTCGATAAAGTATAGGGTAGATTTTGGAACGCCGCTCGGAAAATGGCACCATTAAAACAAAGCACAATCTGGCAGTGTGCATTGTTTCGCTCTCAGTCGCTTATCCGATTATATTAGACCGTGCCTGCAAAAACAACTCACGAAAAGTGCAAAAACCAATATGGAGTGTCATACTTTCAGTAAGTATCGCTTTGTAATCACATTATCTTCAATATTTGTCATATATCATGGCATTTAATCACATTTTTTCAATATTTTTGTTCATTTACAACCACGCGGCAAGCACGCAACTATCCCTTTCACTCTCGCCTACGCGAGTATAAGCGAAAAAGAACCGAGGATTATGTCGCCGTACTGTTCTAACGCACACCAAATTAAATGAGCACGTCTCGCTCCGCGTGTGCTGTTCTCGGCGATGACCTTGATTCCGCAGTTCCAAAATGACGTTACACGCATATCCTTTGAGACGATTTTGTGCTTTATTGCTATAGCAGTAAAGGAAATTTCAAAATGAATATTTTTTAATAAGTAAAAACTAAAACAAATGGCTTACGACGTTATTACCGAGCATTATGGTCTATGTTAAAATAAAAGGCTGAGGAGGTATATACCGTAGTTATATCTGTGTAAGTATGAATTGACGCGGCGCCGCAGATTGGATGTGATTTTGTATAAGACTGTTTGTCTATTCTATATTTGGTCGCAGGTGAGTGTTAAAACAATCAACGCAATTTTAATTCAAAAATTTTTTATGCATCTTGATTACCTATCTGTAAATTACATAATTTCGAAATGAAATAAAGTTGTTTGTTAATATTCCAGACTAATAATAATAATGCCCTGACCGTATGAATATGGTTTATTTATACAAAACGCCGAAAGGCAGCATTTCTGATCTCGAACATTTGAATTGCTAATGAGTTTTAATATTAAAATATAGGTGTATTGTATACCTAGTTATATTAGATATCTGCTTTAAATTGAAATTCTTGTGTCAGATCCAGCAGCTGTGGTTAGGATACCTACCTATAACCTAGGTATCTATCTATAGGTATTCTATATAATACTTTCTTAATTGTCTTACTAATGAATTTGCTGGTTTTGGTGAATAATGCGGTTGATTATTTATTCAGGATAATAACAGATTTTATTTTAATAGATAAGAACATATTCCGTGGTGGTCCAGTGGCAAGTAACCTTGCCTGCCGTGCAGGAGGCGATGGTTCGATCCCCGTCCAGGCCGACTCGAACCAATGAGTTTTTCGGAATTTATGTACGATTTGTAACACCACAGGCTTTTCGGTGAAGGAAAACATCGTGAGGAAACCTGCATGCTTCAATTTCGAGACATGTATTGTACCTACTGTCCATTACAAGTGGCGACGGGCTCACTCACACTGGATAGATTTTCGGTACTACAAGTGAAACGTGGATGTTCTGAAGTTTCAGAATATCTCTGACTACCCTCTCGGGGAATATAGTCGTGAGCATATGCTATGCTATGCTAGAACATATTCTACAGATTTGAATAATCCAAGAATCCGCGAGTTTGCAACTAGTCAAATCAGCCACTCTTTATCAAACGTCAAAACATGAGCTTTGTATGAAAAATTGTATACCTGTTGTATACTAAATCATGCATAGTGACGTCATTGTTTGTCTTCGTCGTTTCGATACTTTTTCTAGTTTATCCTTTTATCAAAAATAGTATTCAAGGTACAGAATTACTGAAAATGTAAGTATAGCATTATTTCCCAACCTATTTTTTACTGAGAAGATTAAACTATAATAAATTGGATGCAGTCAACATTAAAGATTCAATGTACCTAAATATTGTAATCACTGTACCTAAGGTGTACCTACTGTTACAAATAGGGTCCTTGGCATGATCAGACCATCAAATTTTGCTTGTCACGGTTCTACCATTTCGTATTAGCTCAAATGTGTTTTTGGACATAAAACAATCCTTGAGATTGCAATATTCCCAAAATCTCCCGATACTGGCAGAAATGCAGTGCCAGACACAAAGCAAAAAAGTTTAGGTCACCTACTTAGGTAGCATATTCTTATACAGGCAGGACATAACAATTCAATGCCTAAAGTTAACATGAAAGATGTAGCCACAAATAATGAAAGTTCCACTTGAATTACAAACATAATGTTAATAAAAAACACATTATATTTTGTATTGATGTAGATAATCTAGTGAAAATATAGTTTTCCGAAAATACATTTATTTTAATAATAGCTTTTGCCCGCGACTTTGTCCGTGGAATTTTGGAAACCCCAAGTATCCTATGTTACTTCTAATACCTACAAGAATATGTGTAAAGTTTCATGATGATCGGTTAAGTAGTTTTCGCGTGAAAGCCTAACAAACAAACTTACATTCACATTTATAATATTAGGGATAAGTACCTACTAGTCACATTTCTTAGTAAAATTTCATGTCGTTGCCGCGTCGTGGTATCTTTCAGATCTTAAGTGCGATTAGACGTTTGCAGCGATCGTATGAGTTTCAGTAAACAGTTTAAGCGTGCTTAAAAGTGCGGGTAAAATGCAAGGAATTTAAGGCATTAACGGGACAGGGGCGAGGGCGGCAGGCGCGGCCGCCCGCCCAGCGGCGCGGCGGTCGCGTCAGTCGGGGCTCTCTGCCTCAACGTTTCAGGCGCGCGGTTGAAACGCCTCCTTAATAAAATACGCGATCTATTGTCATCGTAAACATAGTGAGACTTGAGATTCGGAAAAGAAGCAAAAACTTTTTTTATTGTGAGTGTTCAAGAGTTGGTTGGTGCAACAGCTGGAGGCATGTGCGGCGGTGACCACGCGGCCGCGGCCGCTGGGTGATCACCCACGTGAGCCTGCACCTTCGCTACGATCTCTGGTAAGCTCACCTTTTTAATTTTAATTCATCACTGCCACTATGATTACAAGGGTTTTTATTAAATGTTTCTATTTATAATCTTTACAAACATGTTTTTGGTCAACAAGTGATTAAATTTAATGATTGCTAATTGAGTGAAAGGTGAAAATAGGTACGTAGGGTTCTTTATAAAATACTTGAAGAAAGTATTTCGCTTCTAATCAACCTACAATTTATTCAAGGAGTTGTACAATAATATTTCAATCTAAAATATGTCAAAAATTCAGGTAACATACTTAAAGCCTACTCATCTATTATTTTCTTTGAACTTTGAAAAGTGACGTTACTGTGGTAAAATATCATTTGACCAAGAACATTGTATATACAGGGTGTTACAGAAGTAACAATAAACATTTCAAACTTTAAAGGGGGTTGTTGAGACCATCAAACTGAACAACTTTTACTATGAGACCAACATAGAAAAAAAATCTCTTCAGAGATAAGCTCGCCCTTTGTAAATTTTTTCTCAATTTTCTGTATTTATATGTCAGTGTGTAAAATAAAGTGTTATAATAATAATAGAAATCGCGAAAAAAATATATATTTTGTTGCATACATTTAGCTCGAACAGATATTATGTAGTTTAGTATGGAACATCGCAAACGCATCTAATCATGGCGATTAAATCTCCCCATTTTGGGGGAGGTCTATGTCCAGCAGTGGACGTCTATCAGCTGATATGATGATGATGGAACATAAGATTTTTTTTTCGCGATTTCGATATCGGTCTCGTAGTGAAAGTTGTTCAGTTTGATGGTCTAACTCTAAACCACTCCCTTAAATGTTTATTTGTATTTTTGTAATACCCTGTATACAACATTTTTGCATTTGACGAGTGTAGGTATAAAAAACTTGAACACTTACCTACTTACGTATTCAACAATACCTACCTACGTTTCAAAAATATGTAGGTATAGTTTTATTGTATCTAGGGTATTATTGTATGATTATTTATTTAATAGCTAATAAACAGTAATTTAGACTTCCCCGGATCCAAGCAGGAAGACAAAAATGCCATACGACATGATGATGAACAGTGACTTTTAAAAACATAGATTTTTAGTTTTTTTACACAAGAAAACAAGAAATATCTAAGTCTGTAATCTGTATGTAGATCATGTTTTTGAGCGGTGTGGAACAAAATTTTAAAAATTCAACCATACAAGTAGGTAAGGTAAGGCTGGTAGACACCAGAAACAACACACGGAACACACACGGACAGGACAGACGGACAGACGTCCGTTCCGTGTATTCAAAAAACAATGCCTAAAAATGACGCCTTTGTTCTTTTCGCCTATTTTTTTAGCGCGGCCATCAACCAATTTTGATATAACAGAATAAAGTTACAAACAAAACTTGTATGACTAGTAAGTAAATCTGTAAACTCAGTCCGAATGTAGATATTATTATAAAGGCTTGAAGTAAACGAAATGAATATTTATTATCGACTTCAAGCCTTTATTATCTCCGTTCGGACTGAGTTTAGGGATATACATACATATACTCGTAATAACAAGTTTTGTTTGTTACTTTATTTTGAACTAAAATATTCAGGTTTGGTTGATAGCCACGCCAAAAAGTCCAAAAACAACGGCAAAAAATAAGGCGCCAACCTTCCATACAAAACACAACATTGTCTTTTCGCTTCGTGCATATAAATAAGTAATTGATTAAGTCACTGCCTTTCGTGACATCCATTCGTACTACAAGTTCCTTAAAACTTTTCGGTTTGAGTCTACCTGCGAAGGACAGTCTTGGCTACAATGATGATAAACCAGAGCAAAGAAAAAACCTACCCCAGACCAACTTAAAAACGTAACGAAGTAATCAGAACGGGAATATTTTAAACATGCAACAAATAACAGATCGACTCGATAGAAGAAGAAGACCTGCAGTGTAGATAATAAAAATTGGTTTCGGAATGTTCCTATTCTTCGTACGATGATCTATATTGGCCGAGTGCTAGGTAGGCTAGGTACCTACTATATCTACAATAACAGTAAAACAGTAATTTTGTAACTGAGTCATGAATCGGTTTTCAATACTAGCAAACAAGCAGCTTATAAACTCTGCCAACATTTGAGTCAATAGAGTAAATTAGTAAAAAGTCAGTTCAGAGTTTCGTCTACAGATATGACACAAGGAACATATTTTACTCTAGTCTTATCATATATTTTATGTGAAGCTACCTATTCTTAAATGCAAGAAGCTGTGAGTAAAATTTTTAGGCAATCGTTTCTGTAAATCATATTATTCTAAAGACAAAAAGAAAAACGTGCAGGCATCAATAATAATAGTCTCGTTTCGATTGTAAGATTGGTAGATAAATAATAAAATTTTGTGCCAATTAAAATCATTGTTTGCGACTGTACATTATTGTTTCTTTTTGTTGTTTTGGGTATGTTTTTTATTGTACCCCGATAATTTTTATCGAATTACAATTTTTACATTGATTTTTAATCGTAAATCAAGATTATGTTTTTTAACACTTGTAATCAACTTGTATTGCCATTTTACCGAATCGCTACAAATCTGTAGATATAGTTCTATGATTGTATTGTTATGTAATTAACATTATCGCAGCTTGATTTATGGACATTATTCGAGTTCCGATATCTACTAAAATTATCTTTACCCTAGATATAACCAAATGAAGAAGTTCTCACTATTGCGTGTGCCATGGACTTATTAGAAAGGGACTGAGCGTGGACTGAGCACTTGCGTGTCATAACGGGAAGACAAACCAGAGAATTGTATCTCTTTCTAACTATAGTGTGTGTACAATAAACAATAAAAAGCGGCCTAGTGTGTGTCGGGATCAAAAATTAATAGTCTGTACCTACTTAAGTGCGAAGGAGATACTCACTTGCGATACGAATTAAAATAAAAAACCAGCGAAGCGCGAGACACCAGTGTTCCGTATCACACCACCAAATTTTTATTATAAATATGCTACAATGGCGTGCATTACCACCAGGCACAAGTAGGCAAACAGAACTGAAAAAAAACCTATACGGTGTTTTCAGCATAATTGTGCCCACGACTGTACCCCGACTGCTATCAAAGATATTTTTAGTACTCTACCTACCATATTTACAATCCCCATTTCGCTGAGAGTGCCTGAATTCTGTCCAGCACCAGCACCAGAGTGGCAAGTAGGTAGATAGTGAGCATGTTGGTCACCAACTTGCCACTGGTTTGTATACTGTTTCACGTTTAACTTCTTACATATTTCTTCATAACACTGCTCTCTTTATTGACGATCAATCTTCGCTAGTTGATGAATATTATTAACCACGACAAATCAAATGAAAACTGCGCGAAAATATTTGAACTGCACGTAATTTATCGAAACACATTTGATCTTTCACTACAAACCTTACTTTATTTATAATTTGTTAATATTAACAAAATACACTGCTAGAAACAAAATATTCCGCTAATTTCTACCAAAACACATAAAAAACAATTGAAACAATTGAACACGCTCGGAATTCAACAAACTGTCAAAGTCAAACAAAACAAAATCGGCCAAGGGCTGCGTTCCGAACCTACGCCCCAGGTGCACCCCGAGTGCAATTTTTCGCACTAAACGCCGTTCAAGAGTGCTATTTTTGAAATTCACACATCTTGATTCGTATACGAATAATGCATAAATTCCATAGAGTTTGGTATCACTTTCGTATACGAATTAGGATGTGTGACTTACAAAACCAGAGCCTCGGTGAAAACGTTCTTACCAGCGAGTTGAAAAAACAACCGCACCCAAAGGTCCTGAACGCAGCCAAATGAACAACGTCAAGAGCGCGCATGCAACCAAATAGCGAAGATGCAATCTATCAATGAGATGCCAAGCGCTTCGTTGTTTTCACACGAGGTTGGTTAATACATTACGCATGCTTATTTTGTGACAGTAAATAGCGAAGGTCAAACGTCACGTATTATCGCGTGGTTAATTCGTACTTTGCATTTTTGTCGTATAGTTTTTAACAAGTGTAAATGCATAGGTAACCATAGATCGTTTGTATTGCGTGAGCTTGTGCCGTTTGAAAACTGCCTATTGCGCGCTGCGTGCGTGCGTTTGGGGCCCACCCGAACTTCGGACAGTTCTTGCGCGCCATATTTGAATGTGGAATTAAGCTTTTGGATGCTTTATTTGTTTGCGTTTATAGAGTATGAGTGTAAATTGTTAGTTGATTAATAATTAATGAGGAGACAGGTAGGCACTGCCTAATTGCCTATATGCACTGCACGCGCATGTACAATAGTTGCGTTAGAAATAGACTGACACTTTTAATGCTTTTCATGAAACGAAATGTTAATCCATCAAGTCTGAAAGTAACAAAAGATTAAAAATAAACTCGCTAACAGCAATATGTGTTTAAACGGCCATAAACCTGATTTCAACTCCGAATTTCACCGGAAAGAATAAAAGGTTCGTTCCAACTAAATATTTACTAACTATAAAACATGTTGCTAATGATGTTTTGCATCCAGCATTCGTTTTCTATATTTCCACATAGCGACGCCGAGTGAAGAACTCGTAGATAAGTGCCAAAGAGATAATTTTTCAGGAGGAAGAAAAAACCGCATTCTATAACTTTTTTGTTAGTTCGGGACAGGTCTACTACCCAATATGCTTGTATGTACCTACGCACAGACTCAAGGGATATAGGTACTATACTTTCTACCGGAAGCGCAGACTACTGAAATAATTATTGAACAATGCCGATTGCGATGAAATAAAAAAAAAACTATATGTTATTTTAAACTAAACCCAATGTTTTCCTGAAAATCCCGTCCTGATTGGTTCAGAAGTTTTCAAGCGATGCGTACACAATCAAAATAAATAGACAAACATAGGTAATAACTAGGGCAATAAAAAGACAATAGCTAGGAGTGATTAAAATGTCCTAGACAAATAGGCACAAATTCCAAGAATAATCTTTATGGATTCTATAATGCAATGTTTTTTGCAAATTTTCAAGCCAATTTAAGAATTTTATAGTTTGACAGGGTCAAGATAGGATAGGGTGACCATAAAGGCATCATATAGAGGAACTGACAGCTGAGAGAGCGAGATGTACCAAGCGTCGCCACTGTATAATAGAAAGAGATACGTGACGCGAGGCAATAGAACCGTTTTTGGGAACTTGTCAGCACAATCGACTGGGTAAATATTCGTGCTCTGTGAATAATTAGTGAATCTAAAGTGAAGTCGTAGATTATTTTGTGAAATATACTAACACTATTTCATTAAATTACCTACGATTTCACGTTAGATTCACAATTATACACAGAACTCGAAGTTTTAGGGTGCCGATAAGTGCCGACAAATGAAAAAAAAACGTAATAACTTTATGAG
Source organism: Agonopterix subpropinquella (assembly GCA_922987775.1). NCBI lineage: Eukaryota > Metazoa > Arthropoda > Insecta > Lepidoptera > Depressariidae > Agonopterix > Agonopterix subpropinquella. Next base: position 12,747,225 of record OV277702.1, read on the forward strand.
GGTGACAGATGAATGGAAGAGGATGACATATTGCGCCGACCCCAAATAATGGGACATGGCATGTAATGGGCAAGAGAGTGATGATTGTTTGACAGGGTCCATGTCCTGAATATGGGAAGTCCATGGCTCGGCTAAATAAACGATTAATTTCTTAATTTCTTCTAGGGGGTGCTTCAAACCATCGTACTGAACAACTTTCACTATGGATCCAACTACGGCACTTAAGAAATTAATCGTGTATTTAGGCTACGAAATCGGTGTTTTGTTACACCTTGTATAACAAAATTTAATAAAATACTTAACAATTATTGCAATAAGTGTAATTGCACTTGCAATCTAACTTGTAGCGCTATTCTCAAAACTAAAGCACAAACGGTTTGTAGGTGATAGCCAGTATAACTAGAGCCACGTAAAACCTAAATAAAAATATGAACATAGGTCAGTGTAGAGTCAGTTTATATACTGGCTATCACCTAAACATTTACGTTTGTACACATTTATCAGGTTAGTAAAACTAGTAGGTAAGTAACTCTTTAGTTATCTGTACGATAATACTTAGGTACTAAAAACTTCGCAATTGTATCCTAAAACGTAATAAGTAGGCCCTGAAGCGCAAGCCCAATAGGAAGAGTGTAATACGGAATCTTGAACAACAATGAATTTAAAAAAAAGGTGCCAAGGTGCGAAGGTTCTGCGAGACCCACAGAGGAACACCTTCGAACGTGAGTTTGTACGTTGTAATAATGAGAAAGTGTCAAAACTTCAAACCCCACTCATAACAGTAATATATAAATCTATGCTCATAACACGAAACCTCTCTCAACTCACAAACAGAATGACAACTCAAACAGAATTCGCTCGAATTTTCACAGTTGCAACGTAACTTAATACCTATATCTTTATTCCATTATTTGGGACGCAACAATATCTAGAGTACCTAGATACCGACGTACTACAACTATTCCATAATGTTTTACCGCCTGCCTGACGCTAAACCATCTTTGAGAATAAATTAATATAGCGTACCTTACATACTTAATGTGAATGTGAAATGATTAGGTACTCAGATGCGCATGAACGGGATCTTACATTACAGTATTCATAAATGCATAACCCTTTGGTGCCCTGAGACAGAATTAAGTTTCCAGCTGGCTGGCTTGATTCCATCTACCAACAGAGCGAGCGGAGACCCTCTACAATTAGATATTAGCTGCAGAGAGTAGGTAAAAAGCAGTTGCTCTCTGACTAGCACTTGAAGAGTCCATTACAAAATTAAATGTCATAAAAGTTTTTACATGAAGGGGCTATGGCGGCGGTAGTGTATATTTTCTTTGCTATGGCAGTGAAGGAAACGAAGATGGTAGTTGTGGCAAATCTTCTGTCGTACGTGGATTATGGTCATGTTTGAAGGGAAATTAATGAAAATTCTGAATTAAAATAGAATGGAGGAGGGCAAAAGTCATGTTTTAAATTTTATAGTCTATTTTAAAGAAAAATTAAAACTAGGCAAGATAAACAAAGGTTTTTAAGATTGTAATAAAAATAGCATAACAGTGACATTGTTCAGATGAGTTGTATTTTTCTTGTACAGGGTGTAACAAAATACCCTAGTAATACTTAAGGGGGTGCTTCAGACCATCAAACTGAACAACTTTCACTATGGGACCAACATCGAGAAAAAATCAAAAAAATCAGCTGCTCCATACAAAACTGCAGTACCGACTCGACTAAAATGTATGGGATAGCAGATTTTTTTTATTTTTTCTCGATGTTGGCCCCATAGTGAAAGTTGTTCAGTTTGATGGTCTGAAGCACCCCCTTAAATATTACTAGGGTGTTTTGTTACACCCTGTATATGCATTTATTTATTTACCAGATTCCTACATAAAATGAATAAATAATACATTACATAAACCAAAAGATGTATAATCAAGCAATGTGAACGTAGATTCAGACTCGCATGCCCTGCACTCTTTCAGACTCTGACTTTAGATTTTCGATATACCTATTTCATCGAATGTAGTTCAACGAAAACGTTCACGACATATTATCGAAAATCGAAGTCGCCTACCCTAAGTAGAATCTTTCAAGAATTTATCCAATTTCAATATTACGCACAGGAATCCCCCCACTTTTCAATGTAACAAAGTTTTTGTCCTGAATTCGATTTCCACTTTGGCGCGACTTCATCTTGTTATTGACAACTTGCCTTCGTGTTGTTTGCTACGCGATGGAATTCGTATAATCTGGAGAGTGAATATTCTCTCTGGGCTGTTTTGTCAAAACATTTTCAGCCGTTTTTAGGGTTCCGAAGTCAACAAGGAACTCTTATAGTTTCGCTATGTCCGTCCGAGCGTCCGTCCGCGGCTTAGCTCAGAGACGCTTAGTACTAGAAAGCTGTAATTTGGCATGGGTATACATATTAATCAAGCCGACAAAGTGGTAAAATAAAATCATGAAAATAATTTTTTTTAGGGTACCTCCCCTACACGCGAAGTGGGAATGGAATTTTTTTTTTCTCTTCTACCCCATAATATGGGGTATCGTTGGACAGGTAATTTAAAAATATTATGGGTGTGGGAAAACCATTTTTCGATTTAGGGATCCGTTAGGGAATATTAAGCTTTAAAGTGAAAATTTTTGTTAGAGTCAAGTGTCCCCCCCCTCTCCCAGCTCAACGGTTGTAGTTGGAGATGTGAAAAAATTCGTGGAAATAGCATATATAACGAATTTAAAAGGAAAACTATCACCGCTAAGTAGGCTTTACAAGTTTACGAGTAATAGTCGATCAACCTATAAAATGTATTTTTTAGACTTTATTAGCCGTTCAACCGTAGTATAAGACAAAAAGCCTCCTTCTAAGTCCATATTATATTGTGACGGGCAGCTACGGAACCCTATCCTGCGCGTGGTCCGCAACGCACTTGGCCAGTTATTTTAAAGTTATTGAGTGACAATGCACTTTCTTTTTGTACAAGTTCCCGATACATTACCTTTTATTTTCGTTCAAATCCTTATCATTTTACAACATACTGTATGTTCATGTTGCGACCCAAAGTGGGAACTGGAGTACGATTTTTGAATCTCATACGATGAATACTCCAGGAGTGCGATTTTTGAAAGTCAAATCAGCAGTAGAAAAATGCGTATCTATACATTTTTAACTGCTGAGTTCAACAAAGTATGAGATTCAAAAATCGCACTCCTGGCCTCCGAAACGAGAGAATGCTTATTTTTTCGATTCTTAGCAACTCTCGCCGGACTACCTAGTTGGTTTCTCAGTGTTTCTGTAAAGACTCGAGCAATATTGACCAGATCTTTCAGGCTCAGAGCGTTTACTTGCTGTTCATGAACTTTACCTAGGTACGACAGTATAGATCGGGGCGCCTTGTATACCATCCTAAAGAAATGGCAGTGATAAACCGTAAAGATTTCGCTATGATATTGCTATGTACGTTAGGAAATAAATAAATTTAACAAAATTATTGATGATCTAAAAATACTTATAATTATTTTTTTCTGGTCCCACAAGTAAGCAAAAGGTACTCTTAAAAGAGTGAATCTTGTCTATTGTGTTATAGCGAGTGTTCAAATTACAGCTACAAAAGATTATAATTGGGTTGGTTAGATCCACTTAACTCTTGTTAACAAACCATTTTGAGGATTTCTCCAAAACTTTGGCGTCTCGAGTTATGTATAAATCATCTTGTATTTTTCTTCTTAGAAGGATAATAGGAAAGTCAAGATCGATCGGAGCCCTAAATTTTTTTGACATGACCTAGGAAACCAATAGGTAGGTGCCTAGAGCCTGTGTCTTCGTAGTTTCACGCAACATGAATTTCGAAAAATCACAGGCATACGAAAAAATATGCATAATTTCCTACTTAAAAAAGTGTTATTTACAAAATATACTACCCGTTCACGACCAGTTGGCCGTCGATGACCGTTACAAAATTTCCTCACAGGCACATTAATTGGTCCCGTCGACAAAAAATAATATAAAAGGCAAATAAAAATTTAAAATTAAAAGCGATATTAGTGACCGGGACGGATGTGCCGTACGTGGTTGCGTTGCTAAAGGTTATAAAATTGCGTTTATTAGGGTCTCTTAGGGGTGCGGTGCGGGGAAGTGGGAAGGGAGGTAGCGGCCAACTCGAAGTGAATGACTAGTAGGTAGGTAGAGGTACCGTAATATTTTTTGAATTAGAATCGAACTACAAAATGCCTAAGGCTTCGTGGGGTCTGGCGACGTCAATTTTATACAAAACTTTGACGCACAATACGCGTAGATGGTATTAATATAAGCAACTTTGTATATATTGAAAAATAGGCTAGAAAATTTAGATGTCGCGTATTAAATAACATTTGCAATTTATAATATAATTACGAAGATATGTATAATATAGTGTAATAATGTACGGACAAAGATGGCTTTTAAGAAATCGTGGGTCCTACTCTATAGGTATATGCTACTCTCCGACGCGATTTTTATTAGATTTAAGTTTTGAATAACATTATACCTACCTATATCATAAATGAGAAAGTGAGTTTGTTTGTTCTACTTCCACGCCTCAAACAATCTGTGTGCAAATAGCCTATGGCGAGAAGACGTACATTAAATTAAAACCATAGAGAAAATAACGCGCTCCCCTGGGGTAGAGATGTTGTATCGAACTGTGCACAGATACTCAACTGGGCCTGACGTCATAATAGCGGGAAGTAGCGTATTTAAATGTTAACCCTTCCCCTCACCCGTTTTTCACCCCCTTTGTTGGCGACAACATTTTCTATAGAAACAAGCCGATATGCCATCTCTTCTTACTCTATGATTAAAACACATTTTATCCACGAAACGAATGCCGTGCTAAAGCTGCCGGCAAAAGCTGTAGTTAGAATAATTTAATCTTCGGTTTTGATTGTTGTTCTTGCCTTGCATCACGCAATGTTACCTACAATAAAGTAAATGACTGCACTGCACATTCTAATCAAGCTGATTGTTTAATTATCGATGTAATCAGAATCACATTGTTTTTAGTTTTGTATAAAGATTGAAACGATGCATTCGCAAACGTCCTTATGGCAATTAAATAAATAAATACAAAGATTTTTTTTGTCTATAAAAAATCTTTGAATACATGTCTTGTCACACAAATTATCTAGCCACATTTAAAGTACCAGAATCTAGCCTGGACTTGTATTATGATGACTAGACAACGATATACAATACAACCTGGGCCTCTTCAAGGCAAGAGTGAATAGGCATCTTTCTAGGTAAGCATGCTACATCTTCGGCCTCATCATCACTGAACATCAGGTGAGATTGGGGTCAAATGTATGCAATAATATCGAACATAAAAAAAAAAAAAAAACATATATAGATACAAACATCCATGACTCGGGTACAAATATTCATATTATTAATATTCATTTTATTTTTATTCATCATACAAATATTTGTCCCTTACGGGATTCGAACCCGCGACCCTCGGCACAGCAGGCAGGTTCACTACCGACTGTGTTACCGGGCCGTCAAAACATTATTATTAACAATTTAATGTATGAATAAATAAAAGCCTTGCGTAGATATCACATTCGGTTTTTGTAGTTTATTATCCGTAGAGTTCATTGGTAGAGTTTATCGAAATTACTCCCCTACACGGAAATGCTTTCGGCCTTTTGTGTAACTGACGCTACATGATTGTTTATCTCCGCTTCGTTTATAATACTTACCAATTTTAAATAGCTATTTATAGAGATTTTTTCACTTTTAATCTCGTAATATTATTATGATGCATATCGGTATGCTTTTCTTCTTTGTGGTTACTAACATGACTTTGTTTAGAGCGTCTGAATCCTCTAAGTTTAGAGCTAAAGTCATATTTATTATACTTTCTTAAAATTAAGCTATGTATCTAATTGTATTGTCAGATAAATATACAGAGTGTTACAGAAGTAAAAATAAAAATTGAAAACTCTTATGGGGTGGATTAGACCATCAAACTGAATTGACATAAAAAAATCGCGAAAAAATCTTGTGTCCCATACATTTAGCTCGAGTAGATCTGTAGTTTAGTATGGAACATCGCAAACGCATCGTATCATGGCGATTATGGAAAATCTCCTCATTTTGGGGGAGGCCAATGTCCAGCAGTGGACGTCTATCGGCTGGTATGATGATGATGATTTTTTTTTCGCGATTTCGATATTGGTCCAATAACGAAAGTTTGATGGTCTTAAATGTTTATTTGTAATTTTGTAACACCCTGTATAGACCAATGTTATACCACGTTATACTAACTTAATTAGGTAACTATTATATAAATGTGAAAGAGTATTATGTAGTTTGTTTCTTCCATTATCACATCAACCGTTTAACCAATTACTTTGAAATTCGGTTCGGTAGATACATAATAGGTAATAGGGACAAATTGATTAAAAAAAGGCAAAAGCTTGTGTACAATTATGTTAGTTAATATTAGCTTTATCATAATTATGAATATTTAACTCGCTTGTGTATGGTCTTCACTTCAAGACGTGTGTGTTACGATCTCAGTGATGATATGTTTGATTTGTTTATGATGTATGATGAATTGTAAATACACATAAATAGAAACAGACGAGCTTGGTTCGCATACGCGCTATCGCTACGGGTATATTGGTATAGTTCGGGTAGCTTTATTGTACACAGAATTCAACAACTTGTTTGTCAGTTTAAATTGTCTGGAATTTGCGGTTGCCCTTCCAGATCCCGTTGTAGTCATGAGTTTAATTAGCTAGATACTAGATAGTTTTACTTATAACCGTATACAGGGTGTAACAAAACACCCTAGTAATACTAAAGAGGGTGCTTCAGACCATCAATCTGAACAACTTTCACTATGGAGCCAACGTCGAAAAAAAATATAAAAAAAATGTGCCGTCCCATACATTTGAGTCGAGACGGTACTGCAGTTTTGTATGAAAGAGCGGATCTTTTTTTCTCGATTTCGACGTTGTCTCCATAGTGAAAGTTGTTCAGTTTGATGGTCTGCAGCACCCCCTTAAGTATTACTAGGGTGTTTTGTTACACCCTGTATAGGGTCTTTCCTGATACGATGACGGTTTTTTATGGGGATGACGAAACCAAACTATTCAAACTCTATGGGTCTCAAAAAACTGTCTCTCTACTAGAACAGAATGCTTGAAAAGAAAATGTTGATTTACATTTTATTTTTAACTGTTGTTTAGCGAATTGTACTGAACACAGAGTCTTTTACTATAAATGAACTGTAGGTAAAAAGTTAATCTACGAATGAACATCGTTGAAACATCCGTGTTCATCACGAATAAGCTTCACTGACTTTGTTGTATCTCCCTCGAGCTCTGCTACATTATAATGCTCCCGAAATAGTATATTATGTAGAAACAGTATTATCAGGCTGGTACTTTCACTAACGTCTCACTGTCGGTGTTGTGTAGACTGTAGAGTAACGCACTGACGTCAATGCTGCTTTATGATTCAATCCGACGTAAACTCAGCTCTCGCCCAGCTGAGTGCAGCCCGCTCTAAATATAGAGGTATCTTAACAATTTCACACACGTTTACCGGCTTATTTACACGTATGTACTGTAGAGAAGATATGTTTTCGTGAATTCTCGAGTAATCAATCGGTCATTCTTTTTAGGTATTTTCTCATACGCCGTTTCCGTTTTGTTACCCGTCTTTCTGATGAATGACTGTGTTATATGTTTTATTTGTATTTTAAGTGTATTTATATCTGATTGTGGCTTGACTGTCTTTTGGCGGTGGGAGTCGTGTGAGGTAAACTAAACCATAAGAGGGAGGTTACACGGTCAGTATTTCATCAGTCTGGTCCATCATTCTGAATGACGCCAGAATGACGTCAGAATGATGCCAGAATGATGAGTTGGTTACACGATCAGTTTCCCATCAGTATTTCATCATTTACAATGGAATGATGGAATTAATTTTCATCAGTCTGGATGGATGGTTTACCATCATTCCGTCAGTCCATCTTTCTCCCATCATTCTAGCATCATTCTCCCGTCATTCAGACCAGACTGATGGACCAGAATGACGAAATACTGAACGTGTAACCTCCCTCTAACATTTCTTATGCTTAGTTTTAGTTAGAAAGTCCATAGCATCCTGAAACCTATATTATGGTAGTTGCATAGTTTGTTTTAGTAGTTTTTGTAGTCTGATGACATCACAAAGGAAAGGTCTTAATGTATTGTTCAAAGTACATAGGTAATCACGAGAAGTGTTGTAGGTAATTGAATTCTGCATCCGATCGAGTGTCCTTAAGCGTATAGCAAAGTTTAGGGTTCTGTTAGGGAATTGGAGAGGGTACTCAAAGCGGGTCGAAACTGGAGCTCAGGTGGCTCACGCAGTTCAGAAAAACTGTGAGACGTGCGCCGTGCCAGCTAAACTGTGTACACGGCAACCCTCCGACGGCTTCAAGTTTGTTCCTTTAATACAAAGGGCTCCGAATTCGATACTGATAAAATCTATCCTTAGAAATAAAAATGCAAACGATAAAAGGGCTATCGTATACCAATATTTAACCTGCATGTTTTTGTTTCAGCAATCCATACTAAGTGATTGCGTTTCGGTATTTTAAGCCGATAGTGCCACATACATCTTTCAAAATAATGAAGTAATAATAATAATCCATGCGCAGCATGGACAGTCGTAGAGGTAAATTAATTACTTAATTACAAACATCGATATACCTGTCAAATTCATGGTTAAAGGAGCATTGTTAATTATAATTACGCCTAATACCACCTAGTTAGTATTCGATTTCTATAATTAGCGCATTCATCGTGAAATGACTATTATAGGACGATAGGTTAATGTTCATACATGTATACATTGTATATAATTAATGTATTAGATATACATTAATTAATTTTGCTTTTTAATAAGCTCAGAGTACCTATAATAGGTAGAGTTTTGCTCCGCATCAACTTTTACAGACATTATCCAACTTTATTATACTTGTATCCACTCGTAGGATATGCGGAGACTATAAAATAATATATCCGTAGGTATAGGTAGGTATGTATGTAGAAGTTTTTCGTATCATACCTATGTTATCTAATTTTACATACATAGGTACCTACTTAAACTTACGACCGTAATCCCTTTCGGGGTGGTTAGAAACACTATTTAATTTTAATTTAACGTAAACCATCAAATTTACTATCAGTTTAAAATAACAATGTGCATGACCTTGAAGGGCCGTTGGATAACTTCACTCGGTTGACAAAGGAATGTAGACTCTATGCAAAGGAAATAATCATTTGAATGACTCGAGTGAAGTTCGTGTGATTGAGTGACGTCACATTTGCGAGCGAGGTCATGCACATTGTTATTTTAAACTGATAGTATGGATAATCGTTCGATAATATAATAAATGTTTAATATGAAATAAATGTTTTATGTAGGTACCTACGTCTGAAGGTTTTGATAGAATTTACTTATGTAGGTATATTTTCTTTGCTTATGTCTAACAAACTCATGAATTACGTGAGAGGATTTTGGAATTTTTTTGATTGCGTTGGATTTATTAGAAAAAATAAAATTACCCTAATTAATTTTATTTAGACTAAGAAAATGTTTTACTTAATTTAACCCAGTTTTCTCGATATTTTACACTGTTTCTAGCGGAAAAAAATTACGAATAAATAAATAAATAAATATCTTGGCATTTTCGTACACTTAAATATTGTCGTATAGGTTGTAGATAAATATAGAAACGATAATAATAGGGTATCGCTGTAAAATCGTGTTTCCCGAATAGAATAAAATCAATCAACCAAATAAAATCCAAAACAAACGGAAAACGCCCAATCCCGTGTCACCTCAAAACTGGTAGAATTTTATAAGAAATACTACAATAGAAAAGCATAATTTGCATTTCCGTAGGAAGTATGATTTTCTTCCCATTTTTGTGTATTTTTGTCTATTTTAGCTATCATATTATTTGTATGTGTTCTTTGATCATACTCATTCGCTAGTTGGGAACCGATTTTAAAACGAATACATTTCGTCACGTGGGCACTGTCTCAGCAAGCAGCAATTTTTTCTTTGTTTGCGGCAAAATTTAGCCACAAACAAAGAACAAATTACCTAGGTTTATTTTATATGTAAATAGCACACTCAAAATAAAATGTGTGCCCGCTTTGTATAGGAAGCCAACATGACATCACGTTCCTTTTGTCGATTTGTCATGTCTAAGTAAACACATGTTCCGCTTTGGAATGTTTCGCAAATTGTTTCCATTTATTGTCGTCATATAAAAAATGTGGCCGCTTATATCTTATAAGAAAATTAGGTGACTGAGGCAAAAATTAACTCCCTATCAGAAAGTCTAAATAATTTAATTACCTACATATTGTATTTATGCTTATTTTGCATTTGCATTATGCAGTTATGCTCAACTCGGCATGCCTATTTGTCTAACTTTCAGAAACTATAAATTTTAATATACTTACAACGTGTTAATGAATTAACGCAAAACTAGAAAGTAGTTTGTTTAGAATCGAGAGCAGAATCGAATTATCATAGTTTCAACATAGGTAATTTTTTTTCAAAATTTTAAACAGGTTATTTGTTTGTGAAATTTAAAATTTACTGAACCCAATGTCAACCCACCGCACGGGCACACTCACCCTACTTACTACTAAAACAAGATTATTAAAATGTATCCATGAGTACGTTAGCGCTTTCTTTCAGTGCTGAAATGATAACAAATAATTTTTAGCTCAAAACTTAAAATGCGAATAACTTTAAATTTTAACCATAAAAATAATGAAATTATTGTTTCAATCTAATTATTTTGTTATAAATCAGTTGGGGTGTATGAGGTTTTGCGCTAAAATAGGCCAGGAAAACTTTTTACTGCTTATGTCTTGTATGATTAACCTTTGAACCACATAGGTACTCTACCTATCAAACTGAACAACTTTAACCATAGGAGCAAACCTGTCAGAGCATAAAACATCTGCTGTTCCACTTAAACTCCAAGAACTAATCAAATGTATGCAACAGCACATTTTTTTTTTGCTCTGATCTCTTTGCTCCCATAGTAAAACTTTTCCTTACACCTAGTATAAAGGATTTCAGATCAATGCTTATAATATATTTATTTTCATAATCGTCAAGTTTTAAAAATCTTCCATCAGCGATATTTGACGTCAACTTGTAAACTTTATAGTAGGTATAACGTTTTTCTTTTCAACAAAAACAATTATGGGGCACAGTCAGTTTTCTAGTCTAAACCCGAATTAGATTCCTATATTGATTTTATTGTAGAGTCTCTGGGCGGAGTACGTATACCAGAATATAAGTCGTCAGACTTCGTCATGTCCCACTGTGTAGGTAAACAGTTCGATACGAACCCGACCCTTCTTTGTTTAGACTAGCTAAACCTATAATATTTAATAGAGATGTACACTACGAATAAGAATGTAGATGTACATAATTATAGGTATAGTCATAGCACTAGGTATAATTACTACCGTAAGCTTGACAACAGAACTTTCTGTGACAAATGATAATATACACTTTTGATGTGTATCAATTGTTTTTGTTGTCCTGTATGTAAGTAGTCTTTATTTATATCGTAGATTGGTAGATTTTATCTGTTTTGTATACGGAACGTCAATGGTTTCGTGTCAATAAAATATTCGTATTAAAAATTAAATCAATTAATTTTTCTATTGCACGAGATTCTTTTTACCACCGGTTTTTATTTAAAAATATAATAATTGGTTACAAAAAGAGAAACGAAAAAATACTTTTTCGATTTCATTTTTGATAGATATTTCAAATTTTTTCAGTATATTTTTGTACTTTTTTCTGAAAAATATTGGGTGGATGACTATAAAAACCTTGGCCACTTGGCCGCAATTTAATTAGAAATGAAAACTGTCAAATTCAATAGAAGAGGCAAAAGAATAAATTTGCATTCAACATTTTAATTTTTTTCAAATAACTCGAGAAATAATGGATAGAAAAATTTGATAATTGCTATATATATAAACTTTGAATCACATAATCTCAAAACGGTTTTCGAATTTTGGTACCTTATCTACCTAACTTTCATAAAATAAAATGTGCATTTCCATAAATTGCGGCGAAACTAAAACGTTAATATTAGATACCTACCTACTTACTTTACTTTTACAGTAATCAATAAAAATGTAGGTACTATGTAAATTACTTACTATTTACACACATCAAAACATCATTATTATTTATTCGGTATCTGTCGAAGATCTATCGTTAAAATATAAAAGCTTTTCAGTAAAAATACGAATACAGACAAATGAGGCAGCCTTATCAATAAAAAGAGATTCAACACATCATAAATTATAATAGCCGAGATGTAGTAAAATAAAAGGTAACTTCCATTAGACTGAATTGGTAAGCAAACAAAATACTGCAAATTAGTAAAGAACTCTCCCTTTGTGCTGCTAATGAGGTAAGTTTGGGACCACTGTTTAATTTGTTAACTTGGCTGTTTTCTTCCCATTAGGTATCTCTTATCGGTCGGAAGTCTCTTTGCAAAACGAGAAACGAATCGACACTAACGAGTTGGTCAACAGAAGTCGATACGTGAGCAAACGAGGACTTGCTTTTTAGGGTTCCGTATACCCAAAGGGCGAAAACAGGACCCTATTACTAAGGCTACGGTTGTCCTTCCGTCCGTTCCCATCCGAACCCTCGGTGCGCGATGTTTATTATTAATTAATAAGTATTATTAAAAGCACTTTATTAGCTACTCTACCTATAGGCAGAGGCGGTGCAAGACATAAGATGAGGTTCGCGAGGCCCCAGAATGGCCTGTGGTACCTACTTTTGAATGCAGGTCACATTTTAAGAAGGTATCTGGCAATAAAATAACTGCGAGCTTGCCATCAAGCATTGCATAGGTACATAAATAAATAAATATACAATGTGTTGATGAATAAGCGCAAAACCTCATACATTCCAACTGATTTAAATGACGAAATAATTGGATTGTAACAATAATTTCACGATTTTATTCATTAAAATTTAAAGTTATTCGCATTTTAAGTTTTGATGCTAAATTTTTTTGTTATTATTTCAGTAATGAATGAAAGCGCTAGCGTGTTCATGGATACATTTTAAGAATCTTGTTTTGGTAGTAAGTAGGTTGAGTGTGTCTGTGCGATGGGTTTACATCAAGTTCAGTTTTAAAATTATAAAAAAATATATATTTAGGAAAGTATCAAGTAGTAGTAGTCCGTATATGTATCAGTAGTAGATACATATACGGACCAAATTGGCGACGTGCTTAAGAAGGGCCAGGTCAGATCTACCCGAAACCGACGAGCATGCATGAAAGGTCTTATGAATGTGGAGGAAGCTAGAGAGGTATGTCAGGATCGTAGCAGGTGGCGTTCCGTTGTCTCTGCCTACCCCGGTGGGAGACAGGCGTGAGAATATGTATGTATGTATGTATGTATTTAGGAAAGTACTTATATTTAAAAAAAAAATTTACTTATGTTGAAACCTCGATAATTCGATTCTGGTTTCGATTCAAAACAAAATATTTTCTAGTTTTGCGTTATACGTTTTAGAGAGTGAAACAGTAACATTCTCATTCATTCATTCTGTCGTGAAACATAAAAATAACAAATTTAGAGCGTGCGAAGCGGGCTCGAAATTTTTTCAGTTCCTACCTACTGCTTCGCCTGTGGCTAGAACTACCCGGAACTCTGATAGTGCAATTAGTGCATGAATGCAGTGCAATAATAATCCTAGAGCGAGCGATGCGAACTCGAAATTTTTAGCACTAGCACCAGAACATACTAAGATTGAGGATCCTCTTTATGATTTTAGCTAAATATTTAACATGAGTTTAAAAAAAGCTGCATAAATCTTTGAGGCTGCGAGGCCCCTCGGACCGCGAGGCCGTAGACGGTCGCCCACACCGCCCTCCGCCGCTTCTGATGCTAATTCCAAGCAATGGCGTGCATTACCACCAGGCACAAGTAGGCAAACAGAACTGAAAAAAAACCTATACGGTGTTTTCAGCATAATTGTGCCCACGACTGTACCCCGACTGCTATCAAAGATATTTTTAGTACTCTACCTACCATATTTACAATCCCCATTTCGCTGAGAGTGCCTGAATTCTGTCCAGCACCAGCACCAGAGTGGCAAGTAGGTAGATAGTGAGCATGTTGGTCACCAACTTGCCACTGGTTTGTATACTGTTTCACGTTTAACTTCTTACATATTTCTTCATAACACTGCTCTCTTTATTGACGATCAATCTTCGCTAGTTGATGAATATTATTAACCACGACAAATCAAATGAAAACTGCGCGAAAATATTTGAACTGCACGTAATTTATCGAAACACATTTGATCTTTCACTACAAACCTTACTTTATTTATAATTTGTTAATATTAACAAAATACACTGCTAGAAACAAAATATTCCGCTAATTTCTACCAAAACACATAAAAAACAATTGAAACAATTGAACACGCTCGGAATTCAACAAACTGTCAAAGTCAAACAAAACAAAATCGGCCAAGGGCTGCGTTCCGAACCTACGCCCCAGGTGCACCCCGAGTGCAATTTTTCGCACTAAACGCCGTTCAAGAGTGCTATTTTTGAAATTCACACATCTTGATTCGTATACGAATAATGCATAAATTCCATAGAGTTTGGTATCACTTTCGTATACGAATTAGGATGTGTGACTTACAAAACCAGAGCCTCGGTGAAAACGTTCTTACCAGCGAGTTGAAAAAACAACCGCACCCAAAGGTCCTGAACGCAGCCAAATGAACAACGTCAAGAGCGCGCATGCAACCAAATAGCGAAGATGCAATCTATCAATGAGATGCCAAGCGCTTCGTTGTTTTCACACGAGGTTGGTTAATACATTACGCATGCTTATTTTGTGACAGTAAATAGCGAAGGTCAAACGTCACGTATTATCGCGTGGTTAATTCGTACTTTGCATTTTTGTCGTATAGTTTTTAACAAGTGTAAATGCATAGGTAACCATAGATCGTTTGTATTGCGTGAGCTTGTGCCGTTTGAAAACTGCCTATTGCGCGCTGCGTGCGTGCGTTTGGGGCCCACCCGAACTTCGGACAGTTCTTGCGCGCCATATTTGAATGTGGAATTAAGCTTTTGGATGCTTTATTTGTTTGCGTTTATAGAGTATGAGTGTAAATTGTTAGTTGATTAATAATTAATGAGGAGACAGGTAGGCACTGCCTAATTGCCTATATGCACTGCACGCGCATGATTCCAAGATTAAATGGTTAACTGCCTGGTATTGTTTGGCTAGGAGAACATTGCAAATTAGGTCGAATCGAAAGTAAATATCCCCTTTAATTGTTGAATTTTAATTGGTTAGCATTTAAATTGCAGCGTCGTCAATCGTCATCTATAGATACTTATTGGAGGTATTTGAAAGATTTGAGCTCAGGGTTTATTTAAAAATATTTTATGCTGCAACCATAGGCTTTTGTGGTGCGTCATTGGACAGCTTTAACAACTTTTAGATAATAGATAAACAATGGGTGGTTCAATAATATCGCGTCCGTGGGAGGTAAAGGGTTAAATCTTGGACGTCTACTCTACACCTACCAGTGAGCCTGGCATGCCACCCCCGACAAAACGAGAAAAATCGAGATAAGCACGCTTCAATGTTTTCTCTTTTTGTAGCTTTGTCGTGAATGGCATGATAGGCTCACTGATTATGATTAGATAACGCAGATAGATACCGATATTTCTTAAGCATATCGTAGGCCTATTCACCGGCCTGAATATGATCTGGAGTACGATTTTTGAAATTCATTCGCTGAGTTCAGCAGTTGAAAATGTCATAATTACTGTGGAGATACGCATCTTTCTACTGTTGATTTGACTTTCAAAAATCGCATTCCTGAAGTATGATTTTTGAAAGTCAAATCAGCACTAGAAAGATGCATATTTACACAGTAATTTTGACATTTTCAACTGCTGAAATCAGCGAATGAGATTCAAAAATCGCACTCCTGACATCGGTGAATTGAATACTCACTTACTAAACTTCAACTTAGTTGATTGTCTAACCTCTAATCCTACTTTTATTATCTTACTTACTAAGGTACATTTATGTACATTTTCGCCAAAAAGTAGGTTATTACCTACTTTTTGGCTCATAAGGCTCATTGAATGTGGAAGGCAGCCTTCTATTATCTATTGTTTTAGTAAATCTATCAAAGTTAAATATGGGCTCAACAATAAATAGAGGTATCTAACCTACTCGTAGTTAGCTACGATTTTGCTAAATGGATCTGCTGAAGCCTTTGAGTATGCTGAAGCCAATCATTGTGTATTCTGTGATGTTTACGTTGTATGAAGGAGCGTCTTTTGTTCCCCAGTTAGCATTCACGTTTACTGACAAAACACACGAAATGTATTACGACCTACAGGGATGAGGGTTTACGGAATAAATTAGCAAAAACACTCCGCTTCTGCGATCATCTGCTTATTTTATATCTACAAGTGAGCTAAGTTCGTCATTACACTCGAGGCTATATTGCAGCACAAGCCGCAGGCGTGGGCTGTAAACAAGCTGAGACTGTCATTACAGCCTCAGCTCGTTTACAGCTAACGCTAACTCGTTTCATACGACGTTTTTCAATACATTTGTGAGTAAAAAGAACGGGTTGCACTCCGAGAGTGCCGGCAGAAGTGAAAACTTGAACATATAAAACTACTATCATTTATGTGGTAAAATAAAATATTCATTTATTACGCTATCGTACACAAACATGACAATTTATGCCGCTTAAACGAAACAGCAGGAACAAGCATACATTTTCGCCGCGCAGTAGAAAGAGAGGGAGCTTAAACGACACAGCAGGAACAGGCATACTTTTTCGCCGCGGCCTGCGCTGTAGAAAGAGATCGGGATATGTCGGACCAATTTTCGATCAGGGTGACGTCACGGTCCTGACGCGAGTTTAACATTTTATCCATACTAAAAAGTGCATAACGCCGCCAAAGAAGTTTTCACTTCACAAAAATATTTGTGAAAAATGGCGCCCAGATTGGTGCTTAAATTAGTTAGGCCCGCGCAGGTATTAATTACCACATACAATAAAGTAAAATGCACACGTGTTTTATACACTGAATTAGATATGAACCTAAAATCAGTCAGTTGCCTCAAGGTAGACCAGTTGCTGTCAAGCTGGCCTAATTTGACAGAGTCAGTCAGATGTGCCCTCTTGTGGGGCAAAACATGCAAACTAATAACCGTACACACATTAAATTGGAGCGATATGAGCCAATTTACGAGCAAGTGTGTTGAAAAATTCTATTTAGTCCTACCTACTTAATTTAAAGCATACCTAACATGACATGATATATTACTTGGGGGCATAAAGGTAAATCGCCAATCCTAGATTAGAATTTTGTAGCAAAAAAACATGGATTGGATTGGATTTGGTTTGGATGGAGTATAATTCATATTTGTAAGGTTACATTGAAATCATAATGGATGAATTTTTACTACTTTAAATGAATGTTTATCAAAGATTCTATTCTATTCTACCTATTATCTTTTCTAGATCGACAGAAATTACAAAAGATAACTCTTATTTTCATCAAACTTCAATTTATTTTTAGTCCTACGTTGCAGAATATTGAAAAAAAAGCGTTTTTAGAAAATGTATTTAGTAGTTGGAGCTTAAAACATACACTATACATTGCATACTATCATTTTGCTAGCTTTGTAGGTACGTGCTAATCCAATTCGATTTCATAAATGGACTTTACTCGTAACATAGCCTTCATTAATTTGTTTCGGAAAAGCTATCATAATAAATAAACCGTAATCTTTATTAACCAGAATTTACTCGTCGACGAGATTTATATTGAACTCTTGCCTACTACAAGGCTTTCCTCTCATTGTGAATTATTTGATACCTATTATACAACGTGTTAATGAATAAGCGCAAAGCCTCATACACCCCAACTGATTTATAACAAAACTAGCGGCCCGTCCCGGCTTCGCACGGGTGGACGTCTAATCTTTTCTAGCAATAAATATAGCCTATGTTACTCAGGGTGAATGCAGCTTTCTAATGGTGAAAGAATTTTTTAAATCGGCCCAGTACTTTTTGAGCCTATTCATTACAAACATACAAACATACAAAAATAGGTACAAATCTTTCCTCTTTATAATATTAGTGTAGATAATAGATTGAAACAATAATTTCATTATTTTTTATAAATTAAAAGTAAAATTTAACACTATTTAGAACAGAAAATCTTTAGATTTTTAGGAATCCGAAGTAATTAAGTATTGTAGGAACCACGTAGGAACTTATTTCGGATTAACTAGTCATTGTTTAAGCTGACTTGAAGCTACTCTCTTATTTAAACGTTGTTGTATGTAGTTGGATCATAAGTTTTAACCCTTTTCCCTCCGGACTTCGTGGGTTTGTCAGGCAGGTGACATATAACTACTTAACTCTAGACATGGGTGCGTACCGTGGTGTACGTCTTGACAATTTTATCACTCTCGGGATCCGTCATAATATAATTTTCTCATAAATTTTCCACCTATTTGACAAGCACATATCTTAAGACTTGGCTTTTTATGACTGTGTAATGTCAGACGATATCTTACTGTTATAAAATTGTAACAGAATTGTGTTTGTACATTGAAGATATAAAAAAAATATTACGATAAGGTTTTTAGGTGCTGATTCAAAATCACAAATTATTGGATTTTTTGTCTGTCTGCTTCTTCTTTCGAGCTTTAAGTAAAAAATATAACCGATTTTTATGAAACTTTTTTTGTTTGATAAGCTCATGGTTTGACCTTAAATCTGGCATATAATTTGTGTTGACGAAGTCATGGGTAAAAGCTCGTTACATATAAAAATTGTCTGAGTTGTTTGTTTTTGTAATGGTTGCCCAAAATCAATCGTTACTAGAAAAAAATCATATTTGAAACCAGACTAATGTCAGAGGGAATCGAGGTTGTACGTATATCGTCTAAAGTAGGTCTGGTAAAGGTCTGGTACTGTAGGTACCTAAGGAAATTACCTACAAAATTGAAAAATGCATGCATGCATGCATATGCTCACGACTATATTCCCCAAGGGGGTAGTCAGAGATATTCCCAAACCATTGAAAAATGTATATAGTTAAACAACGTCTTAATGAATTAACGCAAAACTAAAAAGTAGTTTGTTTAGAATTGAGAGCAGAATCAAATCATGGTTTCAATATGAGTAATTTTTTTCAAAACATTAAATAATTTGTTTGTAAAATTTAAACTTACCCTACTCACTACCAAAACAAGCTTCTTAAACGTACCCATGAGTACGTTAGCACTTTCATTCATTGTTGAAATGATAACAAATAATTTTTGCCTCAAAACTTAAAATGCTAATAACTTAAAATTTTATTAAGGGGCGTCCGCCCGGTTTTGAGTAACTTTGTAACCATTTTATACATTACCTATGGCACTTTTTAAGCAGAAAACAAAACTGAACAATTAACAGGATATAAGAATTGATGTGGTTTTTCTGGAAATCTATTTTAATTAATAAAACTGAAGAAAAACGAATCCAAAGTCACCTCTTTTTTTCCAGTTGTAACCGTTTTACTCTTACATTGTTGATCAGAAGAATACGAAAATTTACAACATTCTTCACAATACAATATAGAATGATGCGGTTTTTTTATTTTTTGAAAATTTTTAAAAAATCATACAGGTTTTCAAAGAAAACGGAAAATTCTGGCCAGAGCCGCGCAATTGAAGCGGGATGGCTAATTTCAAAAGTTTGCTTGTAAGAAAGAGAGCCTTGCAAATGGAAGGAGTGGCCTTAAGTATCAAAATAATGAAATTATGGTTTTAATCTAATTATTTTGTTATAAATCAGTTGGGGAGTACGAGGTTATTCATTTACACGTTGTATATGCCGTATGTATGGTTTAATTATATCTTCTCTAACTTTGTAGGTTCTAGGGACATTTTAGAATGTTATGAACTTTTTACATTAGACTGGGTGTTTACTCTACCTATTTTTTTTTTAAATCGCGTAATAAATGAAATAAATGATTTAATTTATAAACAATAAACTTAAACTCGATTATTAGTAGATTTGCGAGCAATAGCAGCCCTCGTAAGCTTTGTTTAGTGTAGCTGGAATAGTAACGTCACACGTCTAACGTGCCAGTCACCCAGTCGAGTATATGCGAAGCATTGTAACATGATTGCAACTATTGTGATCTTCAGGGATTGACGTGCCGTGCCGTTAACGGCATTATGTTACTATACCTACCTTTATGTACCTATACCTACATACAGCACATGATCTGGATGAGCACCTTAGGACTCTTACAGACGAGCGACACTTTGCGGTCGCCCCGTGTGTCGCAGAGGGTCCCTCTCGTACGGTCGCCGTGGGTCGAGCGACTGTCATGCAACCGCAAAGTGTCACTCGTCTGTAAGAGCGCTTATACGTTTGTGAATTGGTTTAGGTCCATTGAAAACAATTGAATTGGGCCTTTAATGTAATGAACCTATTATTTAATTTAATTAAATTTTAATTTATTGTTTATCAATCAGCAAATTACTTAATTTCTAATACAAAAACATTTAAATTTTACAGCGTCAATTACATGATAACACGTTTTAATAACTGAGTTATGAGTAATTATGGGCTTTTGGAGTTCTGAAAGATGTTCTATAGCAGTAGGTAATGATTTGATGATGATGACATCAATGCCAAACTAAACTGTCTAATGGTTAAGAGCACTGGGCTCTCGACCGGAGGTCGTGGGTTCGATTCCCACGGGGGACACCTGGTAGTATGTCACTTTGTGTGTTTTCCCCCAGTTGGTTAGGACATTGCAGGCTGAATCATCTGATTGTTTGAAAAAGTAAGATGATTCCGTGCTTCAGATGGTACTTTAAGCCGTTGGTCCCGGCTAGTATCTCTGGTGATAGTAGTCGCTACATTAAATCCACGGCAGAGGCCGTAAGGCGGTCTGAAAAAATTCTGACACCAGGGCTTTTGCTGCCTACACGATAAGAAGAAAGAAGACCATTAATGCCAAAATTACCACGAACTAGCTGGCGTAGTGAAAGACGCCTTGCGGCCCGCTGCGTTGGATCGACGACTTAAAAAGGTATTGGGGAGCGACAGGATGAGGATGGCCAGGATAGA
Source organism: Agonopterix subpropinquella (assembly GCA_922987775.1). Lineage (NCBI taxonomy): Eukaryota > Metazoa > Arthropoda > Insecta > Lepidoptera > Depressariidae > Agonopterix > Agonopterix subpropinquella. The sequence goes on from OV277702.1 coordinate 12,768,466, forward strand.
GCTTTGTGGCGCTCTATGTTCAGCAGTGTGCGACGATAGGCTGATGATGATGATGAATGCCAAAACTACTATTAGCAATATGAAAGGAGATGGTTTCTGATGAAGTCTATTTAGGATTGTTATGACAAAGGTAGAAATTAAATAAGTAGTAGATAATTAAAATTGTGTTGTTGTTATGTCTCGTGAATCTTCTAGTCTTAGGTATCATAAAATTCATAAATGAACCGTCCTACAAAAATACTTGACAAAGACGACCTCAACTGGCCCCAATCTAAAACGTACATACTTATAATTCGTTCCACAAACAAGACAAACCTATTTAAATTTGTAGCCGGAAGTTTAATCTTTTGGCTAGGGTACTCTAGAGTGCTATTTTCTTGTTGGTTCCAGCTACTTAGTTATTCAATTAAGTAACAAAAGTTTGTCAGTTTTTGCAGTTTCGCAACAACTGTTTTGAAATTTTAGTAAGTACCTATGTTATAAAATTATTAGGTAAGTTAATTAAGGCAATGAGCGTAGTAACATACAGGGTTACTTTTTATTCAGTGCATAAACTTTGCGAGCGTGATGGTTATCGAAATTAAGAATACCCGTGTATTTTTTTTTGTTTAACCCGCGGTTTAGAACAAAAATAAAAAAATAACTGCATCTGACTTATTCATTAAAAAATTTTGGTTTGTACTGACCATACTGTCACCTGTCACTCTTTCTCGATCGGCGCGGTTGTTATCAACAGTACGATCAGCACAGCAATTTTATTCAAGTTTACGGGATGGCAAAAATAAGAGATAAAATTTGCAAAAAAAAAATTTTTTTTATTTATTTTTTCGTTTCTATTAACGATGTATCTTAATGTTCTAACGCATTTTTTCTTTTCTTCACGCTAAGTTTAGAATTTTAAAATAATAATAAGATGTATAGTAGGTACAGATGTATAAGATAGATATATATGTTATATATATAGACTCACACACACACACACACACACACACAGAGATAATTGAGAGAGACTAAGGTTCTACAGAAACTTCAAATACCTACCAATCGTTTATGACTTTTTTCGTCAACACACCAAAATAGATCATGTTTGTTACTGGAAGTAGGGAATAAGGAAAATCGATATGCATGTTGTCGGCAATGCATACACCACGTCAAATCGGCCTGCGCCGCGCAGGTAAGCCTGTTCAGGTAATTATATCGTTGAGGGGCGCACTGCCCTAACTAATCAAGCTCTACCGACTCTAGGGCATGTTGGTCATCATAACATAACAATTTATAATGTCGATGACAGCAATCAAATGCAAATTGATGAGCGCACTGAATGTGAACTCTATGAGCCCCTGAGTCGACGCGTCGGTCGTCGTGCAGCCCATTTATGTGCATTTTTGCATAATACGATTCGAATAAAAGTGTCCAATACCGCAGTCAATATGTTCTTTACGCCAATACACTATAATTGAACGGAACGGAAATATCCCTGTACGGTGTACACACATTATTTGAGAGTCAATAATGCGTACACCGTACAGGGATATTTCCCCATACCTACCTGCCATTAACGTAGTAAATCCGTTCACGCCCAAAACGAGAAAACAAATTAAATTACGTTGAAGAATTGAGTTTGAAAACAGTTTATCGTCTTCTTCTGTTGTTGTGGGAAAGGAAATGAGATAAAGTTCAAAAGCACTTAGAATCGTTCTAAGTCAGAGACAAGAGAGCCAGTCATGAGCCGGACAAAGCTCGCTGGTACCTACTACCTACGTAGACAAGACTAATTAAAAGTTCACTTTTCACACTACACTTATTCCTACCGTCTCGTGGTAATAATTTAATTTAAGTATATCACGAGCCTGGGAAATAGTGCAAATCTCATGAACCTAATAATAATAAAAACGCCCTGGGTACTTTGCTTTCATTTGCCTTAATAACACATGGGGAACCTTCATCAAGTATTGATTTATCGTTTAAATTTTTTATGTTTTGATCGGTTTGTGATAAGGAGCTGGGAAATATCGTAACGTGGTCACAGACACAACAGAAATGATAAATGGTTATGTAATTTATTAAACCTGAATCTGATTTGGTTCATTTTTCTAGTTAATGGACGTAAACTACATATTTAATTTAAAAATGATATGAAAATGAAAACAAAAATCCTTCTTAATGTCGAAATAAGAAACACAGAGAAGCCCTGGGCAATCAAGTCAGCACGATATGCAGTGAACAGCGAGGAAAATATGTCAGGATCGTCAGGATAACAATTTTTTTTTCTAAACATTATAAAAAAGTACAGTAACGGTCTTGTAAAGATGATGTTGTAAAGATAGAACGTAGTGACCTCGAACGAGCACGATTCTTGAAGGCAGATAGTTAAGACTTCCGAGCGATTGTTTCAGTTTGTTTCGAACTCAATATTTCAAGTAGTGATTTCAAGGTGGCAGAAATGAAATTGCTTGGCTAAATATTACAGACAATATTTCTGTCTAAAAAGGATCTAGTCTAGTCTGTTGTTCAAGTGGACTAGAATATGGTAATTCCATCACTACTCCTGGATTTTGTACGAAGCGACTAATGTACCTAATGAATTTGCGCAGCTTTCACAGGTGTTCAATAATTACGCTGTTCATCTCTCGGTCTTGAGCATAGTTCTTTCACTTCGCCTCGCGTAATTATAACCTAAAATTATAAGTATTTCACTCACTGCTCGATGACGAACTGAAGATAAAATACAACCTATCACATCTGCATAATGCACTGTCTATAATTACAACTCGTTATGAATTAGTTGCCAACAATTCGGCATAGAATTTCGTCGGTATGTCCATCGAAGTGCTATAGGTAGAGCGCCCCGAGTGCCTGAGTCGCAGACAATGGCAAATCGCCGCGCTGGTACAAAGGCATACCACGATCGACGTTTGCTTTTACTATTTGCTCCTATTCAGTCTACTAATGTACCTACGACCAATTTTGTGATATAAGGGTCCATGAGTGATAGAATAGAATTGATACGAATAGTATTTAGTATTCTTCAGTTTAGAAGTTATACTTATAAGAAGAAAAAAAAAGCTGTAATGCGTTAATGCGTTCCAACTAATTTTACTTAGCTTAGATACATTGACTTACCGACTACCTGAACTTTGGGTTCGCGCTCAAAAGTGTCCGAACCAAAAGAGTAACAAAGCGTACAAAGAGTAACAATAACGCGCCAGTCTTCGTTTGTTCAACCGACTCTGCGCACGTCTATAGTGCCGTGCCCAAAGGACCAAAAAAAATCTTTGGCCGTGCCGCTGTTTGTAAGTCAGTGCTTAGATATAAGAAAACGACGTTTTGTTTAACTGTAGGATATAGCTCTGAGTGGTGTAAAAACGTATGCAGGGATGTATTTACAAATATTGCGCACCTGGGCAAATATATTTGGCCGCCCCCCATCACTGCAGTTTGACGGCGGTGGGCCTGTAGCCAAGATTTGTGCCAGCAAAAGTTCAAAGGTTTTGAAATATTTAAGAATTGATCGACAAGAGCTGTCACAAGAATTAAAATAATTATGGAGCGAGCGAAGCGAGCTCGACTTTTTTCCGTTATACTACTTGGCTGTGATAGAACTCGTATCATTCTATGTATGCAGTGCAATAGTAAAAATAGAGACCAGAGCGAGCGGAGCGAGCTTGAAAATTTTGAATAAAATTAGAGCTTTTCTGAGGTGGGCGGCGCCCACTAGCTACGCCGATGGGTTTGACTATGATTGTAACTCTGGTCTAATGCATGTAGTACCTACAATATCAAAAAACATAAACCAGAGCGAGCGGAGCGAGCTCGAAATTTTTTCACACTGATGATCTGGTTAATACTGTATTTCTTTGGGCAACAAATTCCTCCTCATATGTATGGCCCTACGGGCCGCCCCCCTTGACCTTAGCACTTGCCCTTTTTGCCCTTAGGAGAATACGTCACTGAACGTATGGTAATATCGAGGTATCCTCTTAAATTGTCCTTCCTTTTACTTGAAGTATTCTATGGAGTTCCTTATATTTCTTGTCACTGAGTACCTAAAGCTATACCGGAACCCTACCTATAGGTAGCGCGCTAAAGAGCTTGTTTGTTTTCAATCTGTCGTCCCCAGGCGGCATTACTATTCTAAGACAACATGGTATATTTACAAAGTTTCAAACATCGAAGAATCATCCAATAAAAAGAACTAAAAGAAGCACTAGTTTAATAGTAGGTTGTCTACTTGCGTGGATGTCCGTCGTTGGTTCAACTTGTATAAAAGCGGTTCCACATCGATGGTCGTAAAACAACGTCCACACGGCAAAACAAATTGGAGTTAGCATCGGCCGGGGCGACCTATTTAGATATTCTGTGACCGAAACGTGCTGGCCATTTCGACTCGAATGTTTTATTCGAGACTTCATTCATAATTCAATGCTGCTACAAAGGATATCGTTTCTAATTTATCGCAGTTAATGAATTGTGTTAGCGATGCTATCAGCACATTTGTACTGGTTTTTGTGTTAAAAAAAATCTGATGTTCCATCTAAACTAAAAATCTACTCGAGCTAAATGTATGTACCTATGGGTCTAGCTGATTTTTTTTTCGCGATTTTGATGTTGGTCCTATAGTGACTATTTTTCCATATGCACAAAGTTACTTATTAAATATTAAAGCCTTCTACGCGTATTGTGCTTCAAAGTTTTGTATAAAATTGACCCCTCTGCAACCACCTTAATATGCTGACAGTTTTTTGAGGGCATAACCAGACCATCGACCTGAACAACTTTCTTTATGGGACCAACATCAACATCGCGAAAAAAAAAAACAGCTGTCCCATACATTTGGCTTGAGTAGGTTTGCAGTATTGTATGGGACAGCCGATTTTTCTTTTGCGTTTTCGTTGCTGGTGCCATGGAGAAAGTTGTTCAGTTTGACGGTCTGATCATACCCTTAAAAAGTGTCAGCATAGTATTAAGAAGGACCCCTATATAGGGTCCTTCTTAATATGCTGACACTTTTTTTAGGGGATGATCAGACCGTCAAACTGAACAACTTCCTCTATGGGACCAACATCGAAATCGCGAAAAAAAAATCATCACTTCCATACAAAACTGCAAACCTACTCGGAGCCAAACGTATGGGACAACTGTTTTTTTTTTCGCGATTTCGATGTTGATTCCATAGAGAAAGTTGTTCAGTTTCATAGTCTGGTCATCGCCTTTAAAAAGTGTCAGCATATTAAGAAGGACCCTGTATATTTCAGTAGGACTAACTTAACAAAAACGTAGGTATTTCACAAATCTAACACTTTATTATAGTGACCTGAAATAAATACAATTTCATTTCATTTCATTTCATTTCATTATTTGTAAAACGCTGAATCCACGTCTAGGTTATAGAAAAAATAATTGTCAGATTTGGGATCAACACTTCACTATCAGGGATCGGAGGCAAAATTGCGAAAAAGCTTTTAGTTCCAAAAGTAAAGGAAGTAAACGATTTGGGCATTATGTCAATCTCATCACTGGTCTCGGCTCTTTGAATGGTTGTAAAAAGGTGAGAAATATTGCAAAAAATCTGAGAAATCTTCTTTCCACCCCAATTTCAGGACAAAAAGCCGGATAATATACGTTGAGACAGTGTGCTTTTTCACAGTAGCTATAAGTATGATTTGAGTAATTTATTTTAACTTCGTTTTATCTTTTGATTAAAACTTCGGAATGTTTTTTTTTGTAAAGCTCGTTTATACATGGGGGAAAACTTTCCTTTGTTAATGGGGTTGTAATTTACCACTTTAGATAAAACGATGTTGATTCTAATATTACAAATACAAATTACCTACTATACAGGGTGTAACAAAACACTGAACAACTTTCACTATGGAGCCAACATCGAAATCGTGAAAAAAAATCCGCTTTTTCATACAAAACTGCAGTACCGTCTCGACTCAAATGTATGGGACGGCAGATATTTTTTATTTCTTCTCGACGTTGGCTCCATAGTGAAAGTTGTTCAGATTGATGGTCTGAAGCACCCCCTTAAGTATTACTAGGGTGTTTTGTTACACTCTGTATAGGTAGTAGGTACTGTATCGTGTAGGTTCAGCGTCTCGATTTGTTACATATTTTTCATATAATTTTGGAAAATAACTGAAAAATGTGTTGTTAGATCGCATGTCGTGCATGATATAACTATACAGGGTGAAACTGATATCATTAGCATCCTTTTAAACTAAGAATCTACCCAACGAACTGAACAACTTTTACTATTGCTACCGCATGTTTTTTTTTTTCATTTTCTGGGTCTTATAGTAATAAATATTAGATTGATCATGTGAATCACTGCTGAAAATTGGGCCACTTTGCGTTGTGACCAACAACTTTCTTCGAGATAAAGTAAAAGTGGTTCGAAATTTGGACAGACGGACGGAACGACAGTGTAGGCTTATAAATAGTGTCCCGTTAGCATCTTTTAGATACGGAGCCCTAAAAAAATACAGCACGTATGCTAACATTCAATTACTTTTCATTATTTTCCTGTTCCGGTATCAAGAATACATAATACCTATTTTCTAGCTTTTGTTCGAGGCTTCCGCCGACGTAGAACGCGTTTCGTTTTATTAGAATCTTAGAATAATTTGATATTTGTCGTTAGTTTGTAACAATTAAGTTTCACAAAATTAATAAAATTTACAGTATGTCGAAAATTCTGATGTTCTGGATGTGTCTAACTGGGTCGAAGGATTGTTTATGGTTTACAGTTTTATACAATATTTTCCACAGTGAGCTCACAAAAAGCAAAGAACTCCGTGCATCTCATTACTATTCCATGGATTTTCTTAAGCAAAATTTATTCGCCTTTTTAATGTTCAAAATTATTTTATTTTTCCTGTTTCATACCGAGAATTTTAAAGAGAAGATTACTCAGAAGATCGACCTAGATTGAGGATCTTGCTGCGACGACTTCTCTATTTAAGTAGGTATATTTTAAGAAAGTTGGATATAGAACTCAACCCCTTATTTCAGACTCTATTCACGTCAGTTTCGCAACGCAAATGAGGCTTTAGAAAATACTGTACACAAAAAACCGTGCGCCCGCAGCTCACATACCTTCCCGCTTAATTGCAATTTCCTGCGTTTTGTACGGCTGCTACGATTGTTGATGAAAACATAAAAGATTTGGTATACAACGTATTAAAATTGAACACCACATGTAATAACAACATATAACAATAACAAAGTATGCTAATGATATCAGTGTGAAATTGATATCATTAGCATACTTTTAAACAGAGTCTACCCATCAAACTAAACAACTTTTACTATGGGAGCATTTTTTTGCTCCGTTCGGTTTGCTCCCATGGTAAAAGTTGTTCAGTTTGATGGATAGAATCTTAGTTTAAAAGAATGCTAATGATATAAATTTCACCATGTATATTATCGATTATCGAATAATATATAGTGTAGCTTTCTGATATTAGCAAAGCGACGACAAGAATAAAATATGTACAGGTGTAACAAAACGCCCCAGTAGGTAATATTTAAAGGGGTGGTTCAGACAATCAAACTGAACAACTTTCACTACGGAACTAACTTAGTGAAATAAAATAATTTAATACATCTGCAATTTCATACAGAACTGGCAGTAGGTACCATTCCGTCTCAAATGTATTATGGGACAAATGATTTTTTTCGACGTTGTCTATATAGTGAATTTTGTTCAGGTTTATGGTCTATAGGGTGTTTTGTTATTATTACACATTGTATGCCTACGATATAGATTCAACGAAAATATTATTATTTCAGTTTCATCTATGTTTCATTCGATTGTTTGTTATCTGATATTGTCGTTGGAATAAGTTCTATGTGAAATTTATTTATTATTCATCGTAATACGATACGTATGTTCACAAAATATATGTACATTTATGTACATATATCTAAAACTCGTGGACGTTAATTAGTACATGTCATGCATAAAAATTGTGGTCATAAAGTACACGCTATTAATAACTCTATGACACGCAAGTTGGTTTGTGTCTAAGTGTCCTACGGATTTACACAACTACGGCCATGAATAAAAAATCTGTTTAATGCTGAGGCCAAGAGGGTTCCGTACTTATTACCAGCGCAGGTACCTCCGAAAAGATTAAGATATTAACATTCAGCTTAAGAGGCATTGTACCTGCTATAGCCGCTCCGAATAACTGTACACGATTACATAAAATCTATTTCATATAATGAAATTGTAAACTTGGCGCGGATGTACAGGGTGTAACAAAACACCCTAGTAATACTTAAGGGGGTGCTGCAGACCATCAAACTGAACAACTTTCACTATGGAGCCAACATCGAAATCGAGAAAAAAAAATCCGTTCTTTCATACAAAACTGCAGTACCGTCTCGACTCAAATGTATGGGACTGCAGATTTTTTTATTTTTCTCGACGTTGGCTCCATAGTGAAAGTTGTTCAGTTTGATGGTCTCAAGCACCCACTTAAGGCGTAGGCGTATTACTAAGGCGTTTTGTTACACCCTGTATAGTGAGGAGTATACGGTAGAATGTTTTATTTTTTCTGTCCCTCCCTTGTTTTAATTTGTCTACTGACCTCTAACGGGGCGTGAGTTCTCATCCCTAATGGGAACGTGCCGCAATGGTGATCCTGAGCGAGTGATTAACGTAATGCGTTCTAATTAGGACGAACAACTTCGCTAAGCAGCTTTCCAAGACTCATTATTATTGCACTTTGTTCTTTAATTTGAACATTTCTTCAACATTGTTTTTTGTTTGCATAAACAAAGTTAAGTCCAAGTCAAGGAAGAGGTGGCGGGATGATCTGGATGCTTTCGATGATGGCCAAAGCTTGCCCAGAACAGATATGGTTGGATTTTTTTGCCTTTGCCCAGTAGTGGGATAATGTATCTAAACTAAAGAAAAACAATGTTGTAGTCGGAATAATCTATTTTAATGAACAAAAATGGTTCTTTTTAAGGTTGTTTTATTTTAGTTATGTAATGCACTGAAAGTTTTACGTATTTTTGTTTATTTTGAGGAATCTTCTATGAAATCAATAATACAAATACAATTCCAGGACATAATTAAGAGGTGTTGCTTCAATATTGCTTTATTATTATTACCACTGAATAGCGCAATGCATCGCCTTGCGGTAATTTCACGAAGATTTTAGATTATGAATGTATATTTTAACTCTTATAGCACACGGTTTATATCAGAATAACGCTTAGTCTTAGAAACGAATTCCGCGAGAACTCGCGCTTGGTTGGCAATATGACTACGCCGTAGCGGAGGACGACTACGCCCTGCGGCTACGGCGCGGTGGCGTAGCCGAATCCTGTCTACGAAGATTACTCCATAATCTAGAACCTAGATTCTAGGTAATGCTGAAGGCACTTTTGGTATTACCTAGGTGTAGTCTCATATTTTGTAGACATTTTGCGACCTACTTTATTAAAGACGTATTCTCAGGCAGATATTTAGAGAATATTTTAACGTTCCGTACCCAATGGGTGCCAAAGGGACCCGGTTCATAAGCTTACGCTCTCTGTCCGTCCGTCTTATTATTATAGCTATACGTTTGACATTTTCACAGAATATGAGTTAAGTGCGAGTCGGGACTCGGACAATATTAGTGTTCCGCGCTACCAGTCGTTTAACATGGGTCGTTGATGACAACCACTATAAACGGACACTTACTAAGTATGTCGCCACATAGTAACTGAAGATCATTTTACAGTGGTAGTAGTTTTTTGGTATAAAAACATCGACGTAAGATTTTTTTGCGCAGCGAAGACCAAAAAAATCTTTACGTCCAATTTAGTGCTAGCTGAGCCTGATAATTTTCCCGCCATCTACACGTTATTTCTAATGTTCATGATTTTTTTCAGATTCGATATGGCAGTGTTATTAGAAATAGAGGTGGGGACAGCAGATTCCCAAGTTTATTGATTTTGTTGAACAAAGTTTTAATGAACTTACGACTCGCATTTATGATATTGGACTATTAATTGTTATAGCTGTTCCATGCTTCAGCTTTCTTTGTCTTACGGTCTCTGAAAAAACAAACCAGTGACAGACGGACGGACGGACAGACGAACAGACACCGAGGTGATTCCATAAGTGTTCCGTTTTGCCAATTTTGGTACGGAACACTAAAAAGTAAAAAAGGTATAGATAATTAATAGATTTGTTTCAAAACACCAACATTTTGTTACGGGTTCCACAATTTAGTTAAACTTTATACAATTCTCATGAACTTATTAAATAATGAAACTCTCTGCGCGGAGACACAGAATAGGTAATAGTATATAGTTATACATACAGAACGGCCACTCCCCGCCCCCCTCTGACTTCAGATACCTCACCTCCCCTCATACTCTCTGAGGTAACTTGAGGGAAGCCGAGCAAGGGAATGCAGTCAGGCGCGCGCACCCGTTGAATTTGACTACATAAAATATATTTTATTTTTCTCCTCATAATAAAAATAAACGTTGGAAAATAACGCTAAATTCACATTTTCTGTGATTCTTTAGCTTAAAAACTATTTTTAATCACAGAATGGACTATAAAAAGTAACGAAATGTATAATGTAGTTCATACCTGCTTTGAAGTGAAGGACCTGTGGCGGACATGTCATTTGTTAATCTAGGTTTTATTAAAATCGGTTCAACTGTTGTGTAATAATTATAATGGGAGTATCAAATATCGAAACATTCTCATTTATGGGGACAGTAGGAGTAGAATGAATTTATTTCGACACATACATAAATAAATTCACGACAATTTTGCCCTTACGGGGTGATCAGAAACATTGATACAGCGAACAGGAGCTAATAGCGACCTTTATTTAGTATGAGATTTATTTTGATGATTGTGCAAAACTCCCAAATAAGTATGCAGGGTCCAACTTAATATGCTACGGTATTTAAGGCTACTCCTCCCATCTGCAAGGCTCTCTTTCTTACAAGCAAACTTTTGCAATTAGCCATCCCGCTTCAATTGCGCGGCTCCGGTCAAAATTTTCCGTTTTCTTTGAAAACCTGTATGATTTTTTATGAATTTTCAAAAAATAAGAAAACCACATCATTTTATATTGTATTGTGAAGAATGTTGTAAATTTTCATATTCTTCTGATCAACATCTAAGAGTAAAACGGTTACAACTGGAAAAAAAGAGGTGACTTTGGAGTCGTTTTTCTTCAGTTTTATTAATTAAAATAGATTTCGAGAAAAACCACATCACTTCTCGTATCCTGTAGATTGTTCAGTTTTGTTTTCTGCTTAAAAAGTGCCATAGTTAATGTATAAAATGGTTACGAAGTTACCTCAAAACCGGGCGGACGCCCCTTAAGGGGATGACTAGACTATCAAACTGAACATCTTTCTCTACAGGGTGAAATTGATATCATTGGCATCCTTTTAAACTAAGAGTCTACCCATCAAACTGAACAACTTTTACTATGGGAGCAAACCTATCGGAGCAAAAAAAAATCTGTTGTTGCATACATTTGAGTCGAGTAGGCATTGCAGTTTAGTATGGGACAGCAGATTTTTTGTTGCTCCGATCGGTTTGCTCTCATAGTAAAAGTTGTTCAGTTTGATGGTTAGACTCTTAGTTTAAAAGGATTTTATTTTCTTTTATTTTTATTTTATAATATTCGGGATGCTAACAGCCTCTTTTACAAAATAATGTATTCAATAACATGTCATTTGCCATTTACAAGCATCCTTGCAGGATTGCAAGCATTACAGGATGCCAATGATATCAATTTCACTCTGTATAAGGTGTAACAAAACTACCTAGTAATACTTAAGGGGGTGCTTCAGACCATCAAACTTAACAACTTTCACTATGGAGCCAACTTTGAAATCACGAAAAAAAAACAGCTGCCCCAAACAAAACTGCTGTGCCGACTTGACTAAAATGTATGGGACAGCAGATTTTTTTTTCGCGATTTCGAAGTTGGCTCCATTGTGAAAGTTGTTCAGATTGATGGTCTGAAACACCCCCTTAAGTATTACTAGGTTGTTTTGTTACACGCTGTGTAGGATTTAAGGCCAAATCTCGAAAAAACAACTGTCTCATAAATTTTGATCAACTAGGATTGCAATTTTGTATGAAAAAGCTGTTTTTTCGAATTTTTGACATTAGTTGGTCCCACAGAGTAATTTGTTCAGTTTGATGGTCTGAAAAACCGTCAGTATATTAAGAAGGACGCAAACGACGAAGGAGGAAGGACGGACGGAAGGACTAAATTCTCATCACAATCAAATTAAATTATTTTAAAATCCGTTAATTAAATAAAAATAAAATGAGCGCTCGCTCTCAATTAAGAGCGAGCGCTGTAAGCGTTTTGTGGATCAAATTAACATTGTTACAAGTGAAACAATATTAACTTGATCCACCAAAACAAACAGAAAATTAACAATTCCATTCATCCGGAAACGGGCCCGGATCTTCAGCAAAATGCATCCTAAATATTTTATAATTCCCACCAAAAGCCGCTCTGTATAGCTCATTCTTTATTAAATTCGTGAACGGCGTAATATCAATTAGTAACTAGATTCTAATCGAATGTAAACCATTTGGGCGTATAGGTAGGTATTCTGTTAAACAGTTTAACTTGTTGTCAGCACCGAATCTGGGTGTTCGAATGTACGAGTATTAATGAATTCTGAATATTAATTGCTTCGTTAAGCGATGGCTTTTGCCCGTGATTTTGTACGTTTTTCAGAAAAAATATGTTTTATTTGACTGCATTTAAATATTTATGATAGCAAACAATAGTAAAACATTGTAATGTTTTGATGAAGGATTAAGAATGGACAACATTTTTTTTTAAAGGTATCTTAATTCGAAAACCATTTGGAGATTTTGTGATCATCAGATACAAAGCTTTTATAAAAAATTATCAGATTTATCTGTCTATTATTTCTCGAGTTAAAGTCAAAGTCAAAAGCATTTATTGTAAAACTGTAGCTGTTTGAAAAATACAAATTTTAGATTACTATGGAGATTATGCATCATTCGTATATGAATTTGAAAGTGTGAGAGTAGTAATTATAGTCCTCTGCGGTATGAGATTCACTAGAAAGAACTAAATCCAAACGAGCTAATTGTTGCATATTTTGTTACGCTTGAGTAATATTGCGCTTATTTTAGAACAGAGTTAACAGAAACAGCTGATGCTCTGAAGGGGCGACCGCCCGGTTTTGAGTAACTTTGTAACCATTTTATACATTAACTATGCTGTTTAAGCAGAAAACAAAACTGAAAAATCTACAGGATATGAGAAGTGATGTGGTTTTTCTCGAAATCTATTTTATTTTAGAAAAACTAATCCAAAGGTACCCCTTTTTTTCCAGTTGTAACCGTTTTACTCTTACATTGTTGATCAGAAGAATATGAAAATTTACAATATTCTTCACAATACAATATAGAATGATGCGGTTTTCTTATTTTTTGAAAACTCATAAAATATCATACAGGTTTTCAAAGAAAACGGAAAATTCTGACCGGAGCCACGCAATTGAAGCGGGATGGCTAATTGCGAAAGTTTGCTTGTAAGAAAGAGAGCCTTGCACTAGGGAGGGAGAGCCTTAATAAACTTTAAATGTGTACCTACACACAACACACATCGTGCCGCCTGTCGCCATCACAGCGCCTGTCACAAAGTCCTTTGCATAACGCGAGGGGCATACATAAAGCAAGAGAGCTGCATGGTTATGCCAGGCGTTCATACCAGCGATCCAACAATCTCTGTGACTTGAATTTATTAGAGCTAGCGCGCTGTTTGCATGAAAAAGCTTAGAATATACCTATTTACGGTGTTAATATACTTGATACTATTACGTTTCTGTTTACAACACCGAATTTCATTCAATACATATTTTCTGAAGATGTAATTTTGGTTGTAAATTAATGTTCTATTTCTTAACGTCAGCCAACATAAAAGATACAGTTTTTTTCATTATTAATTAAGAACAAGATAAGACTGCAGTCGCGTGGCATGGCGTTCTCTGGCAAATTAACCATAAATTACGTGTAGGCAACAAGAAAAGAAAAATTGAACTTAAACTTTTGTTATTGTTATTACAAAACGAGTTCCTAGTTTTGATATAGTTATATAGACGGAGATCCGACCGTAAAATTATGCACCTATTCCTTAGGCGAACGAAATGTAATTCTAGTGTATGTTTATACAGGGGTCAATTCAACGCCGCCAAGTTACCTAAAAAAATCTTGCCGCAAGTGCCTTTTCCATTATAATTTTTGGTATAACTTTTTCCACGTGTTTGCTAGGGAAGTGAATGAGGTGCCATCGGAAGGAGACTGGTCTAAAGTACTTTAAAAACTAGGGTTGCCACCTCTCAATCTGCCGCAAGACTAGGGTTGCCAGATTCAAAAATGACATATTTGGACCTGGCAACCCTATAGTTGCGGCAGATTGAGAGGTGGCAACCCTAGTTTTTAAAGTACTTTAGACCAGTCTCCTTCCGATGGCACCTCATTCACTTCCCTAGCAAACACGTGGAAAAAGTTATACCAAAAATTATAATGGAAAAGGCACTTGCGGCAAGATTTTTTTAGGCAACTTGGCGGCGTTGAATTAACCCCTGTATAAACATACACTAGAATTACATTTCGTTCGCCTAAGGAATAGGTGCATAATTTTACGGTCGGATCTCGGACCAATAGACGAGCCAAGTACCTACTAGTTTAAGTTTAATTTTTCTTTTCCTGTTACCTACTCGACGCGTTTATTTTTTTTGCGTTTGTTATTTTATTTTTAAATACAGAAATGGTTCTAACGGATTTGGGTGAAATTTTGCACCTATTCAGATTATTTTTTCTTACAAAGTTATTCTAGATAGGTTACACACACAAAAAATATTATTTTTTAAGAAAAATTAAACTTAAACTAGTAGGTAACTAGTTAAAGTTTAATTTTTCTTTTCCTGTTACCTACTCGACGCGTTTATTTTTTTCACGTTTATTATTTTGTTTTTAAATACAGAAATGGTTCTAACGGATTTGGATGAAATTTTGTACCTATTCAGATAATTTTTTTCTTACAAAGTTATTCTAGATAGGTTACACACACAAAAAAAAAATATTTTTTGGTGTGTGATCTCCAAAGTACTATTTATTTACTGTAATAATTAGAGATTGGATAATCTGATGCACATTACCTAAACTTCACTTTTTTCCCCACGAAAACATACAAGGATATGCCTTTCTGAATAAAGTTAGTTAAACAAAATCGGGCCACCCGCACCGTTTTGTCATGCTGGTCCTCGTAGATAGTAAACAGTAGGTAGAACAACTCGGGCAACATGAACAACTCCTACAACGTAAACAACTCTGACAACTTGGTCAACTTGGCCAACTGATTTGACTTGGTCAAGTTGTTCATGTTGTCCAATTAAGTACGTTCGACAACAGAACATCTCGGACATGAACAACTTGGTCAACTGTCTTGTTCATGTTGTCCGAGTTGTTCATGTTGCCCAAGTTGTTCAAATAACACAATGTATGACACCAAATTCTACGATATTTTAGCAATCCCGGGACTTAAGAACGATCCTGGGATTGTTTCATAAAATAAATGTATTATGACATGTCCACATTATTCTTGTGAAAAAAGTTTAGGTAAATATATCCGATCTCTAGTAATAATAGTAACCAAATAGTAACAGAACACAAGATGAAATGTATTTCTATGAGTACAATTTTAAAATATGAGGAAAGATATTTTGTGCCTACCTAATATTGTAAATTAATATTTACATGCGAATAGTACGTTTGGAACATAGACGAAGAACAATTATTTGCTTATTGGAATGAAATTGGGATTGATAAATCCAGAGAAGTTAAAAATACATTTTGGGTTTTTATTTCTCGTCAATTTCTCGTCTACAAATTTTTCATACAACCAAAGAGTTTTCATTACATCTAAGAAATACAGATCTGGCAGCTATCTGTCAGAAAAAAATTACGTTAAGCCAAATGCTTCAATTAAAAAGAAAAAAGTTTTCTTCCTTTTCAGTTTTCATGGCTTTTGATATTTTGTTTCCAAGACATCTTGCCAGTTCACATAAACATTTAGAATCAATAAATAGTTTTTATTCTGAAATCCCAAATAGTCCCAATAATATCTCTTTGGTACCTACCTATTTTCCAAACTGAATTAAAATATTTAAATAACAAAGATTTATGTATGGTAAATTATATTTCATGCCTATTATGAATAATTCAGGCCTATTATGAACACCTACACGGACGATTACGGGAATAATTAGGTAGTTTCCCTATACCTCAACTCTAACCTTTCATTCTTAATTGGCAACTCCGGTTATCAACTAAGGCCCACATGTGCCAAATGCTGTGTTAAATTGCGTAACCCCGTGTTTAGTAGCACCGACCTAAAGTGTTATCGAAGATTGTCTTGCGCCAATGAAAACTAGTTCATAGTTAACTAACCTGACAGTTCTCTATTTTTCGCTGGCAACATCCTAAATGACCATAGAGTTGATGTAATCCCACAAAATATGAAAAGTGAATGATGAATGAACATAATTATTCACGTCTCTATCACACTGCATCTCTTTGTATTTGTATGTCTCACTTGTTTTATTTTGGCGATGACATTTCGTTTTCATCGTTTTGTTTTAAAATCATTCAGTTTTCAATCATGTCAACAAAAACAGCTGTTGCCTCAATTTTGACATTTAGCCATATTTAGCACGTAGTTTAGTGACTTAAACCTACCACATCGGCGGTTTAAAATTTAAATATAACACAAGTTTAGCCCCCTAAAACAGGATGGTGCAAAACATAATTATAATATAATTCCAAAGTAGCGTCTAGTTCCTGAGTTAATGACGATAACCCTGCCTGGCGCAAGCGGGCCTTAGAATAGAAAATCCTCTTTGGTTACGTGGCACGAAAGTTTTTCTTTTTCGACCACTGGTTTATTACCTACTAGCTTTTGCCCGCGACTTCATCCGCGTCACAGCCACGACACTCCTCGTACGTGTGAGCCCCCGCGTCGGTGACCTATAGGGTTGATACTTGCGGAAAACGAATATTCAATTCAATTCAATTCAATTCAATTATACTTTATTGCACACCAAAACAGAATATAAGCATAAGCATATGCTCACGACTATATTCCCCGAGGGGGTAGTCAGAGACAACACACAACAAGACAACAGAAACAGAAAAAAACAGAATATACATTTGAATAAAGATATAGAATTAAAAATAAGGTGGTCTTATCGCTAAAAAGCGATTTCTTCCAGACAACCTTATTTACACTGGTGCAAGGAAATAATAAAAGACATAGGTACTAATACTCTGGGGATGACACTAAGTAATTAGAATTGTTAATAATGTTCATTTCAAGTTTAAAATTATTTTAACAGAATTTATGTTGTAAAGAATATAATTATTTTGTAGGTGGGTTACTTACAAAGTATTACAGGTAGTTCTTTCTAATTAGTTTGTGTATTACAGCTGGTAACTATGAAGACTTAAGACGTTTCAAAAAATTACATTAGAGCTTGAACCTAAACTTTTACTTATATGCAAGAAGGTTGAAATTTTCCTTGCTTATACGACATAAAGTTTAACTTACTACAAAATGATGGGCCTCGTATCTCATTCATTTTAAGGGATATCAAAACATGATTTAATGCAGATCGATAGAGAAAAAATTCGAAGTTCAGTGGTATTTTCAGGGGACTTACGACAAAATGTCCCTTACGACATTTGCAATTTCCACTGTTGATGTTTTTATCGTAAGCG
Source organism: Agonopterix subpropinquella (assembly GCA_922987775.1). Lineage (NCBI taxonomy): Eukaryota > Metazoa > Arthropoda > Insecta > Lepidoptera > Depressariidae > Agonopterix > Agonopterix subpropinquella. Next base: position 12,786,284 of record OV277702.1, read on the forward strand.
ACAAATTCAGCATACGACGCGCACAACTCTCAAGTTGCGTTTCAAATGTCGTAAGGGACATTTTGTCGTAAGTCCCCTGAAAATACCACTGACTCCGATTTTTTTTCTCTGATTAAACAAATTCACTGTACGCTTAGGCACTTACATTAAAATCAATAGAAGGTATGGAACATATTCATCGCTTCTATCGAGCGTTTTTAGGAAGATCGTAAGCTGAGCTTTGCCCGCTGAATTTGTCACTCAAAATAAAATTTTATTGCTGTCTTTTGCGTTTAGTTGTTTATTCATCTATACTTATAAAACAGTTCCGCTGACTGACCGACAAATAGCTCACAGCTTAAATCGCTGAAGACAGAATTATGAAATAAATTTTCTGCGTAGGGGTGCACGAAAGGTTTTTTATATTTCGAAAATACCCTTAAAATGTAGTTAGTAATTAAAACTAGTGGTGTATACGGGGTGTAAGGAAAAGTATCATTAAACCTCTAAACCACATACTCTACCCATCAAACTGAACAACTTTTACTATGTAAGCAAACCTTTCAGAACAAAAAAAAATCTGCTGTCTCTTACGTTTGAATCGAGTAGGTATTCCTACAAAAATATTGTTTCTTTCAAGCGACACGATAAAACGTTAAAATCACATCGTAAGGGATAAATGTATTTTAATTTGAAGTAATGAGTAAGAAGTTACGATTAGAATAAACATACATACATACATAAGCTCACGCCATTGTCCCAAGGGGGTAGGCAGAGACCACAGATCGCCACACGCTACGACTCGAATAAACATGTAGTATGTAAATTCCAATTCATTAAAATTTAAAGTAATTAATTTTCATTCGATTGTTTCAAAATAAAATAAATAGTTTGTGTGTTACATTCATCGATTTCTAGGTTTAGAATAATGCCTTAAAATTTGACAATAATTTGGATAACAATATAATCAGGTTGAATTTAATACATATTGATGTCGCAAAGAATTTATAACTCGTATTTAGTCATTTGTAAAATCGTCATTAAATATAGGTAAAGTACGTCATTTTTAAATTTACTTATTTACAACTGGAAACAGAAACGGCAACATCAAATGTCAAATTCTGACATATTGAATATAATTATATTTTTTTCTTAATGGCCAGTTATTTTAAGTTGATTTTTATTTTACCTAGAAGTTTACATGTCCAACGAATGACGTCACTAGTCGGACCGAAAAACAACTTTATTTTATTAAAAATATCTGTAATCTTTTCAATTTGAATGTTATTAGGTAGGTATCGCAAACGGGGACAAAGATGAATTAAGTATAATACATACCTAGGTACCTTCCTTTGGTTTGTCCTCGCCTGCAATACCTACCTAATAACATTCAAATTATATTTAATTAATGTTGTTATAGCTGATTAGTGATTATAGAGCTTGTTTTTCTTTTTTCAGCTAACAGTTTTTTTATGCAGTCGGGTTTTTTGTTTTTCGTAATAATTTGATTTATTTCATACTTTTTAGTCCTATGTCGAAATGGTAGCATAAAAGTACTACAATATACAACATTTTAATGAATTAACGCAAAACCTCATACAACCCAACTGATTTATAACAAAATAATTAGATTGAAACAATAATTTCATTATAATGATAGTTAAAATTTAAAGTTATTTGCTTTTTAAAGTTTTGAGGCAAAAATGATTTGTTGTCATTTCAGCAATAAATGAAAGCGCTACCTAACGTACTCATGGATATATTTTAATAATCTAGTATTGGTAGTTAGTAAGGTGAGTGTGCTTTTGAGGTGGTCTGACATCGGGTTCGGTAAATTAAAAATTTTAAAAACAAATAAATTAATATTTTGTCAAAAATTACCTGTTTTGAAACCATGATAATTCGATTCTGCTCTTGATTCTAAACAAACTACTTTTTAGTTTATTCATTAAGACGTTGTAAACATATTTGGAATCGTCTGTTTACTAGCTTTCATTTGATACCCATATTGTAAATTTTTACAAATAAAAATTATTTATTCCCCCTCTTTTTTTAATTCCCAGATGCCATAATAAAAAAATATAGCCTAAGTCACTCTCACGATTTTTACAAATCTAACGACACATCATACGTCAAAATCCATCGAGCCGCTTAGGCTGTAGGCCGTGCCTAAGAAATAGACATACAAACATACATACATACATACGCTCGAAAAACATAACCCTCCTTCTGGCGCAGTCGGGTAAAAAAGATTCAGAAAGGCGCTTGGTGCGGATATGTGGAATGTCAACCAAGAAATTGTGATATCCCGCGACAATTATTGAGACAATTATCTCGAAATAGTTTTCGATTTAGGCCTCCCAAAAATATTTTGACAAACCTAATTGGCGCCGACGCTGTAGGTACTTTTCGCAGCTGTCAAACAAGAGTGACGGAGCACTGATTATGATTATACTAACAACAAAAAGCTATAGGTATATTTTTTTTAATGTCCTTTTTAACTTCACACAAACAGTTCCTGGGTAAGAACAAAGTTCCTCGTAAGTGACAAATATGGTTTATTCAAGTAATCTCTAGATTATGATATCCATATTTTTACACAGACGGCTAAGGCACAGATATTTACGATTTTATTAAATTGAGAAAATTTTATCGTAAGTTGCAAAACATGTTCATTTGTACATGTCAGTACTTGTCGGTTACAATGAAATTGTTGAATATTTAATTTATCGTAAGTTGAGCGTCGGTCATACACGCCTTGTCACTTACGATAAAATGAATACCTTGTCACTTACGATAAAATGAATAATTAAAATCGTTCTTGTAACTATGTATTACAATAGTATTGAATAAAAAAAATGTTTTGCTACGTATACTTGCAAATTACGATATAATTTTCTCATTTATTTATTTGAGAAAAGTAACTACCTCTTTAAGTACCTACTCCTTCTAATTGTATACCTACTCTTTTGTGCTGTGCTTTGGAATTAAACTAAAACGTGTATTACACCACACGATATGAAGTGCCCTGCATGCAGGGTGGGCGTGTACCCTAGTTAGTACGGCGCTTATTACACTACTCTGCGAATTGGGCCCTAACTCAGTTTATACGCGAATGTCGAAAGAGTTGGACGTATTATCGTATTTATTACATCATGCCGTCGTCACTATCGAAACGTCAAAAAGTTGCTGTAGCTGTCACAACCGTGCTCGCAACAATAAATATTAAAAAAAGAAAGAAGAGAAAGATCTGGGTGAAAGAGTATTTGCAATTACGTGAAAAGCTTTCAAATATGCAAATACTTAGTGTGCTTGTAAATTTCTAATAAAACCTTAAAGGCTTCAGCTCGCATGTTTTTATTCAAGTACTCTTTATGCTCCTTTTGCCATAAATACGGCATGTCTTTATACATGTCTAACTGCACAATAAAACTTCCTGTTCCTTGTTGCACGTCATGGTATTACAAAATTGCGGCGCAAGGCGACGGGACGAACAAACGCTACGCAATATACCTACACTCACGACCACTCTACGCGCTAGTCGTGCGGCAACTGAGCTCCCTAATCGCCCTAAATGTTATTACATTACCCGATCGCCAGAGCGCTTAGGTAGCTAGGCAGATCGGGACGACCCGATCGCCCTAAATCGGGACACTTACTCCCTAAATCTTATTACACCACTCTTAGTTAGGGTAAGGGTCCCTTGAAATTGGGTAGTCTAATAGACGTTTAACCCTGAACTAACCTGTGTCCATAGATATAGTAAATAGTTTTTAATCTAAGCCTGTGTCATTATATTATTTATGTTCGGTATTATAAATCAGTTACAAAGCAAACTGAACATAATTATCCTAAAACTAAAATATAACTATATAGTGTATGGTCTATGTATATTGGTCGGCGTCGCACGCTTCGCTCGCAGAATCAAAGAAAATATTTACCTATTTCATAGGCCGAGTCGTGCAGTCGTGCGAGCAAGAGCAACCATGTAATTCAAGCGGTCAATGACCTGTTTTCCCACCCGCTCGCATACTGCGCACCCCCCCTCGCTCGCCCGACCCGCACACATAGCCGCGAGCGGTTTTACGAGCACACATGCATGAGTGTCGCTTCTTTTCGCGGTAGTGTATATTTTCTTTGTCCGCGTGGAGTTTGGAAAACCCTAAGTATCCTATGTTACTTCTAATACCTCCAAGAATATGTGTACAAAGTTTCATGATGATCGGTTAAGTAGTTTTCGCGTGAAAACCTAACAAACAAACTTACATTCACATTTATAATATTACGAGCTTTTACCCGCGACTTCGTCCGCATAAATTATATACCAGATTATAAGTCAGATGTTACGCTACCAAACAAAAAAAGTTTCATCAAAATCGGTTCAGTAGTTTTTGCGTGATACTCGAACAAACAAACACACAAACAAACAAACAAACAAACAAATAAACAAACAAACAAACAAACAAACAGACAGACAAAAAATCCAAAAATTGGTGATTTGGAATCAGGGACAGGAAAAAACGAATAAGTTGCAAGTCGAGCCAGCAACGTAACCATTTTAGGGATCGGTAAAGGAAGGCCACTCCTTGGCCTGCAAGAAGCCCCGACTTGACCTCATGTAATTTTTATGTCTGGGGACACAATGAAAGACCTTGTTTATCAATCCCCAGTAAACAACGTAGAAGACTTAAGGCAGCGCATAATAAACGCAGCGGAGGTAATGAGATTTTACCTTTACTTCACAACTAACTACAAACGAACTAAGAAAATGCTTGCATGTAACCTAGGGGCTCACTGTGAGTAAGATGTGTAGATTTAAATTAATAAATAATGTTACATAAAAAAATTCCTAAAAAATTTTCTCCAAGAGAATGTTGCCTCTACGTATCACGTACTAAGTAAAAAACCTTTTTTGACAGTGTAATTCCATTTTTTTCTAAAACATTTATACTTTTTTAGAAAGCTAACAAAACGAGGAAGTTATTTCAGTAAAACGCACACTTTTTTTCATACAATTTTTTTGAGAAAAACCGCATGATTTCAAGACTTTGTATTTTTTTTTTTTCAAAAACTAACCGTCATTGTTATTGATTTATTTTGAATTGCTCAGTATGATCGGACATTGATTTATGAAAAAATCTCGGAAAAAGTGTTAGCTATGAATTAAAATTCAAATCGACGCCATAGAATAAGCATATTTTTTTTTATTTAAGAAAAAGTGCGAAAAAATGGGGTTTTTGCATAGATTTATATATTACTAGCGTAAGGATAGGCCCGTCAGAATATTTTACAAAAACCTTCTTCATAGAAACAAAAATTTGCGCCATCTGTCACATAACTCGTATACGAACTATATCGTGTCATATATTTGTAGTGCTCTAAATTGACATTTTTCCTTGCATTTTAGAGCCAACGAACTGGGGACAATAGTCAAGCTCATAGGCCATGTCCTTACGCTAGTAATATATATGTCTTTGGGTTTTTGGTAAAAAACCTTAAATTCCAAATATCTCGAAAACTATTAATTTCTGACCCCACATATGGGGGTTCACATAATTGCATTTAGGCTGCCCCTTAACGTCCTGAAAGGAATACGTCGAATTACAAATAACCCTGTATATATACAAATACAAAAACCGGCAAAGTGCGAGTCGGACTCGCGCACGAAGGGTTTCGTACCATTATCGAGCAAAAAACGGCAAAAAATCGCGTTTGTTGTACGGGAGTTAAAATTTATGTTATTCTGTTTTTTTAATATTTATTGTTATAGCGGCAACATAAATAGAATGGTTTATGAGATACAGCCTGGTGACAGACGGACGGACAGCGGAGTCTTAGTAATAGGGTCCCGTTTTACCCTTTGGGTACGGAACCCTAAAAATTACAGGCGATGTCAAAAGTGACAGGATCTGTCAAAAGCGATAGGAGCTGACAAAGTTGTTAAAAATGGCAGGTGTCAAAGAGGCAACAAAAAATTGAGGGCGGTAACTAGATACCAAATTTAAAAAAATGACAGAATATAACTAAGCGACAGGCGATGTCAAAAGCGACAGCTAATGACAAAAAATACATTAACTCACTTTTGACAGCGCCTGTTACTTTTGACATCGCCTATCTTTTGATTTTTGGTAATTTTGGTAACGGCGCGCGTGTCACTTTTGTCATCTGCTATTTTTAATTTTTTTTGTCATTTTGGCACTAATTTTCAACAGCTCCTGTCACTTTTGTCAGCCCCTGTCACTTTTGACAGCTCCTGAAACGTCTATTTTTTTGAAACTGTAGACATATCGTGAAAAACGGTAGTCATTATGAAAAAGAGTCATTTTTGGGAAAGTGGTCATTTTGGTAAAGTAGATTTATTGCAACAGTAGACATTTTGTGAAAAACGGTAGTCATTATGAAAAAGAATGTTTTTTGGGAAAGTGGTCATTTTGGTAAAGTAAACATTATGTACCTAATCGGAAAAAACCATGTCGTATTTATTTTTTTGTAAATATCTTCAATGTACAGACACACTTCTGTTACAGTTTTATACGTTACTCAGTCTTGTCGAGAGGCCATGGTGCAGCGAATAAACTTGGCCCTTGAATCTGTGTCCGACTGGGGTGATACTAATCGGGTCAGTTTCAACGCAAGCAAAACACAGGCGTGCCTTTTCTCCACAAACGGAGTCCCTTCGCTTTGACCCCGACTTTCCGAAATGTGTCCATACCGATAGCTGATCGCCTGGAGCTCCTTGGCATTAACATATCGTCCGATCTGAATTTCGGACGGTACATTGAGTCCATGGCGAAAACCGCAGCGAAAAAACTGGGCGTCCTCTCGAAGGTCAGACGGTACTTTACTCCGGGACAGCTTCTACAACTTTATCAAGCACAAGTCCGATCGTGTATGGAGTACTGCTGCCATCTCTGGGACGGGTCTGCCCAATACCAGCTGGCCGCGCTGGACTCAATCGACAGGCGTGCCAGAAAGCTCATAGGTGATCCAACCTCGGTGGCGAAGCTACAAAGTCTTGAGCATCGTCGCAAGGTAGCCTGTCTGTCTGTTTTTTATAGGATACATTTCGGAGAGTGCGCGACTGAATTACACGATCTGATACCACCGTCTCCCTTTCATCTGCGGGGGACGAGACGCAGACTGGGTTTCCACCCCTATGTCGTTGACCTACCAGCAATTCGCACGAAGAAGTTTGCTTCTTCTTTTATAATGCGCACGGCTAAGGAGTGGAATGCCCTGCCTGCGGACCTGTTCCCTGAGCAATACAACCTGGGCCTCTTCAAGGCGAGAGTGAATAGGCATCTTTCTAGGTAAGCATGCTACATCTTCGGCCTCATCATCACTCAACATCAGGTGAGATTGGGGTCAAATGCTTACCTATCACACATAAAAAAAAAAAAAAAAAAAAAAAAAAATAATAGTTTAGATAGGGATAGGGATTCTGTGCCACTGGTTGCGAAACTTGTACCATCAGAGCGCTGCCATATCCAAATATCTTCTACTTTATTTTGTACCTACCTTTAGAATAAAGAGATCATTCCTCTGAGGGTGCCTCTGAGGTACCTACCTTCTTTTCTATCTCTTTTCGGTATTCTGTTTTCAGCTGGCAACAAGCCAGGAGTGCGATTTTTGAACCTCATTCTTTGAACTCAGCAGTTGAAAATGTCTATATTACTATGGAGACGTGCATCTTTCTACTGCTTTCAATGTATGAGATTCAAAAATCGCAATCCAGGTGTGTTTCAAATAAACTCAAATATTTTTATCTGATCTGCAATGTTGTTGAACACAGTATTATTATGTCTATCTTTTCATGTAATGCGTATCATATTTGAACGGAATGCTTCAGACCAATATTGAAATCGCGAAAAAAAACTGCTGTTTCCATATAAATTTTGGTCGATTAGCTACTGACATTTTCTATGGAACAGCTGTTTTTTTCGGGTTTTCAATGTTGGCTCTGTAGTGAAAGTTATTCAGTTTGATGGTCTGAAGCAACCAGCGGGGGAAGCATCGCCATCGGTACAATTTCGCGATTTGTACAATTCCTGTCTTAGAGTAGTAGCAGTTCGTACAAAATTTGGTTTGACATTTTCTCAATTCGTACAAAAGTGATTTATCTATGAAATTCGTACAATTTAAGCTAGTAGGTACGCCAACTCGCGATAGCGTGATATAGCGCTATCACGCTCCCGCTCTCTTTCTAGTTGCGCGCGAACGAACGAGATGAAAGACAAAATTTGACAGATATAGGTATGTGTTTAATGTCGCCATCGCGGGTTGGCGTACTAGCCCCGCTGTTCGATGGGTAGGTAATGCATAAATTATACACCCCGTATATTTTAGACGTGAAGATGTAATAAGCAGATAGACAGTGCAACACACTTTCGGGTATCTACAGACTAAAACGTAGTGATTATATTCTCTTTGCTACAGACTAATAATGTGGATATAGTGTTCCTACTATGCGTGTTTGTAAGGCCCCGTTCGTGTAATCAGGAGTGTCCATAGATGAGGTAGGCATACAAAGCTTCGTCCATTTCAAACGTTGGCATCCTCATTAAAGTCTGTATTCGCCGTTGATCAATGCAGTCCGTCCAATTAATACCTACTCTTACTTCTTAAAGTAGAAATGTAGAGCATTTTCCTTTGTAAAGTAGAAAATTAATTATTAATTAATTTTACATTGCCTAGATTAAAATTACTAAAAGCAGGTAGATTCAATATCTAGATCATGTCTTTGGACATAATCGATTCGCTAATTAATTATATCTAATGAATAATTAAGATTGACGAGAAAAATCTAATCCAACATCCTTTTGTGGTTAGAATAAAAGCTTCAAGAGAAAACGGGCCTATGGGGCCCTTCGGGTCCAATACAATAACGCGTTCCGGGTGTTGGTGGGGCTGCCCCGATACTGTAGTGCATCAGGAATGTTTGCAGAGGCGCGTGTCGACTGCTTTTATGCCACTATGCGCAAGAGATGCGCATCCCTGGTGCACAGGGTTCAGGCCAGCCCCAACAGCATCCTGAAGATGATAGGGGACAGGGTTGACTGCCCCTATGTACTTCACTGCTGTGGACTACATGTTCCCAGCAGCTAATTACCTACATGTATGTATAATTACTAACAATAGAATAGATTAAGTGTGTACCTACTAATAAAATTATGAGTCTTGTTACTTGAAATAAATATATGATTGATTGATTGATTGAAAACATTTTTTTCGCAATGGATAGATGAAAGCCAATTAATCTCGGATAGGAGATGGCACCACAAGAAGAAGAAGAAGAACGGATATCCTGTATATCCGTTCTTCTTCTTCTTCTTGTGGTGCCATCTCCTATCCGAGATTAATTGGCTTTCATCTATCCATTGCGAAAAAAATGTTTGGGACAGCCCTTCGCAAAACGGAAACGGTGAACTCAGATCATCAAACTGAACAACTTTCACTATGGAGCCTACCTAAGCAAACGCTAAAAAAAAATTAACTGTCCCGTACAAAATTGCCGTACCTGTCGTTGCTTCAAATGTATGCAGCTGATTGTTTATCACGTTTCCTGAGGTAGGCTCCATCGTGAAAGTTGTTCAGTTTGATGGTCTGAGTTCACCGTTTCAGATTGCGGAGGGCTGTCCCTTACACCCAAGAGCTCAAGAGCGAGCCCGAGATGTCTGTACCGCCACACAATATTACGGGTTCTTAGCGCGAGCCTCACACTAGGCCGGTTTTTATGATTATTTGTTGTTTTAGAGTTTGCAGTATAATCACACCAAGTCTAGGTTGTATATTGTCGTCTTTACTATACAGCAAAAACAAAAATAAACTAGTTTCCTGTATGGGGCGAAACCCCTTAATTTTTAGTGTTCCGTACCAAAATTGGCAAAAAGGAACACTTATGGAATCAGCTCGGTGTCTGTCCGTCCGTCTGTCACAGGCATTTTTCTCAGAGACCATAAGACATAGGAAGTTGAAACTCGGTATAGATATAGCAATTGCTTGGTCCAATATCATAAATTAAGTAAAAAAAGCTAAATTTTTATATTGGGGGCAATTTGGGGAGGTAGAAATGGTAAATAAAAAAAAAATAATTCTTCCCTATGGTGTGGGGTATCAATTGAAAGCTTATGAAAATACGAGTCTAAAAATATACTTTTCAAATTGTTTGTAAAAACTTTGTTTAACAAAATTTTCAATTAAGGCTACTCCTCCCATCTGCAAGGCTCTCTTTCTTACAAGCATACTTTTGCAATTAGCCATCCCGCTTCAATTGCGCGGCTCCGGTCAGAATTTTCCGTTTTCTTTGAAAACCTGTATGATTTCTTATGAATTTTCAAAAAATAAGAAAACCACATCATTTTATATTGTATTGTGAAGAATATTGTAAATTTTCATATTCTTCTGATCAACAATGTAAGAATAAAACGGTAACAATTGGAAAAAAAGATGTGACTTTGGCGTCGTTTTTCTTCAGTTTTATTAATTAAAATAGATTTCGAGAAAAACCACATCACTTCTCATATCCTGTAGATTGTTCAGTTTTGTTTTCTGCTTAAAAAGTGCCATAGTTAATGTATAAAATGGTTACAATGTTACTCAAAACCGGGCGGACGCCCCTTAAATATGAGAAATTGCTGTCCCCACCTCTATTTCAAAAAATATAGCTGTATAAGATTTGAAAAAAATCATGAACATCAGAAATAACGTGTAGATGGCGGGAAAATTATCAGGGTGGCTCTAACGTGGATAGTTTTTTTTCTATACCTAAAAAACTATCACCAGTATAAAATGATCTTCAGTTACTATGTGACCACGTACTAAGTAAGTGTCAATTTATAATTGTTGTCATCAATGATCCATGTTAAACAACTGGGTTTCTTTTTTTGTTATTGTTTGCGTTTTCGAAGTATGTAGATATTAATTCATATTATGTTAAAGCAGAACATTTTACTTAGGTAAATAGAAAATCGGGGAATACCTACCTAACTTAGGTACTTTTCTATGGAAAAAAACGACTAGTTTGAAGTTATTTTTTTTGTTTCGCAATTATACAGGATGTAACAAAACACCCTAGTAATACTTAAGGGGCTGCTTCAGACCATCAAACTAAACAACTTTCACTATGGAGCCAAAATCGAAATCGCGAAAAAAAAATCCGCTCTTTCATACAAAACTGCAGTACCGTCTCGACTTAAATGTATGGGACGGCAATTTTTTTTTTATTTTTCCTCGACTTTGGCTCCTTACTGAAAGATTGATGGTCTGAAGCACCCCCTTAAGTATTACTAGGGTATTTTGTTACACCCTGTATTATAGGCTGTCTCGTTTAGTAATAAGGTAAGTATAAAATTGTAGTTAAATGCACATGGTCAATTGATCGTGTAACTTGGCAGAGGGGAATGCTAACGCAAGGCTGGTCAGTGGTCTTATGTAGTTATATCACACGTTAAGACACTTAGCACTCGTTTCATCATCATCATCACAGCCTATATGTTTACGTCCCACTGCAGGGCATAGACCTACCCTAAGGGTGGGCTTAGGAAGGGTGTATGGGTGTTAGTCCACCACGCCACGCGTGCCCAATGCAGATTGGTAGACTACACAGTCTTCACATACGCATCGGAATTTCTTCTTCAGTGTATACAGGTTTCCTCACGATGTTTTCCTTCACCGTTTGAGAGCAGTCGGTATTTACGTACATAAGTTAGAAAAACTCATTGGTACATGGCATGTCATCCGTTCGTGTCATTTCATACAAATGGTAATATGCGATACTCAGTGCAAGTGAGACAGACAATTTCATATATGTTTCTTTGGGAAAGTTGTTCAGTATCCTGGGTACAATCACCTCTTAAAGTAATGAAACTATATATTGTAAGTAATTATACAGGGTGGTTAAAATTAAGACGTCCAATTTTTTTTTTATATAAATGGTCAACGCATTCCAGTACTTTTCCTATGCGCCTACAAGGATATTTTTGCAAATAACTTCAATGTATATCTACGCCATGTTTACAATTTTATTATTATTGTTTATGTATAGACTTAGCTTGCTTCTGCTCGCGACTCTGTCTGCGTAGACTTTAAAAAAGTATCCTATATGTTAATCCAGAACATATTCTATCGGTAAGCCAAAATTCATCCAAATCCGTTCGGTCGTTTATGTGATTGAGTGACAAACATCCGAACCAACGATTTTATTTGGTCTTCAGCTAATTTTCTTTAGTAAATCCTTAACTCTACATAAGTAGCATACCTACATAGATGTTAACCATGTAAGAACAACTACTAGTGGAACGGAACACTAATTGCCCGAGTCCCGACTCGTACTTGGCCGGTTTTTTTGTTTTGTTTTTTTACCTATTTGTTAGCAAATCCAAAATAAAAACACATCCATACCAAATTCAACTCGCTACCTATTGCGGTTCAAAGATACAGTCCTTTAGAATTAGGACCCTTTAGTACGGAACCCTAAAAAGGATTCCATTTTGTAGTATCGAAAAACTGATATTTTTGTCAAGATCTTGATGATGCTGGCTCTACAGTGATAGTTGCTCAGTTGATGCTACCCCTTTAAATAAAATCAAACGTCTCTGATAAACTCTGTATGAAGCATAAGTATGTAGTACCTACTTTATTCCAACGGAGAAAAATAAATGGAATCTGGGGCAACAGTAACTCACGAATGAAGAAGAAATTAAATATGAAATTGCTGTGGGAGTTTTGATTGAAGGGGTTTACAAGTTTCAATTGAACGTGGCTTCTGAATTTAATTAGTTCTTTAATAACGATGCAGCAATTTCAATCGAGATATCTTGCTTATAAAAATATTTAGTAGGTATGGCTTTGTGTGCCAAATTAAGTGTAAAGATACGCCAATTGGTAAAAAGGAACATTCATAGAATCAGTGGTAGCACTCATCTTCAATCCATATATATGTTGCTTCTTTAAAAATTGGCAACTAGCTCAGATTTGGCCATATTTGGCTTTGTGTGCAATAAAGGGTTAAGTGTTCGATACGAAAATTGGATAAAAGGAACATTCATAGAATCAATATGGCAATTTTAATCGAAATATGTTGCGTTTAAAAAAAAAGTAAGTAGCTCAGATTTGGCCTTGTGTGGATTGAAAAAAGGAAAATTAATAAAATCAGTTATCAATACCACACCGTCCGCATCCGTCCGTAAATCCCAAATTTCTGTTTATTTTAGATACCTATTTAATTTTTTTTTTCTTAAACCAGTCTTAATCATAGTGGCAGTGACAATGGTACGATCAACATTTAAATGACTATTAGTGATGATTGAATGGTGTTTTGACTTGGCATAGTGGCGGTGAGGGTGTGGCGCGGTTGATACGCGGGCGGCGGCGGCGGGGCGGGCCCGCGGAGCCCGCGCGATGAGCTGCGCGCGCGCCGCCCGCCCCGCCCGCCATGCAGCGTCTGCGCACCACCTTCAAACGATCCCGTACGCCCACACCTGCCGACATGAAGACGCAGAGCAGCCTCGAGGTACCCAAACAGGTAACTACTACTACTATCTGTATAGTTTCACCATGTGGTGAAATTGATATCATTACCATCCTTTTAAACTGAAAAACTTTTACTATGGGAGCAAACCGATCGGAGCAAATAAAAAATCAGCTGTTTTATACAATTTAAAAAAACTGCAATGTCGACGCACGAGTTCGCAACTCAAATGTATGCAAAAGCAGATTATTTTTTTTCCTCCGATCGATTTGCTGCCATAGTATTTAAAAGTTATTCAGTTTGATGGGTAGACTCTTGTTTCAAAGGATGCTAGTGATATCAATTTCACCCTGTATAAGTATATCCGTTTTTTTATAATTCTTGGTGGGGGCTTCCACTTGCTTCAATCTAGGTTTGCAAATAACTCCAGGTAAATAGCCCTCTCAGTTGTTTTTCTATACAAATTGCTAACCAAGGTTGACGCAAGTCGGGCTTAATCAGTAAGCAAAATAACCCGTTGCACCTAACGGGTTGATAACGGGACCATACATTAAGGCCACCTACGCACTAAGACCTAAGTGATCTGGAGTCTTATTATATTGTGTAACTACCCGATTCAATCGGTATCAAATCGCCATGGTGCGCTTTTGGCAGCTCTTAGCAATTCTGCTTCTTTATAATTATTTAATTAATTAATTTCAAAGAATGGATAATAATAATCATCATGGAACCAACATAGTACTTAAAAATTGCCTAGTTAAGTCATACAATCTCATCATCATCACGATCATAACGTTGACAAGATATGTCAACGATATAATCGGAAACATATACAATTGCCCTACAGTTGTACTGTACTCTCTGTATCTAGATTATATTCTGCACCTACAGTAGGCCTTGCATTGCCACCCCCTAGAAAACAATAAAAAAATATTGTGCCTCTTCGTTATGTTACGTATTCCAAAAAGAGCGCGCTTAACGTTTTTCTCGTTTTGTCACTTTATCGTGGATGGCATGCTAGCCGTGCAGGTTGCTAAGTGCATGCGATACCTACTAAGCAAGCGCTTGCAAACTCTACAATTCATTCATCGCCGCGACCTGGCGGCCAGGTGCGTAGGCGGTCTTAGTAGGTCACTGGTGAACTCGCTGCCAGAGTCATTTGTAAACAGTTTAAAGGCTTTACGTAAAATAGGTAGGTAAACTGTTTTCCAGCCATTCGCAGAATTATTTAGTGGGCTTCAAGTTGAAATCAAATCCCAGTTGTATTGTATTGATTTACAACATTGTAACAATTAATATTTGCTGAGAATATGTTAGTGTTAGAAGGAACAATTGTTTCTATTTACTACTAGACTGTACAACTCAAATAATTATAATGATTATGTTGGTAATATCTAGAATATAAACGAGAGCAAAGAGCTATTGTTTCTTTAGAAAAACCTAAAAAAGAAAAGATTAAAAATAAAACGTCGTTGGAACCTATGTTGATAGGGTCGTTTCGTTAAATGTAACACTGCGACCATCGCTGGTCCATTGTGTTCGCCCCAAGCTCAACCATATTTTATGGTCCGAGATCCCAAGGCCGCCAGACGTCACTTATTTTCTAATGAACAAAATGTGTAATATTGAGTAGTGTTAGTATGTACTATGATCGTATGCCTACCTGCTAGCTTGGCCAAACGGCAATTTTCCAGGTATCAGGTAATACGTAAAAATGCTACGAACCTCACATAAATTCTGATGGCTGATTTTTACGTTATATGTTACAGAATATCGTTAAAAATCTGTCATCAATACTCCCAGACACACCCAGGCGGCGATTTTGCCTTACAGACACTTTAAAGTTTTTAAAGCTCTCAAAAAACTACTTGATCTCACTATCAATGAGCATGGGCGTGAGTGAGACTGTTGATTTTAAATTAGCATAGTGGGTGTATCAGGCAAATTCTTTTGCGGTAAAATTCAGGTTCCAATTCCTCAATCCTGATGCTGCAGGGTAACTGCCTACCAAAACCTGAGGCCTGAACCTGCCTGAGGCTTGAGAATCTGTTGATTTTAAATTAGCATAGTAGGTATCAAGCAAATAATGTATCGTTAAAATTCGGGTTCCAACACCTCAATCCTGATGATTCTCTACTTGATACCCGCTATGCTAATGTAAAATTAGAAGATCCTCAAGCCTCGAGGTCTTGGTAGGCAGTTCCCCTGCAGCATCAGGATTGAGGAGTTGGTACCTGAATTTTAACGATAAATTGTTTGCTTGATACCTACTATGCTAATTTAAAATTAGAAGATCCTTAAGCCTCAAGGTTTTGGTAGACAGTTCCCCTGCAGCATCAGGATTGAGGAGTTGGAACCTGAATTTTACCGCAAAATCTTATTAAAAAGCTTATTTAAAATCAACAGTCTCACTCACGCCCATGCTCACTGATAGTGAGATCAAGTATTTTTTTTTAGAGCTTTAAAAACTTTAGTGTCTGTAAGGCAAAATCGTCGCCTGGATGTGTCTGGGAGTATTGATGACAGATTTTTAACGATATTCTGTAACATATAACGTGAAAATCAGCCATCAGAATTTAAGTGAGGTTCGTAGCATTTTTACGTACCTTGATTACCTGATACCTGGAAAATGGCCGTCTGGCCAAGCTAGCATTTAGGCACACGATCATACATAGTACATACTAACACTACTCAATATTACACATTTTGTTCATCAGAAAATAAGTGACGTCTGGCGGCCTTGGGATCTTGATCTATTACGCATACCTCCGAACTAATGGTATTTTCTTTTTATTCTCGGGTATGCAGGTTTCCACACGATGTTTTTCTTCACCGCCGAGCTAGTGATAAGGATAAATACAACCGTACACACGGCGACACATCTAAATAAGCTGGCCGCGCGTAGGTAGAGTAATGTATAACGTCACGCGGCCGGCTGTTTGTTTTGCGTACCTTGATGTGTCGCCATGTGAACATAAATTATAAAACCTACGTTGGAACCAAGTTGGAGCACAAAGTTCGACATGCACTTAGATTTCTAAATAGATTTCAAACAAAAAAAATATGTCTGATTATTAAGTTTCAGTCAGACAACATTTGACGTATTGATAAAACATCTCATGCAAATTGACATCAACGCAATGCCTCAATTTGCATGTTGAATTTAAATGCAGCTGGTACCGACTGCGTTATTGGCCGCAGATATATTTCATGTTATATTTCCAATTGGGATTGGTGTCCGTGATCGAATTCGCATAATGGGATATAAGTTGTTAATCAAACACCATTCACCAGGCCATATGCTAAACGAGTGCTACGAACTGCTACAACATGCTACGAATTTTAAATTCAGTCTCACTTTGGGCTTCAATCATTCTACAAGCTCTACGAAGCGAAGCTTTAGCATTAAGTAGTGGTCAATAGCAAGTGCCCTTTAGACGGGCAACTGATCGCTGCTTTCTGTCAAGGCCAAAAAGCAAAAATTTTTGAAGGGGAGCGTCACGCGGTTACTATTAGCTGAAATCGGATTTGCGATCATGCGATCAGCCTTTAGACGGGCAATTTTGCTGCCTCGCGATTCGGCCTTGGCAGGAAGCATACAATCGATTGCCCGTCTAAAGGGTGCTTAAGTAATGTTGAGTATGAAATTAAACGGAAGAGTATGTTTAAGGTGCGGTCGGCGTCGTTCGATGAGATCCAGTTGGAAGCGGCGCGGGGCTCGGGCGCTAGTGTCCTGCTGGCGGTCCCGCAGCACGGCGCGAGGAGCCGCTCCTTCGACTCTGCCGGCTCTGATGACTCGGGCACCTATCTCGAGGTGAGCATCTCAAAACTTTGTTCTTATTTACACATCCTCCATCCTCCTCTTGGATCCTTCTTAATATGCTGACGGTTTTTTACAGGGATCATCATCATCAGAAACTGAAAAACATTATCTGTGGTACCAACAAGAATCGAAATCGAATCGAAGAAATGAAAACGGCTAGATCTGTAATACTTATCCTAAAAGAGTTCCGTGACTGACTGAAAGACAACGCACAGCCTAACCGCTGAAGATTGGTAGGGGTGTACCAAATTATTTTTTGACGATCGATCCCTAAAGGGGTGGTTCCACGCGGGTAAAATCTCGTTCCATATGACACTGCAATCCTACTCGATCAAAATGTATGCGACAGCTGACTTCTTTTTCGCGATTTCGATGTTGGTCCCTTAGAGAAAGCTGTTCAGTTTGATGGTCTGAGCACCCTCTTAAAAACCTGTCAGCATAATAAGTTTGACTATGTATATTATGAGTTTTCGTATTTGATAAAACATTATCCTTTACGTGGCAGGTACCGCGTCTGTGGTCACGGCGTCGATCGGGCAAAGGTACGCCGCCGCCATGCGTGCACTGCCGACACATGGAGACGTGGCTGGCGAGGAGGAGCGAGGAGCGCGTCACGCCGGAGCGCCTGCCCGCCTCCTCCTCCGCCGAGGACGAGGACGACGACGAGAGCGACGTGGAGACCCCCCGCGTGCTGCTCGCTCCACCGCC
Source organism: Agonopterix subpropinquella (assembly GCA_922987775.1). Taxonomy (NCBI): domain Eukaryota; kingdom Metazoa; phylum Arthropoda; class Insecta; order Lepidoptera; family Depressariidae; genus Agonopterix; species Agonopterix subpropinquella. The sequence continues at coordinate 12,804,262 of OV277702.1, forward strand.
GCCGCCCCGGACGTTCATCCCGCCGCCCCAGCCGCAGTCGCCGCCACCCTCACCCGGCGCTCCTTCCTTCGAACTACAACCGCCGAACGACGAACCACCCATCCTGCCCCAGAGAAGACGCTCCATATCGCGACAAGAAGCCTTCTTTGTCGAACCGACCGGCAGTTCCCTCGAAAACGTCCGGGCATCAGAGAACTGTGCCACCAACACCACAAAAGACACACTCGTTCATGACATTTACTTAGCTGTACCCGAGTTAAAACGTGACCGCGCCGCGTCCGTCGACTCTTGCTTTTCCAAAGTTTCCGGTGGTAGAGCGGAAGAATTGAGTGGCGGAGGTGATTCGTTATTGACTGTTCCTGGGACTGGATTACGCTCCCGATCTGTGGATATTGTTTTACCGACTGCTGAGCAGTCCCGGTATAAAGCGCTTTCACTCACGTCGACCCAAGTCTCGCCGCCGCAGCAGGGAAAAGTGCAAGAAGAACCCGACACAGCGGTCTTGTCCTCGGCTGAAAACAGGTTAGTATCTTTGTTCTACTTCTTCTTGTGGTGACATCTCCTATAGGAGGTTGGCTATCATTAGGGCTATTCGGACGCGAATTTAGTCTCTGTTGAGCAATTATGTCAATACCAATAAATTCTATATTTTTTTTCTTGTGTTTTTCTTTTTGTTCACTATATCAATAAGACAGAGTATCTTGATAACTATACTAAGCTTCAGAATTTATTTCTAGCTGCTTTGACAGTGAATGAACATACTTTAAACTTTTTATAATGCAAACTAATGTGCACGCGGGATTACGTCAAGAGAAAAATTCAGTTTATGCATATAATAAAACAGTAAACATCGCAATTGACAAAAATGATATGAAAGATAAGTGATATAATGTCACACAACGTGAAAACAAATGACCCAATACGAATGGAGTTTTCTGAAAAACATAGAATTTAACTTGAAAGAGAATTTCGTTTTTATTTCATTATAAACAATAATACCCTTAAAAGATCGGCCAGTCCATTTGTCCGCAGCGCAGCGCCGCGCCGATTCGATCTGCGTCCGTCTAAGTCTCTCACACACAGACCATAACATACCTACTTATTCTGTGCTATACCTTCTAATTGAAGTCACGTTGCAAGTTTGGCCACGAGGCGAGGCGTATATAAGGAACTTTTTCCTTATATACCAAACCCCACTGCGGCCAGAAATCGCAGTAGGTTTTTGATCGGGTCGGTTTGGTGGACATCTGGTGTCAACCTACCAAGATGAGTACTGCGTTTGTACATCAGGGGGCCACAGTCACATAGGAGAAGCAGAGGAGTTTCTATCTCCTCCTTGCAGTATCTGCAGCCGGTCGTGTCACTTAATTTCAATGTGTGCATGTGCTTATTTAATTTGCAGTGGCCTGTGAGTGACCTTGCGATTGTAGTCTTCGATAAGTGCTTTGCTTTGCCCACGCATGGGGTGTTGCACCAAAGCTTTATTGCCTCTCCATAGCTGGCCCTATTCAAAGAGAGGGATTCCGAGAAAGGATTCGGGGCCTATGAAGTGGTTTTTTGTTCCTCTTTTAGCCAGCTCGTCCGCATTCTCGTTCCTTTTTATGTCTGAGTGTCCTGGCACCCATTGTATCACAAGCTGATTATTATTGGTTAGGCTTGCTTTGGCTGCCTTAGGGCATTCAGCTGTGACATGCAGTCCTAGGCATAGTCCATAGCTAGCAAGGCTGCTTGGCTATTCTAAACATAAGCAAAACTCAATAAAAAATTTATATAAAAACATCGCAAGTTAAAAATAATAATTGCGTGAAAAAAGACCTTTGAAGAAAATAAAACGTAATGAATTTACTTTTCAGAAGTACCTCCTGCAAACATGTAAAGTAGGGGTAAATTATTTGTTTGAACGTGTACCCCTTCAGTGAGGGTGGGGCCTTGTGGGGTATCGTTGAATAGGTCTATTCAAATGAAGCTTTTGAAATTGGTTGGTACAGATCTTTTTATCAGCGGTACCGTACCGTACCTTGCCATTGCCAAGCTCATTCACAGCGTGTGAGTCCCGAGTAATTTCTAGACTGTTTGACCTGGAAACTTGTAATCTTACTACATCATGCAAGCCCAGTGGCCTTGGCTTCCGTGCTGTAAGTTTTCGATACCAGCTTAGATCAGACTTGTATCAATTATTACTTTTTAAGAAAATGTTGGTACTATTTGTTCGTAAGGCTTCTCTGCTGGCTTCTTTGTTTTCTGGCTTTATCTTGAAGAAACGTGCTTCAATTTTAAAGAAAATATAATTATTTTAGTTTAAATCAGAACTTTCACTGCCCCTCAGCCACGGTTGATAAAAAAAGAACTTTTCAAGTCTTATTCGAATTTCGGCTTTAAAATCTTCGAATCTAAATCCTTACTTACGAAAGGAGCCCTGTACCCCACAGTAGGACATATATAGATGCTGATGAAAACGATGAACACTGTGTATATAACATCAAGATATAATATACGGAGCCCGTGATCAGACACGCACTTGGCGGTTTTATCTCCTATAATATTTTAATGAGATAGTTTCCAATTGAAAGAGACGAATAATAATAATCCCACTAACCAACACTTAATCAGGCCCAAGGCGGATATAATTATATCCTCTGTTTATTCGGGAGCGGTTGTAAAATTATTATTCATGCTGTGTGAAAGTAACAAATTAAGACTTGTTAAATTGAGAAATTTAAAAGAATTTTGAGAAATAAATCTTCATGCAGTGTATATATACACGTACAGGCTGTAAGTGACAGCCCAACAAATACTGAAACGGTGAATTCAGACCGTCAAACTGAACAACTTTCACTATGTAACGTAAACGTGAAAAAAATCTGCTGTCCCATACAAAACTACCTACCCAACTAAAATGTATGGGACAGCTGATTTTTTTCGCGTTTTCTGAGGTAGGCTCCATAGAATAGTGAAAGTTGTTCAGTTTGATGGTCTGTGTTCACCTCCAAATTCTTTAATCATTCATTTATCAAAATGAAAAGAGTTTGCTTAGTGTGGGGATGTAAACCGTAACACATGTGCAGATTTGTTACGGGGATTTCTGCTTTTCCATCAGAGATGTGCGAGGTAGGGAGGCGGTGAGCGAGGAAACAATCCGCCAATAGCGCGCTCGCTTAATCACGTCATTGGGAAATTGAAGCACTCTCATTGGTAGATTTTTTCCTCGCTCATCGCCTCGCTACATCGCAGATCTTTGGTGGATAAGCAGCCTTAGTCTAGTCAACCCTCTGTTCAAGCGCTCGTTAGCTAAACATGAGCTGACGGCTTTTGCTCATTTGTCGACAAATTGATTATTAGCGATTCAATGAACCACAAACGTTCCTTCATAAATTATGTAGTTATGTCAGAATTCAGTCGCGCGTCATATACATAAAATTACAAGTAGCAATCCGAGAAGCACAGCATTGCATGGATTATTGAAGAGCTAAGGACAATTTAAAAAAAAAAAAGTCAGGTTCGAATCCGCACGGACGACATGCCATGTACCAATGAGTTTTTCTATGTACGTAAAACCGACTGCTCTCAAACGGTGAAGGAAAACATCGTGAGGAAACCTGCATACACTGAAGAAGAAATTCTGATGTGTATGTGAAGTCTACCAACCCGCATTGGGCACGCGTGGTGGACTAATGCCCATACACCCTCCTTGAGGGTAGGCCTGTGCCCTGCAGTGGGACGTTTATAGGCTGATGATGATGAATTGCCCTGTTAAGTTCCTGGTAACTTCGAATTTCCCCTTCCCTTCGAATGCGTAAGTAGTTAGTACTCAAGTTCAGTTAATAGGGATGATGACTGATCCTGAAAATTCATATCTTATAACGAATTTCAGAAAAATGTTAAAACGAAATTACAATCGAATAGAAAACAAAAAAGTTATAAGCGATTGAAATACGTTTTTTATCGTCTTCTATCTTTTTCATGCAAAACATTTGTTTATACAGGGTGTACAATAAAATGGGACAGCTACTTAAAGGGGTGCTTCAGACCATCTAACTGAACAACTTTCTCTATGGGACCAATATCGAAATCGCGAAAAAAAAATCTGCTGTCCCATACATTTCAGTCGAGTTATGTTTGCAGTTTTGTATGGGAGAGCGGATTTTTTTTTCGCGATTTCGATATTGGTCCCATAGAGAAAGTTGTTCAGTGTGATGGTCTGAAGCACCCCTTTGAGTAGCTGTCCCATTTTATTGTACACCCTGTATAACGTAGGTATTATGCAAATAAAAAAGCAACATTTTTTAAGCTTCCTTCAATAACGGGGTAAAAAAAACGACTTGATTGCGCACGTCAATGATTTCTCCCATGTTGAGCGCCTAGGTCCTGAAAGGTGAGAAATTACGTATTTCACGCATAAAGTAGCTGACGGCAGTCGTAAATAGGTACATTTATGTAATAGCAATGAAAGAATAGAATGTAACAATACATAACCTACGTTTTAGCAATGCAAAGAAAGTAGCTCATTTGTCAAGCATTGACGTTTATTTATAAGCATGTCAAAGAAAAAACTGCTGTAATATGTAATACGTCAGTTCTGCGAGTCTATGAAATAATGAATATTTTATTATTATCGACAAAACTTTATTACTCGAGGCAAAACTTGTTCTAAGTTATGGATACTTCAAGAATAACCCTTTCTATGAATATACAAGGTGTAACATAACATAACACCCAAGTAAATATTTAAAGGGGTGGTTTCGTGGTTATGCCCAAAGCGCGTTTAGTTGAAGCACACAACTAACACTTGGTCCATAGTCCATACAAACTGGCACACTACAACCCGGGCGAATTAACTAGGCACCTGGCTTGCACGTAGCCAGGTATTTGATACCCCTCCTGCTACCCCCCGCGGGACCCCGCCGTCGCCGTGCGAGGCCGTAGCATAGCATTTCAGTTATCTACCGTTGCACGTGTCCCTGCGTTTTACCATTTTCGAGTTATTCTTTTCGAGTTTTCCGAGTTTTTTATTCCGAGCCACGTGCGAGCCAGGTGCCAAGTTAATTCGCCCGTGTTTTAATTGTCTATCATCTCGGTAGGTTCATATAATTTGAAGTATTATACCTACCTGTCATTTGTTTTAACTTATTATTTTTCTGGTTTGAAATGTTCGTGGATGGCCGATCCCTTCATTTTACTTTGATCTAAGTTTAGACCATCGAATTGAACAACTTTCACTATGGAGTCAACTTCTTGAGTCGAGTAGGTAAGTCCTGCAATTTTGTATTAACAAGCTGGCTCTTTTTATTACTTTTTCTCGATATTGTTGTCTCCATAGTGAAAGTTGTTTTTTGTTAGTCATTAATGAATGATGAATTAATTTCATTGGTTTCGTGAATTTAATCAATTCGACATCAAGTGTTTTCATTGTCTAGTTGCAGTCTTACTAAAATAAAGGCTTAATTAAACAGTTATTGTTTCTTGAGAGAGACTAAATAGGAACTATGAAACATATTTATAATTATATTTTCAGAACATCAACTCACGTCACAATCAATTTTATAAAGGATGACCCGGTTGGTGTAATGATTACCACGCCAGACTGCCAAACCAGGGTTCTGGGTTCGAATCCCGGTTCGGTCATGGATGTTATAATATGTTCGTGCCGTTGTTGTATAGTTTCCATATTAAAAAGCCTATAGTGCTTAACTTGGAATCATTACAATGTATGTGCCTGTGAGCGTTATTTATTTATTTATTTACTTTATTTATAACCTATAGTAACATGAATGAAATATATTAAGTCTAGACTGTGACTCAATTAAATGAGTACACATAATTAGTAGAAAAAGTGAGACATGCTTAAAATTACAATTAAAATTTTTAAAAGAACAAACATCTAGAACCAAACATACGAACAAAAAAGACAATTTATGAATAATACAGTAATATGCTACAAGTTAAAAAATTACAGTAAAGTTGGTTAATTATTAGTACTTAAGTTCTATCTGTGTGCCAAATTTCATCTAAATCCGTTCAGCGGTTCAATGCATTATTATTTTATGTTCTTGCATTTATGAAACTTGTTCTTGTACTCATGCCCGCGAAGGTTGCACTTGCCCATTTCGCTGCTGGGCTTGGCTTACCATAGCAAAGGCTTCAGCAGATTTATGTATACCTAAGCTATAGTTAAGTAAGTATTTATACAATACGAGCATTTACCCGCGACTTCGTTCGCATAAATTATATACCAGATTTTAAGTCAGAGCATAAGCTATCAAACAAAAAAGTTTCATCAAAATCGGTTCAGTAGTTTTTGCGTGATGCTCGAACAAACAAACAAACGAATAAACAAACAAACAGACAGACAAAAAATCCAAAAATTGGTGATTTGGAATCAGGGACATCTAAAAACCATATCGTAATCTTTTTTTTGAAAATATCTTCAATGTACAGACACACTTCTGTTACAGTTTTATAAAAGTTTAGATTCTCTGTTTTTTAGTCTTGTTATTAGATAGATTTTAGGTACAAGAACAGTGTTGTCTTAACGTAAACATTAGCGAACAAACACTAAACTTATTTATTAATATGTACAAGAGTGTTGACAGAAGCGATGTCAATAATTACAGACCTATATCAGTTCTGCCCTCAATCTCCAAAATTTTAGAAAAACTACTGAACAATAGGCTTATCAGTTATCTAACAAAACAAAACATCTTGTCAAACTCCCAATACGGTTTCAGAAGAGGTCGTTCAACTCAGGACGCCATCTCTGCATTGACTTCTGTTATTGTTAAAGAGGTAGACAAGGGTAACAAATGTCTAACGGTCTTTTTAGATTTAAAAAAAGCCTTTGACACCGTTTCTGTCCCCATTTTAGTGCGCAGGCTTGAAAGCATTGGCATTAGAGGCACAGCTCTTTCTCTTTTTGAAAACTATCTTCAGGACAGAACACAATCAGTAAAAATTGATACATATAGTAGTAATGAAGTAAATGTAGCATATGGTGTCCCGCAGGGCAGCGTGCTCGGCCCCACACTGTTCCTGATCTACATAAATCAATTGTGTGGGTTAAGGGACTGTGGTGGGCGCATTTTCTCATATGCGGATGATACTGCCATTGTGTTTACTGGAAAATCCTGGGAGACTGTTAAACAGGCCACTGAATCGGGTCTTGCTAAAGTGGCTGGTTGGCTGGATTCCAATCTTTTAACCCTAAATACGTCAAAAACAAATTACATCTGTTTCACCTCATATCGGAGTACTCAACCAGGTGATGACTTTAATATTAGGATTCATGGCTGTCCCGATCCCACTTTTCGAGGATGCAACTGCCCGCTTATTCAGAAGGTAGATTGTGTCAAGTACCTCGGGGTTATGGTCGATCAGAGATTGTCATGGCATACTCATCTCGAACTGATAATGAGTAGAATAAGAAAATTAATCTGGATTTTCAAAACGCTAAGACACGTGATGGAAAAACAATTACTTAACAAAATTTATGTTACTCTGGCACAATCTGTGATGACGTACTGTATTCCGGTATGGGGTGGTGCAACTACAACTAAATTTCTCGACCTAGAACGAGCACAGAGATCCCTCCTAAAGGTCATGTATTTCAAGCCTTTCAGATTCTCAACAGAGATTCTTTACAAAACATGTGATCTCCTATCTGTCAGAAAGCTATACATTCTAAATATGATTCTCTATCTACATAAGTCATTGCCTTACCGTGAATCTGATCAAAACAAAAGAAGAAATGACATAGTAGCTCATGCACCTCCTGTTCGTTCCGCTTATGCAAGTCGGCAGTACACAACTCAATCTGCCTATGTGTATAATTTAATTAATCGTAAAATAAAAATATATCCCATGCCACTATACTCATGTAAAAAAGCTTTAACTGAATGGCTCAAATCTCAAACTTATGATGATGTGGAAACCCTATTAAAAAGATTACTCTGACATATTTGCAAATACTTAAACAAGCATTTACACAAGCACATAAACACCCCCCACACATACACACACACACACACACTCACACATACACAAAATTAACTATTCAGCTAGTTTTGAGGCATGTTTCACCACTTTTGGATAGGTTCTTGATAGCTTGTCTGGCGGCTCGTTTGACATCTCTTTCATACGTGCGAGATATGTATAGCGATCTGTCGGATGGGCTGTTGAGGGCCTGTACGGGAGTGGTGGGCGGACTCTTGGTCTAGTCTTAATCATAAAATATGCCTGCTTACTTATTTATTATTATTACCTACTTTATTTGAAACTGTTACTTATTTTGGCTTGTCTCAATATACCTAAGTGATTTGTAACCGTGGGAAGTTGCGAGTTCCTCCCAATACAAGCATTTATCATGCTCGAAGGGTTGATCTCAATTAAATTTATGTTAAAAATATTGAGAAATAATAAACATTTTTATTTTATTTATTTATTTATTATAATATAAGGGGAAAATTCACTATTTACACTACATCCTCAGCATCAGTCGGGTTCTCACTTATATAGGCGTACCTAGTAGTGCCTAAGTACCTACCTAACAGTAGCACATAGGCGAAATTCATGCTAAACCACAGGAATCAGTAATTACACCTCTATTTACATCAGAATTTATGAGGTGGCTACAATTTAGTGTCGGTCCACAAACTACGAGGGTTGAGGTATGACCACACGTAACGTTTCAAACTTTTGTAGAAGTTAACCTATTCTAAATTTAGAAGGTGTTTATTGTGTTTATTTATTCCTCAAAATCCTTGTGTTTACTGTTTACAAGACTGGGGCAAAAAGGTCCATGATTTTGTTTACAAGATGTGACCGAAATGTTTAACAACTTCTGAATTGACTTTTGCGATCGTGTTTAAGATCTTGTATAAGAATTTTATAATAAAAATACAAAAAAAAAATTTAACAAAAAAGTAAAACCGACTTCAAAACTCAAAAAGTATAAAATAATATTGCAGCCGATGAATTTTACGTTAGCTATCAATTTGTTTTATCGAAGTCGCTGTCAAGCCTGTACGATTCGAGACTGACCTTGCAGTATTTTGTTTGGGGCTAGGCTTGACACCGACTCCAATAAAAAAAATTGATAGCTAACGTAAAATTCATCGGCTGCAATATTATTTTATACTTTTTGAGTTGTGAAGTCGGTTTTATTTTTTTGTTAAAAACTTTTATTTCATAATTTTTTTGTTTTGAAATACATTAGTTGAATTCTGGATATCAGCACACACAAAGGGTACATCGATACGAAGCAAACTTTTCAATCGCCGATGATTTGCTGTCAACTTTTGAGGAGTTCTATTGTGTAGCTCCGAAGTGCGTCATCAGATCTTTACCGATTTGAAATGGAACCACCTTGGGAGTATAAACTTTCCAATAAAAAAAGAATTATCAAAATCGGTCTACTCTGTTGAAAGTTATGCGTGTTCATACATAAAACAAAAAATATACGCGTCGAATAGATAACCTCCTCCGTTTTTTGTTTTTCGTCGGTTAAAAATACAAAAATATTGATTTGCGTACCAAAAACATTAGGTAGTATAAATACATGATGAGTGGGAATAACATCTGTGGGTTATATATAACTATTTATACAATATTATAATAGAAGATTAGTTTCTAGATTGTTTCTAAAAAATTCATTGATTTTAATTGCTTAGTATTGAAAATATAACCTAACTTCGTTTGTATGGAGCGCACTCCGAATTATATCCCCTTATGTAGAGACTAATAAGCGCAATAAGCGCAGTAAATTTTATCTCCACCAGGAGTGCGATTTTTGAAAGTCACACATCCTAATTCGTAAACGAAAGTGATGCCAAACTCTATGGAATTCATGCATTATTCGTATACGAATCAGGATGCGTGACTTTCAAAAATAGCACCCCAGGTCCAAAATACAATAAGAATAGGAAAAAATAGAAGATATACCTAACCTCATTATTAAAATGAAGCAAACAGAATTATTGGCAGGAACAGGAAAATGCCGTTAACGATTCAACAGACTCTCTAGGTGGCTGAATACCGGTTCCCAGTTCGATTCCCAACGGATCTGTATCACTCAATCCGTACATACCGAATTTTAGGTGTATAGGAACCTACTCTATACCGACCGAACCCACTAATTTCCGGAGCACTTTGCTGTTGTAACATTATGTAACGGAAATGATGATTATTAAATAATTCACAGCAAGGGCGGATCCAGGATTTCATAGTGGGGGGGGGCCCTCGGCCGACTCAGGCCACGTATTAAGATATAAAAAAATTTAGTTAGAGACACAGACCCAAAACGTCTTGTATACATACATAGAAAACTAAAACAATCAGCCCCGGATCTACGATTTTTCCGAGGCAGGGCAAAAACAATGAGATTGAGGCACCGGGCCCGAGCCTCCTCTACAAGAGTGTAGCAATAATTTTTTCTTAGGGAGGCCAGGTCCAGTTTGAGTGGTTGCGATAAAACGTTTAACATAGAGCGAGCGAAGCGAGCTCGAGATTTTACTGCAATATGATTAGGTTGAGTCAGAAATTAGCAATATGATCAATATTTCACTGAAATATAATGAGATGACTGCAATAAGATCTTAAAGCAAGAGCGAGCGAAGCGAGCTCGAGATTTCACTGCAGTATAATGAGACGACTGCAATACGATCTTAAACCGAGAGCGAGCGAAGCAAGCTCAGATTTCTTCACAGCAATATAATGAGATGACTGCAATGAGATCTAAAAACAAGAGCGAGCGAAGCGAGCTCGAGATTTTACTGCAATATGATTAGGTCGAGTCAGAAATTCGCAATATGATCGAATTCTGCGATAGGTAATTTCAATACAACAAAAAAACCAAGAGTGAGCGAAGCGAGCTTGATATTTCACTGAAATATAATGAGATGACTGCAATAAGATCTAAAACCAAGAGCGAGCGAAGCGAGCTCGAGATTTCACTGCAATATAATGAGACGACTGCAATACGATCTTAAACCAAGAGCGAGCGAAACAAGCTCAGATTTCGTCACTGCAATATAATGAGATGACTGCATTAAGATCTAAAACCAAGAGCGAGCGAAGCGAGCTCGAGATTTTACTGCAATATAATTAGTTCGAGTCAGAAATTCGCAATATGTTCGAATTCTGCGATAGGTGATTTCAATACAACAAAAAAACCAAGAGCGAGCGAAGCGAGCTCGATATTTCACTGAAATATAATGAGATGACTGCAATAAGATCTAAAACCAAGAGCGAGCGAAGCGAGCTCGAGATTTCACTGCAATATAATGAGACGACTGCAATACGATCTTAAACCGAGAGCGAGCGAAGCAAGCTCAGATTTCGTTACTGCAATATAATGAGATGACTGCAATGAAATCTAAAACCAAGAGCGAGCGAAGCGAGCTCGAGATTTTACTGCAATATGATTAGGTCGAGTCAGAAATTCCCAATATGATCGAATTCTGCGATAGGTAATTTCAATACAACAAAAAAACCAAGAGCGAGCGAAGCGAGCTCGATATTTCACTGAAATATAATGAGATGACTGCAATAAGATCTAAAACCAAGAGCGAGCGAAGCGAGCTCGAGATTTCACTGCAATATAATGAGACGACTGCAATACGATCTTAAACCGAGAGCGAGCGAAGCAAGCTCAGATTTCGTTACTGCAATATAATGAGATGACTGCAATGAAATCTAAAACCAAGAGCGAGCGAAGCGAGCTCGAGATTTTACTGCAATATGATTAGGTCGAGTCAGAAATTCGCAATATGATCGAATTCTGCGATAGGTAATTTCAATACACCAAAAAAACCAAGAGCGTGCGAAGCGAGCTCGATATTTCACTGAAATATAATGAGATGACTGCAATAACGTACGTACTGCAACTGCAACGTACTTGTGAACAAATTGAAAACTATAATAAATTTTGTAATAGCAGATTAAGAGATGTAGACTTTCCTGTAGAGTTCACCGAGTGTGGTGGTAAAATATGTACTAAGATAGAGCATAGAAAAATCTTGGACAATATGTATGAAACTGTGACAAATATACTGATAGAGGCGGCGGTGTGTAGTTTTGCTGGTAGATGTAAGCGTAAAAATAAACATGTAGCGGGATGGAACAGACATGTAAAGCAGGCTCATGGGGAGGCTCGACTTGCATTCCAAAACTGGGACCTACACGGTAAACAGGCACGGGGAGTATTTTATGACCAGATGTGTGAAACCAAAAAAACATTTAAAGCTAAATTGAAATGGTGCCAAGATCATGAAACCCAAATAAAAATGGACATCCTTGCCACCAACCACAAAAGTAAAAAGTTTGGAAAATTTTGGAAAAATGTGAAAAAGTTGGATCCCAGGTCGAGTCTTCCAGTGAGTGTGGAGGGCGTGAGTGATCCAGGTCAGGTGGCCAACTTATTCAAAGATCATTTCGGGATCCAGTCTCCCTTGGGGGCGGCGTCGGAGGGAGGAGAGAACATGGCAACTGGTGGGGACCCGCATGTCAGGTTTTCAGCAAAGGAAGTGGCTCAAATAGTAAAGGGAATGACTCGGGGAAAGTCTCCGGGACATGACCACTTAAGCATTGAGCATTTGCAACATGCGGGTGTACACCTACCGAGAGTACTTGCCATGTTCTTTTCTCTTTGCGTAGGCCATTCATATCTGCCGGACAATCTAATGAAAACCATAGTAGTTCCCATTGTTAAAAATAGGACGGGGGACGCCTCAGACAGGAACAACTACAGACCAATATCGCTAGCCACGGTGATCGCTAAGGTACTGGACTGTGTGATAGACAGACGGATGGAAGAACATGTAGAGCTTCATGACGCCCAGTTTGGATTTAGGCCGGCTCTATCTACAGAGTCAGCTATCCTGTGTCTCAAACATACAGTCCAGTATTATACGGATAGAAAAACCCCGGTCTTTGCGTGTTTCCTGGACCTGTCTAAGGCGTTCGACCTAGTGTCTTATGACATACTGTGGAACAAGCTTTCAGAGGATACGACGCTCCCGAAGGAACTGATAGGGATCTTGAAATATTGGTACAGCAAGCAGTGCAATTATGTAAAATGGGCTGGATCACTCTCGGATGTGTACAGGTTGGAGTGCGGGGTGAGGCAGGGAGGGTTGAGCTCGCCCCGTCTTTTCAACCTGTACATGAACAAGCTGATTGTGGAGCTTAGCAGCACCAAGGTGGGCTGCTCTATTGATGGAACATCTATGAACAATATGAGCTATGCCGATGACATGGTGCTTCTAAGCCCGACAATCAATGCCCTCCGTAGGCTCTTAAGGGTCTGCGAGGAGTATGCGGTGACTCATGGTCTCAAATACAATGCAAGCAAGAGTGTACTGCTTGCTTTCAAAGCAGGAAATAAATGCTATAACATCCCTGGCATCACTCTTGCTGGCTCGCCACTTGTAAAGGTGAACGAGTTCAAGTATTTGGGACACTGGGTCACCGATGACCTTAAGGACAACTCTGACATGGAGCGGGAGCGCAGGGCGTTGACGGTGCGCTGTAATATGTTGGCACGCAGGTTTGCACGGTGCACTGAGGAGGTAAAGCGTACACTTTTCAGAGCTTTTTGCCAGTCGATGTACACGTGCAGCCTGTGGGTCAGCTATACGCAGAGAGCCTACAATGCTCTGCGTATCCAGTATAATAATGGGTTCAGGATGCTGATGGGGCTTCCGAGGTTTTGCAGCGCGTCAGGGATGTTCGCGGCGGCAAGTGTGATTTCCTTTCACGCCATAATACGCAGTAGAGTCGCCTCCTTGATGCGTCGCGTCCAAAGTAGCGCCAACAGTCTCCTGAACACCATTTCAAACCGGCCACACTGTCCCGTCTGGAGGCACTGGACGAAACTACACCTCTCCGCTGCCCCCTCTATCAGAAAATAGGCTATGTAGGTATAGGACTACAAGTTGATAATACTGTACTAATATAGTTTTTAAGTTTATGTATACTAACAATCTATGGACTTTGTCTGAAATAAAATTATTTTGAATTTTGAATTTGAATAAGATCTAAAACCAAGAGCGAGCGAAGCGAGCTCGAGATTTCACTGCAATATAATGAGACGACTGCAATACGATCTTAAACCGAGAGCGAGCGAAGCAAGCTCAGATTTCGTCACTGCAATATAATGAGATGACTGCAATGAGATCTAAAACCAAGAGCGAGCGAAGCGAGCTCGAGATTTTACTGCAATATGATTAGGTCGAGTCAGAAATTCGCAATATGATCGAATTCTGCGATAGGTCATTTCAATACAACAAAAAAACCAAGAGCGAGCGGAGCGAACTCGATATTTCACTGAAATATAATGAGATGACTGCAATAAGATCTAAAACCAAGAGCGAGCGAAGCGAGCTCGAGATTTCACTGCAATATAATGGGATGACTGCAATACGATCTTAAACCAAGAGCGAGCGAAACAAGCTCGAGATTTCGTCACTGCAATATATGAAATCAGGAGCGAGCGAAGCGAGTACGAGATTTTTTTGCAAAATTCTCAAGTCGATGCAATATTTTAAACCTGCCGCCCGGGGCCGTGTTCCCCGGTTTGCTGTTAAATCTTAAGGATTATATTATGTGTATAATCCTAAAGATTTCTAACCACAGCCATGTTTTAATTATTGTACCTACACAGGTACAATAATTAAAATAGAAACATAGAGCGAGCGAAGCGAGCTCTTGTTTTCTCCGCTCTACGAATAGGTTATGGACAGAGCTCAATCAATCTATGCCCTAGTAAAGTGCCGTCATAACTCAGCCTCGAAATTCAATGCAATCCGCAGAGGTCCGTGGGGGGGGCCATGGCCCCCTGGGCCCCCCCCCTGGATCCGCCCTTGATTCACAGAATTAAGAGGCCAAATTGACGAGTCAAAAACGTTGTGTTTATAGAGTAAGTGACATGAGTTGTCAAATGTAACCGTTTTTGGACATTTTTTGGAGTCCTCGGCAGGGTAAAAATTCGATTTCTGTGTATAATTCTCAATCTAACGTGAAATCGTGAATAATTTAATAAAACAGTGTTAGTATATTTCACAAAATTATCTACGATTTCACTTTAGGTTCACGATTATTCGCAGAAACCGAATTTTTACCAGGACTCCAAATCCCCAAAAACGGTTCTATTGCCTCGCGCCACGTATCTCTTTCTATTATACAGTGATGCCGCTATGTACATCTCGCTCTCTCAGCTGTCACTGTCTCTCTTACGTAGTATAATACCTTTATGGTCAGTAAGGTAACAAACACTCAGTTGCAGAAACGTTCATTAAAGACAATCCTCCATTAAATCTCATGCTGTCACTTTTTGTTTTGTTGACATAATAAAAGCTAACAAGACATTTAATGGAGGATTATCGTTAATGAACGTACGTGCAACTGGCGGTTTGTTAAGTTAAGTTAGGGATTGATTCAATCAAATCCAATTAAACTTCATACGAATTATTAATTTCGTTTCATCAATTCATGAATCGGTGTGGTATGTTATTTTTTGTCTTTATTTTATATTTTTTACGGATAGTACCTATAGGCATGATTTTAAGAAACTATTTTCATTTCTTTTTTGTGGGATTCATCGATTTTATATAAATAAAAATTTAATTTACGTTCAAAATAATTCACTAGGTACTTGTATTCTAATATTTGTGACTAGGTATACGCTTAAAATATCGTACTTATGATCCTGAAGTGCGATTTTTGAAAATCTTTCGAGCGACTTGGCAGCAAAGACTTTCTTTCTTTGCTTGGCAGTAGAAAATGTCAAAATTACTATGGAGATTATGCATCTTTACAGGGTGAAATTGATATCATTGGCATCCTTTTAAACTAAGAGTCTACCCATCAAACTGAACAACTTTTACTATGGGAGCAAACAAATCGGAGCAAAAAGAAATCTGCTGTTGCATACATTTGAGTCGAGTAGGCATTGCAGTTTAGTATGGGACAGCTGATTTTTTAGTAGCTCCGATCGGTTTGCTCCCATTGTAAAAGTTATTCGGTTTAATGGGTAGACTCTTAGTTTAAAAGGATGCTAATTAATAAATAAATTATATCAATTTCACCCTGTAGAGACTTATACAGGGTGTAAGGAAAAGTAGAATCAACCTTTAAACCACATATTCTACCCATCAAACTGAACAACTTTTACTATGGGAGCAAACACGTCAGAACAAAAAAAAATAGCTATTCCATACTAAACTGCAATACCTACTTGACGCAAACGTATGGAACAGTAGATTTTTTTTTGTTCTGACACGTTTGCTCCCGTAGTAAAAGTTGTTCAGTTCAGTTTGATGGGTAGAGTATGAGGTTTAAAGGTTAATGATACTTTTCCTTGCACCCCTGCATAGAGTCCTTCTTAATATGCCGACACTTTTTTTAAGGGGATGATCAGACCGTCCAACTGAACAACTTTCAAAATGACACCAACATCAAAATCGCAAAAAAAATCAGCCCTTCCATATAAAACTGGAAATCTACTTGATATGGTCTTCTTTTTGGGAATTTTTTTCGTGATTTCAATGTTGGTCCCATAGAGAAAGATGTTCAGTATGGTGGTCTTTTCATCCCCTTAAATAAGTGTCAGCATATTAAGAAGGACCCTGTATGTAAAATATTTATAACATTTGTTAGGTAGGTACTATTAGTTGCTATTTAGTTAAGAGCAAGTAGACTTAATAACATCCTTAACCCTACCTCTGAATGTATCAGGTAGTTCCTCAGATCTTAAAGGAGTAATTTTCCAGCAGTGTTGGCAAAGGCGATTTGCGGCTGGTTGCCACTGTTTTACCCAAAATGTCTCGGCACGTAAGGTAGCTTTACCTTAATTAATGCTTTTAATGGAACACTGTGAATCGAGCTTTTACCTCGCAAAATTAATTTAAAGTACTTACTTACTAGGAGGTTTTATTACGCACTTTTGGCGTTCGAATATGAATGAGGGCAATCAATATTTTAACGGTTGTGTCATAGAGGTTAATATTAATTAATTAAAATTTCGATGTCCGCTTTGATGCACACCACCGGTGAACTTAATGGTGTAGGGATGGTACGATACCAGAGAGGTTACTCGGATCGAAAGAAAGTATCGATACCTAATCGGTGTCGATTGAAAAATATCGAGACTTATTCGTATCAAATTTTGTTTGATGATTTGGGGAAAAATATCCTTAAAAACCAACCAAGGGAATTTTGGCTACGCCCATGATAGGGTTCCGTAGCCATTGTAGGTACACACGGCGACAGATCAACCTACCCATAGTTGAATGTATATATCTCTATGTCCATGAAAATAGAGGTCAACTATGGGTAGGTTGATCTGTCGCCGTGTGTACCGACATATTTATAGTTTAACCATTTTTGCTCTGTCCTTGACTAAGTAGAATTATAAAATAAAAGAAATCTCACTTTGATCAGAAAAGCTTTTTTTGACACTTATGATTGCGCTGCAGAAAACGGTATAGAGCACAAACATAGGTCTGTATAGAGTCTCAAAAAATTCAGCTGTTCTTTCCATTTTACCAGTATAATGCATTTGTTTTTGTTGTAATTTTGTTTCCAAAATTAATAAAGTACCCTTATTTTAGTTTTTTTTCTGTCTGTTTGATTGTTTGTTTGTTCGAGCATCACGCATAAACTACTGAACTGATTCCGATGATTTTTTTTGAAAGATTATTGACTTAAAGTCTAGTAAGATATAATTTGTGAGGAAGAAGCCGCGGGTAATCTCTAGTATAGTATAATCTTCCGACAGAAGGTCGCCGAGTCTTTAGAGCATGCGACTGTGTAACATAACACTTTGCATTTACACTTCTTTGTTTTAGCCTTTGACATGTATAACAGGAGAGGAACGCGACGCTTATGGGTAGGTACCTCCTTGAATATTCTACTATGGGTTGGAAAACCTTCATCGATTATTTGATTTGAGTCTGCGATAACGGGAGTAAGGAATGTTGACAACGATAAATTTATTATAGAAAGTAAAAAATAATTATTAACATAAATGGAAAGAGAGAAAATGGAGAGGAAAAAATTAAAAGAATGGAAATGGTATAGAATGGATGGAAAATAGAGATCGTTATCAACAGCAAAGATAGGGCGGCGAATATCTATCGGAATTAAAGGAAAAAAAAACAAAAAATATTTTGAACAAAAAATTTAAACTGACTTCAAAACTCAAAAAGTATAAAATAATATTGCAGCCGATGAATTTTACGTTAACATCTATAAGAATATTAATTTGTTTTATTGAAGTCGCTGTCAAGCCTGTACGATTCGAGACTGAGCTTACAGTAATTTTTTGGCTAGGCTTGACACCGATTCCAATAAAAAAAATTAATATTAAAAAAAAATAATAATAAATAAAAAAAAAAAAAAAATAAAAAAAAAAAATTATAATATAATATATTATAATAATTTAAAAATTATTATTTTATTTATAAATGCTTAACTTTGAAAAAAATCTTTTTTTTGTCCGGGACCTTTAGCGCGAGACCAACTTACACTTGGTCGGTTTTTAGTATTTGTTCTTATTCTGTAGAGTATGCTCTATAATCACACTAAGTTTGACGCTTGTATGTATAAACGTTTTTAAATCATAAATCATAAACTTTATTGCATCCTTGAGGTATGTTGTTGGTTGTTTACGATAGAGCGTGAAGAAAAAACGTTGATAAAAACTAGTTTCTTGTTGAGAACCCCCTTGATTTTTAGCTTTTTGACATTTTTGTTATTTGTTAACAAATCCGCCGCAAAAACGAATAATCTGAGAAAATTTCAACTATATCTAGCTATTACGGTTCAAAAGTTACTGCCCTAAATAGGTAGGACAGACAGACGGACGGACGGACGGACAACGTAGACTTAGTAATAGGGTCCCGTTTTCACTCTTTGGGTACGGAACCCTAAAACATTACTTTCATTCGCCTTGAACATCGCGTTAAAAATGGTCCAAATCTTAGTTTTCGGAGTCATTAGATTTAGCCATAGAGAAACACGTGACTCCTGTCAGACAGAGATCCATAGAGAGTCACGTGTTTCTCTATGGATTTAGCGAAAGCTCGCGTTTTATCTGTCAGATTTTAAATGTCATTACGTGTCAAGCCCCATACGATGGCATGAAAATCACTGGCGCGGATATCAAGTTATTGTTTTGAAAATGTTCGTAGTACGTACGGTCATTGGGCGAAATCTGACCTAGCTAACAAAAGTTTTCCTACAAAAACCAAATTGATTTTAAAATGTTTAGTAGTAACCCACATTCAATTTTATGTAGTTATTTATTTTTTAAACCATGGGAAAATGTACTAAATGGACTATGATACCAAAATGTATAAAATGTACGAAAATGTACTAAAATGTACTAAAATGTACTAAAATGTAGTAATATGTACTAAAATGTACTAAAATGTACTAAAATGTACTAAAATGTACAAAATGTAAGAAAATGTATTAAATGAACGAAAATGTAAAAAAATTTACCAAAATATTACATTTTTCTTTATTGGTTTTTGGCCTGGATCCCATGGTCTACATTAATGCGACATATACATATATTCATGAACTAGAGACATTTATCTAAACATCCTATACAATTTTTTTTGTAGGTCGTGGGTATAGGTTTCATACTAAGGTGCCCAGTGACCTTTATCTGAAAACACCCCTGTGCACGGGGCTCCTATCTGAAACTTCTCCGATACTTCTCGGTAATCTTTCATGAGTCCCTAGCCCCTCAGCTATTCAATTCACGCCCTGAATATGACAGGGTTCAAACCTTCAGGGCATACCGTCTTTACAGGCTTGATAGCCCAGGGCCAGGGTGCGCCGGACTTATCAGGGGTTCAGACGTCCATCACCCGGAAGTTGCGAATTTGTCAAAGGAGTCAATTTTTAGTAGGCTCACCATACGGTAACGTTTATTCATGGTATTACACACTAAATACATAATTTAATTTATCATAGTAATCAGACGATAGATTTGTTAAAAATGCAAACGGAATTACGAAATAAATATAAAAATGCTCCGTTTTGACATTTTTGCTAAGATTTTTTTTCCCTAATAAAACGGCACATGTACCTAAAGCAATGCGTGTATAGGAACGTGTTAAATGTTCATACGAAAATAAAAAATAAAAACCCAAAATATTTTACCAAGACATGATGTGCGCCAACTGCGATTACGCGACACTCCGTTTAGATGAGGTATAGCTAATATTACCACTATAATCTAGACATTACGACAAACAAATCGACATGAGTTCCGTAACTATACGCCAACTATAAGTTAACATTCTTTGATGGCCTTTTCCCCATAGCCGGAAAAATTATCTCTTTTCAGCGTCAGATCAGAATATGATTACGATTATTAATTTTCAACCCACAGTTTATACCCTAACTAAATAGTGCGCGGACTTCTCAAAGTAATTAAAATTTGTTGAATGCCATGAGTGAGGTTTGATTTGTTTTAATCTCCACCAACGTTAAAGTTACAGATTGATTAACAACAGTAGTATAGTGCTGTAGACCCGGGACTATTAAATTAGCAAAAAAAATGCCTACCATTGGAGGCGGTTAAACCGTAGTATAAAACAAAAAGCCCTCTCCAAATATCGTGACGGGCAACTACGGAACCCTACACTGCGCGTGGCCCGACACGCACTTGGCCGGTTTTTCTATACCTAAGACTACATAAGTAACGACATTTTGAACTTTAAAAAGAGTTGTTCTTTTTATTTAATTATACCAAAACCCAAAACTTACCAAATTTCCAAATTACAGGTAAAATCATCTTGCCCATTCCCAAGGGTGTTCAAGGTGATCGGGTGAGGTGGTAGGGTTTTTAAAAAAGATAAATATAATAATGAAAGATCAACAAATTAAACATTTTGAGTACGACAACAGGTAGACAGATGAATTTAGCTATCATTAAACACTTTAACATCTGCATTAGCTTGAAAGAACATCCTCAGTCTTAGTATGGGAAAAAGGCTTACAAAAAAATGATAGCGTATTAGTTAACGTATAGTTATGGAACTCATGTCGATTTGTTTCTTATAATCTCTAGACTATAGTAGTAATATTAGCTATACCTCATCTAAACGGAGTGTCGCGTAATCGCCGTTGACGCACATCGTGTCTTAGTTAAATAAGTTGGGTTTTTTATTTTTTTTTTGTATGAACCTCTAAGGCGTTCCTATACACGCATTGCTATACATGTGCCGTTTTAACCGAAAGAAAGAATCTTAGCAAAAAAGTCAAAACTGTGCATTTTATTATATTTATTTCATAATTCCGTTTGCATTTTTACCAAATCTATCGTCTGATTAATATAATAAATTAAATTATGTATTTAGAGCGTAATACCATCAATGAACGTTACCGTTTGGTGAGCCTACAAAAAATTGACTCCTTTGAATATCGTTTAAACTACGAGCATTCGGCTTTAAGAGGATCATCTCGTACACCTTTCCCTTAATGTCGTACCTTACAACAATTTCAAAACGGCAGTCGGTGACCGTTTTGGTAATTAAATAGTCCCCGGGCTACAGTACCTACTATGACAAACTATTACAGTTTTATAACAACACTTTAGTAAATCGTTATTAATTTATCTACGTTCAATGACGACACGACACGGCTTGATTAGAGTTGACTAGGTATGAAATTGAAAAAGGTAATTTCATGGTAATTTGGAGTTTCGTTAATTACATTAAAATTAATTGTGCTTATTTTGTTTCGTTATTTGCAGTTTTAAAAAAGTGTTTCTGTATATTTATTTACCTATTAACTTAGTATTTATCCACTTAATAGTGGGATTCGATAAAATAATATAAACCGGAAATATTACGAAATGGATTATTTTATTTTGAATAATGTAATAACAGTTCAGTGACTGACTGACTGACAGACAACATATAGCCTAAACCGCTGAAGACAGAAACGTGTTTGGAATATATTGATTCTACGAAGGATGTGATTTTTCAATATTATAATTTCATGCGCACAAAGTCGCGTGCAAAAGCTAGTTTTGTTTATTTGGGAAAAGTTCCAACCGATACAAATCGCAGGTATATTAAAATAAAAAAAATTTAAAGTGGATTTGCTAAATGAAATCTGCCAAAACTTAGGTACTTTACTGTTTTAGAATTGTTCTACTTTTAGTCTTAATTCCGAATTGCAAGTTTTATTTGAGAATTTTATCTTGGTAATTAGCATAATTGGGAGGGAAAAATGTGTCTTCTAAAAGTTGAAATTTTCTCTGCATAATTTTCTAAGTTACTGCAATTTGGTAAGCTTACGGAATAATTTAGGACCCAGGAAGACTCTGCGGTATTATGCTTTCTTGATTAAAATAACGTCGGCCTATAAATGTGGATTTACACAATGGGGGCTCGGGCGTTGCGGTGTTCAATGGTGGCGGAAACTTTTTGAATTAATATTCAGGTTCTTAAATTATACCTTATGCTTTTTATTTACATTTTACAATACTTCATTTATTACTTTGGCTTCGTGTAGGTATTCTTTGGTATCACAATATCTCAGCGGATAGACGCCCACAGCTGGACATAGGCCTCCTCTAAGGATCGCCACAACGACCGGTCCTGCACAGCTCTCATCCAACGGGTTCCCACCGCCTTCAGCAATTGGGCCACTTTATGGGGGCCCACCCATGCTGTGCTTTCCGATATGCGGTCGCCACTCGAGAATTCTTTGGGCCCCATCGGTCGTCGGTTCTGCGCGCAATGTGCCCCGCCCATTGCCGCTTTAGTTTAGCGATTCATTGGGCTATGTTGGCTACTCTGGTTCAGATGCGAATTTCTTCATTTCTGATCTAATCTCTCAGGGAAACTCCAAGCATAGTCCTCTCCATTGCCATTTGGGTGACTTACGTTTGCTACTTCTCGTATTCCCGATTTCAAGTATGTTAATAGATTAATAAAAGTAACTTCTTTCAGGTACCAACGTTGGGTTATAAATCTTCGTTGTTATAAGATGTTGGTGGAGAGTTAATTAAAGATGGGCGGAAGCTGTTGCTAATGAGGGTGTCGTGTTGGGAGGGAGGCATCTCCCTGAATTTATGGTGTTGATAAATCGTCGTTTCAGCGCGAATCTTTGTTATTGTAGGTTTATGAATGGTAACTTTATTGCCGGCAATGTAACACGTGCGTATCTGAGCTTTTACTGTCGTGTTAATTGCCAATCAAGGTTAAGAATACTACAACTGTGCTGATGACTGAACATTGTTGGAATGGTTTAAAGCTCCAACTATTTTTATCGTATCTGTATAATTTCTTCCGTGTTTATCTTTATAGAATTCTTTATTAAATCTCTAATCAAAAATAGATCGGTGTCCAGAAGTGGTTGGTCACGCGCATACTTGTGTTCTATTATTAGGTTTATCACTTGGCAGATGTTCTGGCGATCCCCGAGTCGTTCGGCGCTCGCGCACCTCTGTGCGACACGCTGAAATGTCGCGTGCTCGAGCATCGTGCTGCGCTGTTTATTTTGGTCGACTAGCGATTGACGTATAGACCTGTTGGTATCGATCACAAATGCTTACAACGTTGTAACACTGTTACGTAGTAGATTCTACCTATTTTAGTTCTATTACACGTGATGTGACGTTTCATGTAGCTCATGGTACCCAAGAGTGCGATTTTTGAACATCACACATTCAAACGAGTACTGAAAGATGCATAATCTCCATAGCTTCATAGTAATTTTGTCATTTTCTACTACCTACTCGTTTGGACGTGTGATGTTCAAAAATCGCACTCCTGGTAGGGTAGGTATATGTACAATAAACCAACTAATGAATGATTTCACTTTCTCTTTGTTTTATTATTCAATAATCTAAAATAATTGAAAAATATATTGTAGATATACTACCATACCTTCTTCTAATAATTATGAGACTATACTAGTTGTTGCCCTTGACTTCCTCTCCTTTGACTGTAGAATTGTATGCAGAGAATAACGAATAATTAGAGTGCGAAAAAGAAATAGATACGTAGAAAAATAAGGAAAATAGAGGCAATAACGCCCACAGGAAGATACATTATAATGATCCCAAGCATAAGCTTCTAGGCTTTTTATTATGGAAAGCGTGCAACACGGCACAAACATAATAATTTCCACGACCGAACCGGTATTTGAACTCAGTACCCTGGTTTAGCAGTCCGGCGTGGTAACCATCCCGCGACTTATCGTTCGCGTAAAACTTCAAGACCCCATTGTACCCCTTTTGGGGTTGATTTTTGAAAAATCCTTTCTTAGTGCACTCCTACATCCCCTGTACAGGGTGTAACAAAACACCCTAGTACTACTTAAGGGGGTGTTTCAGACCATGAAACTGAACAACTTTCAATATGGAGCCATATTCGAAATCACAAAAAAAAAATCAGCTATCCCATACATTTTAGTTGAGTCAGTACTGCAGTTTTGTATCAGATTTTTTTTCGAGATTTCGATGTTGGCTCTATAGTGAATGTTGTTCAGTTTCATGGTCTGAAGCACCCCTTTAAATATTACTAGGGTGTTTTGTTACACCCTATAGAATATCATCATCATAATCACAATCATAACACAGGCTTGTCTGTTCACCGCAAAAAGGAGTCCGTTTAATCTGACTCCTACTTTCCGGGGTACATCTGTCCCTGTTTCCGACAGTCTTGGGCTTCTGGGTATAAGCTTGACCACAAAACTCAACTTCGGCGCTGACATCGAGTCTAAGGCTCAAACTGCGGCCAAAAAGCTGGGCATCTTAAACAAGGTGAAGCGGTACTTCACTCCTGGACAGCTCTTAGTATTGTATAAAGCTCAGGTCCGATCATGTATGGAGTACTGCTGCCACCTGTGGGATGGCTCAGCCAAGTATCAACTTGCCGCACTCGACTCGGTTGAACGCAGAGCCAGGAGGCTCATTGGCGATAGTAAGCTGGTGGAGGCCAAGCTTCATAGCCTAGCCCACCGCCGCAGAGTGGCCTGCTTGTCGGTCTTCTACAGATTGTACTTCGGTGAGTGTGCCCTAGAGCTGCATGAGCTCATCCCACCTTCCCCTTTCTACTATCGGACTTCCAGACGCACCGCGGGATATCACCCCTTCTTGGTTGACATCCCACATATCCGCACCAAGCGCCTTTCTGAATCTTTTATAATGCGCACAGCCAAGGAGTGGAATGCCTTACCTGCGTCAGTATTTCCGAGTACTTACAACCCGAATTCCTTTAAAGTACGAGTGAATAGGCATCTTCTGGGTAAGCTCGCTACATCTACGACCCCATCTTCGTCCTGAGGACTGGATTGAGGTCAAGAGCAAACCCATAGTTAATAAAAAAAAAAAAAAAAAAAAAATCATCTCAGCCGATGGTCATGCCTACTGCTGGACATAAGCTTCCCCAAGGATCGCCACAACGACCTGTCCTAATTGCTGTGTAAGCCAATAAAAATAACAATCCGATTAATAGTTTTGGAGAAATGCTTGGACAAGCATACACACAAACATACATATAAACATAAAAACATACATACATACACCAATAAAATTTTGTATATTTGTTTGGATGCGCTAATACAGGGTTTAAGTGACAGATACTGAAACTAACGGTGAACTTAGACCATCAAACTGAACAAAATTCACTATGGAGCCTACCTCAGGAAACGCAAAAAATATCAGCTGTACCATACAAAACTATTTAGCTTTTTTTTTCGCGTTCCCTGGGGGGCTCCATAGTGAAAGTTGTTCAGTTTCATGGTCTGAGTTCACCGTTTCAGTATTTGCTAAGCTGTCACTTACACCCTTTAAGATTATCGTGAATATTTTGCAATTCCAGTAATATTATACAAACGTAAGTATCGAATTGGTAAGTAATCTCTTATTTTTGAAGATAGTAATTTTTTTTTTAAACTTACAATTATTAAAATATTATAATTTCATTCCACATTATTTTATTTTTACAGGCACAAAGAACTAAAATTAAAGCTTTCATTTTCACTCATTGATATATTATTAATATAAGAAAGGCTGGTACTTACCTACTATCAACACTGAATTGCTAAGCGAATCAACTAATTTACCGCTTATACGTGGCACACTGAAAGTTTCAGGACAATAAAAAGTGTATAGAAGTAGGAGGTTGGGAATACTTTTAATATTTTTAGAAGTGGCCTCCATTCCATTTTATGTATCGTCCCGTTCAATGGAACTTCTGTGAGAAGCAGTGGACCCCCTCTGCTTTACTATGAAAGTATTGAAATCGGTTAAATTATGGGGTATTCATCTAGTACTAAGCTTCCCTACGCCTTAATATTCGTGTAGGATCTTTTGCACTTGACTCATATCAATGCTGAAGCTTGCCTGAATCTGCTGGTAGGTCACTCTCTTATCAGCCTCTCTCATGAGCTGCACAGCATTGGCGTTTTCTTCAGTTGTCGCCGTTGAACGACATCTCCCAGGTAGATCATCACTGAGATTGCTCCGATCATGCCTAAACTCATTTAACCAGTTGTAAACAAGTGTCAAGGGAAAGGGCTTCATCATGAAATAGGTACCTATCGAAGTTTATCATTAACTTTGTTATGGACTAAGACCACGACGAAAATCGTAATAAATTGGGGAGAAAACATTTTTCCTTGCTAAATTCGTTTTGCCTCGCGACACACTCTTTTCAAATTGCCGCCAAATCGTTAAAACAAAAAACAAATGACAATCGAATAAAATTTTCGGCTATAGGTTGATAAAGAGTTACTTATTCGTAATTAAAATAAATTTTTCATTGGCATTGTCACTAACTGGTCCGTTCCTGAAACTTTCAGTGTGCCTTTCTGTGTAAAACCGTTTACTCAGGAAGACAATCACAATGAGCCGTGTTCAATAGAATCGATTCAGAACCCGGCACTCGACACTCGGGAACAACGAGACCCATGTGGATTCTAAAACGTTAAATGCTGATCACATATTATTGTCTTTTCAAGTGTCTTTCGGGTAGCTGAATTCCTAATGAATAGTCCCAAAGGCGACCTTCAACGGTGCGGTGGTTCGAATAGCTCCAATAGAATCAAATTACACGCATTTAACAAGGTTAAAACTCAAAATTTCCGATGCCGCCTCCTCAATACAATTAGTTAAGATGCTCCCACTAGGTAGTTAAACTCTGGGCCGGGCCATACTTTGCTGGTTTTTAGAAGCTATCTTCGCGTTATTTTGAAAAACATTAAAATTTATGAAAAATATAGCAATGATCTCAACATCTTGGCTTTATTTGCTTTGCAGCATAATATTTCTTATTTTTCGATAAAATACATAATTATTAAACCTGTATTCTAAGGAAAGCCTAAAAATCGATATTATGTGCATCATCTACTTTAAGGTCCGAGATTCAGAGACGTTTTTAGGGTTCCGAAGTCAACAAGGAACCCTTATAGTTTCGCCATGTCCGTCCGTCTGTCCGTCTGTCCGTCTGTCCCCGGCTTAGCTCAGAGACGCTTAATACTTAGAAAGCTGTAATTTGGCATATGTTATGTATACATATTAATCATGCCGACAAAGTGGTAAAATAAAATCTTGAAAAATATTTTTTTTAGGTTACCTCCCTTACAAATGAAGTAGTGAAGACATTTTTTTTTCTCGTCTACCCCATGGTGTGGGGTATCGTTGGATAGGCAGTTAGCGAAATATAGATTTAGAGTCAAGAGTCCCTCCCTCTTCCAGCTAAACGGTTGTAGTTGGAGATGTGAAAAAATTCACGACAATTGCATATTATATAACGAGTTTAAAAGGAAAACTATCACCGCTAAGTAGGCTGTACAACTTTACGAGTAATAGTCAACCAACTTATAAAATGAACTTTTTAGTCTTTATTAGCCGTTAAACCTCAGAGACGCTTAGTACTAGAATACTGTTATTTGGAATGGATATACATATTTATCACGCCAATAAATTGGTAAAATAAAATCTTAAAAAATATATTTTTTTAGGGTACCTCCCCTACACGCGAAGTGGGAATGGATTCTTTTTTCTCGTGTACCCCATGATGTGGGGTATCGTTAGATAGGTGGTTTAAATATATTATGGGTGTGGGAAAGCCATTTTTCAAATTTAGGGATCCGTTAGCGAAATAATAAGCTTTAAAGTGAAATTTTTTGTTAGAGTCAAGTGTCCCCCCCCCCTCCCTTGCCAGCTAAACGTTTGTTTCTGGATATGTGAAAAAATTCATGGCAGTAGTATATATAACGAAATTAAAAGGAAAACTATTACCGCTAAGTAGGCTTCACAAGTTTATGAGTAATAGTCGATCAACTTATAAAATGTACTTTTTAGACTTTAGTAGCCGTTAAACCGTAGCGTAGTATAAAACAAAAAGCATCCATTTAAGTCCATATTATAATTATTGTGACTGGCAACTACGGAACCCTATCCTGCGCGTGGTCCGACACGCACTTGGCCAGTTTTTTTTATTTAAGTCTTAGTTCGAACTTCCGTATGTCAAAATCCATACATTTTTTACATTACTTAGTTCGAACTATGACTTAAAAATCGTCTGAATCTCAGCCTATACCTAAAGTCGAAGTCACTTTGACTTGCGTTGCGACACACACCGTTGTGTAGACAATATTATGATCTAAAAATGCCACAGATAATTAGATAATTTTAAAATTCAGTGCAAATTCTTATAATTTTCGAATTTGATTTCCTTGCGATAGAAGTGACATGATGAAGGACTGGCCAGTAAAAAATAGGTAAACATACTAAAATGACGCAGTTTAGTCACAGAATAGGTAATAGGTATAGTTTAGTAGAGGTGGCTCTGAAAGTGTCAAGGTCGTTCAGTGCGGGATACGTCTTAACTCAAATAGGCGGTTATTAGACCTTGAATCATCGTCACAATCACAAAGAGCGTCTGTACAAAACGATACGTCTGGAGTAGAGCATGCTATTGACGTAGAACCACGCGTGAGGTCTGTCAAGGTGACAAGTGTGGGTCTTTGTGCTCGTGTTCTATTGGTTAGGAAACATTTCTATTTCGGCTTGAATGTGACGGAGCCGCGGCGTGACACGAGGCGCCCGCGCACGCTGCGCTTGCTGTCTACTCTAACAACTTTTTAGTTTAGTCCACGCGCATGTTCCCCGACCCGAACACGTACTAAAACAACCGCAGACTGCAACTGGATTATTGTTATTTTTAAGTGTCTTACGATTCGTCACTGGATAAGGAAAACATCGTTTGAAGTGCTTTAGTTGTGAAGTGAATTTTCAAAGTCGGTGTTAGCATTGACATTGAAATTAACTAGTGTAGCATAATACATACCTAGGTATATTTTGTAGTTGACAAATGTGATGTGAGTGAATCTTAATTTATTTGGGGCCAGTGCGAGTATGAGTGGTATTTTACGCTGATATGATCGATCACTGCTCCAAAACCACTAAATTTGTAAATACCAAATTAAATACTTTTGAAAACATATTGCATGTAACTTTAACAAATTGATTCCTGCATAATAAGATGTTCGTTGATGTTGTATGATGAATAAGGTTAGGTATGGCTGAGCGGAGTAGTTTATTTTTGACTGTAATTGTAGCCGAGACAATTAAGTAAATAATTTGAGTTCAAATTATCGCTCCGGTTTGTTCATCTGGTAATGAAACATAAACTGACTCATAGAGTCAATAGACTTCACATCGTGTTGAACATTATTTGTAAAGATTACTGATTCAAATACATGGGATTCAAATATAAACATTGTATTTAGAAATTTCAACTACCTACTTAAAAACTGGTTCTTGTCGAAACATTTAAAAATCGCTTGATTTCTAAATTTTTCACTCTGTTAGGTACCTATCGTAGTATATTATATGTTATTAAGTTACCTTCTACATAACAAATATACTTAAAACATATCTTGTCTGTAGAACGATCACCTTGAAACCTCGCACAAAAACTAAACTAAGTAGGTAATTTAGTTTGAGACGTTTGAGACAAACCAGACAGGTGTTGAATAAAAAATCGCATGCAAGAAGGAAGGTATACTATTAAACGATCAGTTTCATAATGTTATATTATTTCTAAAATGTACTGAAAACAAAGTTCGTTAACCACTGACTAACTCTAACTCCATTTAGACACCTATTATGTATGTGATATGGTAGAGCAGGTAATATCTGTGTACAATATCCGCATTCACGTGTGATCGCCTCTAATGTATGCGGGAGAGATAAGTAGCGCTGTTTGCTCAGTGATAAGATGTAGAGAGGAGGGCCCCGCGCACATGACGGTGACCGCTTTGCACATTCCTGTCAGGGAACCAGCGGGCTCGCCGCGAGTGACAAAACAGTGTTAAAGTATGACGTAATTCAGCTACCGATTCATCACGCCTATTAGCAAAGTTAATGAACAGTGATCGTTCGTGTGTGCCACGGAGTACGCCGATATGTTGTTGCATGGCTACGCAGTGAGAGGACTTGTACAACGGAGACGCTCAGGTCTCTGCGGAGTTCCATGCTGGCGTGGGGCTCCGGCAGGGGCTCGGCTGGCAGCTCAAAGTCCTCGCTGGCGCCCCCCGCGCTTCAGCTGGACCACCTTTCGACCGAGGAGGCCGCCAGCGACTGTGACGTGGAAGGCGCGTTGCTCTCGGGCGCCGCCCCCGTGGCTAGAAGACGATACGCCATAAGAATTAAGAGGAAATCTAAAATCGCCTTCAGAGTTCCAAGGTATGAAAAATAGAAACATTCCATAAATAATGTTTATAAAAATAACTTTATAAACAGCTTAGGAGTCGTCGTTAACTTTTATCGGCCCTGAAGTGCTAACTATCTCTCTAATGGCATCTACCTATAAATACAGCCTCGCTTAGAAAGAGCTTTGGTCGGAAAGTAGACTTGTGCGATAAGCTATCCATGTTTTACCTGCAAACTTTTTAAGTCGTTGAATAGTGCAGTGCCCCGACTCAAAATAGAGGTTGAACGTTCGGTATTGTTAGACAATTTGGGTCAATCAATGAATACCGACGTATGGCTCACCTCGGTACGAGCGTTTAATGTGGCTCATTTTCGACAGTGTTGTGATGTCATGGTGCCAATCCATCATCTATCATTGGACATGAATAACGATAGGTTTAGGAACTTAGCTGTAAAGATAACAGCGTTGGAAAAGCGTCCAATAATAACTACTGCTCATTTATAATGTAAGACTTCGTAAAGAGAATAAAACGGCTAAAGAAATTAGTAGACACGTACTAAGTAGACACGTTTCAAAAATTAAAGGTCTCGTGTCTTCCATGGCCTTCGGGTAATAAATTGAAAATGAATCCGCTAAATGAAATTAATTAAATTTTTTCTCCGTGTCAAAATGGTAACTTCTGATAAACCCATCAGTTGATACGTACTTCCAATAATTACCTATACATATACAAAATTTGTAAAAATAAGGTCTATTGAGTTTTTTCAAAAATTGTTTTGCTTTTTGTAACCCTCGACGAGACGCGTCTTTTGACATCCCAATCAGCCACAGTCCCAACACCGGCGATGTCGCACTTTCGCTGAAAATCGGGCCCATACCAAAGCGACAAAATAAAATCATCTATCTGCTTCGTTTTCATACCATTAAATCTTCCCTAGATTTACACTAAATAACATGTCTCCACAAACCCACATCAGTAATAGTGGACTAAGTCCAACTTCCTTTTACTCTTGTTAAAGCTTGTTAGTGATAAGAGTATCCATCAGGAAAGTAATCAGTTCTTGATAGTAGCTACCACCCACGACGATTCATCTCTAGTCAAAGCCTAGTTTGAATATGTTTTTGCTTCAGCCAGTAGCGTAGCGTTGTACAGAGGAATGGCATCCGGCTGGCTAGTTAGTATTCCTAGCACGACGACGCGACGCGACGACGCGTCCGCTGCAACAGGTCCGATAATAATGTTAGTGCTGAGCTAAGGAACAAACAAACATCGATAGTTTTTCATACCTATATTCTGTATATCATGCCGTGTGGCACCGGCCAAGAATATTGCACCACCCCAGCCCATCCCGTGGGTGTCGTAAAAGGCGACTGAAGGGATTTCACTACAATCGCCAACCCGCCTGCCAAGCGTGGCGATTATGGCAAAACCTCCCTTTTGGGGGAAGTCTATGTCCAGCAGTGGACGTATAAAAAAGGCTGAAACGATGATTCTGTATTGACACGGTTATAGCTGCATTCAATTTATATTAATGGGTTTTCCTCCGTAACTTTGACTGTTTACATGCATACATAATTTTAATGATATTGGACGCGTTTTCATTTCATCTGAAGCGTGTCCGGATTCCGAAAATACTTCAAATTAATGTTGGTCCTGGGGACTAATTAACAAGAATTAATTCGATTATGCAATTCGCGAAAAATCGTAATACAGTGAAAATTTTCAAAAAAATCCATTCTGCCAACCTACTAAATGGGCGTAGAATTATTTTGTGAATACTAGGTAAGTAAAAAAATATATTAGGTAGAATACGATAGGGACAATTCACAAAATAGTAGTCTAGTTTTAACTTGGGTCAAAAGTATTAAGGCTTACTTTTGCATTGATTTAATAGTTGGTAATTAAAAACATACAGGCTAAAAAATGCTCACGCCTTACGTCGACGCCAATATTAATCGCTACCTGCTACAATCATGTACCTTTAAAATTTAACTAACCGTTTAGGGCATAATTAACCTTTTTACCAGTACGTAGGTACCTATCTATTAATTCAAGTTGTCCCTTTTTGACGAATCCTTTTAAACGCGACAATTACGAATCACTGTAGTCAATATTATTTAAATAATCTCTAATCAATCTCAAATTCAATGTACTTTGTTCTATACAAATCTGTAGTTACACCCTCTTTTGGATGACAACGTTCTAATTAGGTACATAAACTATTCAAAGTAAACAGCTTATAATATAAGTACATAACTTCATTTCACTTCATTTGCGTTATTGCATTGGCACTCTATTCATTCATCAAGGCCAGGAAATCATCGATACTACAGTAAAGTTGTGAACCCATGACTATGTGGATAGCGTGATTTCACCTAAGTTCGATATGGCCAGGTTATCGACTATACCACACTATTATCCCATTCGCGTACGAGTTTAATAAAAGATAGTTCTGCCACATAGGTGCCACGACTTCTGTTATTAGTTTATTACTTTTATGTGAGGAATGATTGGGTACTAGGTTTGAAACATACAGGGTGAAATTGATATCACTAGCATCCTTTTAAACTAAGAGTCTACCCATCGAACTGAACAACTTTTACTATGGCAGCAAACCGATGAAGCAAAAAAAAATCAGATGGTGCATACATTTGACTCGAGTAGGCATTGCACATTGCAGTTTAGTATGGAACAGCTGATTTTTTTATGCTCCGATCGGTTTGCTCTCATAGTAATAGTTGTTCAGTTTGATGGGTAGACTTTTAGTTTAAAAGGATGCCAATGATATCAATTTCACCCTGTATACAGGGTGTAACAAAACACCCTAGTAATACTTAAGGGTGCTTAAGTATTACTAGTGCTTCAGACCATCAAACTGAACAACTTTCACTATGGAGCCAACTTCGAAATCGCGAAAAAAATATCACCTGTTTCATACAAAACTGCAATACCGACTCTACACAAATGTATGGGACAGCGATTTCTTTTAATTTTTTCTCGATGTTGACTCAAATTGTTCAGTTTGATGGTCTGAAGCACCTTAAGTATTACTAGGGTGTTTTGTTACACCCTGTATAATAATCCTGTTCGGTAATATTCGAATCCCGGTTTGGTTAATGTGTTAAGGCTTATATTACTTGGGTTTAACACATAAGACCGAAAGTTAAATGTCAAACCCTGGCACCACAATTCAAAATTCAAAATTTTTTATTCAAAATAATATCATATACTTAGATAGCTTTTTGACGTCATTTTTTGACTCTACCACCGCGTCGGAAGGTGTTCCGTTGAGAGAAGATGCGGCCAGAAACTCTACAACACACATCTTTTAAACAAAACAAAATGTACAAAGTACAATTAAAATACAATATTGCATTACATAGTGTAAAATTGTCAAGACCGCATTAAAGGATGAATGAATGAAATATACTTTTATTTACACCAAACACAGATACAGCATAGGAATAAAAAAACGATAATGGTACAAATAAGGCGGTCTTATCGCTAAAAAGCGATTTCTTCCAGACAACCTTAGGGTAGAGGAAATTTAAACAAAGAACAACGGGTCGGTGCTATATAAAATAAATAGTAAATATCAGAAATAAAGGAGAAACCGAAAAATAAACGCATTTCATAATAATAGACATACATATACTTACATATATAAATATATACATACAAGGATGTATAACTTTCAGTTTGGGGTCAGAATAGAACAATGCATGTAACGGTGTGAGATCTCTATTTATAAAATTAGAAATTAACGTCCCCCTCGCCGCGTTTTTCTGTCTTGCTGCTGTCTGTCTTTATCTCAGAAATGAGAAACAACTGTAAGGACTTTAGCAGCGATTAGATACATTACCCAACATTTAGGGCCGATTTCGGCATACATTGCCTGATTTGTTCTCTCTATTTTAAAGTGTAGCAATCAAAGCAAGCAATGTATGCCGAAATTGGCCCTAAATGTTGGGTAATGTAATCGCTGCATTTGATACGGTTTTCACTAATAGATCAACAGATTCACGAGGAAGGTTTATGTTATTTGTAGTACTCGTGCGAAGCCGGGGTGGATCGCTAGTATATATAGAAAACGAAATCGCAATTCTCTAATAACTAGCTGTATTCCGAATGCATAACCGCCTTCTTTTTCGTCGGTTAAAAATGAGAATTATTAATTTATCACTGACATATCCGGATTAGAATCATCGAATCGTATGTTTGTGATAAATTAATAATTCTCATTTTTCAATTACGCTTTTAAACACAACATACGTGTAACAGAAAAATAAATATTTTCTGTAAAACACGCGACCACGAAAACGTCTGCCATTATTAACGGCTATGACCGTAAATAAATAAGGCTTACGACGACAGCAGCTGTGTGGTCCGACAAAGGTATTGCCGTGGGATAATGGTGGGAAATTGTCGTCGGAAATGAATTTTTATGTTATTAAGTACAACAGAAAATTGTTTGTTGTCATGTGATAATTGAAAAGTATCATTTGTTTAACCCCTCTTCAATTTAACTCTATGTTGTGCTTGTGTAACGACGTTCGTGTTGTAAATTAAGACACACTTTTTTCTTGGATCGGTTCTTGGGCATATCGTGTCGATTAGGTACATATAGGTTTCAAAATTGACCATTGCTATTGAGAGCTCTGTAGGAGGCTATCTAAGAGACGATACGACCCCCCCCGGGATTGTATCTCGTTCAAAGGACTCTCTAGCCATCCATAGTGCAGCGAGCGTGAGAATGCTGCTAGCATAATGAATAATACCTTTGAGCCTTTACCTTGGATTTTTCGCATGTCATGTATTTTTGACTGTTCCTCATTTTGACGAAACATATTGCCGATTTTTGACTATTTTGGTGTGTTGCGTTGACTATTTTGTATCAAAATTGTTAGTTGTAAATTATCACGTAAAATAATGTATCCGTGGTGGTTCTCTAGTAAATTCATGCATTTGAATTTATGCGGATTCACGGAAATCGCAACAGTTTCATACATCTCGTTTTTTTCATTAAATCGTTATTAAAGAGGTTGGTGTCACGTTGTATGGTACAGATATGTTGTAGAGTTTCTGGCCACATCTTCTCTCAACGGAACACCTTCCGACGCGGTGGTAGAGTCAAAAATGACGTCAAAAAGCTATCTACAGGGTGAAATTGATATCATTGGCATCCTTTTAAACTAAGAGTCTACCCATCAAACTGAACAACTTTTACTATGGGAGCAAACCGATCAAAGCAAAAAAAAAGCAGCTGTTGCATACATTTGAGTCGAGTAGGGATTGCAGTTTAGTATGGGACAGCAGATTTTTTAGTTGCTCCGATTGGTTTGCTCCCATAGTGAAAGTTGTTCAGTTTGATGGGTAGACTCTTAGTTTAAAAGGATGCCAATGATATCAATTTCACCCTGTATATGATATTATTTTGAATAAAAAATGTTGAATTGAATTGAATTGAATATGTTCTTAAAGTTTATCTCGAAAGTAAGTTTTATGGACATAAACTTTAAAAAGTTTAAACCTAATAACGAACTTCAATTGCCTTCCTTGTCGCTATTAATTATTTAACAACCAGCGGTTCCCACGGGAAATTTTCATTTAGATTGGGAAAGGTTCTATTTTCATTTCAGTCACACCTTCATTTTAGAGGCATCTCGCCTCTAGGACAGGATGTTTTAATTAATCCTAAAAACATACATTTACCCACCTTCTGGGGCAGTCGGGTAATTACGTGACATACGATTTAGATGATAGGCAGTGATGTAAGTTTCAAACCAAGCACTTTCGTTCCCCATTTAGAATTAATTAATCAATCGATTGTTCGCAACGAAGGTGACGGCTGTGACGAAGTATTTTAGTACTGTCGTTACACTGTCGGTCGGTACATCTGACTTATGTCATGTAGGTACCTATAGCAATAAAGCTTTGTGTCATAGTTCCATGTATTGTTTTCTATAGAACAATCAATAAACAATAGGTACCTACGAAAAGAACTTTAATCAATTTTTCCTGTGAACATAAACCCCTTTCTGTGTGGTTAGAACTGCAAGGTTCATCATCATCATCATCATATTAACCGATAGACTTCCACCGCCACAACGATCGGTCCGGCGCTGCCCTCTTCCAACGGGTTTCCGCCGCCTTCACCAGTTCGTCGGTCCAACTTGTGGCTACCCACGCTGCGCTTTTCAGTCCGCTGTCGTCACTCGAAAACTCTACGGCCACATCGGCCATCGGTTCTGCGAGCAATGTGCCCCGCAAAATGCAACTTTAGTTTAGTAATTCTTTGGGATACGTCGGCTACTTTGGTTCGTCTGCGACGTCTCGTAATTTCTGATTGGATCTCGCAAGGAAACTCTGAGCATATATAGCCCTCCATCATCCAAAGGGTGACATTTTGCACGGAGTACTCTAACTGCAAGGTTTTGTTTTTAAAATCTCTATCGAAAATTAAAGTTTTCTCATCAAATCTCTAAATATATCTCTTATGTTTGGTGCCTGAAAAAAATAAAAATCTTACCGTACTTCCATTCCATGTGGTTAGAACGGAAACTAGCAACGTCCTTTTTAAACGTATTGTGAAGCTGAGTTAAGTCTAGTAAGGACGTTCTCCAGCTTGATTGGAAATTGAATTGTACCGCCAATCAGCGCGCCCGGGGCCGGGGCGGCGATATGCCGTGTCCCACCTAAAACTGAGCCGAATTTTGCACGACGACTTTATCCGTGCAATTAATTTACTGTCAAAATCCGCGTACCTACGCTCTCTACCTGCAACCTTCGATCAAAGTAAAATGAATGGAACCTTGTTAGATTGAAACCGTTGAATTACGGACGAATCAAGATCACGAACCAATTTCTCGCTATCTTGGAAACCTTTGAAATTAGTTTTCATTTAAATTGTCAATAGAGTAAATATAATTATCCTGCAAAGTGTAGCCAAGACTCACAAATCATTTTACTCTTAAAAAGTTATGAGATCTCATTTAGAACTAAGCCTTGAGTAGTAAGTCTTCATCTTGGTCAAAGAAAGTTATAAATTATAAGGCTTTGTTGTTTCGAGGAACTATGGCAAATAAGCATAATATCGTCAGGAGCTCATTTCTCCGTCGCCCACGCTCTGAACACAATTGCATATTATTGTGCAAAACATGTTATGGATTAGGATTGTTAGTGTAAGTTTTGCTTGTGCTTTTACTACCATTATATTATTTTGAAAACTATTACATAAAAAAATAAATAAAAATATGTTATGGATCTAATACTACAGTTTTTAAGAGTTAAGCGGTTATTAAAAATAAAAAAAACGGGCCAAGTGCGTGTCGGACCACGCGCAGGATAGGGTTCCGAAGTTGCCCGTCACAATAATATAATATAATATGGACTTAGAAGAAGGCATGGATGGAGGCAGGAATTTTGTTTTATACTACGGTTTAACGGCCAGTGAAGTCTAAAAACTAGGTACATTTTATAAGTTGATCGACTACTTACTACTCGTAAACTTGTAAAGCCTACTTATAGCGGTGATAGTTTTCCTTTTAATTTCACTGCCATGAATTTTTTTCACATATCCAGAAGCAACCGTTTAGCTGGCGGGGGGGGGGGGGGGGGGGGGGAGGGGACACTTGACTCTAGCAACATTTTTCACTTTAAAGCTTAATATTTCGCTAACGGATCCCTAAATCGAAAAATGGTTTTCCCACACGCATAATTTTTTTTTCAAGATTTTATATTACCACTTTGTCAGCGTAATTAATATGTATATCCATGCCTCTGTGGCATGTGGCACAAAAACTAAAGATCCATGCCAAATTACAGCTTTCTAGTACTAACCGTCTCTGAGCTAAGCCGCGGACAGACGGACGGACAGACGAACGGACGTGGCGAAACTATAAGGGTTCCTTGTTGCCTTCGGAACCCTAAAAACTCGTTAAGAACCGATAACATTATTTATTGTAGCATTAGGATATAAAGTTCATTTTTCAAATGAACTTAAGAGGGCTATCGCAGTCCAGTGGCGCCCCCATCACATTAAAAAAGATTTCTCAATAAAGAAAGCCTAAATTAAAAAAGTGCTCAACAGAAAAACTACAAAAGCCTTCAAGCCATTGTTATACAATACTTTTATAGGTTCTAAACATTCCACTTTTAGACAATTTCTAATAAAAACAAAAGCGGCCGTTTTTTTTCTTTTTTCGAAATGTGTATGTTTAGACCTTTAAAAAACTTATAAAAGTATTCTATGAAAATAGCTTGAAGGCTTTTGTAGTTTATCTGTTGAGCACTTTTTCAATTTAGGCTTTCTTTATTGAGAAATCTCTTTTAATGTGATGAGGGCGCCACTGGACTGCGATAGCCCTCTTAACTAGTTCCTTATGTGTAAGTAGTTGGTATTCTTTGGTACAGGTGTGTGTTTGACAGTATTGAAGGCAGTTATATTTTTAAAATATCTCACAAATGCAATATACAACCGTGTTTTCCGTAGTTACCAGTACTTTGTACAATTAAGGATACTCGCGTAAGCCGGTTTGTAATTGATATTTGTTTTTCTACAGTTTCTTAAATTTCATAAGGATATTAATGTAATTAAAATGTATCTAACTAATTAAAAACTATATCAATTTTAAAATACTATAAAACGATTGGTCTAATTACACTTTTAAGATAACAACAATCTTTTGATTTGAACAGTGAGTGCATTTGAGTGCATCAAACAAGGAAAGAACCCGTATTCGCCTATCAAACACTTTCCAACGGACCGCTAATATAAGGTGCTACGTTTAACTTTTCGAAGCAAAGCAAAGCTGTTTTTAAAATTATCTTGACGTATTTAAATTGAGGTAATTCTTCTATTAATTACAAAATAACCCGTCCCTCTGGGGCAGTCAGGTAAAAAATAAAATTTTAAACATTGCTCTTAAATAGTAGTACCTACCTAACTATTATTATCTATTCAAAGACAAAAAATTCACAGATCTAGTGCTCTATTCGACCTTAATACCGAATGGTTGACGAAAAATTATGTTAGTCGTGATTCCTGTGGTACTTTTCATTTCGGTGGGGATTTTAAGGGCATTTAAGTTCACCGTAATGTGAACACCGTAATGATAAAAAGAAAAATAATTTTAAATTATAAAAACAGCACTTCTCAAATAAGTGTATTAAAGCTCATGCAATATAATACAGCTTTGAAACAAAATTAACAATCAATACCAATATACGAAATACAACGTCAACCGAAATTAAGATTTAGCGTCCACAGACCACCGTAATGATGATCTTACGTTTTTATGTGAATCCGCAGCTTCTGGCTAATCAAAGATGCAAACGAGGAATGGGACGCATAGACGTATTCTGGACAGAGCTATTCCAGAAAAACTTTATTCACCGAAATGCCGAAATGATAATGTTTCGCCGGACATATGCATTCATACTTGTCAGAACTTTTGCTGGATAGTTTGTAATGATGTTTGCTTTTGCAACACAGTGAATTAATAGTAAAATTACGGTAGACATTCACAGCAAATATTTAATAAAACCATTCCGTACCACACCACCACAGAACACAACATTATTAACTTAGAAAAAAAAATTTTTTTTGTCCGGGACCTTTAGCGCTAGACCGACTTACACTTGGCCGGTTTTTAATATTAGTTGTTATTCTGTAGAGTGCTCTATAATCACACTAAGTTTGACGCTTGTATGTATTACCGTTTTTATGATAGAGCGTGAAGAAAAAATGTTCATAAAAACTAGTTTCTTGTTGAGAACCCCCCTTAAATTTTAACATTTTGACATTTTTATTATTTGTTAACAAATCCGCCGAAAATTTGAACTATCTAGCTATTACGGTTCAAAAGTTACAGCCCTAAATAGGTAGGACAGACGGACGGACGGACGGACGGACGGACGGACGGACGGACGGACGGACGGACGGACAGACGGACGGACGAACGGACGGACGGACAACGTAGGCTTAGTAATAGGGTCCCGTTTTCACCCTTTGGGTACGGAACCCTAAAAAAGTGTTGCGGACAAGCCACCGTGATGATAAAACGGTAAAACCCTTAAAAATAAGTAGAAAAATAAATCTTACGCTTTTAGTAATGAAATAATTGGCTATAAAAGAGGATGTCTATAAATTTATAAGTCTGCTTGGTTTGAAACACGTGCAATTTAGATTTTATGCACCGGGAATTAGTTGGTCTCACCCTGGATTCACCTTTATTGCATTGGAAGGAGAAAAGCAATTTATTGGTTGTACTAACATCTTACCTAGTTCCATAGTGTTCCACTTCGCCTGATTTGACGGTGTGTGACTGTTTTATGGTCTATAACATTTTATTGTTTCTTTCTGTTGAGCGTGACGGCTGTTAGCGTTGATAAGAATTGTTTTGCTTTGTTTTTAAGTCGAAACTAGGTATTTTAAGTAAGTGCATTTTACACGAATGTTGGTATATTTGAGACGAAGGCATTTATTCGAATTATACGCTTTTAACTACTTACGAGCTTTTACCCGCGACTTCGTCCGCATAAATTATATACCAGATTTTAAGTGAGATGATAAGCTATCAAACAAAAAAGTTTCATCAAAATCGGTTCAGCCGTTTTTGCGTGATGCTCGAACAAACAAACACCCAAACAAACAAACGAACAAACAAACAAACAGACAGACAAAAAATCCAAAAAATGGTGATTTGACATCTAAAAATCATATCGTAATCTTTTTTTTGTAAATATCTTCAATGTACAGACACACTTCTGTTATAGTTTTATAATAGTTTAGATATAATATGTTGAACTTTCATAATAGGTACAATCAGTACAGTATGTTGCATAAGGTCCGCCATACACATACGGAATTCCGAATCATGATTACGATTTGGTATAGATTTTCCCACTCCATAATTTCAAATCCTATACAAAATCACAATCCATACACATGTGTGGCACGTCTTACTTGCACACAAATAATTTTTGCTTTATAGGAAGTCAACCTAGTAATTAAACAAACAAATAAAAAACTAAAAAAAAACAACTTGCAGAATCCCCGGTGTAGGATAAAACATTGACAAATTAAAATTAAGTTTCTAAAGGGTAAAGAGTGGAGGTGACCTTGTGCGAGTTGCTCATTTTACTCACCGACTGCAAATTGATTAGGGATTTATATTTAGCTTTGCTACGCTTTCCGAAGTATCTTAACTCAAATCTAGTGCACCATACTATGAAGTTCCGGCACATCTTCACATGTGTGATAGGAATTCAGTTTTGAAGAAGTCTGCATGAAGACCTCGTTTTCATGTTCCAGTACTCTTTAAGGGCAGAGGCTTATTCATGGAACAGAGAGGAATGCCGTTCGGCTGTGATGTGTACGTTTTAACGAATAGAATTATATTTCATACTAGCGACCTGCCACGGCTTCGCACGGGTGTAATGCTGATATAAACCTTCCTCTTGAATCACTATATCTATTAAAAAAAGCTACATCAAAGCTGAATTTAAATCTGCGTAGTTTTAAAGATCTAAGCATACCTACCTACGGACAGAAAGAGAGCGGGAATCGACTTTGTTTTAGACTATGTATATAGTATGTTGTATACTTATGTATGTGTGTATTATTGTAGATGTGCTAACTTATTTGGAATCACGGGACTTCAATTGGTTCCAAACGATTTGTCGCAGAGCAAGAGAAACACTGACACAAAAACTTTTTAAGTAGACTTCTATTGTTTGTTGGAAATTAAATTTGGAAGACATTATCCCAGAAACGCAGCATTGAACCTTTCTAACTCCATAATAAAGGTGAGCAAAGAAACGCTTGGAAACCCTCGAGAAAAAGCCAGCCGTTTTTTGAAACTTATTTAAATTTAAAGTTTTCGAATAACTGCTCTTTCAATGATAAAAATAATTATAAAGTTGTCAAAAGAGTTATACGATTGGCAGTTGACTGAAATGGAACTCCTCTGTGGCCTGCGGTTTCTGGCTACAAAGTTGAGCGGTGTGGATCCATTAAGCGACGGACGACGCGCTCGCTGCCATTTCAATCCTCTCTCACTTTAGGGCTGAGGTCTCAAATTTTGCATTAAAGGTTTAAAAGCTAAAACGCCACATAATCTGAAAATAGTGGATGCTGAAAGTTAAGTAAACATGGCGGTAAACTAGGCTTCAACTACAACGTTTGAAACGGAAATTAAATGCCTTCAAGAGTATCAAAATACCGTCACTTTCAGATCCACCTATTAGCGGAAAAAAGTTGAATGGCGCTGCATAAAAACAAGTTTCCCCAAGGAAGTGTTATTGCACTAACTCTCTTTCACATGGTGCAATTGCTGGGTTAGGTTCGTGTATAACTCTCTTTAACATATACACGAACCTAACCCAGCAACCCCTCTATATGCGGACGACCTAGCGTTGACAACCCGAATACCCATTTTCCAAAGACAGAAGAGGCCGAAAACAATTTAACTTCAGCCTTAAATGAACTAGTAGGAACTTATAACGAGGCAAATAGGTTCAGATCGAACGAGCGCATCCATTTGTGTCTTCCACCTGCTTAACCATCCTAAAACATATAGGGTCCTTCTTAATATGCTGACACTTTTTTAAGGGGATGATCAGACCATCAAACTGAACAACTTTCTCATATTTGGCTCGAGTAGGTTTGTAGTTTTGTATGGAAGAGCTGATTATTTTTCGCGATTTCGATGTTGGTCCCATAGAGAAAGTTGTTCAAATTTGATGGTCTGATCATCCCCTTAAAAAAGTGTCAGCATATTAAGAAGGACCCCGTATGTTTAGCCTGGCAAACAGTTACTTTAAACACCAAACCTCCCCAAAATATCTGGGAATAACTCTGAACAGATATTAGATAGTTGAATAACAAATCGCACTGCTGTCACCCAAATTTTAAGTCCAAACTCGAAACTACTTACACATCTAGAAATTATCCACACGGTAGGGGTGGCACTTTGCTATTCCGTCGGTGAATATACTTTCCCTTCTGGAATCAGTCAGTAAGGTCGTAGATGATGACACGCGTCGTATAATTACGGATTGCCTCAAGCTGACCCCTCTCAATCAAATTTATCCTATGGGTGCGGTCGCATAAAGCCCCTAATATGGCGAGACATTTCTTGCTCCAAAGAGAAAGATGAACATGAGCAGGAATAGTCTTGTCTGTCTTGTCTTGTCTTGATGTTTTATAATGGCCACCAAATCCCATAATCCCGCCTCAACAGCCAAGCTGTAGGAGTTTCCAACACTGCACGCTACAAATAATGGATCGGCTGTTACTAGATGCATTCTGTGAAAGAAAAGCGGCTAAGGGTTGTCACAATCCTATTCAAAAGGTAGGAAATCAAATGTGAAATAAGTTTAATCATTAAATATTTTGTAAATTGGAGATCATAAATACCTACCAGGTACCAGGGTCTTGTTTTTGTTATGAACGATTATCTACGTTTTTAATTCAAAGCTTTACAAGAAAAACCAATTCTCCGGGGACACACCGCGCTTGTTTGACCAGTCGTCGCGACCGCCTGGGGGGTCCACTATAAGTTTATATTATGCTATGACAAAACATTACAACAACAACAACCTCACCGATGCCACAGTATAAGACAGTAATCTATCTTCATACAATGGTACCAAACGCGGCGTACGCTTCGTAGCACACATACACTGACAATATCTCCGCTCCGCGTAGCCCCGTCTGGCAATGACTTCGCTGCCTTAGATATCGTCGTAGGTACTTACTGGCGAGCACACATACA
This sequence comes from Agonopterix subpropinquella, assembly GCA_922987775.1. NCBI lineage: Eukaryota > Metazoa > Arthropoda > Insecta > Lepidoptera > Depressariidae > Agonopterix > Agonopterix subpropinquella. Next base: position 12,848,727 of record OV277702.1, read on the forward strand.
TGCCACGTTTGGTACCATTGTATGAAGATGGATTACTGTCTTATACTGTACCGATAGCTACCGGTTATAAACCACTGCATCCTTACCTAATCAGATATAACGGACAACCGATACGATAAGAGCTACCTCTTATCGTATCGGTTGTCCGTTATATCTGCAATATAATAGCTACCTCTTATCGTATCGGTTGTCCGTTCAGATTCAGGAGGGTAGGTAAGGAAAGTAAGGATTATCAGTGCATACACGCTTAGCGAACACCCTTATGCACCTGGCTGCTTTCCTCGCAGAGCAGTCGCTGTAGCCGGAATCATATGAGAATTCGTTCATATTTCATAAACATGTACCTATATTCCTCCCATCTCCGAGGTAATTAACCGCAGCTCTGTCCCATAAAACATACTTAAAAATGCTGAATAATTAGTTCAATTAATCCTGACAAATTTATGAAGCTTTGCCCTTTTTATTTCACATAGAAAAGAATTTTCTGTTTAGGATTAAATTAAATTAGGCGCTAACCTTCTTCGCGGTTAGGTACGATGTTATATTTTTTTCATTTTATCTCGCATTTCATTTGTTTATGCAAAATTTAATTTATAAATTACCGAACCATTCTCTCTCAAGCCGACGAGTTTATAATTTACTTTGTTTAAAATTCCACAACTCCTTGAAAATTGAATTTATATTTTTACCTGCCTTCAAAATTATGTTGTCGAGGAACGAATATGGAACTTAAAGTACTTAGCTGGAGTACACATTTTCTAGCGTGTTGTCGTCGTCATAATTATACATATAACCACTTTAACGTACCATAATTTTATGAGCAAACTTCGTTTAGTAAGAAAATACACATTCATAGTTTTCAGTCGAGTGTTAGTGAAGCTACGAATCATAGCCCAGTCATTTTAAGGTTTGAGTCGGGACTAATTAGTAATTGATGTTTTTTTTCTGTATAGTATTTAAGAGCTAATTTGAGCTTAAAAATGTACCAAAATAAATAAAAAATCCCGTCAGCAACAGTTCCAAATTTATAATTTAGGTATTATCTCGTTATAAAAAACCTGATCTTAATTTTTTTTTGCACATACCTAAGGCATTACCATTATACATTCTTCAAACATGGTGTAAATATTTTTGTCTACTTAGAAGGTTTTGAAAAATACATTTGTATTTTCTAATAAAAACCTAATTTTTATCAAATACAAAATAAGAAAAACAAACAAAGGTGTTGCCTTCGCTTCTGGTAACAATAATCCATTTTAAACTGTTTTGACGATGTCCTATTTTTGTTTCAGGTAAGAAAAATGATTCTTTTGACGTGAACGCTGGATATAACTAATATAACAATTGGTAAATATACGTCTTGTAATTACATTTAAACCTTTTATAAGTGAAAAGGTGAAGAAAAATATCGCGAGGAAACCTGCATACGCTGAAAAAGAAATTGTAACCAATCTCGCGTGGTGGCCATATCATACACCCTCACTTGTGGATAGTGTGTGCCCTGCAGTGGGACGTTTATAAGTTGATGATGATTATGATTATGAGTAATATGGTATATAGCCACGATTAGCCATGAAAAGGAAATGGGCGGGGCGCGTAGGTTTCAGAATTTAAGGCCGATAGGGAATCAAAGTTCCAATTCCAAGGTACTTGAGTAGATATTGCGATCTTGAAACAATCCACCACCAGGCTAAGACCACCTGGTGAACTAACGATTTTGTAAAGATCGCGGTATTGATGTATGGACACGAGCTGCACAAAAAAAAATCGGCGAGGCATATTATGTCCAAGTGTGTATATGTATGATTATTGGAGATTGATTTGTATACGAATTAAACGTTATGACTGGTGACACAATCATTGCGCGTCACCGGTCGTGACCGTGGTAGTGGTCACGGAGGCTGAACGAATGATGTACTTGTCATAGTCTGGTATTGGTTGGGTGCGCAGTAAGTATACCAGTACCACGCCGGCGCGGCGCCGGCAACAAAACTATACAATGTTTTAATGAATTAACGCATAACTAGAAAGTAGTTTGTTTAGAATCGAGAGCCGAATCGAATTATCATGGTTTCAACATAGGAAATTTTTTTCAAAATATTAAATAATTTTTTTGTAAAATTTTAAATATACTGAACCCGATGTCAACCCACCGCACGGGCACACCCACCCTACTTATACCAAAACAAGATTATTAAAATGTATCCATGAGTACGTTAGCGCTTTCATTCATTACTGAAATGATGAATGACGTCGTTGGATTAGAAAGAGACAAACAAACAACGACGATAAAAACGTACGAAAGAAGTTGAACATTACCGACCGCCGTATTTTCAAGTTTCACCGCTTGTAAGGCAGTCTGTACTCCAGGTACTACTTATACACAATACCTATTTCCAGGTTCCTGGTTTCATCTCACAAATAAAAATGTCAAAGTTTGGATGTTTTGATGTTTAGATGTTTGGATGTTTATAGATGTTGATGTTTTAGTCGAGTTTTTTATATTTTTACGAATAATAAATCTCTGTGATTTAACAGCTTTTTAATTTTTATAGACGTTTGTCACTGAATCACGCATAAACAGCTGAATGGATTTGGATGAAAGTTGGCACACAGATAGAATATAGGTTACTTTTTTACGGTCCGCGTAAACAAAAAATTAATGCGGATTATAAAACGTTTCAATATGCACGACCTTTAATTTTTAGGACATAGGAGAAATACTGTAGAAATAGTAATTTTAATCCGCCGTGTTAGTTTCTGATGAAACAAAAAATTTCTCTTTCAGTAGGTAGACAAACAAAACAAAAATAACATAATAGATAGAAAAAATTGACGTAGGTTAAGGACAATAGCTAGATGATGCTTAGATTAAATTAAAATAATAAGATAGGTGACTAGCCTATAGCGCGTGGACCGCATAAATTGAGCCCCCGTCGCCTAATTTACTTAGAGCGGCATTGCGTGATTGAGATACTTTTTTTATTTTATTTTAGGCGGGATGAAGATACCACAATGCCTTCCATTCAAAAACATAAAACTTATCCCACGGCATTACTTTTAACTCGTAAGTAATTTAAAAGCAGGTCCATTTTTCGAGTGCGTTATGCAAGAACATCACCTATTTTCCGCTATTTTAATTTAATCAAAGATGTGATGTCAAATATTTATTGTTTCCGTATTAAACAGAACCCATGTTTACTCAGAATATAATATCTGACTTCCCCTCGGCGAATATAGTCGTGAAAATACTTTTGTTTCTCTTATTATTAGAGAGATAGCAGACACATGGACGAGTTCACTAGTATCTAAAGTATTTTAAAATAAATACATCACTAGGTACTTTATGTAAATGACGCGAACCTCACAAAGAAAAAGGGTAAACTCATACGTTAGTTGGATTAGAATGTAAAAAAGAAGAACTAAATTAAATGAAAATTCTCGCAGGGTTTTTAGCCTACCTTACCTAGCTAGCTTTTACCTATTCGGTCTTTTTTCAAACTTCATAGAGCCACAAAGTGACATTATTAATGTCATAGAACCCATAGACGAAGAATTTTTCGCTTACGCTGGTAGACGGAATGTCAGTATAACCGGGTATGAGATAGCGATAGTCATAAAATCCCATACAATTTAAATGAAGTGACACCCTTGGAGTCAGCTGGAGGCACAAAAAAGTGGTTACGCCGATAAGGACAGCAATAAGGTAGCGATATTCACTCAATAAGTGATGCACATAGCAAATTAGAGCGAATTTGCTATGTGCATCACTTATTTAGTGAATATGACAAGACACGTGCTTCCTTCTAGTACCTTCTCTTTCTACGCATAGAACCCCAGCATGGATTTTTTTATTCGAGGGAAACTAAGTATCATTAGGAACACATATAATTATTCAAAAATTTTCCAATCTTGTAAAGAAAACAATTGACCGTTAACATGAAATTCGAAGAAATCATTATATTAATCATTCCAATAGGTAGTATATAACATTAAAAATCAATAAAACACGTTATGTTATAGGGCGTGTGAAAATATTTGCATTTTTTGTATGGCGATAAAGCCTTCGTGTATTGCGCATAATATAGTCTTACTCCGGGAGCTCAATGTGACCCAACCTTAGAGTATATCTAACATTGTTATAATATGATCTAAGGACCCAACCAAAACGCAACAGATAAATCTACTTACAAAGTTTTGGTTTCAAAAGTTTTTACGCAGCCTCCTCACATCTCCCATGTAGGCAACTTCGTTATTAATGTATTTCCCACCACAACATCAAATTAATTTGTTTCAACCGTAATTTAAATTAAATATGAAACTTCAAACAAGAGTTTCGAACAATGATGTTCTTCGAACAATCAAACTGTCCATCTAAATTATCGCCTGTTACAATATTCAGTTGTGATTGCGTGGGCGCACGCTGAGCTCATACGCACATATTAGGTATTGAGCACACCAAGATCACATTCTGTATTGAAAACGTTGTCGTACTTCCTAGATATTTACCGATTCTTACACGTAACAGTATAGGTGTTTGGCTCGCGTAGCACGTCCAGCGAAGTGCATCGCACGCAGATGCACTTGCGCGTTCAGTTCAAGTTGCGGAGACCGGCCAGACCCCGGTCTAGCGACTGCTGTCGATGTCGTGCCGTCTGCTTGCCGCGAAGTGTCGTGCTGCATGCCGCAGTCACTCAGCTCGCGCTAACCGCTTAGTCACCGTACAAACCGCAAACAACGCGCACCTGTGATTTAAATTCTACTATAAACGTTGTGATAAAACTGTGATAAATATGAAAATGGGCTTTTTAGACGGTGTATCGTTCTCTGTGTTCAAAAAGTGTCCTAATCTCAAACTCAAGAGAAGGAGTAAACATCGTAACAGGTAACGAAAACGTTTTTAAACATTGTTGTGTCGGAAATACTGACCTACTTGTATCTAGAGATTATCAATAAGATGAACCATGCTGTGCTGTTATCAATGATAAGAATGGTTGTAGATTTAAGATCATGGATAACTAATGTGATAATACTTTAATCCACATAAAATGTACACCTCATGCCGATACAAAGGTTTTAAAAAAATTGTATTGATTGCATGTCAACCTTGAACTTTTCTGTTTATGTTATTGATTGATACATAAGTAGGTAAGTTTTGATATAAATTACAAAGTGTGAAATGGGTGACAATGCCATTTCTGATGTAGGTACTTTAATGATGTAGGATTTAAAAGTTCAAGGGAATCCAAATACCAAGGTACGCGGTACCTATTCTAAATTTAATCAATAATCATGGTTAGTAATTAATAGGCCCAAATTGTCAAAAAGGATGATGAAATCAAGGCAACATGGCCTTGATCTTGGATCAATTTCTAGTTCGGTTTGCCAGTCATTGGTTCCGCGTATTTCATCATTGGACAAAACATGGTCAAAACCTTTAAAGAAACCGGCTTTTTATGAGATTCAAGGTGAACATCGATTAATTTGTTTTTATCAAGATGAAACAATATGATCGTTTTTATTTATGAACGAATTTCCAGAATTCAGTCCAATACAGAATCATTTTATGTTTTTGAATTTGGCAATGATTTCAATTTATTTGAGGTTATTTTTGCGGCACTGTTTTTTCAAATTCAATTGAGAACCACTGGGCCCCATTTAACCTCTCGTATGCCGGGAATTACAGAAACAATAAAAATCAATTGTTTTCGTCGCGCGGCATACCAAAGGTTAATAAACATGACAATTATTATAATTTTCAATGACAATTCAGTTCACATTGCTGGTTTCTAATGACGCTAACATGTAGTAGTAACATCTGTCCTAACATTATCAGCAATGTACCCTGAACTCTCCTTGCCCGTTTCATGAACATGACAAGGGTAATTTACAATGATACTTAAGGGTACATTGCTGGTTACTTATGGCGTTATACAGCACGTGTCCTAACATTCTCAGTATTGTATTTCAAATTGTCTTTATAAATTACAATTGTCATGTTTATGAAATAGGCCCCTGATTTACTATCGAATCATCATCTCGTTATAGAGAGCATATATTCTCACTTGACAATCTTTAAAGTTATTACAAACAATTTTTAAAGAAAGTCGATCAATCGTAGTGGAATATAATCAGAAAATGTTTTCACATACAAACCATGCTTTTCACCATTTCTCGGAAACATCATTAGAGCTAAACAGAGAGGGCCGGTCACAAAATATTGTAGTTACAGGTATGTTAGAGGCTTCAAAGATGTATCGATGGTATGCCAAACACAGAGCTCAATTCCAATGAAATCCAATCTAATGATTCATTTGATCTATCAACAACAGACATTAAATTCCAATTATGTAGGAAACCCGTTTTCAACTATTTAGAAACAAAGATAAGTTGCAACTTGCACCAGTCTATCAACTAGATATTAAAAGTGGTGATGTGATGACACGCCTGCCGAATTTACGGGGCGTAGTTTACTCGTCTACCAGGAAAAATGGTGCATAAGGGTACACGCGTTACACGCGTAATTTACGTCATGTAAATTCGGCAGATGTGTCATGGTAAGTGGTTCCGGACTTCAACAATTAACACGAAAGTTGTAAACGAAGCTAACTACGGAGAAAAATATTTAGTGGTAGTAGTTATTATTCCTTCTTAATATGCTGACACATTTTGCCAGGGGATGTTCAGGGCCCTGTTTAATAAACGCAACAATGACAATTTAACAATGGCAATTCAGAGTACATTGCTGGTTACTAATGACGCTAGACTTGCAGTGCTTCAAGTGTCCTAGCATTCTCAGCAATGTACTCTGAATTGTCATTGTCAAATTGTCACTGTCGCGTTTATTAAAAAGGGCCCAGACAGTCAAACTGAACAATCTCTATGACACTAACATCGAAATCGCGTAGAAAAATTCTGCGGTTTCATACAAAACTGCAAACCTACTCGAGCCAAATGTATATGGGACAGCCACGGGACAGCAAATTCTTTTATCGCGATTTTGTTGTTGGTCCCGTAGAGAAAGTTATTCAGTTTGATGGCCTGATCATCCTCTAAAAAACTATCATATTACGGGCATATTACGTTGGACCCTATATGTTTCAACTAAGTATTTGTATTTTACCAGACAACGTGAAAATAGCAGATGCATTTCTTGGTATAATTCGAATAAACTACTAGATGTTTTTCTCCGTGTAAAGAACCAGATACATGCTTCTTGCTTGAAACATTTCCAAAATAGAGAATGCAAGTTCAGTACGAACTACGAAGCAATATTGTACCAAAACTGCAATACAATGTAGCAATAGATATAGTGGAACCACGCAGCCGTGACAATGTCACAGATCGGTGAGCATGTGAAAAAATACAATGCCACATCTAACCCCATGGCGTAGGACTCAAAATACATTGGATACGAGATCCAAAGGACTGACATTTAAAAAATTCTCTATTCGCAAAGGGACGCTGCGAGCTTGTTATTTGAAGGTCTGTACAAAATGTATGACAAAACTCGTATACAATTCGAATGGAAAAAAATACGGTTACTATGCAGTCGTACGTCGCGTTGCTCAGTTATCCAACTTAGGTCTATTTATTCTTTTTTTTGCATCGTAATTTTGATCATCGATACATTTTTGGAGAGTTCGGTTTCCTATACATATTTTTTTTAAAATCTAATCTGAAGACACGATTCTTTTAAAATATCGTCATCGTATTGACTGTTTTTCATTAGCGGACGAAATAGTCGTTATTATTATTATATTTAACACTTTATCTTTGATCGAAAAACGAAATTATAATGCCAAATGGCATTTTTGTATGGAGCCTGAGCCTTGGCACAGTAACTTAGGAAGGTTACTTTTTCGTCTACTTGCAAATATTTTCAATATACAAACGGATACGTTAAGTTAGATTTCGATAACTTTATTGTGATTATTTTAGTTAGGCAGATAAATCGAAATCGTGACAGCACCGCAACGATGTAACATAAAGATGTATAGGTACTAATATTATAAAGAGGAAAGATTTGTATTTTTGTTTGTGAATTTTTGAAATCAGCGCAGTAGTTTTTAAGTTTATTCATTACAAACATACACAAAAACTACTGTGCCGATTTCAAAAATTCTTTCACCATTTGAAAGCTACATTCACCCTGAATAACATCATCATCATCATCATCATCAGCCTATCATCGTCCACTGCTGAACATAGGCCTCTCCCAAGGCGCGCCACAAAACTCTGTCCTCAGCCTTCCTCATCCAGTCGCTCTCCGCTACCTTTATTGACCTGAGTAACATAGGCTATATTTATTGCTAGAAAAGATTAGACGTCCACCCGTGCAAAACCGGGACGGGCCGCTATTATAAATAATTATATAGGGTCCTTCTTAATATGCTGGTCCTATAGAGAAAGTTGTTCAGTTTGATGATCTGATCATCCCCTTAAGAAAGTGTCAGTATGTTAAAAAGGACCCTATATGTATCGACATAATACACTGAAGGTATCGTTGATGTCTTTTACAGCGACGTTTCGTCTGATAGTTTCATACTTGATTTTTGAAAGTTACGCGGTTATTACTTAATCTAAAAATTATAAATTTTAACGGGTTCACGGATTGATCATGGGATGAATCATCCCGAGGTGTCGTACTGCAATATCGAGAACTCAAATATACCAAAACGCGGTCAGTCAGAACCCGTTAAAAATGTTTTTTTTAGATAAGTATCTAACATGTTGTAGCCATGTAACTTTAAAAGACGCAAGATTATAGATGAATTCAGTACCTACCATTCGGTATAGGTAGGTAGGTAGGTAGCTTAATTGGATGAAAAAACAACCCTGGATTGACAGGTCGTGTGTTCAGTATAAGACAGTAATCTATCTTTATACAATGGTACCAAACGCGGCTTGTATGTGTGCTCGAAACTACGTACGCCTCGTAGCACGCACACACTGAAAATATATCAGACTGATAAGAATGCGCCACGCCAGGTCGCAGTACTACGCGGAGATATTGTCAGTGTGTGCGTGCTACGAGGCGTACGCCACGTTTGGCACCATTGTATGAAGATAGATTACTGTCTTATACTGTTTTATAGTGCTATACTTAGATCATAGTCTTTGTCTGTTAAGAAGTTTAGTGTGAATACATAAACCACAAAAATTATGTTTAATATTTTGTGCCGGTAAGGAAACCCAACAATCATTTATAACATCTGTCTACCAATACCCGAGGTAGAGTCACGCTTCAAAATACATGTTTACCCTTCTATACTGTAAGAGGCAATTCAAAATTTTTCCTCGTTATTTAATAAATATCAAGGTAAAATAAAAGTAACTTTGTCTTTACGGATGAATCAGTCTCCAAGTAAAACTGTGACACCACAGACGGATAGACGGACTACTGCAACTAGACTAGGTACTTTATGAATTATTAATAATGAAACATTTAAGAGGATATAACCGTTAGAGCGCTCTTTATATAATATGTATTAACCAATTAAATTCAATGAAAATTTTTAAACATGATCTTTTTTAAACTAATCTCTGTCGCTGTGGGTTGTTAGATTTTCGTTAAAATGTATAATTTCAAAGTTACAGTGGCTCAAAAATTCTATACAAATCATAGATTAAATTGAAACTGTATATTTTACCGGAAATCTGACAAACAGAGATTATAAATAAATAATAATAAAATAAAATATAGGATTAGGATAGAAATAAAATATAGTAATAGGATTTAACTTCGTTTGTATGCAGCGCTCTCGTGCCTCTTGTAAAAAATCACACTCTCCCTTCAAATACCAATTCTAAAATCCCAATGGCAGAGGTCTAATTGAATATTGCTAATGTAAATGGGAAAGAAAATCCAATGAGATTGCAACGACTTCACTGCTTTGATAGTCAGTAGGATTAACATAGAGTCTCCGACAAATTGAAAAACTATAAAAAAATCTCTTTCAGCGACTTCCGTCTGTCGCTGAGCGCTTTTATTCTGGCCATAGCGTTTCACTGTAACAAAAAATTGTATCTTTTTTGCTTTCGGTCTTGTGCTTATTTTTCTCCTACTAGTTATACAGGGTGAAATTGATATCATTAGCATCCTTTTAAACTAAGAGTCTAACCATCAAACTGAACAACTTTTATTTTGGGAGAAAACCGATCGGAGCAACTAAAAAATCTGCTGTCCCATACTAAACTGCAATGCCTACTCGACTCAAATATATGCAACAGCTGATTTTTTTTTTGCTCCGATCGGTTTGCTCCCATAGTAAAAGTTGTTCAGTTTGATGGTTTAAAAGTATGGCAATGATATCAATTTCACCCTGCACTAGTAGATTGTCTGCCCTTGATACTTCAAACGCTTTTTAATAAGGTAAAATGTGTACTTAGATTATCTTAATCTTAATTACCTTGTCAAGATTAGGTTGAGATCAGACTCTTATTTAGCAAGTGGCATCTTGCCTTTGCTACAGATGCTAATTGACACTTGTTCGCTTCCGGATCATTTAACATTGGCCTTGGAAATAAAGGTTTTTTAGCGCGCCCTACGCAGTATCGTTACGAGTAAACAAATATTCTTGAGCGGTAAGGAAGAATGATTACATGTAAGCTAAGCAATACAAAGCTCTTATGATACCAAGCATTTAATGTCAGTACGACGATACGAGGATGAGCATTCATCATCATCATCATCTCAGCCGATGGACGTCCACTGCTGGACGTAGGCCTCCCTCAAGGATCGCCATAACGACCGGTCCTGCGCTGCCGATGAGCATTCGATTGTTAGTAATTTGTATTCCTCTACCGTTCAATTTCTTAATCAAAATCAAAATCTTAATAAAATATTGATTTGACTTGAGAATATAAAACCTTTGTTCTCTTTCGAGTTTCAATGCTATTTTTGGTTTGGTTGGTGATATGGTATGGTAATGATACCCTACTTTCTCGAAATTAACAGATTATGTTGATGCTTATTGCTTACCTAATTTTCAGAGCTAGATATGAGAGCTTAGGTATCACTGATGTTAAGGCTATCAAATACCGTTTAGTTAGAATGTTTGGTGTTTTAGTAGTAATCACAGCGAATGTTTCATAATAAATTCAAGAAGAAACAACCAGGTTGTACAGTGGATACACGCGTTTACTAGGGTGTTAGTCGTCAGTCGCGTCGAATGTGACTACCTTTTATTGTTAGAGAGATACTTACAAAGCGTTTGAATATTACGAGTACGATTTACCGTTTCTTGATGTTTTCTTCATAAATATTAACACACACACGTACTAGACACACTATTTTGATTTACAGGTTGTTAATATTTATAAGAATACTTTAGCCTCCATCCGCAGAGAGCTCTATGTAAAATCAAAACATTTGAATGTTGTGCCTCAGTTTGTGGTCGTAAAAATAAAACATTACCCAATTTTTTTTTAATGCTAGTTATATCGTGTTTTTAAACTTATGTGGAGACCCGTAGAAATCCAAGGCAGCTTGCGAGGCCTTATAACTGCTATAACTAGTAGATTTGATCGCCTCTTTCGTCTATAAAGGTATTTTTTTTGTAGTACTAAGTACAATTATAGTCAATAAAAAATATTAATTGACAGTACCTATAGGCTGTGTGCATGACACTAGCGCCATCTAGCGCAATACGGCCCCGTGGTTTATTGGTACATAAAATGTTAGGATAAAGTTTGTTATTTTAATTTAAAATAAAGTAAAAATAAATGAGCAATATTGACGATATTAAAAATGTTATTATACCTAACTAGCTGGGATTCCCATTCTTTGTCACAAAATTCTCATATAAACTTTCACCACAGTTTTCTCACCTTTGGGGGTTGAATTGCGAAAAATCTTTTTTTATAAATGGCAATAAAAACATCCCTGCCAAATTTTAAGTCAGTAGTCTTTGTAGTTTTGGATATTTGAGTGGTGAGTGAGTGTGCGGATTTGCATAGATTCAAGCAAATCTGACACAGCTTCGCCGTCAGTAGTTCAAATTTCTGCCACAGCGTGCGCTGCTATCGACTTGACAGTTCCCAACACCCACTTCGCACATAGCCACGACTATTCTTCAAGCAATAGAGGGAGCCATACCATTGCAAGGCTGTCCACTTTTTTGACGTTTGTGTTTGAGTGTGTGATGTCAAATAGTATGGACAAAAGATGACCAAGTGACATTTTCCCTAATGTTTACGGTCACTTTTCACTCACACTAGCACAAAAAAAGTTGACATTTGCATAAACAAATATATATAGTTCCGTCTCCTTCTACTATTATCGTACGTCGTAAGACAAAAGAGACTAACTACAATCTTAAATTGATGCGGACTCTAATGCTTTAGAATAAAGAGATCCTTCCTCTGAGTGTTCAAGGATATGTTCATGTCAGCTCAAGTAATTTTCACTATTCATCTAACTTATTTATGCTAATGTTTAGTGTTCGTTTTTGTTAACATTATTATATGGTGTCACGATTACGCACGTTAGTACGTACTACGTTATATCAAAACATCAATTTGAATGACAATGAACTAATCTTTAATTCAATTTAATTTATGTAAAGGTTTGCTAACGATACATTCACAATTTTACATATTTTTAAATACACAGTGGTTTTAAAACTTATAAGCAAACACAACGTTCGCTATAAAATAACATAAGACAAAGCAAAGAAGAACAAAAATAACATGAAGCAGTAAATAAATGTAAAGAAACGCGCACTGCGCACTACGCATGAAAATGGAATGAAAATAGATTTATTCTCACAGCACAAAAAGTTCTATAACATAAGCTTAATATTTCGCTAAGGGATTCCTTAATCGAAAAATGGTTTTCCCAGACCGACAATATTTTTAAAAGACCTATCCAACAATACTCCACACCATGGGATAGATGAGAAAAAAAATGTTATCCCCACTTCACGTGTAGACTTCACGGGACTCGGGAGGTACTAAAACAAAATTCAAATTTTTATTTTACCACTTTGTCGGCCAGTTTATTGACTTCGGAACCCTAATAAAAATCAAATATATTCAGTTTAAATTAAAGATTGAAAAAGTCGGGCGGCAAGCGGGATTCGAACCTCCTACAGAGCTGTCGGCGCCCCGCAGGCCACGACGAAATTGTCAATACGTCCGTCTTTTTCAATCTTTAATTTGATTAAGCTAACATGGCATACATGTAAAATCAATAAATTCGATATTCAGTTTAGGTATCTATAATTAATTATAACATGATTTCCGTTTATTTAATATTTTATAGGTAAGTAGATTCTAGGTTAGGATTGGTGTGTATTTTATAAGCCAGTAGCTTCGATCACTTCTCCTTTTTCGTCAGTTAAAAAGTTCTCTCAATTTCCTTCTATTCTACCTTCGCGGCACCATTTTATGAATAATTGGTTAAGTACCTAGGATACATATATACATTCGTAGACTAAAGATAGCACATACAAAATACAGATCTTGTTTGCAAAAAGTGTTCTAAGAACAAAGTTAGGTACTATGTACACGGAAGATAGACGAGAAAAAATATTTTTTTATATTACTTTGTTTTCCATAAAATGTAGGCACATCTAACAATAAAAACTCAGGTAGATACATAGCTACTGCGTAGTATAGCTACATGCAAACAATACTCTAGTCTGCCCTGCATTCTAGTGTATAAGGAACCGATGATCATACTCATACATGAGGTTACTGGATGGTGTATATCTTTGACATATTAGCTTCTTTTGTTTATTAGGTAGGTAGCCATTAATAATAAATTAACGATCGTGCTAGAAATCTATTAACCTATTAATTGAAATACGTAGGTATATTATGTTTTATTCACAAAACCATATTATTACAAATATACAATAAGCGGTGCTTGTGACTTCGTACGCGCAGACTGCTGACTTGAAATACTCATAACCATAACTTTTGATTAAATGAACCGATTGGAATATTTAACCTAAATGTTAATCCAAACTAAGCCTATGCTTTTGTGAAAACCCCTAATCAGTTCAGTAGTTTTTAAGTGCTGCATGCCCAAACGAACATTAAAAAAAAAATACTAAAAATCATTTCAATGCATTCCATTACGTCTCCTAAACGCCCCCAATTAATATTTTTGCAAATATATTAAATTGTACATCCAAGGTCACAATTTTATTATACGTAGGTATAGATAGATATTGTTACGAGCTACGGGTTCCGGGATTGGAGTGAAACGCTAAGTCCAATTTTACAGAGTTTATTTGGGATACACTTACAAACGGTCCACCTCGCAGAGGTTCCCCTAAACGGTTCACTTCACTGGGTCCTCCTCGCAGGGATTCCCCGTGCACCACTTACTGTCACTGTTCACAGTCCACTACGTCACTACTGTGACGACACGACACTATGACGTCAAGACGTACGACACTATGACGTCACGCACTACACTGACACTATGACGTCACGTACTACACCGACACTATGACGTCACGCACTACACTGACACTAGTCTACTCACTGTTCCACTCTTAGCACTTTTCTCTTCACTAGTACTTTTCCACTTTTACTTTTCTTCCTTTTGTTTCGCACTGTTCACTGTTTAACCAAGGACTGCCGCCAGTCGAAATTCGCCGCCTTTTTATATCCCGCAGAACATTCCGGAATACCCTTTTTTCGATCTTCTTTTCTTTACTCGATTGTTTTCCTCCCGATAGTTCTAACCCCGCGTTCCTTTTTCGAAACCGATCGAAGACACGCCCACTTTTCTGGTTCTTTTCAAATATTCGTAATTTCGCCTCCTTTCTCGAAGTTCCTAGACACGTTCACCTTTTTGTCCCTTTTTAAATATTCCTTCTCTCTCTTCCTTCTAGAACATTTCTAAAAACAATAAAATCCAGAAATATTTTTGGCGCGGATCGGATTCGAACCGTCACCCCCCAGCATGGGAGGCGGAACCTTAGACCGTAGGACCACGGCGATTGTTAATGAGCCGACCGAATTTTCGAATGCCTTCTTTACGTTTGACGTTTGACAGCGGCCGTAACAATATATATATTTTTTTATTTACTAAGCATTAATGCTTACAACTTTACTACAGGGTGTAAAATTAAATGTGGTAGGTACATAACGAACTGCTTTAGAGTGACCTTCAAACTGAACAATTTTTATCATGGGATCAACTTTGAAATCACGACAAAAAATCTGCTGGCTATTTTATATATTTTGGTCGAGCAGCTATTGACATTTTCTTCGGAACTGTTGATTTTGAAAGTTGTTCAGTTTGATGATCTACCATACTATATGTTGTAATGAATTTAATTTTACACTGTCGTATAATTATGAAGTTCGTAGATTTAGCTCCTCAATTTTATCCTTGGAACGACTTACGTTGTTTAAAAAAACAGTTGCATTATTTTAAGGGGCGATTGTACCAATGATACTGAACAACTTTCTTTAAGAAACCTATAGGAAATTAACAAAAAAATTGTTGGACTTCCCACACTAAATGCAATATTCCGACATGGTTCATCAGTCGGTTTAGGAGATACAGCCGTTCAAAGTTCGGAACTTTGACTGGCTGTATCTCCTAAACCGAGTGACAGAACTTGACAGTTTTTGTACTGTTCACATAGCTACAGTGCATACTACAATTATCATACGATCAGCTGTGCAGCTGATCGTTAATTTTTTACAGACCTTTGATCATCAGTAACTCCTAAACCGACTGGAGTTATGTAGGCAGACCTGGTCCATCCCCATCACAGAGATGCTCTACACCCCATAAACACTGAATCAGCCTTGCTGCTGATGGTTGCAAAAGTACACTTATCTCTTATACTACAATCCGCTGATCGAACGTTTGTATGACAAGTTAATTTTTTTCTGCGAATTTCCTATGGTTTTCTTAGGGAAATTTGTTCAGTATCATGGCTACAATCACCCCTTAAAGTAATGCAACTATTTACCCGAACACCCTGTATTATAAAGAAAATAAACATTTGGTACGATCGTCAAGTCATTGTGCATATGGACTCATTATTTCTCATTCTATAGTATACAATTATTTAACAGAAACGAATGGCATTGCAGAAGCCGATACCGGGGCCCGGGCGCGGCTAGATGAACGCGGTCATCTCACACAAGAAGTCCATAGAATCGATATATAAATTTTTTATTATTATTATCGAATAGATTATAATGTCAGATCTAGTAAAGATCTGTCTTCCCTATGTCTGTGGCGATAGCCTTGTCCCGGAGCCCGTTCGACGCGACTGCTTGGCGTAACCGGTTCTCGGTCACATTAGCGCCCGCGCCCGCTTACCGCCCCGGTACCGGTGCCGGCTTCTGCAATGCCATTTGTTGCTGTTAAATAATTGTGTCATATCGCCATCTTCTCCACAATGACTTTATAATGGCATTCCCATATCGATCGTATCAAATGGTTAATTTCTTTTTAATATATTTCAAATGGTTTCCGATGAATATCTCATCGTTTTATAACAAAAACTATTAAGTGCAGGACCATCTGGTCGTTTCGCCTAGTTTAAGTATACCGGGTGTGAAGCACCACCCGTTTAAGTAGGTATTGTAATGCATTTAACTCGGTATAGCTTTTTAAATTATGCTGGTTTTCAATAATATACTATCAAAATGTTGATAGTATACTTATCATCACAGCCTATAATGTAAGGAAAAGTATAATTAACCTTAAAACCATTAAAACACATAGGTACTTTTCCCATCAAAATGAACAACTTTCACTATGGGAGTAAACCTGTCAAAACAAAAAAAAGTCAGTTGTCTCATACATTTGAGTCGTGTAGGTATTGCAGTTTATTATGGAACAGCAGATTTTTTTTGCTCTGACAGGTTTGTTCCCATAGTCAAAGTTGTTCAGTTTGATGGGCAGACTCTTAGTTTAAAAGGATGCTAATGATATCAATTTCACCCTGTATATACCTACCTAAAAAAAAATAACTGTTTATCTAATTCCGAGATATTCGGGCTAAAATAAGTTATGTTACTTACTAGATAGGTACCTATAGGTTCTTATTATTTTTATACCACGTGTAAGTTCGACACATTTAAAAAAAATGTTAATCTGACTGTACATAAGGCACAGAAAAAGTCACTGCAGAGAGACTCACCGCAGAGAGAATCACCGAAGAGATATATGTGTTTTTTTAAAGGTTAATGATATTTTTACTTACACCCTGTACGTCCCACTGCAGGCACGAGCCTACCCTCGAGGTATTTGGACGTTAGTCAAAATTTCTTTTTCAACGTGTTGTTTTCAAATAATGGTCAAATTCAAGAACCGAAAAAAAAATTCAAACTACGCTATATTTTTCAATATTTTGGAACGTTTTTTGCCCGCGCCCGTTATAATATTAGTTAAATATAGTACTTGCTATAAATAATGATTAAAGATTTTCAATATCATTAATTAAGAGGCCTTGCGGGCATTTTAGACCACTTTAAAGCTTAATGTCTCGTCCACAGAGGTCAATACTTGCAGCACGGAATATAATTATGAGAGTATACTTTGCAGGTAGGTACTTTAAAAGTAAGATTTATAAGGGGGTGCGGGAGGTGACAATGTCGCACCTGCGGGAAAATCCCTACCTACCGCTTTCCTAAAGCGCTCAGAAAAAGCTACAAAACGATTATGTACAAACGGTTTTTAGGTTTATTATTGAATGTTTCCGATGTTAATTTTATACTACCTAAATCTTTTTGTATTCTAACTCCTGATCGAAAATTGCAATGAACTTTGATAATTTATGCACTTTGGTTTTGTAATTTTACGCTGAAAGCGAAAGCTAAAGTAACTACTGTTTTACGTCGTTTGTCTGTTTTTGTTATTAGGTATTAGGTATAATTATTATCTTTGCGTGCATACAATGACTATCGTGCAAATAAAGAATATTTACGTTGTTATATAATAATGTTATGTTTTAATAAAAAAATAGTTGTGAAACATCTTTCAAACTTCTATAATAATAATCTAAGGCCTTTTGTATTCAATGTAAAACTTGGTATTAAGAAAATACATCGTATTTATTTTTCAACTTTCATTGCTCTCCAAGAAGTAAATATACCACTTTATGTAAAATGGTAAAAGTATCTAGGTTACTTTATGTTTAAAACGAAAGGCTAAAATTGAATAACAAACTTATTCTATTCTGTCAGTAAACTAATTAGTTATGATTCAGTTAAATTAAGCAAAGACTTTCCATTGTTATTATTTCTTCAAAAGCAAACCAAAACAACTTAAATTACTTTTTCTTTTAATTAGTCAAAAGATTTTTATTTAAAGAGGAAGAATTCATGGCAATTTAACTTTCACAACAGAACTTTATTCAAAGCAGGAAGATTATGAGTGAATACCTTAGTTATCTACTTATCTTTGGGTTAATCTTTTATGATCTCCGTACCCTTGACCCAATTTTCCAACTAAGCCTAACCTGTATACCTAAGTATTAATTATTAGACGACAAAGGCTAATAACAGCAGATAGTAGAGCTTTATTAAAGAATACCAACTGGTATTCTAAAAGCTCTGGCTTTGTATAATTGGACCGGAGCGTAGGTAAATTACGGAATAACCAGATAAAGAGCGTTGGTGGCACGTTGCGAAGAGCTATGGAAACTCAATCTTGAGGTCCAGGTTCGAATCCGCACGGATAAAAGTCTGCCCACCCGCATTGGCCACGGGTGGTGGACCAACGCCCATAATCGAGTGTAGGTTTGGGCCCTGCAGTGGGACGTATACAACGTGTTAATGAATTAACGCAAAACTAGAAAGTAGTTTGTTTAGAATCGAGAGCAGAATCGAATTATCATGGTTTCAACATAGGTAATTTTTTTCAAAATATTAATTAACTTTTTACAAAAAAAAAAAATTTCTGAACCTGATGTCAACCCACCGCACGGGCCCACTCACCCTACTTACTACCAAAACAAGATTCTTAAAATGTATCCATGAGTACGTTAGCGCTTTCATTCATTGCTGAAATGATAACAAATCATTTTAACCTCAAAACTTAAAATGCGAATAACTTTAAATTTTAACTACCAAAACAATGAAATTATTGTTTCAATCTAATTATTTTGTTATAAATCAGTTGGGGTGTATGAGGTTTTGCGCTAATTTATTAACACGTTGTATAGGGTGAAATTGATATCATTGGCATCCTTTAAAACTAAGAGTCTACCCATCAAACTGAACAACTTTTACTATGGGAGCAAACCGATAGGAGCAAAAAAAAACAGCTGTTGCATACATTTGAGTCAAGTAGGCATTGCAGTTTAGTATGGGACAGCTGATTTTTTAGTTGCTCCAATCGGTTTGCTCCCATGGTTTACCATGGGAGCCAATTGTTCAGTTTGATGGGTAGACTCTTAGTTTAAGGCTGCCTGTCCATTGACGCGAGCTGGCTGTGCGAGCTGTGTAGTGTGTAGCTGTGTAAATAATTCATAATTTCACTCATTAAACAATCGTTGGAATTCTCCCACAATCTAGCAAAACATAAATAACCTGTCATTATTTGAAAAGAAAAAACTTTAATTCCAGTTTTGTTTTCAGTAGGCTATACCTAACCCAGAAAGCAATGTTTATTTAATAATACGTTATGTAATTTCACATTCATTTCACACGTGCTTCTCATGTCGAATGAAGAAGACTTCGCACGACGTAGTATACCTATAATACGACCTCGGTCACGGGCAACGATTGCAACTGGAACCTGCAGTTGCAGTTACGTGCTTATTTCATAGCGCACTTGACCGCTAGCCCGCGACTTAGGTCGCGTAATGGCTGTACTATCGGGGACTTTTCCGCCTGACCACTTAAGAAAAAAATCACATAATTTCGCCCAAAATGTATTGTTTGGAAACTATTATTAATTGGTCTATTCATCAATAGGGCGGGGTAAGACATCGCTTTTATTTTTTAGTATGTAAGCAAAAATGAGCCTAGTGGTGGTCAGGCGGAAAAGTCCGCGATAGTACATACAGGGCCTTTACCCGGACATTCGAATTTCGCAATTACGTCAAAATTTTTGTTCCAATTTCAACTCTATTACATTGAAGTTCGGACCGAAACAGTCCGATATATCGAAAATCGGAAGTCCGGGTACAGGGCCAGGGTGTATAATTAAATGCTTTACATAAATTAGGGGGTGCTACAGAATATCAAACTGAACAACTTTAATTATCGAACCTACATGGAAACCGCAAAAAAAATTGCACCGCATATATTGCCTGGTATGTCGGTATTACCATTACAGCAATTATATTAAATAAATAAATAAATAAACGGGTTATCCATCCAATATTATTAAAGGAACAATATTTGTTTACATCTGTAAACGCGTTGTCAGCCTACTGCAATATCAACATCTAGATGGATGGAGGAAATAATGTTTTTATGAGGAGGATTTTTTAACGGAGGAAATAATGGCAAAGCTCGGGCCACTCAGGAGTTTGATTTAGAAATAAACAAAATATTATTTAGACAATTACCATACTTCTATTGCATTGGTATGATTTCGACGGGTCGTAATTAGGTCATTACCGTGGCAAAATATTAACGTCTTGTTTATTGAATAAGAAAATGTATAATGGTGTAGCGCTATAAAGGATTAAATCTATTTTCTATTATTTATTTTGTGCTATAAACTTTTCCATAGTTATGAGTAATTAACTAATGACGCAGTTAAAAAGCCCGTTGGAATGACCGCGGATGCAAAATAATTATTGTCACATTGTATTATTTGCAATACGATCCAGCCCGACATTTTTAAAGCAAAGGTGCATTGAATCTTATTATAAGAGTAACAATTCAAATCAAATATTTAAAACAGCATAGTGTGAGAGACAAAAGGCGATTAAATAGTCACCACAATACTTATGCCAGCTTCCTGATAGCCACTTATCCTTCCACTGTTAGTATGACACAGGTCGTGACCTAAGTCACATTGTGGGGATTATCGTGAAATTAGCGAGTCTGTCGAATCTAAATGGTAGAGTGGCAGGAATCGGTCCTCGAGTTAACTTCCACCGACCGGCTCAGAATTGTGCATGAATGCTTGAACAGCAAAGATTTTTTGTTTTGACTATCTGCTGCGCCCGCGACTTCGTATGTGCGGACCATCGACTTTAAACACTCATAACTTTTGATTTAATGAACCGATTGCGATGAAATAAAGCCTAAATGTTAATCCAAATAAATCCTATGCTTTTGTGAAAACCCCATCTAAATTGGTTCAGTCGTTTTTAAGTGATGCTTGCACAAGCAAACAGACAGACAGATAAAAATGGTCTCAATGTAATGAATGAATGAATGAATGAAATATAAGTACTTTTATTTACACCAAAAAAACACAGATTAGAAAAATAAACAAGAGAAAACGATAAAGGTACAAATAATTCGTCTTATCGCTAAAAAGCGATTTCTTCCAGACAACCTTAGGTTAGAGGAAATTTAAACAAAGAAAAAAGATCAATGTATTCCATTATACACCTTAACGCCCCCAGTGAATTTTTTTTTTGCAAATATTATCAATGTAATCCAAGTTTAAAATTGTATTATACAACAATATGATTATTTATATGTTATACAGGGTGAAATTGATTTTATTATCATCCTTTTAAACTAAGAGTGTACCCATCAAACTGAACAACTTTTACTATGGGAGCAAACCGATCGGAAAAAAAATCTGCGATGTAATATCACACTTTTGTCCTAGTACCTACATTAATTAATTCGGACGACAAATTACAAAGATATTTGAGTCGGTGTTCTTTTATCAATTAGATACCTATCTAGACTTACTATTCCTATTGAGTGTATGACTATTTCTTATTCGTAGCTCACTGTGCCCTCTGCTAATAAGGTTATTCGCCGTAACGTAAAGGTATACAATTGCTTGCTTGGATCGCTACACTTTAAAACAGAGAGAACAAATCAAGCAATGTATGCCGAAATCGGCCCTAAATGTAGGGTAAATGTAATTGCTGCTTGCCGCAGTGAGTCGGGTACCGGACCACACCCACTGTTGTTCCCACTGGACTCATCCAATGGGACGTGCGGCACACGTGGACGTTACTTGACTAGATAGCACCCCTAATTGTACTCGGCGAATGTAATGAATAAATCGTATGCATATAAAACGGTTAAAATATAAAAAAAAATTAACAAAAAATTAAAACCGACTTCAAAACTCAAAAAGTAAAAAATTATAAATATTGCAGCCGATGAATTTTACGTTAGCTTCTATAAGAATATTGTTTTGTTTTATCGAAGTCGCTGTCAAGCCTGTACGATTCGAGACGGAGCTTGCAGTAATTTTTTGGCTAGGCTTGACACCGACTACAATAAAACAAAATGATATTCTAATAGAAGCTAACGTAAAATTCATCGGCTGCAATATTTATTATTTTTTACTTTTTGAGTTTTGAAGTCGGTTTTAATTTTTTGTAAAAAAAAAAATTATTTCAAAATTTTCAGTGTTGGTGTTGTTATATTGGGTTAACATATCCGTTGTACATGTAAAGGGAACATGAACACAAATCATTTATTTCAATCGTCGATGATATGCAATAGATCTTTGAAGAGTTCTATTGTCTATCTCCGAATCCCTTTACCAGATCTTCACCAAATTAAAATGGGACCACCTCTGAAGTACGACCTACTAAACAAAAAAATTATCTATATCGGACTACTCTGTAAAAAGTTATGCGTGTTCATACCTAAAACAAAAAAAAAACAAAAAAATATACGCGTCGACTTGAGAACCTCCTCCATCTTTTGTTTTTTCGTCGGTTAATAAAAAAAAATAAGAAGCGCGTCGGCGGCGCGTTGCGGAGAGGTATGGATACCCAATTATAGGGGCCCGGGATCGAATCCGCACGGAAAACATGACATGTACAAATGAGTTTTTCTAACTTATGTACCTACACACAAGCTATATACAAAACCAACATAAGCTGGCCGCGCGACTTTATACGTTACGCGACCTACGCGCGGCTTGCTTATTTTGGTTTTGTATAACTTGATGTGTCGCCGTGCGTACGTAATATCATGTAATACCGACTGCTCTCAAAAGGTGAAGGAAAACATCGTGAGGAAACCTGCATACACTGTAGAAGAAATACTGAAGTCTACCAATCTACTGCCCATGGTGGACTAATGCCCATGCACCCACCCTGAGGGTAGGCCTGTGCCCTGCAGTGGGACGTTTATAGGCTTGATGATGTTAATGATAAAAAAGGGTTACAATTTTATTTATTTATTTTTTATAATGACCATTATCTTATTCCTGTTTACGTGTTTCTTGCGCAAGAGTCATTGTTTGCCGCTTACTAACGTCGTAGGTACCATAAAGCCTCCCCACACAGGTGCGTGATTATCGATCGATAATATCACTGCGTTCTTGCGATATTTATTTTCAGTACTTTTTGTATGGGGACGCGCGCGATCCTACACACTGCCGCGATAGTAAAACCTCGTATCCGCTTGGCAACAATTGACGCGCAACATGTTTGGCAACGTTGCTAAACAACTCGCGACGTTGCCGAATATGTTGTGGCAAACTAAGTTGAAGCACATAGTTCTACATAGTTGAAGTACCGCGACGTCGCGCGTTGTTTTGCAATGTTGCCCAACATGTTGAGCGGCACGTGTTGCGCGTCAAAAATGTTGCCTTCTGGATATTCTGGTGGATACGCGGCTTAACGCAAGCGGGACGCAAGAAATATTATAGCAATATAGCAATGGATGTGGGACGCGGCAAAAACGCACCTGTGTAGAAGGACACAGGAAGCAAAATCGCAAAAACGCTCGCGATATTATCGATCGATTAATAACGCACCTGTGTGGCGGAGCCTTAAACGTGCAGGTCATCGATAATGATTGAGATAATTGGCCCTACATAATCAACACTCGCTACCTACCTGCTGTACCTGTTTCTGCCAGTTTATTACAAGGTGTGCGAATATTCAAGGTTAACTGAGGCTTTATTGCACATTTCACCTTTAAAAAAAACCGGTCATGTGGGAGTCCAAACGTTAAAAAAACACGTTTCTTAGGGTACCTACTACTGATATTCTGATGAAGTAAACGAGTGACACCAAGTGATACTAGTCGACGACCCGGTTGGTGTGATGGTTGCCACGCCACGCCGGACTGCCAAACCAGGGTCCTGGGTTCGAATCCCGGTTCGGTCATGGATGTTATATGTTTGTGCCGTTGTTGTATGATTCCCATAAAAAAAAGCCTAAGGCTTACCTTGGGATCATTACAATGTATGTGCCTGTGAGCGTTATTTATTATTTATTTATTTTATACCAAGTGACACTCACGATCTATCTATCTACGCCATATAACGGTTGATTTTTTTTTACCGTTTCGATACATTCAGGGGTTGTTCAGACCATTAAATTGAACAACTTTTACTATAGGAGCAAAGCTGAAATCGCAAAAAATACATCAGCTGTTAATACTATGCCTTTGTACGAGACAGCTGAGCTTATATTTTTTTGCGATTTCAGCTTTGCTCTATAATTGTTCAGCTTGGTGCATCACGTGACTCCCCGCGCGCTGTAGGGAGTCACGTGATGCACCAAGCTGAACAATTATAGAGCAAAGCACGGGGAGTCACGTGACGCTCTATGGCTTGTTCTATGCTTGTAAAAAAATCTTCCGGTATAAACAAAGACATATATATTACTAGCGTAAGGACATGGCATATGAGCTTGACTATTGTCCCCAGTTCGTTGGCTCTAAAATGCAAGGAAAAATGTCAATTTAGAGCACTACAAATATATGACACGATATAGTTTGTATACAAGTTATGACAGATGGCGCAAATTTTTGTTTCTATGAAGAAGGTTTTTGTAAAATATTCTGACGGGCCTATCCTTACGCTAGTAATATATAAATCTATGGGTATAAAATAGAGTTTCAAACACATAGGTACATAGGTACACTCACGCCTGTGTCCCATTACAAAAATATAACAAATTACGAAACGGTTCAGTGATTGTTCGTTCCACAATTGCTCAATTGGATCTCGCTGCGGAGTAATTGTTCGTAAATACATAAACAACTGCTAGTAAATCGTTGTTAAATGTACAATTGTGACGGCGATGTGCAAGCGCGGACAAGCTTTGTTCGCTGTTCAATCGTTACTAATTGTTTCCTTCCAAACAAGCGATTTTTGAGCGTAGACGATGTTGCAACTGCACCGCAATGAAGTCACAAGTGCACCGCCGCGACATCGCAACTGGTACTTCACGATTTTTAACCATAGGATTTGATGTCGAGCCATCGCCGCGACCCCTTCCACCGGCACGATTCCGCCGCTACACTGACCCTCAGAATATCACGATATTCAGTTTTCAAATGTGCAAAGTGAGTTTGTGGTGGCTATCTACGTTTGTGACCTACCCTAGGAGTGGCACCGTAGTGGGACTCCACGTAAGGCGAAATTTGTGAATTTTGAGGGTCGTGCTCATTTTGCGTTTTGTAGGTACATTATGCTCCGAAGCGAATCGACATGACAGAACTATTCGAAAAGAGTTGCACCTTAATGGGAATCGACGTTGAGGCGGCTCGACAGACGGAATAATTCGACCGGTTACGGTACCAAATAGTCCAAGTCTTATTTCGTCCAACCGTGAAAAACAATTATACTTCTTGCATTCTGTCCAAGTGCAATTTGGTCCAAGTATCATTCCGTCCAAGTGCAATTCAGTCCAAGTATCATTCTGTCCAGATGCAATTTGGTCCAAGTATCATTCGGTCCAAGTATCATTCGGTCCAAGTTTTACTTTGCCTAAATAAAAAACCTGCCAAGTGCTACTCAGACTCTTGCCCTGAGGGTTCCGTACATACTTGCCGAGTCCCGGACGACTTTCATTGTGTTTTGAACGTATTTCATAGATTTTGTGCTCTTTTTGTTAGAAAACACATTACCCTATAAAACTGTCAGCATAGTTATTAAAGGTAAGCGCATATTAGGGCGGGTCGCTTCGGGCCGGGGCGGGCCACATTGCAAATGCGGACATAGCACACTAGGGCCGGCGGGGGTGCAATGCAATGACGGAATTTTGGTTTTACGTAAGGGTGCGTCCCCATCTGTCGAATTCGCGGCGAATGCACTTATCTTAAGAAAGACCCTATACTTGCGGCGGTGGTGAAAGGGGTGTTTTCTAACAAAAAGAGCACAAAATCAATGAAATCCGTTCAAAACACAGTGAAAGTCGTCCGGGACTCGGCAAGTATGTACGGAACCCTCAGGGCAAGAGTCTGAGTAGCACTTAGCAGGTTTTTTATTTAGGCAAAGTAAAACTTGGACCGAATGATACTTGGACCAAATTGCATCTGGGCAGAATGATAGTTGGACTGAATTGCACTTGGACCAAATGATACTTGGACCGAATTGCACTCGGACAGAATGCAAGTTTAATTGTTTTTCACGGTTGGACGGAATAAGACTTGGACTATTTGGTACCGTAACCATTCGACCGAACGAGGGGTGACAAACTGCAGACTGAGGGTTAGTCCATCTAGTTATACTATTAGTTATACAATATAACAGAATGGACAAAAAAAGTCCTATTTGTTATACTGCTCAATATAACGAATATAACTTATAGGATTCGAAAAAAAAAAACAATAGACGCGCTGCAAAGGGAATAACTCGTTTGTCCATGTAGTTATACCATAGTTATACCTACATATAAACGGCTATGGACGTGACGAACTACGTTTACGACGAGCAGCGTGTAATCTATCGTTCAGTCAACGCCTCTGCTAAAAATCGCTTGTATAATAAGACCCTGAAGGTGAACATCAAGATAGCGGGATCAAATCTCCGATTCAAAATTTAGCATATGGGGAATTTAGTACTCCATTTGTACTAAATGTACCCTGAGTTTCAACATTTGTACCTTTACCGCCAAGAAAGTACAATCAAAACTATCTGATCCCGCCACCTTGACGTCAAAGTGGCGGGACCATTAGGAAGCATTGCCCACACGTGGACGACAATAACATGGGTAATTAGTACTACATTTGTACTAAAATATACTCGATTTTCAGCCCAGTACAAATTACCGTTTCAAAGATATACACTGTAATAACTGGTCCGCCATTCTGACGAATCGTCCAATTGCTTTTTTCATACGAAAATCGTAGTTTATAGTAAATATTATAATGTGGAGACTTAGTACCAGGCAGGTACAAAAACATATATTAATATCAGCCTTCTATCTCATTTACGTAAAAAGTTATAGGATGATACATTTTCCAATGGAAAAATACAGGGTGTAAGAGACAGGCGGCCAAATACTGAAATTGCGTATAAAAGACCATCAAACTGACGAACTATCTCGATGGAACCAACGAAACGTTGAAATCGCAAAGAAGCTTCTGTTACAAAGATACATTTATCAAATAAAAATACAGGGTGTAAGGGACTGGCGGCCAAATACTGAAAATCAAACTGACTTACTATCTTAATGGAATCTTAAAAAATCTGCTGTTACCACAGAACATTATAAGAGGGGTTAGAAATGCAAAGTATCGCTTTTGCTTCGGAGACAGCTGTCGCCACTTGTCTTTCCACTCACGCTGCTACAATTACTCTTGCCCTCTCGCTCGCACCACGCCGCGCGCCTTATGGTGTTATGCATATCATTGCATAACCTGTGGCGATACGTCCCACGTCTAGTTTGCACTTCTAACCCCTCTTATAATGTTCTGTGGCTGTTACAAACAAAACTGCAGTACTCCGACTCAGTATTGGCCCGGCTTTCCCTGACACCCTATACAAAAATTATAACTATTATAAGTATTCAGAAGGTACGCATAGAAGAGAAAACAACAAATTAAAATGCATATTTTTTATTCATCATCATCATCTCCGCCGATGGACATCCACTGCTGGACATAGGCCTCCCCCAAGAATCGCCATAGCGGTCCTGCGCTGCCAACGCTATCTTTTATTTTTGGTTTCTAGAGTACCTAGCACTATAGTTTAGGGGACGACCTTACGTCCTATTGCGGTTATAGTTCAGAGTCTAGTATTAACTCAGAAGGATTCAAGGTTCATGAAATAATAAGAAGTTTAGTCACTTTACCGATATTTACTTTCTTTAGTTACACAGAATTAATACAGACAGTACTACACAGTCACAGCGGGAGCCGTTCGGGGACCGACTGCTGCTCCAAAAGAGAAATGGAATAAATGCAACGCAGTGCATTTTTAATGTACTTACAATGTGAGTCGCCACACCATACCCCTTTTACCAAAAAAATTTTTTTTTACAATTCCAAATTCAAATTCCAAACACAAAATCAAATCATTACTTTACAATTCATAAAACATTCAACAAGTTCGTTATCTCTATTACAACACTGGGTCATG
Source organism: Agonopterix subpropinquella (assembly GCA_922987775.1). Classification (NCBI taxonomy): domain Eukaryota; kingdom Metazoa; phylum Arthropoda; class Insecta; order Lepidoptera; family Depressariidae; genus Agonopterix; species Agonopterix subpropinquella. The sequence goes on from OV277702.1 coordinate 12,877,144, forward strand.
ATGCGACGTTAGCAAAAATGAGTTGGCTACCTACTTAGTTAGAACAAAAGGTATCACATGGCACAGAATGGAATGTAATCATGTTTCATGACTACTTTTATATTTATACACTTGATAAAATTGTATATTATGTTATGTTACAATAAATTGCTTTTATAAAAGGTACAATCAGTTTTTTATTTTGATGATCAAATTGACTGGCGAAAACAATCCTGTAAATATCAGTAAGCTTCGTACAAACTATATATTCTAAAGAATAAAAAATTATAATCTATTTACGTAAAATTATATTCTATCACTGCACAGAACACGAACACTAGGTATAAACTATTTTAGTGGGTGGTAACGCCTGATCATGCGTTGCTGTACTCGCTGCGACCCGCAGCTGCTTACGAATCCACCCTTTTATCATAGAGTTAAAACGTCTGTAGATACCGCATGCTACTATCATCAATAGTAACACTAGCACGATAATTAGTGCAATGTCGAATAAATTCAGCTTGTCCTCGACTTGCCCTGAGCTGGATACTGCTTGGGCTACTGCTATGTTGTCCTTGCTTTGACTTAAACCCATTTTGTTTTTTTTAAATTACGTATTCACTGGTGCTCTGTATAGTGATGAATTTCAACTAAAACTCTAATTAAAATTACTGCATAAGTAACTTACCAAAACAAAAGTTGCTGCGTCTGCCGAATCGTTGTAGTCTTTCGACATCGATCGATTTATGTCTACTTTTAACCTACTTTAATTCGAAGGAATATACACCACGTTACTTTCGTATTAAAGTAAAAATGAACTTAATTAATTTACTTACGTGCGTTATTAATAAGTAGTAGGTACTTACGACCTTATTATATCTAATAACTTACTAAAATTAGTTTCCCTTGGCATCATGCTGGTAAGATATTTTACCTAACGAGTTAGATACCTTCCAAACATGCATCGTGGCCTACGGGCTTATAGAAAACGTACTGGTTTCCTAACTTCGCGACCACTGCTGGTCTTGAATGTTAAATTTTTGTCAAAAGTAACCCGTTGTTTTTTACTTTGCACAATCGTTTCCGGCGCTACTGCCGGGTCATTCTCGGATGGGATATCCGTAGGTAATATATAAGCTGGTTTCAGCCTATCGATTGAAATATTCGACTTTCTATCCTGCAACTGAATGCGGAAATATTTTTCTGTTCGCTTTAAAATTCGAAAAGAACCGTCATAAGGAGGCTGGAGAGGCTTCCTTACGGCGTCATTACGTAAAAATACATGAGTACAACTTTTAAGGTCTGGATGCACAAAAACGGTACGTGAATCTCTACTAGAAATCGGTTTAGGCTTTAGACTTGCAATTTTCTCCCTTAGTTGCGTTACAAAATGATATGAGTCTTCACTTACGATTTCGTTTGAACAATCATAAAAATCACCGGGCAATCTCAAAGTATGTCCGTACGTCATCTCAGCAGCACTGACGCCAGTATCCGTCCTAGCTGCAGCACGCAGCCCTAACAACACGGTAGGTAACTCGTCAACCCAACTGCTGGAATCCAATCTAGCCTTAAGTGCGACTTTGAGCGAACGGTGTCATCTTTCTATAGCTCCGTTACTTTGCGGATGGTACGGTGTCGTTCTAAGTTTCTTTACGCCTAAATACTTTAATAATTCTGAAAAAATATTACTTTCAAATTGTCTGCCCTGGTCAGTAGTTATATTATCAGGACATCCAAATCGAGTGATCCAACCGTTATAAATTGTCTTAGCTACGGTTTCTGCGGTAATGTCACGAATTGGAAAAGCTTCTGGCCACCCTGTCTGCCTATCTATGATAGTTAACAAATACCTATAATCGTCTGCTGTGACAGGAAGCGGGCCGACCAAATCAGCATTTAAGTGGGAAAACCTCCCCACTGCTGGAAATGAGCCCACTTGTGACATTGTGTGTCGCTGAACCTTGCTACGTTGACAGTTAATACAATTTTTGGCCCAATTACCTACATCTTTATTCATATTATACCAGAAAAATCTGTCCTTTACTAATTTACGAGATGTACGTATTCCAGGGTGACTCAGATTGTGTATCGAGTCAAAAGCTACACGCCTAAAGGTTTCCGGTAGGTAAGGTCTACATTTGTTAGTTGACACTTCGCAAAACAACGGTGTATCATTACCAGGTATTGTTATTTGTTTAAATTGCAATCGTGCATGAGTTTGTTGCGACAACTCGGCTAGTTGTTTATCGTGGGCTTGAGCTTGTGCTAACTCTGCGTAATTGATAACCGTGGGACACGTTATGGTCTCCACGCGTGATAATGTGTCTGCTACAATGTTACTTTGCCCACTTATGTGTCTAAAATCTGTTGTAAATTCACTGATGTAAAGTAGTTGTCTAGTACGTCTTGGAGTTTCTTTGTCACTACCTATTTTCGAAAACGCAAAAGTGATAGGCTTATGGTCTGTGAACACAATACACTGTCGACCTTCTATCATGTGTCGAAAATACTTAACAGCCATGTAGATTGCTAATAATTCGCGATCGTACGTGCTGTACCTCTCTTGCGTTTCCGACAATTTCTTTGAAAAGTAACCTAAAGGATTCCAATTACCATCGACATATTGTTGCAAAACAGCTCCAACACATTTATTGGAAGCGTCCGTCATAAGAGCTAGAGGCGTATCAGATTTCGGATATGACAATGTAACCGCTTTTTGTAAGCCAGCTTTACATTGCAAAAATGCTTCATTACTTTTCTCTGTCCATTCGATTTTCGTTTTATCGCGTTTCTTTGAACCATGTAAAAATTTGTTTAACTCTGCTTGGTACTCTACAGCATGTGGTAAATGACATCTATAAAAGTTTACCATTCCCGAAAATCGTCGTAACTTTTCTACCGTTTCCGGTCTGGGAAAGTCAAAAATCGAATCAATTTTGTCTTTTGAAGGACGAATTCCTTCAGTAGAGACGTGAAAACCGAGAAATTGCAATTCTGTTTGACCGAAACAACATTTTGATAAATTTATAGTTAAACCGAACTCATTAAAACGTTCGAAAACTTTGCGTAGGTGTTCCTTATGTTCGTCAACGCTGTTGCTAGCTATTATGACGTCATCAATATACGTGAACAAAAAATCGAATCCTTGAAGGACTGAGTTATTCATAAAACGCTGAAAAGTTTGGGCAGCGTTTCTCAATCCGAAAGTCATCCTTGGGAACTCATATAGCCCAAAAGGAGTTATTATCGCTGTTTTTTCGATATCATCTGGGTTCACGAAAATATTATGATACGCTCTGTTGATGTCTAATCGTGAGAAAACCTGTTTTTCTTCTAATAAATTAGCAAAATCATGTAAACGTGAATGAATGAATGAACAATGAATTTTCCGTCTTACTACTGGTAGTACCGGTAGTTGGTAAAAAACGATTTTATTGTTTTAAGCAAATTGGATGGTCCAGTTAAGTCCAGTTCAAAATAAAATTTCGTAAAACACAACTACTTTAGTCACATATTTGTGGAAAATGGCGCTGCACTTAATTTTTTTTGCGGTCCGTGTCTTTGGTTGAGCGCGCAGCTCGAAGAAGAGTCAACGACTTAGCCGACATTCAACCAACAACATTTCATTGCAAACAACCTAATATTAAAAAAGTTATAAACTTAATATTTATTTATTTATAATTAATGCGAAACCCTGGTCTACATGGTCTACAGTGAGATCTCTTAAGAATAATAAAGCAGTTATTTCTTTACCCAACATACGTTATGTTTTCATGTGATGCGCGAAAAAACAGACAGACAAAAAATCCAATAATTGGTGACATGCGATTTCGACGTTGCGTTTGTTTCATTAAGATAGTTGGTCAGTTTGATTTTCTGTATTTGGCCGCCTGTCTCTTAAAGCCTGTATTTTTATTTGATAAATGTATCTTTGTAACAGAAGATTCTATGCTATTTCGACGTTTCGTTGGTTCCATCGAGATATTTGGTCAGTTTGATGGTCGGTTATACGCAATTTCAGTATTTGGCCGCCTGTCTCTTACACCCTGTATTTTTATTTGATAAATGTATCTTTGTAACAGAAGCTTCTTTGCGATTTCAACGTTTCGTTGGTTCCATCGAGATAGTTCGTCAGTTTGATGGTCTTTTATACGCAATTTCAGTATTTGGCCGCCTGTCTCTTACACCCTGTATTTTTCCATTGGAAAATGTATCTTCCTATAACTTTTTACGTAAATGAGATAGAAGGCTGATATTAATATATGTTTTTGTACCTGCCTGGTACTAAGTCTCCACATTATAATATTTACTATAAACTACGATTTTCGTATGAAAAAAGCAATTGGACGATTCGTCAGAATGGCGGACCAGTTATTACAGTGTATATCTTTGAAACGGTAATTTGTACTGGGCTGAAAATCGAGTATATTTTAGTACAAATGTAGTACTAACTACCCATGTTATTGTCGCCCACGTGTGGGCAATGCTTCCCAATGGTCCCGCCACTTTGACGTCAAGATGGCGGGATCAGATAGTTTTGATTGTACTTTCTTGACGGTAAAGGTACAAATGTTCAAACTCAGGGTACATTTAGTACAAATGGAGTACTAAATTCCCCATATGCTAAATTTTGAATCGGAGATTTGATCCCGCTATCTTGATGTTCACCCCTGAAGGGGCATATTCGAAGGAACAGAAACAAAAAATTAAAGTTAATAAAATTTATTTCTAAACGAACCGTGGCCGATATACAATCAATTTACTTTTACAAAGACAGTTCACTACAATTTCGTCACCTATCCTCTCACTATGGTTTCCATGACCGAAGGCTCCACAACCGAATTGAGCATCTCAGCCCTCTCCCTTCGGCATTTGCTACATCTCCAGGTGTTCGTGCTGGGGACCAGGTGTTCACTGCTGACGCACTCCAGGTGGAACTGTGACGCACATAAGCTGCATTTGATTGTTGCACAGCCCTCCATAGAACGTTTGCAGCATGCACAATCCATCTTCTAGGAAAACTGTAACAGAAAATTTTGTGAGGGCAAATTCTAGATGACGAGAATTATTTATCAGTGGAGAATTGAAATTCCGGACATACTTTTTACTTTTAAAGTGGATTTTATAATATTTTTAATATTTATTTGAAAAATGTTTTTAGATTTTTATACTTCTTTTATGCTTGGCAGATGAAATAAAACTAGCGGATTTTAAAATTTTGTTTTGTTGTTATTCTTTTTCCTTATTCGAATACAGAAGTCGGTTTTATTTTCGGCCTTTGGTAAAATGAACGTACTAAAAATATGTAAACCTCAGAGGAAGTACTACAACCTAATGTCTATGACTACAACACACTTTTTTGGAGAGGTCATTTGTAGTCACGTGATCATTTCTCTTTGGTAGACAACCAAATTATTGTCATTGGTTGTCAATTTGTCAAGTTCGTAGGAAAACCTAGGAAAACAAACAGAAAATTTGCTTGCATTTTCAGTTAAAATTTGGTTAAAACGTAGTGATTCCATTCTCTTTTAATTGTTTAATTAATAAATACACAAATTTTAAATATTTTATTGTTTAAGGCTAATTAAAGTTACCCTTAATTGTATTTAAGTTATCGTTATACGTTATAAATAAATGTAAAGTAGGTACAAAACACTTGAACGATGTGATAATTTGTAAAAAACAAAGAAAATAACAATGGATGGGTAATCAATAAATACAATTGTATTTCCAATGCGATGTACAGGGTGTACAATTTAATGCGTCTGAAGCACCCCATTATGTATCTGCAACACGTTGTAGAGACTGACAGGATATCTTATCGTCTCGGTCTACAGCTTGTCTCTGTATATATTTATTATTTAATAAATTCTAAAGTGAAATAAAGATGCTCATACATAATTAATGATTGCAGACGCAGTGGTGACGGAAGCGGCGCACGAGTGGTCCGGTCGACGCCGGACTGGGGCGACGCAGCGGTCAGCGGCGAGCATCTCTGGTCACCCACCTCCGTCTCCGGCGACTGTTGCTACGTCGGTGACGCCGAATGCCAGGTAATTTACTTAAGGTTGAGTATTACCGGCCCATACAAAACTGTCATTTAGTATGGGCACAGTATAAGAAAGAGCACTCCCTTCCTCCCACCAACTTTTTACTTCACAATCTCTATCGCCCTCTGGTTACCGCGCACTGGTTACTCGTTACCTACGAAGAAGACTTAAGGTTCAATTTCTTTGGTTTCGCATTGTGCTGACGTCATCTTGTAAATTTAAAATTTTTGTATGCAGTGTCCGGGCTGTGGTATGGGCTCGCCGTCGCGGCCGCCGTCGGCAAATGTGTCTCAACCCTTATCCATCTTAATATTAAGGATTAGCTAATTCATCCTTATCATGCTCCGAACATTTTAAGAACGGTTTTAGATCCTTGGTTGTCGTTATGTCGAATATGCCATACTCCTTCTACTATACTGCTTTTGTGTTTGATTAAAGCTTTATCCATACAACAATTGCACGTTGACGGATGGGCGCCAGGGCACAGCGAGAACGAAATGAAATGATCCCTATTATTATAGGGGTAAGGAATGAAATACGTTGGCCGAGAAAGTCCCGTCACGTGGCCCCACGGCTGACGGACGGACACTTGACGGGGATATCTCGGTCACACTGCGCCCGTCCCGTCATCGTCTCGTCCCATCCTCGTTGTAATGTACAATTTAAGCGAATTAACTTGGCACCTAGCTTGCAGGTTGCTCGGAATAAAAAACTCGGAAAACTCGGAAAGAATAACTCGACAATGCTAAAGCGCAGGGACACGTGCAACGGTAACTGAAATGCTATGCTACGGCCTCGCACGGCGACGGCGGGGTCCCGCGGGGTTTAACAGGAGGGGTGTCAAATTCTGAGCCACGTGCGAGCCAGGTGCCAAGTTAATTCGCCCAGGTTGTAACTGTGTTGGTTTGTGTGGACAATTGGAGCCATAAAGGGTTGTTTCAGACCATTAAACTGAACCACTTTCATTATGGAGCCAACATTGAAATCACGACAATAAAATCAGTTGTTCCCTTGGACTAAGAAACCACGCTGTTCCATACAAAACTGCAAACATAACTCGACCGAAATGTACCTATGAGATAGCAGATTATTTTCGCAATTTCGATATTGGTCCCAAACCCATAGAGAAAGTTGTAAAAGTGAGAAATAAATACAGGCGCTCCCGTTTGATTATGATTGATCCTCACGTAAAACTCTCTTGAACATTGGAATTTCGCATTTCAAAAGTTAGGTAATAGAGGCATATAAAAATATAACTAAAGACAACGGCTGTAAGGGCTAGTTCCCATTGCCTTTCCCAAAGGATAAATATATATATTTTTTTAAATTGCGCGCGCATAGCTAACTCAGCCATAGGCAATAGGCGCGGGAAAAAAGAATATATTACTGCGCCCAGACTGCGCCATTTTTTTAACAATTTTCTAAACATCGTTGAATTTTACGAAATTGTATTGACTTTTTTCCTCGCAAGTGTGTTGTACGTCGGCGTCGTACGGAACGCGTGAGCGTTAGTCTATGTCCAACTCAGTACACTTGTATCATAAATGAATAATGTACTACCTACTTAGATTAAATGTATTGACGTCATACGATGCAGGTATCGTTAAATACCAATTAATTACACACAATTAAATGGCCTACTGCTAAAGTGCACCAGACAGGATAGCAATTACTATAGTATTATCCAAGCTACTATGGTCTCTCGACGACGTGCTGTTAAATTGAACGGTAATGTAGAAACTCTGGAAATAGTTTTCAAGACTTACGTTCTTCGATTCTATCTATAATGGGTTTGTGGGTAGGACGGCTTTGCACTCGCGGCACAAGAGCAAATACATTTAAAGCTAACTTATATCGAATGGAGCTTAAGGTAAGAGCGTTTTATACTTTCTGATTGCCGTAACAATAGTCAGCTTTATTAGTGTGCAGTACTAAAATCAAGATCTTTGATAAGTTATGTCAAGATAGACAGTCAAGTAGTAAGAATGCGTTTAAAAAATATCACCCAGTCTAGGCTTATAAACGATAGCTAGCACAAACGGCAACAGCGCGGCGGCAGCCCGATATCACAGTCATCGGTAGTGAATCTGCCTGCTGTGCCGAGAGTCGCGGGTTCAAATCCCGTAAGGGACAAAACATGTATTTTATACTCAAACTCAAACTCAAAATATATTTATTCAAAATAGGATACAATGTACCTCTTTTCGAACGTCACAATCTAAAAAGTCACAGATTTTGCTATATAAATTATGTCAAACTGGAATCGCACCACGCATTTGTGTCTTCAATATAGTCAATTATTTTATAATATGCCTTGCCAGATAAAGACTTCTTAATATGTGATTTAAACTTTCTTTCAGATAAATTTAATATATCGTCAGGAATTTTATTGTAAAAACGTATACAGTAGCCCATAAATGATGTATTGACCCTACTGAGTCTGAACACAGGGGTGTCAAGTTTATTTTTGTTTCTAAGATTAAAGTTGTGCCTGTCACTGTTCTTTGGAAATTGCTTAATATTTTTACGGACATGCATGATGTTTTCGTATATAAATTGACCAGCAACGGTTAAAATATTAACGTCTTTAAAACGGTCCCTAAGCGAGTCTCGACGACGCAGTTTGTAAATTGCACGTACTGCCCTTTTTTGTAGCACAAATATTGTATTAATATCGGATGCTCGCCCCCACAGCAAAATGCCATAAGACATGATGCTGTGGAAGTAGCTGAAATAGACTAGCCTCGCAGTTGCAACATCCGTTATTTGTCTTATTTTCCAGACTGCATATGCAGCAGAGCTTAACCTGCCAGCTAAAGATTCTATATGTGGGCCCCACTGAAGTTTTGAGTCTAAAGTTATACCTAAGAAAACTGTTTTATCCACAAATTCTAGGTTATCCTTATCAATAATTACACTACAGTTCCCCTGTTTAACATTCGGAAGGCAAAAGTTAATACATTTGGTTTTCTTGGAATTAAGAACTAAATTGTTTATAGTGAACCATTTTAGTATCAGCTGAAGAGTATGGTTTACCGTGCAAATTTGATCATCATTTCTATCAACTTTAAAAATAAGTGATGTATCATCGGCAAATAATACTATCTTAGTCATGTCATGTACCATAAACGGAAGATCATTTATGTAGGTGAGGAAAAGAAAAGGACCCAATATAGAGCCCTGAGGTACACCCATTTTTACACGAGCACCACAGGATTTAACTCCATTTACTTCCACACTTTGAACCCGATCCTTCAAATACGAGTTAATTAAATCCAAACCCCTATCTCCCACTCCATAGTGTTTTAGTTTGCTCAGCAAGGTCTCATGATCAACACAATCAAACGCCTTCGATAAGTCACAAAATATGCCAATAGCATTTTGGGAATTTTCCCAGGCACTAAAAATATGCTGAATAAGATTAATGCCTGCATCAGTCGTATTTCGTCCCTTGGTAAAACCGTATTGCTGAAGATGGAAAAGTTTATGCATATTGAAGTATGAAAGCATTTGATTGAGCATGATCTTTTCAAATATCTTGCTGAAAACCGGAAGAATAGATACTGGTCTATAATTGCCTAGATCCGATTTATCCCCAGACTTAAACAATGGTATAACCTTACTAAACTTCATTAAATCAGGAAAGACGCCTAAGTCCATGCACATGTTGAAGTCTGATCATCCCCTTAAAAAAGTGTCAGCATATTAAGAAGGACCCTGTATATTGTCAGAGTGCAGCGCAGCAGTAAGTACTCTGCTATTGCATACGCGACGACACATCAAGCTACGCAATACCAAAATAAGCTGGCCGCGCGTAGTTAGAGTAATGTATAACGTCGCGCGGCCAGATTATGTTTGTTTTGCGTACCTTGATGTGTCACCGTGTGTATCTAAATCTTATCATAATTCGGTATGTCTAGTTTTTGTTTGGGTGGGCTAAATCTAAAACCATTTCGAGATAATTGTCTCAATAACAATATTTTCTATTTGAAATATTATTGATTTTAAACATGTTACAGCCATGTTGTGGTATTTCGAATCAAATTAAAGATTGAAAAATTAAATCAATTCATCCCGTCCGAGACATAATTTTTCAATCTTTAATTTGAATATTTTCTGTCTGAGATTTTAAAAATGAAAGGATTACAATTTTTGATAAAATAATGTCGTTTTTCGGCCATATCGGTGACGTCACTCGCAGGACCTGTAAACTCCTGGGTAAACTAAAAATCGACATAAAATAATTGGCCATTAAGGGGCCATAGGTTCAGAGTTTAGACGAATATTTTTTTCTATGAGAAACGCGATTGCCCAGCAAAAGTGCGTGCGCGTGCCGTAAAAAGAGTTAACAAAAGTACTTTTCATAGTTATGATTTCACTAGATAAAGTAATGATGAATATGTGAGTATAAATACCAAAAATCTAAAACTATTTTACGTTCTTCTAACACGAGAAAAATGTTTAAAAATTACAAGAAAATTCTTCATCTTTGTGGCGATTTTCTATCGAGTGTTCGTTTCTTTGTGTTGATTCCAATCGTGTATTCTTCTTCTTATCGTGTGGGCAGAGCCCTGGTGTCAGAGTTTTTTCAGACCGCCTTTCGGCCTCTGACGTGGTTTTTAAGTAACGACTACTACCACCAGAGATAGTAGCCGGGACCAACGGCTTAACGTGCCATCCGAAGCACGGAATCATTTTTCTTTTCAGACAATCAGGTGATTCAGCCTGCAATGTCCTAACCAACTGGGGAAAAACGCACAAAGTGACATATCACTAGGTGTCCCCCGTGGGAATCGAACCCACGACCTCCGTATCGAGAGCCAATGCTCTTAACCATTAAACCACGGAGGCAGCTCTTGTATATTCAATTGATGATTTCACTAGATAAACTATCCAAGAATACTGAGGTATGACTTTGGTTTCGGTAAATTGTATTAATCTAGTCGAAACATGAAAAATAAAAGAATCCATGGTGTTTCGACCTACCATATGGCCTTAAGAAAAAAAAATATTAATTACGTCACAATTTGACATTTGATGTTGCCGTTTCTGTTTCCAGCATAGAGTTAGAAAGAGAAGGCAGGTCATTTTAATTTTATAAATTAAGCCTAGGTTTTTCTCTATGGAGTTCGAATGATTTTTTCGCAACCACATTTGCCATTTACAAATTACAGTTAAAAATTAAATTTGTATTGATAAACTCGATGAATTGCAAAGAAAATTAAATAAGTTTCTTAAAATGATGCCTTTTATCCGTAAACAATATAAAATAAAGTCCAAAAAAACTTGACATACCAATTGCTACGCGACACTACGCGGGCTACGTCTCGTAGCCAACGAGCCGAGTGCGGCGCTGCCGCGTAGTGCATATTTTCTTTGGCGCTGCGCTACGCGTAGCTACTTTAATTTTATTAAAGTACGCCGTCATATATAATGAAATGGTTCAGAAAATATTTTCCTATAATACCTTAATAACTGAATCCATTACTTAAAAGTATAATATCATAAACATACAACATTGGAAAGTAACGCACTGAAAAAGTTTGCAATATTTTCATTTCAATAGAAGCTTTTCTATACAACGTGTTAATAAATTAGCGCAAAACCTGATACACCCCAACTGATTTATAATAAAATAATTAGAGTGAAACAATAATTTCATTATTTTGATAGTAAAAAATTTAAGTTATTCGCATTTTAAGTTTTGAGGCAAAAATGATTTGATATCATTTCAGCAATGAATGAAAGCGCTAACGTACTCATCAAGAAGGGTGAATGTGCCCGTGCAGTGGGTTGACATCGGGTTCAGTAAATTTTATATTTTACAAACAAATTATTTAATATTTTGAAAAAAAATTACCTATGTAGAAACCATGATAATTCGATTCTGCTCTCGATTCTAAACAAACTACTTTCTAGTTTTAGGTTAATTCATTAACACGTTGTACTTATATACAAATACGAGCTTTTACCCGCGACTTCGTCCGCATAAATTATATACCAGATTTTAAGTCAGATGATAAGCTATCAAACAAAAAAGTTTCATCAAAATCGGTTCAGTAGTTTTTGCGTGATACTCGAACAAACAAACACCCAAACAAACAAACAAACAAACAAACAAACAAACAGACAGACAAAAAATCCAAAAATTGGTGATTTTGAATCAGGGACATCTAAAAATCATATCGTAATCTTTTTTTTGTAAATATCTTCAATGTACAGACACACTTCTGTTACAGTTTTATAATAGTTTAGATAAAATACAAGTATAAAAACCGGCCTTAGATCGTTTCGGACACGCATGATACGGTTCCGTAGCCATTGCATAAGAATAGTATTTAATTATTTTTTTGTGATACTGATTGTGCTACGCTACCTACAGCATCACTAGATAGTATAAATCTGTTTGTCTGTCCGTATGTATGCTCAGATCTTTAAAACTACGCAACAGATTTTGATGCGGTTTTTTTAATAGATAGAACGATACAAGTGGAAGGTTTATATGTATATAATACCTACATCAGCATTGCACCCATGCGAAGCCGGTGCGGGTCGCTAAAAATTTATAATTTCAATGAAAGTACTTGCTAAGAGCTACATTCGAGAACATATCCAGATTTTTAATTTCAGTAGGTATTTCAAATGTTAGATTGTCACACAGACAGATAGATCGGACGAAAGTATAAGGGTTCCCGAAAGTATAAGGGTTCCTTGTTTGACTACGTAACCCCAAACGGAGTTCTCTGAATAAAAAAAGAAATGTATCGGTTTTTCCCGAACACAATTCTTGTCACAATATCATTTGACTTACAATTGTAGCCGTGGTGTCCAATTTACCGATAAACATGATACAAAATAGAAGGACGAACAAACAAGCGATCCTATTAAGTTACATTGTTCCATATAGTATACAGTTCCATATATATACTGCTATAAACATAACGTTTTGTCTGACACATAAAATGAGGAAAACGGAGAAATTGCTAGCAACAGGTGGAAAGGAACACGTAATGAGGCCCAAGTGTGGAAGAAAAATTGCGTACACAGACAATTTTCTACAGGTTTATTCCACCGTGAACAACCGAAAAGATCGTTACTGTTCGTGCGAAATTCCTGGTAATCTTTCGAGATCCAAAAATATTATAATTAAGTTAATTGCGTTCATTTCATAAATTTTTTTTTTTTAAAGATTAGCAGCACTTTTCTACGGGCGCAAATTCGGGAAAAATATAGATTGATTGAGCTCTGTCCATAACCAATTCGTAGAGAAGAGAAAAGTCGAGCTCGCTTCGCTCGCTCTAAGTTTCTTTTTTAATTACTGTCCCTACACACATAATCCTAAAGTGCTCTAACTACAGCTAATAAGACGTGGTGCTAAAAATTTCGAGCTTGCTTCGCTCGATCCATAGCTTGTGCCTACACACATAATCCTAAGTGCTCTGACTACACCTAAGATAAGACGTGGTGCTAAACATTTCGAGCTTGCTTTGCTCGATCCATAGCTTTTACTTCGGTTACGTTGCACATGTTTTGTACGTAAAAATCTCTTGCTCTAACCTATTCGTATTGAGGAGAAAATTCGTGCTCGCTTCGCTCGCTTTCAGTTTATATTTTTGCATGGATAAAAGAAAAGAGGTCTAACCACAGCCCGAATCGACGTGCAAAAAAATGTCGATTCCGTTATTTTTTGTGTAGGTACGAGTAAGATAAGGGGGCAGCAAAATCGGTAGTGCATCGGCAGAAACCTAGGTACGATATGCCACACGGTATACGGACGGTAATTTTAACCTTCAAACATTGTTAATTTTATTGATTTTATGTAACATTGTTTAGATAAATTATCTTAATAACGCAAAAATATTACTAAAACAAATTTTCAGATACATTATAATAGTTTTTGCTTACCTAACCCGTTGTAACTTTAGATGGTAAATAAATATGTATTAAGGTAGGGAGTTAACTGAACAAAGGATTTCAGATTCAGAATTAGAATGTTTTGGAGAGTTGAAGCTAATTATTGAGATTTTGGGTCGTACCCTGAATCTGATTTTGCATATCCATTACTTAAAATTAGGGACTTTGTTGTTTAAATGAAATGTTTGATTATAAACGCTTGGATTGGAGATAAAACCACTTCAACGAGATTAAAAATTAAGTTTGAAAATTTTTTATATTTCTTCAATGCGTACCTACTTTAATTTAACAATTCCTTCTGTGTGATCGGAATCATTGTAGTCTCACTAATGTTTAGTACAAAATAGGTAGCTAGGCGACGCCACAAAACAGCTATTGAATTTTTTACAAACACGAGTACCCACAATTTTGGTAGGTATTCGAGCAATAGGGCAAGAAATTGTAATTTCCTCAGAGCCATTAGTAAGTTTCCTGACCATTGTGCTCCAGCTGGTGGCCTGCGCTAGTTGAATGTAAGATTAATGATCGTTTTCATCATTACGTCGGCGATAACCTGTCGCTTCGATATTACAAAAGGTCCGTCTTCAATGTTGACTATCATTAGCTAATCGCTCCACGACGTACATTTACTTTCGTGACATGTTCTAAAGTTGTTCGAAGTTTCGTTCTAGCACTACTTAGGTCGATTGTTCGTCTCAATTTAATTAATTATTAAATCCTAATTAAATCTTAATTTTATTTAATCCTAATGTTGTTTTACCGCAAAAGTCTTCGAAGTTCCATTACAGCAGACTGTTTGTTACAGTTTTATTTATTGGTTACTTGATGTGACAATGCATACAACTACATAAATAAGGTGGTCTGAAAAAACTCTGACACCTGGAGTGCGATTTTTGAAACTCATTCGCTGAGTTCAGCAGTTGAAAATATCAACATTACTATGGAGTGGAGATACATATCTTTCTACTGCTTAAAAATAAGCAGTAGTCTTCTTCTTATAGTGTGGGCAGAGCCCTGGAGTACGATTTTTGAAACTAAAAAGTTTCAAAAATCGCACTCCTGAAGTATATTTGGTTGATTGATTGATTGAAAGTCAAATCAGCAATAGAAAGAGTATCTCCATAGTAATTTTGACATTTTCAACTGCTGAACTCAGCAAATGAGTTTCTAAAATCGCACTCCAGGGCTCTGCCCACACTATAAGAAGAAGACTATACATAAATATGACTGCCAGTAAAAACTACATACAACTTTTTAACAACGTGAAGGTGGTAGGTAAAGGTGGACTTCCGATGCTAGCGGCCGACGCGTCTGACGCGCGCGGCTCGCGGCCGACGGCCGATGCGGCCATACTAGTTACTATGAAAACGTATGGCGCCGCTTCCGATGCCAGCGACTGACGTGCGCGTCAGACGCGCGCGGCCGATATCTGTCGCATCAGCCGCGGCCGCGCGCGGCTATGCTCTGACGTCACGCAGAACAAGAATGTTTGCCAGAAATATTACGAAGTTTTTACCGAAAATTTGCTTAAATTTAACTATTTTATTTGTATTTTATTATCTGCAAGGTTGCTCATCATTGCACCATCTATCGAGCCACTTGAAACTACTTTTTCTTTTATCGGAAAATCTCTCTTGCCTACATAATTATTAGCTAGACAGCGATCCATGTTCAGGTTAAAAAGCCAAGGGTCTAATTACTCCCAAAAATGTATTTTATCATAAACCCTGTAAAAAAAAATGCATTCATATTTTCTCTAAACCTATCAATCTGTCAATCAATCAAATATTCTTTATTAAAATATGTATTGGTTTTTTTGTCTGTGTTTTTATGTTTTTGTTTAAGTACCGAAACATAAAAACATATTCTAAATTTCGGGGAAAATACCATAAAGTGATAACACTCTGCACAATAGGCACGCGTCAGTCGCTGACCTCGGAAGTGAGGTCTGTCGTCGGCCGCGCGCGTTAGTCGCATCGGCCGCTGGCATCGGAAGTCCACCTTAAAGCCGGACCAGAAAAATAAAAACCTGCTTTGGGGGCGCTATAAATTTATTATATCCTTTAATGACAATGTGTCAAGTACAAAAATTAGTCCTAATGAATTTCGACAAAATGGCGAGGTTTTTTATTTTTCTGATCAGGCTCTACCTAGAATCGGAATAAGATACCGAATAATTAATTATCAGAGACCACATTATTTATTTTCTATCGGGTAACCTGATATTCGTGGTCGACAACTATTTAGGGTTGGTCTCCCGAAGGATCCCAGTATTCCCGAGAGAAACGGAATATCCGTACACGGGAAAATAGCTCACGAATTAATTCCCCATCATAATAATCGGTATACATTATGATGTATGCTTTTGCGATACATACTTAAGGATACTAACTACATACGGTACCTACGTGCTTCAGACCATCAAACTGAAAAACTTTTACTAACTAACATTAGAAGCGCTAAAAAAATTTTTCAATAGAAAAAAAAAGAAAAAAAAATAGAAAAGAAAAAGAAAAAAAAGAAAATGAAAAGAAAACTAGACAAAGAAAATGTAAATATGTACACACGGCGACAGATCAACCTACCCATAGTTCGACCTTATGTCCATGCACATAGAGTTCAACTATGGGTAGGTTGATCTGTCGCCGTGTGTACTGGAACCAAATGTATTGGCTATGTGCGAAGTGGGTGTTGGGAACTGTCAAGTCGATCGCAGCGCACGCACGCACGAAATTTGTACTTTTCCCGGCGAAGCTGTGTCAGATTTGCTTGAATCTATGCAAATCCCCACACTCATTCAATTCTCAAATATCTAAACCAGCCAATACTAATACTTAAAATTTGGCAGGGATGTTTTTGTTGCCATCTAGGTGTTCACAAAAAAAAAAAGTTTTTCGTAATTCAACCCCCAAAGGTGTGAAAACGGGGGTGAAAATTTGTATGAGAATTTCGTAACAATGAATGGGAATTTCAGACAATTAGGTATTATAATATTATTAGTATCGACAATATTGCTCATTTATTTAGTTTTTTCTTTATTTTAATATAAAATAACAAACTTTATCCTAAAATTTTATGTGCAAATAATTCACGGGGCCGTGCTGCGCTAGACGGCGCTAGTGTCGTGCACATAGCCATTTTTCGTTATTTTAATATTAAATTGTCCCATTGAGAAAGTTGTTCAGTTTGATGGTCTGAAGCACCCCTTTAATTACATACGTAACGCATTTAAGTTTACACCCTGTACATAATATCCCTATTCCCTACCTTCATATCTAGCTAAATCACAGAATAAATACCAATGGCCTCGATTCGGACTGTGCCACGACTTAACTAAATTTATTCCTGTCACTTTCTTAAATAAGATTAAGAAAAGAGACATAATACCAACAGCTGACTTTAGTGCTATCAAAGTGACGTTACAAGCCCAAAATAAGATGCCATCATAATGTACGCCATCTTATTTAAAGCGTTTTTGGGCGTGTATCGTCACTTTGACAGCACTAAAGTCAGCTGTTGGTTTTCTATCTCTTTTCTTAACCTTATTTAAGAAAGTGACAGGAATTAATTTAGTTAAGTTAAGTCGTGGCACAGTCCGAATCGGTACTAATCGGTACCTACCTTAGTACCGTAGTTACTACTAACTCAGAATAATCATAATATTTCACTCGCAGCGACCAGGATCTAGAAAACTCAAACGGAAATTCCCAGGAAGACGTGATTTTTTTTAATTTGAATCTAAGTTATAAATACATTTTGTGTTATAAACGTTATATAAACAAATTGTTCAATTGACTTCGTGTTGCTTTCAAAGTTTATAGGTATTACGGTTATCCACATATTATTAACGAATTTAACGATAAGGCTATAACCACTATAACTTGAATAGTGATCTTACTATTCTGTTTTTACTTAAAACACAGCAAATCTTGTAGAGTTTTGAAAATAAAAATAAAACTGGAATAGACAAGCCTTACATCTCTTTTGGGTCATCGTAACGTGAAAAAGATGGAACCTCCTCTATAAACCCCGAGGTCAAATATCGTCTGTGCTAGAATTTAATGTACAAAATGCGTACAATTTTTTTTCCACATTCTTTCCGTAACCCTTATCATTTCGGCTGTCGAAATGTGAGTAAATGTTTAAAAGGTGTGTATTGTCACTTAGAATAACTGGCCAAGTGCGTGTCGGAGCACGCGCAGCAGGTTAGGGTTCCGTAGTTGCTCGTCATAATATAATATGAACATAGAAGGAGGCTTTTTGTTATAAGCTACGGTTTAATGGCTAATAAAGTCTAAAAAGTACATTTTATAAGTTGTTAAAATTATTTTTCAAGATTTTATTTTACCACTTTGTCTTGATATTCATCACAAAGTGGTAAAATGGTAAAAGCTGTAATTTGGAATGGGCATACATATTCAAGTATGCCCATTCTAAATTACAGCTTTCTAGTACTAAGCGTCTCTGAGCTAAGCCGCGGACGGACGGACGGACGGACGGACGGACGGACGGACGGACAGACGGACAGACGGACAGACGGACGGACGGACGGACGGACAGACGGACGGACGGACGGACAGACGGACGGACGGACAGACGGACAGACGGACAGACGGACAGACGGACAGACGGACAGACGGACAGACGGACAGACGGACAGACGGACAGACGGATAGACGGACAGACGGACAGATGGACAGACGGACAGACGGACAGACGGACAGACGGACAGACGGACAGACGGACAGACGGACAGACGGACAGACATGGCGAAACTATAAGGGTTCCTTGTTGACTTCGGAACCCTAAAAAGTAAATTAATACAAAAAAGAAGTTTGATTTAAAATATCTTTTACTTGTAATTCAATTCAGAAATTTTACGCTCGAAGCTCTAGTCAGTTCGTTAGACCCTCCCCCCATTCCCCACATTAATTTCCCATTAGTGGTTTAACGTGATAAATTGGGGTGTATTTGAGAAAATTCCCATTCGTTCTAGTTTCAGTTGTGGTTCAGGGAGGGGTGTTATTAGTGTTTACTCACGGCTGGTGAATTTAACCTTTTTTATTTAACCTATAAAACCCTCATTTCGTTCACTCAGATATTCCAGTAAAATGTATTTTGAAGCTAAATTAAATAATATTTAATATTATTGTAATGTTTACTTAGTAAGTATGTAGGTCGGTAATGTACCCAAATGTACCTACATCTTATTACATTGGCTTAGTATTTTTATTAAAGAGTTTGTCCATGCTATCCCTGATTCCCTGAAACCGCTGTTAGTTATAAAACTGACGCCATTTGTACCCCATCTTGTTTGTTTGATTCTCTATAAAAAAAAAATGGATAATCAAACAAAAATATAAAAAATATTTTGTGGTTTACCTACAAATTAGTGAATATTATACCTACACCATTGAATTGGAGTTTTTGAAGCCGGAAGGAGGGGATTTATGCCATAAGTAGGTGGCACAATTAATTACAATGACAGAATTTTACAAAAGTCGTGAAAAAAAGTAAGAAAACCGTGTTCGAAAACGATTCGAACCCGCAGTAGGTACACTAGACGGATACAATGCCGACACGTCGAGTCATGCGTGATAAGAAAAGCTTACTAAATGAATTAAATCATTCATTCATCATTAAATCAATCATCAAAAATTTTTAAATCATTTTTATTTTTTATTTTACCGTGCCAATCTCTTGTACCTACTACACTGATGGCATATCACCTCCTTCCCTCCAAAACGACCTAGATTCCATGGTGTAGGTACTATTATGTATACGTTATTCATTATTTGCCATACGAATAAAATATATAATGCGAGTACCGGGGGTTTCTACCAGAGTCTGACGGGCGTTGCTACCATAGTCTGACGGGCGTTTGACCCGAAGAAAGATCACCTTTTAGAGTTATATCAAAACCTCTTTTACGACTATAATCTGGCTTACGAAATAGAAGTAATATCTAAAGTACTTATCTACTGAAATTTCATTTCGAAAGGTTTTCTACAAAACCAATTCAAAAAATATTTGCTTACTTATTTACTACTACTATAATATTAGTGAAATACAATTTTGGACCTGGGATGATACAAATAAATCTTTGTGTGTGTATTTTAATATTAATATGAAATTGCATATTATAACTACCAGCAGCTCTGTAGTACGACTTTTGACCTTGGACTAACTTTTGACACACTTTAGTTACAGTTAGAAAATGACAAAATTACTATGGACATTATGCATCATTCGATCATGACCATGAAAGTGTGAGATTCAGAAATAGCACTTCTGCTGTTACCCTTTTCACCCAACTGCACGAAAAGGAGAGTAATGTTTTTTTTCAATTATTAACCACACTTTTCAATGTTCCTAACAGAAACACGGGTCACGGATGAAATGTTCAGCGTGCAAGATCGTCGCGCACACAGCATGCATCGACATCCTGATGGACCGAGTGCAGTTCACTTGCAAGCCCACGTTCAGAGACGTGGGCGTCCGCCAGTACCGCGAGCAGACCATCACGCACCACCACTGGGTCCATCGACGCTCCGAGAAGGGAAAGTGCAAGGCTTGCGGGAAGGTAAGCAGTAATTGATCACATCTTGTTATTAAAACACTGTGACTAATTCCATGGTAACTAGGTGCTCGTTATTTGTGTTTAAGTTTTATTTTTGGCAGTAGTGTACATTTAACTCAGTAGCCACATACTAAGCAATATCCTAGCCACATTTATATATTCTGGTTCTCGTAACAAAGGTCAAACTAAGTATAAGAGCCGTATCACACAAGCTTTTTTCGAGCGTATATAAGCGGTGACGGAACCATATCGCGATATCGCCGTTACATCGCTGAGTTATCGCCGCATGGTCATATCGCTGAGATAACGCTTAGTCAACGCATATGCCTAAAAATATAGTTTGATTTTAAATCTCAGCAATTAATTCTTATGTAAAGAAATTAGATTTTTTTATTTTGAATAATTAATACCTATGCGTTAATTAAAATATGATAAATAAACGTTTCATTTGCTTTATAACTGTTTTACTAAATAAATAATTTGAAACCGTTTATAAAATTTTTAATATTTGGTTGTTTGCAACAAAATGTCGTTGGTTGAATGTCGGCTAATATGTAGTACAGATGCTAATTAATTAAATGAATATTCCCGTAGGACTGAGTAGTTCTATACCGACATTGTAGTATCATTGCATTCAGTAGAGTTTCCTGGTGCTTTTTCAATTGGTGGAGTCGGGAGTTATGAGACGTCATAATTTTTTTGGAAGGGACGAAAAAAAATTTTTTTTCTGAAACCTGTCGTGTTGGGTATCAAATGAAAGGGCTTCATGAGCCGGTTCCAAAAATATACTACAGCTTTCACAGCTTTCAGCTACTGGTTTTCAAAAAATCCAAAAAATATGTTTAAAACATACCCAGTTTGGGCTCCTCCAGGTAGGAAACGGCTGAGTTAATTTTTGTAAAACATAACACAAAAAAAACATACGCCAAATGACTCATAATATCCTCATATCAAAGGTCAAAAAAGCATTTTTTATTTATTTATTTTATCACTATAAAAATTCAATCTAATTAGTAAATATTAATATTTTTAATATTTCTTTTTTGACCTTTGATATGTGGATGTTATGAGTCATTTGGCGTACGTTTTACAAAAATTTACCTAGCCGTTTCTCACCTGGAGGAGCCCAAACTTGGTAGAGATAAACTGTTGATAGCTGTTATTGGCCTCTATTTATTATAAGTTACTAATGTAAAATTACATATTTAAGGCTGTTGTTATCCCTAATATTACAAGTTATTATAAGTAGCTGAAAGGTGATGGTGTAGTATATTTTTAGAATCGGCTCATGAAGCCCTTTCATTTGATACCCCACACGATAGGTTCCAGAAAAAAAATTTTTTTAGTCTCATTCTAAAAATTATGACATCATAACTCCCCACTCCACCAATTGAGAAAGCGACACCGTTATTTTTGCTACTCAGGAAACTCTACTGAATGCAACGATACCACATGTCGGTATAGAACTACTCAGTCCTACGAAATTTTTTATTTGACGACTTTATTTAAATTCGCATCTCTAAGTCATTGCCTTAACTTTGCTATCCGCGATAAAAAAAAAAGAAATGCCGCGCCACTTTCCTCTAAATATTTGTCTAAAATAGTTTAGTTTTACGAAATTTTATTACTTTTCCTCGCAAGAAACGCGCGAGCGTTATAGTCATTCATTACGTTACTGTCATCTAGAGGGCGCCATATTCACATAGCCTATAATCAGCGGACGATCAAGACTTCCAACGATACCTCATTTGTTATATTGTGATAAGGTTTAGAAGGTGGAAGAAGGGAACCGAAGAATAATAACATGGTACCTACATACATACCGGTCAAATCCCACCTTTCTGCCTCGCCATAGTCAGGTAAAAACTGGCAGGTATATAATTGTATCTCGCAGATTGTCGCTACGATGTAGGGAGCCGATGCGAACGAAGTCGCGGTCAAAAACTTAGATAATTATGTAGGTATACTCTTATTAAACCTACATAGGCTGGTTGAGAGTTTATAACTAAATGCATCGCTTTGCATATTTTCGGCATTTTGCTTTAATACAAACAACGACATTACTTTCCAGTGTTGAGTTAATATTTAAACGAAAACTGGAAATGCAAATACAAATACGCAGTCTATCAAAATATTTTACACAAAGGATAAACAATCAAAAAGTTTGCGGCCGGAGTACACCGCAATCAATGTTAACGAGTTGGATGATGTAAAAAACTACCTATACCTACATAGGTAATGCAATACATATAAATCAGGGTAGCATGATCAGTAACCATGTGTATCAACAAGTAGGATTATTGTTGTTATAGAAGATTATAGTCCGTGTGGTGACGGCTAAGAATAGCACCATTCCGTTTCCTAACGTGGCTATCGTAGGCTACTAAAGGACCTGAGTACACAACTTCAATCCAACTGCGATCGCCAACCCGCCTGCGAAGCGTGGCTATTATGGCAAATCCCCCATTTTGGAAGAGGCCTATGTTCAGCAGTGGACGTCTATGGGCTGATATGATGATGATGATGAAGATTATTGTCACATAGCTCGGCGGCTCGTGAGGTTAAATCGTTCTAGCATTGCGGAGATGGAAAGCGTTGTGAGAAAACTTACGTGTTTCAATCACATGGCTTGTACTGGTATATATAAAAATCATTCATTCAAAATTAGCCTTGTAGCTTCAGTTTGAGATCCGCTGCTGCTGATTTGACTTTCAAAAATCATACTCCAGTACGATTTTTGAAAGTCAAATCATCAGCAGCAAGATGCATTATCTCCATAGTAATTTTGACGTTTTCAACTACTGAGTTCAACGTGTGCGTTTCAAAAATCGCACTCCAGTACAATAATTTTGTACATGTGCCTAAAAATAAGTTTTCAGTTTTTTCAATTAGCAAAGCCGGTTTCTATATTTTTGCCTTGAACATAAATATAGCTAGAGTATTATTTTACGCAGTTAAGAGTTAGAAAAAAAGTTATTTAAAGTACCCACTCAATAGTAAAGAAAGAATCCCAAAGTAATTTTCACGAAACCTTTTTCTTTTATGTTTTAAGCCACTGTAAAAGCTACCTTGTCTGCCGACAAAGTCATTAAATTAAAAGACGCCTCGCATTGGCTCCTTAACACTTAATTGAGCCTTTAATAATTTAGAGAGCAAATCGATAAGTATCCTCACTGAGTCTGATAGTCGATAGTATACTGTAAGGCTAGTGACAAATCTATCGAGAAATCGCTGCGCAATTCTGCGCAATTTGTTCAACATTTTGTGACGGAGCGTTTTGATAGCCCAGATATCATTTTGCAATACTTATTTTAACTTGGAAAACAAAGGAGCGAAAAAGCGCTCGAGTTGATTTCTGTGAAAAAGTGATCTGAAATAAAATAGTCGTTTATTTATTTTATAGCCTCCCACGGATTTTCTTTGTCGCATAATATCTTTAGCCTTGGTGGCTTGTTGCGGAGAAGTATAGACACTCAATCATGAGATTTCGAGTTCGAATCAGCACGGACGACATGCCATGTACCTATTAATAAGTTTTCATAACTTATGCACCTACGTAATACTGACTGCCCTCAAACGATGAAGAAGAACATCGTGAGACTTTGCTGTCGCGGTGGGTCGCAGAGCGCCGCGTTCATACATTTTACGGTCGATCCTCCGCGACCGCAAAGTGTCGCTCGTCTGTGAGAGCGCTTACGCTGAACAAGAAATGCTGGTGCGTAAGTTTGTATGTCAAGTCCACCAAACTAACGCGGTTTGGTGGACACGCGTGATGTAAACTACATGTTCATACATCCTCATTGTGGAGGGTATGCATATTATATTTTAATGGAATGTTCCTGAAATTTATTGCGACAATGAAACTTCCATACCAAGTTGGTATAAAGCTGTGTGTTGGTATTACCAACACACGACTTTCATGAATAAAATCCCCTGGGAGCGTGTAGGTCACGCTCTCTGTATTTATAAGCCTGCATTCAGTCTTCGTCTCTTGCAATGTGTATTGTTCAGCCTGGTCGTTGTTTAATGGCTGTAATATTACCTTCGTGGATCACTATTATAACCTGTGGGGCTATATTGTGTTAGTTTCAGATTATATCGTTTACAAGATCGGTGACGTACTTATTACCTACAAACCGTATGAGTACAGCTTAGACAATTTAATAGGGACGAGTTACGCGTGTCATTCTACTAAGAAAAATTTCTGCCACTTTTTGCGGGGGGCGAGGTAACATGAAATCCGCAACATTGTATTTTATTCTCCATAAGTTTAGATTCTAATTTTGAATGTAAAAAATCATGAAAGTAGTCTCGTGTGAACCCCAAACGTTCTAAGTTCAAAATTATTGTTTCGCTATTAAAGGCTGTCTCGTTTAGGTGTGATAAGGTATAAAATTGGGTGTAAATGCGCAAGATTAATTGATCTAATACCGTGGCAGAGGGGAAATGCTACCGCAAGGCGAGTCCCTATTAAATTGTCTAAGGAGTACAATCAATTAGGCAATTTTTTAGTATTATTTTGTTTCTGTGGTCATAATATCCATTGTCCGGAATTAATTAACTAAATGTTAAGAAGCGAAAAAACGCGTGATAAGGCTATATCACGCCTTTTATCTCTTTCGTTCCCGCGCAAATAGAAATAGAGCAAAAGCGCGCTGCCATACTACGGCCGCAGAGCTCGATACAAAGATTAGATGGGCATGCCAGTGTTTTACAATGTCAAACGATCAAAAATTACTTCGTAGGTAAATTCACTGCATTCAATTAAGCGTTGGAACAAACCTATCTGAAATTAAATTACTTTCTATAAACAACATGCATTAATGTAACAAAACTTACTATCATACAATAAATAAACCCGACCCGCTCACTCCTGCCATTCTTTATAAAGAGAAATATTTTTATTTACACGCAAATACTTCTTTGTTACCACCTCGTAAACAAGACAGGGGGAGGTTTATAGAAAATATTGTATGTAGCGACTGAAAACCTACCTACACCATTAATTTTAATGATATAGGTTTATACAGAGTGTTACGAAAGTAAAACTAAACATTTCAATCTTTTATGGGGGTTCTTGAGACCATCAAACTGAACAACTTTCACTATGGGACCAATAACGAAATAGCAAAAAAAAAAAAATTTGTACGTACGTAATGTACGGGACATTTAGCTCGATTAGATCCGTAGTTTAGTATGGAACTTTGCAAACACATCGCATCTTGACGATTATGGCAAATCTCCCCATTTTGGGGGAGGCCTATGTCCAGCAGTGGACGTCTATCGGCTGATATGATGATGATGATGATGGAACATCAGATTTTTTTTCGCGATTTCGATATTGGTCCCATAGTGAAAGTTGTTCAGTTTGATGGTCTTAACCACCCCCTAAAATAGTTATTCGTATTTTTGTAACACCCTGTATGTACTTAGCATGTAAGTCCGTGGAATCAGTCAGGTGAAAAATATGTGAGTGACGTGATGCGGTTGATGTTAAGCCTGGCATGACATGACACTGACAGCAGCAGTGTAGTGTAGTAGAGCGGGTCACAGGGTGATCTCACGACGACGAGTCGCGAGTCGGACGTCAAATTCTCGCGGTGCGCGTCGGCCGCGTAAACTAAGGGTTGACCCACATCTGACAGCACGGAATCGCATTTATGCCCTATGTGCTGCCGCGTGCGTTTTCGTACTGTCAAATGCGATAACGATCGAGCTATGCTATTAGCATACGCTATCGCGCGCGATAGGACGTGTCAACACTCAATCGCCTCCACGCCGGCGATCGCATTTTGGCCGTGCTGCCGAGCGCATCGCCGATGCTGCCGCATGCTGTCGCGTTCCCGCTATCATTCTCGCTCTAGCAAATGACGTTCCTGAACGACAGAAAGTATAGAGCGTAAAAAAATGCGATTTCGTTTTGCAAGATGAGGCTCAACCCTGAAGTCGCGCCGACGCGTCGTGACGCTGAGCGCTGACGACCGACGCTGACGCGCCCGCAGTGCCCCCTACAAAACTACAAAAATGCTTGTCAACTACAAAATGATTTGCATTTGACTCGCATGCAGCACGCGTCACGTCACGACAAACGACACGAACCCTACGCGCGGTCCGACGCGAAATTAAAACTTCATTTTTAATGATGTGTTAGCATATCGCCCACCGCTTGCACGATTTTAAGCGCAAAAAACAAGGTTTCTAGGTTACACTTTGAAACACTGTTCCTGTAGGTACTTTCGTCTATGTTTAATTTGCATATTCCGCACAACTAAATATTCATCTAGCCCGTTTAATTTCTTTAGTGACGCTTAGCTTACATTGTTATTTTCTGAATTTTGTAACATAATTTATTTGCTACACTACAAAAGCTAAAATATAGTCTGTTACTACTTCGGCTGTCGCATGCATTTTTTAAATGATTTTTAGGGTTCCGTACCCAAAGGGTAAAAACGGGACTCTATTCCTAAGCCTACGTTGTCCGTCCGTCCGTCCGTCCGTCCGTCTGTCCGTCTGTCCGTCTGTCCGTCTGTCCGTCCGTCAGTCTGTCCGTCCGTCCGTCTGTCCGACCTATTTAGGGCTGTAACTTTTGAACCGAAAGAGCTAGATAGTTGAAATTTGCACAGAATGTGCATTGTTACGGCGAATTTGCTAACAAACAATAAAAATGTAAAAAAGTTAAAAATAAAGGGGGGTTCTCAACAAGAAACTAGTTTTTATCAACGTTTTTTCTTCTCGCTCTATGGTACAAACGGTAATACATACAAGCGTCAAACTTTGTATGATTATAGAGCAAACTCTACAGTATACCAACAAATAATAAAAACGGTCCAGGTGTGAGTCGGTCTCGCGATAAAGGTCCCGGAGTAAAAAAATTTTTTTTACTTTAATATGTTGTAGTGGTGTGGTACGGAACCCTCGGCCTCGGTGCGCCAGTAGCCCGACTCGCACTTGACCGATTTTATTAAATTATGATCGAATATTAGCCAACACCTATATTGCTGAAGCCTATATTGATTTCAACATAATTATCCTTCATCTAACATAAAAAATATTGAATGCAGGCAGAACGACAAGTAAAATTATGTGCTTACGAAGTCCTAACAAAACATCCGTGCACATGGCTAATTAGACCAAATAGGTTCTTAGGACCAAATGATCTCCCGTACCCGCCCGCCATTCCTCTTTGTCAAAGTCCAACCGTCTGTCTAACTCTAACACCCTGTATAATATTTTGATATTAGATGTCTCTAGCTAGAAATATGAACATTAAATAGGTATCATGACTTATTAAAGCGTCTGTACGTAGGTATTATTTGTTGTTACGTAGCGCATCATAATTATCCTCTATAATCGTCCCCACAACTGAGGCACAAACCTACTATTATCGGTATTGTGAGGGTGTATGACGCACGACATGCCATGTAACAGTTTTTCTAACTTATAAACGTAATACTCAATGCTCTCAAGCGGTAGTAAGGAAAGAAGGAAACCTTCAAATGCTGAAGATGAAATTCTGATGTGTATATTGAGTCCATTATTCCGCACTGGTGCGTGGTGGGGTAATGTCCAACAAACCCCCTCATTATGCGGGTGGGCTTGTTACGTAGAACAGCCTTATTATCCCAGATTTGTCATAATTAATGGCGCTTATCAAGCTTTTAAGCTTAGTATGGGTCTGCTGATTACGATCAGTTTGTCATAGCAGGAGGATGATCGCGCTAATTTAAAACATCGAAGTTCAATCCTAATCCAACTTCAGTTCTATTCACGTAAATGTGAATAGAACTGAAATTCAACTGACAGCCTTTAACGTCTGAGCGATCTGTCAAAACGGCACCAACGGCTGTCAAATGAATAGCGCAATACCGAATGTGTTAAAAGTTGTGGTTCGCACGCGGTCAAATCATGGTTCAGTTGAGATTTATTTAGCGCGATTGCTCTCCAGTTTATCATAGTAGATTTTTGTCTGTAAAGATTAAACTAAATTTTGATCAGATCCTTGTGTCACCTAATTGCCGAATGATAATACAAATACTTAACGTTACTAAGAATATTTTTAATAGTCCTGTAGGCCTCGCATGCCACCCCCGAGAAAACTATAAAAATCGAGATGTGCTTCCATCTTTATTATGTTACGTATGCCAAAAAGAGCGCGCATGACGGTTTTCTCGTTTAAACGCTTTGTCGTGGGTGCATGCTAGCCGTGATGTGGTGTTTAAATATTTTGAAACAAGCTGTATGTGTAGGTACCTGTATAATCTACTCCTAAAAACTAAGCAATCTTTATAATTTTACGTGGAATGTAAGAAAGGAGCACTAACTCATGGACTCATGGTTTAGCTATTTTTTTTTTGGTTACCATCACGAATTTGTGTTTTTCATACCTTTATGTTTGTCTAACTTTGTTTTTTATTATCCACTTTATTTTGCATGTTTACTGTATTTGTGTTTGCATGGTTGTTTTGTTGTCAGTCATTGCGGCGCAGATGCTGTGGTTGGTGCGTGCCAGTGCGGGATAGTGTAGACAAGGAAGTAGGAGTAAACAGTGGCATTGAGGAACGTGTGCGTATACCTGTCATGAAACCTGGCCTCTTTAATGCGTCACTCGCGGGGCCTTCTCTTATTTTATAAGCACCGCTTCACATCTGACTGTTGCTACTCGCGCCTGTGCTTAGGGATGCCAGATGGAAATACTAAAATATCAGGGCAAAATTACAAAAAGTCGAGATTTTGGGACTACTTTCGGGACAAATTAATATTACTTCATAAATAAAAATGTTACTATTTTTTATTAAAGTTAGAAACTTATTTTTTTTTTCAAATTAAGAGAATCATGCATGAGCATGACACAGTAACTTATGTGTATGCACATTATTTATTGTTTCCGTTGCCACATGCACTAACTTGGCATTTAATTTCACGGAATCCACAAATTTTTATCCTTAAGAAGTATTCAGAAACGTTTTAAAATTCAAACAGGCTACATCAAAGTTCAGTCTAATTATTAACTCTGCTTGAATGAAGTTATTTTGAAACCGCGCGATGATGATGATGTCTGTTTTGTAACTTTACGGGAAGCTGTTTGTCGGGACATTTTATATTTTGTCTACATTCTGGACAATCCAGACGAATCCTGACCATCTGGCAACCCTGCACACGCGACAAACGTAAGTGACCCATTAGACTTGCCAAGTTTCACAGGTGCTACAGGTGCTAGTGCTATATACAGATTGTATTGTTGCTTGCTTATTTCATTACTCGACAAGTGACATGTGTGAGAAAGCGTTCGGGTGTTTCGTAAGAATATACTTTGTAGCTTTTATGGCCTCCCATCCTTTGTCTGTGAATCTTATTTCGCGCTCTGATTTAAAGAAACAAAGGAGCTTCTGTCAGATTAAGGAAATGTCTTACTTTGATAAAAATACAATGAATAAGGAAAAGCATTTTCAATACATGCAAGTTACTTGTGAAATAGTGAGACAATGTTTTTATTTTATACACAAACGCTTCTACTTCTTAGCCAAGTTTTCTGAAGACGACTTTATTTTGTATGGTTTTGTTTTTCCAACAGTCGCTGCAAGCCAAGCTGTCTTTCAGCTCGAAAGAGATCGTGGCGCTCAGTTGCTCGTGGTGCAAAGACTCCTACCACAACAAGGAAAGTTGCTTCAATCTGCAGCGGATAGGAGAAGAATGTGCTTTAGGTACCTACCTGATAATACTATCTTGTTGAAAAGTACATCATAAATCAACAGCATCTAAACCTAGTCGTGGGCATACAAATAATTAATTACTTCTTTATTCGATGTGGTAGGTACCTATTTATTAAACTAGAAAAGTTACGTCCTACAAAAGTGACGTACTCGAAACATCTTGTAGTCGGAGATCCGACCGTAAAAGTATGCACTTATTTCATAGGCGAACGAAATGTGATTCTAGTGTATGTTTACACAGGGGTAATTCAACGCCGCCAAGTTGTCTACAAAAATCTTGCCGCAAGTACCTTTTCCATTATGATTTTTGGTATAACTTTTTCCACCTGTCTGTTACGGAAGTAAATGAGATGCCATCGGAAGGAGACTGATCTAAAGTAGGTACGGAAAAACTAGGGTTGCTACCTCTCAATATGCCGCAACTATAGGATTGCCAGGTTCAAAGAAGTCATTTTTATACACATATACACTAGAATTACATTTCGTTCGCCTATGAAATTTATGAAATAGGTGCATAATTTTACGGTCGGATCTCGGTCTATTGTATGTCGAGATGTATAAATATATGAAGAGATGTATGGATGTAAACGTGGCCACAAGGTGGACTGACGACCTGGTGGAGGCGTAGGCGTCGGGTGGGAACCCATTGGATGAGGGCAGCGCAAGACCGATCGTTGTGGCGATCCTTGGGGGAGTACTATGTCCAGCAGTGGGCGTCCATCGGCTGAGATGATGATGATGATATTAGGGGAAGAGGTATGTAAGGATCGTAGCAAATGGCGCGCCCTAGTACCTGTCTACCCCACTGGGAAAGAGGCGTGACGTTATAGATATATAGAAAAGCGACAGTAGATACAATTTTAACCTTAATAAATTTGTAAGTTAATAAACACAAACAACTCACCAAACTTTCCCCGTACATGCGTATAATATTAGTTCTTTTCAGGTTCACAAAACAATATCATAGTACCACCATCATGGATCGTCAAACTTCCAAGAAGAGGCAGCTTCAAATCTTCACTAAGAAAATCTCCGAAAAAGAAAACCGCGTCCAAAAAGAAAGGGAAAGATTCAAAAAGCGAACAGAAAACATTCGTGATAAAGCCAATACCTACTGCCAATGTGAAACCGGTGTTGGTATTCATCAACCCGAAAAGTGGAGGGAATCAAGGAGCGAAGCTTTTGCAGAAGTTTCAGTGGCTACTGAATCCGAGACAAGTCTTCGATCTCACTCAAGGTGGACCTGGACCGGGGTAAGCATTTAACTTTTTAATAATAGGTACTTATTTTCTTTTGTAGGGTTCCGTACACAAAGGGTGAAAACGGGACCATATTACTAAGCCTACGTTGTCCGTCCGTCCGTCCGTCCGTCTGTCCTACCTATAACTAACCTACCTACCTACCTTAATATCTTAGTTAGTACTTAGTTAGTTGAAATTTTCTCAGATTATGCGTTATTACGGCGGATTTGTTAACAAATAATAAAAATTTCAAAAAGTTAAAAATAAGAAACTAGTTTTTATCAACGTTTTTTCTTCACGTTCTATCGTAAAAACGGTAACACATACGCTGACGCTGACGCTTGTAGCGTCAAATTTAGTGTGATTATAGAGCAAACTCTACAGAATAACAACAAATACTAAAAACCGGCTAAGTGTGAGTCGGTCTTGCGCTAAAGGTCCCGGACAAAAAAAGTTTTTTTTTCTAAGTTAATAATGTTGTGTTCTGTGGTGGTGTGGTACGGAACTCGGTGCGCGAGTAGCCTGACTCGCACTTGACCGGTTTTTTTATTATTTCCGTTCTTCTTATCGTGTGGGCAGACCCCTGGTGTCAGAGTTTTGTCAGACCGCCTTACGGCCTCTGACGTGGTTTTTATGTAACGACTACTACCAATAGAGATAGTAGCCGGGACCAACGGCTTAACGTGCCATCCGAAGCACGGAATCATTTTTCTTTTCAGACAATCAGTGACATATCACTAGGTGTCCCCCGTGGGAATCGAACCCACGACCTCCGTGTCGAGAGCCCAATGCTCTTAACCATTAGACCACGGAGGCACTTTATTTTAGTTTATTTCCGTAAAACTATACCTATCTAAACTATTATAAAACTGTAACAGAAGTGTGTCTGTACATGAAGATATTTACAAAAAAAGATTACGATATGGTTTTTAGGCTTCCCTGATTCCAAATCACGAATTTTTGGACTTTTTGTCTGTCTGTTTGTTTGTTTGTTTGTTTGTTTGTTTGTTCGTTTGTTTGTTTGTTTGTTTGTTTGTTTGTTTGGGTGTTTGTTTGTTCGAGTATCACGCAAAAACTACTGAACCGATTTTGATGAAACTTTTTTTGTTTGATAGCTTATCATCTGACTTAAAATCTGGTATATAATTTATGCGGACGAAGTTGCGGGTAAAAGCTCGTAACCTATAAGTGTGGTCCAATTTTCTGTTACTAAGTCCAAATTGCTATACGCATAACAACGCCATCTCAAAAATTTGTGTTTTCTATTTGTCGTTGTTTAGGGGATAGGGGATTTTAAAAATTGTTACATGGTGTTATGTGTAGCAATTAGGTACCTACAGCAAGACAATTTTACCATACTGCGTCAAGGACTATAGTTGCATGGTTTTACGAAATCTGTGTTGTCCCGTGCAAAAATATCCCTTTTCCTGCACTGCAAAGTTAACCCTCAACACAAAATAAAATAGTTATAATTACAGTGACTTGCGATGCGATGCAATGCTGTTTTTTTCCGGCTTAGAATACCTAGACCGTAAACTGCTGCAAAGTTTAATTTTAGTCGTTGAAACTAGGCTAGCATTTTAACCCCGTATTATTTAAGGCTTTCTGCGGATTGCGGAATAATGAAAAACTGCAGCACAACACTGCAATAAGTCGTCAGTTTGTTCATAATATACAACGTGTTAATGAATTAACGCAAAACTAGAAAGTAGTTTGTTTAGAATCGACAGTAGAATCGAATTATCATGGTTTCAACATAGGTAATTTTTTTCAATATATTAAATAATTTGTTCGCAAAATTTAAAATTTTCTGAACCCAATATCAACCACCGCACGGGCACACTCACCCTACTTACTACCAAAACAAGATTATAAAAATGTATCCATGAGTACGTTAGCGCTTTCTTTCAGTGCTGAAATGATAGAAAATCATTTTTGCCTCAAAACTTAAAATGCGAATAACTTTAAATTTGAACTATCAAAATAGTGAAATTATTGTTTCAATCTAATTATTTTGTTATAAATCAGTTGGGGTGTATGAGGTTTTGCGCTAATTCATTAACACGTTGTATATGATATATTATGCTCACTTTTTCCCGTTTCATTCTACCGTAATCTGGGCTGATCCAGCATGTTTGTTACAATTATTAATTTAAATAGAATAAAACCGGTCAAGTGCGAGTCGGGCTACTCGCGCAACAAGGGTTCTGTACCACACAATAACAGAACACAACATTATTAACTTAGAAAAAAAACGTTTTTTGTCCGGGACCTTTAGCGCGAGACTAATTCACACTTGGCTGGTTTTTAGTATTTGTCGTTATTCTGTAGAGTTTGCTCTATAATCACACTAAGTTTGACGCTTGTATGTATTACCGTTTTTACGATAGAGCGTTAAGCAAAAACGTTAATAAAAACTAGTTTCTCATTGAGAACCACCCTTAATATAAAATTTTTTGACATTTTTATTAATCTGAGAAAATTTCAACTCTCTAGCTATTACGGTTCAAAAGTTCAACCTCAAAAGTTACAGCCCCAAATAGGTAGGACAGACGGACGAACGGACGGACGGACGAACAACGTAGGCTTAGTAATAGGGTCCCGTTTTCACCCTTTGGGTACGGAACCCTAAAAATGATGAAAATAGTATTTAAGTAGGTATAATCCCAACGTTTTTCAAACGAACAAACGGCGGAAATCAAATGAAATATCACTAAATTAGTTCTCTGTCGGAGCAACGTGCGCAAACGATGATAGCCTGCGGGCTGTTCATTGCCTTACCTCCCCCCGTAATGAAACAGCCCTAAGGGGATTGTGACAACTGTGCAAATTCATTTTCTTGGTAATGGATCCAATCGAAAACACGTTTGAATGAAGCGTAATACTTAATCTTTTTCTATAAAACAGGGTGTAAGGGACAGTCTTCCGCAGACTGAAATGGTGAACTCAGACCATCAAACGAACAACTTTCACTATGGAGCCTACCTCAGGAACGCGAAAAAAAACAACTGTTTCATACAAAACTGCTGTACCTACTAGACTCAAATGTATGGGAGGGACAGTGGAGGGACAGCTGATCTTTTTTCGCGTTTCCTGGGGTAGGCTTCATAGTGAAAGTTGTTCAGTTTGACGGTCTGAGTTCACCGTTTCAGTGGAGGGCTGTCTCTTACACCCTGTATAAGTCAAAGTTATACCCAGATAAGTGCGAATTTCTATATCATGCAGATAATCTAAACTATTATAAAACTGTAACAGAAGTGTGTCTGTACATTGAAGATATT
Organism: Agonopterix subpropinquella; assembly: GCA_922987775.1. Classification (NCBI taxonomy): domain Eukaryota; kingdom Metazoa; phylum Arthropoda; class Insecta; order Lepidoptera; family Depressariidae; genus Agonopterix; species Agonopterix subpropinquella. The sequence goes on from OV277702.1 coordinate 12,911,902, forward strand.
TACAAAAAAAAAATACGACTTGGTTTTTACCTGTCCCTGATTCCAAATCACAAATTTTTAGATTTTTTGTCTGTCTGTTTGTTTTTTTGTTTGTTTATTTATTTGTTTGTTTGGGTGTTTGTTTGTTCGAGTATCACGCAAAAACTAATGAACCGATTTTGATGAAACTTTTATTGTTTGATAGCTTATCATCTGACTTAAAATCTGGTATATAATTTATGCGGACGAAATTGCGGGTAAAAGCTCGTATGTTATATTTTGGTTTAGCTAGAGCGCGTTGCTTCTTCTAATTCGTATACAAAGAACGTTTGGGTTTTCTCAGCAAAGGAAGCTGCAAGCCTAAAATCAACCCTTAGAAATTGAAAACGCTATTGTATCCTATAGGGTAGGGTGCCTATCCACCGCAAACACAAAGCAGCGACGACGCGGTGAACGAGGGAAAAATCATCCATAAAATCGCGATTGAGCGAGCTATTCGTCCCCCACACTACCTCGCCGCTTGGCCTCGCTCATCTCCAGTGAGCATACAACTAGCAAAATTTGGTTTTGAATAAGTCACCAATGCGTTTTTACGCTTATTTTGCTGGCACAATAAATGGCGTTCCCAAAACTTACAGTCTTGTATGCTTCCTATTTAACGCATTTCCATAGATAAGTTTTCGACTTGGTTAAGACTTAATTGATACTAAAAGTATATATATTTAGCTTAGAGTTAAAGTCACATAGATTGCTACTACAGGAGTACTTGAATCTAAACTATTATAAAACTGTAACAGAAGTGTGTCTGTACATTGAAGATATCTACAAAAAAAAATTACGACATGGTTTTTACCTGTCCCTGATTCCAAATCACAAATTTTTCGATTTTTTGTCCGTCTGTTTGTTTGTTTGTTTGTTTGTTTGGGTGTTTGTTTGTTCGAGTATCACGCAAAAACTACTGAACCGATTTTGATGAAACTTTTTTTGTTTGATAGCTTATCATCTGACTTAAAATCTGGTATATAATTTATGCGGACGAAGTCGCGGGTTAAAGCTCGTATATCATATATTTTAATCTCGAATGCGCTATTGAGACTTATTTTAGCGGATCATTTAGCACTGTAGTGGCATACAATTATCCATGACTTTCCTGTGACTTGTATAAGGCTTAGGGCCTGTTTCACCACTTCTGAGTAAGTTCTTGTTAGCTTATCCGACAGATAGTTTGACATATTTTGTATGTGAGACATGTCAACATATCTGTCGGACAAGATAACAAGAACTTACTAAGAACTGGTGAAACAGGCCCTTAGAGCATTAAAAGCTGTAATTCCCAAGATAAATTTGCTTGTTTGGATGCACCCTATCACAGTAATCGAAGTATCTTCAGGCTAATGGGAATTTAGGGACAGTTTGCGTCGCCTTCACTGACACTTAAGGCTCTTTTGCCATTTATCAAGAGGCTTTATTTGTCGCTGACGAGCTTGGCCTCCTCATGAACAAATAATGCCATCAATCTCAGTTTCTTGCTCGGGTGTCTTGCTTTGATTTATTTACAAGCAGATTTTCTACAAACTTTATTAAATAGATTTTTGAAACAATACCTTGCGGTCCCTAGGGGATGGGGGTTTGAAAAGTGTAATTTATCAAAATGTAGTTAGGTTTTAGCACTTAAGAATTGTTAATGTTGCGGATACCTAACAATCTAGGATGACAGATTTGAGTTTGCATAATTATTCTGATATCAAGGTAGGTATTATTCTTTCCAGGTCACTGTCAAATAAAATATTAGCAAAATCATTATTATTAAAATACCCATAAATGCACCGTGACATTCGACTTTAATCCTTTACACGATCTTGCTTTATAATCGTAACTGTAGAATTAATTATGTACTTATTCAAAATAATTATATTTTACGCAATTATGCAAATTATAGCCGACTGCCCATAACATGGCGTACAATAAAATTAATTTCGCGATTTCGTATGTAAATAGGTAGACATTATCGATTGAAAGTTATTATTTTCTCAACCTTTTTAGGGTTCCGTACCCAAAGGGTGAAAACGGGACCCTATTACTAAGCCTACGTTGTCCGTCCATCCGTCCGTCCGTCTGTCCGTCTGTCCGTCTGTCCGTCTGTCCGTCTGTCCGTCTGTCCGTCTGTCCATCCGTCCGTCCGTCTGTCCTACCTATTTAGGGCTGTAACTTTTGAACCGTAATAGCGGTAAGCCGTATACCGTAATATATATATTTAGATATAAATAAAAGTAGTCTTAAATCGTTTAAAAGAGCCCTAAAAAGGCACATTCTGAAAGGTCTGTGAGTAAATTATGTTGTTATTTTATCTGTTTAAAGTATTTATGTTAACTTGAGGTCATTGTACCGTCGCGGAACCTAACTACACTAGTGGTTAAGTTTTAGGTAACGATAACTAAATCCTTTACGCATTTACGAATAAAACCGCTGTACGGTTGGGTTCCGCGAATGTACCTACCTACCTTACTTGTTTGTACCATTAATTTTATTAGCGTTTAGTGTTATGATTGTTAATTGTTTGTAAATGTTATCAAGAGCTCATTGTATGCCGACAAACTGTTATGCAGTTTGGCATAAAATGTATCTGTGTAATGTACTGTGTTTTGTGAGAAAATAAATAATAATAATAATAAGCTAGATAGTTAAAATTTTCTCAGATTATGCGTTATTATGGCGGTTTTGTTAGCAAATAATAAAAATGTCAAATAGTTAAAAATTAAGAGGGGTTCTCAACAAGAAACTAGTTTTTATCAAAGTTTTTTCTTCACGCTCTATCGTAAAAACGGTAATACATACAAGCGTCAAACTTAGTGTGATTATAGAGCAAACTCGTCAGAATAACAACAAATACTAAAAACCGGCTAAGTGTGAGTCGGTCTTCCGTCGGTCCCGGACAAAAAAAGTTTTTTTTCTAAGTTAATTATGTTGTGTGTTCTGTGGTGGTGTGATACGGAACCCTCGGTGCGCGAGTAGCCCGACTCGCACTTGACCGGTTTTATTTCATCTGATTTCGTCTACTGAGTTACTTCTAGAGTCTACTTGAGTATGCAAAATTGAAAATCGTTTGTCCAGAATCGATAAGTTAAGCAATTTTATATTCCGTGCTTAAACCAGAACTTGTTTTGTCTCTACAGGGTGAAATTGATATCATTAGCATCCATTTAAACTAAGAGTCTATCCATCGAACTGAACAACTTTTACTATGGGAGCAAACCGATCGGAGCAACAAAATAATCAGCTGTTACATACTAAACTGTAATGCCTACTCGACTCAAATGTATGCAACAGCAGATTTTTTTTGCTCCGATCGGTTTGCTGCCGTAGTAAAAGTTGTTCAGTTTGATGGGTAGACTCTTAGTTTAAAAGGATGCTAATGATATCGATTTCACCCTGTATACTACATTTTGCATATTGTGTTCATCTAAATGACCAATGCAGATTGGCCAGCGTGGTTGACTAACGACCCTCGCGATGAAGTTAGGCCTGCGACCTAGCAATGGTATTATAGTTATATTTAGATTGTTGTTGATAGGCTGGAGCTATTCAGAAAAGTGCCGAACCTGCGCGTGCTGGCGTGCGGAGGTGACGGCACGGTGGGCTGGGTGCTGAGCGTGCTCGACCATCTCGGCGGCGCGCGGCCGGCGGTCGGCGTGCTGCCGCTGGGCACCGGCAACGACCTGGCCAGGGCGCTGGGCTGGGGAGGGGTAAGTGCCGATTTCTCTGGCGTACCCATAATTTAACGCCTTATCTAAACTATTATAAAACTGTAACAGAAGTGTGTCTGTACATTGAAGATATTTACAAAAAAAAGATTATGATATGGTTTTGGTGGTCCCTGATTCCGAATAACAATTTTTTTTACTTTTTGTTTGTCTGGTTGTTTGTTTGATCGAGCATCACGCAAAAACTACTGAACCGATTTTGATGTATTTTTTTTTTTGTTTGTTAGCTTATGATCTGACTTAAAATCTGGTATATAATTTATGCGGACGAAGTCGCGGGTAAATGCTCTTGTGGGGAACTACTACAGATGGTCAGCACCCACAAGTTATAGCAAAGATGCCAACAGATGGCGATACCGTCGCTCGCGGAAATATGCTCCATACAAAGACAACGTTCATCGTAAATACGTAACTCGTAACCTACTACAAATAAGGTTCACAATCGAATGCAAGACATAAATCGCGCAAGAGAAATAATCACAGAGATTCGATATATATACAAGGTCCAACTAAGAACTGTTGGACCACGGCCGGTCCCCAGGCATCACACCTAGCCTGGCGGAAGTACTTCCCTTTTCAATGGAGGAACATTCCCAAGTAGCACCTCCATACTCTAAAATAACTTTATGGACATAGCAGATTCTTAAAAAAATTCCGTCCCAAAGCTATGAAAGATATTTTAATTAGAGTTTTTTATTCCATTCTATGATACTTAAATATTACTCCAAAATAACAAACAAGAATTACTTACTCGCTAAAAGACATTGGGTATGTTATTTTGCCAATTTTTATTGGACATTGTCACAGATTATTTAGTTCCATTTATAGTACCAGAATCTAGGTTGAACTTGTATAATGATGACTACATCACATAGAATACATAAACATCAATGACTCGGGTACAAATATTCATCATACAAACAAGTAGGTATACGTGTTTCCGGCTTTACAGGATTCAAACCCTCGACACTCGGATCAGCAGGCCGGTTTACTATCAACTGAGCTATCGGGCCGTTATAACGTGACGGAATACGTATCTCCTCAATTTGTGTCTAAAAGTATTTTCGATTACACTATAAAGATAATGATTAATGATTGATACAACTAAACTTCGCCTCATTTAACGTTAATTCTTATTTTTCGCCGATTTTTTCAACTCGAAAAACCATATAGGTAATCGACACGTAATGTAAACTTTACGTGTATTTCCTAACATAAATATTTTGAAGGTAGGTAGTCAATGCGCAAACTGTCTTGCCAGCCGAATGCACAGATTATAGCGCTGTTGGAGGTATATACTTACTATACGCTTCGACGATTCCACTTCAGTGTGCTCATTTGATCACCTTTATTTTTCTACTTTGCATAATGTAGAGTAGACAAAAGAACTTTTTTACTCGGCGTGGGAATCGTTAAAGTTTATATTTTGTATTTTCTTTATGGATACTAAATGGAGTTTTGAGGAACTTAGTGTAAAATTTGTGCAATATTATTATTTACGAAATTACGAATATGTATTTGATTGATATCACTTTTTTCCTTAAAAATATTGACTGAAGGTCGATTAGAAATCTGGAACACTATCTAATGTCGAACAATAATTGGCGATTATGGTTATTTGAGTTAAAATAAACCATAATTTCATTTAAGATAATCAAAATTGCATTACTTATTTTTTTTAAGTACCTACTTATAGGTACCTAATAAACTTTTTTTCACTTCCACATCCGAGATTCTGGTCGATCTATTTTCAGCGTTACCAGCCCAGCAATAGATCATGTTCTTTGGTTGCTAAGCTATTAAATTAATCCATCTTTTTAAAAAGATGCCAACGGCAGATTCTGAAACAAAAACTTTATTTGATTACAATTTAGTGGAATACAAATTGTAATGTATAGGTATTTTGTTAACTTCTAAGTTTATAGGTATTATTAAGATAGGAATGCGTACTAAAACTGTGAGCGCTATTAGTATTAAGGGGATTAAAACCAGATAGGTACTATGTAATATATGAGCTATAAAGGATCACGGAGATCGTGCTAAAGCTATGATTACCTGTTGTGATGACTATGACGAGAAGCATCGCGACAATGTCCTTTAACGAGCTCGTAAACATAAACAATGTTGGTTTTATAACCTACTTCGCTCATCAAAATTTTTATTATTCCTCGAAAATGACAAACAAACACAGGACGGAAGTTATAATGTAATTTATGTTCTTTGTAAGTGTCTAAAATTTTCGCAAGAGCACAGCAGCCATCTACATGATGTGGTCGTAAATTATTTATCCGCACTGTTGATAAAACAACCAATACTAAGCTGAGGTGATCGATATGGTTAACATAGACACTCGTGGACATTGTGTAAACGATGCTTGTATATATTTTAAATGCTTTATTTTTAAGCTATTTTTACGACTTAAAAACATATTCAAAATCAACAAAGGCATATAGCTTCAAAATAACTAGTGTTAATTTATATCACTAATTATTTTAATAAAACCTTCAGTTTTTATTGAAAAACTTACGTAGGAATATAATTATTTAAATTCAGAATGACATCGATTGGAAAAAACCATTAAATATCGGTTGCTTTTCTAACGGATAGAGATACGGGCGATACGGCTACTGTTTTTATTTTGTATTTCGTTTTCGTCCATAATTCTATATTGAAATGAAAGCCTTAACGTAAATTTTATGCTAATCTGAAAAAAGGAATTTCTTTTAAGCTTTTTCATTAAATTCTAACCATTACAAATTTTATACGTTGTTACTGTTTGCTATAAATATTAATTAAACCCGTCTATCAGAGAACCAGCTAAACTAACTTATACAGGGTGAAATTGATACCATTAGCATCCTTACCTATAAACTAAGAGTCTACCAATCAAACTGAACAACTTTTATGATGGGATCAAACTGAACGGAACAAAAAAATGTCTGCTGTTCCATACTCAACTGCAATGCCTACTCAGATTATTGTTTTTGCTCCGATCGGTTTATTCCCATAGTAAAAGTAGTTCAGTTTGATGGGTAGACTCTTAGTTTAAAATGATGCTAATGATATCAATTTCACCCTGTATAATGGTGTGTCATGTGCATTTGTGACTTGTCCTTATAAAACGAAAATAAATTGTACACAGAAATTCTGGCTATCTCACACAGTTATCAAATTGACTTAACATCTACAAAGCCCAATCTCTTATATTTATCAGTAGTTTGAAGAACTATTCAGACTGGTAATGGAACTCCATTACGGATTTAATATGTCAACAAAATTTCAAGCTCCAGTGCTTACGTTGTGATATTTGTGTCAGGGATACGAAGATGAGCCGATATCGAAGATCCTGGCGAACATCAGCGAGAGCGACACGGTGTTGCTGGACCGGTGGCAGCTGACCGTGGAGCCGAACGCTGCGGCTGCAGGCGAGGACACCAGCCACGCCAAGCCCGAGCTGCCTCTCAATGTCGTCAATAACTACTTCTCTTTTGGCGTCGACGCACACATTGCTCTTGAATTCCATGAAGCTAGAGGTAAGCTTTGTAGATACTCTTTTATTTTATTGTCAGTCGGGGCAAGTGCTTCTACGGGGTAAGTGCCTCTAGATTCAAAATTTCGAAAGCTAGACATATTTTTAGACATACCGCCTTCAAACGTCAAATTATACTGGGTGGAACGTATCGAGGGTAATAATAGGAAGCCTTTGAAGGGTGTATTCAGACAATGAAACTAAACAGCTATCCCTAAGGAACATGGGTCGAAAAAAAAATTTTGGAACTCCCACACTAAAGTGCGGATCAGCCGGTCTATTTTCTATGGGAGGACTAATTTTTTATATTTTTTTTCGACCCATGTTCCTTAGGGAAAGTTGTATAGTTTGTCTGAATACACCCTTCAAAGGAAAGACCCTCGATACGTTCCACCCAGTATAATTTGACGTTTGAAGGCGGTATGTCTAAATTATGTCTAGTTTTCGAAATTTTGAAACTAGAGGCACTTACCCCGCACAGGCATTTGCCCCGACTGACTATAGGTACAGCTTTCTTTGCCTCCTGCTCCATATTTAATGTAATATGTGTAACATGTCTAGGTCCTAGGCGCTTGTAAAACGTGCTACGCACGTAACTGTCTTAGTAAAAAATTCATATCGGAGAAAAAATTTGAATCCCCTTAAATATTCCATTAGGAAAATATATAAAGCCCAATATTGCCACTATTTACAACGTCAAAACAACAATAAATAAGAACCTGTACTGATGATTCATTGGTACAATTTAATGATAGATATTCGTATTACACCTTAGATTACTGGTAAGAACGATTGGTTAAATTTTTTAGGTAATCCGAATAAAAACTCCGCAAAAGTTATCAAGAATCACATTCTTTTTCTCAGGGTGCCCACTCTGTATACCTACTCTCAATCACAGAATCTCTAAAATAAAACCGGTCAAGTGCGAGTCGGGCTACTCGCGCACCGAGGGTTCCGTACCACGCCACCAGAGAACACAACATTATTAACTTAGAAAAAAACTTTTTTTGTCCGGGACCTTTAGCGCAAGACCGACTCACACTTGGCCGATTTTTAGTATTTGTTGTTATTCTGTAGAGTTTGCTCTATAATCACACCAAGTTTGGCGCTTTTATGTATTACCGTTTTTACGATAGAGCGTGAAGAAAAAACGTTGATAAAAACTAGTTTCTTGTTGAGAACCCCCCTTAATTTTTAACTTTTTGACATTTTTATTATTTGTTTACAAATCCGCCGTAATAACGCACAATCTGAGAAAATTTCAACTATCTAGCTATTACGGTTCAAAAGTTACAGCCCTAAATAGGTAGGACAGACGGACGGACGGACGGACGGACGGATGGACAACGAAGGCTTAGTAATAGGGTCCCGTTTTCACCCTTTGGGTACGGAACCCTAAAAATATAGGAACATAACTTCCTCGTCAAATGCAGCTCCGCAACTGGAAGTTCGACGTCAGTTTGACAAACTTTTTCTTTCTGTCGCCAGAAACACTTGTTCAGTTCTGGCAATGTCCAATCGAAGATGTTTTTATATAGCTGTACAAAAACTTATGCCTAATTATACTCAACTCCCTAGGATTTTTAAAAACAAAGTCATAACGTAATATTTAAATAATTTTACTTGAATATAGGGTGTAGGGAAAAGTATAATTAACCTTTAAACCACATACTCTACCCATCAAACTGAACAACTTTGACTATGGGAGCAAGCCAGTCAAAGTAAAAAAAAAATTGCTTTGCTATACTAAACTGCCATAAAAAAAATCATAAAATTATTACTAGAAATGTACCTAAAGATTGTAAAATTGTAACTATAAATAGATATTAAAATTGTAACTAGAAATCATTAAAATTGTATAAAACTTTTTCTCAAACATGCTTGGAAATGTGAGCATTATTTTGACAACCTTCTTCGAGATAAATCGAAATTGCTGTACTGGCCAAATACATGCGCGCAGCGGCCGGCAATGTTGTATGAAAATCCATATCTGTCGTGTTTAGCGGCCAAATAAATTACATAGTAAATTCATATCTGTCGTGTAATTTAAAAATGGAACGATCTTTTATTCCGAAACATGGCGACCAAGGAGGTAACTCATCAAAGGTTTTATTTAAATTTCGAACTGGATTGCAAAATTTTGAATGTTTTTTTTTTAAAGCTGTTTATTGAAAAAAATAACAAATTGTTGTTCGTTGTTCGTCATTGATTTTGAAAAGAGTTTTAATTTCCGCGAATTATTTGAGAAAATTTACTGTTTTAATTTCCGCGCATTGTTTGAGAAAAGTACTATACAAGCCTTGACCACAACTAGGCATTGATGGACTTACGTATGTGTGCCTCGGCTTCGCCTCGGCCCACATTTACACGTTCGTCCATCAATGCCTCTGTTGCTGGCCGCTGCAGCAATGTACTATAACAAGAAAATATCTGAAAAATCTAAGGAAAAATGTAATGTAATCTTCTTCTTATCGTGTGGGCAGAGCCCTGGTGTCAGAGTTTTTTCAGACCGCCTTACGGCCTCTGACGTGGTTTTTATGTAACGACTACTACCACTAGAGATAGTAGCCGGGACCAACGGCTTAACGTGCCAACCGAAGCACAGAATCATTTTTCTTTTCAGACAATCAGGTGATTCAGCCTGCAATGTCCTAACCAACTGGGGAAAAACGCACAAAGTGAAATATCACTAGTGTCCCCCGTGGGAATCGAACCCACGACCTCCGAGTTGAGAGCCCAATGCTCTTAACCATTAGACCACAGAGGCAGCCTGTGGTCTAGTAATGTAATGAAATGACAGACTTAATTAACGCATGCTGCTGCATACCTACATATTATTAGTGCATAGTCAAGGGCTAAAGCTTTTAAAGTATTTGTTTATGATTGTTTTGTCTATTTACCGTTGGTGTGTCTAACAAAGTAAAACAAAAAATAAAATAAAACTGCAATACCTGCTCGACTCAAATGTATGAGACAGCTGTTTTTGAAGTGAAAACTTCTTTAGCGGCGTCGCGTTGTGCACTTTATGGGATGGGTAAAAAATGTTAAACTCGCGTCAGGACCGTGACGTCACGTGACATTCGTAAGACGTAAGATCTCTTAGTTTTCACTTCTGCCGGCACTCCCGGAGTGCAATCCGTTGTATTTTGTTTTGTTCTGATATGTATGCTCCCATAGTAAAAGTTTTTCAGTTTGATGGGTAGAGTATGTGGTTTAAACGTTAATTATACTTTTTCTTACAGCCTGTATAGCTGCACAAAAACTAAATCCTAATTTTAACTCCCTAGAGTTTTTAAAAACAAAGTCATTAGGTAATAATGTAATAATTTGACTTGAATATAGAGGCACACCCAGAGAAGTTCAACTCGCGCATCAGAAACAAGTTGTTCTACGGCACCGCTGGCGGCAAAGACCTGATGCAGCGCAAGTGGAAGGGGCTGGCAGACTTCGTCACGATGGAGTGCGACGGCAAGGACGTCACGCACGTACTCCGGGAGCATAAAGTCCATGCTATTGTGTTTTTAAACATTCCAAGGTAAATAATGAATATTGACCATACATTATACCAGGGTCCTGGGTTCAAATCCCGGGTCGGTCATGGATGTTATATGTTTGTGCCGTTGTATGATTCCCACAACAAAAAGACTAAGGGTTGAATCTCATCTGGCAGCACCGCATCGCCTTTTTCTGTCTCTCCATCCTTTTCTGTCACTCAGGAACGTCGGTTCAACCATAAACCTGCCTCACAAATTACCTAGCTACCTAGACTATACAAGGTGCTACAAAAATACAAATAAACATTTAAGGGGGTGATTTAAACGATCAAACTGAACAACTTTCACTATGGGACTAATATCGAAATCGCGAAAAAAAAGCAGATGTTCCATACTAAACTACAAATCTACTCGAGCTAAAGCTGATGTTTTTTCGCAATTTCTATGCTGGACCCATAGTGAAAGTTGTTCAATTTGACGGTCTGATCATCCCCTTAAAAATTGTCAGTATATTAAGAAGGACCATGTATACAGCTGCTGACATCAATAAATAATATAGCACCTTATAGCACAGATTACACTCAAGCTTATTATGTTAATTTTAATTTGATTTTCTGGTGCCTAACTAAAACTCTTTCTACTTTGGCGCTTCGGAATAATAATACAAATTCATTCGTCACCGGGTATTTTTTTAAAGAGAACACGTGTATTTCGTTTTTCAATACATTATGATAATTTTATAACTATTATAAAAACTAAAACTGAAGTGTGTCTGTACATTGAAGATATTTACAAACAAAAGATTACGATAATGGTTTTTAGGTGTTCTTGATTCCAAATCACCAGTTTTTGGATTTTTTGTCTGTCGGTTTGTTTGTTTGTTTGTTTTTTGTGTGTTTGTTAGTTTGTTCGAGCATCACGCAAAAACGACTGAACCGATTTTGATGAAACTTTTTTTGTTTGATAACGATCTGACTTAAAATCTGGTAGGTATATAAATTATGCGGACGAAGTCGCGGGTAAAAGCTCGTACTTAAATATAATCGTAGATATTACCTCAACATAATACATACATATTAAGTCCAGGTATATTTACAGCTACGGGGGTGGCACTCACCCTTGGAACAAGTCGGGGGGAGCTTTCGAACCCTCCACTGAAGACGGCCTAATAGAAGTAGTTGGATTAACTACATATCAATTGGTGAGTGTTTCATTTGATTCATTTTACTTACTAACAATAGCTATGCAATTTACCACAAAATTATGAATGAACATAAACCTAATAGTTTATTCAAATTAATAAAAAATAACGGGTTGCACTCCGGGAGTGCCGGTACAAGTGAAAACTTGAACATTAACGTTGTGCATTTTTGATATTTTGGAAAGGTTAGGGAATAATTTCGCACGAATTGCTTTAATTATCAGTATAAAAGTACTATCATTTATGTGGTAAAACACAATATTCATTTATTGCGCTACAAACATGACAATTTATGCCGCTTAAACGAAATAGCAGGAACAGGCATACATTTTCGCCGCCACTTTCTAGAAACAAGAACCAAATGTTTCAACTGATATTTCTTAATCTCAAATATAATTACTTATATGTCTTGGACTAAGATAATCCCACTAACGTAACGTAACGTAACGAATGTTTAATTCACAAAATTCAAGATTAAATTTCTTGTGACGAGAATTGTATTACTGGGTTCGAAATTTATATCTTAGATCAAAACAGATTTGTTTCTCGCTTTATGAATGAGAGAGTTTCTTTTATAAAAAGAAACATTTGAATTTTGATACAAGAAATTAGTTCTTGGCCCAAAACTATAATACGAAACATTTTATATTTCAAACGAAGACATTTTCGAGTTATACTTATATCGAAATGCGAAAATATCTTGACTCAAATAATATTCTTACTTCAAGTAATTTTTTTTTCTGTGTAGTCTAAACTATTATAAAACTGTAACAGAAATGTGTCTGTACATTGAAGATATTAATTATTATATATTGTTTGTTTGTTTGAACGAGCATCACGCGAAAACTACTGAACTGATTTTGATGAAACTTTTTCTTTGATAGCTTATGATATGACTTAAAATCTGGTATATAATTTATGCGGACGAAGTCGCGGGTAAAAGCTCGTAATAAATGAAACGTAAATACTGCAGCCCCTACTACAAGCCGGTGGTCACGGCACGTGCATCACCCAGTGCAAGACTGCTAAGATCGTGACCACGAAGGTGATCCCGATGCAGGTGGACGGCGAGGCGTGCCGGCTGGCCCCCTCCGTGATCACGCTGTCCAGGCTCAACCAGGCAACCATGCTCGCCAAACGGAAACCTGGCAGGGTCAATGCACCGTAAGTGCATGCTTTATTTTTAATTCGTACCTACCTATAGATTGGACTTAGGGTGCGTCCAGTAATTACGTGAGGCGATTCTTCGACCAGCTCTACATTTTATTGTATTGTCCCCCAAAAATCAAGACATCACACCAAGTGGGGAGAGCCCACTTGGTGTGATGTCTTGATTTTTGGCTCGACCCCTTATCCTACGTGAGATTATTTAGAATGTATATTTTTAGTGGAAATACTTTAAACTGTATTTTATGGCGTTGGATTTTTAATTAAGCCATATTTTAGTGGAAAAACATGTTTTACTTAATTAACCCAGTTTTTAGCAATTTTACGCTGTTGCTTCATCATCATCATCGTCTCAGCCGATGGACGTCCATTGCTGGCTAATGCTTGCGGAAAAAAAAATTACGTGATATTTGCTGACCCCACGTGAGATTGAGTGAGATTTGGCTTGACCCCCCCCAAACGCCCTACGTAATAAATGGACGCCCCCTTAGTGCCCAATATAAGATAGGTACACAGTGACACGAACTTGATAAATGATTCTCGGTACAGTTCCAAGATACGTACGTCGCATTATCGAAAATGGTTGCCAACTAAATATTTTATTTTGCGTAGCTTTGCGCAGGTATTCAAACAAATCTTTCAATCTTAAATTGAATTATGCCCCTCGCTTCGCTCGCCGATGAACTGTAACTCTGTAACCCACCTCTTTGACCCTTTTGTGATGGGAGCCTCGGGCTGGATTTGGCGGATTTCTTTCATAAAGCTACTTACTATAAATTGTATTGCTCTTTTGTTACAGTCAAACAACACAGGATAAGCTTACACTCACTGTGAATCTCATTACTATGGCTGATTACGAAAGACATCATTATGACAAGGAATTACTTGCTAAGACTGGTAAGTTAAAATATTGTACTGGGTACTCGCAAACTGCCGTATTATTATATATCTAACGCATGTTTATTTTCGAGTGTGAATGAACGTAAACAGAGATATACAACAAACCAAAATAAAACATCAGATCGGATAGTTTATTTTTGGCATAAAGGAATAAATATATATGCAAGTATGTTATTTAAAACGGGCACATAATACTCGCTCGCCGTGCCCGTACTCATGAAGAGTTGAAGAGTGATTTGTTACACATTGTATATCTCAATTCTCAAGGTATAACCCCACCTTCTGATACCTTGCTGTTAACATTAACAACGGACAGTTTGACAAATTGCTCGCTGAAATTCATGTTTAAGGATATTCTGTAAGTTACATCAACTATAAAAATTTGTTGATTAGACTGACGAAAGTAGATGCGTTATACGGTAACAGCACTGCACTTTAAAATGGCGCGGTATAGTGATGTGTAGTCTGTGTGTAGTCCGTACACTAAACGGCGCGTGACTATGTGAAAGCCGGGCAATTACCTAGCTTTTTTATTTCCATTTTTGAGCGCGGACTACGCATCTACATATAAAAACATTCTTAGCTCCGGTATAAATGTTTTCTTTGACGGAAAGATCTAGAGAAGAGGTTATAAGGAGTAGGATTTTAGACAACCACTTTTATTTTAAAACATAGGTATAACATAATAGTGTATACTGAAGCCTATTGCTCGCGTGTAAGTTTGTGCAAAGATAGGTACGACTAGATGTTTGCTTCAGCAGTTTACAAATGTTCAAAAGATATCTGGACACAATACGAGTAGTCAACACTCCAATTTGACCTACTTCCCGAAGATTCTCGCTACAATATTTCCCATTTCCTACAAAATGTTTCTCGTGTTATGTTTCATGAGTAAAAACATGTATCGGTATACTTAATATGTACTCGTATTATTAGTGATAACGAAGCGAGACGATAATTGGTGGGTATTTGACTACATTCAATATATTTTATTTTTATCTACTCAATAAAAAAAGGGTTAGAAAATAACGCTAAACTCCCATTTTCATTGAGTTTTTAGCTTGAATACTATTTTTAATAACAAGATAAACTATAAAAAGTAATGAAAATGTTGATGACGTCACAACTCAATATTTAGTACAAATCTTCATACAAAGTGCATGTTTTGACGTCCGATAAAGAGTAGCTCATTTGACTAGTTGTCAAGTAGCCAATTCGTATTAACGAGGGGCTCTTGGAGCTGTGAATCTTCCAAGTTGAGCAACGCAACAAGCGCACGTGTTTTGGTTGGTGACTATTCCAGTGATATTTTATTACGCCTTCGTATACTTCGTAAACCTTGCCGGGCAATGCCATTAGATGACGATGTTGTTCGTTGAACGAAGTACCAGGCCTTTTCTGGCGTACGAACGAACTTTCAAAAACGAACAATTTAAAGCGTGCTCACTCCCAGGCACTCCATAGAACGATACTCGAATATTACTACTACAGAAAAAAGATGGGAATCTTAGCACTCGCAATGCTCTGAATTATAGTTACTCAAGCGGCGCGGCACAGGCATGCCGCCAGTAGCGTAGCAAGGGAGGGGGGCAGGGGGGGGCAAATGGCCCCGGGCGGCACTTTACTAGGGGCGGCAAATTCGGGAAAAATATAGATTGAGCCTATAAGCAATTCGTAGAGCAGTGAAAAGTCGAGCTCGCTTCGCTCGCTCTAAGCTTCTGTTTTACTGTGCCTACACATAATCTTAAAGAGTTCTGACCACAGCTAAGAAAAATTTCGAGCTTGCAAAACTTTTAGTTAGGCAACTTTGCACATGTATGTTTTGTACGTAAAAACCTCTGGCTCTAACCGATTCGTATTGAGGAGAAAAGTCAAGCTCGCTTCGCTCGCTCTAAGTTTCGATTTCTGCATGGATAAACCAAAAGATGTCTGACCATAACCCGAATGGATGTGCAAAAAAATTTCGAGCTCGCTTCGTTCGCTCTGTTTTTTTTTTTGGTGTAGTTAAGATAAGGGGGCTGCAAAATCAGTCTGTGCCCCGGGCGGCAGATACCCACGCTACGCCACTGCATGCCGCTTCGATGCCTTTTGTGCAAAATACAATGAAAGTGGCGTGTCGTGAATTATACTCAAGCGGCGCGGCACAGGCATACCGCTTCGATGCCTTTTGTGTATGTTTTGCGCCTAGCTACATCCGAACTTTTTTAAGCAAAAAAAATTATTGGCTGTTTCTTAATATTTTGGTCGAGGAAATGAAGATTTCTATTCGCTTCACTCGATGATATGAATGAGGGCTAATTAGTATTCTTAGATTAGGTAACTGGTTTCAGTTGTCCATAAAACAAAATGTCAGCCTCAAACTAAAATTATTTGTATAGTAAACTTACTAATATAAAATGTTGTTTTTAATCTTACCTACGCGAAGGTTCTCAGGACGCATTTTGAGTATCATCGTGCTATTAACTCGCTATAAATGCCCTTAATGCTTGTTTCAGCGGAACGCGTAGGCACTTTAGAAGTGAATCCGGCGGCGGATTTGGAGCAAATGCGTACCCTTATTCAGAACATGATCAAAGAATCTCAAGCGTACTCGAATCTCGTGGACTGGTGGTTTGTCGACTGTGAGTTTATTCCCTTTCCCTACACTTATACGTTCTCTGAACAGCTTTTGGCCTTTTTTGATATTCACGTTTTCATAAGTAGCCTAATAATTGCTACTATTGTCGTCACCGTAAAATTTATTTGAAAATAATATTAGATGTTTTTTCTTGAGGATGTATTCAGCTAAAATACATGAAAATTTTACTTCTTATACATGTGATAAGGATAAGTTATAGGAAAAAATTAATTCTTAGAAAAGAAATATCGTAAACATTTTAAAAGCAACGGGAGAATTTTTATGGTTCCTCAATTTCATTCTTTTATGTGCAATTACGTACTTTTCATGTTATTGTTCAGATACCTACATTGAGAATGACTATAAAGAACTTCATTACTTTTAGTAATCCATTAAGGTGTCTCAGTTTGTTACCCAGTGCAAAGAACAATTCATAGTGCATCAACTATGTAATACACGGGCGACTTAACTTGACACCTGGCTGACAAATAACTGCGAAAGAATAACTTTTAAATAAGTGACAGATTACGTATATTATGTTGATCCGGGACTATTGTAACCTTGGCGTTTATTTTTAACTAATGCCTTTTTTTTTTCATTTTCATTGCTTCCTGTTGTAAGTGACTTAACTGATGTCACATACTTACTACTTACAAAAAGTAATGAAAAGAAAAATAAGAGCATTAGGTGTACACATACAGGGTGAAATTGATATCATTGGCATCCTTTTAAACTAAGAGTCTACCCATCAAACTGAATAACTTGTACCATGGGAGCAAACAGCAAACCGATCGGAGCAACAAAAAAATCAGCTGTCCCATACTAAACTGCAATGCCTATTCGACTCAAATGTATGCAACTGCAGATTTTTTTTTTTTTTTGCTCTTATCGGTTTGCTCCCATAGTAACAGTTGTTCAGTTTGATGGGTAGACTCTTAGTTTAAAAGGATGCCAATGATATCAATTTCACCCTGTATATTTTATTCAGGACAGCACATTTTGCTAGAGAAAAGCAAGAACCAAATGTGCCGACCCAAGCACGCCTTAGTTACAGTAACCCTAAAGTTAAAATAGTCCCCGGAGTGCGATTTTTGAATCTCACTCGCCGAGTTCAGCAGTTGAAAATGTCAAAATTACTGTGGAGATACGCATCTTTCTACTGCTGATTTGACTTTCAAAAATCATACTTCAGGAGTGCGATTTTTGAAAGTCAAATCAGTAGTAGAAATATAGGTATCTCCATAGTAATTTTGACATTTTCAACTGCTGAACTCAGTGAATAAGATTCAGAAATCGCACTCCAGGTCGCTTTACATACGTGTCTGATGTATTTACTTATTTGATGAGTGGTCGCAGCGGTGACGGCGGAACGATTCTTCCGGATCGACAAAGCGCAAGAGAACCTCCACTACCAGACAGATATCGGACACGAGAACATCTACATCCTGGACGCGGCGCCGCTGACGCCCGACACGGAGTCGACGGCCCACCCCGACACCACGGCGACCGCCTCGCTGGACCGCACCGGCCCGTCCGTCTCACTCGACACCACCACCGGCCTCTCAGTGTCGTTAGACATCTCACAGAGTGTCGACACTCCCAGCGCTGGTGTCTCCTTGGACGTCCCCGAGTCGCATGCTAGGTAAACATCTTTTTTTAATCCTATTTCATCCTATTGTTGAGCAAAGGTCTCTCCCAAGCTTTTCCAGCCTTCCCTATCCCTTGCCATCATTTGCCATTCTGCTTCGTGGGCATCATCTTGTATTAACCTTTTGTATGCTGGTGTGGTGTCTCCACTGTAGCGCCAAGCGAAAACATCCCGTTGTATGCTGACGACTCCACTATGGAGACGCGGTGACCATAGGCAACTTTGACCTGTATACATATATACAAAAAGTTAATAAGTACAAAAAACGCCGAGCGGACGGTCTCGAGTTTACTGTTCAGCACACGACGGAATCTTGCGAAAATCGAGTCCAGCATAGTAAAGGTTAATGTTAATCCCATAAGCCACAAAAAGAAACCCATAAACAAGTCCTAAGTCTACGCATCCGAAGTCGCGGGCAACAGCTAGTGAGTTCATAAACGCTTTTGAATATGTCAGACGATCTGTCTATTAAGAACTTATCCAGAAGTAGTGAAACAGGCCCTAAAGTAGTATTTTTTAAATTTAATAAATCTGTCATTTATATCTTTTTATTAACCTATTACGTAGTCGTTACATAAAAAATCTGACACCAGGGCTCTATCCACATGAGATGATGTTTTTCGTTCCATTGTTGCGCAAAGGTCTCCCTCAAGCTTTTCCAGCTACTTCGTGGGCATCATCTTTTATTAAAGTTAATTCGATTGAAAAGATAATTAGTTTAGTTAAACTATGTTTTACAGAGAAGCCAGCAGTGCTGGATTAATTAGTGAATGTTTCAGTTTAAACCCTGTGTACAGAGCTGTTTTAATTAATTAGAGCATACGATACGTTACCGAGAAATACTCGTGATAGCCAAGTTACGCTTCATATGGATTCATTTAAATGTGCAAACTTCAAGCAGACCGAAATAGGACGTCTTATCTTTTAAATGTGAAGTTAAGCATACTACACAACCGCACACAGAATATCTGAACTATGGCTTCTTAATATGGGACCACAATTTTATTGTATGTATTTTATTATTAACGTAGAGTAAAGTGGACGGAAAAATAGCGCTGCTTGCTGTCAGTTGCACTGACTGCAGGGTCTGCAGGCAGCTTAGCCGAGTCCCATCCTATTGTCAGCAATTCTGTTCATCTGATCTTGTTGTTTTAATTCATATGCTTTTCCATTTCTTTATGTAACATTTTTTCTTTTCTTTAAGAACACACACATACATACATAAACTCACGAGCATAATTGGTTTGTCAGAAACATTGCGACATCTATCAACTATCTGTTTAAGAATGTAGTTCTAATTTCTTTTTTTAAATGAAGTCAAGTATAGCAATAAAACACTTTTTGTTATCATGTGGCACGTTGCGGAGAGCTATGGAAACAGATTTTTGAGGTCCAGGTTCGAATCCGCACGGACGATGTCTCATGTAGGTACCGATGAGTTTTTCTATCTTATACAACGTGTTAATGAATTTACGCAAAACTAGAAAGTAGTTTGTTTAGAATCGAGGGCAGAATCGAATTATCATGGTTACAACATAGGTAATTTTTTTCAAAATTTTAAATAATTTTTTATAAAAGTTTTAAATTTTCTGAACCTACAACCACACTCACCCTACTAACTACCAAAACAAGGTTCTTAAAATGTATTCATGAGTATGTTAGCGCTTTCATTAATTACTGAAATGATAACAAATCATTTTAACCTCAAAACTTAAAATGCGAATAACTTTAAATTTTAACTATCAAAATAATGAAATTATTGTTTCAATCTAATTATTTTGTTATAAATCAGTTGGGGTGTATGAGGTTTTGCGCTAATTTATTAACACGCTGTATACCGACTGTTCTCAAACGGTGAAGGAAAACATCTTGAGGAAACCTGCATACGCTGAAGAAGAAATTCCGATGCGTACTTTATGTGAAATCTACCATTCCGCATTGGGCACGCGTGGTGCCTAACGCCCATACACCCTCCCTTAGGGTAAGCCTGCAATGGGACGTATACAGGGACCAGGTTGTAAGGGTAAGTATAACATTACTCTACCAATCAAACTGAACAACTTTTGACTACGGGAGCTTTTACTCTGTACAGGCTGTGATGATGATTTTTTTATTGTCTTATAACGTTCCTAGTGAATCGGGGCTGGGCAGTCCAGCGCGGACATCAGAGGAGCTGTTGACCCCGCAGAGCCCGCCGCCCGCCACCCGCGCCCACGCGCCCAAGCTCTCCGCCCCCGGCACTCCGCGAGCGTCCGCCCCCGACACTCCCAGAGCGTCCGCCCCGGCGCCTGCGCCGCCGCCGCGGGTCGCCGCCGCGCCGGCGCACGAGTCCACCTCCCCGCCGCTCTGCACCAGCCCGCTCGCTAAGGAGCACCTACCTACACACGACTCCATAGCGAGATTTAAGACGTGAGTAAATTTAACTTATTCCAAAAGCGCGCTGCATACAAACGAAGTTTTGTCCTAGTTTAAATATTAACCAATCAAAGACAATGCAATTTTTTGACACGATCTAGAAAGCAATATTTGTCCTTTACATTTGTTAAATTTCCGTTAAAATATATTATAGTTTCTATGTTTATGAATTTAAGATTTATATGGAAACATTTTGAGCTACGATAACTTTGAAACTATAGGATATTTAAACAGAAATCTGACAAATGTAAAGCTCAAATATTGGTTTCTAGAAAGGGTCTAAAAAATTTTATTGGCTTTAATTTATTAAATCCAAAATATAATCAAACTTCATTTGTATGGAGCGCGCCAACGGTTTGTTGTGTTTGTGATAACTTTAGCTGTATGTAGGTTGTTACCTACATACAGCTAAAGTTCACCTTTTGAGTTCATGTCAAGTCGAGTCGAGTTTGACTTTGGCAATATTGTTTTCGACTAATTTACTGCACCGTTGATTATTGCAGCGTAATATTATTTCTTATAATCTAAACTATTATAAAACTGTAAGAGAAAGTGTGTCTGTACATTGAAGATATTTCAAAAAAAAAGATTACGATATGGTTTTTAGGTGTCCCTGACTCCATTACCTGACCTGACCTGACATGACCTGACCTGACCTGACCTTTTTTAGAATTTTTGTCCGTCCGTTTGTGTGTTTGTTTGTTTGATCGAGCATCACGCAAAAACTACTGAACCGATTTTGATGAAACTTTTTTTGTTTGATCGCTTATGATCTGACTTAAAATTTGGTATATAATTTGTGCGGACGAAGTCGCGGATTAACTCTAGTGATTAAATAAAGTGTCACATTAACGATGCAAAGTCATGATCTTAAAATTTTTCCACCGTGTAAAAGTTCACGGTCATTAAATATCTGATAAGGCCTACAAACTTAAGTTTTAGTCGTTCTTGAAACAACTCCAAATATGGCTTGCACCAAAAAGTATTTAGGCTTTAACATGTTGCTGTCACTGTCACCAGTATGGGCAGTAAGTATAAGAGATAGAGCGATCACCTTCTTGGTGCAAGCCAGCCTTAAGGTGGACTTCCGATGCTAGCGGCCGACGCGTCTGACGCGCGCGGCTCGCGGCCGACGGCCGATGCGGCCATACTAGTTACTATGAAAACGTATGGCGCCGCTTCCGATGCCAGCGACTGACGCGCGCGTCAGACGCGCGCGGCCGATGTCTATCGCATCGGCCGCGGCCGCGCGCGGCTATGCTCTGACGTCACGCGGAACAAGAATGTTTGCCAGAAATATTACGAAGTTTTTACCGAAAATTTGCTTAATTTTTACTATTTTATTTGTATTTTATTATCTGCAAGGTTGCTCATCCACGTAGCGATAACACCATCTATCGAGCCACTTGAAACTACTTTTTCTTTTTTCGGAAAATCTCTTGCCTACATAATTATTCGCTAGAAAGCGATCCATGTAGGTACAGGTTAAAAAGCCAAGGGTCTCATTACTCCCAAAAATGTATTTTATCATAAACCCTATAAAAAAAATGCATTCGTATATTCTCTAAGCCTATCAATCTGTCAATCCATCAAATATTCTTTATTAAAATATGTATTGTTTTTTTTTGTTTGTGTTTTTATGTTTTTGTTTAAACACCAAAACATAAAACATACCCTAAATTTTGGGGAAAATACCCTAAAGTGATAACACTCTGCACAATAGGCACGCGTCAGTCGCTGACATCGGAAGTGAGGTCTGTCGTCGGCCGCGCGCGTCTGACGCGAGGTTCTGTCATATTTGACAGAACCTCGCGTCAGACGCGCGCGTTAGTCGCATCGGCCGCTGGCATCGGAAGTCCACCTTTAGTTTAAGACAGTATAACAGCTAGGTATATTGTGGGTAAGATTTAATTGCACCGAAATTAGGTCATGTATTTCGTTAAACTTAAACTTGTTTATTATCTTTGGAGTTATATTATTTGACCGTAGGCTTTATTTGTATCTAGTACCTTAATAAGACTTTCTGAAACCTTCAGTACAAACCTACTAGAAACTAATATTAGAGAGTGCACCCTTTCTAACTTTGAAGAGTGATAGATAACACAATTATATGTAATACCTAATTACCTACCTAATTATTTCTACTGTGTGAATTATCTGTTGTTAGGTTTACTACACACGTATGAGTACTAACCGCACGACGCACGATTGTATCAAGTCTAACATCTGCACTCTATCTCTTCTCTCTTCTATTGCATGCAGCATTCATGAAAGACTGTTTGGACTTGATCAAGAAGTGTTTGGCTATAGGTGAGATCCACTTTCATTAGTATGGTAGTTTTGTAGACATACTTAGCAATAACATTCGATAGAAATATGACTTCTTCTTTGCTCGTATAACTTCTGTAGTACCTACTTACCAAAGTGTTCACATTGATAAAATAATCATTCCACCGAAAAATATTGTAAGGTAAAAGTTTCTTATTTGTTGCAGAAACTTGCTAGAAAAGACATCGGATACTCTTCTAAAAGCAGCTAAAGTTGGAGATTTGAAAATGGTAAGATAAAATATTATTCCAGTTTCCAATACATTAAGATATTTGACTCTGCTCTCAAGTTGAGTAGTTTCAATAGATTACTTTAGGTACTCGAAACAAATTATTGTTTCTCTTTTTTGCTCTATGTAGGTAGGTAATTTAGGTATAAAAACACTAAAGATTGTAAAAAAAATACTAACAAGTGACGTCTCGTCATCATTTCATTATTATAGTTCATCCTGTTATTAAAAATATTATTCAAGCTAAATACAACTAAAAAGGTTCCGTACCCAAAGGATGAAAACGGGACCCTATTATTAAGCTTATGTTGTCCGTCCGTCCGTCTGTCCGTCTCTCCGTCTGTCCGTCTGTCCTACCTATTTAGGGCTGTAACTTTTGAACCGTAAAAGCTAGACAGTTGAAATTTTGCCAGATTATGCGTTATTACGATGGATTTGTTAACAAATAATAAAAATTTCAAAAAGTTAAAAATTAAGGGGGGTTCTCAACAAGAAACTAGTTTTTATCAACGTTTTTTCTTCACGCTCTATCGTAAAAACGGTAATACATACAAGGGTCAAACTAAGTGTGATCATAGAGCAAACTCTACAGAATAAGAACAAATACAAAAAATCAGCCAAGTGTGAGTCGGTCTTGCGCTAAAGGTCCCGGACAAAAAAAGATTTTTTTTTTCTAAGTAATAATGTTGTGTTCTGTGGTGGTGTGGGTACGGAACCCTCGGTGTGCGAGTAGCCCGACTCGCACTTGACCGGTTTTATTTTACTAAGGTAAAACTAAAAAATACATTATATTTAGACAAATACTGTAGGGGCTTTCCGTGGTTCACGTAGGCCTCGTAGTTGAGTTGTAGGGATGATGCAGAAGTTGAAGATAAAGACACCGTAACTAGTTGACGTAGTTTATTGTCAAAAGTAAGTTAGTTCGGTTGCCTGAGCCGCTTAGTTGAATGTTGTAAAACTTGTTCCATACAAATACCATATTCTGAATGCCATACATTTCACGCAGATGAAAGAGTTGCACACCGCCGGATATTCCCTTCTATCAATCGATGCAACCGGGCAGACGGCCTTACACATCGCCGCACGATACGGCAACAAGGATATAATAAAGTACCTGATAGCGAGTGCGCCGACCGCCATCCTGAACATGCGGGACAACGAGCGCGGGCAGACGGCGCTGCACAAGGCGGCCGCGCACAAGCGCCGCGCCATCTGCTGCATGCTGGTCGCGGGCGGCGCCTCGCTGACCCGCCAGGACCACGCCGGCCTCACGCCGAGGCACCTCGCCCTGCGCGCTGAAGATCATGATCTAGCTGCTTATTTAGAAAGTAAGTTGATTGCGAACATCTCTTAACGCACAGTTTCGTAGCCGACCGCACGCAGCAGCAGCAGGTGACGTTGTCGTTGTGGCATGATTTGAAACTCGATTGCAGACCGCAGCAGCAGACGGCAGCGCCGTATTCCTTTGTTAACTATCATCATCATCATCATCAGCCTATCAACGTCCACTGCTGAACATAGGCCAATCCCAAGGCGCGCCAGAAAACTCTGTCCTCGGCCTTCCTCCTCCACATTCCTTTGTTAACTATATCGGTACTGAAATAAGTACATCGCACCCTCCGCGCCCGCCCATCGTAATGTGAATAGAGCATGAGACTACTGATCTGCAGTCAGGCGACAGTGTCGTCGTACCGCAGTTTCGCTAGCACGCAGGGTATTCATAGAAATACATAGAAACCAGTAGTGTCGTAGCGACACGTCGTCTGCTACTGCGTGCGGTCGACTATACCAACTTGTACCTTTCTTGGTTACGCAGTGCGTCTGATCCTTAGACTAATTATATCGGGACGCGTAACCACGTGTCATTCTACTAACAAACTTTCTGCCACTTTTTGCGGGGGGCGAGGTAACATGTTATCCGCAACTTTGGATTTTATTCCCTATGACTTTAGATTCTAATTTTGAATGTTCAAAATCATGAAAAGTAGTCTCGTGTAAACCCCAAACGTTCTAAGTTCAAAATTATTGTTTCGCTATTATAGGCTGTCTCGTTTAGTGATAAGGTATAAAATTGGGTGTAAATGCGCTAGATTAATTGATCTAATACCGTGGCAGAGGGGAAATGCTACCGCAAGGCCAGTCCGGATATAATTAGTCTAAGGTCTGATCCGAATCCGAGAAAACTCGGATCGTTGAAAAAAGTAGGTATAGATTTTGACAGTCACATTAATGATTCTCTCTCGGATAGTATGTCCGTCCGCATTTGTCCTTAGATAATGAATAATATCCATACGTTCTGTATAAGAGGTCCATGTCCGTACGTAAATAAATACGAGTATATCCATATGCGATAAATATCCATAGATTTCTTGACTGGCCATGATTTTTCGGATTCGGATCGAACGCAATGCGTAAGCGCTCTAACAGTTTACAGATATAATGAAATGACCAATCATTTTCATCTAATAATTAAACCAAAATAAAACATAATTTAATTACTCCCCCACGGCAAAATCTACAAACCGTTTATTCAGTTTTACCTAGTAGGTACTCGTAATGTGAACGATTTTTCTGTTCCCACAGTAACCAAAATCTACTATTCTCTCTCTAATATTAATATTTTGAATGAATGATGTTTTTTATTACCTATCTGCATACTCGTTTTAATAAACGAAAAGATTTCAGTTATCCATTTGTTTATACTTTGCATCCTGCCTCTGTCAAAGATCTAAAGCTAATTACATCGTGAACAAGGTAATAAATATTCCAGTAGGAGACTTACAAAGTACCGTGAAGTTTAGAATTCGAGTTTTATTATTGAAACGAGGTTCTTTTCAGGTCAAGAGCATTTCCAATTAGTGTCAGAAGAATTAGAAACCGCTGTTTGAGGAAGAAGTCTATAGAAGTGGGTGAGAAGAAATGTTCCGGTACAACCAACGGAGTACAAAAAAGTGATACACAATATTATCGTTATCGTCGTGTTAGTAAGAAACATTATGAGTACATTTATAATATACAGTATACTCTAACACCAAAGTGATATTCCGATCTTGTGGCATAGGATTAATCAATGTTTCACTATTCAACTATTTCCAATGAAAGAGTTTAATGTTATATTTTAATTTTGTAAGAATATAATGTATTTAATGAGAGTAATTTATTATTGTTTTAAATTAAGGTGTTATTGTGTTACAGACATCCAATATAATAATAGGTACATAAATAGGAGAATATTTAATTTAATTTAATTTCTTTATTGGAAAACCAACAGTGTTACATGATAATTTTAACATAGTAATATTCAACTTAAAATATGACCAATTACAGGTTTCCTCATTAAATCTAAAAGTTTAATGTATCTATCGACTATCGTGCGGTTCAGTGTAAATAAAGTATATTATAGTCACTTGTAAGTAAGTATAAATAAATAGTAAGTAGGTACTTAAGTATTTGTCTGTTGTGAGGTATATTATTGTGTGTGTGTGTGTGTGTGTGTGTGTGTGTGTGTGTGTGTGTGTGTGTGTGTGTGTGTTTGTGTGTGTGTGGTGTGTGTGGGGGGGATGGGAGGGGGGATATATATATAGTTGAGCGGGGCAACTCCGTTAGCAGGGCAACCACGCCGCCCCGCTCGACTATATTTAATTTAATTTTATTGTCTTGCATTTATACATCAAACTTTTTCAATATTTGGTTTTTAAAGCGTTGTCTCGAGCAGCTAAATGGGTCGACGTCTAGGTGAAAGGTTTCATTATATGTATTGGTTATCCTTGTGATCACGGAGTTTTGCCCGTAGGTTGTACGACGGAACGGAACATGGAACAGTTTAGTGTGCCTTGTGCGGCGGCGGACGGGTGTTCGGTATCCAACCTCGCCAACAAGAGCTGGGCAGTCTAATCGTCCTGTCACAATATCGTGTAGTAGCATCATGTCAGAAACCGTTCGCCGTTTAGTAAGGGGAGATAATTTATAATGTTTACAGCCACTCTCGTAATCCTCAAAATATCTTCGGCTCTTATAATTTAAGTGCTTAATAAATTTTGATTGAATACGTTCAATTTGTTGATCATATATAGTGAAATGTGGAGACCAAATGCAGCTAGCGTATTCAAGGGTACTACGCACATATGCGTTATAAACCACTTTGAGACAGTTCAGGTCCGAGAATGGTTTGCATACACGCATAACAAAACCTAAGTTTTTATAGGCCTTATCGGTTATGACATCTACGTGCTTCTTCATGGTCATCTTTTTGTCTAAGTATACGCCTAAGTCGCGTACCACATCTACTTTCTTAATAGGCACACCCTGGATGACGTACGGAAACTCCAGATTATTTATTTTACGAGAGAATGAGATCAGTTCACATTTATCAACATTTACTTTTATTCTATTTATAGTGTAATAATCAGAGAGGCGGTTTAGGTCGTCCTGAAGTTTTCGGCAATCATCCAGGTCGCCCACGTCTAAAAATATTTTGGTATCATCAGCATACATTAAGAACTTGGAATGTCTGAAGCAATCGTAGATGTCATAAAGATAGACGTTGTAGAAAAGTGGCCCGAGGTGAGAGCCCTGCGGCACACCTGATGATATTCCAACAAAATCCGACCGAAATCCACCAACCACAACTGCCTGAGACCTATTTGAAAGATATGACTCCACCCATCTTAACAGATCGCCATGAATTCCCAGGTGTTCCAGTTTTCTTAGCAGGATAATGTGATCCACACGATCGAACGCCTTTTCGAAGTCCGTGTATACCGTCTATTCTAGTTTCCAACCTTTATAAAAACGGTCCTAGAGGTATTTGAGGGCAAATTTAAATTTAAGGAACTCAAAGGATTTTTTTTTCATTGTAGCTCCAATTTTTCGACATAAGTAAGTAATTCATATTTCTTTACAACAGTCCAATTAAGAAAATAATTCCCTAAAATGTATTTAGGATAACATTTATTTATTACCACAAAGTTAAAGTCGTAAACAAACGTTTAGGTGTATTCCCTGTAGATACGGTTACAAACAGAGATTGCGACAAAGGCTCTTTGTAAAATATTTTATACTTTTGTGTCGCAAAATACAAGGAAACTGGTACTACTCCAATATCGAGTACATATCAAATACACTATATTTGACACACGTAGACATCATTGTTATGTGCCTTCAAACTTCAAACATTAAAAAAAAAACCTTTCCTAGCAGTGTTATGTTTCGAAACAAGGAAAATGCTGTAGTTGCTAGTTGCTACCATGGAGCGTGTAATTTATCCATGGTTGTTACCATCGAATGTACATAATTAATGTACCTACAAGCAATGACATTAGTAAACAAGAATGGACAGGCCTTACGCGAACATATTTTCAAACCAGAAAAATGAGGCAAAACAATTGACTGTTTTACTTCGAAAATGTACTGAGATGACAGACCAAGTACCCTAATTTAATTTGTATTGAAGTGCCCTAGTTTTGCGTGCTTCAACTAAAAGCTTTTTGGGCCTATCCATTCATTTTACTTTGATCTAAGCCTACAAGATGGTAAAAAATCGTGGTCTAAAAGTTATGTGTGTCTATTTCATGACAATTTGACCGACCGGAAACCAACTGCCAACTTGTTAAAATAAAGAGAGTATTGAAAGACAAAAAATCCCTTTCTCTTTTAAGTGTAACATTGTATTCGAATGTCTCGCTTTTATGTCAAGTCACATGAGTATTTCACAGGGTATAAAAGAAAAGATTCTATTTCTATAGTTGCTACCGACATCTTAGACAAGAGACGTCAGTTACGTAATGATAACATACAACATAACTAACCACATTTAACCACCACCACCACCTAACTACATTTTCTTTGTGCGATCCCCTTCCATTGATGTCGTAGCATTTACGAAAGAAAAATCATTCTGGACCTTATTAGTTCTGAGGAAATAAGTAGTGTAATCTTTGCAATCAATGTTTTACGAAGCCCGACCTAATTAATTACATAATTTATAATGATTATTACTGTATAAAATTCCGATACCGTAAAACTATGCCACTATAGTCCTAGGTACGGTCCAATTTCCCTGTCATTCCTACCTAATTGCTGCACATAATGTCATGTAACAATTTTTAAAACCCCTATCGTAAACAACGAGAATGTGAACAGAAATTTTCAGATGGCTACAGGTAACTGAGTTAGTGACAGGAAATTGGACAAATACTTGCGCCCAGGACTATAGTAGTACGATTTCACGGAACCTATTAAAATAGTTTGAATTGAAAGCATAATTAAGGGACCTTATCACACGTTAGTATTATGTGAAAGTATGTAAAACATACAACATGATCGTGTGTTCTGGATGGACGTATGAATGACTTTCCTGTAATTATAACGTTACTCTTGTATAAGTGATCGTTTCTCTTGCGAGTTTTTAAGTCTAAAATTTGTTTCATAATGTTAAACACATAATTATTGTTGTTATCGTATGTTATTCGTGAAACAGGCCTTATTACTTAAAAGTACATTGTGTTGTTGTATTTCAAGGTAGGATTGTAAAACTATTACTAGTACTATCCTTGGCAATAATTGTTAACTTCTAAGACTAAAATTTGTATTGCTATATGTTAATTTGTATGATGCTGATATAATCGGTGTTGTCATATTATGATCTCAGGCTCTGGTTAGTTTTTTAACAATGTATTACTATGTTTATTTATGCCAGTTTTAACGATACTAAAAAACGTCCTAATTAGTAAGTAGTTGAAGATTTTAGCTTGCGTGTTTGGAATACTTTGTATGTACTTTGCTTTCAAATTCTAAATGCTCGTTTCGTTGCTTGATTCCATTTTCTACGTGTGGTTCTATATAGGGAAAAACTTTGCAAAGGTTAAACGACATAAGTTGGTATTAAATTGAGACGGAACAACTCTATGAGAGCGATAACAAATTTTACAAATTTCTTTCATAAAATATATCAGTTCATTATGCTCAATAGAAATCTTTAGACAAAACCAAAAAGTGGAAGTTGGACACGTTAAGTGTTAATTTTAAATTTAATGCACTTACCTAATTGTAATTTGAACAATGGAAGTAATTACTTCTGCGCACTCGTCAAAATATTTACCTCCATTGTTCAGACAGTATTTCAGCAGCGCGTCTAGAAAGCCACTAGGCAGCCTGGACACAGATTATTTAATAGTTACTGCCTGGACACGAGTAGGTAAACTAAAAGCAAACAAAGTCTGTCCACTGATTTTGCAATGTGCGGTAATTGAGTGCCCCATCTTCCTCCTTTCGTTTCATCTGAAGGCGCATTCTTGTCGCGTCGCAGTTGTCGATTACGTCTCTTTTCCGCAAATATTTTAAAGCACAGCAAATTATTTTCCGAAATTTTAGTTGCTAGAAGTTGTTAAAATTTATTTAAACCACTGACAAGAGATAGTAGGTTTTTGGAACTTAGATAACACTAAAAGTTCTCAACTAAGTATATACCTTCTCGTAATAAAGAGCTCTCTCTCCAAGGGTCTTTTCTTGCTCTATTATAATTCGTAGAGTTTCGCTCTTCTACCAACTTTTATGACGATTAAGTTCATTTGGAGTTCTCGTCGGAATAATTTGCGGGACTTGTAAAAGTTAGTGTCGTTAGTTATTTATTATTATGACTGTAATGCCAATACCTCTACGTGTAGATGTACCTAGTATAGTGTTTAACGAATTTACTCGTACTACTCGCTAACAAGCGAACAATGAAAGACAAAGCTGTGAGAATTTTGGTCATAATGTAAAAAGTAAGTTCATTTTATCGTAAGCGAGAACGATTGTACACCATAACACGCTGTTTTGTGGGTTTCCTTTTTGTGATTGTAGATAGTCATTTTAATATTTATATGATTCAATAGTTAATAAAAATGTCTTAGAATATACTGCAGGGCTAGTATAAGACCTGCCGTATAGCGAGTAAGTAGTGACAAAGTAAGAGGCATATCTCGAATTGCTTCGCTTTGTCGCGGGCAGTGTGACTTATTTATGACCCTTGTCTGTGTCCCTTCACGTTAAGAAAACACTCTGCAATCGATTTGTCATAACGAATTTTTATATAGATATTTTATTCTATTGAAAGGATAAAATAAAGTAGGACGTGTACTTACTGAAATGTAGGTAATTGTAGACTTTATCTTTTAAATTACTTCCGACTACAGCATCGTGAATTAAACTTACACTTATACCAAAGTATATATACTTTGCTTATACCACAATTTTTTAATTACTACATAAATATTAAGGCTGTATTCTTCTTCTTGTTATCGTGTGGGCAGCAAGCCCTGGTGCCCTGATTCTGGGTGTATTTAGAATTTTAGATAATGAAACTAAACAAGAATCTCTAAGGAACATGGGTCGGAAAATTGATTGTCCATTTTGATCGCTCGATCAATTTTCTCTGGGGTGTCCAAAAATTTTCTCCTTTTTCGACCTTGTTTCTTAGAATAATTTGTTTAGTTTCATTATACATTTCTACAGTAATAAAAAAAAATTGGTGTATTAGACATTATTTAAGAGTACTACATGGTCCACAAGCATTTATCTATCTACTGTAATGTAAAAAATAATGGAAATTATTGTAAAGAAGAGAGTTGAGAATTTCAAAATTACTATGGAGATATGCATTTTTTTACTGTTTATTTGACTTTCAAAAATCGCACTCCTGAAGTATGATTTTTAAAGTCAAATCAGTAGTAGAAAAATGCATATCTCCATAGTATAATATTGACATTTTCAACTGCTGAGCTCAGCGAATGAGTTTCAAAAATCGCCCTCCTGGAACACAAAGATTGTTCAAAAAGGCGCGTCTGTATCTACAGAGTGAAATTGAAAAAGAAAATCAGCTGTTCCCATGTTGTTACACACTAAACTGCAATGTCCACTCGACTCATCTGTGAAACAGCTGTTTTTTATTTTGTTCCGTCTGTTTGCTCCCATAGTAAAGATGTTCAGTTTGATGTGTTGATTCTTATAGTTTAAAAGGATGCCAATGATTTCCATTTCACTCTATATAATATCGATGTTGTTTCAGTAAAATAGAAAGAACATACACACTTATGCCAACTTAATGTTAACATAATTATTATTACTTCTAGATACTTCGAACGATATTATACTATAAATAGTCTTTGTACATACTGTATTGGAGGCCTTCATTCGTGTAGAGTATTAATATTAATATTTCTTACATTAGTACTATACTTCGCGACCAAATTCTATTTTAAAAATAACATTTTGAATGTGAATGAATATCACTAGGTAAATATAAATTCAAGCACTGATTTGTGATTAAAATGCTTTGTAATATATTTGGTAGTGGCAAAGGTAGTGCTATGTCCATGACCTATTTATTTATTTTTACCACATCCTACTGTACATTGCCTTTTACACAAATGTGCGGTTTACGTGCATAAGTATATATTTTTTATCAAATCACTTTGACCTTTGTATCTATTCTATCTATCCTCAAATAATGCTAAGAAAATAAATAAGTATTTACCTACTAAATTGATGCATATCCGAACAAATTTAAAATTGACCAAACAGTTTTTAAAAATGCTCTCATAATTTAGTGTGGCGAACTTATGATCAATATAACGTGTTAATTAGAACATTAGGTACCTTTGTAATAGATATCAAGATTTCTTACAAAATCTTGTTTTTTAAAAGTACCCTGTTGAAGTTGACTTCTTTTTTTTTAACCTGGGAAAGTAACGGTCGTAGTGTTTATGTCCGTTACAGATGCCAATTTGCTCTCGTTCTTTCCATTTGTTTTCTTTCTCACTTCTGTTTTCTTATTATTTATTTTACTTCTTAGTTTATCTATCCATTAGTTTTCTGCATATTATGCTATCATCTGCATCCTGCGTATATATAAAAATGTAAGCATAACTATGTCACTAATAAAAAGCTAAACTAAAATTCCTAATTTTTCGACGAGTTTTGACGAAACTTATGAATTATGTCAAAAGTACCTAACGTCAAAACTGGTGCACTCAGATAGGTATTCGATTGAGAGCACATTTGGTTCTGCCATTTTTGGAGAATTTATCCTTTTTTATTAGTGATTATAGAAGCAGAATAAATTTCGACATCAAAGAAGGTAGGTAGTGAATATTTGCTACTTGCTGTTCTTATATAAAGTTGCATCTGAGACTAGGAACACGCGTGCCGAAATTAGGTGTGCAATACTTTTTTTTAATTTCACCTACATATTGAACACGTTCCACCATTCCTTTTGATTTGTTATTCCTTAGATTTCGTTGATTTTTTTTTTTAATTTTTTCGGTATCTTTTATTTAAAACAAAATTAAATAATCCCTTAATATCTTGCTAAATACCTACCTAATATAAAATTTTGTACTAACAAGTCTTCGAAATACACATTGTTTATTATTGTTTTAATATAATAATAAACTTTATGTTAATTTAACGCAAACAAAGAGCTTATAATTATCACAGGTCTAAATTCACACTAGTATAATTGTATTTACGGATTTGAAGTTAAATATTGTTCTCACATTCATTGTTATGTCAATTTTAAATTAAATTAAACCGTACACCTACAGTTTAATACAGTTCTACAGAAAATATCACGCTGATAATAATAAATGTGAATATATAATACCTATTGCTTTTGTACCTACTGTTTTTATATACAGGGTTTAAACTAAAATGCGTCTCATAATTATTTTAGCGCTTCAGACATAGATATATTCTGTAGTTATAATATATCTATGGCTTCAGACCAAACAGAATAATTTTCACCATAGAGCCAAGCCAACATAGAAATCAAGAAAAAGTTTTGTGTTCTTCATAGAAAACTTTCATTGGCTATATACCATCCCAAAGTTGGAAATCAGACTTTTCTTAAGATTCCCCGTACTGAAAATTATTCATTTTGATGGTTTTAAACACCTCTAAAATAAGTAACGCATTTATGTTTACACCCGGTATTATAAATCTTCTGTCTCGATAATATGCGATGGTGATCGATTAGTGTGACGTTCCTGATAATACTAAATCTAAATCGAGGTTAAAATTTCTTAAGATTAGTGTTTATAATTCTTTTAATCTGCGCCCATACTACATATACCTACCTATATGTATTGTATGTCGAAAATAATAGAACTGCTGTTTAAATCACCAATCGGAACATTTTTTTACAAAATATCTTATACTTGATTACAAAATATCTTGTATTTGAGATAACAAATTGAATTAACCGATATAAAATTATATATCCGGATCCCGAGTCTCTTGCAATGTTGACATTTAGGAGATCAGAAGTGATATTTTTTTATCTCATACTTATTCCTGTACGAATGATGCATAAACTCCATAGTTATTTTGACATCTCCGTACACGAATTAGGATTAGTGAGATTCAAAAATAGCACTCTTGATTCGTCTAGCATTGGTATTTGCACCATCCATCACTTGAAAACCAGCTTTTCTGTTGTTTACCTATCGACTCCAAATTTATTGCATATCTTACTATCATTATTATAATCTTTCAAATCTTATAAGAATACCTCAATCTTAGCTGAATCAATTAAACACGTAGAACTATTTAATTTTAATACCTACCTTACCTGTATGCCAAATATTTTATATTTACGTATATTTAACCTACAAGGTAGAAAAACTTATCTAAGGGACTGTTTCACCACTCCTGCATCGACAGATTGTTTGAAATATCTTTCATACAATATACGACATACGATCTGTCTGATAAACTATTGAGAACTTATCCAGAAGTGGTGAAACAGGCCTACCAATCAATGATTCTAGCTAATTTGATTAAATTTTATTTTAAAAACCACTATACTAAATCTGACGACAGTGGACCGTTTTGACTTGAGCATTTTATATCGAAAATAATGACTTTTTTCTAGTGATAAGATGAATGAAATAATTCCCAACCCATTTTACTACTGAACTTGAAGTAGTCAGTAGGAAGGGGTTAATATTTGTGAGATATAATGTCAAAATTCATCAAACTTAGTACCTAGTTCAAATCTGTATGCGTGAAGTGAAATTTATAGTACCCACTCCAGTAGCGATATAAAGCCATGTTTACACGGGTAAGGTATACAGTACTGTTTTGTAGCCTGGTATTATTCTAATGTGCCAGGCTACAAAACCGTTATTATACCTTTAAAATGCGTACCCTAAAACCCACGTGATTTAAATATGCAAATAAATATTTCGTTATCCACTAAACTAACGTCATGACAGAAATAAGATAACATATTAGTTTATATGGATAATATACCTACAGGGTCATATATATGCTGACAGTTTTTGGTGATCAGACCATGAAACTGAACAACTCTGTCCATGGGACCAACATCGAATTCGCGAAAAAAGAATCTGCTGTCTCATACATATTAGTCGAGTAGGATTGCAGTTTTAAATGGAACAGCTGATTTGTTTTTCGCGATTTCGATATTGGTCCCGTAGACAAAGTTGTTCAGTTTGATGGTCTTATCATTCCCAAACTGTCAGCATGTTAAGAAGGACCCTATAATATACCTATTATAACAGACTCGCATTATGCCTATGTTGATGTTGAAATTTAATGCAATATTATAATAGTGTTATGGTTTTTGTAAGGAATGTACCTCGTTAGTTTACGTTATAATTATTTATTATTATGATTTTATTAAGGGATATACTTATCAATTAATAAAATTATTGGAAAACCTGAGATGATTACTGTACTCCAGGCGGCTTAGATAATGATCGATAATTAATATAGAAACATTAATTAATAATGTAATTTAAAATTTTGATTAAATTATTATCTTTGAACATTAATCTTGAGATAAAAAATTTTGAATATTGAATTTATTAACTAATGTGAAAATATTAATACCTAGTATTTTGAGAGCACTCATTTCATTGTAAGTACATACTTATTTTTGCACTCAGTAAAGTCACTATTTTAAATAAAGTTATTGAAATTTAAAATGAAGTCCACTGAAAGAACAATAAATAAGTACGACTTAATGTTGCGTTTCATTTTATGTCTTTATTATACGTATTTGTTTTATGTTCGCAGTTTGTAGAGAAAAATTGTCGGACATACAAATTCATAGCCATGATAAAATTGCGATCCCAACAATAATATTGACATGGAATATGCATGGAATAAAGCAAATATAAAATGTTTTTCTTTCCTAGTTCAACATCCTGCTGAGCACCGAAATTGTGTGGAAAAGAAAAAAAAAGGAAATTTTTTATTCATTCAGCAATCCATCCATGGGCTGACATAACCTTAGGGTTAAAAGCTCCAATTAAAATGAAAATAAAACAGAATAACAAAAAAAAAACATCGATCACAGCCTAGGACGATATCACAGCCATTGATCAGTCCGTCTTCGGACATTCGGCATTGGGATATTTAGTATGGAAGGCAGCAGCCAGCTGTCGCACCTTGAAACCTTTATTTTGATTAATTGATCAAATCACTCGATTGATTAAAAATATTTCAGAGTTATTTCATGTCAAAGATTTATTCATTAGAATTTAGTTTCCAAAAATCTTATCATTATAACCAGCGGGCGATGCCAAGGCGATGCTACGTATTATTGCATATTTTGATCATCTGAAGTATCCTCTAACAATACAGGGTGTTACCAAAGTAAAAATTAAAATTTTTTTTTTTTTTTTTTTTTTTTTACTATCGATGGGTTTGCTCTTGACCTCAAAATGTAAGTAATTTAATTTAATTTTTAAAGTTTAAAATCCCGGATCCCTTAAAAGTTTAAAATTTGTATTTAAAAAATCTGCTGTCCCATGCATTTAGCTCGAGTAGATTATTTTGTAGTTTAGAATGAAACATTCGATTTTTTTCGTGATTTCGGTAGTATGGTCTTATAGTGGAAGTTTTTCAGATTGATGGTCTAAAGCTTAGACCATCAATCTAGACAATTTAGACTCTAAGCCACCACCCTTAAATGTTTATTTGTATTTTTGTAACACCTTGTAAAAAATAGGTTTCAAACTGCAGCACTTCTTTTGTGAAAATTCAAGGAGGCTCGAAGGACCTTAGCAAGCAGCTTAATCTTCAAACCCCTTGTATCTTCTTTCAACGGCGTGTTTCCTGTTCATTTACAATTCAGGAGTGCGATATTTGAAACTCACTCTTTGAGCTCGTCAGTTGAAAATGTCAATATTACTATGGAGACGTGCATCTTTCTACTGCTGACTTGACATTAAAAAATCAAACTCTATTAGTGCGATTTTAGAAAGTCAAATTAGCAGTAGAAAGATGCGTATCTCCATACATTTTCAACTGCTGAGTCAACGTATGAGATTCAAAAATCGCACTCCAGAATATAACTAAATCGTACTTTTTCTTATACTAAACATCCCGTATATTACAGTATAAGAAAAAGTATGATTTAGTTAGACGCGTGGATTTACATTATTACCTGTAAGGTACACTTCAGTCAAAGAAAATATACACTACTTCAGTGGCACACACCAGTGGCAGTGGTAGTCATCACAATATTAAAGAGTTCTCAATAAAGATAGCCTGTATTAAAAAAAGCTTAGGCATTACCCGTGGTACACCCAATTTGGTTCACCCGGTTCACCCTCTACTCCAATAAACTACAAAAAAGTTTATGCAATACTTTTAAGTTTTTTTTAAGAAACGACCGCTTTCACATTTATTTCGATATTCTTAAAAGTGGAAACTTTAGAACATATAAAAGTATAGTCTAAGGCTTTTGTAGTTTATTGGATACTTAACACTTATTTTTGGCAAAAATTGTGTAAGTATATTTACTCACATAATTCACTTCAGCAACATGCGTCGTCATAACAAAGCCTGCTTCAGCAACATGCGTCGTAAAATTTCCTACAAAACTCCCTTCAGCAACATGCGTCGTCTTTATACAGAACCATTCAGCAACATGCCACGTCAAACATTACATTTTATATTACTTATTGAGAAACGGTTTATATTGTGACGAGGGCGCCATTGAACGGTAAAAGAAGCCTTATCAAACTAAACAACTTTCAAAATGGGATCAAAATCGAAACCGCGAAAAAACTGCTGTTTCTTAGTGCAATTTTGTTTGGCGATTTCCTATTTGGCCTCATAGTGAAACTTGTTTTGTCAGATGGTCTGATTATCCTCTTAATATACGTACATAAATGTATAACAATGTAATGATGATATACCTACCTACCTACTAAACTCATTAGAAATCTGTCTATCATGTGGCAGTAGCAAGATAGAAATTTGAAAGACATCCAATTTATTAGGGCAAAACTTCAAACTTGTGTTTAAATTGATATCTAATTGTAATGTAATTGACACTTAAAAGACAGCATTTCCTGAACAGCGAGATAATAATTAAAAAGGTTCCTGGAAACAATAAAATGGGACATACGAGACTATTTAAGTACTTTACTAAACACATCGCAACAATGGCTTAAACTTTTAACACCACTCTTTTTATTTTTTCTGTAGATACCTATAATAAACTGTTTCAACTGACCCGCTGAAAAATAAATAAATAAGTACTTATATCTAAATATTATTATCATCTTACCTATATCACGGCCTATCCTACTTAATATTATAAACGCGAAAGTTTGTAAGTATGGATGGATGGATGGATGTTTGTTCCGCTTTCACGCAAAAACTGCTGAACGGATTTTGTTGAAATTTGGCATACACATAGACCATGGCCTGGATTAACATATAGGGTACTTTTTATCTGGGTAACGCAGACGAAGTCACGGGCAACATCCTACTTAATATTATAAACGCGAAAGTTTGTAAGTATGGATAGATGGATGGATGTTTTTTCCGCTTTCACGTAAAAACTGCTAAACGGATTTAGATGAAATTTAGCATACAAATAGACCATGGCCTGGATTACCACATAGGGTACTTTTTATCCGGGTAACGCAGACGAAGTCGCGGGCAACAGCTAATATCCTTATATCGCCTGCATACAGGACACAGACAAGGATTACTTATGCCAAAAAAAAGGAATTCCATTTCCACGCAGACAAAAGCTAGCTAGCTATATGATATGTACGAACACGATGGCTGGGGTAGTAAGTATACGTTAGTATTATCGACATGGGTTGGATAAGGGATAAGTTAAGGGGCAAGGGTGGTGG
This sequence comes from Agonopterix subpropinquella, assembly GCA_922987775.1. Classification (NCBI taxonomy): domain Eukaryota; kingdom Metazoa; phylum Arthropoda; class Insecta; order Lepidoptera; family Depressariidae; genus Agonopterix; species Agonopterix subpropinquella. The sequence goes on from OV277702.1 coordinate 12,951,336, forward strand.
AACAAATATTTACCGTAGCTTCTACTTATGCACTCTTTATACATCTGTAGTTCATGTTAAAATAGAGATATTGCTCCCAGACGTAAAGACACTTGCTTTTGTAAGAGCGACAAGCGTTATCGCTGTCGTAAATGCATTGCAAAACCCTCCTCGTCGGTATGTTTTATAGGTAGTTAAGCTACACATAGGTACTTTGACAAAGGCCCAGAGCAAATTACTTTTAAACTGCACGTTATACTTAAGTAATATTTCTAATGTTATTTGCATAACAAGCTAAGTGGAAGAAAATTGGTTCATACAAGAAATATTATATTTAGTAACATTTTACAAAAACTATGACTCAGATATTTTAACTTACAATACTTTGCAAAGAAGAAAAAGAAAGCGTCCATTACCTATTCCTGGCGGTAAAAAGACAATAAAAGTTTGTAAATTATGTAAAATGTGGGTACAGAGGAGTAAGTTAGACTCGGGTCAGAAGAGAGAGACCCTTTCGGGTCGGACTGAAAGGTAAATCGCACCCCTTTACATCCCTAACCCGCACTAGCATTATTACAGAGAATATTTGCGATAAACGGTGTCAAATGTCCCTACATGTTGTGGTGTGGTCTGTAATATAATATATTGTAGATAAACACGTTGTGTTATTGAATCTTCATAATCATCATCATCATCATCTCAGCCGATGGACGTCCACTGCTGGACATAGGCCTCCCCAAGGATCGCCATAACGACCGGTCCTGCGCTGCCCTCATCCTACGGGTTCCTGCCACCTTCACCAGGGCGTCGGTCCACCTTGTGGGGGCCTACCCACGCAACGCTTTCCGGTACGTGGTAAATATACTAACATAGGTAATTTGTTCATTATCTAACTGAATTCTATTGGGTTAGGTTAACAGTAGGGATATCTACTCTACTGCTACAATCGTAGGTACTCTTTTTACCTACTACCTACTCTATTATATACCTCCCACCACTATCTACTGGAAAATACGTTTTCAATAATGTCTGGATTGTTTTCATTCTCTTTTAACCCCAACATTTCCATTTAACGTGTTCAATATGTATACCTATTGCTCATCCAGCTGTTTCATGGGCTAATTGGTTTCGTGTTCATTAAATAAGCCTAGCGCAGACTATAAACAATACTGAAATTATCAATACAGACACAAAACAGACTTTGTCCACACGGCATTCATCGATTAGTTAATGTCCACATAGAAATTATAATAATAACGCCAAAGACATATATATTACTAGCGTAAGGACATGGCCTATGAGCTTGACTATTGTCCCCAGTTCGTTGGCTCTAAAATGCAAGGAAAAATGTCAATTTAGAGCACTACAAATATATGACACGATATAGTTCGTATACGAGTTATGACAGATGGCGCAAATTTTTGTTTCTATGAAGAAGGTTTTTGTAAAATATTCTGACGGGCTTATCCTTACGCTAGTAATATATAAATCGATGAATAACGCACACTTTTTATTTTAATGCGTCTTTGTTAAAACTAAGTATTTTTTTCGAAGCTGTCTACTATAGGGGTGGAGACGCGTTATTTTCTCTATGGTGGAGACGCAGTCAGATGGCTAAATAAACCAATTTGTTACTATTATTTGGATTTTTTATTGTATTTTAAAATATGTGGCGTCGCCTCTTTGGCAATCTTTGGCGTCTGATCAAGGAATATAACTACTCTCTACCGAGACGTCTGATCGTTAATAAAAGAACAACCAGCCTAGGGTTCCACGTTTCAAATTCCGAATCTAAAACCAGCCAGTAGTATACGATATATACGTATACGATCTCCATGCTACACTACCTATCTAACATTCAAATCTTGTTATCTTCGCCCTAGTCGCCCACTTCCTGCCGACAAATAAATATGAAATTTTACACACATTGTATAGTTACGACTTATTATTAATCTGTGGTTCCGATGACAAGTTTTGATGACGGAGACGGCAGGTGAGGGAGGAATCTAGGAAAAATTTCAAGCTTCTTGGAGGAATCTCAATTTATAGTAGGAAAACCAGAGATAGGAAAACACTCTTGTTTCGTCTCATTTAATTAAATTTGTCTCCATGAGGACTTTATTTATATTATTACCATAGAAACATCATGGAAACGAAACATAAAAATAAATCAACATCAACATCATCAGCCTATTAACGTCCTACTGCAGGGCACAGGCCTGTACCCTCACGGAGGGTGTAAAAATTTAATACTTATGTAAAAAGAAAATTTTAATAATTACTCAAAGACATATATATTACTAGCGTAATATATAAATCTATGTAATTACTAGAAATATTTTAAGGGTGTACAATTTGTCTATTCAGATCATAGATTTATATATTACTAGATTATAGGCCCGTCAGAATATTTTACAAAAACCTTCTTCATAGAAACAAAAATTTGCGCCATCTGTCATAACTCGTATATGAACTATATCGTGTCATATATTTTCGAGTGCTCTAAACTGACATTTTTCCTTGCATTTTAGAGCCAACGAACTGGGGACAATAGTCAAGCTCATAGGCCATGTCCTTACGCTAGTAATATATATGTCTTTGATTCAGATAATGAAACTTAACAACTTTCCCTGAGGAACATGGTAAGAAAACGAAAAAACATTGTTGACCTCCCATAGAAAATCGAACTCCTGATCAGCACTTTTGTATAAAACAATTTATTATCGTTTTACGACCTATGTTCCTTAGGGAAAGTTGTTTAGTTTCATTGTCTGAATACTCCCTTAATTAATTACTTACCTATTAAAAATAACTGGCCAAGTATTTGCTCCCATAGTAAAAGTTGTTCAGTGTGATGGGTATAGTACGTGGTTTAAAGGTTAAGGTATGTCGTATGTAGCGGAGCTATATTGTACCTACAGTATTTCAGAAAAGGGTGAGTAATGAAATGACCGCTAATGAAACGATGATGAAATAGCACCAACCCCAATAATGGTATCAGGGCGTGAGGATGATGATATGACCGAGTATCGCGGAGTCTCCAACTCACTTCATCCAACCTAGGTACTGTAGGTACCTCTACGTACACGACACGTTTCGGTGGGTATAGTTCACGCGACAATAGATATTGCGTACAATTTAAGGTTTTACTACGTTTTTATTTCTGTCGGTTATGAGTCGGTTATTGGATTACGAGGTGCGTGTAGAACGGCACGTGCGCAATGACACGCTTGTAGGTACACGGTGTTATTAAATCTTTCCCTTTTCCTACTATTATAGTCCTCGTAAAACTTCCGACGACCAAATTAAATATTTTCATTGCAACATATTCTTACCAGCGATTATTTATTTGATTTCGTCAGTACATTCCGTAAAACTTTTTCGTTTCACCGGTAGGTAGAAAGGAAAATTTTATTAGTATGCAATAGGTACCTACATGATGCGCTATTTATTGGTGTAAGGGTGGATTCACTCAAATAATAATATTTTAATTTATGGAAATCCACTTTAAAACAATAAATAGCGCATCTGTATTGTATATCAATAAAATTGTATTTTTTTCGTAACCCAAAAATTAAAATTGATTACTTTTTTAGGGTTCTTAAGTCAACAAGGAACCCTTATAGTTACGCCATGACCGTCTGTCTGTCCTCGGCTTAGCTCAGAGATGCTTTAAGTACCTACTAGAAAGCTGTAATTTTCTTTCACCTACACCTAAAGTGGAGATTCATTTTTTTCATCTATCCCACCATGGGATAGATGAAAAAAAAATGAATTGGGGTGTCGTTGGATAGGTCGTATAAAAATATTGCGCGTTTGGAAAAATCTTATTCGATTCAAGGATCCGTTAGCGAATTTTTTTTGTTAGTGTTTTCTCCTCCTTTCGATGAAGACCATTAATTACGCTTTCAAAAGCTTGCCTAATTTACGAAATTACAAATATTATACCTACTTATCTACGTATAATCTATAGGGTCCTTCTTAATACGCTGACAGTTTTTAAGGGGATGATCAGACCGTCAAACTGAACAACTCTATAGCACCAACATCGAAACCGCGAAAAAAAATCGCCTCTTCCATACAAAAACCTACTCAAGCCAAATGTTATGGGGTTATGGGATTTTTTTTTCGCGATTTCGATGTCGGTGCCATGTAGAGAAAGTTGATCAATTTGACGAGTACTCTGTGGTTTGACGGTCTGACTTTCCCCTTAAAAAAGTGTCAGCTTATTAAGAATAACCTTGTACCTTATATTATAGATAAGTAATAGGTACAAGCTCTATTTCGTAACAGGAACAGGGAAACTATCCCAAGGGACCAGTGCATTCAATTTTGTAGAGCATATATTGAAGCTTCAAGCTTTTACCTTGAAGTTCATCGCTCACTGTTCGTAGCCCGAAGGTAAGCATATTTCATAAACCTCCAACTATATTTTACACTCGTGCTAGCTTTAATGGACTATGAATTTCATATCAAAGTGAACAAAAGACATTGCCCACGTGACGAAGTGTATTCGTTTCAGGTCGTGTCGCAGCTGGCGAATGTGTATGATCAAAGAACACATACAAATCGTATGATAGCTGAAATTATACACAGGATAGGAGGAATGTCGTGCTCGGTGCTTCCCAAGGAAATGGAAATTATCCTTTTCTATCGTTGCATTTCTTATAAAATTCAAATTCAAAGGTCACTGGGCATCTTAGTGTGAAACCTATTCCCAACGACCTACAGAAAAATAAGTATAGGTTGTTTAGATAAATATCTCTAGTTCATGAATATAATTAATTATGTCACATTAATGTAGATAATGGGATTCAGACCAAAAATTAATAAAGAAAAATGTTATACTTTTGTACATTTTTATACATTTTCGTACATTTAATACATTTTCTTACATTTCTTACATTTTAGTACATTTCGTACATTTTCGTACATTTTTGTACATTTTGTACATTTTTGGACATTTTCGTACATTTTTTTACATTTTAGTAGTTTAGTACATTTTTGTGCGTTTCGTATTCGTACAATTTTGTACATTTTCATTCATTTTAATATATTTTCGTACATTTTGTGCATTTTCGTACATTTTGTGCATTTTCGTATATTTTGTTAATTTTCCCATGGTTTAATAAATAACTACATAAAATTGAATGTGGGTTAATAATAAACATTTTAAAATCAATTTTAGGATTGGGTGTTCTATTTCATTACATACATTTTTAGGATTCTCACAACAATAAAACGCCTAAAAAAAAATAGCATTTCGTTTCGTTCACCTCATAACTATAGGAGCGCATAGTTTGGCATCTTTGAACTTCAAGAGGCAGAGGCAGTGTTGGATGTCCACCAAATCACACTTTGTGGAAAGTATTGGACGGGTTCTATGTTCTATACTTCATGTCATATAAAACCCAAAACATTTTCAAATTACTATTTAGATTCCTAGCCAATCCTGATTAGCATTACCAGAAAGATCCAACAATTCAAAACTAGAAAGTTGTTTGTGTAGAATCGAGAGGAGAATCGAATTATCATGGTTTCAACATAGTTAATTTCTTCCAAAATATTAAGTAATATGTTTGTAACATTAAAAATTTCGTGAACCAGGAGTGCGATTTTTGAATCTCATTCGCTGAGTTCAGCAGTTGAAAATTTCAATATTACTACGGAGATATGCATCTTTCTACTGCTGATTTGACTTTAAAAAATCATCCTTCAGGAGTGCGATTTTTGAAAGTCAAATCAGCAGTAGAAAGATGCTTATCTCCATAGTAATATTGACATTTTCAACTGCTGAACTCAGCGAATGAGATTCAAAAATCGCACTCCTGATGTCAACCCACCAAACAGGCATACTCATCCTACCTACCAAAACAAGATAGTTAAAATGTATCCATGAGTTCGTTAGCGCTTTCATTAATGGCTGAAATGATACAAATCATTTTTGTCTCAAAACTTAAAATGTGAATAACTTTATAACTATCATAAAAGTAATGAAATTATTGTTTCAATCTGATTATTTTGTTATAAATCAGTTGGGGTGTATGCGATTTTGCGCTTATTCATTAACACGTTGTATATCGGACGATGCTAAAGCTGTTACAGGAATAAATGAGCAGAAGTGTTTCATTTCTCTGTTTCATAAGTAATTCAAAAATAGCCTTAAAATTACGTTGCTTAAAAATCGCACTCCTGAAGTATGATTTTTTAAAGTCAAATCAGCAGTAGAAAGATGCATATCTCCGTAGTAATATTGACATTTTCAACTGCTGAACTCAGCGAATGAGATTCAAAAATCGCACTCCTGATGTCAACCCACCAAACAGGCATACTCATCCTACCTACCAAAACAAGATAGTTAAAATGTATCCATGAGTTCGTTAGCGCTTTCATTAATGGCTGAAATGATACAAATCATTTTTGTCTCAAAACTTAAAATGTGAATAACTTTATAACTATCATAAAAGTAATGAAATTATTGTTTCAATCTGATTATTTTGTTATAAATCAGTTGGGGTGTATGCGATTTTGCGCTTATTCATTAACACGTTGTATATCGGACGATGCTAAAGCTGTTACAGGAATAAATGAGCAGAAGTGTTTCATTTCTCTGTTTCATAAGTAATTCAAAAATAGCCTTAAAATTACGTTGCTATTTGGAATGGAGTTTCGACTGAAATAAAGACGTGGTAACAGAATTATCGTAGGTATACTAAAGTCGAGAAATGTCGAGGGCGTAGACTTAAAGTGAAACAGCAAGCTCGGATAGTAAACAAAGCTTTGTAATGGCAGCACGAACTTTCGTTTGTGTTAGTACATTGTATATAATTATTTAATAAATTAAACAGAAGTGCGATAATGTTGCCCGAGGGCGAATGTTTACTTACTGCTTGAGCGTGTAGCCCAGTCATTTTAACCGGGACTAATTAAGAATTATTGATTTTTTTCGGAATATTATTTAAGAGCCAATTTCCGCCTAGAAATATACCAAAATAAAAAATAAAACACGTCAGCAACAGCCCCAAATTTAAAACTTAGCATTTATCTCGTTCTAAAAATCGTAATAGTAATTTTTTTTTTGCGCATTTTTAAAGCTTTACCATTATATACGTAGGTACTTCAACCTTTAGAAGGTCTTGAAAAATACATTAATATTTTTCTAATGAATAGGTACTTACTACTTACCTCTTTTTTAGGGTTCCGTACCCAAAGGGTGAAAACGGGACCCTATTACTAAGCCTACGTTGTCCGTCCGTCCGTCTGTCCGTCCGTCCGTCCGTCTGTCCTACCTATTTAGGGCTGTAACTTTTGAACCGTAATAGCTAGATAGTTGAAATTTTCTCAGATTATGCGTTATTACGGCGGATTTGTTAACAAATAATAAAAATGACAAATAGTTGAAAATTAAGGGGGGTTCTCAACATGAAACTAGTTTTTACCGACGTTTTTTCTTCACGCTCTATCGTAAAAACGGTAATACATACAAGCGCCAAACTTAGTGTGATTATAGAGCAAACTCTACAGAATAACAACAAATACTAAAAACTGGCCAAGTGTGAGTCGGTCTTGCACTAAAGGTCCCGGAACAAAAAAGTTTTTTTTCTAAGTTAATAATGTTGTGTTCTTTGGTGGTGTGGTACGGAACCCTCGGTGCGCGAGTAGCCCGACTCGCACTTGACCGGTTTTTTTTTATTTCAATCTATTTTATTGCTCAAAAATAATATACATTGTGAAATCTAATTAAAATGAGTGCATTGGTTAATAAGTTAAAAGCCTTTTGGGAGATACGATTTTGTTTTCTATGTTGCATAAAGCACTAAATGGTGCTGGTTACAGTTTTTAAGTCCCATTCATAGTTACTTCCCGCCTCTCATAACAAATCTCCGTAAAATAAATGGCGAGGCGCGGTACCTAGCGGCCGTACCCTGGGGCGCACCGCGGCTACGATTTTACCTTTAACTTCCTAACAAAGACGACCTAGAGAATCAGCAATATTAAAAGGAATTCAAATTGATGGGAACATATGTATCACAAGTGACTCAAATGTTTGACTGAAATCTTGACTCAAAACAGGCTCAAAACAGAGATTATACAGTCACTTAGCGAAGACCAAATAAAACCTTTGTATAGGAAAAAATGAGAATGGAAAGAAGAGATGAAAGATGAACCTATGCTATTCCAGGAGCCCGCCACGGTTGGTTTCCGGTCTGAAGGAACCTTTCTTCCTATCCTTTCTCATTTTTTCCTTTTTAACCTTTTTCGCCTATAAATATATCTAAAATCACTTTCTTTAATTTCCATCACATTACATTTGTATAGGAGGTTGAAGCCATGTTGAAGCACATACTTAAATATCAAATATTTTTTTGAAGCTACCACTACCACCGCGTGTGTTATCGCTGGAGAGAAGACGCAGGAAGAGAAACTCTACAACGTAACACGATTTAATAACTTGAACCATACAATAACTATTTCCAGGCAGCTTCCTGCTTGACACAAATTAAAAGCCAAGTCGCAACTCAGACTCACAATCGAAATAAGATGATTATTTTCTTGGAGTTTTTGAAAGGAAGGGTAATGTAATCCTCAAAACCGTGGCGGTAGTTCTTGATTATTATCTAGAAAATGTTAAATTAAGTGTTAACACTTGAAAACGCTTTTTAATCGACTTCAAAAAAGGAGGAGGTTTCTCAATTCGACCGTATAATTTTAACGAAAAATTAAAACCGCCTTAAAAAAAACTAAAAAGTTAAAAAATAATATTGCAGCCGATGACTTTTTCGTTCGCATCATCATAAGAACATTAATTTGTTTTATAGAAGTCGGTGTCAAGCCAAGCCTAAAAACGAATGCAAGCCCTGTGGCGGATCGTACCGGCGACAAATTAATGTGCTTATTATATGATGCGAACGAAAAAGTCATAGGCTGCAAGCTGCAATATAATTTTTGTAATTTTTAGTTTTTTTTAAGGCGGTATTATTTTTTTTATGTTATAGCTACGACTACGACATTCGAAGAAGAAACGCCGTGTGCTGAGAATGAACCAACCCATTTCTTCCCATAATAATGGATGTCGTAAGCACAAGGCGAGTAATTCTAATTCCATCGTGAAACCAGAAACCTTCAATAATGATACTAAATGCGGACCTGCGTGATACGTCTACTCGTACGCGCTCAAAAATAAATATTTTGTTGTAGCAATGTTTCAGACCACAAAGGGTTGAGATTTCTCTTCATAATAGATACAAATAACAGGTGTATTTATATATATGTTGTAATATTTATTAAGGTGATTGTACTCATGATACTGAACAGCTTTCTCTACCTAGGTATACGACATTTTCAAAATTTTAAATTGCTATTTTGGTCTTTCCGTTTCCATACTAAATGCAATCAGCCGATCAAGTATTTATTATGCTAATTTGTCTTTGTCATGGGTACAATCACCCATTAAAGTAATGCAACTTTCGACACTAACACCCTGTATAATCTGTTCAGAATTTAAACAGAAGAAGAAGAACGTTTAATTTGGCCCCTGTCAACACAAGGAAACCATTTTATTTTTACATCATGACAATAAATAGTGAGTAGTAAAGTAACGTCTTTACCGTCATCAGTATGCATTACTCCCCTGTGAGTTTACGACTGCGTAAAAAGGAATGGAGGTATTTTAAGTCAGGAATAAAATATGATTGTTGTCTTACCGCATTGTGAACCTTTCCGAGGCAGTTTTACCGCAAAATGCGACTGTGCAATTTGTTGTAGAAATTTCCAGTCCAGAAGCGCTTTAGATGAAAAACTAGGGTTTTACTGTAATGTCACATATGGGAAAAGAAGCAAATGGACTTTTCTTTAGAGCACAAAATAGGGTAGGGATAGAATAGCTAACCCATGGTGACTGGAAGATATTTAATGTATATTATATTGCCCAAGTGACTATGGAACCTTGGATCGGAATCGTATCGTAATGTAAGGTTCTGTTTTAAGACTTTAAAACGGGTATAAAAATTTCATTTAATTTCATTTCACTTCTTAACTCTATGACACCACATTTTATAAAATATTTTATTGCATGAAAATAAAAACAACAAAGGAGTACTTAACTAACTCTTTCTTATACTGTGACTTAACATAGAAGATCTTAAAGGTAAAAAATTTTAAGAAAAAATGAAAACTACTTTCAATAAAACTAAAAACCTAAAAAATCATATTGCAGCCGATGACTTTTAGGTTCGCAAGAGCATGAATTTGTTTTATGGAAGTCGCTGTCAAGCCGGTACGATTCGCCTTTGACACCGACTCCAATAAAACAAATTCATGTTCTTATAGATGCGAACCTAAAAGTCATCGGCTGCAATATTATTTTTTACGTTTTTAGTTTTTTTGAAGGCGGTTTGAATTTTTTCTTAAAATTTTGTTTATTTTACAATTTTTTGTGGTGAAATACATTAGTTCGACTCAGATATCAGTTATACATGCAAAGGGTACATCGATAGGAAGCAAATGTTTTAATCGCCGATGATGTGCTGTCATCTTTTGAGGAGTTCTATTGTGTAGCTCCGAAGCGCATCATCAGAACTTCACCAAATTAAAATGGAACCATCTTTGGGATAAATCCTATAGAACTGAAAAAGAATCATCCAAATCGGTCAAGAAATGTCGAAGTTAACGAGTAAATACACACAAATCAGTCAATCATACCACTCGTATTAGTCAATATCTTGAAAACTGAACCGATTTTGATAAAACTTACACTGTATCCTAAGTTGGAGTAAATGTAAGCCAAGAAAAAAAGAATTATCAAAATGCGATAATTCTTTGCAAAATGCGAATAGTTTCGGAGAAATGCGTGGACAAACATACAAACTTACATACACCTATGAAATTTTGTATATTTGTTTGGAAGCCCTAATAGATTATCATACATGAATATTTTGCAATTGCAATAATATTACATAGTATCGAATTGATAAGCTGCTTTTTTTCTAGTTGCGTTTATATTTACTACCTATTTTACAATACCTACTTAATTCTCGGCATTTTGTCGCACGCAATTAAAGCAGAATAATTTTCTGCCGTTGATGAAAAGAACAGAATGATATAAATTTACCTAATTTAACACAGAAACAGGGTGTAAAATATAAATGTGTTACATACTGAGGGTGAGGGTGCTTCAGACCTTTAAACTGAACAACTTTAACTACGCAGCCACTATCGAAATCGCGAAAAATAAAATCTGCTGTTCCATACATTTGGTTTGAGTAGCCATTGACGTTTCCTATAGAACAGCTGATTTTTTTTTCACTATTTATATGGTGGCTCCACAATAGAAGTTGTTCAGTTTAGTGGTCTGAGGTACCCCCTTTGATATGTGTAACGGAATAAATTGTACACCCTGTATACCCCTGGTACCTTACACGAATATCGTCACTCATGTTCAGACACATTACAACAACCAAATAAGTATCTTGCAATTGCTATACAACGTGTTAATGAATTAACGCAAAACTAGAAAGTAGTTTGTTTAGAATGGATACCAGGAGTGAAATTTTTGAAACTCATTTGTTGAACTCAACAGTTGTAAATGCATCTTTCTACTGCTGATTTGATATTCTAAATTCATACTCCAGGAGAGCGATTTTTGAAAGTCAAATCAGCAGTAGAAAGATGCGTATCTCCATACATTTTCAACTGCTGAGTTCAACGTATGAGATTCAAAAATCGCACTTCAGAATCTAATTAATAACGGCATGGTTTCAACATAGGTAATTTTTTCAAAATATTAATAAATTTGTTTATAAAATTTATAATTTACTGAACCCGATGCAACCCACCCCACGGGCATACTCACCCTACTTACTACCAAAATAAGATTATTAAAATGTATCGATGCGTACGTTAGCGCTTTCATCCATTGCGGATTTCCGCAATGATAACAAATAATTTATGCCTCAAAACCTAAAATGCGAATAGATTTAAATTTTAAATATCAAAATAATGAAATTATTGTTTCAGTCTAATTATTTTGTTATAAATCAGTTGGGGTGTATGAGGTTTTGCACGTTGTATAGGTACTTATCTAATATTGTCAGCAGTTCAAAACAACGATTACATACATACATACATATACTCACGCCTGTGTCCCATTGGGGTAGGCAGAGACAATAGATCGCCATCGGCTACGATCCTGACACACCTCTTTCGCCTCTTCCACACCCAAACAACGATTAATTTCTAAAAAATCGGAACATCGCACCCCAGACTCCCCAATATAAATGTTTCAGAGCTATAATATGGAAGCTTAAAACAAAGTTGTACTTGTACCTAATTCACATAATGTTACCTCGGCCCCTGAGTCATGTCCCATGTATTACGTAGTTAAATATTCACTTGACCCCAGTTTGCTTGATAATGAGATTGCAGCTGGCTTCAGCTTTACCGTAATAAATCTCAGAGTCAAACCACACAGTGAATGAAATTAATTTAAAACGGGGCAGGTATGGTAATAGCTTGATCTGTTACCGAGTGGATGTCGGACAATAACAGTATCATCATCAGCCTATACAACGTGTTAATAAATTAACGCAAAACCTCATACACCCCAACTGATTTATAACAAAATAATTAGATTGAAACAATAATTTCATTATTTTTGTAGGTAAAATTTAAAGTTCTTCGCATTTTAAGTTTTGAGGCAAAAATGATTTGTTATCATTTCAGCAATTAATGAAGGCGCTAACGTACTCATGGACACATTTTAATAATCTTGTTTTGGTAGTAAGTAAGGTGGGTGTGCCCGTGGGGTGGGTTGACATCGGGTTCAGTAAATTTAAAATTATACAAAAAAATTATTTAATGTTTTGAAAAAAATTACCTATGTTGAAACCATGATAATTCCATTCTGCTCTCGATTCTAAACAAACTACTTTCTAGTTTTGCGTTAATTCATTAACACGTTGTATACGTCTCACTGCAGGGCACAGGCATGTCCTCAGGTAGGGTTTATGGGCATCAGTCCACCACGCGTGCCCAATGCGGATTTAGTAGACTTCACATACGCATCAGAATTTCTTCTTCAGCGTATGCAGGTTTCCTCACGATGTTTTCTTTAAACGATTGAGAGAAGTCGGTATTCGGTACCGCGTGGCATGTCGTCCGTGCGGATTCGAACCCAGACCCCCATGACTGAGTGACCATACCTCTCCGAAACGCACCACAGACGCGCGATGCCGTCGCTTATACTACAGTAGGGTGTTAGGGTGAACAGTTGCATTACTATAAGGTTAGGGGTGATCGTACCCATGGTACTGAACAACTTACCCTAAGAAACCTATAGGGAACTCGCAAAAAAAAAAATGTACTTTCCATACAAACTTTTGATCAGTTGATTGCATTTTTAAAATAGGTATGGAAAATAAAAAATTAAAATTGCGAATTTCTTATAGAATAGAATAGAAAAACTTTATTTCGACCAACTGAGATCATAATTTTGTTAGTAACACACTTAGCCTACTGTTAGTTTATACACACAACACATTACTACATTATAACTGTTTGTTTGTCAGTACGTGAACCATACAGCAATGGTTCACGTACTGACAGTCAAACCTACTCGCAAACATGTTCAAGATGCTGTTGGCGCTGCCGCTTATCCTACGCATGAGGGATGTACACCGTTTGCGCATAGTAGTGTAAAAACAATCTACTCGCGCATCGGCGAACATCCCCGACGCACTACAGAATCGCGGCAGCCCCACCAGCACCCTGAAAGCGTTATTAAACTGGACCCGCAAGGCGTTGTACTGTTTCTTTGTGTAGTTCAGCCACAGGCTGCTCGTGTAAAAAGAAGTACAGTATGCTCTAAAGAGTGTAATCTTGACTGGAATGGAGCAACGAGCAAACCTGCGGGCTATCATATTGGCTCGTACAGCCAACGCCCTGCGCTCCCTCTCAATGTCTTCGTCGTCCTTCAGGCCGGAGTTCAACCAATGTCCGAGATATTTAAATTTTTCCACTCGGTTCAATATACATCCATTGATCCTGATAGGTGGAACATTGGATGGACACTTGGTTCCGGCCTGAAAGACCATGAATTCACTCTTACTGCTGTTATACTTTAGGCCATGACTGCAGACATATTTTTCACAAATACCTAACAGCTTTCTTAGACCACAAACCGAAGCGCTCAGCAGCACCATATCGTCCGCATAACTAATATTATTGACAGCCAGTCCGTCAATATGACAGCCGACACGGGTGCTACTGAGCTCCTCTATCAATGCATTAATATATAGGTTGAAGAGTTTCGGCGAGGTCAATCCCCCCTGTCTCACCCCACACTCCAACCTATATGGCTCAGAAAAAGAACTTGCCCATCTGACGACATTGACCTGGTTTTGGTACCAAAACTTGAAGATATTACTTAGTTCCTCTGGAAATTTTAGATCCTCAAATTTCTGCCACAGGATGTCATAAGAAACCAGGTCAAATGCCTTCGAGAGGTCCAAGAAACATGAGTATACAGGTGTACGCCTATCAGTATAATATTTGACAGTTTGCTTTAAACACAGTATTGCTGTCTCTGTAGAGAGGCCGGGTCTAAAGCCGAACTGGTTGTCATGCACGGTTATATATTTATCTAACTGGGTATTCAGCAAACCGTCCAATACTTTCGCTACAATCGTGGCCAAAGAGATCGGCCTATAGTTATTCTTGTCACTTATATATTATAGGTTTCTTAGGGAAATTTGTTCAGTATCAAGGGTAGGTACAATCACCCCTTAAAGTAATGCAACTATTTACCCTATAACACCAGTATTTGCAAAAAAAAAAAAGAAACATTTAGAAAGTATAATTATCATGTCATGATTTACATCAATGTCTTCAGCACCATTTTTCTGACCTGGTCATCATCAGACCCAAAAAATTTACGATATGGAATCGCCACAAAGCTAGTAAATAAGGTAAGTTATGATCACTTCGAAACTTATTACAGCTGTGAGTTTATGTAAGTATGTATGTAGGTACTTAGATAACTTAGCAAAGGATGGCAAAGGTATCTTAAAAAATTTCATAATGTTTTGCGTTTCATTGTTCCCGAACTTTTCGTCGTCTTACCCTCGGCCTCGTCACTAGCAGAATATTCTATTTGCAAAGAGTAAAATTGTGAATTTATTTATGAACTAAACAGGTTCACGCTGCCTCTTATTTACACGAATCGGGAAGGAAGCCGTTCTATGAATTATGGAATAACTCAGAGAAAAAGGCCAAAAGAATGCTAAATCATGCCGATCGAGTGCGAGGCTTCAAGCTGTTGACGGATTTGTTCACGTTTCTGCTTCATAAAACGTGAAAGCGATAGTTTTGGAGCTCGAATCTGGTATAATACATTTTGCAAACAAATGTGCTCACGGTTCAGAGAAATAGCAGTAGACGTGTGTATGTAGAGTTGATAGATAAGTATCTTGGTAGGTAACTCGGAACATGACAAGATTATCAAATAATTGGGGATCAGGAAAAACTTTGAAATAATAACCTAGACAAATTAATATTTTAAAAGATTTACTTCCTAGAACCTGATTGTGATTCAGCTAATTATTTCTAGTTCGCTATTGTGAACATAGAACTATTCTGGAAAACTTATAAGATATTTGTATTTTACATACACACACATGCAACTAAACTCACGACTGTATTTCGGGATGGTTAGAATCTATGTTACAACTATCTTTTAAGGGTATTTAAAGTCCTAGGTCCGTTAGAACCCTATGTAAGGAAGAGATGGCAATCAGAGTTCACTGCGCAGAAGGGAGATGCAATTCCGACCTACTACGCGTGTGTTTTAAGTTTTTATCCTGCATATCGAATATCGGCCAAAACGCGCCCCGACGCGCAAAATTATTAAATAAACTAAGTTAGAGGACGGATTTCATGGCATATGGCATATAAGGTCAATAAAAAAAAAACTAGAGGTCGCATCATGTAATTTAAATTTTAGTAGAACCGTAAAAAATTGGACATTCACGTAATAAAAAAATTTGAGGTTTTATCTACAACTTTTTTTTTATTCAAGCTTAAATGCTGACTTTCGGACTTTTTTTAAAAAACCCCAAAAAAATTCACAAAAAAAATCCATGATGCGGATTTTTTTTTTGTGGACTTGGCGAGATAGCAAACGACCCTTCCCAATTCAATTTGGCCAACGATGCACCAAACATCCTGTACTATAATTGAAACAAGGTTCAAACACTGGTAAGATAATTTGTATTATTAATATGTACCTAATTAGGTACGGTTGCAAATAAACTGAACTGTAGATTGAAGCAGAAAGGTACTTA
The DNA here is from genome assembly GCA_922987775.1 of Agonopterix subpropinquella. Lineage (NCBI taxonomy): Eukaryota > Metazoa > Arthropoda > Insecta > Lepidoptera > Depressariidae > Agonopterix > Agonopterix subpropinquella. The sequence continues at coordinate 12,967,652 of OV277702.1, forward strand.
AAAGCTGAAGTATCTCTAAACGATGCCGACGGGATCTTTTGAACTCCGACTTATTTTATTTACCGATTACTAAATTAGAAGCTACGAAGAAAAACTCAAATATTGTCCAAATCCTACTGTCTACGAATTAGAATGTACCTACTGTATAAAGCTCATTTTGCAATTTTGTTAGATTGAAACCTTAATTCGTTTTTAGGCATTAAACGGTCCTTTTTTTAGGATTCCGTACCCAAAGGGTGAAAACGGGAGACCCTATTCATAAGCCAACGTTGGCCGTCCGTCCGTCTATGTCCTTTACCTATGTTGGTTGTAACTTTTGAACGGTAATAGGCACCTTATGTGATTTCAACTGTACCGAAACTGCTGCTGTAAATTTTCACCGAATGTACGTTATTATGTCTGATTTGCTAAACATAACAAAAAGTTTAAAATTAAGGGGTACATAAGAAGAAACTAATTTTTATCAATATTTTTTTCTTCTCGCTCTATCGTGAAAACGGTAATACATACAAGTAGGGCTACCATCCGTCCGGGTTCCCCCGGATTTGTCCTAGTTTGAAGGGCGTCCGGGGGCGTCCAATATCATAAAGTGTCCAGGGGAAAAGCCGGACACTTCAGGTGTCCGGGGAAAAACCGATTATTTCAATATTTCGAAAGATTATTTAGAAAGTCACTGTCTATCTGACGGAATAGACATGTTTGTACTTGCCTTAGGAAAGTGACCCTCGTTCTTCAAACATGGATATTCCCATTTATTACCTTTGACACTACTGCTTGGCACTACCAGTAGTGCCATGCCAAATTTTACTTTCCTTTGACACTACCGGTAGTGCCACGGGTAAAAAATAATTAAATTTTCCATTGCATTAGGGATTGTTCCCTGGACTTCTGACGATATCGATAGAAAATTAATTACAACAATAAAGGACTTATAGCAACAGAACTGAGATATAACGAGCTCACGAGATAGAATACCTACGAATAGCGGCCTACCTTTCCGGCAGCACGGCATTTTCGAAAATGACCCACTGACCCAACACTTTACAGAAGCTCACTAGGGACTTCTATGTAAGTAGGCAGGTACACACGGCGACAGATCAACCTACCCATAGTTGAACTCTATGCTCATGGACATAAGGTCGAACCATAGAGAAAATAACGCGCTCCCCTGGGGTAGAGATGTTGTATCGAACTGTGCACAGATACTCAACTGGGCCTGACGTCATATCATACACATCTAGCGGGAAGTAGCGTATTTAAATGTTAACCCTCCCCTCACCCGTTTTTCACCCCTTTGTTGGCGACAACATTTTCTATAGAAACAAGCCGATATGCCATCTCTTCGTACTCTATGGGTCGAACTATGGGTAGGTTGATCTGTCGCCGTGTGTACATAATAAATATAATTATATTTATTTATTATACCTTGTTATTTTTAATGAAAACCATGTTTGATACAAAAATCTTTTCAATCCTTGACATTATTTTGTTTTGTTTTTTTTTCTTTATATACTTGTCATTTATTTCAATTTAAGAATTATGAAAATATGGTTATGGTTTTTGGTAAAAATGAAGATTCTTGTTAAAAACCCGGGATTTTTGTAAAAAACCCGGGATTCTTGTAAAAAAAACCCGGGATTCTTGATAAAAACCCGGGATCAAGATTCCCGGGTTTAATCAAGAATTAAAACCCAGGATTCTTGATAAAAACCCGGGATTCTTGATAAAAACCCGGGATTCTTGATAAAAACCCGGGATTCTTGTTAAAAACCCGGGATTCTTGTAAAAAACCCGGGATACTTGTTAAAACCCCGGGATTCTTGTAAAAAAAAACCCGGGATTCTTGATAAAAACCCGGCATTCTTGATAAAATCCCGGGATTCTTGTCAAAAACCCGGGATTCTTGATTAAAAAACCCGGGATACTTTTAAAACCCCGGGATTCTTGTAAAAACCCCGGGATTTTTGATAAAAACCCGGGATTCTTGATAAAACCCGGGATTCATGTAAAAAAACCCGGGATTCTTGTCAAAAACCCGGGATTCTTGATTAAAAAACCCGGGATACTTGTTAAAACCCCGGGATTCTTGTAAAAAAAAACCCGGGATTCTTGATAAAAACCCGGCATTCTTGATAAAACCCCGGGATTCTTGTTAAAAACCCGGGATTCTAGATAAAATCCCGGGATTCTTGTTAGAAACCCGGGATTCTTGTAAAAAACCCGGGATTCTTAAAAAAAAAACCCGGGATTCTTGATAAAAACCCGGGATTCTTGATTAAAACCCGGGATTCTTTATTAAAACCCGGGATTCTTGAAAAAATCCCGGGAATCTTGTCAAAAACCCGGGATTCTTGTAAAAAGAAACCCGGGATTCTTGATAAAAACCCGGGATTCTTGATAAAAACCCGGGATTCTTGATAAAAACCCGGGATTCTTGATAAAAACCCGGGATTCTTGTAAAAAAACCCGTGATTCTTGATAAAAACCCGGGATTCTTGTAAAAAAACCCGGGATTCTTGTAAAAAACCCGGGATTCTTGATAAAATACCGGGATTCTTGTTAAAAACCCGGGATTCTAGATAAAATCCCGGGATTCTTGTAAAAAAAACCGGGATTCTTGATAAAAAACCGGGATTCTTGATAAAAACCCGGCATTCTTGATAAAATCCCGGGATTCTTGTTAGAAACCCGGGATTCTTGTAAAAAAAAACCGGGATTCTTGATAAAAACCCGGGATTCTTGATAAAACCCGGGATTCTTGATAAAAACCCGGGATTCTTGATAAAAACCCGGGATTCTTGTTAAAAACCCGGGATTCTTGATAAAAACCCGGGATTCTTGTTAAAACCCCGGGATTCATGTAAAAAAAAAACCAGGATTCTTGATAAAAACCCGGGATTCTTAATAAAAACCCGGGATTCTTGTTAAAAACCCGGGATTCTTGTTAAAAACCCGGGATTCTTGATAAAAACCCGGAATTCTTGTAAAAACCCCGGAATTCTAGCTAAAACCCTGGGATACTTGTAAAAAACCCGGGATTCTTGATAAAAACCCGGGATTCTTGATAAAAACCCGCGATTCTTTTAAAAAAAAACCCGGGATTCTTGTCACAAACCCGGGATTCTTGATTAAAACCCCCGGGATACTTTTTAAAACCCCGGGATTCTTGTAAAAAAAACCCGGGATTCTTGATAAAAACCCGGCATTCTTGATAAAATCCCGGGATTCTTGTTTAAAACCCGGCATTCTAGATAAAATCCCGGGATTCTTGTTAGAAACCCGGGATTCTTGAAAAAAAAACCCGGGATTTTTCCAAAAAAACCCGGGATTCTTGATAAAAACCCGGGATTCTAGATAAAATCCCGGGATTCTTGTTAGAAACCCGGGATTCTTGTTACAAACCCGGCATTCTTGATAAAACCCCGGGATTCTTGTTAAAAACCCGGGATTCTAGATAAAATCCCGGGATTCTTGTTAGAAACCCGGGATTCTTGTAAAAAAAAAACCGGGATTCTTCAAAAAACGCGGGATTCTTGATAAAAACCTGGGATTCTAGATAAAATCCCGGGATTCTTGTTAGAAACCCGGGATTCTTGTAAAAAAAACCGGGATTCTTGATAAAAAAACGGGATTCTTGATAAAAACCCGGGATTCTTGATAAAAACCCGGGATTCTTGATAAAAACCCGGGATTCTTGATAAAAACCCGGGATTCTTGTTAAAAACCCTGGATTCTTGATAAAAACCCGGGATTCTTGTTAAAACCCCGGGATTCTTGTAAAAAAAAACCCTGGATTCTTGTAAAAATCACGGGATTCTTGATAAAACCCGGAATTCTTGTTAAAACACCGGGATTCTTGCTAAAACCCCGGGATTCTTGTAAAAAACCCGGGATTCTTGATAAAAACCCGGGATTCTTGATAAAAACCCGCGATTCTTTTTAAAAAAAACCCGGGATTCTTGTCAAAAACCCGGGATTCTTGATTAAAAACCCGGGATACTTGTTAAAACCCCGGGATTCTTGTAAAAAAACCCGGGATTCTTGATAAAATCCCGGGATTCTTGTTGAAAACCCGGGATTCTAGATAAAATCCCGGGATTCTTGTTAGAAACCCGGGATTCTTGTAAAAAAAACCGGGATTCTTGATAAAAAAACGGGATTCTTGATAAAAACCCGGGATTCTTGATAAAAACCCGGGATTCTTGATAAAAACCCGGGATTCTTGTTAAAAACCCTGGATTCTTGATAAAAACCCGGGATTCTTGTTAAAACCCCGGGATTCTTGTAAAAAAAAACCCTGGATTCTTGTAAAAATCACGGGATTCTTGATAAAACCCGGAATTCTTGTTAAAACCCCGGGATTCTTGCTAAAACCCCGGGATTCTTGTAAAAAACCCGGGATTCTTGATAAAAACCCGGGATTCTTGATAAAAACCCGCGATTCTTTTTAAAAAAAACCCGGGATTCTTGTCACAAACCCGGGATTCTTGATTAAAACCCCCGGGATACTTTTTAAAACCCCGGGATTCTTGTAAAAAAAATCCGGGATTCTTGATAAAAACCCGGCATTCTTGATAAAATCCCGGGATTCTTGTTTAAAACCCGGGATTCTAGATAAAATCTCGGGATTCTTGTTAGAAACCCGGGTTTCTTGAAAAAAAAAACCCGGGATTTTTCCAAAAAAACCCGGGATTCTTGATAAAAACCCGGGATTCTAGATAAAATCCCGGGATTCTTGTTAGAAACCCGGGATTCTTGTAAAAAAAAAACCGGGATTCTTCAAAAAACGCGGGATTCTTGATAAAAACCTGGGATTCTAGATAAAATCCCGGGATTCTTGTTAGAAACCCGGGATTCTTGTAAAAAAAACCCGGGATTCTTAAGAAAAAACCCGGGATTCTTGATTAAAAACCCGGGATTCTTGATTAAAACCCGGGATTCTTGATTAAAACCCGTGATTCTTGAAAAAATCCCGGGATTCTTGTTGAAAACCCGGGATTTTTGTCAAAAACCCGGGAATCTTGTCAAAAACCCGGGATTCTTGTAAAAAGAAACCCGGGATTCTTGATAAAAACCCGGGATTCTTGATAAAAACCCGGGATTCTTGTAAAAAAAACCCGGGATTCTTGTCAAAAACCCGGGATTCTTGATTAAAAACCCGGGATACTTGTTAAAACCCCGGGATTCTTGTAAAAAAAACCCGGGATTCTTGATAAAATCCCGGGATTCTTGTTGAAAACCCGGGATTCTAGATAAAATCCCGGGATTCTTGTTAGAAACCCGGGATTCTTGTAAAAAAAACCGGGATTCTTGATAAAAAAAACGGGATTCTTGATAAAAACCCGGGATTCTTGATAAAAACCCGGGATTCTTGATAAAAACCCGGAATTCTTGATAAAAACCCGGGATTCTTGATGAAAACCCGGGATTCTTGTTAAAACCCAGGATTCTTGTAAAAAAACCCGGGATTCTTAAAAAAAAACCGGGATTCTTGATAAAAACCCGGGATTCTTGTAAAAAAAACCGGGATTCTTGATAAAAATCCGGGATTCGATAGAAAATCATCACAAAGATGATTTCTTGTATTTTTAAACATTTTTCTCGTGTTAGAATGGTTTCCGATTTTTGGTAGGTATATTTATACTCACGTATTCACCATTACACACCCGCATGATTGACCTGTGACCGCTGAGCTTCACCACTATTACTTTTTATTGCACTATGCAATAGTGAAGACTCTACACTATTGCATAGTGTAATAAATACATTGTTTGCTCTGCACTGTAGAGCGAAGAATGTTTTAAAAATATATACTTATTCAAATATTTCCTTGTTTATTTACAGATGCGGAAATAATTCCGGTTCAAAAGGCAATAAAAAGGGCACACAAACCCAACTTCACTAGTTTTATCGGTCGATTAATCTATCTTAATGTTGGGTCGAAATCAATAACTGGAAGTTACATGGGCTCTTGCCACAAATTTAGGTATTTTTTTTATTATTATTTTGGTTGTAAGGGCTTGGTCAATGACCAATAGCTACTGCGACCTGATTGTAGCTGTCACCCTAGACCTAAAGGTCGTTTCCTAGGCCCACGGACTTCATGAACCGTGTTATGCTCTTGGAGGGGAGGTCCCTAATGTCATTAGGTGTTATTACGTATCCACCTAGATGGCGACTCCTGCTGTGAATGAGCACTTCGCATTCGCAGAGGAGGTGTATGGGCGTTTCCTCTGCTTCACAGCAGAATCTGCAGGTGGGTGAATCTACAAGCCCCATTCTGTGTAGATGCTTGTTTAACTTGCAGTGTCCTGTTAAGGCTCGCACTAAGAGCCTTAAGTCGTTGCGGTTTGAATTGATGGCCTCTGAGGTAAGTCTGTTTGAAAAGCCGGTCACGAGTTCTTTTGCGTGCCTCAGTCCTGGTGTATCCGACCAGAGCTTACGGCTTTGGTTCACGGCCCATTCCTTCAGCACACGTCTAGAGGTGTTGCGAGAGATTCCGCAGTAAGGCTCGGGGCCTATGGCGTCCTCTTCTGCCCCTCTTCGCGCCAGCTCGTCAGCAGCCTCATTTCCATCAATACCGCAGTGTCCAGGCACCCAGCCTAGGGTGACAGAATTTGTCGAACCTAGCTGGTTTAGGGCTTGGACACATTCTAGTGTTAGTTTCGACTCTATTTCATCAGATCCTAGCGCCTTCAGAGCAGCCTGGCTATCTGATAAAATAACAATGTGTTTCCCCTTTGGGTATCTTTGTAGATTCTCATGTACGCAATCTATGATAGCGTACATTTCTGTCTGGAATACCGTGGCATGCTGGCCAAGATGAATCGCCTTTTTAATCTTGGGATTGCCACCACATACTCCAGCTCCAGCACGGTTGTCCTTCCTGGAGCCGTCTGTAAACCAGACGACGTCTCCAGCACCGAAGGATTGTGGGGTATTCCCGTTCCAGTCCTCTCTTTGGGGTAGGATTACCCTGTATAACCTGTTAAAGTTATACTCTTTGTTCATGGTGTCTTTAGGCATACACATGATCGGAATTGTTATGAGAGTTTCGTGTAACCTTCTCATAACAGAGGACTTCCATTTGGGGTCTCCTCGTTCCATGGCTCGGAGCATTGCAATTTTTGCCTCTTTCTGCACATGGATGTGTAGTGGAGGCAAGCCTAATATTGCCTCCATAGCAGCCGTGGGTGTAGATTTCATTGCCCCCGTTGCTATTCTGCAAACTAATCCTTGTAGGCTGTTTAGGGTGCTTACACACTTCGCTTGTTCGGTTTTTTTATGCCAAGCTACACTGCAGTAGGATACCATAGGCCTCACTATCGCAGTGTAGATCCACATAACCGAACTCGGTTTCAGGCCCCATCTGGAGCCCGTTAAGCGACAGCATGTCCCTAGTCCTATTTTTGCCTTTCGCACAATGTGGTCCAGGTGTTGGTTCCAAGTGAGTTTTTGGTCCAGAATTACTCCTAGATATTTAACCTCTTTGGAAAACGGTATAGATTTGTTGAGGAGTATAGGTGGTTTAAGACGCTCTAATTTTCGCCTTCTTGTGAAGGGTACTATAACCGTTTTATCGGCATTGACTGAAAGACCGAAGTCTTTGCACCACCTTTCTATCTTGTGTAGCGCTGTTTGCATGAGACTGGATATAGTGCTGGGACATGGGCCCACAATTATCACTACCAGGTCATCAGCATACCCTTGAGTATCTAGATAGGCGTTGTTGAGGTCCCACAGGAGGCAGTCCACCACCACCGACCAGGCCAGTGGTGAGAGCACTCCCCCCTGCGGACAGCCTTTGGATACCTTGACCTCTAGGGTTTTACCTAGAAGTGTGGTCCTGACTGTTCTTGACGTTAGCATTGCCTTGATCCACTCTTTCGTAGTGGAGTCGACATTTCGATCGTTCATACATTTCAGTATGATTTCGGTAGAAGTGTTGTCGAATGCACCTTCTATGTCCAGAAAGGCACAGAGTGCAATCTCCTGATCATCGAGAGCTTTTTCCACTCTGTCAACCAGTTCTAGCAGTGCACTTTCTGTGGATTTCCCTTTCTGGTACGCATGTTGTCTGGGGTGCAACGGCCTCCCCTTGAGGTAGGTCTCCCTAATATGCAGGTTTATTACCTTTTCCATGGTTTTTAGTAGGAAAGAGGTAAGACTAATTGGTCTATAAGATTTGGGTTGCGATTTATCTTTATCCCCAGCTTTGGGGATAAAGGTAACCCTAACCTTAGTCCATTTCTCTGGTAGGTATCCCCAAGCAAAGCTCGTTCTAAAGATTTTAACTACCAGTGGTTGGATGATTTCTCTTCCCTGTTGTAGGAGAGCAGGGAAGATTTCATCCTCTCCGCCAGTTTTGAATGGTTTGAAGCTGTTTATAGCCCATTTGACTCGGTCGGGTTTAAATACCAGTGCCGACATGCGCCAGTCTTCAATCCTTGGTTTGGATTTAGTTCCACTTTGTGAAGGTGGCTCGGTTCCTGGTTCCAGAACTGTTGAGCCTGGGAAGTGGACGCTGGTCATTAGTGTTAGGGTTTCTTCAACAGTTCTGGTAAAATTTCCATCTGGTTTCCGCAGTAGCCCCAGATGTGAGGTTGGCGATTTGGACATTATCTTATAAATTTTTGCAAGGTGTGCGGCTCCGTTTATTTCCTCGCAGAACCTGTGCCACGACTTCCTCTTCGCCTTCCTTAGTTCTTTATTAAAATCCGTTAAGGCCTTGCGATATGCATCCCAGTTACAGTGTGTTTTTGCCCGATTGAATAAGGTTCGGGCCCTCTGTCTGAGTGTTTGGAGTTTATTGTTCCACCATGGGACTCTTCTGTTCGAAGCTATGGTTTTAAGTGGGCAGTTGTTATAGAAGGCTGAGATTAACCCAGTCTCAACTGCAGCCACTGTGTATTCCAGTTGCTCTCTGGATTTTACACTTTTCCCTATCGACCCTAGGCTGTCTTTGAGATCGGACCTAAACCCATCCCAATCAGTTTTCCTCTGGTCCCGATAGTGTTCAATATGTCTGTTTTTGTTACCCAGGATATCGAATCTAACGTGTCTGTGATCAGACATGGACACATCTTCACTGACGTGCCAGTTGTCTATACGGTCTTTAGTTTGTCCTGTACAGAAGGTAATGTCTAACACCTGTTGACAATTTTTTGTGACATAAGTTGGAGTGTTGCCTTTGTTTAGTACGTGTAGGTTGTTAGTCATAAAGAAGTCATAAAGTAGCTCACCCCTTTTGTTGGTTTCTGTGCTGCCCCAGGAGGTGTGATGCGCGTTGCAATCAGTGCCCAGCACTAGCTCGGCGTCCTGTTCCTGGCAATACTCTACAATTGGGGTGAGGTCTGCCACTGGATCTGTCGATTCCGGCGGTCCTGGCAGATAAGCTGAGCATACGATCAGCCTCATCTCCTCGTTACCTTTCGGGGCGATGTAGGCTGCTACCAAGTCATCTGTGCACATGCAAGGTATAGGTAAGAATTTAATATTGTTCTTAAAAATTATACAAGCTCTGGGTCTGATACCTCCGGTATTATAAAGAATCTTACCCGAGGAGTTCAGTCCCATAATCGGGTTCTGATTGATCCACGGTTCTTGTATAAGAGCCACGTCCAGGTCTTTCTCAAGGAATGTTTGGCAAAGTATTGCGCTGGGCGCCTTTGCATGATGAAGATTTGCCTGGATGGCTTTGATCATATTGTTAATTTAATAGGGATTGGGATTGGGATGAGGAATATAAACAAAAGTATAAACAAAGGTAGGTAATTTATTAGAGGGGATAGGGGAATGCGGCTGGGATTAGGGAGTCTGTTTCGGTAGTTAGGGTTGGGTTGGTGTTGGTTGTGTAGGGGGTTTCGGGCGGCCCTTATTACTGGAGTGGCCACCGACAGGGGATTGCAGGTGCACATTCCTACCCCCTGTCGGTCCCCTGCCTCGCGTTGCTTGCCCGCGTGACAGGGGTCCTCGTCCTCCCCTAGCCGGTCTAGGGCCCCATTTTCCGGCTGATGTTGGTGGGGGCCTGGGCGCGCGGCTGTTCCCCGCGCCTCTCTGATACCCAGATGCGGGCTGTCCCGTCCCGCCTCTGGCTCCCCCTCTCGGTGCGCCTGATGTGCGAGGAGGATCGGTTTGAGGGTTTGCGCCGCTCCCTGAGGCCCCACTCCCGTGTCCCTGCGTCCGTGGAGTAGGAGCCTCAGGTCCCGGCCCCTCTTGCCCATCGCCCCCCGCACCCTCCTGCTGTTTGCCACCCTTCACCCTAAGATGAATGGTGCCAAGATTGAGGAAGAGTCTGCAGTCCTGTTTCCGCAGGACCTCATACGAGGATTGGTAAAAGGAGAAAGTTACGGTCTGTCCTTTCTCCTCCACCTTTTTGTTGAGTACCCTCCAGTGGCTGCAGCCTACCTTTGGGTTTTGTGAACTTAATCGCGACAGCAGTTTGGTCGAGTCCATGTTGGCGTCGGGAATCCATGCAACCCCCGTCATGGGTTTGGGGAGATCTTGCTCGCTAGCGAGTGTCAATTTCGCCCCTTCCCATGGCTTGAGTTCCGGGACCACACCGGCGAGCCACCCTCGGGTTGCCTCATCAGCACAGGTGAGCAAAAGATAGCCTGTTCTGATGGAGCAACCCAGGAAGTTTACAACCTGGTCTCCTGCTGAATCTAGTTTCTCCGTCAGTTCCTCTTGCAACTGTCGGAGCTCGGTCTCGGAAGCGGTTTTGTTGATATCCCGTATACCAACTCGCACCGATTTTGCGATATCGCCAAAGGTGGGGTTTGAGTCCCCACGTTTGACGGTTTTTATCGGCCTCTCCTTGGGTGAGGTGTCTTCTGAGCGCTGCCGCTTTTGCGGTCCACTCACTGCCCTACTCTGAACCTCCGGTAGGTCTTGAAGCTCGGAGAAAGGTTTTTTACACAGGACTAAGGCCTCCTCTTCCTCCTTGCCCTGTGCCTTCCACCAATGGTATCGCCTCTTAGCGGCGCCGGAGAGAAAGATACGACGCTCAGTCTCTCCTTGCGCATTACTGCTGCTAGTAGTGCTCGGTGACTCGGGATCCGTTAAGCCCCCCTTGTCATCTTTGTTTAGTATATGGGTTTGCGGTTCTGCGTCCCCAAACTCCATAGCGTTGGACGAGCTTTCGCTACCATCCCCCGCAGATAGAAAGTCTATCTCTTCAATTAATTTATTTAAGTTACAATTATCCATGTTTATCCCACGAGTAGCAAGGAAAGGGTTAGTCGAACCTCCACAGAGCCCGCATGCCGAGGTCAAGGCCTAAGACTGTCCCCGAGGCGACCCGGTTTCGAAGACCCCCCGTTCGCGACTGAGCTCCCCCTCAGCCACGCATCCCTCGGCACGGTAGGATCACACCTTGGATTGGGGATTTTTGGCGTCGAGGTTGACTCCTCCATTTTCCTCCACAAATTTAGGTAGCGGTTTTACGAGTTATTCCCTTTGCAGCGAGTTCCCCTTACGCCGAGTTTCTCTACGTCGATTCCCCCATCCGGAATCCCGATATTACTCTTAAACGATCAGTTACTGGTGATTTAGAGTTGATAATGGTTCAACCATTTGCTTATGAACCGTTAAATAGAGATAGGATCAAATTTATGTAGGTTTCTAATTATGATGTAAAATTTAATCAGTTTTCTTAACAAAACACCCTAGTACTATTTAAAGGTGTCGATGTCGTTTAGTCCATCAAATTGAACAGCTTTCACATAGTGAACTGAACATCGAGATAATTGAATACATTCAAAAAATCTGTTGTTTCATGTATAGTAGTACCGACTCGACTCAAAGGTACCTTTGAGTACACACAGCAGACAGCAGATTTTTTAAATTAGAGTCAAAAATGTCGTTAAAAACCTATCCATGAGATATTATTTTATATTTTGATTTGATTTTTTACTTTGAATCCGGAAAATATTATATCAGTGTGCTTAATTTCATCTCAATCCGTTCAGCCATTTGTGTGTGATTGAACCACAAACAAACATCGTCACAAATTTTCACATTTATAATAATCATCACATTTATAATAAGTAGAATAGGTAGGATATAATTACTAGGGTATTTTGTTATACCTTATAGCACGTAACTATATAATTATTATTACCTATTCTGTAACGTAACGTAGTCGACGCGAGTCGTAGCCGCTACACGGTTATGCTACGAACTAGGCTACGGCTACGAAGTATCGTAGCAGCACTAAGCAGCGTTTCTAAAAGCTTTGTATTAATGGAATCTCTTCTCTTCTCTTTTATGTAAGTTAGTCCGTTTAGTGAAAGTATTTGAAGCCTAAGATGCAAATGTGCAATACCTTGCTACAACACTGCTACATTTAAAAAATGTTTTGTACGATGTTTTTAACTACCGCAAAGTAGTAGTTGTGAGTTTATTTGTGTTTTGATGTATGTTTCTAAATTAGCTATAGATTTTTTTACAAACAATTTTCAGGTTTGGCGTTTATTGTCATCGATCAACACTTTGTAGGTGCAAACTGTACCAATGGATACGGGGTTTATGTGAACTGCGAACAGTTCACCGAAGCACGGATCGCCGAAGCACGGTTAGCCGATACCACCGCTCGTTAATTGTCTCTGTTCTCTGATGAAGTCTGAAAATGTAGTTCAAGCCTTCACGTCTGAAACCACTGGCCGGAAACGATCCGCTTTACCGTGACGCACAAACCTCCCTCGTTAGTCAAAACTCAAACGTGCAGGTAAATAGCTATTTCTCAAACATGCTTGGAAATGTGAGCATTATTTTGACAACCTTCTTCGAGATAAATCGAAATTGCTGTACTGGCCAACTACATGCGCGCAGCGGCCGGCAATGTTTGTATGAAAATCCATATCTGTCGTGTTTTGCGGCCAAATAAATTACATAGTAAACTCATATCTGTCGTGTAATTTAAAAATGGAACGATCTTTTTCTCAAAAAAGGAGGTAACTCAAAAAAGGTTTTATTTAAATTTCGAACTAACTTGCAAAGAGAAAGCTGTTTATTGAAAAAAAAAATTTGTTGTTCGTTGTTCGTCATTGATTTTGAAAAGAGTTTTAATTTCCGCGAATTATTTGAGAAAATTTACTGTTTTAATTTCCGCGCATTATTTGAGAAAAGTACTATACAAGCCTTGGCCACAACTAGGCATTGATGGACTTACGTATGTGTGCCTCGGCTTTGCCTCGGCCCACATTTACACGTTCGTCCATCAATGCCTCTGTTGCTGGCCGCTGCAGTAATGTACTATAGTTTATTTCGAGTAAAGTCCCGCGAACAGAGCCATTTTCATCTCTACTACTTAGGTTCAATAATTTGTTCGCGGGACTTCTTGTATGGAATGTACTGTACATGCTCATACAGGTTGTTGATTTTTAAAATTTTATTACCTGGCTTTACCGCTTTACCGCTTTAAAATTAACGTATGACACACTTTTGTGAAACAATTTAGTGCAATCAGTTTAAATTCAACGACGCTACCAACGACGGCAATAACGTTAAATAAAGTAGATTCAGAATATACTAAAACGTCATGAAGTAGCTGAAGTCTCTATTTTTAATCATCTCCACACACAGCTATTCCAGCTCTTCCTCTAATCTATAAAATGTAGGATAAGAACGCAATATCTGCAAACATGATTGCAACATGTTCCTAAGCAAGCTAGGTTCAACGCAATCTTCATTTTATCGCATTACTTAATATTTATAAGCTAGGTACGGTTATTCTACACAGGTGAATTTACTTATATTGTTTTATATTCTTCGTTACATAGGTTACTTGATTCTGAATTTCTTCAAATAATGGGATGTGTCAAAATTATACACAAAATAATACTTAAATAAAAATTTCTTTTTTAAGCGCTCTGTAGTGCGATTTTTGAATCTCATTCGCTGAGTTCAGCAGTTGAAAATGTCAAAATTACTACGGAGAAACGCATCTTTCTACTGCTGATTTGACTTTCAAAAATCGCACTCCTGAAGTATGATTTTTGAAAGTCAAATCAGCAGTAGAAAGATGCATATCTCCACAGTTATTTTGACATTTTCAACTGCTGAACTCAGCGAGTGAGATTCAAAAATCTCACTCCTGTTTCGAATTGGTCAGTGAGTCCAGTGCCTTTTGAAACATTTCCACTGACAGTTGCACGATAAATAGCACCACTAAATCTCTCGCTACTGTCTTGTCTTAACTAATTACTTACTTAAGTTAACATTGACAGTTAATTTTGAAGAACAAACAAAACACTGAAAATAACGAGCTAAGTAACGTTTTGTTTCGCTCTACATAGGAACACGTACATACAACACTTACTTATGTGTGGCATGTTTTTCTCATAATGATCTCTTTGTTCTAGCTCCCCTCTGATTCACGTAGGCGTGATTGCTGAGTGATTATACCCTCGGCACAGAAAGCAATTTTATTGAACCGTGCCTGAAATAAATCTATTGATATGTTTGTGTTGTACCTAAACCTAAATTCCAGAATTCGGAACCCGCTGCTATTACGCCTCTAATAGGGATTTTTTGGCAGATTTTAGTGTACACACGGCCAAACTCGGTTCGCTAATTATTTGCTAAAGATATCAAAAGAACAGTTTGCATTCACTTAGAGAGTTGCTCCCCGAGACGCTCGCCTCAACTCGATGTCACTAAGACGACAAATCATGATTACTTAACTGAATATTATCTATTAGTATAAGAGATAAGTGTACTTTTTGCAACCATCAGCAGCAAGGCTGATTATCAGTGTTTATGGGGTGTAGAGCATTTCTGTGATGGGGATGAACCAGGTCTGCCAACTCCAGTCGGTTTAGGAGTTGATGTTTAAAGGTCAGTAAAAAATTTACGATCAGCTGCGAGGCTGATCGTATGATATTGTTGTAGTATGCACTGTAGCTACGTGAACAGTACAAAAACTGTCAAGTTCTGTCAGTCGGTTTAGGAGATACAGCCAGTCAAAGGCCGACCTTTGAACGGCTGTTTCTCCTAAACCGACTGATGAACCATGTCACTTTTCACATAGCTACAATGCATAATACAACAATAACGTACCATCAGCATTGCAGCTGATCGTTAATTTTTTACAGACCTTTAATCATTAAAAAATATAACAAATGACAAAACATTTAACTACCACTTAAAACAATTATTAATACAAAAATTCTACTATACTTTAGATGAATACCAAAATGATAAAACAATAAATAATTATAGAATATAAATTGTAATATGTTAATTTGTAATATATTATGTTGATTTCATATAGAAACAAATAAATATGATAATTTTATAAGTAAATACAATAACTAACTAGTAGATACCATACTAATAAAATACTATTATTTAAAATATAGAATATAAATATCTTGATAACTTCTATTCAAACCCTCCTCTCTTTTAAAATTGCTGTGCCCCCTAACAGTATTCACAATGTTGTACTATTATAAGATTACACCACCTGTTGTATATACCATTGTGAAACGCAATAAAGCATTGAGTATTGAGTATCATCAGTAACTCCTAAACCGACTGGAGTTATGCAGGCAGACCTGGTCCATCCCCATCACAGAGATGCTCTACACCCCATTAACACTGAATCAGCCTTGATGCTGATGGTTGCAAAAAGTACACTTATCTCTCGGAATATATCTTCCAAACCAAACATCAGGAGAAATGTATCTGCCCTAATAATTGTTTAGGTAGTTTTATAATTATTATAGGCTGATAATGATAATGCATTAAATTCCAAAAACTATACAAAATTTTATCAGCTGAATGATTATTAGGAAATTCTAATATACCTAATATCTTATAGATAATCAATCAATCATCGTACGCACAGCAGTTTCATATTATAATCACGCTCGTATCGTAGCTTGCTATGGTAATGTGTTTTAATAAGTCGTTGCACTTTTAAACAACACGACACATCTCATTTATCACTATTATTTTACGGATAATCGATCGTTCCAATATTTGAATCTTACCTGCACGGCTAGCATACCACCCAAGACAACGCGTTTATCTAAACGAGAAAAACGTCATGCGCGCTCTTTCTGGCCTACGTAAAATAATAAAGATGGAGGCACATCTCGATTTTTATCGTTTTCTCGAGGGTGGCATGCGAGGCCTACTGGTCACGGTGGAATGGACCAAATTCCAAGGAAATTTACATCGAGATAGTTCATTCTTTGTTTATTAAGTGCAAAGACTTACTCATAAAACGACTACCTACCTAAGATAAATTCTACTTGTAAGTAAAATTGATTTTATGGCAAAGCAAATAATCTAAGCAAATAATGGGAAAGTAGATAAGAAGTAAACAGACGTTCTTCAAACAATCATTGTAGATAATCAGTCAATATAAACTAATATCCAATATAAATCACTCATTAGGTATATGATTTAGCAAAAGATGTTATCATCTCACAATCAAAGTAAGATATTAAAGCAATTAAATATTGTATCTAAGGAAACTATGATAAGGTTGAGATAGTACGGTTAGGATTATTAGCCTTTTACGTATTAGTGCAGGTAGGTACTGCTTAGTGTAAAGATGAATCTGTTTTTGTCATTATTTACTGCTTTCATAGTGGCTTCAGTAGCACTGCCAACAGAGTTTTCGGAGCCTGGCGAACTAGCACTGCTTCTCCAAGAAGACGACTTTGAAGACTATCTCGACGCTTGGTTGGAGAATGAACAACGGAAATTGTTCAACATATCCTATAGATCCGAAGTGCATATCGGTAATTTTTAAACAATCATATTTGCTGTGAAGACCTTTGATGAAATCAAAATAGCGGAAGATAGGTGACGTTCTTGCATTACGTACTCGAAAAATGGATCTGCTTTTCATGTACACACGGCGACACATCAAGATAAATCAAACGAGAAATCATCAAGATCAATCATCGAGATCAAAGCAAACATAAACTGGCCTTGCGACGTTATACATTACTTTTGCGCGGCCAGTTTATTTTGGTTTTGCGTGGCTTGATGTGTCTGTGTACTTACGAGTGAAAATTAATGCTGTGTGGTTTGTTTTTTCTTTTTTAATGATTTGTACAACGATTTTTAAGCACGCGAAGGCATTATGGTAACATTTAACCCGCCTAAAATAAAAAAGTATCTCGATCACGCAATGCCGCGCCGCCGCTCGGATTGCGACTTAGTAAATTAGGCGACGGGGGGGGCTCAATTTTTGCGCTATAGGCTAGTCGCCTATCTTACTTTTTTATTAAATCAGAGGTGAAGACAGACATTCGCTGCTATCTTTAAAGTGTTTTATCCCTGTTCAACATTCTACTAATATTCTAGGATGTACCATTCGAGTAAACGGTGACCTAGGAGAGCCCCAGCCATTGTATCTCCAGAACGGGAACTACATCTTACCCACTGGTAAAACCGGTCTGATTCAACTCAATGTTGGAGAGGAGGTATACATTGCCTGCACTGGTAATGGTAACACCATTGTTCATCCAAACATAGCCGCTTCCATGTCTGCTGGTGTACGAGTAAGTATAACGGTGACTTAAGACGCTCCCACTAGACAGGGTAAACGCTGAGCCGGGCCATATTTTGCTGGTTTATAATATATGTGTATAGCTTAAAAGCTATCTTCTCATTATTTGATAGACATAAAAATTCATGAAAAATATAGCAATGATCTTTAATATCTCGGCTTTATTTCTCATTTTTTCATTATTTTTCATAAAATATCTTTAAATAAAATGAAGGAAAGCCTAAATATTTGAAATAGGTAGTACCCACTGTATTAAATGCATCTCATCTACATTTTAAGTTGAAGTCAATTTTACTTGCGATACACACCATATTGTGTAGGCTGTAGACAATATTATAAAAAAATGTCATATTAAAATTTTTAAGCAAGACAATTGTTTTATGAATTAATTCGGTAATTTTAAATGTTAGTGCGAATTTTTATAATATTTGGTTTCCCTACACAGTTAGTTGCTAAATGGCATCACAGTGCAGTGATTTGATGAAGTACAAGCCAGTCAACAATATAGGTATAGGTGCCTACCAAAATTACGTAGTTCAGTAGAGGCACAGCCCGGACACTGCATACAAAAAATTTAAATTGACAGGATGACGTCAGCGCATGCGAAACTAAAGAAATTGAACCTTAAGTCTTCTTCTTAGGTAACGAGCAACCAGTGCGAGGTAAGCAGAGGGCGATAGAGGGGTGAGGTAAAAAGTTAGTGGGAGGAAGGGAGTGTCCGTACTGTATCTAGTAATAGATACTTATACTGTGGTAGAGGTGAAGCGGGACTGAAACAGTCAAGGTCGTTCAGTGGGGGATACGCCTTAACATGTTTATTTTATTTTTTACCAAATTTCTTATATCTTAACATGTTTCAACTTTAGTTTAGAAAATAATTAACCGCTCTGAACCTTTTTTTCTATCTTATAGACGGCAACGTGTGTAAACAATACATTAGTCTCAGGAGCTGGATGGCTGAATGGACTCAGTGAATTCGTAGGACTGACCTGTTCTTCTCATGCCTCTTATGTGGCTGAAGCCACTACTGAAAAGTGCTTTAACGACAACTTGGTTATTCGGTAAGAGAATTTAGAACAATTATATGTTAATACGAGCTTTTACCCGCGACTTCGTCCGCATAAATTATATGCCAGATTTTAAAGCAGATTATAAGCTATCAAACAAAAAAAGTTTCATCAAAATCGGTTCAGTAGTTTTTGCGTGATGCTCGAACAAACAAACACACAAATAAACAAACAGACTGACAAAAAGTCAATTGTGATTTGGAATCAGGGAAGCCTAAAAACCATATCGTAATCTTTTTTTTGTAAACATCTTCATTGTACAGACACACTTCTGTTACAGTTTATAGTTTAGATTTAGATGTACCTATAATTTGATAAAATAATTAATGTTTTATTTTATTCAGAGTGGGTTTCAACGTAGACAATATCTTCTACCCACAATACTGGTCGTGTTTCGATCAAAATCGTCTTGAAGTTCTATACGTATGGTATGAACAAAACACCTATAATGCTGTTTATCAAACTAGTATCGCTCGCCCGAGCTGGTTAGGTGAGAATACTCAACTATTCTGTACACTATTTTAGTCATCACTAGTGATCGATAACTATTGTGCAACTCGCGGCAAACTCTAGGGGTGACAGTTGTAACACATATCATTGGTTAAGAATTACAATGTTATCATCTCGTTTTCTTTTAGCTTTTTTCTAATACGGCCCCAAATTAGAGTTATTTTCACGTTTCTCATTGTTATATTTTTTCCTGTTTGTGAAAGGCAAAGGGAACTTACCCATACAGCCATGTGCAGTCAAGACCACGTCAAGCTTGAGATCTGAAGTGCGATATTGTTTTTTATACGAACGGCATAAGAACAGTACGAAGATCAAGGTGGCGAACTTGAGGTGTTCTCTACTGTATCTATGTATCACATCGGTAATTTCATAATATAATTGAAATGGCACACCGATTAGAACATGACTTGTAAGAATAATAATAAAAACTCAAGGCGACAAAAAACTCGCTTATTACCAACCCTGAAAATGCCGCGAATAGCACAATAGTTACCGATCTATAGTCATCACAAATCGATAACTATAAATATGTTTTCTTTATCTTCAGAGGGCTCTTTCTATCCCGGTGTTACGATTAATAGCCTGTACACCAAGGCCCAACAGAAGCTCAAAATCGCCAGCTATGTTGGAGATGAACTAGCTGAAAAATACGTAGCAGGTAACAATTACCTGGCACGAGGTCACCTTAGTGCCAAAACCGACCACGTGTTCGCAACTGGCCAGCGGTCTACCTTCTACTTCATCAATGCTGCGCCAGAGTGGCAACCTATAAATGCTGGCAACTGGAACTGGCTGGAGCAAGTGAGCATCTTCATCATCCCATTATATTAATAATTATGTAACATCCTAATTATAAAATGAAACCTAAATAAACAGTGGGTTTAGCTAGCTAGGAGGCCTTTGCCTTGAGGCATATGCTAAATTGAGAGACTTCCTATTCCACCTTAGAGAATTATTATATTCTCTAAACAGTATATTCCACCCTCCATCTTACATTATTATAATTCCGATAAAAAGGAAAATAAATAAAAAAATAATTTTGGTTCAGAAAAAAAAAAGTGTCTCAAAGGAGCCTCTACGTGTTGGACCTGTATACCCACGCAAGCGTTCCGAAGGTCCGGGCTACGGCCCCCATAAGAGATATAATAATAATAAAAAGATTATGTAATAATATCCGAACAGTATGGCTATTGTGTAAGTTTCCGATTAGATATGTCGTTTACAAGATCCATAACAATTATTATGAAGTCTACCAAAAACACCATTTCGATTTGATACCGATTGAATCGGGTATGTCGTATAATTTGCACACTCGATTAAACAATAATGACCTTATTAAAATTAAGCATTTATATTCCAGAATCTCCGAGCTCGCATTGGAGAAGCTAACTATAATACCATAATCTATACGGGTACCTTCGGAGTTTCACAGCTGCGTAATCAAAATGGCAGTCTTGTTGATATTTACTTGCATCATGACGACAACAACAATCCCCAGCTGCCGGTTCCTCTGTATTATTACAAGGTATATCATTTGGACTTTTTCAATCAATGAATTATCCGGTAGTTCAGTCTCATTGACCTATGCCTATTTTATCTTACATAAAATATACTGAAATAAATTGTTTCTCTGGTTTAGACGGTCTACGATCCAGAGCTGCTCCTAGGGACAGCGTTCGTCACTATCAATAACCCCTACTACACCGAGGAGGAGGTTCATGCCTTGACATTCTGCACGGACCGCTGCCGCAACAACGACGCCTTCAATTGGCTGAGGTGGCAGCCGGACCGCATCGACATAGGTTACAGCTTCTGCTGTGACGTCGATGACTTCAGAAGAACTGTGCCGCATCTTCCATCATTTTCTGTAAATGGTCTTTTGTCGTGATTTAGAGTACTATTCGTTCACTGGCGGACTAAGGGGGGGGGCGGAGGGGCGGTCCGCCCCGGGCCCCCAGTCCTGGGGGGCCTCCGAATCTCGAGAAGAGAATCCCTTTTTAATCAAAACCAAAATAATGATGTTTATATAGCAAGTAAAGACACAGTTTAGAGTTGGAGGCCCGGGCCTCAGGAGGCCAGAAGCAGAACAGGTTCTGAGACTGCAGTTTGAAGTTGGAGGCCCCGTACGTTAGTCATTGAAAGTCAAGAAAAGAAATAGAGTCAAAAATACTGCAAATTTGCGAGCTCGCTTCGCTCGCTAAATCTTTTTAAGTTATTATGCAGTTTGCATAATTATGAGTTCGCTTCGCTCGCTCCGGAGGCCCTGGCCTCCGGTACTGGG
The DNA here is from genome assembly GCA_922987775.1 of Agonopterix subpropinquella. Taxonomy (NCBI): domain Eukaryota; kingdom Metazoa; phylum Arthropoda; class Insecta; order Lepidoptera; family Depressariidae; genus Agonopterix; species Agonopterix subpropinquella. The sequence continues at coordinate 12,989,040 of OV277702.1, forward strand.
ACTGCAGTTTGAAGTTGGATGCCCTGTAAGTTAGTCATTGAAAGTCAAAGAAGGAAATAGAGTCCAAAATATTGCGAATTTGCGAGCTCGCTTTGCTCGCTCAATCTTTTTTAAGTTGTTATGTATTTAGCATAATTATGAGCTCGCTTCTTGAAAGGTCAATGGGGTTGGAATTAGAATGTGTTTCGAAAATTTGAGCTTGCTTCGCTCGCTTGGTTTTTTTGATAGCTTTCTGTGCTTTGAGACTGAGTTCATGCTACAACCCAGTCATAATTATAGAATCGTTCGCTCCGGTTTTAATTTTATACGCCAATATACTCACCTACTCTATTTCAAGATGAGCTCTACAATCGAGTTATTATAAGCTCATTTCAGCTATTTGTTCGATTTCGGCATGAGCTGAAAAAGTCGAGTTATAATGAAGCAAAATCTCGAGCTCGATTCGCTCGCTCCTGGCTAGACAAATTGCACTAAAATCTTGAGCTCACTTTGCTTGCTCCAGAATTCAGTGAAGTCTCGAGCTCGCTTCGCTCGCTCTTGGTTTTGGATGGTACCTATGTCTTTTCATAGTATACAGTTGCAGTTGCACTGTTGGTGTGCAGTTAAATCTTGAGCTTACTTTGTTCGTTCCAGATTTTAAGTCGTAAAAAAACTCGAGCTCGCTTCGCTTGCTCAATGATTTAAATCTTATTCCACTGATCTCATTATATTGCAGTAAAATTTCACTTAGCTTTGCCCACTCCAGAATTCAGTGAAATCTCGAGCTCGCTTTAGGTTTTACATTGTACGAATGTCAGGCTCGCTTCGCTCGCTCCGTGTTGTAGGACCTGGATCTCCCTGGGACAAAATACTTGCAACCTATGCCTATGGAAGGAAGGGGCTCCGGTGTTAAGTTTTTGCCACGGCTCGAAACAATTGTAGATATCAATTTCTGGAAAGACCGGGGGCCTCATTTAGTTTTGCCGCCCCGGGCCTCCGGCGGGCTTAGTCCGCCGCTGTATTCGTTGACCGTCTTTTGACTATTTATTGAAGACTGTTGTCAATAAATAATTGTTTTTTTTATCAACAAGCTTTTCTCTTTAATTCCTTATTAATTGATTATGCTGTTAATATCTTATCTAATGAGCATAAATTATCACAAACCAGCCTCCGAAAACGTCAGTGCCTAACGTTATCGTTAAGTAGATTTACTAAATAATTAATGTACAATCACCATCAAATAATTATATCGTAGCATACAAGGTATCAAAATATTTCTGAGCAGTGCTAATTTTCATTAAATTTTTTACAGTAAATGTTACCAATCTAATCTAAACTATTATAAAACTGTAACAGAAGTGTGTCTGTACATTGAAGATATTTACAAAAAAAAGATTACGATATGATTTTTAGATGTCCCTGATTCCAAATCACAAATTTTTGGATTTTTTGTCTGTCTGTTTGTTTGTTTGTTTGTTTGTTCGTTTGTTTGTTTGTTTGTTTGTTTGTTTGTTTGGGTGTTTGTTTGTTCGAGTATCACGCAAAAACTACTGAACCGATTTTGATGAAACTTTTTTTGTTTGATAGCTTATCATCTGACTTAAAATCTGGTATATAATTTATGCGGATGAAGTCGCGGGTAAAAGCTCGTTATATCTAAACGTGTATTTTGTCATAAATATCTGAACAGCGAATTTTCAATAATTTCTTTACAAGGTTATTTAAAATTAAAATGTAAAACAACGGAGTATGGTTTTTTTCCGAAACTGTTCAGATGTTTATGACCACCCTGACTGCGTCGATATATTTGATGTTCTAGGCGTTCCTATATTTTTGATTGGTAATGAGTAAATAGACCGAGATCCGACTGTAAAATTATGCACCTATTTCATAGGCAAATGAAATGTGATTCTAGTGTATGTTTACCTTAGATCTTTACACAGGGGTTAATTCATCGCCACCATTTGCCTAGAAAAATCTTGCAGCAAGTACCTTTTCCATTATGATTTTAGATATAACTTTTTCCACCGGTCTGTTAGGGAAGTGAATGAGGTGCCATCGGAAGGAAACTGATCTAAAGTACTGGAAAAACTAGAGTTGCCACCTCTCTGTCTGCCGTAACTATAGGGTTGCCAGGTTCAAAAATGACTTCTTTGAGGCTGGCAACCCTGTAGTTACGGCAGACTGAGAGGTGGCAACCCTAGTTTTTCCAGTATTTTAGATCAGTCTCCTTCCGATGGCACCTCATTTACTTCCCTAACAGACCGGTGGAAAAAGTTATACCAAAAAAAATTATGGAAAAGGTACTTGCGGCAAGATTTTTCTAGGCAACTTGGTGGCGTTGAATTAACCCCTGTGTAAACATACACTAGAATCACATTTCGTTCGCCTATGAAATAGGTGCATAATTTAACGGTCGGATCTCGGACTAAAAGAAATTATTGAAAATTAGAACTGCTTAGAAATATTTGACCACCTTGTTTGCTACGATATATCTGCTGGTTACTGTACTTACATTATATTTCAGTTGCGTGATCAATGCATGCCCATATAGAGGACATGCATTGGTCACGCAACAGAAATTTAATATAATGCAGAAAGAAAAATAATCAAAAATATTTGTGAAGAAGATGAAATGCATTAGTAGGTAACAGAAATCAAAGTGACCACACGTTTGTAGTGATGGTCCTTCATGTTGGTTGATGATGCTTCTAAAGAAAAAACTGCCGGTCCTCGTCGACTTGCTTTAACATCAACGAGTTCAAACTTCAAACTAATAAAAAACACTTCGCCTCTCTGCATTCAACACTTCTTTGTCTTTTGTACAGTTGAGTATCGATAGCTACCACGCACAATTATCTTCGTCAAAACATATACCTATCTAGGCGTTTTTACGAAAACTGTTGGTATTTTTTGTAAATAACTAACATCTTATCAAAATAAACTAATCTTACACGGGCCCTTATCCAACGATTATAGGTAATGGGAATTACGTACTTATTCATACAGTTTGTGTGCTATACCCATTTCATCTATTTGTTAGATTTTATCAATGTGTTGAACCAATTGGCAAGGGTTTCAGCGTCATAATCTCGTCTTATCCATTCTGATTTAGAAGATATGGTCCATAGTATAAATACCTGATCATTCATTTTATATTTGACTTCTGTCCGAATTTCAAAGTAGTACTGTATTATTTACATAGGGATGTTGCGTTTCACGGTTGTGCTTGCAGCTGTAGCTCTGGCCGTGGCAGCGGTGCCTGCTGACCTGCCGGAGCCTGGAGAGTTAGCGTTTGTCCTTAACGAAGAAGACTTTGAGGACTACCTCGATGCATGGCTCGCTAATGAACAACAGAAAAGCATCAACGTAACATCCAACTTTAGCCCACGAAGTGGTAATTATTTTTGCGCATCATCATGGTTATTGTTTCTGTTCCATTGATATAATTACTGTTATCTGTTCTGTGTGCAAAAAAAAAAACAGATTTAATAGCTACCTATTTTAAGTGAAAATATTGGTTAGTCCCATAGTGAAAGTTCAGTTTCATGTTCTGAAGCAATTATAAATGTAAGTAACACATTTCAAACATTCTTGTATCTATTTGTTAACGTTATTCAGGCTGCACCATCAGAGTGAATGGTGATCTTGGTCAACCACAGCCCGTGTACATAACCAACGGTCGGTACATGCGCGGGGCCGGCAACAATGGCCAGATCAACCTCAGCAATGGTCAACAAGTGACAATCGCTTGCACTGGAAGCGGTCGCACTATACTTCACCCTAATGCTAACTCTAATCCCGCTGTTGGTGTAGGTACCCTTATACTTTATACTGGGTCTGCCTTAATATGCAGATTGTTTTTTCAGGGGATGATCCTAGGGATGATCAGACCATCAGACTGAACGGCTTCACTACGGGTCCAATATCGAAATTGCGAAAAAATCTGCTGTCCCATACAAAACCTACTCGACCCAAATGTATGGCACACCAGATTTTTTCTTCGCGATTTCGATGTTGGTCCGATGGAGAATTGTGTTCAGTTTGATGGTCTGATGGTCTGAAAGACCGTCAGCATATTAAGAAAGACCCTACCTAAAATTTGTATTCACATTTAATGGAACAGCCCATTTCTTCCTGAAGGCATTGTAATTGGTGCAACATAAAACATTATCAATGCTAAATTGAACCTATTTGAAATTAGGTACAGTCTCAAAAGGTATGAAATGGAGAGAAAATACTGGCGTTGTGCGCTCAATGTCCTACCTTTTCAACAAACAATGGATAGATGTACCCCAAAGCACCTTAATGTTAACCGCTTTTGCTCCGCAGTGCTTCAAATATAGGTACTTCTTTAGGTAGGTTACACAAATTACAAATTGTGTACGTGTTTCTTTTATCTTAATATGCCAATATTAAAATGAAGTTATTGTGCATTCAGACCGTATCATGTGCGAACAACGCCCTCGTCACAGCGTCGTGGCTGAGGGGAAACAGCGCTTTTGGTCAACTCACCTGCAGTGCTCACTCTTTCCATAACGCAGATCCAACCAATACGAGATGTTTCAATAACAACTTAGTTATTCGGTAAGCAAATTTTAACATTTTGATAAAGAACCTGAACTGTATGCCTGCAACACGATTTAAAATGCATAATATCTTAATGATTACTTAGGGTCCACGAAATCCAGGAATAATCACAAACAAAATAACAAGTATCTTATCAGGCACATTGAGGCATTCATCCCTCAATGCGTTTGTTCGTAAAAGACTGGCAACATTCCCTCTTTCCATTGCTAAACTAATTCTTGGAGCAATGTAACTGCCAGCCCTTCGGTCACAGTACCTACCCACGATGAGATGCGTTTTCACTTCATCTAAAAAGGATCTTAGTTCCAATATTCATAACTAGCTGTTGCCCACGACTTCATCTGCGTGGACCTTAAAAAAGTATCCTATGTGTTAAACCAGAATATATTCTATCTGAGTGCCAAATTTCATCCAAATCCCTTCAGCCGTTTATGCGTGATTGAGTGACCAATATCCAAACATCTAAACATCCAAACTTTTGCATTTATAAATTATATTTGTTAATCTGTTATCCTCAGAGTTGGATTCATCGTAGAGAATATGTTCCATCCTCTGTACTTCTCCTGCTTCGACCAGAACCGTTTAGAAGTCCTGTACGTATGGTACGAACAGAATCCTGAGAACACCATACATCAAAGTGGTGTCGCCCGTCCCAGCTGGTTGGGTAAGATGAGCTCATGATGAGCTAGACCAAATGCTTTAATTCACCTATTGTACGACAACTTCCAACATACGACAGATGAAATGAAACGGAAACGCTTGCTAAATCCCAATACATTTGTTCGTAAGCAACCTATCGCATAAATAAATCATTTTCACTACAAAAGCTCGCTCTTTGCAGATGTCTTCCCTATTGTTTGTATTCTATGTGTTTGTGTATTAAGAAAAATAAAGTATTAAAGTAAAATAAACATGTTTACTTTCAGCTGGAACTTTCTTCCCTGGCGTTGCAATCAACACCGTATACACCCAAGTATCACAAAAAGCAGCAATTGCTAATATAGTTGGTCAGCAGTTGGCTGATACTTATGTTACGAGCTCACAATTCTTGGCGCGTGGTCACCTCGCTGCCAAGTCCGACTTCGTGTTCGCAACCGGACAGCGCGCTTCTTTCTACTTCATCAACGCCGCTCCTCAGTGGCAGCCCTTCAACGCTGGCAACTGGAACTGGCTGGAGCAAGTAAGAATCATAATAAATTGCATGCCTGCCTCCGTGGTCTAATGGTTTAGAGCATAGGGCACTTGACGCGGAGGTCGTGGGTTCGATTCCCACAGGGGAGACCTAGTGAAATAATACTTTTTGCGTTTTTCCCCAGTTGGTTAGGACATTGCAGGCTGAATGACCTGTTTGTCTGAAAAGAAAGATGATTCCGTGCTTCGGATGGCACGATAAGCCGTTACTACTATCTCTGATGGTAGTAGTCGTTGCATACAAAACCACGGCAGAGGTCGTAAGGTGGTTTGAAAAACTGTGGCACCAGGGCTTGCATGACCAATTTGTGGCAGCGAACCCTACACGCAATGAGTCAACTTAATTCTTAATCAATAAATTCTTATTCTAGAACCTGCGAACTCGCATTGGTGCAGCTAACTACCGCACCATTATCTACACTGGAACCTTCGGCGTCACTCAGCTGCGTAACCAGAACAACCGTCTTGTAGACATTTTCTTGCTCAACAATTCGCAAGTCCCTGTACCCCTCTACTTTTACAAGGTAGGTACTTAAATTTTTGTACAAAATGTTATGAGGACAAATACAAAACGTTGACAGTCTTTATTAAAGTAAAAGAATGAAATAGTAAAAGAGCAAGCAAAACTTACCCTAAATTTAAACCATACTAAACATTCTAACCTAAAAATTTACTAATTCTACTTAATTGAAAAGCCCGCCCCAGTTTCATGAAACGAAGAAATTTGCCATCCTTGAAATTGAAAGAAACGAAACTCACTCTTGAACTTAGATTCTAATCAAAATTTGCTTAGGTTTATCTGGTGTTGGTTATGTTTATTCGATTATACAAGGTAAAGGTACCCTAGTAATATTTATAGGGGTGGTTTTTAGACCATTAAACTGAACAACTTTCAGTATTAGTTGAACTCTATGCTCATAGACATAGAGTCCAACTATGCGTAGGTTGATCTGCTGTCGTGTGTACCATACTTTCCGAAGTAATTTATTTATTTCGTCTTTATAAACTACAGGTGGCCTACGATGAAAGTCGTCGCATCGGTACCGCTTTCATCAGCATCAACAACCCGTACTACACTCTGGCGGAGGCGCGCGCGCTCACCTTCTGCACGGACCGCTGCCGCAACAACAACGCCTTCACTTGGCTGCGGTGGCAGCCGGACCGCATTGACCTCGGCTACAGTTTCTGCTGTGACATCAACGAGTTCAGACGAACGGTTCCTCACCTCCCTGCATTCACAGTTACAGACCTTTTGTCTTAAGTTGATAATTAGTACGAGATATAAGAAATAAATGAAGTTGCAAATAAATCTGACTTCTTCAATTTTCTTTGATCCTTCAATACCTACCATTTGATGTACTTAGGTAGTAGGTATGTAGGTAGGCATTATAAATTACTGCAGTAATACTGACCCAGGTTGGTTAACCTGATGCTGTTATGTTGTGTCGTGAATGTTGTCTCGTTTGTTATCTGGTTTTTGGATGTAAATTTAAGAGCGTTTGAACGCCCAATTCATCTGGCTGAACATTTTCATCGTGTTTCTAAGAAAAGGCATATCATTTTTTAGCGCTGTTATAAACGCCAAATTGTTTGCCTTTTCTTAGAAACAATTAGAAAATGTATATGCAAAAAAAGTGGCAAGAAAGGAGTGAGTGCTGAAAGCGGCTAAGAGAAATGAATGGAAGAGGATGACATATTGCGCCGAGTACCGACCCCCAAATAATGGGATATGGGCAACAGAATGATGATTACGTATATCATTTATAAAACTAAAGCCCTGCAGCTTCAGATACCTGTTCATAAATACCTATAACATTAGCAAATCCACCATAAATCCACAAAGATAAAAAAAAAAGCATAACTGCTAGTGCTTTTACAACGCCTGACATGAACCAGTGGAAAATAGCACGAGGTACTACGTTTTATAACTCTGTGCAGCCAGCTAGTCTTTGTACAAGCTATAATTGAGTTATTAATTGCGTTCATTCAGATTCAACTCACTGGCTATGTAGCCTGATAAATCTAAGATTATATTATGGATTATAAAGACTGAAATTGAAATTAAAAATGTTTTATTTCATTACCTTTTGCATACTTATTATCACTTTATCCTGCGGTGTAAGCCACGCGTGAATATGGTTTTATATTCAGGATAAACAGTATGATACTTTTTTTACATGTACCCAACCCATCATCTATGACCATGACTGTCTCTACACCCGCGTCCTCGTCCTAGTATAACATGTTCATCGTTAAAAGTTAGTTGAAAGGTATAATTTATCATCAATTTAATCATTCTTAAATTATATTGGCCTAGAACTAGAACGGATGGATGACTTTGACGTAGCAGTAGCATACCTAGCCGTGTATTGGCATCTCCGATAGTAGCTTTACCACTTTATTGCTGTAAATGTAAAGCGACGAAATCCCCCGAACCTCTATAAATATCAGTGGCTCTTCGAACCTGGGCCTCTACCCGCACATTCGAACTTCGCAATTGCGTGGAAGTTTTCGTTCCAATGTCAACTCTATTACAATGAAGTGCGGACCGAAACAGTGGCGATGTATCGAACATCGAAAGTCCGGGTACAAGGCCTGTATCGCAGAGTTCTTTTAGGTTCTTTATTTATTTATTTCATCATCAACAACAGGGCCTTGATGCGGGATGGATAGAATAAAAAGAACTTTTCCTTGAGATGTACAAAGGGTTTTTCGACTGAGAAAATGAGCAGATTTAGTGATAAATTACAGTCTTTTGCTTATCTGGATAAATTTTTTGAAGAACCTATTTATTTAGGTACTCGTACAACTTATCTCGTCTGAAATAAATAGGTACCACCTAGTCCAACACAAGCCCCCAAAATTTTATGATTTACCTTCTTAACAACCAATGACTTGCAATTAGGTAGTTAGGTATTTTATATCGTATGAATTATCAAATAGGTATACACTTTGGGGGCATGCGTGGATCACGCTCATCAACGGATTATTGATATCTTGTAAGCCCTCTGACAAGCATTTTAATCTCACCTAATCATGTCTATTGTAAGACGATTTTGAAGATATGGTGCAAAGTATATAAATGCATAATGGCTAGGGAGGAATTTGACTTCAGTCCGACTTGTCTTGGTGATACCACAAATATAGGATAGGATGTTGCGTTTCACGGTTGTGCTTGCAGCTGTTGCTCTGGCCGTGGCAGCGGTGCCTGCTGACCTGCCGGAGCCTGGAGAGTTAGCGTTTGTTCTCAACGAGGAGGACTTTGAGGACTACCTCGATGCATGGCTCGCTAACGAACAACAGAAAAGCGTCAACGTAACATCCGACGTTAATCCACGAAGTGGTAATTATTTTCACCATAATCTTTTGCAAATAAGACACATTTTAAATATACAGGGTGAAATTGATATCATTAGCATCCTTTTGAAGTAAGAGTCTACCCTAGTCTAGTTTGATGAAACTGAACAACTTCTAGTATGGGAGCAAACCGATCGGAGCAAAAAATTATCTGCTGTTCCATACTAAACTGCAATGCCTACTCGACTCAAATGTATGCAACAGCTGATTTTGTTTTTGCTCCGATCGGTTTGCTCCCTTAGTAAAAGTGGTTCAGTTCGATGGGTAGACTCTTAGTTTAAAAGGATGTTAGTGATATCAATTATTCACCCTGTAGTGTAATGAAAATGATAATCTGATGTTATCCAGGCTGCAACATAAGAGTGAACGGTGATCTCGGCCAGCCGCAGCCCGTGTACATAACCAATGGTCGGTACGCGCACGCGAACGGCAACACTGGTCAGATTCGTCTCAATAGTGGTCAACAAGTGACAATCGCATGCACTGGTAGCGGCCGTACCATTCGCCATCCTAACGCCAATTCGAATCCCGCTGTTGCTGTAGGTACCATTTGTTATACTTTACATAATACTTACATACTTCTAGTTACATACCTAACCTACATAAAAATTCAAAGCTCTTATTTTTTTAAATTTGAAATAACTATAGACATAACTAACTTGGAGTGCGATTTTTGAATCTCATTCTCTGACTTCAGCAGTTGAAAATGTCAAAATTATTATGGAGATACGCATCTTTCTACTGCTGATTTGACTTTCAAAAATCCGCGACTTACTGCCTGTCACACTGTTTCTGTAACACACTGGTGTTACAGAAACAGTGTGACAGGCAGTAATTTTTTTTCCTTCTAAGTTTCTTGACTGTCACACCGTCCCTCCAACGGTGTGACAGTCAAGAAATTTTGTTACTAACCATCACACTAGTGTGACGGATAGACTCCTGAAGTATGATTTTTGAAAGTCAAATAAGCAGTAGAAAGATGCATATCTTCACAGTAATTTTGACATTTTCAACTGCTGAACTCAGCGAATGAGATTCAAAAATCGCACTTATAAATAGCTTTCTGATGATTTTTTTTATGTAGAGTCAAAAAAATCATCGGAAAGCTATCTATGTTATTTGTCTTATGTCTAGTAATTTCAAATAAAAAAAACCGGTCAAGTGCGAGTCGGGCTACTCGCGCACCGAGGAGGGTTCCGTACCGCACCACCACAGAACACAACATTATTAACTTAGAAAAAGTCTTTTTGTCCGGGACCTTTAGCGCAAGACCGACTCACACTTTGCCGGTTTTTAGTATTTTTTGTTATTCTGTAGAGTTTGCTCTATAATCACACTAAGTTTGACGCTTGTATGTATTACCGTTTTTACGATAGAGCGTGAAAAAAAAACGTTGATAAAAATTAGTTTCTTGTTGAGAACCCCCCTTAATTTTTAACTTTTCGACATTTTTATTACTTGTTAACAAATCCGCCGTAATAACGCATAATCTGAGAAAATTTCAACTGTCTAGCTATTACGGTTCAAAAGTTACAGCCCTAAATAGGTAGGACAGACGGACGGACGGACAGACGGACGGACGGACAATGTAGGCTTAGTAATAGGGTCCCGTTTTCACCCTTTGGGTACGGAACCCTAATAACTAGACATAACAATAGCTTTCTGACGATTTTTTTTGACTCTACATCGGAAGGCGTTCCGTTCTAGAGAAGATGTACCTAGCCAGAAACTATACTATAGGATATAGGGTAAGGGGAGGTTATTCCGTGATACACCTAACAATTTTTGTTATAACTCAAATAAAGATTAACTGATTGATATGGGATATTGTTTAAAGTTTTGGGCATATATTTGATCTTAATTTATGAATACACACAGTTTGATACTAGATTCTTCATTCATAAATTTGTAATATTTGCTTGGTGATAAAGTGACATAGGTAAATTCGTGGTAAGGTATGGTAATTTCGTGACAGTGGATAGGTAATATCGTGATAGACCAAACTCATAGGATTTTGAAATAATACATACTGAAATAGGTAATACCAAAAAATCCTTTTTAGGAACAGAATGTCATACGTTAATCCTAGAGTAAAACGCCTTTTTAGAAATATTCTAAATAACCAGCTGCTTATGAATCCTATATTTCTGCACAGTCATAAGAGTCATAACATTTAATATAGTATAGGTCATCTTCATCAGGAGCAATTATTCAATGTCAGAATATAATATGCTACTTCACAATGTACAGGGTATTAGGGTAAACAGTTACACTACTTTGAGGGCTCATTGTACCCTTGATACTGAACAACTTTCCCAAAGAAACCTATAAGAAATTAACAAAAAAAATCGAGTTTCCATACTAAATGCAATCAGTTGATCCAAAGTTTGTATGAAAAGTTTTTTTTTAATTGCTATACGGTTCATAGGGAAATTTGTTCAGTATCTTGGGTACAATCACCCCTTAAAGTAATGCAACTGTTTACCCTAACACTCTGCATACAATAAATCGGATAAATCCAAACATTATCATTTTTTCTCAACTTCTTTCCCGTTTTTTTTATTTTCTTTTTTCTTTTCTGGCTTTCTTCTCTTCTTCTGTGTATGTACTTCAACTTCCGGTTCTTTTGTTGGCTTAGATGGGTCAGTGAAGTTGGTAAATAGTTAGTTTCATGATAAAAAAAACTACGTCATTCACGCATAGCATAGACTAAAATACAAGATTAAAGATGTATATAAGACCATACAAGCAAAATATCCCCTAAATTTATACTTTAAGTTGATTAAAATTAATTGACAAAATACCTCTATCAAATCACAAAAAAAATTTGCAAAATCACTTAAAATATTGCACACCTAACTTAAGGAGATATGAGTACTTTATTTACAACAAGATATATAGAAATAGATACAAATAACTATTTGAATGAATAATTCTTGAAATCCAATGCACAATTTATATCAATCTGTTCGTAAAACATTTAGCTATCAGTTTAATACCACATTCTTTAAATATATTACTTATTTACTAATTAAAACTTCATTTCATTGTCTACTGTCGTCATTTGTCACAGCTGATTGCGATTTCGCCCTTCGTTCTCAGAAAAAACTCATTGCAAGCTTTATTGTTGAGTTTTGTTTTGTAGAGTCAAGGTTAAGGCACGATGGGGCTGACATAACCTCAGGGTTAAAAGCTCCAATTAAAATAAAATAAAAAACAGAATAAAAAAAAAAAAAAAAGCTTGTTTCAAAAGCTACTGAGCTGAGAATCATACTACTACTACTACTATCTTAAGCACACTTTACTGCATGTACATACGCGGTTTTGCGTAAATTCCTTTACGGGTTAGGCCGCGGCAGACGTTTAAAAAATTATCACGAAATTACCTATATCGCGAAATAACCTCCCCTTACCCTACGATAGGTAAAATAATGACATAAGTTTATAGTTACCAGTTTATTATCTTCAAAACATATTTTACCAGATAATGTTGACTAACATATACGATTTGGTACAGGCATAATTTTTTTTACCCGGCTGCGTAAGAAGGAGCTCCTTCTACTAATACTACTCCTTCTTCTATGTTTATATAGAGTTTTTGAACATAATATTTTTATTTGTATGGTTCCGTTGTCAAACAAGGAAGCATGATTAACCCGCTCGGCCTGCGGCCTCGCTTGGTAGGCAGACTGACCCCGGAGACCAGGTCTAACAGGTTCTGGATTCTTCGGAGCTTTGCTCCTACGCGTAGCTCGGCCTTCGGCCTCGCGCTCAGCTCGGCCTGTTATACAATGCCTATGATCCGGTTTCGCTCTATCATGGGCGTGTCCGACACGCTCTTGGTCGCTTTTTTTAGTGTTGTTAACGTCTTTTTACCTACTTATCTATATTTCTATTTGTACCCAACTGCGCCTGAATGTATTTTATTTCATTATTGTACAAAATTTAACAAAGATAGGTAAAATGAGTAAGTTTGATAATGCAACTTCAAAGATAAATAAATTTCACCTAAAAAGGCAAAATTTTTGTTTAGACGGTATCCTGTGTGAACAACGCACTGGTCTCAGGTTCGTGGCTTCGTGGAAACAGCGCCTTTGGGCAACTGACCTGTAATAGCCATGCTTACCACAACGCAGAGTCTACTTCTACAAGATGCTTCAATAACAACTTGGTTATCCGGTAGGTACCTGAGCTACCTATTGTTGGTTCTGAAAAACAACGAGTTGCACTCTGAGAGTGCCGGCAGAAGTGAAAACTTGAACATTAACGTTGTGCATTTTTGATATTTAGGAATGGTTAGGGAATAATTTCGCACGAATTGCTTTAATTATCAGTATAAAAGTACTATCATTTATGTGGTAAAACACAATATTCATTTATTGCGCTACCGTACACAAACACGACAATTTATGCCGCTTAAACGAAACAGCAGGAACAGGCATACATTTTCGCCGCGCGGTAGAAAGAGAGGGGGATATGTCTGACCAATTTTCGATCAGGATCAGGGTGACGTCACGGTCAAGAGATCCGCAGAAGAACCAGAGTAACTGACATAGCCCAAAGAATCGCTAAACTTAAGTGGCAATGGGCGGGGCACATTGCTCGCAGAACCGATGGCCGGTGGGGCCGAAAAGTTCTCGAGTGGCGACCGCGTACCGGAAAGCGCAGCGTGGGTAGGCCCCTCACACGGTGGACCGACGACCTGGTGAAGGCGGCGGGAAAACGTTGGATGAGGGCGGCGCAGGACCGGTCGTTATGGCGATCCTTGGGGAAGGCCTATGTCCAGCAGTGGAGGTCCATCGGCTGAGATGATGATGATGATGATGAAGAATATCAGCTATTTTGCTCACTTTCACGGCTTTCACTGCTATTTTGCTATTATCACGGCGCAGATAATTATTATTATACCTACCTATGACATTGCTATAAAACCTTGCGTCAGGTAGAACTAGGAACATTTGGCAATCCTGTAGGTACCTACTCTGAGACTAGAAAAAAGTTCGTTTCCTACAGACATGACGGCACTTAGCTGTTTTTGATTTTATACGCCTCATTTTATTGTGAAGTAAAAAAAAAGTTGGTATGTTAGGTAGAAAATTAACACACAAATCATTTCATAATTATGTTTTTATCTTCAGAGTTGGATTCATCGTACAAAATATGTTCCATCCTCTATATTTTTCTTGCTTCGATCAAAGACGACTCGAAGTTCTTTATGTCTGGTATGAACAGTCTCGGGAAAACCATGTGCATCAAACCGGAGTAGACCGTCCTAGCTGGTTGGGTAAGATCCTGAAAATTTTCTGAAATTCAGTTCCACTCTTGAACATTTCGTTGAACATGATCATTAAGGAACAAAATTGTAAGGTACTCATACATTAATTGATTTGAATGGAAAATCTCATTTTTGGAATTAAAAGTAGCAACTGGGCAGAAAGACACATAACTGCGACGTCGCATCGCATCGCAAATATCTGCCAGCGCTCGATGACTTATTACGATGACATATGTATGATTACTGCATCGCAGATATTTGCGATGCCATGCGACGTCGCAGATGGGCGTGCGTTGCGTGTGGGCACGCGTCTGTCATCATTACCATTCTAAACATTCATATTCAAAATTAATCACAAAGATTTTTTTTGACCAAAAAAAATCTTTGATTAATCATTATCATCATTATGATCTGAGTATTTTTTGTGAAACACATTAGTGTTTACTGATTTTATTAGAAATCAGAAAAATATTATCACTGCAAAAGTGATAAATAAGTACTAATTATCAACTTTCACTTTAAGGAGAGAGATTTCAAATTAGTATGGAATTAGAATGTTAAACATTTCGAAGTAGGAACTAAATCTCGAATTTCGTATCTGAAACGTGATGCTCAACTAATTTTGCTAATATTCTTTCAGCTGGTTCTTTCTTCCCCGGAGTCAACATAAACACGGTGTACACGCAAGTGTCTCAGAAGGCGGCAATCGCACGGGTGGTCGGTCAGCAGCTGGCTGATAGATACGTAACCAACACGCAGTTCTTGGCGCGTGGTCACCTCGCTGCCAAGTCCGACTACGTGTTCGCAACCGGACAGCGCGCTACGTTCTACTTCATCAATGCCGCTCCTCAGTGGCAGCCCTTCAACGCTGGTAACTGGAACTGGCTGGAGCAAGTAAGCATCTATCTCATGTTCAGTTGTAGCAAATACTTAGGTCGATCTAGATATAGGTAAGTACTTTAATAATAAAATATATACAGAGCTGTGACAAAGGGGGATGACCGAAAAATTGAACATGTCACATACGTTAGGGTTGAGTAGTACGTTTTCGATGTTAGTTAGAGAAAGTTGTTCAGTTTTATGGCACAAAATAAATTCATGTCCACGTTCTAGCTAGAGCGAATACCACCTTTTTTTCTCCGCGATGCCTCAAAGCTATGAAGGTAGGTATCCCTCCATAGCAAACTATGCAAACTGACCGTGTGTAGGTAGGTACCTAGGTAATATCAGTGACATTATTTAGGTATACTTACCCAATACTTGTACTTATTTTATATACAGGGTCCTTCTTAATATGCTGACACTTTTTTACACAGCAGCTCTATAGGTGATAAGGATCACATTTCATTAAAAATATCACACGGAATTTACAGTTTTAAAATTATTTTTTAAAACGAAATTACTCAAAAAATTCAAATAATGTCTTCTACTTATAATGCATAACACTTACCACTTTGTGAAACCCGTAAGGGGATCGATGAATGAAATACTATGGGTACGATGCGCGTACGCACACTCGTAACAAAACCACTACTTGTTTTCACACTGCACTGAGTTCGATTTAAAGTTCCCACCACACGAATTGTTCAGACTTTTGTATGCATGATCAATTGATCACCATCTAATAAATGTAATGTGATATGTGGTGTTTGGATAAATTAGTACACAGCACAATAAGAAAACCGCTAGTTGGTATTCTGTATCGGTAACTACGGACACCGCGAACGCCAATACAGAAATTCGCACAAATTGTTACTACTGTTTGTTTACACGACACGACCATTTGCAGAGTTGGAAAAAAATAGACTAAACAGATCGGACTAATTTTTCCCCAGAATGGAGAGTTATTTTAACGTACTTATCAGGATATCAATCGATACAATGCTTTAACGTAATGTAAATAAGAATAAATTTTCTCGGGCGCATGCACCTTATTGCAAAATTTACAAAGCATGCCGACAAAAAATAGGCGGCTTTCTTTGCAATCGGCGTTTCTTTTATGAAAGGGGTTAAAATTATTGTTAATGTAATATTTCCACGAAGTCAATATGAGAAATGTTTTGTTCCTATTAGTCAAACTTTTTTTTTCATGCCAATATGATCTTTATCGCCTACTCACTGAGTTCATGTTTACATTTTTCTACTGTGAGAATATTACTATTCCATTCATAAAATAAACAACACATTTTTTGATCTCCTTTGTCGGCCCGCACAAAGCCGTTTTGCGAATTCGGACATAAAGAACCTGCGGGTGCGCAATTTTGCTTCTTATTTGTACCACGCTAAAGCGTTGTATCGATTGATATCCTGATAGTATGCAAACTCCCGACAAATGATGAGACCTCAAGTTCTCGGTCAGTTATTCATTTGAACAAATTAGTGAAAGCACGTGTAGTTGGTACAAAATAATTGTTTAATTAAGGAAGAAATGTTGGACTTTCGTCAGCACCCTACGACCAAAAGATGCTGTTGGGGTATTTAGTCAGTGAAACATTGTGACATTTATTATGACACACTTCCGTCGGATGAATTTCAAAAGAGTGCAAGAATTGTTGACAAACTAAATTATCACACGTTTTAATTAATTAGTCAGACAAACGAAACGCCCGAAGAAGTGTGTAGGAACTTGAAATCGTGCTCAGTGTCAGTGCAATGAATGAAAACAAGTGTAGTAGTTTTGTTACCAGTGTGCGTGGAATAGTACACCTATTCCATTCATCGATCCCATACGGGTTTCACAGAACGGTAAGTGTTATGCAGGAAAAGTAAAGAAATAATTGAAATATTTTTTAGTTACATTTTTTAAATAAATTTTGTATTATCATATTCCGCAAGATATTTTCAATGAATTGTGACCTTTATGACCAATAGAGTTCCTGGTTAAAAAAGTGTCAGCATATTAAGAAGGACCCTATATAAGCTCACGTGATTGCACTACATTTACTTCCAGAACCTCCGTGCTCGCATCTCCGCTGCCAACTACCGCACTACGGTCTACACCGGAACCTTCGGTGTCACCCAGCTGCGTAACCAGAACAACCGTCTTGTAGACATTTTCTTGCACGGCAACAACCAAGTCCCGGTACCGCTCTACTTCTACAAGGTAACTACTTCGGTTTTGTTCATTAAGTAACAAAAAACGCTTGCTTTCGGAAGGAACAAGGAAAGAAAACACCTATGCCTCGCTGCCTAATTGATTTGTCAATTGGACATATTTTAAATTCATTATGGGCGGCGCTACCCTGCCCTGCTTGATACGGACTAATACATACCTAATAACATTTTTCAGGCTAGGTCGCCGGTCGGTGTTATTATCATCCGCCTTTGCTGAACATTGGCGACCCCCAAAGCGCGCCACAAAACAGTTAATCTACTTATGACAAAACTTTATCCTAGGCCTATATTTTGTGTTTTCCTGGTATTTTCTCTATACTTAGTTGAGAATCTTTGAGGAGCCCTAATTCATCTCCGTTGTATGACATAATAATATCGTTGATTTGTTTGTTCCATGGTCAAATATCCCTATTTTTTGCACTCTGGAATCACTGTATACATACCTATAACTATAAGTTCTATACAAATTAGCTTGACGACGGCAGTGCCACAACGGACCTGTTGGAACTAAGTGAAAATTTCACTGTCGCATCTGTAGCTTGCTAACTCAATAGTGGAGACCTCGAACTGGACCGGCGGCATCTCTTTGTGCGGTACTGATGGCGGCTGGGAACGAATGGGCGACCTTAACTTTAGTTAGTAGTTCATCTCATATATAAAGCTCTATGTCCGTCAGGTCGCCTACGATGAAAGTCGTCGCATCGGTACAGCTTTCATCAGCATCAACAACCCTTACTACACTCTGGCGGAGGCGCGCGCGCTCACCTTCTGCACGGACCGCTGCCGCAACAACAACGCGTTCAGTTGGCTGCGGTGGCAGCCGGACCGCATTGACCTCGGCTACAGTTTCTGCTGCAGGATCAGTGACTTCAGGAGAATCGTACCTCATTTACCTTCTATGACTGACAACGGTCTTTTGTCATAAAACGTCGTATGGTAGGTACAGTAAACAGCAAAAGTCAATGAACGTAGGCGAAACTCAAAATGTGTTTAATCTAGAACAAAAGAATATTTTGCTTTCGTCATCATTTACTTTTGATGCTGACTGTACTATAAGTCGGCAAGCACTCTATCTACAATCTTAGATCAAAGTACAGTCTACAATACTTACGTACGATAAAATTGCCGATATGTGTTTAAAAAACAAAGTTAATCAAACACGGTCTTTACTTATTTTCGAAAACTTATGTAATTATTATAATAATTATATTGACTAAAGAGGCGAATTCATAAAACCTTATTCGTTAAGTAAGTATTAAAAAAGTGTAAATATAATAAAAAATTAAACTTCTTTTTGTTCTATTTTTATTAGCAAACTACATAGTTGATTTAAGAAACTACATAGTAGATATAACTAAGTAACCTGTAGTTTTAACAAACTACATTGTAGATGTAACTAACTACATGGTAGATTTAACAAACTAAATGGTAGATTTAACAAACTACATGGTGGATGTAACTAACTACATAGTAGATTTAACTAAGTATCTGGTAGTTTTAACAGACTACGTCGTAGATTTAACAAACTGCATGTGGTAGATTTAACAAACTAACTTCATGGTAGATTTAACTAACTACATAATTGATTTAATTAACAAACTACATGGTAGATTAAACAAACTAACTACATGGTAGATTTAGCAAACTACATGGTAGATTTAACTAAGTAACTGGTAGTTTTAACAAACTAAATGGTAGATTAAACAAACTAACTTCATGGTAGATTTAGCAAACTACATAGTAGATTCAACTAACTACATGGTAAGTACTTTTAAGAACATACATAGTAGATTTAACTAAGTAACTGAAAGCTTTAACAAACTACATAGTCGATTTAATTAACAAACTACATGGTAGTTTTAACTAAGTATTTGGTAGTTTTAACAAACTACATAGTAGATTTAACAAACTATATGGTAGATTTAACAAACTAACTTCGTGGTAGATTTAGCAATCTACATGATAGATTTAACTAAGTAACTGGTACTTTTAACAAACTACATAATTGATTTAATTAACAAACTACATGGTAGATTTAAATGACTACATGGTAACTGGTAGTTTTAACAAACTACATAGTAAATTTAACAAACTAACTTCATGGTAGATTTAGCAAACTACATGGTCGATTTAACTAAGTAACTGGTAGTTTTAACAAACTACAAGGTAGATTTAACAAACTAACTTCATGGGAGATTTAGCAAACTACATGGTAGATTCAACTAACTACACGGTAGATTTAACAAACTAACTTCATGGGAGATTTAGCAAACTACATGGTAGATTCAACTAACTACATAGTAGATTTAACTAAGTTACTGGCACTTTTAAGAAACTACATAGTAGATTTAACAAAGTAACTAACTGGTTGTTTTAATTCTGATGACTAGAGGAACCAAAATGTGTTTAGTTAAGTGTAGCATAGGGAGTGTTCTTTTTCACGACTCTTTCTTCTAAATCCCTTGCACATTCACGCACAGAGAATCCATGTGTGCGTGACATTCACGCACAGAGAATCAATGTGTACGTGTCAGCCGTGCTTGGAGCGAGTGTTCTTAGAATCTTCTGTTGTACTCTTATTAAGTACCTAATATATTCCGTGCTAACGTTGCCGATGTCCCAATATAGTAAATACTTATCATTACGCCCAACCAGTCACCAACGTTGACATGGGCCATGGGCCACAGTGTTTCGGTAGGCAGTCCGGATGGCTCGACTACTGCCTACCGAAACACTGTTGGCATTACTATATTGTCAGTAACGTAGGCCCTATTCTATACAGGGTGTAAGTGACAGCCTAGCAAACGTTGAACTCAGACTATCAAACTGAACATACTCGTAGGTAGTTAGGTACTTTCACTATCGGGAAACGCGAAAAAAAATCAACTGTCCCATACAGTTTAGTCTGGTAGGTGTACTTACCATTGCTGTAGCAATAAAGAGATCCTTCCTCTGAGGTACAGCAGTTTTGTATGGGACAGCTGATTTTTTTTCGCGTTTCCTGTTTCACCGTTTCAGTATTTGCTAGGATGTCTCCCACCCTATCTTCCTCCCTGTCTGTCACCCTGCAATCCCTGTAAAACTAACTTTGGCCCAATCAATATAGTAAATATATATATGGTAAGTAAATGATTATCATTACGCCCAACCAGGAATTTGGAATAGGTTATGCGCCCAATCAATGCATCAAAAAGAAGCCGAGAAAAATTGTGCATGAAACGCATGAAACAATATTTTATTTCTTGAATACTATGAATAATTAAAAGAAGAATGCTCAGGCCCAATAGAAAAAAAAACCCAACTGCGAATTCAAAAAAAAAAATTCAAAATTCAAAAATTTTTTATTCAAAATAATATCATATAGATAGCTTTTTGACGTCATTTTTTGACTCTACCACCGCGTCGGAAGGTGTTCCGTTGAGAGAAGATGCGGCCAGAAACTCTACAACACACATCTTTTAAACAAAACAAAATGTACAAAGTACAATTAAAATACAATATTGCATTACATAGTGTAAAATTGTCAAGACCGAATATTGTCAAGATGAAAAGAGGTCTATCTCAAATAATCAATAATAATAGGTAATAAAATAATAACGGATATAATCATGATCCTTACTTGCAAACATTTGAAAATGGCTAGTTTTATTACTCAGGCGTCGATTTTTGAAAATAGTTTAATTAATTATTTTTAATAACTTCATTCAAAAATATGTTAAAATACTTGGAGGTTGGCTCATTTAGTAGGTACCTATTATTAACAAAGATTAAAGTCAATAAGAAATACTAGGTAGGCAGATACTTACAAGTGTACTTACATTTTTTGTTGTACTTAAGGTACTTACATAGGTAATCTAACAGAACATTTCTTGGGTATTTTTTTATCTTTATTGAAAAGAGCATTTTCAGTCGTTTGATCTCAAAAATAGACAGAAAATATTAGATACCTAGGAATACATAGGTAGGTACCTACGAATTCCAATTTATTTCAATTGCTTCCAATTTATTAAAATTTATTCCAATGTATTCCATGTTATTCCAATTTACTCCAATTTATTTTAATTTATTCCTCTTTCAAAAAAAATCTTTCAATTTACTTATTTCAATTTACTTCAGTTTATTTCAATTTATTATAATATACGTAGTAGGTACCTACCTTCCTACGTATTTTTTTTAAATCGTCGCCTGACTAATAAAACTAGCAATTTTTTTATCCCGCAGGTCCGCCCCGGGCCCCCAATCCTGGGGGGCCTCCGAATCTCGAGAAGAGAATCCCTTTTTAATCAAAACCAAAATAATGACGTTTATATAGCAAGTAAAGACACAGTTTAGAATTGGAGGCCCGAGCCTCAGGAGGCCAGAAGCAGAACAGGTTCTGAGACTGCAGTTTGAAGTTGGAGGCCCCGTACGTTAGTCATTGAAAGTCAAGAAAAGAAATAGAGTCAAAAATACTGCGAATTTGCGAGCTCGCTTCGCTCGCTAAATCTTTTTCAAGTTGCTATGCAGTTAGCATAATTATGAGTTCGCTTCGCTCGCTCCGGAGGCCCTGGTCTCCGGTACTGCGACTGCAGTTTGAAGTTGGAGGCCCCGTAAGTTAGTCATTGAAAGTCAAAGAAGGAAATAGAGTCCAAAATATTGCGAATTTGCGAGCTCGCTTTGCTCGCTCAATCTTTTTCAAGTTGTTATGCAGTTAGCATAATTATGAGCTCGCTTTTTGAAAGTTCAATGTGGTTGGAATTAGAATGTGTTTCGAAAATTTGAGCTTGCTTCGCTCGCTTGGTTTTTTTGATAGCTTTCTGTGCTTTGAGACGAGTAGACCAAGGAACTCCTCATTATCGCATCACCGAAACCGAAATGTCAATATGTGCGAAATTGATAAGAGTGTGAGTTCTAGTGATGTGACATTGACGTATTCACGATTATCGATATCAAAACCATCGATATCAGATTATCGACTACTTAGTAGTCGATGTGATTTTGATACCGATACGATTACGTCAATGTCACATCAATAATTATAGTAGTCACTACTACTATTATATTTTTATATTATGAAGTCTAAATCGGCTAGGCTACAATCTATCTATCGGGCCATAGGTTCAGACGAATATTTTCTATGAAAAACGCGATTGCCCAGCCCAGCCTAGCCCCACGAAAAGTGCGTGCGTGTGCCGTTTTTTCGATTAAAAAGAATTAACAAAAGTACTTTTTACAGATTTTTTTATGATTTCACTAGATAAACCAATGGTGAATATGTGAATATAAATACTAAAAACTGGAAACTATTTTAAGTTCTTCTAAAAGGAGATTTTTTTTTAAAAATACGAGTTCAAGAAAATACGTCACCTTTTATGTAATTTTTAAAGATTCAGTGTTCTGTTCAAATTATAATCAAAAAGATCTCGTCTGTTATTTTGTTAGTTCTTAAATAGAGTACGAACATAATTTACTTAACTTTGCTTTTTTATTTATTACATTATGTGGTCGTATTTACTCACTTTGTACTAAACAACGACAAGTGGACCTTTTTACTAAACTTTGTATCAATTCTTTGTTTAGATCGTAACTTTTTATTTTATAAAGTTTCACATATAATTATATGTGGATTTCATGCAGAATATCTTAATCTACATTAATAAATCAAAATCTATGTAACAAATAAGTAGAAGTGTTTTTTATCGAACTTTAAAAATGTTTTTTCTCAAAACAAGCTTTTTCAGAGTTTCAACTACAAATGTCAGATAAAAAAAAAACTATGCCAGTTTTTGAAAATTTTATTAATCAATATTATCAATTGACTATTCTAGATTCCGAATCTAGTCTTAACTCTATACCCCACTACTGAACCCTTTATGTTTGGACGCCCACATATAACGAATAAACACCTACCAACACCGGGACAAATTCAGTAGGTATAGATCCTTTCTATTAAAGACGCCGATCGGTGATTTCGTGGCACGAAACAGTTTTCTTTGAAATGTCGACTGCATACCATATATATTTGTTTTAGGCTCCTAGCGTATTCTATTTGACATTCGTACCCATTTTTTGTATCGTTATTGCATTTGCAGGAAATCTGGAAGTTACGAAGTTACCCAGTCAATAATATTAAGCATTACTTTGGCCCGGTCGCACAGTGCATAAGTGCGCAGTGTAATATCGGACCCTAAAATCAGACGTGGTCCATTTTTTGCCAGAAATATAGTTAATAACATTTTGAATACAAGATTGAAACTCCCGATTGTCTGCGATTTATAGTTTGAGAGACAAAAAAAAATCGGAAAATCGCCTACTTTTTATGCCGGATATCAGAAAATAAAAAAAATTAAAATATCTAAACCTGTTACTGCTTTGCTGCATATACATGTCGAAAGACCTTTAATTTACACGTGTTTTAAGAATAGTTTGAGACTCGTGCAGGTCGTAGAAATTTAAATATTAATTATTTAATATTTTTCTTCTTTATTTTTTTCACTGAAGTCAACCATATCGGGTAAAAAAAACTAGCAACCAATTCCATGGACTCTCTAATATAATATTATAGATTTAAAGTTTGGGTTAGAGTTGTTACTTTTAATTCCTCAGAAAATATCCGGAAATCAGTGATATTTCTTAAAGGACTTTAGTTCGCTTTTATTAAATTCGGATTTCCAATATGGAATCGGGAGTTTCACTATTGTGTTCAAATTGTATTTATTAACTATCTATTTCTGGCAAAAAATGGGCCACGTTCGATTTTAGGGTCCGATATTACACTGTGCAATGTAACAAAATATCGCTAAATTATTATACTTATTTTATGTGTCAATCTGTCAGTATATATCATGGGTTATGGACATGCTAAATAGTAATGTTATAATGTCGCAATTAGTAAAACCATTCCGTCAAAATCGGCGTGTAAGAATTTTTCGGACAGAGATTTTCTAGCAATATTTGGTTAGGCTAAATCCGCCTTTCAATAAGTTAAAAAAAATAACAGAAAATCTCACGTGACATGAATGGAGGGAGTTAGGTGGTAGATTAGAAAAATAAATTTCAAAACTATCGACATATCGATTAGATTTTGGACAATCTCTATGCGAAACGGTTTCTTTTTCACGTACACAATATTTTTTTATCTTACACATAATTATTTGAAATGATATATTATTTAGAAAATAGGACGTTTACTGCATATAATGAATGTATTACGAAATAATTTTAAGAATAAAATATATGAGAAAAAGTGTTGTGAAAGTAGTACTGTACTAATCCTATTTACCTTTGTAACGTCTCTTTATTTGGGTTTTTGGTGGAATTTACACTGCACTCCATTACAGAACATGATACCATAATGTTTTTTTATATTCGTCTTATAAAACACAAAATAAATTTAAATTAAATCAATAAAATAACGAGAGATAATTTGTTGACAGGACTCCAAAAGACTCCAAATAGTTTCAAAATGGTTTCACGGCAATTATATTATAATCTCTTTCGCACTCGTAGTTTTTTTGATTATGATCGGAATCTCATTCACACACTTACTTGGTCTACTCACGGTAGTAGAATAATAATGTCTATGGTGCTTTTTTGAGACTGCGTTCATGCTGTCCCACCCAGTCATAATTATAGAATCCATCGCTCCGGTTTTAATTTTATACGCCAATATATTTATAGCCTACTCTATTTCATTCGATCGAGTTATTATAAGCATTATATTCAGTGTTGCCAGATTAAATTTTCGAAATACGGGAGGTGTACCAATAACAAAACCGGAAGATGTATGGGCGACATTATTAAAAAATCGGGAGATAAATTTTTCCTTAAAATTAATCAGACATGAAGTGCGATTTTTGAAAATCATACGAGCGACTTTTCAGTAGAAAATGTCAAAATTACTATGGAGATTATGCATCTTTCTACTGCCAAACCGCTCGTATGATTTTCAAAAATCGCACTTATGGTCTTTTAATAAATTTTTTTATTGATTTTTTTTTAACATTTCTTCGTTAACTTTAAAACCATAGCAATAGCAATTTTTTTTTTATATTTTTCGTGTGCAAGATCCCTGAATTTCCTAATTTGGCCGGTTAACCAAAGCAAAAACAGGTTTATTTCGTTAACTATAATTGCAAAAGCTTTGCCATTGAATATTCAACTTTATGTTATTAAGTCACAGTATAGTTTAGGCTACGCATTTTACAAAGTTATGTACACACGGCGACACATCAAGTTACCCAAAACCAAAATAAGCTGGCCGCGCGACGTTATACATTACTATGCCGACGCGCGGCCAGCTTATTTTGGTTTTGGGTAGCTTGATGTGTCGCCGTGTGTACACATTAAGCATCGCATTGCATAACGTAGCATTTTGTTACGTTTTACGCAGTTTTTTCGTAAAGAAATTTGTTCTTAAAAAATCGAGAGTTTTGAGTGGGAATCCGGGACATCGGGAGACATTGACTAAAATCGGGAGATATCCCGGAAAATCGGGAGACCTGGCAGCAGTGATTATATTATAAGCTCATTTCAGCTATTTATCGCCTCGATTTCGGCATGAGCTGAAAAAGTCGAGTTATAATGAAGCAAAATCTCGAGCTCGCTTCGCTCGCTCATGGCACATTGCACTAAAATCTTGAGCTCACTTTGCTTGCTCCAGAATTCAGTGAAGTCTCGAGCTCGCTTCGCTCGCTCTTGGTTTTGGATGGTACCTATGTCTTTTCATAGTATACAGTTGCAGTTGCACTGTTGGTGTGCAGTTAAATCTTGAGCTTACTTTGTTCGTTCCAGATTTTAAGTCGTAAAAAAACTCGAGCTCGCTTCGCTCGCTCAATGATTTACATCTTATTCCACTGATCTCATTATATTGCAGTAAAATTTCACCCGCTCCAGAATTCAGTGAAATCTCGAGCTCGCTTCGCTCGCTCTACGTTTTACATTGTACGAATGTCAGGCTCGCTTCGCTCGCTCCGTGTTGTAGGACCTGGATCTCCCTGGTACAAAATACTTGCTACCTATGCCTATGGAAGGAAGGGGCTCCGATGTTAAGTTTTTGCCACGGCTCGAAAGAATTGTAGATATCAATTTGTGGAAAGACTTTAGTTTTGCCGCCCCGGGCCTCCGGCGGGCTTAGTCCGCCGCTGCCGATCGGTCGCCATTTAGGCTATTTCCAAACATAAAATAGGCGATTTTAGGTTATATTAATAAAAATTGGTAATTTGAGGAAATTTTATGAAAAATCTGGAATATTATAGGTAGGTACTTATTGTAAGTAAAGAAAGTGATATGATTTTTTGTACGCAAACTGTATTATCCATAACACACTATGTACCACATAACGTACGTGTATGTTATGTGGTTGATATTTTAAGTAGCGAGTAGAGATTCTGAGATTGCAGTTGTAAAAAAATATATTTTTCTGTCGCGAGCAGCCAATACCTATATAACATTTATTTTAGCCGATTTGCGGGATTTTTAGGCTACTTTATGCTATATTACATTATACCTATGGGAAATAAATTAGGCGACTTTAGGCTACTTGGTTCGAGATTTTTGGCGACTTAGGCTGACTGGGACTTGGCAACACTGACTGTCACTGACAGACGATAAGAAAGTGGCAGATTTTTTGGAGTCGTTTACGTATTCTAATATTCTGACTATTTTTTGTGTATTATTATTTCAATAAAGTTATTCTGCTCTCAATAACACACAGACACAGAATTTCATATTATTTACTACGTCTCCCGGTAGTATTTTAAAATGGCAGAAGAACCGAAACCTGTAAACGAGGAGGATTTGAAGCTACTGAAAGAACGCATGAATTTAATTGCAAGCGCAGACCCATCGCAGTATCACAACGATTTCTCACTGCGGAGATATCTGCGGGCATTCAAGACTGTTGACAACGCTTTCCAGGTGAACTATAACATTATTATGACGTCTAATTATGTGCCTTTGCACTACTTCTATATTGATTTTGTTCACTTGTTGATTTGCCCAATAATATAGGTAGACATTTATTCCTCTAAACTATTATTTTATAAAACTGTAAGTAATAGAAGTGTATCTGACATAGGGTTGCCATAAATCCCCAAGGCCCCGTCGGGACATTTACAATTTGGGGTCCTTTTTTTTAGTATTTACTAGGATTGTCGGTACGCGGGAGTTTCAGTTCATAAAGATGTACAAGGTACAACTAAAACCAATGTAGATCATAATTTCACTGCAATATAATGAAATATCTGCAATACGATCTTAAACCAAGAGCGAGCGAAGCGAGCTCGAGATTTCACTGCAATATAATGAAATGACTGCAATCCGCACCACTGTTAATAACAGTGACATGTCCCGACCATAGACATTATTATTCTACTACCGTGAGTAGACCTAGTAAGTGTGTGAATGAGATTCCGATCATAATGAAAAAAGCTACGTGTGCGAAAGAGATTATAATATAATTGCCGTAAAACCATTTTGAAACAAATCGGAGTCTTTTGGAGCCCTGTCAAAAAATTATTTCTCGTTATTTTAGTGATTTAATTTAAATTCATTTTGTGTTTCATAAGAGAAATATAAAAAATCATAATGGTGTCGTGTTCCGTGTTGGAATGTAGTGTAACTTACACCAACAACCCAAATAAAGAAACGTTTCACAGGTAAATACGATCAGTACAATACCACTTTCATGAGGCTTGTTTTCACATATGTTTTTATTAAAATGATTTAGTAATACATTCATTAAATGCA
Source organism: Agonopterix subpropinquella (assembly GCA_922987775.1). Taxonomy (NCBI): domain Eukaryota; kingdom Metazoa; phylum Arthropoda; class Insecta; order Lepidoptera; family Depressariidae; genus Agonopterix; species Agonopterix subpropinquella. The sequence continues at coordinate 13,017,274 of OV277702.1, forward strand.
GTAAACATCCTATTTTCTAAATAATGTGTAATTTTAAATAATTATGTGTAAGATAAAAAATTATTGTGTACGTGAAAAAGGAACCGTTTCGCATAGATATTGCACAAAATCTATCGATATGTCGATATTTTTGAAATATGTTTTTCTGTACTACCACCTAGCTCCCTCCGTTCATGTCTCGTCAGATTCTGGTATTGTTTTTAAACGTAGGTATTGAAAGGCTGATTTATAGCCCAGTCATTTTACGGTTGGAGCCGGGACTAATTGATAATTGAATTTTTTTTTTGCTATAATATTGAAGAGCTAATTTGAGCTTGGAAATGTACCAAAATTAAAAAAATATCACGACAGCAACAGTTCCAATTTTAAAATTTAGATATTACGAGCTTTAACCCGTGACTTCGTCCGCATAAATTATATACCAGATTTTGAGACTCGAGAGTTTCGTTTTTCAATGTGTGTACGGTTATTGATTTTAAGTCAGATGATAAGCTATCAAACAAATAAAGTTTCATCAAAATCGGTTCAGTAGTTTAGCGAGATAAAATACATACCAGTTTTTTAGGTCTAATTATTAGATTTTAAACTCACTCAAGTCCAATTTTTTTTCTTCAAAATAATGTATTTTTGTTCAAAATAATATCAAATAGCTTTCTGAAGTCATGTTTTTGACTCTACCACCGCGTCGGGAGTGTTTCGCTGTAGAGAAGATGCGGCCTGAAACTGAACAACACATTGGTTTCACACAATAAGTTTCATCATAATCGGATGTAACATCCCCGTCATATTGATTTTGTTCGTATAAAATGTATCCTCTATGTCACCCAGACCATAAATAATAACGAATCGATTGCCACCTCATTCATCAACATCGGCTCAGTAGTTTAGGTGCTACGGCGGAACATATACGTAAATGCATGGAATCAAAATCAGCATAATTTATCATACTTAATCATGAGAACCGTGGTTCTTTTCTCTTTGAAACGCTGCTAGTTTCAATTATGTATCGCAAAATTCTTCGAAATTATATTGCACCTGTACATTCTGTGAAAAAACAGGATAGGTTTTTAAGTCCTGGTTACTACAGCAGGTTTTTATTATTTTCATAAATTCGATTCCATATCAAAAATAAAGAAATCTTTGATTCAGGGACCCCTAAACACTATAGTCATATGCTTTTATTACAAAATATTTTCAATGCTCAGACACACATTTCAGTTTTATAATAAGTAGTGTATGTAGACAAATTATAACCCAGCAGATTAAAACCTTATAGAAGTCGGTGTGATTATGATATCAATAATGCGGATACGTCAATGTCACATCACAAAAACTCACACACATACCAATTTCGCACATACTGACATTTCGGTTTCGGTGATGCGATAATGAGGAGTCACTTGAGCCTCTAGCCGCACATTCGAACTTCGCAATTCCGGGAACATTTTCATTCCAAATTCAACTCTATTACAATGAAGCGCGGACCGAAACAGTGGCGATATAGCGAACATCGAAAGTGCGGGTACAGGGCTTGGTCTACTCGGTAGTATCTTTTAAATCGAAAAAACGGCACACGCACGTGATGCGCGCACTTTTCGTGGGGCTGGGCAATTGCGTTTTTCATAGAAAATATTCGTCGACCTATGACCTATGACCTAAGTAACAGTTTTAAAGCAGTGTAGGTAGATGGATTGTAAGCCTAGCCGATTTAGACTTCGTAATATTAAAATATAATAGTAGTAGTGACTACTATAAATTAGTGATGTAACATTGACATATTCGCTATTATCGGTATCAAAATCACATCGACTACTAAGTAGTCGATAATCTGATATCGATGATTTTGATATCGATAATCGCGAATACGTCAATGTCACATCACTAGAACTCACACACGTATCAATTTCGCACATATTGACATTTCGGTTTCGGTGATGCGATATTGAGGAGTTCCTCAGTCTACTCGGAAGTATAATATGTTTATGGTCCCGACGTATCGGGACGAATGGCAACCCTAATCTGACATAACAGTTTTATACTTTTGAGATATTTAAAAAAAGTTATGGTTTTGAGGTGTAAAGTTTGTTTGTGAGATTTGATCCTTATGATTGACCCTATCAATCAATGCCATAAAAGTACAGGATTAATAAGTATTTTTTTCAAATTTCACCCAGTTCAATTTCCGGGTGTGACAAGCAAATTTTCGCAAATCTTTGAATGCAGTTTTCTTTTTAAAAATAAAGGAATGTTTTGTTTGAGTAAAATTTTCTATTATCAGTATTTAGAGTACTTTCCCTCCAGGTGGTGTTAAAAACATGACATTCTGTATACTTTTTCTCTTTTGTATTATCACCCCAAGTAATTTCCAAACATTTGGAAATGTAGCCCAACATACAGTCCGTGGACCCTTAGAATAGGATTCAGCTGTTGGGTAAAATCGGTTAAATATGTATTTGATTGGAGTGGTTTTTTAAAATATCCATGATGATATTGAAGTCATATTTATTAATCTTTTAAATAGGCATAATGTATAATTTATTTGAATAAATAAGTATAGTCTACATTTTACTAAAATAGCATAATTTGTATTTTCAGTATTTTTTTGTAAGACATGCTTACTTCATAGGTAGGACAAGGTACTTTTCCAAAGGAGAATTTTGTTAAACCGCCCATTTACTTTTCGAGAGTTTAATTGTACTGTAAGTTTAGAAAGATGATCATTGGCTGCGATCTTAGCTAATATACAAAATAACCAATTGTACCCGACATTTGAATCCTATTGTAAGTGCTAGCGGACTGCACAGTAATTTTATAAAAAGACATTTTTCTTAAATTTTTTAGTTTTATTTTAGAAATCAGGTATTTGTTTAATTTTCTTTAATATTAACAAGCTCTTTAACATTAATTTATCCTTTTGAACCCTACTTACAATACAAAATTATTGCTAGTCTATATTTGAAATTTTCTTACGTACGCTTTAACATTTTAGGCCATAATAAAAACCAATAAATGGCGAGTAGAATATGGAGTGGCAGATTTGCATGATGATAAGGAGCTTATAGAGAAGTATTCAAACAAAGCACGAGTGCTCAGGCACCGAGATATCGCTGGTCGGCCGATAATCTACATACCTTCTAAGAACCACAGTTCCAGCGACAGAAACATTGATGATCTTACTAAGTTTATTGTATATTGTTTGGTAAGTTATTATGATTTGCTTTTTCCTTTTTATATTTCATTTCTACTCTGATGCATATTTACCTAAAGTTTAGTTGTTGGCTAATATGGAATGCACTTGTGCATAAAAATATAATGAGATTCCAAACTTTAGCCAATAAATTTGTAAAATTGTTATCCAGAGTAAGCCTCGTAAAACAGTTTACTAGTAGAGATCGATTTTAAAATCATAAGGAAATTTACTAAAGAATCTGTTTGAATATTTTTACAGCTTTTTATTAACAATAGGTAAATGTTTCGATATACCAAACACTTTGTATTAAAATTGAATCAATCAAATTCTCAACCCTGTCATTCTTAGGGTACAAAGTAAGTAAAGCAACCACAAAATACCATACAACTGAAGTTGGTGTATAGTTAAAAGTCTCTAATTGTTTAGGATGGTATGCAGTGGAGACTTCAGTGTACTAGAAATGGTAGTAAAATTTAGTTTATGTTAAGTTTAAATATATCCTGAATAGTATAAAATAAAATAAGTAAAGGAAATAAATGGTTGTACAAGGAATTCGGATGATGGATATTCTGGGAAAGGGATGTAACCAACCTAATCCATATCAACAACATACCATTCTCATATTCTTAATATACAACATGTTAGTAAATTAGCGCAAAACCTCATACACCCCCCCCCCCCCCCCCCCACACTGATTTATAACAAAATAATTAGATTGAAACAATAATTTCATTATTTTGATACTTAAAATTTAAAGTTATTCGCATTTTAAGTTTTGAGGCAAAAATGATTTGTTATCTTTTCAGCACTGAAAGAAAGCGCTAACATACTCATGGATACATTTTTATAATCTTGTTTTGATACTAAGTAGGGTGAGTGTGCCCGTGCGGTGGATTGACATCGGGTTCAGAAATTTTTAAATTTTGCAAACAAATTATTTAATATTTTGAAAAAAATTACCTATGTTGAAACCATGATAATTCGATTCTGCTCTCGATTCTAAACAAACTACTTTCTAGTTTTGCGTTAATTCATTAACACGTTGTAGAACTTGTGACCTCTGACTATATCAGTTTCCTGTTTCCGTTGTGCTCAAGAGGTTAAGAACTATCTATACTCTATTGGAATAAATAAATCCAATGATTCTTCGATTGAGTTGTTGGCATGTCATCATAAACCAATCATTTTAACATTGTTTATTAAAACATTACAGGAAGATGCAAGTAAAAGATGCTTTGAAGAAGTTATTGACAACTTGTGCATTGTCTTTGACCTGAACAACTTCACTCTGTCATGCATGGACTATCAAGTCTTGAAGAACCTCATCTGGTTGCTAAGTAGACACTACCCGGAGAGGCTCGGGGTTTGTCTTATAGTCAATGCTCCTACGTTTTTCTCTGGCTGCTGGGCTGTTATAAAGGGATGGTAAGTTCCATACAATTATATTGTAAAGGGGGCTAATTTAGAATAGCATTAAATAGCATTAGCATTAGCATTTTGTGTTTCTTCACAAAATAAGCGTGAGATAGTTAGCCATAGTCCACCATGTGGGCCCAGTTTCTTTTATTGTCAAAGTTAAACAGTTTCACTTTCTTCTTCTTCTTCTTCTTCAGGTTCCTCTCCATTACTGGAGGTTGGCAGTCAGTTTCACTTTGGTGTATATCATTTTGACTACCAAATTACTGAAACAAAATTTTCCGAGTAACAAAAATGTTTGCAAGCTATACTTACTCTAGCATAGCATATGCTCACGACTATATTAACCCAGGAGGTAGTCAGAAATATTCTGAATCTTCAGAACATCACGTTTCACTAGTAGTGCCGAAACTCTGTCCAGTGTGACGGGGACTGAGCCCGTCGCCACTTGTAATTGACAGTAGTTACAATACATGAATGGTAATTGTAGCATGCAGGTTTCCTCACGGTGTTTTTTCTTCAAATACCTACTCTTTGTAGAATTAATTACTTAAAATAAGAGTTACATGTATAAGGTTTCTTCTGTGTTATTCTGCATAAAAGGCTAGCCAAGATGCTACCCATCACCATCATAAGCAGGCTAAAGAATAATCTAAAGATCAGCAATTTATCGCCGTCTTTTTCTCTAGGAAAAATCGCCAAATCGCAAATGTAAAGGTAGAAAGCCAATTGGCTAATTTGACCTTACCAATCTATAACAAAGTTTCTAACCAACCTGGAATATAATTTATTTTTTATTTACTATAATAATAACATGTTCTTTATAGGCTGGATGAAAACACAGCAGGAAAAGTAACATTTGTCAACAATGAAATGGACTTGTGTCAATATCTGATACCAGACATTTTACCAACTGACATGTGAGCTGAACACTCTGTAGATGGATCTTACGAAAACGGCATAGAACAAAGTATTTTAGATACTACAGTCGACATAATAAGGTAATACTTATTTTAATTTAACATAGCTTATTTAAAAATTAGATCATAAGTATCAGATTTCATTCATTTCAAATATTCAAGTTGCTTCAATAGTTATTCAATAAAAAACTATAATTTTAAGTACTTACAGATGTATTACGGTGAACTTTTGTTAAAACTGTAAGTATTTAAGAGTCCTTTTACAGTTCAGTGGCGCCCTCACAATATTAAAGATTTCTTAATCATTAAAACCCAAAATGAATAAGTGCTACTCCAACTTACTAGGAGACTATGAAAGCAATTCTAAAAATATCAATATTCTTGGTATGTTTTTAAACATACCAGCTGCTTACGATCTTGGCTTTAAGGATTTTGAAGTAAGTTGCGAGTATCAGCACTTTTTCATTTTGGTTTTTAATTATTGAGAAATCTTAAAAAATTTTGCGATTGATTTGAGGATTGCCATTGAACGGTAAAACAACTCTTAACAGGAAACATCCAGTAACTTGGACATAAATCATTAATAAGCAACATTATTCACTGGGACGGAATACTTAACATACTTACTAAAAACCACCAAAGAAGTGTTACATTTATATTCTAACGGTAGCAATAGGCCTTAGCAGAATACTATTATAAATAAGTACAGTATCTATAATATACAACACGGGCGAATTAACTTGGCACCTGGCTCGCACGTGGCTCGGAATAAAAAACTCGGAAAACTCTGAAAGAATAACTCGAAAATGCTAAAGCGCAGGGACACGTGCAACGGTAACTAAAATGCTATGCTACGGCCTCGCACGGGGACGGTTGGGTCCCGCGGGGGGTAGCAGGAGGGGTGTTAAATTCCGAGCCACGTGCGAGCCAGGTGCCTAGTTGATTCGCCCAGGTTGTACGTTTATTGTGCATTTCATAGCACTCCACTTGCCATACTATACTAACATCAAGTCAATTACTGCTTAAGAATTTCCTTATTTTATTTATCCATAGTCTACAATGTAGACTCTACATGAGAAGTTCATGAACATTACCTTTATTTGTATGAGAATAAGGTTCAGAAGTGTCTTTTTGATGTTCCTTTTTGTGGTTTGTGGTGTCATAACAACAGCAATTTGACTAGTACCCTCTGTTATTTTACTTTCTTGTTATTGATGTATTATGGTTACCTTGATACATAATGTTGTCTTGATATAAAACAATGGTTTGCATTGCACAATATGCCCGCGAAAATACTTGAATACTTCAATAAAGTTTTGAGTCTATTCTACACTATCGGAAGACCTGACATCAGCGGGGCCAGTACGCCAACCCGCGATAGCGTGATATAACGAGATAAAAGACTAAAAGACATTGCCCAATCCCGTTTCCCATACAAAAGTGGTAAATTTGAATTAGACTTTTATAAGAAATCCCACTGCAGAAAAGGATAGTTTCCATTTCATTGGGAAGCACGATATTCCTCCTATCCTGTGTATAATTTCAGCTATCATACGATTTGTATTTGTTCTTTAATCATACACATTCGCCAGCTGCGAAACGACCCGAAACGAATACACTATGCCACGTGGGCATTGTCTTTTGACAAATGGATGTGTTAAATGTCGCTATCGCGGGTTGGCGCGCTAGCCCCAGTCCCTCTAGTATGATTTCTCTACATGTGCGCGACGCCGACGCACCTATATTGCATAGAAAATAACCTGAAGTGCGATTTTTGAAAATCATACGAGCGAATCGGTAGTAGAAAGATGCATAATCTCCATAGTAATTTTGACATTTTCTACTGACAAGTCGCTCGTATGATTTTCAAAAATCGCACTTCTGTTCCCGCGATTGTAAATCCGCTAAACGAATTTCTCTCTGGACATGCAAATGCATTTCTTGGCTGGTTGTGCATAATTATCAAATTGATACCATCCTTAGTATCCTAGTCACATTATTAAATAACATGTCAAGAAAGCTTTTGTAAGAATCAGTCGGTCAAGCAGTCAGCCCAAATTTTTTTCATCATCTGCCGTGATGTAATTGACGACACCCGGAACTAACTTTAAATTTGCAGGGTCCTAGTCATGAAATGAAACACCCTTCCCTTCTTGCCTAATTTGTTAAAGTGGTTGTAAAAGAGATTATATTTGTTAATTTTTTTATTAAGTTTTAGCTATATTTATGTATTATTATATAGTTAAATTAATCTTACAGTTATCCTTTTAGAATAATGTAAGTAAGATTAGGCTATGTACAGTCATTAATAATGCAGGTATATCTACACTATTCCAAATACTGTGCCTGATACAAAATTGTCAAAAAACACTTGAACGACTATAAGGCTCAATTCCCACTGGCGCAGAGTCGAAGCAACGCGACGCGAAATAATTCGCCCCATTGACGCGTGAATGTGCGCATGTCTGCGCGCGGTGACGCGCGGCGAACCCGAGCGACCCTTGCAGGCGAAGACGCGCGCAGACGCGCGTCGCTGAGCGTTTTCAAGTTTTCGCAACACAAATTCGTACCGTATTAATAGAGAAATAGAGATGAATTTAGAACGGTTGAAAAACGTGACGCGTCGCAACGCTTCGACTCGGCGCCAGTGGGAATTGAGCCTTAGAAATCGTTCAAGTTTTTCCTAATTCAACTTTGTCCAGGAGTGCGATTTTTGAAACTCATTCTTTGAACTAAGCAGTTGAAAATTCCAATATTACTACCGAGACGTGCATCTTTCTTCTGCTGATTGGACATTAAAAAATCATACTCCAGGAGAGCGATTTTTGAAAGTCAAATCAGCAGTATAAAGATGCGTATCTCCATACATTTCCATTCATCATTTTCACAGACACCTACTCGGAGCTCGGTCAAAAAGTATCGACACCTACCAAAACTACTTGGTATTGAGAGAAAAGTGTCGAGAGGTATAAGAAAAAAATAAAACATCTAGCGCCTCCAAAGCAGATTTTTTAATTGTTATGGTCTTAGTTACGTTATTCCGAATCATCGGAATGCGTGTAACTTGAACGCTCGATTGAAGTACACTAGAAACAAATATGACAAAAAATTATCTCTCACATTTATAACCAGCAATGTGACAATCTTGTTTTTTGAAAATGTATTTTAAGGACCTAATGCCAAAGATTTATTTTATCTGTAATAATTGTAGTCCTATATTGTCATACATAACCATAACAGCGTGTCTTTGAAACCAACAGTTTAATCGATTTGTCATTAATATGTAGATAGGTAAAGTAATTAAATTATGATTTGACCCTAAAATATCTGCCTGCCGATCCCATCTCTTGGTGTGTTCGATTCAATATGCATCCATATTGCATAATTTTTGGCAATAAATTACCTGCCAATCGCCTGCTTGACGCCATCCCTCTTTATAAACTTTTGAACTGCCGATCCCGGAAGGCAGATCGACGCGTCGAACACTTGATGTTCCATTGTGTCTGGATTCTGGAATGACTGCAATAATAGTCCACACCACACGTGTAATCAGCCAATTTGTTGGCCACCTAAGAACCTTGTCACGATCACTTGTGCTGACATCATTATAGCTTGTATGTGTAACATAAATGCAAATAGTTTGTTAGGAAAAGGTTCTACGTTGGCATACATTTCAAATTCGTTGACGATACACTACACGTAATGATGCTGGGCTCCTTCTCGGCTGAGCAGCGTTCGGGAAGCTACGTATTATCTTCACGTCCCAAATACCGCAGGATTTGACCAGTATGTACTGCCAGTGATGACATACGGAACTGAGACACGGGTCGTTCGTTCAAGGCCTCATGAAAAGGCTTAAAGTCACTCAAAAGGCAATGGATAGGGCGAATTTCTCTGTGAGATCGAATCGGAAATGAAGAGATTCGCAGAAAAACCAGAGTAGCCGACATAGCCCAAAGAATTTCCGCAATGGGATTGCTCGCAGAACCGTTCTTGACTGGCGACCGCATACCAGAAAGTACAGCGTTGGGCAGGCCTCCTACAAGGGGGACCGACGATCAGGTGAAGGCGGCGGGAACCCGTCTGATGAAGGCAGCGCTGGAAAGGTCATTGTGGCGATCCTTAATGTCCAGCACTAGACGTCTATCGTCTGTGATGATGATGATGCTGACAAAAATGATAATGACACGTCTAATATTTTGACGCGTATAAGACACAACGTCCAAACCCTACTTTTGGCGTTTTTTGTTACAGAGTAGCGAAATACTAAATCATATTAGTTGATTGCATTGTATGTTAAGACGACATTCGCTACTTAAACTCTATTCATACTACGAAGGACGAGCGCGGAGGCTCCAATATAAAATAATACCTATTTATACGGATAGAATTGACAGAGAGAACTCCCACACAGGCCCCACGTGCGGAGGACGGAGCTTTCTCTGTGAACTATATTGGTATTGAAATTGGTATTATTTTACATTAAAGCCTCCGCGCCTGCCCGTTGCAATGTGAATAGAGCTTGAAAAATACTTATTAGCAGTAAAGTCCTGAAATAAATTACAGGGTATCTCTCTATTTTAATTCACTTTTGCGTAAGAATTGTTATGATTAACGTTCGTATTTATTGTAACATCTTGTTAATTAAGTATGTTTAAAAACTTATGAACTTATGTTACTAAAAATAATTTAAGAATTTAAAAAGGTTTTGGAACATTTCACGTAAACCGGTCAAGCTAACAAAAAAACATGATGTGTCTTGAGATTTTTTTAGTTAGCATCAAAAATAATAATCCATAATCATGGCCACATAAGTCTGAAACATACAATCGTAAAGCAGGCACTACATTCTCGCGAGAACCTCTCGGCGAGGACTTCTAAAACAGTTTATTGAGGCTCGAAGCCGGTAACTCATAAACCAAACTCCGACGTACGCGCATTCTTTTGTCATCTCCAGCGCATTTAAAAAGCCCGTGATGTCTTTGTTAGTCAGTCAGTCAGCAACACTGAAGACTCGCAGAAATCCCTGACGCCTCCATGTCTCTCTTCAACAGTAAAGTTCTTTAAAGGTGCAACAATTTATTTTGCACGTCACCTATGCCTGAAATGCTCCAGAATCAGATGGCCAATTTTGTCGTTTAAAATTAAGAAGCAATTTTAATCCCACCTGCTAAAAACATAGGTACGATTTTTTTTTAATTAGCCTAATCTGTCGGTCTGCCGTACCGTTTTCTCAAGTGATCCGCTTACCAACGAACACCATTTCATTTTATTTATATCTATAGATTAGTAACAGAAATATTGTATTATACTTATCTATATAAAATCGTCCATAACGACGATAGTTTTATTTTGCTTGCTTAAAGTTAAACGTCAAAATTGGCCAATTTTATATTTATATATGTAATAGTCAAATGCAAATGTTTTATCATTCCACTTTATTTAGATGAAATTATAGAAGTAGAACTAATTATATTGTTATTTTTAATGTATAATTTAAACATGTAAGTAATAAACGAATATTCATGCATAATTTTTTTTTTAAGATAGTTCGAACCCAGAAGTTAGAAAACAATCCACGTCCCCAAACTGAAATGAATTTTTGTTTTTTGTTCTTAATTTTCGAACAAAAAGAACGAGGTTAGATACCTACCTAATAAAAAAGTTGTCGTTTTTTAAAACAGCCTAAACGCTATACAATATTATGAAAGACGTGGAAATTTTAATAAACTAGAAAATTAACGTTGGCATGGAGAAATAAAACTACAATCTTTCAATATAATTATTATTTTACTTGGCTTAATAATTTTACAAAATAGTTATACAAATTAATCGCTGTACAATTCCGAAGCGAATAACACTATTTGAACATAGGTATCCAACTTTAAAAATAAAATGATGTTATTGTACTGTCAAAAGTTTGAATAATATTTTACTAGATATTAGTTTATCGTAATCGTATTGTAAAATTAGAAACCAGACTGCCCGTCACAAATTATAACTACTGCATACTTAGTATGACCAAGCATTTTAAAATTATCACAAAACACATTTACAACTTAATTGAATCTTTAATTAATAAAATAGTTTATTATTTAAACTTTAGTATTTCTGCACTTTTTATTAAATTAATGTTTCCTTCCATCTGTCTTCGCATTGATGCAAAGCCAAAAATACTGAATAAATTATACATACTGAGATAAATTTTCAGTCAAATAGTAATAATTAGATGTCTATAGGTATAAAAGTATCAATTGGGTGATAATTGGCACACTTTTTTTGTCACTGCTGTTTGGTGAACTAGCGAAGAGATGTATCTACCAAATTGTTCTAAAGCCTGACCAGAAAAATGAAACACCAGTCCACGTTGCGGGAAAATCACTGGAACATATTAGTGTACTTATGGCGACACATCAAGGTACGCAAAACAAGCATAAGCTGGCCGCGCGGCCAGCTTATTTTGGTTTTGCGTAGCTTGATGTGTCGCCGTGTGTACTGTTCGCAGCATTAACATTAAAGGTTACATTCGACGAGTTCGCGAAGTGATGTGCACATGTGCAGGTTATTTATTTTTCTGGATTTGCATTCATAAAGTGCGTGTCACATAATTGTTAGTAAATGATACCTTTAAAAATATTGGTTTGATTTAATGATTGACATATAAATATTTACTAAAAAAAAACGGTGCTAAAGATTTTTTGTTTTCACTTAATATGACTAGGTTATTTTTGAAAAGGAATGTATATAAGACTATAACTACAACACAATCCACAGATAAATGCTTCAATATAATAATAATTGGAATTATTTGTGACAGTCAATAAATAGTTAGCAGTGACATGACAACTGAAGGATTATATGGGGAAACAAGGTTACAGTCGAGAATTTTACTGATATTTTGTGCATAAAAGAATGATGACTAAATGTAAATGTTTGCTGTCGTCATCTTGTACTAACGACTAGTATTTTAAATAACTACATTATTTTATGTACAGTAAAACCTACGATAGATAATGATATGATGATGTAAAATGAGTTATATCACCGTTTAATTTACTGCATTTATTAGCAAAGATATAAAATGTATGTAAAAGTAATAAACACTTCTAGATGCGATAGTAGACTAGACCATTAGCTGCTACTGCGGAATACAAACGCTTTTATGTAATTACTGCTGGTAAAATAACGGGCAAACCTAACTTGCAGCCCAATACACTAATCGAGTAGCAGGTAGCAACAATTATTTTTCTGCCTCTGATTGATCTGGCTGTTCAAACAGAAGTGACGTGGCGCGGACATTTCGCGGGCGGGGTGTGGCAATATAAACCTTATAGTACGTAGCATAGAGTCGTTTGAAGAATTACGCCCGCGCCTCCAGGCGACGTCGCCTGGTGGCGGGAGCGCGATTTTTCTTTACGTCAAAAAACGACGCTATGCTACGTAATATAAGGTTTATATTGGTGTTACCTTGACTACCCGCCACCGCCACGCGTCTCTACTGTATAAACCCTACCTTAGGCTTGCAGGCTACTATTCGGGTTTTCCTATACAAGGTTTATATTATACGACAGCCGGCGTCGACCGCAAGCGGACTGAGCTGGAGTACAATTCACTAAGCGTTACATCACTGTCAAAAACATCGACGAGCTCACAAATGTAACGTCCTCCTTGCATCCTTCAGATCCTCGGAGTTTAAAAGTTTGACACATGACATAACTGTAGTGAATACCGAATTGTCAGCTCGCCGATGTTTCAACGACGAATTTAAGTTTTTTTTAAATTCTTTTTAGTTTTTTTAGGATAGCTTTTAACCCTGAAGTTATGTGACGATGTTTGCGCTTAGCGAATTGCATTTCAGTTGTTAATAATGTCAGAATGCAAGTTCGGGCAAGCCGCGGATCTACTCAAGTGGTTCAGGGGTCTACTCATCTGGCAGCACGGAATCACATTTTTCGATGCTCCATCCTTTTCTGTCGCTAAGGAAAGTAATTTGCTACAGCGAGAAAGACAGAGAATGCGACAGCACGCGGCCGCACCGGCAGTGATGCGACCTTTCTCGCTCTAGCCAGTTAAATATCTGAGCGACAGAAAAGATTAGATAGTGAAAAATGCGATTCCATGTTGCAAGATGAGGCTCAACCCTAGTAGTACAGTTCAACCCGAATACGGTACGGTTTACTGCTGCTTAGTACGAGATTGTAATAAAACTAGGATTGTCACTAAATCCGTTAACATTATGTACTTTGTCCACGACTTCTGCAGCGGCCTGCATTTATTAATTAATCGCATTGAGAGCTTAAATGGCAGTGGACGGACCTACGGGCTATGTTATATGAGTTTCTATGTCAATCTAAATCGGTACTCAATTCCTTATGTCCAATTCCATTTGAATCCAGTCGGTTATTGTCTATGTTCGATGCCGGTTTAAAAACAAAAGTTCTTTATGACTTCGCATACTACTTAAAACGAGACTCGATTGAGATCAATTTGACAGTTTGCTAAAAAAAAGAAAGTTGTTAATAGCGATCTTTCAAACAGCGCACCGAGATAAACTCTAAATCGTTACACATTATATTCACACATTCCATTTCTACACTAAGCCTATAAAAGCTCACTTGTAAAGGTCTTAACGTAATACCCCACATTCTTCTCATCTTCAAACGTAGACTTCGAACCGATAGTTAGCTTATAAGTTATAAGTAAAAACGTACTTCAGTTCTTGAGTTTAATCATATTGTTTCAATTTCTAATCAAGCGCTTTTCTTTCCACGTCCGTGTCTTTGGCCGCTCGTGTTCAATAAATAAAATAAAAAAGGACATTATTTTCATTCAAACCAGTTTCATGAAAGTACTTAATCATTTTTTGTTTGATTAAAATTAAGAAGGTCAACAATGCTAGGATATCGGGTCCACATTACTGGTCACTAATGCGAGTTTTTTCTAACTTTAGTTAATTGCATTGCTTTTGTTATTAAAACTGGTGCTGAAACTGACCAGAAATCTAAGACACCTGCATTAGAACTAATTTCAAAACAAACAGCTATATTTTGTTTGGGTTTTTTTTCCGGAAGAGTCCTAATATACAACCCCATCATTGAACGCGCGGTTCTTTGTGAGAAATGAATATAAATAAAGGGGAAGGATGGGAGAGACATGGTAATGATGGGTGTAAGCATGGCCAAATAAAACAAGGTCTTCTCTTCCCGCAGATCGCCCAAGACTACGTCCTAATGTAACATGTCGTGCTTCCAAACGGTAGCAATGTTTGAAAAAGTATTTAAAATTATTTTACCGAATTTTAATGAAAACTAAAGTGTTATGTTTTCCGCTTATCGACTAGACTGGAAAAAAATTACTACTCATGAGACATTATTTTGAAAAAGGTCCTATTATTAAAAAAAAGATTCCGTGACCATGACACAGGCTGACTGACAAAGCACAGCCTAAACCCCTGAAGATGGAAACATGGGAATACATAATCTATAGAGCATGTAGGGGTGCACTAAGAAAGGAATGTTCGAAAATGGGTGCAACGGTGAGTTGAAGTTTTTCGAAATCCACGATGGGAGGTAATTAAATAAATTTTATTATTTCTCCCGACTAAAAAGTTGAACAACCGCAATGACGTAGTCTCGGGCAGATCAGATGACCTACATGTCAGGGGATGAGACCCTGGAGGGGAGGGAAGAGGGCCAGGACTTATTTCATAAACATGACTATAGTAATTTACACTGGCCTCGATTCGGAGTGTACCACGACTAAACTAAACTAAATGTATTCCTGTCACTTTCTAAAATAAGATTAAGAAAAGAGACAGAAAACCAACAGCTGACTTTAGTGCTGTCAAAGTGACGTTAAATGCGCAAAATAAGATGCCATCATAATGGACGCCATCTTATTTAAGTCGTTTTTGGGCGTTTAACGTCACTTTGACAGCACTAAAGTCAGCTGTTGGTTTTCTGTCTCTTTTCTTAATCTTATTTTAGAAAGTGACAGGAATACATTTTTTTTTTTTTTTTATGTTCGATAGGTATTTTTAGGTATTTAGTTTAGTTTAGTCGTGGTACACTCCGAATCGAGGCCACTGACAATTCGAGATACATTACTATTAAATAATCTGTGAAATTACTGAGAATAGTAGAACACATTGTTTGACGTCATAAGTAACCAGTAATCTACCCTGCATTGTCATCTTAAATTAGAATTGTCATGTTCATTAAACGGGGTCCAGTTAGTTCCGTGCAGGTATTTTATTTTATCAGTTTAAAATAACAATGTGCATGACCTTGAAGGGCCGTTGGATAACTTCACTCGGTTGAGTATAGTTTGTAAAGGAACGTAGGCCGGTATTACAGAACGACACTCAAGTGGAGATCTCTTCTTAAGTAAAGCTGGACAAGGGTGCATGTATACGTTGTATGTATTTGCATCTTGTTCTATCTATACTCAAGAAGAGATCGCCACTTGAGTGTCGTTCTGTAATACCGGCCGTAGATCAGTGAACGGATTTCCGTTCACTGCCGTAGATTCTATGTAAAGTGAATCATTTGAATGACTCGAATGAAGTTGGTGTGATTGAGTGACGTGACATTAGCGAGCGAGGTCATGCACATAGTTATTTTAAAGTGATAGTATGTGTGTGGTTGCGTGTGTAGTGTAGTGTAGTGTAGTGTAGCGTCAGACGGGCGAGGCGGCGTGCAGGCGGCGCGCGCGCGGCAGCGTGGCGGCGGGGCGCGGCGCGGGCCGCAGCAGCTCGAGCAGCAGGCGCAGTCAATCGGCCAGCACGCTCTGCGCCACGGACGCCAGCTCGTCCTTCAGCACGCGGAACGAGGGCCGCTCCTCCGGCGCGTGCAGCCAGCATGCGCGCATCACCTACACATGCACACTGTTTACAAAACCATTCCTTGCGGTAGTCGCGAACACACCCGAACAGAGGAAGGAAGTATAGAGCAAACATCGCGCTTCATGACGTTGTCCCATTCAACTGCGGCGATATAGTACTCTGGCATTTAGTCGCTCTCTCACTGCGGTCACGTGTACCAGTTACATTGAAAAATATTTAATCTGCATAAAAAATGCCGTGGTGTGTACTGAGATACTGCAAGAAATGTAAGGGTGCGTCCACATCTGGCGAACGGCGCGCGAACTGCGCAGTAGCGACACTTAAGGTAAAAATGCAAACGCGCTGCTCGCGCGCTGTTCGCGAGCCGCTCGCGAGTTGCGCATTCACGGCGCGTTCGTCAGATGTGGACGCACCCTAAGCAAATGTAAAGGAATAACTTTTCATAGGTAAGCAAAATGAATTAATTATTAAAAAGAATTTTTTATATTAATATTAAACAATATTTTTTTCCCGCCCTCGAAAATATAAAGCAAATGCAAATAAGGACAAACCTATACGCGAAAAAGAGAAAACAATAGATATTGCCAGTTATGAATTATAGTGAAGGACAAACATATAGGCGAAAAAGAAAAGACAATAGTATACACGAAGCTATGTATATTTTTTTGTCTTTCTCACGCGTGTTGTTTTTACTAGCTTCTTATCTCTCTCTCTCTCTCTCTATCTGCAATCTTCTTGCACACTTGCCTCCCCCTCCCCCTCGTTTGCCTCACCGGCTGCCGCACATAGCGCATGAATTTTGTTTGTCGCACTATTTCTATACTTCCTTCCTCTATGCACCCGAAGCGTACGAGTATTATCGACATCAACACCTCACAGAGACAACTTCATATAATCGCGATTCAGCAGGTACACTTTCTTTAATTTACGGGCTGCGTGACACGCCGCCCGTTGGCGAAACCGGCTCGGCCAATGGATAATCTATGGGCTAGTGCGTCACGTGATCATTTCCCGAGGATCGGACTCTTTAACAAATCCACTTTTACTTTTTCTCGTCACCGACAGCTGTAGCCGTCCAAGCAAAATCTCAAACTATTCAAAAACTTTTTAAACTAACAAATACTTAATCTTGTGAAGAATTTCAGGATCAACTAAACAGACGGTGATAAGAATATTTTAGTGAATTTATTTTTAGTTTTTATTTTATGCGGCAGTGTACCTACTAGATATAGTACTACGTATCCAGACTAATCTTCTGCACTTGGAAAGATATCAGTTAAATATGGGCAACACCTCGATTACTCTCCCTAATGAGAATTCTTATGCAGAATAATACTGCATACTGCATGCAGCACGAATTAGTTTTTCGTATAAGGGAATACTTACGCTATATATTTCGTTCAAGCACCCCTTGGGTCTCTCGAGCACTTGCCCTCTCTGCACCATCTCCACCACTTCAGAGTTCTTCATGCGGCCGTACGGGACCTTCCCGCATGTAAACACCTCCCACATTAGAACGCCTGTAAGCATACAGTGTTTACGTTAAAACTCTGAACTCGTAGGCAACGTGCTTAAAAAGACACCGATTTCTATTTTTATTTAGCCGCAACTTTGTACCACAGAAATAAATACGTACTCATGCCGTATTTTGTAAATAAACTAGCATTTCTTCTGATAGCTTCTGATTGAGTGAACCGATTGCGATAAAATACAAAACCATAAAGATATTATACCACGTAAGAGAGACAGTGACAACTGAGAGAGCGAGATGTACCTAGCGGCATGCCTGTATAATAGAAAGAGATACGTGACGCGAGGCAATAGAACCGTTTTTGGGGATTTGGAGTCCTGGTAAAAATTCGGTTTCTGTTAATAATCGTGAACCTAAAGTGAAATCGTAGATAATTTTGTGAAATATACTAACACTGTTTCATTAAATTATTCACGATTTCACGTTAGATTGAGAATTTATACACAGAAATCGAATTTTTACCTTGCCGAGGACTCCAAAAAACGTCCAAAAACGGTTTCATTTGACAACTCATGTCACTTACTCTATTCCGTAAGGTATAATATCTTTATGTACAAAACAGAATGTTGGGTCAGAAGCACAGATTACCCCCAATAGATACCGCATAATAAACATTTTGTTTACGCCCGAAGTCACCATTTTTGGCGGTAGGTGCGGGTAGCGGGTCACGAAATGGTGCAACGTGATTGGCCATTTCAAGATCGCACTACTTCTAGCTCGCTCACTCGCGAGCGTCGGCGGCCCTGTATGCGGTATCTATTGGGGGTAATCTGTGGTCAGAAGTCAACGTCAACAAAGGTCAACGTCAACAAAGGTCAACGTCAACAAAGGTCAACGTCAACAAAGGTCAACGTCAACAAAGGTCAACGTTTAAAAGCCCCTGGGTTAAAGCCTGATATCCACCAAAAAGGAGCTGAGCGAACCTGTGTAAAATCAAGCAAACACATTTCTCAATTTTCCTCGGTTGAAAGAATCAAGCTACTTTATTTATTGATTAATTTTGATTTTACACATCTCCGCTCCACTTTGCTGGACTCCGTGCCCAAAGAGAATGGAATCACTACGTCAATGTTGTGTATGTACAGCACGACCAGGGGCCTGTTTAATAAATGCCGCAATGACAATTTGACAATGACAATTCAGAGGACATTGCTAGTAACTAATGACGCTAAACTTGCAGTGCTTCATGTGTCCTAGCCGTAGAAAGAGAAGGTACTAGAAGGAAGCACATGTCTTGTCATATTCACTCAATAAGAGATGCAAATATCAAATTCGCTGTAGTTAAAAAAGGAGATCGCTACCTTGTTGCTGTCCTTATCGGTGTAACCACTTTTTTGTACTACGGCCACCCGACTCAAAACTGTCACTTCATATAAATTCTATAGGATTTCATGAGTATCGCTATCTCATACCCGGTTACACCGACATTCCGTCTACCAGCGTAAGCGAAAAATTCTTCGTCTATGGTCCTTGCATTCTCAGCAATGTACTCTGAATTGTCATTGTCACTTGTCACGTTTACTAAACAGGGCCCTGGAAAATAATTACCCTCGACAATCTTCGTTTGCGCAGTCCCCCGACAAAACCCGAAGTCGTTTGGTAATCAAAGGGTGCAAAGTCGGATAGCTGCGAAAAGGGCGCGAAAACAAGTAGCCCATTGAGGCAAGGGATTGAAGGTGGCACATCCTGATTGGTCAATGACAACTGCGCAGGTACATCGGGGGAACTTATAAATCTGGTATCAGTAAACGTACCAAAGGCCCAGACGTCAGACTTGGAAGAGAAGCGCGTGTAGTTGAGGACCTCGGGCGGCGCCCACTTGATGGGGAACTTGGTGCCGCCTGAACTCGTGTACTGGTCGTCCAGGACGTACCGCGCCAGCCCGAAGTCTGCCACCTGCAGGTAATTAGACGCATTGATTAAATTACCATGTTCATATCTTATTCCGAAAGGATTGTGTTAAATAAAACCGGTCAAGTGCGAGTCGTGATACTCACGCACTGAGAGTTTCGTATCACATAACTTACAAAAGATTGTGCGTGCGGCCGTTTTATGGCGCCCACTCGACGAGTCGGCGAGTCACCGCCTGCCCTATTTACAATTTTGAGACTAGTTGTCATGGCAGGCGTCCGTTAGTCTCCTCCCATAGCCCAGTATCCATCCATCCAACTTTCACCTCCATAGCCCAAGACCTTATTTTTCCATCGCGGCCATAGCGCCGTACTCCAATAGTCTTTGCACATGGCGGGGACCATCCCCATGTGTATCATGTTGTGCGCTCGGAGATGGTATCCGCCATTTGTGTATCCCTTACATTTAGATTAACTTGTCTTTTTTGAAATGTTGGCTTCGGCCCCATGCACGCCTTCCAAAGGTCCGGGACTTAATTGCCCGTGATTACGGAACGTAAGACATACAATAATAAGATGGATTATTATCTCTCACCTTTACAACGTTTTCGTCTCCAACTAAACAATTTCTCGCAGCTAAATCTCGATGGATGTAATTATGCCTTTCTAAATACGCCATTCCTTTGCAAACCTGAAAACGAAATACATTTTTTTTAGATGACATACTTCTTTAAGAGCTGCTACTGAAGTTTCCATGGGCTCAAATGGTTACCAGACAGAACCAAACGAACCACGGTGACGCGCTCGAGATGAAATACCACTAAACTACCACAACTTCCAAAGATTAACCGAATAATTCAGTTCGGTTAAATGACGGTGTGGTCACAGAATAGGTAATAGTATATAGTTCTACATACAGAACGGCCACTCCCCGCCCCCCTCTGACTTCAGATACCTCACCCCCCTCACACTGTCTGTGGTAACTTGAGGGAAGCCGAGCAAGGGAATGCAGTGAGGCGCGCGCACCCGTTGGATTTGACTACATAAAATATATTTTATTTTTCTCCTCACAGTAAAAATAAACGCTGGAAAATAACGCTAAATTCACATTTTCTATGATTCTTTAGCTTAAAAACTATTTTTAATAACAGAATGAACTATAAAAAGTAACAAAATGTATAATGTAGTTCATACGATGCGTGTTAAGTCAGCCCTACACATATGTCATGCACAATTTTCGCAAAGTGCGCATGTGCGAACGTCATCATGTCAAATCTAAAACGTTGTTTGAAGTGCCGGACCTGTGGTGTGGTGTAACAATTTTTAGGCCAGGTTAGAAGATTAAAGCGGCTTGATTATTTTGAGAGCGCGCACCATCCCAGGGATTTGAACCGCTGAAAATTGATTGAACAGGGATCCGTGCCGCATGTATTCTATCTCTATGTGATATAGCTACCTGTATGCACATGTCTAACAACACGGCGGGGCCGAGTTGGTCCGGGGCTGTGCGTCGCAGGTAGTTGAACAGGGATCCGTGCCGCATGTATTCCGTCTCTATGTGATATAGCTACCTGTATGCACATGTCTAGCAACACGGCGGGGCCGAGTTGGTCCGGGGCTGTGCGTCGCAGGTAGTTGAACAGGGATCCGTGCCGCATGTATTCCGTCACTATATGATATAGCTACCTGTATGCACATGTCTAGCAACACGGCGGGGCCGAGTTGGTCCGGGGCTGTGCGTCGCAGGTAGTTGAACAGGGATCCGTGCCGCATGTATTCCGTCACTATATGATATAGCTACCTGTATGCACATGTCTAGCAACACGGCGGGGCCGAGTTGGTCCGGGGCTGTGCGTCGCAGGTAGTTGAACAGGGATCCGTGCCGCATGTATTCCGTCACTATATGATATAGCTACCTGTATGCACATGTCTAGCAACACGGCGGGGCCGAGTTGGTCCGGGGCTGTGCGTCGCAGGTAGTTGAACAGGGATCCGTGCCGCATGTATTCCGTCTCTATGTGATATAGCTACCTGTATGCACATGTCTAGCAACACGGCGGGGCCGAGTTGGTCCGGGGCTGTGCGTCGCAGGTAGTTGAACAGGGATCCGTGCCGCATGTATTCCGTCTCTATGTGATATAGCTACCTGTATGCACATGTCTAGCAACACGGCGGGGCCGAAGTTGGTCCGGGGCTGTGCGTCGCAGGTAGTTGAACAGGGATCCGTGTCGCATGTATTCCGTCTCTATGTGATATAGCTACCTGTATGCACATGTCTAGCAACACGGCGGGGCCGAGTTGGTCCGGGGCTGTGCGTCGCAGGTAGTTGAACAGGGATCCGTGCCGCATGTATTCCGTCTCTATGTGATATAGCTACCTGTATGCACATGTCTAGCAACACGGCGGGGCCGAGTTGGTCCGGGGCTGTGCGTCGCAGGTAGTTGAACAGGGATCCGTGTCGCATGTATTCCGTCACTATGTAGATCGGCCGGTGTTTGGAGCACACGCCGTAAAGCTGCACTAGGTTCTGATGCTGCAGTTTCCTGGATAAAGGAGAAGGGGAGGTAACATCAATAGTACATTACTGCAGCGGCCAGCAACAGAGGCATTGATGGACGAACGTGTAAATGTGGGCCGAGGCGAAGCCGAGGCACACATACGTAAGTCCATCAGTTGTGGCCAAGGCTTGTATAGTACTTTTCTCAAAAAATGCGCGGAAATTAAAACAGTAAATTTTCTCAAATAATTCGCGGAAATTAAAACTCTTTTCTCAAACATGCTTGGAAATGTGAGCATTATTTTGACAACCTTCTTCGAGATAAATCGAAATTGCTGTACTGGCCAAATACATGCGCGCAGCGGCCGGCAATGTTTGTATGAAAATCCATATCTGTCGTGTTTAGCGGCCAAATAAATTACATAGTAAACTCATATCTGTCGTGTAATTTAAAAATGGAACGATCTTTTTCTCCGAAACATGGCGACCAAGGAGGTAACTCATCAAAGGTTTTATTTAAATTTCGAACTGGCTTGCAAATAGAAAGCTGTTTATTGAAAAAAAAAACAAATTGTTGTTCGTTGTTCGTCATTGATTTTGAAAAGAGTTTTAATTTGCGCGAATTATTTGCGAAAATTTACTGTTTTAATTTCCGCGCATTGTTTGAGAAAAGTACTATACAAGCCTTGGCCACAACTAGGCATTGATGGACTTACGTATGTGTGCCTCGGCTTCGCCTCGGCCCACATTTACACGTTCGTCCATCAATGCCTCTGTTGCTGGCCTCTGCAGTAATGTACTATTTCGAAATCAATGACGAACATCGAACAACAATTAGTTATTTTTTTTTTCAATGAATAGCTTTCTATTTGCAAGCCAGTTCGAAATTTAAATAAAACCTTTGATAAGTTACCTCCTTGGTCACCATGTTTCGGAGAAAAAGATCGTTCCATTTTTAAATTACACGACAGATATGAGTTTACTATGTAATTTATTTGGCCGCAAAACACGACAGATATGGCTTTTCATACAACATTTTTTGTATTTGGCCAGTACTGCAATTTCGATTTATCTCGAAGAAGGTTGTCAAAATAATGCTCACATTTTCAAGCATGTTTGGGAAAATGAAAATTACATGAATCTACTAACCATGCTTTTTCCTATTGCTGTCTCTAATTTGCAATGGAGGGAAGTCATAAATTAGTTTTTACAACTCCTCCTATCTTGTTTGCGGATTTCATGACATCCCCTGGATTCGCTGGACTTCACTGTCTTGTGTTGTGAGAGGTCGAGTCAAGAGTTACACCGTCACACCATTGGTGACGTGTGGTGAGGCTATGCCCGAAAAAAAAGATCTACATTTTGCAATGGTGGAAAATTTTATTTAATTTTCCTACTCCTAATCTTTTTCAATTACAGGTTCGGTAAAAGGTTCTCAAGAACCAACAAAGAATTTAACGAAAACGTGAACCTTAAAAAAGTTTCGCGTACCTAAACTTCATTATCTTTCCCAGTTATACAGCATATTTCTCTCTTAGGCATGATGTGGCTAGTTTTTTGTCTACGAATATATTGCAAAAGGAACTTTATCCCTTAATCGCCCTTTTCCTTGGCATCCTGTATGCTATAACTTACTTCTTCTTATCGTGTGGGCAGAGCCCGGGTGTCAGAGTTTTTTTCAGAACGCCTTTCGGCCTCTGACGTGGTTTTTATGTAACGACTACTACCACTAGAGATAGTAGCCGGGACCAACGGCTTAACGTGCCATCCGAAGCACGGAATAATATTTCTTTTCAGACAATCAGGTGATTCAGCCTGCAATGTCCTAACCAAATGGGGAAAAACGCACAAAGTGACATACATATCACTAGGTGTCCACCGTTTGAATCGAACCTACGACCTCCGTATCGAGAGCCAATGCTCTTAACCATTAGACCACGGAGGCAGATTATATATAACTTACTTTAGTATGTAGTTGAATTTGATAAGTGGTATATTTATACCACTAATCACAACCTTAAATGATTATGTAATTGGCAAAATCACCTTATAGTTAATGTGTACAGACGTTAGCCACGCTTGCCCGATGCGTATTGGCAGACTACACAAACGCATCATAATTTCTTCTAAAGCATATGCAGGTTTCCTCAAGATATTTTCCGTCACCAGGGCCTCAATCGCCCTAAGTTTGAACGATACTACCAAAACAAAACCACAACTAAAAACGTTACGTTATGCACAATTCGTATCGCGCAAATTATATTAACGGTAACGATTTAGCTTTATTTCGGAAGATACGTTGGCGTAACGTTTGATGTCCGTTCGATCGAATTTTCTGTATTGTGCGATTTAACCGTTCAGAAAAAAATATCGCGATACGCTTTTTTACTTCAGCTAAACCAAATCTAAACCAAAACTAAACCAAAACCAAAACCAAACCAAAATCGTATAAAATTGCGCAATTGAAGCCCTGTTTATGTTCGTGATAGGTCACGAGTACTTACGTCATAACCTTCGCCTCGTCGATGAAGTCGTCCTCGGACATGGTGCCCTCCTTCATCATCTTGACGGCGGTGTCGATGCGGCCGCGCCACTTGCCTCGCCGCACCACCCCGAACTGGCCCGCCCCCAGCTCTTCCAGCAGCACCAGCTCCGATGGATCGATCTCCCATTTATCTGTTATGGACAGACAAATATTACGTAGAATAAGCCGTAATGAATGATGGGGTAAGTAATTTGATCTCTAAACGGCATAAAACAAAGTAGCTATTTCGGTCTGCCTGCAATAGATTTTGATATGGTTTTCACTATCATTTAAAGAATTTCTTCCGGAAGGTTTATAATTTATAAAAATAGTAGATTATGTACCAAGGGGATAAAGCAGTGTCTTTCATCACGGGCGCGATATTGAATCCCGAGAGTAACGAGGGAGTCTAGGGTTAACTCCCGAGCGTAGCGAGGGAGTTTAGAGTTAACTCCCGAGCGAAGCGAGGGAGTTAAGACTAGAATCCTGAGTGAAGCGAGGGGTTCAAGCTCGCCCAAGATGAAAACACGTTTATCCCCGAGGACCATACTCTACTTTTCACACCCTCCGCGAGAAAATAAAAAGCAATACTGTTAGAAACCCAGGGGAGCGTGTAAATTTTCTATGGTTAGTAACCAATTCTTTTATTAGAATTTATAACAAAGTATTAGAGTTCAATATATAGTATTTAGAAAACACTATTTTTTTAAATTCAAAGTGAAAGTAGATTTTTAAAACATTAGACCAGGACAGCGAACTTTCTACTGCTGATTTGACTTTCAAAAATCATACTTCAGGAGTGCGATTTTTGAAAGTCAAATCAGCAGTAGAAAGATGTGTATCTCCATAGTAATTTTGACATTTTCAACAGCTGAACTCAGCGAATGAGATTCAAAAATCGCAATCCAGTTGTGGAAAGAAAATGTAATATTTTTTATTACCTACTTTGTTCGTAGCAATAGGTACAGAGATTTGCAGTATTCGCGCCTTTTTTTCTTTTTTTGTGTTCAATACTCGTGGTGGCCAGTTCGAATTTCGAATTAAGTTCTTTTTGGTGCAGGTCTCCATGATAAGTTTTCATACGAATTTTAAGTAAGGGTCGTAGTAAATATTAAATAATCTGTGGATGCGGTTCCATATTCAAATCTCATTATTGACCAGCGGGTTATAATGAAATTCAGTACAATATTATTGCCCGGCTAGGCCCAGGGCTATAATGACTTGCTTTAGGTTCGAGTTACATGACATATAATGTTCCATTTTCGAGCGGGTGGTGTGAAAATACATTAATTATACTATGCGAGCTTTTACCCGCGAGTACGTCCGCACGACTGGTTCCCGTCATTATAGTGAGATGAAATATTTAAACCAGTCTACCTTTAAAACTCAAAAAGTTTCATCAAAATCGATCCAGTTTTTGCGTGATACTCGAACAAACAAGCAGACAGACAAAAAAATGTAAAAATCGGTGATTTGAACTCAAGAATGCCTAAAAACCATATCGACATACATTTTTTGTAAATATCTTCAATGAAGTAGGTTTTAATTTTTTGTTACCATTTTTCTTATTTGTAAATATCTTCAATGTACAGATACACTTCTATTAAATAATCTGTGCCCGTGTGAAACCGGGGTGAGTCACTAATTATTTTGAAAATGGATTTTGTTTATGTGCGTCAACCAAGCGTCAACACAATAATCACAATCCGTTTTCCTGTGTCTAACACCCCTATTCTTAGTTGTTTTGTTAAAATTTCCTCACTCGAGTGGAGTATTTGACATAATTTGTATGACAAAAATGTCAAAAACGTCCTCGACCCGAGAGAGGAAGCCTCAAGGAAACAACTAAGAATATGGGTGTAAGTTACCATGTGCAGTATATTTTTTGGTTTTACGTTTACGTTTTACGCAACAGCATACCGTGTGATAGTCCAGCGGTGGGCGGCGCGGGTCGGTCGCAGGGCGTGGTCTTGAGGCGCGAGCACAACCCGCCGCTGTTGTGCTTGTGGTAGTTGATGAGCTCGGGGATGCTCGGACAGCAGTGTTTGTCCGATAGGAAGAACTCGCCGCGGCTGTTCTGCTTTATGTGGTAGTGCTTCGTTTGCGGGTGGTTACTGCAATTATCAATAGCTACATTTTACCCTTGATCTCGACCGCACATATTATATACCAGATTTTTAAGTCAAATCATAAGCTTTCAAACAAAAAAGTTTTACAAAAGTCGGTTCAGTAGTTTTTGCGTGATGCTCGAACAAACAAACAAACATTCTAAAAAAGGTTAATTTGGAGTTAAGGATACCTAAAACCATGTCGTAATAAATCTTTCTTTCTGATCTTTTTCTTGTAAATATCAATCAGTGAACGCAAATACAGACATTCGATGTGCAGAAACACTTCTGTTACAGTTTTATAATAGTTTAGATAGACTTACACTTTGGTATAGAGCGAGAGCGTGTACATGCCCTTGGTAGAGGAGTTGCGGACAACGAAACACCCCTCCTTGTCCTCTTGTTTGAGCACCGACTCGGCACGCTGGCGGGACATTTCGCCCACGTACCATCTGCAATTCAATACACGAACCGTCAACAAGTCTCTTTGAAATCAATTCACAGAATATCTACATGGCGTATCGAGGAAACAATGAATTAGTATACCTACTAGCGACCCGCCCCGGCTTCGCACGGGTGCAACGCTGATACTATGCATGCATAATTGCATTATACAGGGTGTAACAAAACACACTAGTAATACTTAATGCTTCAGACCATCATTCTGAAAAAACTTTCACTATGGTATGGAGCCAACGTCGAGAAAAAATTTAAAAAATCTGCTGTCCCATACATTCGAGTTGAGACGGTACTGCAGTTTTGTATGAAAGAGCTGATTTTTTTTCGCGATTTCGATGTTGGCTCCATAGTGAAAGTTCTTCAGTTTGATGGTCTGAAGCACCCCCTTAAGTATTACTAGGGTGTTTTGTTACACCCTGTATACATAAAGCAAAGCTTCCTCTTGAATCATTCTATCTATTTACAAAACCGCATCAAAATCCGTTGCGTAATTTTAAAGATTTAAGCATACATAGGGACAGACAGCGGGAAGCGACTTTGTATTATACTATGTAGTGATAACTGAAAGGTAAATTTTATACGAACCGCAGATAAGGAATAGGGGAAATATTTCACGTAATATTTATATTATTTTCCACGATACTGCGGTTTCAACTGATTTTATTTTGTTGCGTTGTTTTTTCCCCTTTTAAATTTTTGCCCCATAGTGAAAATTGTTCAGTTTGATGGACTGAAGCACCCCCTTTAGTATGTAACGCATTTAAACCATTAAGTATGTGATCTCAATCCTAAATCCTTAAAGCAACAAGGCTCCGGTCAGCCGTGTTGCTTTAAGGACGAATTAAAACAAAACCGGGCGGTTAAAACCGCTTGACGAATTGGAAATGACAGTTCCAATTCGTCAAGCGGTTTTTAGCCAAGACTTGACCAAATTTTATACTAAACACCTTGTATATTCTTTATGTGGTGAATTATCTCGGTGTATATCAGTGATGATTAGGATCCATTGTTTATTATTTTCTAATCAAAAATTTAATGATTTGAATTCATTTTTGTCAATAAAAATAAACGTTTTGATCTTTATGGGGTTCCATACAAACAAGAAACCCTTATAGTTTCTTACACTTCAATTTGATTTGATATGATTTTCAATCCATTGAAACTAAAAGAGAATGCGGATTTTGTATGGAAGGTTGGCGCCTTATTTTTCGACGTTGTTTTTAGCGCGGCCACCAAACAAACTAGAATATTTTAGTTCAGAATAAAGTAACAAACAAAACTTGTTATTAAATGTATATCCCTAAGTCAGTCTGACTGAACGGAGATATAAAGGCTTGAAGTTGTAAATATTTTCATTACGTTTACTTCAAGCCTTCTCCGCTCGGCCTGAGGTTAGAGATATACTTGTAATAAAGTTTTGTTTGTAACTTTATTCTGAACTATAATATGCAAGTTTGATTTATGGCCGCGCTAAAAAAAGAAAAAAGACGCCATTTTTAGTCATTCGCTTTTGCACCAAAAACATAAACCATTCCAACGAAAATGGGTTCGATGATAAAATATTGTTCCTACACCATCGAGTGATCGGTCTTATAAAATTTAAAAATATACCCTTCGGTACTAAGTTAAATAAAAAATTAAAACTTACTCATATTTCTGTAATCCTATAGTTTCCTTCTCCTTTACATAATTGCTTGGTATGTATCCAACAGATCTAAAAATAAAACAAATGAAGTATGAAGGTCTCATTACCATTACAACACTTTTCATGACAATTAGATACACATGTCACATGCATACAACAAATACATAAAACGAACCAAAAAGGAGTCAATTTATTGTAATACCAATAACCGTTACAGTTTGTGGGCCACATAACGGTTATTGATGGTATTACACTCTAAAAAAATAATTTAATTTATTGTAGTAATCAGAAAACAGATTAGGCAAAAATGCAAACGGAATTATGAAATCAATATTTAAATAAAAGCAGTCAAGTACGAGTCGGGCTACTCGTGCACCGAGGGTTCCGTACCACACCACTACAGAACACAACATTATTAACTTAGAAAAAAACTTTTTTTGTCCGGGACTTTTAGCGCGAGACCGACTCACACTTGGCCGGTTTTTTTGTATTTGTTGTTATTCTGTAGAGTATGCTCTATAATCACACTAAGTTTGACGCTTGTATTTATTACCGTTTTAACGATAGAGCGTGAAGAAAAAACGTTGATAAAAACTAGTTTCTTGTTGAGAACCCCCCTTAATTTTTAACTTTTTGACATTTTTATTATTTGTTAACAAATCCGCCGTAATAAAATAACGCTTAATCTGAGAAAATTTTAAGTATCTAGCTATTACGGTTCAAAAGTTACAGCCCTAAATAGGTAGGACAGACGGACGGACAGACGGACAGACGGACAGACGGACAGACGGACAGACGGACGGACGAACAAAGTAGGCTCAGTAATAGGGTCCCGTTTTCACCCTTTGGCTACGGAACCCTAAAAATGCACCGTTTTGACTTTTTCGCAGATTCTTTTTCCCTATTAAAATGGCACATTTAAAGCAATGCATGTATAGGTACTATCAGTTTAAAATAACAATGTGCATGACCTCCCTCGCAAATGTGACGTCACTCAATCACACGAACTTCACTCGAGTCATTCAAATGATTTTTTCCTTTGCATAGAGTCTACTTTCCTTTATCAACTGAGTGAAGTTATCGAACGGCTCTTCAAGGTCATGCACATTGTTATTTTAAACTGATAGTACGTCTTAGATGCTGATACGAAAATAAAAATAAAAAAACCAACATATTTTAACAAGAGAAGATGTGCGCCAACTGCGATTACGCGACATTCCGTTTAGATGAGGTATAGCTAATATTACCACTATAATCTAGAGATTATGAGAAACAAATCGACATGAGTTCCATAAATATACGCCAACTAAGTATACGCTAACATTTTTTTGGGGGACTTTTTCCCATAGCTGGAGAAATTATCTCTTTTACATACCCATTTTCGTCTTTGACTTTCCACCAATGTTCTTGGGAATCATCAATAACTTCATATTCAGCACCCTGAAAATTACATTTTAATAATTTTATTAGCGTTAGATAAGATAATATTTATTGTGCTTAAGAAAATACCAGTTTACATAAGGAGGCTTCACATTGATGGTGGAGCACATGAGGGATATAGGCGGAGCTACATAAAATATTCCGAAGAATGCTGTACTGTAAACACCGACTTTGAGAACAAATAGTACAGCATGCCAGTACGGTTAAATTTACAAATATCAAAAGAATAAAATGTTTACTAATTCATTGTAATTGACTATACCTTTTCTAATGAGAGATCGCCACTTTCAATCGCCTTGAATGGGTAAAGTGCTACAACTACTTTGGTCCTTTGCTTTTCCTGAAATAAAGTGTTTGTTTAAACATAATCCAAGAGTAGTAAAATCTAAGTAGGGATTAATCGGATAAGAATAAGAGCCTGCTTCATCACTTCTGGATGAGTTCTTAAAAACTTTATCTGACAGATCATTTGACATAGGTACGATATATGTCAACGGTCGGATAAGCTATTAAGAACTTATCCAGAAGTAATGAAACTGGCCCTAAGAATATTTAAAGTATATTTACCTTCGGCTTAGCCGACGGCGTACCGGGGGGCGCCCCGCCTCCCCCGGGCATAGTGACCACCGCTGTGACGGCTGCATGACAATACAAAAAAACATCAAACATTTGTTATTGAAAAATAAAAAATATCTTTATCCCCGAATAAAATTGGAGTCGAACAAGCGAGCTAGCCAAGGGCAGAGAAACAAAATTAATCTCAATAATATTACAAAGAAAGGACAACCGCCGCTCTCCCTTGAAAAAATACCTTAATATGTATAGAAGTTTTGACTGAAGTCAAATGTATAATAAATTATGGGGTTTTATAAAAACGGCTCAGATAGTATCATTTATTTTTATTTAACAAGTTATTTAGTCATTTATTATTAATAAATTATAAAAAAGCAGCAACCCCAAAATGGCTGTCAATGTTGTTTAGTAGGAGGTGATGCAAGCACAATGTTTTTTTAATACAAAAATGATAAAAACTAATAAATCATTATAAAATAAACTAATGCCTGCAGTTAGTTTCTAGTGTTCCATAGTCCATAATAAAAATAGAAGTACGATTATACATTTATTATTATTATTATGTGTCGGATGCAAAGACTTTCAATATTATACTAGCTATATATTAAATCTCTTTAGTCGGATGTCCTTTGGATATCTGTCACTCATAAACATTAACAAAAATATTCTAATAATAGCAACGCTTAGTAAAATTTCAATGAGCAAACTAAATTTTAAATTGTATAGGAATAAGCGGAACTAATCAAACTATACAACGACAGACATTTTCAATTTAAAAGAGATGTTCAAGGATAACGGTTTGTTTGAATTATATTATTACTAGCTGTTGCCCGCGACTTCGTCTGCGTGGACATGTGATTTTGTCTCATGTCTCGTCTAAGGGTCATGAAGGTCATGGTCAGAACCAAGTCTAGAAACCCTGGCATGTAACATTAAAATGGCCATTAAGGAATGGGCTGATAAAATACACATGCTAGAATGCTCTGGCTTCTTGGGTCTGCAACATTGCAGGAAATTCATCAGCAATATAACACCACGAATCCCACAGTTCATACTGAACAACAGCAGGAACAAAGCTCGTGCTATCGTCGGAGCTCTCACCGGGTACTACGCCTCACAGGCATGATAAAGCTCACCCTAGATCCCAGTTGCCGAGCGTGCGGAGAGGAGGAGGAAACCATGGAACATTTATACTGTGTGACTGCGATATCTTGGTGGCTAAACGTATGTGTCCTGAGACTGAGAGATGGTTATTCAAAACTGGGAGATTACAGGTTTCTTCCCCTGAACACTATTGCCTCTCTCATTTTCCACGTTTTTCAATGGAAAAAAATAAATATTAAGTAGGAGTCAACACAAAAGATAGGTACCATTGGGTTGATGTGTTGCTGGCTTGCCAGCAAAAGGATAAGAATAGGATAATAGTCATGAAATTGAGCTGAATCAAAATCAGAAAGTACCTACATTAAGTAAGTATGTAGGTATAAAAAAAAGGCATTCACAGATCCTTCACTTGAATTTTTCTACTGTTCGTCGGTTATTAGTATTTTATTTATGTCGAGCAGCATAATAATCATCTTACGACCCACTGCGGATCACAGACTTCCACTCACAAATAAACGTTAGAGGATAGAGGATAAGCGGAAAGCGCAGCGTGGGTAGGCCCCTCACACGGTGGACCGACGACCTGGTGAAGGCGGCGGGAAAACGTTGGATGAGGGCAGCGCAGGACCGGTCGTTATGGCGATCCTTGGGGGAGGCCTATGTCCAGCAGTGGACGTCCATCGGCTGAGATGATGATGATGAAAGAGGATACTCCACCACGCGGGCTAGTGCACAATGGTGTAGGCAAGAGCTAGAAAGATAATATTCCAGCAAGCAAAATGGTCAACTTGTTAAAAGAATTATTTTCAAGCCACATTTGTAAATCTCTAACCTTACTTAGCTATTATGAAAGTACTTAGGCACAATACCAAACTGTGGTATTAAAAGGACTTTTTAGATAAGTAGGTACCTATCTTTTCATAGATTGTGGTCGATTGATGTTCTATAGTTAAGCTACACAAATCCTCAAGAAATCATAATAGAACCGAAAATCAAACAAAACGAACATTTGGCAATATTTTCTGCAACAAAATTATTATACCGTAGAATTGGCTCAGATTGGGCTCAAACTACCACCATTATCCTTACATACAAAGATGTATTCAATCAATTTGTAAGCTCCTGCTAGAGTTAAAAATACGCCTAACGATATCTATGAAGATTAAAACGATACTACAATAACTTTAGAAATGGTTAAAAGAAATAAAAATATTTGACGACCCGTTTGGTGTAATGGTTACCACGCCGGACTGCCAAACCAGGGAATCCCGGTTCGGTCATGGATGTAATATGTTTGTGCCGTTGTTGTATGGTTTCTATAATAAAAAGCCTATACTGCTTGCTTCGGATCATTACAATGTATGTGACTGTGAGCATTATTTATTTAATTATTTTTCAATTCACCCGGTAAGTTACTTTACAATCAAATCTGTAAGACCAAATTTCTGAGACGCCTTGAGCGTGAGTTACGAGTAAGTGCAAGTATGGTCGAAATGTATGAACTTTGAGATCAGGGATTTATCAACTAAATTAAGCTCCTGCTAGCCTTTGCTGCTAGCTAGGTTTTGGAATAAATAATTCTATTGTTGCACACTTGCATTTAAAAAACGCCTCACGCCATCTATTAACATGAAAACGTACTACAATAACTTTAAAAAAGGTTAATAGAAAGAGTATTTTTTTATATTTGACGACCCGTTGTTCCGTTGCCGTTGTTGTAATGTTTCCATTGTAAAAAGCCGTACTTGCTTGGGATCACTACAACGTATGTATTAAAATAAGAAAAAAGCCAAAGAAAACGTACTTTCCTAAAATTTGATCTGATCTAATCTCAGGATATTATTAAGGTCAGCAAATTGCTTCTGTCAAATCCGTTGAAAAATGGATAAAAGTTTTTAAAAAAAAAATCTCACCCAAGAATCGAACCTCCAACCTCTTGCGCGAAAATCTAACCATTTCCCAACTACGCTACACAGCTCTTGAGAGAAGTGTTGAAAAAAGCAACCACTATTTACTACTGGAATCTACCCAAATACATCTGTCAGCGTCAAGTCGGCGCTAGTGAGCATGATAAAACATTGGAAATTATCCCACAGACTCCCACAGTAACCCATTGCTGGGATAAAAAGTATCCTATGTGTTAATCCAGAACACATTCTATCTGCATGCCAAATTTCATCTAAATCTGTTCAGCCGTTTAGGCGTGATTGAGCCACAAACACACAAACATCCAAACATCCAAACATCGTCACAAACTTTCGCATTTATAATATTAGTGAGATATTGAATATTATAGAATTTTATTTGATTTATCTTATAATTAATGAAAATTTTATTTATTTATTTCTCAAGTATACTTATTTTTAACCGACTCCAACAAAACAAAAGGAGGAGGTTCTCAATTAAACCCTTATGTTTTTTTTTTGTATGTTTGTTCCATAATTGTCTTTATACAGGGTTAACAGGGTGTAACAAAACACCCTGGTAATACTTAAGGGGGTGCTTCAGACCATCAAACTGAACATCTTTCACTATGGAGCCAACATCGAGAAAAAATAAAAAACTCACTTATCCCATACAAAACTGCAGTACCGATTCGACTAAAATGTATGGGACAGCTGATTTTTTTTATTTTTTCTCGATGTTGGCTCCATAGTGAAAGTTGCTCAGTTTGATGGTCTGAAGCACCCCCTTAAGTATTACTAGGGTGATTGTTACACCCTGTATTTAGCTCAAACTGATGCATGGCATCACACGTTCAAACGAGCAGTAGAAAATGTCGAAATTACTATGGAGATTATGCATCTTCTACTACTCATATGAACGTGTGATGTTCAAAAATCGCACTCCAGGGGAGCGTTTAATTTCTCTGTGGCAGCACCTCATCCTGAATACGAGTGTCGCTATGATGTATTGAAACAGACGCGATGGACAGACTGGTAATCATAGCCCAGTTACAAAACTATTATAATTACCAACATAATAAACATACATATACAGGGTGAAATTGATATCATTAGCATCCTTTTAAACTAAGAGTCTACCCATCAAACTGAACAACTTTTACTATGCCAGCATTGGCAGCAAACCGATCGGAGCAACTAAAAAATCAGCTGTCCCATACTAAACTGCAACGCCTACTCGACTCAAATGTATGCAACAGCAGATTTTTTTTGTACTCCGATCGGTTTGCTGCCATAGTAAAAGTTTTTCAGTTTGATGTGTAGACTCTTAGTTTAAAAGGATGCCAATGATATCAATTTCACCCTGTATAGGGTCCTTCATAATAAGCTGACACCTTTTTAAGGGGATGATCAGACCATCAAACTGAACAACTTTCTCTATAAAACATCAACGTCGAAATCGCGAAAAAAATATCAGCTGTCGGATACATTTAGCTGGAGTAGGTTTGTATAGAACAACAGTTTTTTTTTTCGCGATTTCGATGTTGGTATCATGGAGAAAGTTGTTCAGTATGACGATCTGGATCATCCCCTTAAAAAAGTGTCAGCATATCTTAAGGACCTTGTATAATTCACCTAGCCTTACAATTTGTTGTATGATACCAAACACTAAACCACTAAACCTACTTTTATAAGCATCTCACAACCAGTAACTTGCAGGCTTTTTGCTTTAATAAATATTAACGTAAATATTGTTATTCTCTCCGAGGAGAATATGGCACAGGCCTAACACATGAGCGTAAAGAAGAAATAGTCACAAACTACTTAAAAAGAACTGCCGTAGGTTGAAATAGATAAATAATATTATTGTTATAATCATTTGCCTAAATCCAAATCCATAACCACAAGCACAAAATAAAAACTTACAATCAGTGCTGTTTAAACTCTGTGTCTAAACATTATTGTTATTGTTGTCTATGATTACGTATGAAGACGAAAAAACCTTACAGGTACCATATTTCCTACAAGAACAGAAAACTCTTAAACTATCACAACTATTTAGTGGTATAAAAATCACAGCACAATATCACTTTTGATGGTATTAGTCAAACAGTATTACATTACACCTGACTTGGACAAGAAAGTGAGTGCAACGAGACGAGTGAACGCAACCGGTGGTGGCGAGGCCACGGATAGAGGTCAGGCTAAATGTACCGTACCCTCTAGAGCCGGGAGGAAGGAAGATAACGAGAGACATGGTATCTTGGACTTCTTCTTGGTGACCATCGGCTCGTCGTCGCACTTGTTCGGCAGCATGGGAACGGAATAGGGCCGGACGTGCGCGCGCGGTTCCTCGCACCGACTGTCGCTCGGCTCGCTCGACTAACGTGTCAATGTACCGCGTCGGAGATAAGGCTACATACACAATAGAGCCGATACAGCCTCCGTATAATCTTGAAACTTTGATTCAGTTTTTGATTCTGAATTTTTTTGTTTTTGTTTGTGAATTTAATGGAGTGTTTTAATGGTAAAATATCAACATCCAGATTTGTCCAATCAGAATTGAAAATACATGAAATGTTGTAAAAGAACTCTTTCGTTAGTGTCGTGTACAAATCATATTTGCAAATAAATCTATCGTTTTGAAAATTTTATTCGATACGCGATCATGTGTAAAATTTGTGACCATGTATAAGGCTTTAGGTTTGTCGAGACGAGGTGGCGAGCGAGGGCTTCAAAGATGGTCGCACGCGGCCTACATTCACCATTCGATGCGCGCGCGCAGGCAGTTTGCGGTCTCATTCCCGCTCGTAAGGCTCACGTTAAGTTAGAGAGTGTCAGATGATTCTACGTCATCAGCGACAAATGGACTCGTTTGTACAGAGCGTATTCCCGCCAGCCTTCTGTAGAAGCCCCGCGGCCTCGCTTGAAACAGACGTGAATACTTATATCTTTCCTCATGTCCGATGAAGGATTCATAATTTTAGTATTTATCACATTCGATTTGTGCGGAAGGAAGTTATTTTTATTGCACACATGCTTGAAATGCAAAATATAAAGTAAACAAACAACGATTGAATTACACGTACATGCGAATACGTCATGTGCTTGATCGTCTTTTTGTTATAAAATAAATATTTATGCGTCTCTTAGACGATAAAAGTGAATGAAAAAATATGGGGTCACACATGTATTACGTCTATACTACGTTGTGGCTAATGAAAAATGTAAACAAATTAAAAAGTGGACCATGAAATGAAAGTATAAACAATTCGTTTTTTTTTTCGAATTGTCAAATACAATTCGCTGCTAAGGTAGAGCCTGCCAGTTTATTCCTGCGGACAATGGAGGGCCCACACCAGTGACAACGAAGCACCCTAAAAGCTCAAACGAACCAGTGAAAGAATTGTCACAAATACACGCTACACAACTTTTATACAGTGTGTAATCTCAAAGATGCCAAAGAAAACAATTTTACCACAGAAATAGGGTCCACTGAAAAGATTATTCAGGACTGCACAACAGGTATTTTCATCATCTTCTTCTTCTTATCGTGTGGGCAGAGCCCTGGCCCTGGAGCCATCATTAAATGTACAAAATAGCAGTTACTACATCTAAAAGTTCAGCGCAGGGTGGCGATATTTCCAATGTTAAAAAACATTAAAATTCCAAAAACTATTAAACTTAGATTTTTTTGTTTTTCCCTGAACAGTTATAGACTCACCTATGACTAACGTTGAGTTTTGGGACACCCTGTATACCGATAGCCTATTTCACAGTATAACAAAGTGTAGGGCACTACATACCTATGTATTGTAGACCAGGATGATTCAGATAATTACGACTAGGTTATCAAGGCTACGAAATTTTACCAGATTTTATACAAATATTTTCATAAACAGCGAAAATAACACTGGTCGAGTCCGCAAAGATCGGTAGTCGTGCTATGAATGTGCTGTAAGAAAACGCAATGCAAAATGGTGTGACACTGGTCCATACAAAGTAAAGTATCCGAATTGAATTCTAATCATTTAATTAGGCCCATGAGGTACGTCAATAGGCTATTGTGAGGTGTTATTATATCTAACGAATGTCCAGTTGAGTACCAACAACCTTCCGACAGCTTTGGAACAAATCATGGCGCATCACGTATCAAACACAGTATAAAACAAAGTCGCTTTCCGCTGTCTGTCTGTCCCTATGTATGCTTAGATCTTTAAAACTACGCAACGGATTTTGATGCGTTTTTTTAAATAGATAGAGTGATTCAAGAGGAAGGTTTATATCAGCATTGCACCCGTGCAAAGCCGGGGCGGGTCGCTAGTCACACATAAACCACAATTAGCATGGTGATAGCTCGTACAACATTTAGGATACATTTTATCCTAGGAAATAAAGAGTTCCAAGGGGATAGTCAAAACAAATTATCTGCTAATGGGATTGGCTAGATGGATTAAGATGGAACATTCACGATGGCTTGACTTGATTGAATTGAGTGTGTTAAGTTTTCAAAAAATGCTAGGGGTTAACTATTAATTTGATCGCAATCGACTTACCAGAACTAAAATATAAGTTAAAAGTTACAAAAATATTGCATCGATACATAAGTGTTAGGGTAAACAAAACAGTTGCATTACTTTAAGAGGTGATTGCACCGATGATACTGAACAACTTTCCCTAAGGAACCTATAGGAAATTCGTAAAAAAATTGTTGGACTTCCCATACTAAATGCAATCAGAAGATCGAACTTTTGTATGAAAAGTCGAATTCTTTTTTTTGGAATTTCTTTATAGGTTTCTTAGGGAAAGTGGTTCAGTATCATGGGTACAATCACCCATTTTTGTGCAACTGTTTACCCTAACACCCTGGAGAGTCCTTCTTAATATGCTGATGCACTATTTTGAGGGGATGATCAGACCGTCAAACTGAAAAACTTTTTCTATGGCACGGACATCGAAATTTCGAAAAAAAAATCAGCTCTTCCATACAAAACTGTAAACCTCTAGCCGAATGTATGGGACAGCTGATTTTTTTTTCACGAATTCGATGTTGGTCCCATAGAGAAAGTTGTTCAGTTTGATGGTCTGAACATCCCCTTAAAAAAGTGTCAGCATTTTAAGACGGACCCTGTATTTTAGACTCAATGAAGTAAGTGCAGCTATACTCCAGCTACCAGAGGCACAGTACAGTGATATACCAACGGATGACGTCCATTTCATAAGTTAAAATTAATACTTAATTAACAGGAAGAGGGATTAAAATTGATTGACAGTTTTAAACGCCACTACTGGTCCCGCCATAAAGTAAATAATAGGGTCTGTCCCTACGTCTGTCCCAGATATTTGAGTCGAGTGGGTCGAGTAGATTCGCAGCTTTGTACGAAACAGCGGATATTTTTTTCGCCATTTCGATGTTGGTCCCATAGAGAAAGTTGTTCAGTTTGATGGTCTGATCATCCCCTTAGAAAACTGTTAGCATATTAACACGTTCACTGCTGACGAGGTACGTCGTTGGTCCGCGGTGCGCACGACTCGCCTGGTGGGTGAGTCTAGTTCACTGCTGACGTCGAAAGTCCGCGGTGCGTACGACTCGATGAGTCCAGATCATATGGCATTCCGCGGTGTGAGCACACGCATTGCGTCTTTGAATTGGGCTTAGTAGCGAATGTGTTAAGAAATACCATATGAATAGATATCAACTGGAAAAGAAGCTTCTAAAAGCGCGCGCAACAGCTGCAGTAGTCCCGCGAAAAAATCTTAATCCATTGCTATAAAGATCAAAATGGCGTAAGGAAAAGTATCTTTAACTTTGAAGTCACATACTCTACCCATCAAATTGAACATCTTTAACTATCGGAGCAACCCCGTCTGCACTAAAAAAAAACGCTGTTCCATACTAAACTGCCTACCTACTTCAGTAAAATGTATGAGACAGCTGATTGTTTTTGTTCTGACAGGTTTGCAGTTGCTGCCATAGTAAAAGTTGTTCAGTTTTATGGGTAGAGTATGTGTGGTTTATAGGTTAATGATACTTTTCCTGACATCCTGTATACGGGTCTATACCAGCGGCGGCAGTGCGTGATTAACTCCGGTGCGGCGTCCTGCGTTAGTAACTTATTATTGCATGAACTGACATAGCCCAACTGACATAGCCCAAAGAATTGCTATATAAACTTAAGTGGCAGTGGGCGGGGCACATTGCTCGCAGGACCGATGGCCGGTGGGGCCGAAAAGTTCTCGAGTGGCGACCGCGTACCGGAAAGCGCAGCGTGGGTAGGCCCCTCACACGGTGGACCGACGACCTGGTGAAGGCGGCGGGAAAACGTTGGATGAGGGCAGCGCAGGACCGGTCGTTATGGCGATCCTTGGGGGAGGCCTATGTCCAGCAGTGGACGTCCATCGGCCGAGATGATGATGATTATTGCATGAAGCTTGTTTTCTGGTCCGGTGATATCTATACACGTGGAAATAGCCTTATGTGTACGTACGTGTCGCGTCGCTGGGCGGCCTGGGCTCCTGGCTGGCGAGGAGGTCGAGCTCGGGCTCCGGCAGCGGCCAGACGGCGGCGAGCGCGCAGCCGGGCGCCGCGCGCTTCTCCGCGTCGCAGCACGACCAGCGCCGCGCCGCCCACACGCCCGGGTGGTACTGCGCGCGCCGCGTGTTCGATATGCACGCTACAATAGAGACTACGGTTACCACCAAGAATTTTGGATGGTGTAGACCAGGTTTTCCCAAACTTATAGCCCTAGCCACCCTAGAAGAGTGCGTACCCCTTACGAAAAAAGAAAAACCGACGAAGTGCGAGTGATGCTCACCACTCACGCACCTTTCGTACCATCACACAATATATTTGTTTGGTTGTGTTATATATACGTTTTTGCCAAAACATTGTTTTCTGTCATTAAGTTCAGGAACCTTAGGTGCTGTTTATACAGAAGAGACGCGTGGCGGTGGAGGATAGTCAAAGTAAATAATATTCAACCTTATAGTACGCAGCATAGCGTCGTTTTTGTCGTAAAGGAAAATCGCGCCCGCGCCACCAGGCGACGTCCCCTGGAGGCGCGGGCGTAATTCTCCAAACGACGCTATGCTGCGTACTATAAGGTTTATATTGCCGCACCACGCCCGCGTCACGTCACTTGTTTAAACAGCACCTTAGAGTGAGCCCGACTCACACTTGGCCGGTTTTTGTTATTTTACCGTTGTTTCACACTGTAATTATGTATTGCGGCTGAGCCTGGGTACTGTATCTGGGGGCACGGTAGTGCCCCGCCAAGACGAGCCAAATTAATACAATTCCAGAAAGGAGATCGACCATATTATAAAGAATCATCAAAATCGGTGAAGTTGTTTTCGAGTAAATACACGTAAGGGTCAAAGTAATCAAACTGATAACCAACTATTTTGAAGTCTGTCGAAAATATCTTATGTAGGTATCTCCCATGTGGATGTCAGACTAGGCGACTAAATGTGGCTGATAGTTGTAGCATAGTTTCTGAAAACCGAGATTATGGTTGGCAATTTTGGTACGTAAGTATATTAAAATGTATATTATTCTTATTAACCAGATCTATGAGTGCGTCACGTGTTCTCAATTGTACAGGGTGTAACAAAACACCCTAGTAATACTTAAGAGGGTGCTTCAGACCATCAAACTGAACAACTGTCACTATGGAGCCAACATCGAAATCGCGAAAAAGAATTCATACAAAACTGCAGTACCATCTCAACTCAAATGTATGGGACGGCAGATTTTTTATTTTTTCTCGTCCTTTTGCTCCATAGTGAAAGTTGGTCAGATTGATGGTTTGAATGAAGCACCCCCTTAAGTATTACAAGGGTGTTTTGTTACACCATATCTAGGTACATTCTTAGTACATCTTTCTTAAAAATAACTGTTGATATGATAATTTCTGTCTATAACATACATAGGGCACATAGGGAACCTTGTACAACATGAGTAGGTACAGTACATACCAGTTCTGATGGCGTGAATCCAGTGAAGTCGGACCGTGTGTTCTCCAGCGACGAGGTACAATGTGTAGTCTGTGTTCTGCTCCGTGTAACCCACCTGCGTACAATCTGATGCCTCAATAAAAGCCTACGCCTATAAGGAGCGCCTTTTTTATTTTTTTAGCGCGGCCATCAGTCAAACTTGAATATTATAGTTCAGAATAAAGTTAAGAACAACACTTGTTATTACAAATATCACGGAACTCAGTCCGAACTGAGATATAAAGGCTTGAAGTGCACGTAATGGTAATATTTTCAACTTCAAGTCTTTATATCTCTGTTCGGACTGAGTATAGGGATATACATGTTAATAAGTTTTGTTTATTACTTTATTCTGAACTAAAATATTCAAGTTTGGTTGCTGGCCGCGCCAAAAACAACGGCCAAAAATAAGGCGCCAACCTAACATACAAAACCCGCATTATCTTTTATTCTGAAGGACCGGATCCCAATGAATTCCTTCAATCAGTGGACGATTCTCTGACAGTTAGTTTAAACTAAACATAGTTCAACATGCCTCAATAGATGGCGTTAATGTGATGTGGGGAAGATAAAGGATAAAAAGTAAAACAAACATGCATTTCACCGAGTCTGAGGCATCCGTTGAGGAAGTCTCTTTTCATGTTTTCCGTATTTAAAAAAAAAAAAATTTACTGCACATCCATCTTGCATCATCCATCTATCGAGCCATTTGAAACTGTTTTTTTTTCATGTTAATTGGCTTTCAGAAAATCCCCCTTTGAACCTTGATCCCTGAACCATTGGTTCAGTACTTCAGAGAAAAGCGCATCAACCAAAGTCTTATATAAAAATAGCTTTAAGGTTTTTGTAGTTTATTGGAGCCAATTATTGGCCAGTTAGCCAGTTTATTGGTTTATTAGATCAAAGTAAAATTTATCTAAGACGAGTATTTACCTGCGACTTCGTCCATATAAATTATATACCAGATTTTAAGTCAGATCATAAACTAACAAACAAAAAAAGTTTCATCAAAATCGGTTCCGTAGTTTTTGCGTGATGCTCGATCAAACAAACACACAAACAAACCAGCAAACAAACAGACAGACAAAAAGTCCAAAAATTTGTGATTTGGAATCAGGGAAGCCTAAAAACCATATCGTAATCTTTTATTTGTAAATATCTTCAATGTACAGCCACACTTCTGTTACAGTTTTATAATAGTTTAGATACATGTATAAACCATCTTTCATTGGCACCCCCTCCAATTATTGGCACTTCAGAGTTTAGGTCGAAAAAACAAGGAAAATATAGACTATTCAAGTTCAGTATTGCACAAAAAATATAATTTGTTTAAATTAAATTTTTTGTGCAATACTGAACTTGAATCGTCGATATTTTCCTTGTTTTTTCGACATAAACTCTAAAGTGCCAATAATTGGAGGGGTGCCAATGAAAGGAT
Organism: Agonopterix subpropinquella; assembly: GCA_922987775.1. Taxonomy (NCBI): domain Eukaryota; kingdom Metazoa; phylum Arthropoda; class Insecta; order Lepidoptera; family Depressariidae; genus Agonopterix; species Agonopterix subpropinquella. Next base: position 13,060,711 of record OV277702.1, read on the forward strand.
GGTTTACTATGTTAAAAAATATGAAACAAAGATTTACCTGGAAGGGATACCGGTACGCAGGGCTCTTTTCCCCGTCGCTCTCAGGTATCTGCTTGCTGAGCTCCCCGAGCTGCGCGAGCTCCACCGTATGGATCGCGTCTGTTGAGATGCGCCCGCGTTCCTTACGCCTCTGCAATAAATGCCACAATTACACACTGCCCTGATATTATCACGATATGCTAATATAATTGACTTGGATAAATAGCGTCTTTCATTTCCGACATAAATCTTACATCTACTTACATACATAAATAACACGTGCTTCGATTGAAATTAATGAAGTAGGTAAGGGACTTATAGTAATAATTCGTCTTTAAAACTAACACAGCTATTTGAATGCATGCATTAACTGGGCAATTTTTAAATCACTTTCCAAATTTTTAGGAATGGTTCACCATTAAACTGAAAAACTTTTAATAAAGCAAACAAACATGAAATCGCAAAAAAATTTGCTGTTCCATACTAAACTGCGAGTAGGCAGGCACTCTACTCAAATGTAAGGAACACGAGTACGAACTAAAGTACGAGTGAATAGACTTCTTCTGGGTAAGCTCGCTACATCTTCGACCCCATCTTTGTTCTGAGGACTAGAATGAGGTCAAGAGCAAACCCATCTGTAATTAAATAAAAAACTGTTTTTTTTTACCTTTTCAGATATGCTCCTATAGTAAAAGTTGTTCAGTTTGACGGTCTTTAGCTAAAACATTGAAAGTTATAAAAAAACAGTCCAGTATACACCCTGATGTAAAGTAAACACTAGCAATTTATTTGTCAGCGTAAACGCAAAACATTTAAAAAAATGTTAAAATTTATTTTTCATCCCATCTATTCAAAAAGTGTCACTTTTATTCCGAGAGATAAGTGTACTTTTTGCAACCATCAGCAGCAAGGCTGATTCAGTGTTTATGGGGTGTAGAGCATCTCTGTGATGGGGATGGACCAGGTCTGCCTGCATAACTCCAGTCGGTTTAGGAGTTACTGATGATTAAAGGTCTGTAAAAAATTTACGATCAGCTGCAAGGCTGTTCTTACGTTATTGTTGTAGTATGCACTGTAGCTATGTGAACGGTAAAAAAACTGACATGGTTCATCAGTCGGTTTAGGAGATACAACCGTTCAAAGCTCGGTTTTTTACAGATCTTTAATCATCAGTAACTCCTAAACCGACTGGAGTTATGCAGGCAGACCTGGTCCATCCCCATCAAAGAGAAGCTCTACACCCCATAAACACTGAATCAGCCTTGCTGCTGATGGTTGCAAAAAGTACACTTATCTCTTATACTACTAAGTCCTCTTTAAATGCGCCTAAAGTTGTACTTTTTGTGAGACTTTCACAGCGGGCAATAATGATTTTGAATTCGGAACATGTATTGTTGTTACATAGGACCAAAGAGATCGAACGCAAATATTGTATGAAAAAGTTACTGACAGGTAAGAAGGGCGACACGCCGCGCCGCCGAAAAATCAAAAACAAATGAAAAAAGCGCGAACTTATTGTCTTGTCCTCTCTGTTCAAAGATTCTTCAATTCTAAAACGTAATTTTCAAAAATGAGTTCCTCGAGTAGTGAGTCGACTTTAACACCGGAAAGTGTTAGAAATTACGCAAAAAATGTGACACTCAATTTGTTACCTAGAAGCGCCTTTTATTTATTTTCCTCATAGAGGGGGATGAAAAGTAGAGTGTATCACTCGGCCGCAAAATTATTTTTTCCTCGGGCGGCATACTTTGAATCCCTCGCTGCGCTCGGGATTCTACTCAAGAATCCTTCGCTATGCTCTGGATTCAAAATAGCGCCCTCGCCTTAAAAATATTATTTTACGCCCTTGTGATAGGTACAATCTACTATTATTATTCATACGCTCATATAAGATTTTTATAAACTATCCACTACTTTCTGAGAATTCAATTTACGTGGAAATTCAATTATAAAAACGTCGAAAAGTGACAAAAATGAAAGAGTAATTCACGCTACAGTTCCCACTAATTGAAGTCTGGAAAACTGACGCCTCCAGCCTAGGCCGAATATTCAGCAGTTCAAAAGAGCGTACCCGTTGATGCGTGAAAATCATTTTCATTTCCATTTTAATAGAACGAATGCTAACGTTATCTTTTTGGTCTTCAATTTTTCACGGATAAGAAAAAATTCACAGATCTCGTGTAGCTTCCACGAACTTCGGGTACATTGAAAAATGAAAATGAATCTGCCAAATGACAGAAAAAATTTTTTGCGTCACAAAGGTCACAATTTCTGAATAAACCATCAGTCATACGCACCTTCAATATTTTTTTAAATATAGCCAAAAGTCATATCTCTAAGGGAATTTTTATTTTTATTTTTTCGAAATCTCTTTTCGTATTCGAGATATGCATTTTAATTTAAAGGAACATTTTATGATTGAAACCAGACGAAAAACAAGCGCATTTTTAATTATTGTTCGATTAAAAAAAAATTGATGTTTCAAATAAAATTTTGTTTTTTTGTAGCCCTCGTTGAGACGCGTTTTTTGACACCTCAATATAGTATGTTAACACAATAGAGTAATATGCTCTAAAAGTTTGCGTTTAAAACGATAGTTTTAACGAGGGTATTGTGAAAATAGGTGGTGAGGCAGACACAATGTAACGGGTGCATGCAGTGATAAGAGCATCGAATGCGCTGGCAGCGCGCCAGCGGGCTCGCGAGCTCGTGGCTTCACTACATGTCACTGGAGACGCCAATTACCTCCCCGAGTACCTAACATACCATTAGAGAGTGCCTCCAATTTATCTGCAGGAACATTTTTACCACGAAAGAGTCTTGTGCCAATATAATTGAAACTGGAGGTGCACTTGCTTATTAAAAGATAATAGGTAACCCATCCCAGTCAATTCTTACTGATTATCCATCCATACTGGTATTATAAATGCGAAAGTGTTTCCGTCTATTTCGTTTTCGAAATTTGATAGAGATAGCTTGAACCATGAGGAAGGACAGGCAACGACAAGACACTGTCACACAAATTATCTAGTCCCATTTAAAGTACCAAAATCTAGTCCAGAACTTGTAGGTAATATTTCGATTTTGGCTTCATAGTGAAAGTTGTTTAATTTGATAAACTAATCCCTTAAATATTACTCGTGTCTTTTGTTACACTCTATAGATACAAACAAACATACATGACTTGGGTACCTAGATATATTCATACTCACCATACAAACATATTTGCCCCTTGCGGGATTCGAGGCCGCGACCCTAGGATCAACAGGCAGGTTCTACTACCAAACGTGCTATCGGGCCGTCAAAGTCGCATTAGAACAGTAAATTGCATGGTGTCCGTATTATTGAAAATCTTCCTCAAAGAGATCCATTTTACATTGAATCCACTTTTGTTAAAAATGTTTTTATCTTTACATAAACCGTAAGCAAGTATTGTACAGATTCATGACATACGTGGTAAAATATCGACACGTCACACCGTGATGGCGTAGTTATTAAAATTACCACATTTACAAACTGCACGAGCTCTCTCTAGGAAAGGAGAGGTGACCTATTTTCACTAAGTATGCTTAAATCCTCACTTTTATATGTGACGTGAACTGAACATAAGTAGGATATGGCTCATAGAGAACCCGGCCGCACCGCAGGCCCGGGCGCCTCGTAATAAAACCACTAAGAGGATTTCCTAGCTGGAGGTAGAGCGCCTCCGCTCCGTTACAGGAACTCACTCAATACAATGTCCGCTGCACCGACTAAGCTACTCCGCACCCCCGTTTGATAAGTTTGCCTTTCAGTACAAATATAATATGCATGGTGCTAATAAATGAACGCAAAACCTGAAAACTGGTTCACAACGAATTTTGATATGTTAATAATACGGAAAAAAAGTAAGACAAATTAATCAAAAACTAATTTCAAAAATTTACTTACATATAACAAATAGTGACCAGTTATCTATTCTGCAGATGATTTATACTTTTTGCGTTTGATTATTAACGCCTTGTATAATTAATCGTAAGTATTTCTCAAAATTCGAGAAATTGTACTTTATTAAAGAATTTAAAGATGTTCGGAAACGTAATCTTATTAACAAATTGGATCCTTTCAAATTCGCTAGGTCTTTTGAATATGTAACAATGGTGATGAATTTACGGCGAGTTCTGAATCTTCTAAGAAAAAATTAAATGCTGTATTTATCAGATTTTGACAATTTAAACTAAAACAAAAGTTGATGTTTTTCTTACTACCCAATTTTCAGACAACTTTACGGAGCGCGATGCAATTCACTTCTGTAATTTGGAATTCACGTTCTGAAGAAAATAACACTTGCTCAAATATCTTGACATCAAGGTGAAACTAACTAGGCAGTTCTCTGTAGACTGAGACTAATGGATTGGATATGTTGAGCTAGTCATACCTAATCATTACCTATACAAAGACGTCCGTCATATTCACTATAATATTAACTTATACAAAAGGGTTTCGTTATCGACTATGTGATTCTACTTATTGTGTGGTCCGTAGATATTTTAGTATTACGAGCGAGCCAGTATTATTCCAAGCATAAGAAGATTACGGTGTCACGTTTTTAGTTAATTATCTTGTTTATATACTATTCTACCTTTATGTAGATAACGATTTACCTATAATTTTAACTACGTTAGATAACTAAATAAGTATTATGTATAAATGTCTAATCTCATGAAACAAATTAATTTGAAGACAAGGCTGCTGACGAGAGACAAAACGCGAGTACAATAATATCCGCAAATGGAACATTCACGTCACGTGTGAGATTTGAATAGAGTTTAAACAGAAACATGAGGTAAGAGAGACGAGATGGAATGAGCCTTTTTCAAACAGTTAGCGCGACGGAGGGCTCTCCATTAAAATTGTTCACATAACGAGGGACCGCACGTGGAACCGTGGCATGACTACACATACATTAGTGAGGTGAGGGGTTGCTCGCTCACCCTCTATTGTATCGTACAGCGAGCGTTATTACCGAGTACACTTCGGTACACAACTAGTGCTCCGTGGGTCTATAAGTGTTATGTTTAATGTACCCGTTTTACTCCATTTGTGTACCGTGCTACAAATAAGTTTTGATAACGTTATTATATTAGATGCGAAGGTAATTATTGTGTTTACAAGAAAAAAGTAACACCCAAAAGTGTTCGTTGCCACTTTTAATAGATTGTGTGCTTTCAGATGCCTACGAAACTCGTGCTACGACCGTACAAAGATTATTTTTAGGGTTCCGTACCCAAAGGGTGAAAACGGGATCCTATTACTAAGCCTACGTTGTCCGTCCGTCCGTCCGTCCGTCCGTCCGTCCGTCCGTCCGTCTGTCTGTCTGTCTGTCTGTCTGTCTGTCTGTCTGTCTGTCTGTCTGTCCATCCGTCCGCCAAACCGGCAAAGTGTGAGTCAGTCTTGCGCTAAAGATCCCGGACAAAAAAAAAGATTTCTAAGTTAATAATGTTGTGTTTTGTGGTGGTGTGGTACGGAACCCTCGGTGCGCGAGTATCCCGACTCGAACTTGACCGGTTTTATTTCTTTCTACGTAACCGTTTCGTGCGAAGAGACTTTTTATGGATACAATAAACACCTCAAAAGTAAACACATTCATTTAGCTTTTCTCATGGTGCGCACAGAAAGCAATTACACCGCCAGGGTGACTCTAGACATACATTTAATCAATCAATGGGAGAATTTCAAAAACGTTACGCACTCATAATTTCTATAATGATTTTAAAACTTTTTACACGAAAATGGAAAGCAGACAGCAATATTGAAAATAAGGTTTATCAATTGGCAGGTATTTCGATTACTTTTTCATAGCAACTTGGTTTAAAATAAAAATGATATGATTTTAAAAATATTCCATAATGTTATGTTAATGGTCATCCATATACAGGGTCATTCTTAATATGCTGACACTTTTTTAAGGTGATGATCAGACCATCAAACTGAACAACTTTCACTACGGGACCAATATCGAAATCGCGAAAAAAAATCAACTGTCCCATACATTTCGCTCGAGTAGGATTGCAGTTTTGTATGGACGAGCAGATTTTTTTTTCGTGATTTCGATGTTGGTGCCATAAGAAAATTGTTCAGTTTGACGGTCTAATCATCCCCTTAAAAAAGTGTCAGCATATTAAGAAGGACCCTATATATCTAAGTAAGTATGTATGTACCTATGTATTACACAAATATAGATAGTATTGAAGTCGGTTTCTCCTCTTAATTTTTGTTAGGCAGATCCTATAAAGGTGTAGGATTTAGGTACCTAGTTACCTACAGTGTATCTCAGTAGCTGTTAACTTTAGAAGAAATACCTAGGTATTTTGGAATCTTTCTAGCTTTCCAAAGAAAGTACTTAAATTATCTTACGTGAAGATGTTTTAGTAATCATAATAAATTAATTCACTTTATGCAAACACTAAAATGGTTGAATATGTATATGTAGAGTTCAGCAAACCACTCTACGTAATAGGAGAAGACCGCCATAACCGATCAAAGGTAATAAAAAAAGCAAGGGAATTACTACCTATAATCAGAATGCAAACACTTGTCTGCAAACACATACATAGGTACACAAATTAATTTGAGGGAATTGATCAATTAACTCCGAATTTTTGTAGACCTTTTTTCGTCTCATACTGAAGTCATTTTGCGTAGGTGGGTTCTAAAAAGGAATGCGCACAAATCTGACCATCAGTCCAATACCTATAAAAATATCTAAACTGTGATTTCGATTAAGTATATTTTAGTAGACCGAGGAAGGTGTCCGTTTCGTTTTAATTGAAGATTTTTGTAAAGATATGAGTGTATAATTACCCAGTACGAAGCGAGGGCGGAGTGGGAGCGGACGGCGGTGGTGCGGAACTGCCGGCGGGTGCCGCGCCGGTCGCGGCCGCGGTCGCCGGGACGCAGACATACCCAGCTCGCGCATGCGCCCAACCAGCCCTCCACACTAATTCACCCCTAGCTTAGCTCTCGCTTGCCGGACGTACCCCAACCAATACCTTACACTAGGCTACTGTTTCTTTAATTATTGTAGTTTCGATTTTAAATATTGAATGTTATAACATGGTTTTATGAGTATGATGAGATGACAGATTCTATCAGCGATAAAATGAAACCTACACGATTCCAATGATTAGGTATTATGCAAGATGTAGTACTACTACGAATTTAACGTTGTTATTTTTCACGACTAACATACCATATTCTATGGTATACATTGTACGCCATTGAATATAATTGTTGAATATTATACTACTGTGCGAAATTCCACATCAAACGTGGGGCTATTCTGGATATTAGTTACACAAAGATAGTTCAATACCTAATATTATTAATATCACGTCTCATTCCCAGGTCATTCTGCTTGGTTGATCACTAAGTGCCTGTCTACCTACTCACTGCCACAATTCTTTTGTGTTATCCTGCCCCGACTAGACCGTGGGATCCAAAAACATACTTTCAATGTTTTGTTATAAAAACGGACGAAATCAACTCAGTAATATCTGTCGACAGGCACAGGCCCTTCCTTTTCTCTGGACATTAGATGTAATCTTACATTTGTATTTTCTTTTTCTTTTTTTCTATCGTAAGTCGAAAACTATAGGTAGGTACATAATAAAATTAGAAAAGGGCATGCCCATAATAAAATTAGAAAATTGATTTTGAACGTTCAACTTCTCAAGCTCTTTCACAAGATACCAGGCAGGGTTCGAAAAGATAATAATCGTGATAATAATCTTTATAATTATAAAATTTGTTGGATAAACAAAAAGCTTGCGTTAGCATTATCAAGCCATGTGTACCCTACGAATAATTGTGTACCAGACTGTACCAGATCACGATTCGCGAAAAATGATGCTCACAAACACGAAATACCAAATTTTTCTCACTGTTTTCTGTTGCTTTTCTCAATAATTATTTGATATTCATTGCAATACTGTTTAGTCTGAATATGGCTACATCAAAAAAAAAAACAATTTTACAACTTTTAGTTAGAAATATTACATGCATAATTTTGCAGGCAAAAAATTTAGTCGTAAAATCATCCCCGGGTCATACTGGGTGCAAAGGTGCCCATGACGCTTGTCGCGTTTCCGCGTTAGATGGCGAAGGACAACCTTTGTATCAAGTAGTACCCGGAGCGAGCGTCGTTCGTCGTTCTCCTGGAGTCAACGGCCAAGCTCTTTAAAGCAGCTCAAAGCTTCCGACCCCCAGCAGCCGTGGTCTCCCTTGGCACAAAAACAAAATAATAATTTGGCACCAAAGCTGAGTATATGAGCTTTTTGTCAGCCGCTACTTCAGCGGCGGCCCTGGCAGACCGAATCGTGCGGCTGAGATACGAGGCAGCGAAAGTGCTGACGCATGCACGTGGCGTCCTATACCAGACACTTTCCTCTCTGCCATGGCACCAGCGTTAGACCGTCAGGCCTTTTGCCATCCGACCGACTGAGGCTTTCCATGCACGGTATGTTGGCCGAAATCAGTGCCCTCCCAACGATGTCGAGTGCGCGGTGACATGATGGGTATCTCTCCGAGCACCGACGGCACAACGCGTCCAGAGCCTCTACCCGCACATTCGAACTTCGCAATTGCGTGAAAGTTTTCGTTCCAATGTCAACTCTATTACAATGAAGTGAGGACCGAAACAGTGGCGATATATCGAACAACGAAAGTCCGGGTACAGGGCCTGAGCGTGAAACTAGCTTCCACCGTGGACCCGCAGATTTTCATAGTTATTTCATGGTCTTTTATGTAATGTTTATCAGAGATATTTATTTATTCCCAATGATTGACACTAAAGATTGATGCAATGCCATATAACTACAGGGTGTTTCTTTTTCGGATTTTAGTCGGTTCGGTTACCGGCGGCGTAGGCAAGTGACTTCAAAAATCAATGTATGCAGTTTTAAATTTTTTTTAAATAAAGGAATGTTTCCTTTGAGTTACTTTCCCTCCAGGTACTGTTTGTTCTTTCCACCCTGTATAAGAGTACAAGGCACACAAATAGCAGCAATCATTGTTCCTAAAGTCATAATTAATAAATCATTTAGCAGCACGTTATCTTACCTCTAATTATATAATTTCAATTATTAGGAATCCTTGTCAGCGTTAAAAAAAAGACGTGGTAGTAAGTATTACTTGCGGTATTACGAACTATTATTATTTGTGGTTGGTCTATTGCAAGCAAGGGTCGTTGTAACACTGAGACCAGCGCTGGTCCTTTGTGTTCGCCCCAAGCTCACCCATATTTTACGCATACCTCCGAAATTATGGTATTTTCTTTTCATTCTCGGGAATGCAGGTTTCCTCACGATGTTTTCCTTCACCGCCGAGCTAGTAAATGATAAATACAACCGTACACACGGCGACAGATCAACCTACCCATAGTTGAACTCTATGTTCATGGACATAAGGTCGAACTATGGGTAGGTTGATCTGTCGCCGTACGTACATAAATTCCAAAGAACTTAGTGGTACAGGCCAGGAATCGAACCGCGGCCTCTTGATTGAGGCGCTAGCTCTCTGTATCTCCGTATGGGCTATCATCGCTCTATTACGTACTATCCTAATTAATAATGTTTTATAGGAAAAATATAAAAATAATAGTATACCTTACCTATACAGGTGTAAGGAAAAGGTATCATTGATCTTTAAATCACATAGGTACTCTACCCTTCAAACTGAACAACTTTTACTATTGGCTATGTGCGAAGTGGGTGTTGGAAACTGTCAAGTCGATCACTGGCGGACTAAGGGGGGGGGCGGAGGGGCGGTCCGCCCCGGGCCCCCAGTCCTGGGGGGCCTCCGAATCTCGAGAAGAGAATCCCTTTTTAATCAAAACCAAAATAATGACGTTTATATAGCAAGTAAAGACACAGTTTAGGGTCAGCGCACACCTAGCGTAAAACTGTTCGAGCATGCGCGAGCAGATTTCATTGATTCAACTGATAATGAACTCTATTCCCATTGAAATAAAGTCGAAAATAGCTTGCAAGTGATTAAATCCCTTCAGCGTCTGTTCGAGTATGCTCGCGTATGCTCCTCGCGGCGACGCGAGCAGTCGCGAGCATGTTCGAGCATACGCCCGTGTCGATACTTGCGATCCGTCGTAAGTGTTGCCACCTCTGCCGGTTTCGGACTAAATCTAGCATATTTTTTAACTACTTTAGCCCGAAAAGGGCAATTTAGTACAGAAAATATATAATAATCTAACTCTTTTTGAAAATACAATGAAAATTTCAAAGGTCGAAGCAGATTTAGTAGGTTTTCAAATTGTTCATATTCCATTTTATAGTAGTCATAAAATAACTGTCCCTTGAACTTTAAACCGTAGCACAGGGTGTGGTATTCCCCAAATGTACATCTTTCTTGCCAGGTTGCTTCAGCCCATATTCTTCTTTCAATTTTGTGTCGTCCTCTTTTCATTTTATTGATGTGCTCTTCTTGCTCCTCTTCCTCTGCTAGTAACCCAATAATTACCAAATCCCAGTCCACCATACTTTAAAATTACTCTTCGCACGTCTTTACTTTAAAATATTGTAAACACAACTGCAAAATTCACTGTCAACTGTAGCAACACGGGAGCATCCGCGAGACTGTTCGAACACGCGCGAGCATGCTCGCGCATGCTCGAGCATCCGCCGCTGCCGCCGGCGGATTTCGCCTCTGCCGCCGGCGGATTTTGCCGCTAGGTGTGCGCGACTGCAAAGAACATGCTCGAGCATGCGCGAGCAGATTTACGCTGGGTGTGCGCTGACCCTTAGAGTTGGAGGCCCGGGCCTCAGGAGGCCAGAAGCAGAACAGGTTCTGAGACTGCAGTTTGAAGTTGGAGGCCCCGTACTTTTGTCATTGAAAGTCAAGAAAAGAAATAGAGTCAAAAATACTGCGAATTTGCGAGCTCGCTTCGCTCGCTAAATCTTTTTCAAGTTGTTATGCAGTTAGCATAATTATGAGTTCGCTTCGCTCGCTCCGGAGGCCCTGGCCTCCGGTACTGGGACTGCAGTTTGAAGTTGGAGGCCCCGTAAGTTAGTCATTGAAAGTCAAAGAAGGAAATAGAGTCCAAAATATTACGAATTTGCGAGCTCGCTTTGCTCGCTCAATCTTTTTCAAGTTGTTATGCAGTTAGCATAAATTATGAGCTTGCTTCTTGAAAGGTCAATGTGGTTGGAATTAGAATGTGTTTCGAAAATTTGAGCTTGCTTCGCTCGCTTGGTTTTTTTGATAGCCTTCTGTGCTTTGAGACTGAGTTCATGCTACAACCCAGTCATAATTATAGAATCGTTCGCTCCGGTTTTAATTTTATACGCTAATATACTCACCTACTCTATTTCAAGATGAGCTCTACAATCGAGTTATTATAAGCATTATATTATAAGCTCATTTCAGCTATTTGTTTAATACATCAATCGCCTCGATTTCGGCATGAGCTGAAAAAGTCGAGTTATATTGAAGCAAAATCTCGAGCTCGCTTCGCTCGCTCCTGCCTGGCTAGACACATTGCACTAAAATCTTGAGCTCACTTTGCTTGCTCCAGGATTCAGTGAAGTCTCGAGCTCGCTTCGCTCGCTCTTGGTTTTGGATGGTACCTATGTCTTTTCATAGTATACAGTTGCAGTTGCACTGTTGGTGTGCAGTTGAATCTTGAGCTTACTTTGTTCGTTCCAGATTTTAAGTCGTAAAAAAACTCGAGCTCGCTTCGCTCGCTCAATGTTTTAAATCTTATTCCACTGATCTCATTATACTGCAGTAAAATTTCACTTAGCTTTGCCCGCTCCAGAATTCAGTGAAATCTCGAGCTCGCTTCGCTCGCTCTAGGTTTTACATTGTACGAATGTCAGGCTCGCTTCGCTCGCTCCGTGTTGTAGGACCTGGATCTCCCTGGGACAAAATACTTGCTACCTATGCCTATGGAAGGAAGGGGCTCCGATGTTAAGTTTTTGCCACGGCTCGAAAGAATTGTAGATATCAATTTCTGGAAAGACCGGGGGCCTCATTTAGTTTTGCCGCCCCGGGCCTCCGGCGGGCTTAGTCCGCCGCTGAAGTCGATCGCAGCGCACGCCGTGGCAGAAATTTGAACTACTGACGGCGAAGCTGTGTCAGATTTGCTTGAATCTATGAAAATCCGCTTACTAACTTAACACGAAATCTCCAATACTACAAACTTAAAATTTGGCATGGAAGTTTCTATTGGCATCTAGAAGCTCACTTAATAAAAAAGGCTTGTCGCATTTTAACCCCCCAAAGGTGTTAAAACTAAGGTAAAAGTTTGTATGGGAATTCCGATACAAATTAGATTTTGTCCGTGGCTTCGTCCGCATCCGCTCCCGTCATCGTACCGGAATAAAATATAAGCTAGCTTTTAATACTAATAATAAGCTTTTAAGTTTAGTATAAAAAGTTTTATCAAAATTCAAAATTCAAAATTCAAAATTTTTTATTCAAAATAATATCATATAGATAGCTTTTTGACGTCATTTTTTGACTCTACCACCGCGTCGGAAGGTGTTCCGTTGAGAGAAGATGCGGCCAGAAACTATCAAATTCGGTCCAGTAGTTTTGGCAGAATCCTCGAACAAACATAGACTTTTACACTACTATAATAGTGTAAATAATTCACGGCTGCCGAAAAAGTTATGTCAGTACGCCGCGCTAGTGTGGCGCTAGTGTCGTGCACATAGCCAATAGGACTGAGCAAACCTGTCAGAACCTTTGTCAGAACAAAGAAAATCTGCGTTTCATACATTTGAGTCGTAGAGCCATTGCAGTTTAAGCTTAGTATGGAACAGCTGTTTTTTGTTGCGCTATTTGATGGGTAGAGAATGTGGTTTAAAGGTTAATGATCCTTTTCCTTACGTCCTTCTTTCTAATAATATACTCACGGTTTTTAAAGGGGTGACGAGACCATCAAAATGAAAAACTTTCTCTTTGGGACCAATATCGAAATGGCAAAAAATATAAATCAGCTGTCCCATAAATTTGGCTCGAGTAGGTTTGCAGTTTTGTATGTAAGAGCTAATTTTTGATTCGCTAAATCAATGTTGGTGCCGTAGAGAAAGTTGTTCAGTTTGATCATCCCCTAAAAAAGTGTCAGCATATTAAAAAGGACCCTAGGATAGGATATTTTTGTAATTTTTTTTTTGGGATATTTTTGCTTCTACCTAATTCTGACTTTGCTTAGCTAATACCGCCACCTAACAGCAGTATCCAGGACTTAACTAACAGTCTCCATACCTTAGCTCCATACAAACAGCGAAAACGTGTTTACACCACCACTAAAAACCTTACATGAATCTGTGGTTTTGGTCTCATTTTATTCTCAATAAACACAATAAACTAGATTTATTGTTATAGGTTTCGATTGTATTTCAAAGTCCCTTCATTTGTGTGTGATAAATGGTTTGAAATACCTACAAACCTCTCATGAAATTCTAAAAATTCACGAGCTACACACAACCTTTCTTTACCCATAACAATTACTAAAAAATTTATGATTCAGGATTGTAAAAATGTTTTCGTTATTTTTATGGAGACTCCTAGCTCCACAGTAGTCCACAGTCATCTTAATGTAGCAAGATAAGACATGAACATTGTCAGTCAGTCAGTCAATCCGTCAGTCTGTCATTTGCATTACGTTATGAGGTAGTTGTACCCATGATACTGAACAAAATTTCCCAGAAAAACCAATAGGAAATTCTCAAAAAAATTTAGATCTTTTCTTACTGACCTAAATGCAATCAGCTGGTCGAACGTTTGCATGAAAAGATTTTTTTTTCTTATTTCCCTTGTTACTTAGGGAAAGTTGCTCAGTAGTTTCAGTACTTACCATGAGTTCAATCACCCATTAAAGTAATTCACCCTACCCAAATCTACCCTCTAAAACATCCTAGACTAGTATGTAAAGATAATTGTCATATCATTATGACATCTATGTGCATGCATAACAAAGCACATATTTTTTTAAACATAATGAATAGTTACCTCTCCATCGCTGTCATAGTATGTGAGTGCCCGTCGAGTGAGCACGAGCCAGCGCTCCCTGTAGTTGACCGGAGTGAACAACTTCTTATTCTGAGATCTCTTCACCATAAATGTCTGACATATCACCTCATCTTTTTCTTTTCCAGCCATTTCTATGACTAAGAAAAAAGTGGTATTAATTTTAACCCATCAGGCACTGGTGGAATATGGGTGCTGCGATAACATTTAAATAAATGAGGCATAGAATTTACAAATAGGCTAAATACAAATCAATTTCACCCTGTAAGTGTGTAAGTATATATTTCTTCTGTTAACTTCAAAATTAGAACAAATGTAAGCACTTTGTACTTTTGAAATGGAATGGCCTCGATTCGGAGTGTACCACGACTAAACTAAACTAAATGTATTCCTGTCACTTTCTAAAATAAGATTAAGAAAAGAGACAGAAAACCAACAGCTGACTTTAGTGCTGTCAAAGTGACGTTAAATGCGCAAAATAAGATGCCATCATAATGTACGCCATCTTATTTAAGTCGTTTTTGGGCGTTTAATGTCACTTTGACAGCACTAAAGTCAGCTGTTGGTTTTCTGTCTCTTTTCTTAATCTTATTTTAGAAAGTGACAGGAATGCATTTAGTTTAGTTTAGTCGTGGTACACTCCGAATCGAGGCCATTGTCTGCCTAACTTAGCACCTATAAAGCGCAAAAAGTAGATTTGGATTTTTTAGGTAATTAATTAACCCATTTGTAAATTCCACGCCTCTAACTCAAATATCTTGGACATTGTCACACAAATTATCAACTCACTTTTAAGGTACCAGAATCTAGCCTGGACTTGTATTATGATGACTAGACAACGATATACAATACATATACAACGTGTTAATGAATTAACGCAAAACTAGAAAGTAGTTTGTTTAGAATCGAGAGCAGAATCGAATTATCATGGTTTCAACATAGGTAATTTTTTTCAAAATAGTAAATAATTTGTTTGCAAAAATTAAAATTTTCGGAACCCGATGTCAACCCACCGCACAGGCACACTCACCCTACTTACTACCAATAAAAGATTATAAAAATGTATCCATGAGTACGTTAGCGCTTTCTTTCAGTGCTGAAATGATAACAAATCATTTTTGCCTCAAAACTTAAAATGCGAATAACTTTAAATTTTAACTCACAAAATAATGAAATTATTGTTTCAATCTAATTATTTCGTTATAAATCAGTTGGGGTGTATGAGGTTTTGCATTAATTCATTAACACGTTGTATATAGATACAAACATCCATGACTCAGGTAAAAATATTCATATTCATGATGAATATGACATCCTTAGGGGATTCGAACCCGCAACCATCGGCACAGTTGGCAAGTTCACTACCAACTGAGCTACCGGGCAATCAATTGTTTATGTATTTGTCTAGTATACAGGGTGTAAGGAAAGGTATTATTAACCTTGAAACCACATACCCTACCCATCAAACTGAACAACTTTTACAATGGGTGCAAACATGTAAAAAATCTGCTGTCTCATACATTTGAGTCAAGTAGGTACCTATTGCAGTTTAGTATAGGACAGCAGATTTTTTTTCGTTCTGATGACAGGTTTGCTCCCACAGTAAAAGTTGTTCAGTTTGATGGGTAGAGTATGTGGTTTAAAGGTTAATGATATTTCCTTCCTTACACCCTGTACATACATATAATGGCTTGATGGATTAAAGATATGTTGTTAGAGGGAGGTTACACGCTCAGTCTCGTGTCAGTCTAGTACATCAGTCCGTCCGGTCACGTATATTTGATTTGATGGGAAACTGATATACTGAAGCGCCATGTTAGTCGGGTCAGTCTCGAGTCAGTTTCTCTTCAAATCAAATATACGTGACCAGACTGACGCGAGACTGAGCGTGTAACCTTACACTTATAATCCTGTTTGCCAGTACCATGTATGGTATGTTAGTCCAGTCATGCATGCTAAACACCAAGACTAAGAAAAAATTGTATACTAGAGGTCCAAGACTCCGTACGAGCAGATGACTCTAAATAATCATAATTTTTTATTGAATTAATTTAATTTTTTTATTTTATTGTGTTTAAATAAATCCTAAATGTTAATCCAAACTAAGCCCAATGCTTTTGTGAAAACCCCATCCAAATAAGTCCAGTCGTTTTAAGTGATGTGTGCACAAAGACAAACATCATAAATGCTCTCAATACTTTGCATTAGATATATCCTAAACACCCCTAATTCCATCACCCCCTAGAAAATACACAAGTAAAATTGGAACTATATCTAGATCTAACTACAAATAAGGAGAAAAGAAATTACATTAACATATCAACGTTGAATACTAGAACCTTAAGAACCAATGAATCATTGATGGAATTAGAGCACGCCCTAGACCAAATCAATTGGGATATTATAGGTTTAAGTGAAGTGAGGAGAACTGATGAAATAATAGAAGAGCACGAAAAATACATCTTTTACCATATAGGAACAATACCAGGCATGTATGGAGTAGGCTTTCTTGTGAAAAAAATGCTATAGAGAATACATTCAAGAGTTCATCGGTGTATCCGACCGAATTGCACAACTTAATATACAAATACCAGGATTTGAACCAATGTCCATTGTACAAATATACGCTCCTACAGAAGGTGCTAAAGACGAAGTAAGGAAGGAGAAAGGAAATGGACAAAGGGATATGGCGAATTCTAGGGGAGGCTTTTGCCAAAGGGCAGACTGGCACAATTGAATAAGCAGAACCATTCTGGATGTCAGAGATAAATAAATATTAAAATAGAATAGAAGAAATAGAATGTAAGATCTGTAATATGTAAAAAAGAAATTGTCAGTAATAAAGGCTTTATTTATTTATTTATTTATTTATTTATTTAAACACCCCTAATTAATATTTTTGCAAATATCTTCAATATACATCATCACCAAGTTTAGAATTTTATTATATTGTATAAGACTAGCCGCCCGTCCCGGCTTCGCACGGGTGGACGTCTAATCTTTTCTAGCAATAAATATAGCCTATGTTACTCAGGGTGAATGCAGCTTTCTAAAGGTAAAAGAATTTTTTAAATCGGCCCAGTACTTTTTGAGCCTCTTCATTACAAACATACAAACATACAAAAATAGGTACAAATCTTTCCTCTTTATAATATTAGTGTAGATGTATACCTATACAAAAACAAAACAAACCAGTAATAGTACATTACTGCAGTGGCCAGCAACAGAGGCATTGATGGACGAACATGTAAATGTGGGCCGAGGCGAAGCCGAGGCACACATACGTAAGTTCATCAATGCCTAGTTGTGGCCAAGGCTTGTATAGTACTTTTCTCAAACAATGCGTGGAAATGAAAACAGTAAATTTTCTCAAATAATTCGCGGAAATTAAAACTCTTTTCAAAATCAATGACGAACAATGAACAACAATTTGTTTTTTTTTTTCAATAAACAGCTTTCTATTTGCAAGCCAGTTCGAAATTTAAATAAAACCTTTGATGAGTTACCAAGGAGGTAACTCCGCCGCCGCTCGGTCGCCATGTTCCGGAGAAAAAGATTGTTCCATTTTTAAATTACACGACAGATATGAGTTTACTATGTAATTTATTTGGCCGCAAAACACGACAGATATGGATTTTCATACAAACATTGCCGGCCGCTGCGCGCATGTAGTTGGCCAGTACAGCAATTTCGATTTATCTCGAAGAAGGTTGTCAAAATAATGCTCACATTTCCAAGCATGTTTGAGAAAAGTATATTTAAAATTTTTGTTTACATAGTTTAGTTGCTAGTATGAGGACCCCCCCTTAATTTTTAACTTTTTTATTATTTGTTAGCAAACCCACCGTAATAAATTAACGCACATTCTGTGAAAATTTCAACATTTCAAGCACAGCCCGGACACAGCATACAAAAATTTGAAATTGACAGGGTGACGTCAGCACATGCGAAACCAAAGAAATTGAACCTTAAGTCTTTTTCGTAGGTAACGAGTAACCAGTGCGCGGTAACCAGAGGGTGATAGAGGGGGTGAGGTAAAAAGTTGGTAGGAGGAAGGGAGTGGGCTCAACTGTACAATGCGTGCAGTCGAATTTTGGGGTGGGGATGGGTGGGGGGGATAGGGATGGGTAAAGGGAAAAAGTGCGGACCCCCCCATGTACCGGCACTGGCACTGGGCCGTAGCGGAGCGGCGGAGGCCTGGCCCCTTTTTGACAGAGCTTACCTCTGCACTCCTTACGAGTGCAATATAAAATCGCGGAGCGAAGCGTAGCAAACTTGTTACGACTTGCTACGATGCGTTTGTCTATTTAAAGGTTTCCCCCCTTTCACAGGAGGGGGTCCCTCCCCCTCCCCCTCCCCCTTCACCCAACTCCACCCCTTAAATCGACGGCACGCATTGTACAGTCCTTTCGTTGTAAAAACTTTGAAATGATCATTCTAATTTGCAGCAAAAATATTTGTACGACTTTCCCCTAAGATGACACTCTGACCGACAAATCCTAACATTTTCTTGTTGTAACTTAATTGGTATATTTCGCATTTGTTCACATCAATAAAGCCACAGAAACTAACATCGAAATTTAATGGTTTATATGTTGTTTATATGGAATAATTTTACAACATAAACAAATAGGGAGTAAGCCAAATAAACAAAAGGTTATCGTCAAGAGAAAACAACCGGCTAGGATAATAAAAGACAGAATATATTTCACCTATAAACTTTAACTTTACCTGCGAACTTAGTTGATGTCCATACCCATAAAAATACGCACACGGCAGATTAGAACATTGTCTTTAGACTAAACACTGGCAAAGAAACTTATATCAACTTCTTGGTATTAGTCATCACCAGCATCACAAAACTTTTTCACTTTTTCTCATATTTTTCTCAGTTCTTGTTCGTTTTTTCATCAGCCAGCAGGCAGCGGCACACAGCAAAACATGACATTCAGTGTTGCCATTGCCAAAATTTTTACTTTTAGACGGGCAATCGATTGTATGCTTCCTGCCAAGGCCGAATCGCGCGGCAGCAAAATTGCTCGTCTAACTAACCGCAGCTAAATTTCGAACTTCCTCGTCAACGAATACGTCAGAGTCGTCAGATTTTGCGTGATTAACAGGCCTATGACAGCTTAGTTCTGGTGTAGCCGTTGTGGCGCTGTTTCCCATCGTCCTCATTGGACGATGATACATTGTATCATCGTCCAATGAGGACGAGATACAACGCCATATTGAACTTACAACAACAGCAGCCTCATGCCGTGTTGTTGCGTCAGAAGCTTATATCTTGTGATTTTCCTGGTATTTTAGCTTGAGTTTAGAATCCTTGAGAAGCCTCAATTCTTCTCCGTCGTATGACATAATAATATCGTTGAATAGTTTGTTCCTTGGTCAAATATCCCTATTTTTGCATCCTGGAATCAGTGTATATATACCTATAACTACAAGTTCTATACACATTAGTTTGACGACAGAACGCCACAACGGAAACAATGGAACTAAGTGCAAATTTCACTGTCGCATCTGTAGCTTGCTACATATCAGTAATCTGTGGTGATTAAAAAGATGAAAAGCAAGCACATAGACGAAAAATGTCAGTCTCACTTCACCTATAATCAAAATAGATACGAAGCCCATACAGCCATGTCTGATACTTTATTCGTTGTTGACAGTAAGATAAGATTGTTAATAATAAACCAACAACAATAAGACAGGGTTTGTTCACACGGCGACACATCAAGCTAAGAAAAACCAAAATAAGTTGGTCGCGCGACGTTACACGTTATTCACCCTACGCGCGGTCAGCTTGTATTGGTTTTGCGTAGCTTGATGTGTAGCTGTGTGTACTGTGTATTTTTATTATTACTACCCGTTTGTTTGGAGTTGGCCGTCGATGACCGTTACAAAATTTCGTCACAGGCACATAAACTGGTCCCGTCGACAAAAAATAAAATAACAAGCAAATAAAAATTTAAAATTAAAAGCGATATCAGTGATCGGGACGGACGTACTGTACGTAGTTGCGTTGCTAAAGGTTATAAAATTCCGTTTAATAGGGTCTCTTAGGGGTGCGGTACGGTGAAGCGGGAAGGGAGGGAGCGGCCAACTCGAAGCAAATGACTAGTAATATTAATTAATATATTTGGTCATACTTAATGGACCCCTCTCCGGTCAACGCCATCTATCGAGAAATTAGGAACTAATGTTTTTTTTTTTTTTTTGCTTTTGGAAAATCCCTCAATGTTTCTATAGGTCGACCACTATAAACTAAAGACCGGCGAGCGACTTGGCAGTAGAAAGATGCATAATCTCCATAGTAATTTTGTCATTTTCTACTGCCAAGTCGGTAGTATGATTTTCAAAAATCGCACTTCAGTTACACAAATGGCACCACTTTTTAAGCAAATTCAAGCAAAGGTCGTTCTTAACGTAAGGAAATAGCGGAGACTTCCAGCTGGAGGTCTGGTGAGAAAATGGTTCAAGACGGTATCTGTTTACTATTGACATTTCATTTATTTTAATGGGTGGTTGTCATAAGTGTGAATAGATGGCAAGTAGTGTTGTTATGTCTTGCTTCATAATATTTATCTACCCCAGAGACTATGATCTACCCTATAATATATCTATGGTCGACCAGTACTGATAGCATGCCAACCCGCGATAGCCGTGATACCGCTTTATCACGTCTTTTATCTCGTTCTTTCGCGCACAAAAGAACGAGATAAAAGATGTGATAAAGCTGTATCACGGCTATCGCGGGAGTGCATGCTACCATTGCTGAATCTCATGAAATGAAAAAAAGTAAAAAAATATATATTTTTCACATGGCAATGTCAAACTGTCATCAAGTAGGCCCTTTACAAAATGCAACTTTTTGCGGCGATAAAAACGCGCGTTTGTAATAACCCAGTAAAATTAAGCTGAAATATACCAATCAGGAGAAGTAATTTCCGGAGTTCTAAAACTTTTTTTAAACGTTCCTTTGGTACGTAATATTGGAGAAAGAAAATAGTCCTGGTGAGGGGGGGGTGAGCTCGAGGAAGGGGGGGGGGGGGGGGGGGCTCTAAAGGTGACTTTTTCAGTTTTTCACTTATTTCTTGAAATCTAAAAGTCGTATCGAAATACTTATGGACAAATTATACCTAACAAAATTTCCTACAAAACAAGTAGTATGCATTTTTGTCATAGGACTTAAACTTTGAGGGCTACGGGGCCGAGTAAGTAACGGCATTTTAAAAATTATGAAATTTGTATGGCGACCCTCATGAAACTTGAAGATAAAAACAAAATGATTTCATATTCTTAATCAGCAACCCCAAAAACTCCCAGATACAAATTTTCTGTCGGTTCGGAGAACCCTTAAGAGCTGCATTGGCTTTTGAAATTTCCATGGCAGCCATCTTGGATATCGCAATTTTGGATTTTTTCACCGCCAACCTAATCTGACCAAGGTTCTCTATGACAATTGTTCAAGGTCCATAACCCTATCTGTCATAGTTTCCGCGGGCCGTTGACCTCATCCGTCAGGAGTCGACCTTCTGAAGAAGTCAAAATATTATTTTTATCGCCAGGGCATCTTTATGATGATCCCTAAAATCATTTTACTGTACGTTGAATGGGGGAAACCCGGTGAACAATTATACGGGTATTTGTCTAACTAATATCTATATATCTATGTGGGGGGGAGGCTGGGTCAACCAGATACCTCCAATTGATCTCCGGGTTCCCTTACGGTACAAGGATGACATTTGGGGATCATCATATGGATGCCTTGGTGATACAGGGAAAACTTTGACTTCCTCGGAAGGTCGACTCCTGATGGATGAGGTCAACGGCCCGCGGAAACTATGACAGATAGGGTTATGGACCTCGAACAAATGTCATAGAGGACCCTGGTCAGATTTGGTTGGCGGTGAAAAAAATCCAAAATTGCGATTACCTAGATGGCTACCATGGAAATTTCAAACGCCAATGCAGCTTTTAGGTGTTCCCCGAACCGACTATAAATTTGTATCTGGGGGTTTTCGGGGCTGCTGATTAAGAATATGAAATCATTTTGTTTTTATCTTCAACTTTCATGACGGTCGCCATACAAATTTCATAATTTTTGAAATGCCGTTACATTCTCGGCCCCGTAGCCCTCAAAGGTTAAGTAAGTCCTATGACAAAAATGCATACTACTTGTTTTGTAGGAAATTTTGTTAGGTATTTCGATACGACTTTTAGGTTTCAAGAAATAAGCGAAAAACTGAAAAAAGTCACCTTTAGAGCCCCCTCCCCCTTCCTCGAGCTCACCCTCACCAGGACTTTTTTTTTTCTTCAATATTGCGTACCAAAGGAACGTTTAAAAAAAGTTCCAAAACTCCGGAAATTATTTCTTCTGATTTATCTAATTTTACTGGGTTATAATGGGTGCGGTGCATATTTAAGATAATTTTGAACGACCAAATCATCTGGCCGAACATTTGCATTGTTTATAAGAAAAGGCATATAATTTTATAGCTGAATTTTATTACGATCTTTTTTCTTCGTGGCTGTATGGCGTTTCAGAAGTGCTGCAAAAAGTTGCAGTGTTTAAAGGTCCCTAATCCAATTTCCCCAGTGTTATTTACCCTAAAATTTGATTTCCTCATTTTTCATGAGATTCTGGTCGACCTATACAACACTGTATTCTATGATGGCGTTTGTGACTGCAGCGCCGCAACGGAACTATCAGAAATAAAGCTGTCAACCTGAGTAGAACTGAACTTGGCATCAGGTCTAGGTACGGGCCTGGAATCGAACCGCGTCCTCATGATTGAGGCGCTAGCTCTCTTCCGTATGGGCTATCATTGCTCTGTGACAGTAAATAAAAAATGTACTTATTGCGAAATTTCGAGCTCGCTACGCTCGCTCATTTTTGTTGTTTTATTTGCCGCTTTAAAACTGAGCTCTTGCTGGAACCGACTTATTATAATCCTGTTTAATCAAATCAAATCAATCAATCAGCCATGAGCTATACAATCAACATAATGTATAGGAAAATAATGAGCCGACCTAGTCTTATTGCAGTAAAATGTCAAGCTCGCTTCGATCTCTCTTGGTTTTAGATGGTATTGTAATGATCTTGTCAGAAAAAACTCGAGCTCAGCTTCAATCGGTTCAGGATTTAGATCGCATTGCGTAACTTGTTTATATAATACTAGCGGCCCGTCCCGGCTTCGCACGGGTGGACGTCTAATCTTTTCTAGCAATAAATATAGCCTAAGTTACTCAGGGTGAATGCAGCTTTCTAATGGTGAAAGAATTTTTTAAATTGGCCCAGTACTTTTTGAGCCTATTCATTACAAACATACAAACATACAAAAATAGGTACAAATCTTTCCTCTTTATAATATTAGTGTAGACTAGCGGCCCGTCCCGGCTTCGCACGGGTGGACGTCTAATCTTTTCTAGCAATAAATATAGCCTATGTTACTCAGGGTGAATGCAGCTTTCTAATGGTGAAAGAATTTTTTAAATCGGCCCAGTACTTTTTGAGCCTATTCATTACAAACATACAAACATACAAAAATAGGTACAAATCTTTCCTCTTTATAATATTATTTATATTTATATTTATATTTATATATTTATATAATACTAGCGGCCCGTCCCGGCTTCGCACGGGTGGACGTCTAATCTTTTCTAGCAATAAATATAGCCTATGTTACTCAGGGTGAATGCAGCTTTCTAATGGAGAAAGAATTTTTTAAATCGGCCCAATACTTTTTGAGCCTATTCATTACAAACATACAAAAATACAAAAATAGGTACAAATCTTTCCTCTTTATAATATTAGTGTAGAAGTGTAGATTGTAATAAAATTAATAATTAATACCAGAATAAATTATATACCAGATTTTAAGTCAGATGATAAGCTATCAAACAAAAAAAGTTTCATCAAAATCGGTTCAGTGGTTTTTGCGTGATACTCGAACAAACAAACACCCAAACAAACAAACGAACAAACAAACAAACAAACAAACAAACAAACAGACAGACAAAAAATCCAAAAATTTGTGATTTGGAATCAGGGACATCTAAAAATCATATCGTAATCTTTTTTTTGTAAATATCTTCAATGTACAGTCACTTCTGTTACAGTTTTATAATAGTTTAGATTGATGTCAATGATACGAAAATTTTTACAAAAATGTAATTTAATAACTCCGAAAAATATCGATTTCATTTGCTTGCACCATACATTAAGGGCCGGCGCACACCATGCAAAGCGAAGAGCAACGCAGAGCATTTTTCACTGCTAAACCATTTTCGACTTTGCTTGCGTTGAAATAATATCGAAAAACAATTAACACAACTACCTACTAGTAGAGAGCATCGAAGCGACTTGAGGCGAAAGTTGTTTTAATTGATTTTCGATGTCATTTCAACGCAAGCAAAGTCGTTAATGGTTTGACAGTGAAAAATGATCTGCGTTGCACTTCACCAAGAGAAGCCTATTAAAATGAAGGGGCTTTATTGTGGCTTGTGGCGTGTGTCGTGTTAACGATAAGCATTGTGAAAGGATCTAAATCGGCCTGACCGATTAGTCCTGTACTGATTCGTCTTCGCTTTTCTCTACCAAGTTAACGCTTACGTCGAACTGCCCTATCTCCATATCGCAAGTTATTTGAAAACACCACTGGTCCGTGCCATCAACGATTCGTGATTTTTTCTGAAACAAAAGATAACATGAAAAATAAGCCCCACTTGCGACAACCTGGGTTAGCTAATTAACTCTAGGTAAAATTGCTATCTCGGGTTTTTTTCTATATTACAAATAATGGATTACCAATTTAACCTGCATGGGTAGCATGTCACCGTGATGCAGCGCTATCACACCTTCACTCTCTTTCTATTTGCGCGTGAACGAACGAGATAAAAAACGTGATGCAGCCGTTTCACGTGTAGCATGCTACGCTTCTTGAGTTTATTGCAGAACCAGGTCTGTAAGAGTCTAATCTTATCTGCCAGCAAAGCATCGCATATTTCCGTCGCTCCATCCTTTTGTCACTCAGGAACGTAATTTTGCTAGGGCGATAAAAATAGCGAGAATGCGATCGCACGCTGCAACACCAGCGGAGCTAGTACGCCAACCCGCGATAGCGACATTTAACACAAAAATCTGTAAAATTTTAGTCTTTTATCTCGTTCTTTCGCGCGCAAACCGAAAGAGAGCGGTAACGTGATAGCGCTATATCACACTATCGCGGGTTGGCGTACTAGCCCCGTAGTAGTGCTGCGACTTTTGTCGCTCTAGCCTATGACGTTCCTGAGCGACAGAATAGATCGTGAAAAAATGTGTTTCCGTGAGGTTCAACCCTAATAGGTCCAGTGTTGCCAACTCAGTGGATTCTCCACTAAAACTGGTGGTTTGGATCCCCTTTCAGTGGAGAAATTTTGCGTTTAGTGGCTGGTGGTTTTTTCTAGTGGTAAAAATGGTAAAATTTAATTTCAAGAGAGCTGTTTTTGAATCTTGCACAGCCTAATTCATACTCGAAAATGTGTTAAGCTTTTAAGTTTATTAATTATTCGATCATGATTTTGAAAGTGTATGATTCAAAAATAGCACTGCAATTAGTAGGACAGATGATCACTCAACCACTATGCCGATTTACTTATTATTTACAAAACAAAACTAGAAATATATTTGGTAGATACACATAAACAACTGTTCGCTGTCGAGACAGCAGAGCCATGGGGATTCGAAGCCAAGCCAAACCTTTCTTTAAGGACCTGGGTTCATATTAATTGATCCAACAAGTTATGTCCTTAGCTGTGTGTGCAGCGGAGAAATGCCGCCAGCATAATTGTCACTTTTGGTCTATGTACGGCCAGAAGCGAATAAGTTTATTTTCCTAATGTTATTTTATTTCATTACTTTGTTTAGTTAAGTTATAGGTATTTTAGGACTTACAAATAAAGCATTTATAATTATGCCACTTGTAATGGACAGTGGGTACAATACAATCCAAATTGAAACATGCAGGTTTCCTCACGATGTTTTCCTTCACCGAAAAGCGGCGAAAAGTGGTGTTAGGTACAAATCGTACATCAATTCAGAAAAGCTCATTAGTACGAGTCGACCTGGACCAAACCATCCCCTTCTCCAAGGAGGTTACTCGCCACTGGACACGGTAGTAACTATTAAATAATCTGTGACTGGACCACCACGGCACGGCACTTACAAATAAATGTTACAAAATATGTATACTAAAGGGTAATTAAAGGTAAAAACCCATTGTTTTCTTGGTTAGTGGAAAATTTAGTGATTATGAGAGTAGGGCCACTTTCTGTTAGTGGTTTTCTGGTGGTTTTAGGAGTTGGATCTGGTGGAGAGCTAATATAACTGTTGGCAACACTGAATAGGTCACACCGTGTTATTTTGGCGTCGTTAGGGCATTATTTCGGTACTTACGTCAACCTTACGGCTTTGCTATCAAGAAGAAAGAAATTCAGCTTAGATACTAACAGCGCGCGCTGATGCGAAGTCGTTGTGTACAGAGCGTAACAAAACACCCTAGTAATACATAAGAGGGTGGTTTAGAACATTAAACTGAACAACTTTCACTATGCAGTCGAAATCGAGAACAAATAAAAAAATCTGCTGTCCCATACAGTTTAGTCGAGTCGGTACTGCAGTTTTGTATGGGACAGGTGAATTTGTTTTCTCGATGTTGGCTCCATAGTGAAAGTTGTTGAGTTTGATGGCCTGAAGCACCCCCTTAAGTATTACTAGGGTGTTTTGTTATACACTGTAAGGTGAAGCGGGGCTATTCCGGCAGCGGGGCTATTCCGGCATTTGGCTATAACTTTTGTTCTATAAGCTTTTAGTCAGTCGCGACACCTGGTACAGGTAGAGAAAAAGCATGTTTCTTCGATAAAATATAGATGGGGCGGCCAACGCAGGAATTGTTTGATTGAGAAGCCATATTGACGAGATACAATTTTTTTCGCTTGCGTTACCAAAAACGCTCCGCAATTTTTGTTATTCTTTTTGTGGTTTTTGTATTTAATTTGAAGATTAATCAAGTGAAGTAATATGAATAAGAACTGTTGATTCTTTTCTGCTAACTTATTTTGTCCTACGCTTATTTATTACTGTGTTATTGAGTCTGCCATAATAACCCCCCAAAACTATGATGGAGGGGCAATTACGGCAGAAAACACTGGCGGAATAGCCCCACTGTTTTTGTATGAAGTAGCAAAATGCTAGTGATGTCCACAGTATCGGCATAAACGTCGATATTAATTTCAGTACTTTTAATCCTACCATGTCTCACATGTACATTTTTAGGTCAAATCAAGACAAAACATGTTTTGTCGAGTTTATAATAAGTATATTATCATACGAGATTGTATCTTGTATTATTATTGATGATGTAACATTTAAAGATAAAAAGATAAAGCGTATTTACCCAGAAATCAAACTTTGAAATGTGGTTGAACACGTGAAAAAACTAAAATAACTGCATGGAGCGGCACAGATACTCAGGATAGGTACTCAGACCTACAATAAATACCTAACCTTTATTAAAAGGAAGAGAGTTAATAGCACTTACTTCTAAGTTCAATTGTTAAACTGGGGAGGTCTCTGGTTCCTGAGTCACAGTACTACTACTTGTAGTATGTACAATATCAGGAGACAGGGACTTAACAGTAAATGCAAAATGGTTGTAGCATATTACCTATGTCGTATATTATATTACTGTTGAGGAAATAAATAAAATATTATTATTAATGTGTTAGGAAATCAATTTTAATATGACGTTTTTTTATCATAAATTTAGGATTACTCGTACTCAAAACTTGTTTTATTAAATTAAGCACTTTATACTTAATTAAATCAATCTCATCCAATTTTTAAGAAATTTTTGTTAAGTTCCGCTTATCGACTTTTACGTGTCCCAGCCCTAGCATGTATGGAGAGCTGACAGAATAGCCCCACAAAATTGTTTAAGTGTTTTTACTCGAAAATGAAGCATCCCAGCTTGTCATAAAGTTCATTTTCGCATGTGTCGTATCGTCAATATTGTATTGCTTCGAGTTTCAGCGTCATAGCTCCATAGATGGCGGACATATTGTCGACTGACGGAATTACCCCGCTGCGGGGTAATTATGGCCACATGGTATTTTTACGAGAATTTCGCTTCTTTTGCCAGTGTAAATAAGCGTTTTTAAGACAAAAATTAAGGGGAAATCATAACAGATAAAATACCCTTTAATATGCAATAGTCAACTTTACTATAACTTTATAACAAAGGGAAAGAATGAGGTTTAAACTTTTCGCTTTGATTTTTTGTGTTAGAATAGCCCCGCCTCACCTTATAGAAGTCATTATCTGCGAGTGAAAACTGTATTGATTTACAAACACTGTGTTATATTTATTCAACAAATTCGGTTCGAAATTCGGTTACATGCGGTATGAGTGATAGTGTTGGGTACATCTCTTAGGCACAATCCGTGATTATAGGTATATCTTACCAGTATTTTAACAGCCTGCCTCGTGTGTGGGTACCAGTTGACCAGCTCGCCCACGGTGGGCCAGTCCTCGGACCCCGAGGAGAACCTCTTGTTGCCCACCTTCCACTCGGACCACAATGCGAACCCGTTCACCGGCTGGACATCTTCTTCCTGTTTACTTGAAGACCAGAAATAAAATAAGTAAGTTATAGCCTGTAGGATCCCAGTGCAGGGCAAAGGGGTCTCACGTGTAGGCCATACTGCACCACGCGGGCCCAGTACTGATTGGTGGAGGCAAGTTAGCGGTCAACTTGCTGTCAGACTAATAATACAAAATTTTAACAAAAAAATTAAAACCGCCTTCAAAAAAACTAAAAAGTTAAAAAATAATATTGCAGCCGATGACTTTCCCGTTCGCATCATAAGAACATTAATTTGTTTTATTGAAGTCGCTGTCAAGCCGGTACGATTCGCGACAGGGCTTGCATTTCTTGGCTTGGCTTGACACCGACTTCTATAAAACAAATTAATGTTCTTATGATGCGAACGGGAAAGTCATCGGCTGCAATATTATTTTTTAACTTTTTAGTTTTTTTGAAGGCGGTTTTAATTTTTTTGTTAAAATTTTGTTTATTTCACAATTTTCAGTGTCAAATTCATTCGTTCGATTTAATAGTAGTGCTTTAAATTAACAAACGCACTAGTCGGCACTACGATTTTCGAAGGTTCCCCTCGATATCTCTGGGATCCATCATCAGATCCTGGTTTCCTTATCATGGGACCTCACTTGGGATATCTCCTTTCCAACAAAAAAAGAATCATCGAAATCGGTTCATAAACGACGAAGTTATCCGCGAACACACATAAAAAAAAAAATAAAAAAAAATATATACGGTCGAATTGAGAAACCTCCTCCTTTTTTTGAAGTCGGTTAAAAATCAATACCTACATTATCTAAGCTGCAAGAAAATTTACCCAAAAATACTACTGATTGCGCCAAATAAGTCTACTAAAGTGGAAGTAACAATGTAGAATGATTACAGATAGAATAATTTTTTTTAGTTGATTTTATTTGAAATATCTACAGCCTAACAAACATTATCTACAGTACGTAATTTTAAGAAATATATTCGGCTAATTACAGACTGAGATGGTTGGACGGACCCATCGTGAAATCCTGACACATTTTCTGCACAAGTTAAAATCATATGACAGATTTGCCAACAATTAAGGGGTTCCGAGACGGGCAAGCAGCTTGGCGGCAAGCACGTAGTTTGGTTTTGCTTGTTCAAACAGCTTGATACGCCCATCAAACAGCTTGATCCAGCAAGAGGCATATTTCTCATTTCGAACGCGATCGTCCTTACATGATTGCTACGCGCGACTGAGCTATGCTTGATCAAGCCGGTCGTGAACACTGTCAAATCGTCGCGTCAAGCCGTGCCGTCAAGCATAAAATATAAAATCCGATCAAGCACGGGGCAAGCACGTACATGCTTGACTCAAGCATCAAGCCAACAGTGTAAACGGTCAACATGCTTGGTTCAAGCAAAAGTCTACGTGCTTGCCGCCAAGCTGCTTGCCCGTCTCGGAACCCCTTTATAATTACATAATGAATCATTCAAATGATCCAATTAGTGGCTAAAGTAAAAAGGAAGTACTTACAACTGATGTACATCATTGTTAGCGTAAGTGAGTTTGAGGCGTTTCATGTCGAATTCCAGCAACTTGTGTGGCTCCCCGCGGCATTTGGCCGGGTACTCCCATAGAGGTTGGGCCTCGATTTCTGCATCGCTGATTATTCGCGAACTCTGCCAAATATAATCAGGGACTTATTTATATCAATATAAACGACATGTATTACAGTTAAGTTAAATTTTGATATCATTTCATATCTGTACTAAAAATTTTGTACACGGATTACGCGCTTTTATGATGCTCTTCTCATCACATTTTATACGTAAAAAAACAACTTTTCGGGTGTTTTTGTGGCCGTGTTTTCACACTGAGGCACAATACAATATTTGATAGATGGATTCATGTTTTCAAAACAAAGTAGTTCCGCGCGCGACGGGCACATTCAAGTAAATACTTCGAATCCCCGAGTCACTCGCGCGGAGCTGGGGACCGTGACGTCATCAACGATATCGCGCTCAGTTCGCGGCTTAGACCGAAAATGTTAACTTTGCACTTTTATATCTCCGTCAGTTTTAAAGATAGAAAAATAATAAAAACACAGTTATTCTCGTAATTTTTTGAAGAATTTTTTGGCATAAGTATAAAACAAAAAATGATACTTAACCATTCTTCATTAAAACAACCAATAGTGCTAAAAAAGGTAACTAACAACACTTACCTCGACAAGTTCGTCGAATATGGACATATCGATCCCTTCGCATTTACCCAAAGGCACCCTTATTTTGTGCAGATCTCTAAACTCGACCGGCATCGCCCAGAACTCGCAAGACTCCGGAATAACGGTCACATCTTCCTTCAATTTATTTCTAAAGTTAAACATAATATGCGCCATTTTGAGATTCTCCCACGGTAGCAACGCGCTACAGAAATTCGGCTCGCAAACAACTGTTGTAATTTCATTCAAAATCTCATCATTAACTTCAGAGACAAAACTCACTTTATTTTCTAGAGCGTTCTCTTTGATATAATCACTCAAAATCTGTCGTTGTAAATTCTCTGTTTCCAGAATGTAAACTTTTTTAGCTCCCAATACAGCAGACACGAGTCCAAGGAAACTGCTGCCGTTTAAATCTAACACAACTGGTTCCTTGGTCTCCTTCAAGACCTGTGTCAAATGTTTGACAAACTTATTTGTTCTTACTCTATCATTTAAATAAGCTACGTGAGTCCTGGAGAAGGCCATGTGAACGCCGCATTCGCAAATAGGTCTTTTATAATGCTCGCTTATGTTATTTTCGTCTTCTAGGTAGAACCAAAGAGAGTATTCGTCTTGGCAGCAGACTAGGGATGCTTCATAGTATTGTCTGAGGGGTAGTTCTTTAGGTAGGTAGTATACGGCTTGCATCCAGTGGTCTCGCCATGGAATGTGGTCTTGTGGACGGACTGCTGATGGCTTTGCGTCGCTACGGCACCACCATGGAGCGCAGCTTAACATTATTTTGCCTGGAAAGTAAGCAGTGATGATTAACTAATGTATTCAACGCAGAGTGGTGACAGTTCGCACCGCAGAGCTAGCGGCTCAATCATGAGACGGCAGTTCGATTCCTGGCCTGTACCACTAAGTTCTACGGAATTTTCAATCATGTCATGGGGTACCAAGTGGTGCCTCAGGCTACCTTACGATAATCGAAGATACTCGAAGGTAAGCAAATTAAAGCGGGGTGTAGTTCTTTGGATGGGTGGGCGGCCTCTTCTGTGGTTTTTCATCTAGATCGAGTCCGTGCATCGGAAATCAAGATATTATGTTCAATCAATCAATCAAATATACTTTATTTTACACCAAAACATAAACAGTAAAATACAGATAAAAAAATACAAGAGGCACAAAATAAGGCGGTCTTATCGCTAAGAAGCGATTTCTTCAAGACAACCTTCTGTTCATGTTTTTCATGGAAAATGGCGCGTAAAATTGTGCCGAGCCACAGCCGTCTCGTGTCAAACGTGTCACACTGGCTGGATAGATTTGCGCACTGTTAGTGAAATGTAACTAATATACTACATTTTTAGGGTTCCGTACCCAAAGGGTGAAAACGGGACCCTATTACTAACGTTGTCCGTCCGTCTGTCCGTCTGTCCGTCCGTCCGTCCGTCTGTCCTACCTATTTAGGGCTATAGCTTTTGAACCGTAATATCCGCGTTTTACCTACCAATAAAACGCTTATTAACTACTTACCTCATTCGAAGCCTAAAAGTGAGAATAGCAACCCTATTTTCCTATGCTGTGGCGGACGTGACGTCAGTTTCCGTCCATAAATCCCCTCCAGTTTAATACGCTTTCCTTCCACCAGGTGGCGTCGTTGGCATTTTAAGCAACGAACGGTTTTTGAATCATTGCGTTCGAACTTTTACCAGGCAGGAATTAAAAATAGGCTTCGAATGAGGTAAGTAGTTAATAAGCGTTTTATTGGTAGGTAAAACGCGGATATTAACTCACTGTACCGTCATTCGAAGCCTAAAAGTGAGAAGTGTTTGATATCGCCTGGTGGAATATGTGTGTAGGTATGTAACGCCAATGTGACACTGTGTTGTTAACTGTATGAGTATGTTCATAACACAGAAAATCGTAAGTATTAAGTTTCTAGAGGTGTGATGTATCTTGAATAAATTCATGTATTGGGAAAACAAAAGTAAATAAAGCATACCTACTTGAGGAAAAACGTATTTTATTTTGTCTCTAATTTCAGAGTAATTTTCAATTAACAAGTAGTATTTATTCAAATCGTAAGAACTTCCGAATAATTACTTAAATATAAATGAAACAATGCCAACAAAATGTTTAATCAGTAACATAAATAGACCTTAAGATATTGATAGCTTTTTGATTTTGGTCAAAGAAAGAAATCCAAGAATGGATCCATCCATCTATTCAAGAAATGTACATGACGTATCCACGAAAAAGCAATTTTACAGTTTACAGGTTCCTAAACAAGTTGTTCTCATAATTTTTAGAAGAAGAAAATAAATTGAACTCTTTATGTTAAATATAAGTATAACAGCTATGATGGATTGTAGATATCTATGTACAATAATTATATTTCTATCATAAATGAAAACAAATTGTTTATTTGGTATATCATAGATATTATGTAATTGCTAGATTATTCGTATGACCATGAGGTACGACCAATACCTATTAATACCTATGCTATGGGTGAAAACATAGCTGACACCACGTTAGTTTGGACTGGGGTTGGTCGTATCTCGCGACAATAATGATTGATGAATGTATTCTGGGAGCGCCAGTTCCCTCGCGCTAGTATCTCGTCTACTGGGAGGTTGAGCACCCAGTGCTTGGATGCCACGGCCGGGCGTATGCTGCCTGCGCTGGCCTTTATACCAGCGTCCACAAGGACGCTCCGCACCCAGCCAGCTATCACAGAGCGGGAGGCGGCCTTCGCAGGACCGCACGCGGTTATAAACAGGTTATTTACCTTACATAGGGATCGTCGGGTCTGTGATAGGTCGATCACTCTTTTTATCTAGTATACTGAATCTATAGCTTGATGGTCTGTGTTAGATTTTAAACGCCAGCCAGATTGCCTTACGTCTGACTTATCAGTCTTAGACCCAAATTTAGGCCACATAATAATCTGGTCATCTGAAACAAGACAATGGTTTTCGTCAATTGCCAATAGTGTTAAGTCATGGGTCCTGCGGCCCGAGCATAATAGCAAAAGGGTAGCTGCCCTTTTTGAGCATTGATATAAGTTATTAGAGTCAGGGTTATTGTTTATGAGCCATGATGTGAGCACGTCTGTGTCCCAAATAGGTGGCTTATGGGATTGTTTTGGTTTTTGGGCAGCTATAGACTTTAACACTTTCTGAACAAGGATATGGGAGCTCAGTCTTTCCGATGTCTCGGGATTACAAAGAGTGGATACCGCTGATTTGTATACTAGGATAGTACTGAAGGAAAGTTTGTTTATTAAGAACAAATCTGTCAAAAACCTGGCTAATTGAGATCCTGAGGGATCGGAAGACGAGACATTATTCTTAGTGCACCAATTTAACCACTTTAGCCATGCATTATTATATGTTTTAATAGTAGAATCGCGCCAACCTGATTTGAGCAGTTGTTTCTGTTCTGGTGTCCAGGCAGTCAAGTCGGGGGACCACCCCCACATCTCCATATTTCCAGCGTCATTTCTCGGACTTGTGACGGTGGCAGACCGGTCGATGTGTCCACTAGCACTCGATGAAGGCGCCGGATGGTGAAAGGAGGAGATAGGGCGCGATTCTTCACATCCGGTCTCCAAAATACCTTCTCCCACACTGGGACTACTAATAGGTACACTCCCCGTGCAGTGTTTAAATGTGCTAGGACTTTGGGTATTAGAAAAGGAGGTGGGAAGACCCATGCCAGTGAGAAGTCCCAATTGTGGCTGAATGCGTCGTGGTAATAGGCATTCTGATCTGTCCTGTCCAGGCTGACGTATCGAGGTACAACATGAGCCGAATTTGATGCCATCAGATCTATGAAGGGTATTCCCCATTTTTCGAAAACTACAGACGTTACTTCTGTGAGCAGGTGCCACTCGGGAGGAATTTGAAAACGTGACAGGCGATCTGCTTCGCAGTTTAGTTTTCCTGGCAGATAATGAGCAATCAAATGTATCCGATGTGTGTCCAGGAGTGCAAATATCATTTTTGTCACATGCATCAGAATGGGTGACTTGTTCCCGCCTTCTTTTTTGATGTAAGACACTACACAGTCCTGTTGTCGCTTTGCAACATAACTGTTGATGTCGCTAGGAACAGAGACTGCCCTCTTAAAGCGTAGTACACAGCGAGCATCTCTTTCACATTCGAGTGCAGCCTGTTCTCGTGAGCTTGCCAGGCTCCTGACATCTCTACATCGTCCAGACAAGCACCCCAAGCAAAACCTGATGCGTCTGTCGTCATAAAGTGGCTCACGGGTGGAGCGTGTAACCGGGACTGATTCGCGCGATTTTTCAGCCACCATTTCAGTTCGAGCAGCACTGATTCGGGGACATTGAAGCGGTGACAAGAATCTAATTTCAACAGATTGTTTTGAAACTGTAGGAGATTGCGATGGTTCAGTCGACCTCGCGGTACTGGGAAACTTGCGAAGTTTATCAGTCCAACCAAGCTCTGCACTTCTTTTAAGTTTGCAGTTTTTCGTTTTAGAATGGGAACTATTTTGTCTTTGATAGATTGACATTTTCTTGGTGGCAGCCATTTTAGACCGGACCACGGGTTCCATCGAATCCCTAAGAATTCCAGGCATCTTTGAGGGGTCAATATCGACTTTTGGAAATTGATTTGCCATCCTAGTTCTTGTAGGAGATTGACAGTTTCCTGAATATGTTGAGAAAGTATTGTTTTGTCCTGATGGGCGATTAGATAGTCGTCCAGATACGTAACGAGTCTGATTCCTTTGCTCCTCAGGATTTGCGCAATCCAGTTTGTGAGCATTGCGAACACTTTGGGCGCCGTCGCTAAGCCAAAGGGAAGGCATGTCATTTCCAGAAGGCTGTTGTTGTAACTTAACCTTAGAAATCTTCTGTGGACCGGGGAGATCGGAACATGAAAGTACGCATTCGAAATATCGATTTTGGCAAGCCAATCTAGAGGCTGCAGGAAGTCCGGTATTTTTTGTATGTTTATTAGTCGAAACTTGGACACAATGACATAATCGTTTAGATTCCGGAGGTTGAAAATGGGCCGCATTGTACCATCGCTTTTCGGTGTCAAGAACATGGGGGATATAAAGCTTGGTGAGAGCTGCGCGCTCTCCAGAACTCCTGAGTTTATCATTTCTTTTATTGCTTTTGTCATTTGTTGAGAAACTGGAGTAATTAAACTGCGTTTTATATTTCTGGGGACAAAAAGTGGAGGCTTTTCCCCGAAGGGTATTTTGTAGCCCTTTATGATACTCAGAAGGGGTTTTGGAGTTCCCAGCGTCTCCCAAGCTTGAGCGAACCGCGCTAAGCGGCCCGCTACGCATACCGTGATCGAGTCAGAACTTTCGTTTTGCACGAAAATTTCTTTGATTATTATATTGCATGTTTCTGTATTGTCCTCTGCCATGCCCTTCGTTAAATTGATGCTTCTGACGTGAAGCTCTATTGTCAGGTCTATTTAGCCTGCTATTTTGGTTTTGCGGAAACCGATTTCCTTGTCCTTGAAAAGGTTGATTATATCCCTGCGGGGGATAGTACATAGGGACGGGCATCCCTTGCGGAGGGAAGTACGTAGGATAAGCACCTTGCGCAGGCGGCTGTGTGTATGTTTGCCGAACATGGTGGCTTTTGGACAGATCATAAGAGCCCTGCGCGGGCGGTTTAACATGCGACGGTCCAGCTTGCGCAGCCGCCGGCCAGTTTGTTTTTTGCGTTGTACTGCGAGTCGGCCAGAAAATTTTATTTACACCACCCGCTTTTTCGAGAGCGGAAGAAAATGATTCTTTATTAAAAAGAGACTCGCTAGTAGGCGGAATCTTGCGTAAATTAGAACGTACAAACTTGTCTTTGACTAATCGCAAAATACCATCGCGTCTTTGTTCTATTGTATCGGCCCTATGGCCACAGGACAGTTGAAGCAAATCAGCGGAGATTTTGTTATAATTACCCTCAATAAATACTTCGTTAACTTTGTCCTTCAATGTCGATGGTGATAAATCATCAGTCTCAGATGCCCACTTTAAAAGAGATTGAAGGCCACATTGCGTAGCATCCCTTAATTTAAGTAAACCTTGAGTGAACGCCGCATAACTTCTTTCAGTAACAATTAAATTAGGAAACCTATCGAAAGGTTTTACTTCATCATTACACTCAAGTTCTATAAACCCGGGGGTGGAACTATAACTTTTTTGTACGTCGGCGTACCTCACATTGTTCCACTCGGGTGTATTTAAATGTTGGATTGAATTTAATAAATCAACATGCTCTTTGCACGATTTTGAAACTGTGGGTTCTTTAAGCACTGTGTTTAAGGGCAACTCAAAATTTGGACTAGACTGCCCCAAGGGGGCGTCATCAATATCAGAAAATAATTCTCCGCTGGCATCGAGACTCACTACGTCCTCATTTCTTTGTTCGTAAGGAGGTGCCTGATATATAGGGTAATTCGGAAAACTATTAACGGACACGAATTGTTGAAAACATTCTTGAGCGAATTTGCGCAATTCGTTACTGGATTTTTTACGTTTCCCGCTTTGAACAACTTTATCAGGCACCTTTCGCTTCCTATTTTTTCCGGAGGACGTTCCCGGTCGCGGCTCCTTCGGAGGGGGATTTAAATTATTCTCCGATTCGGATGAAGAGCTTGACGAACTACAGCTCGCCGAATCACTCATAGTAAAAAACACGAACGGTAAAACCGTTTACAAAGAAAAATAACTTGCTTACCAGTGTGTTAGCACTTGCACTTTGTTATTAGAACTATTATAAAAATTTTCAAAAGTTAAACTGACTTATTTTAAAAATGTTCTAACCAACGTTAGGGAAAAATTAAATGAACACTTTTGAGTTGGTTAGAATATGTCCGCACAGTTCGGAAAATAAACCGCCAATGATTCAAAAACCGTTCGTTGCTTAAAATGCCAACGACGCCACCTGGTGGAAGGAAAGCGTATTAAACTGGAGGGGATTTATGGACGGAAACTGACGTCACGTCCGCCACAGCATAGGAAAATAGGGTTGCTATTCTCACTTTTAGGCTTCGAATGACGGTACAGTGAGTTAATAGCTAGATAGTTGACATTTTCTCAGATTATGCGTTATTACGGCGGATTTGTTAAAAAATAATAAAAATGTCAAAAAGTTAAAAATTAAGGGGGGTTCTCAACAAGAAACTAGTTTTTATCAACGTTTTTTCTT
The DNA here is from genome assembly GCA_922987775.1 of Agonopterix subpropinquella. Lineage (NCBI taxonomy): Eukaryota > Metazoa > Arthropoda > Insecta > Lepidoptera > Depressariidae > Agonopterix > Agonopterix subpropinquella. The sequence continues at coordinate 13,098,780 of OV277702.1, forward strand.
CACGCTCTATCGTAAAAACGGAAATACATACAAGCGTCAAACTTAGTGTGATTATAGAGCAAACTCTACAGAATAACAACAAATACTAAAAACCGGCCAAGTGTGAGTCGGTCTTACGGTAAAGGTCCCGGACAAAAAAGTTTTATTTTTTCTAAGTTAATGATGTTGTGTTCTGTGGTGGTGTGGTACGGAACCCTCTGTGCGCGAGTAGCCCGACTCGCACTTGACCGATTTTATTATAATATCTCTGACTTTCCCTCGAGGAATATAATCGTGACCATATTTTACGATAACGAAAAGAAACAAACCTTCAGTATCCATATTAAGCTCCCACCACATGAACACGACATGTGCCGTCTCAGGATTGATGGCGGCGAAGTCTTGATCGACGGATCTCTTCATGACTATGGGCGAGCGGCCGGACCAGTCGTAATAGAACACCTTTATGGGCTCCGAGAGCTCGATGAACGTGTGGCGCGGGAGCTGGGAAAGCTGGAAGTCGTGGACTGCTGCTGAGCCGGGGCAATCTTTCATCTGGAATTCAAATTTTGGGCCCCGCTTACAAGACCTTTCTGTTGCCCTAAATACGGACCTATGACCTTCATTTGCAATAAAATCTATCCAAGGAGTAACAAAATACCCCATATATTTGAGTCGAATAGGTACAGTAAAAAACTAAGGACCAGAAAAGACCAGAAAGGTTAATTCCGCCCGTCAATCTTCGTTGGCGCAGAGCAGACCCGAGTCTCCCGTCAATACCCTAAGTCATTGAGTAATCAAAGGGTGCAAAGTCGGATAGCAGCGAAAAGGACGCGAAAAAAATGGGACCACCTCTGAAGTATGACCTACTAAACAAAAAAAAATTATTAAAATCGGACTACTCTGTAAAAAGTTATGCGTGTTCATACATAAAACAAAAAAAAACAAAAAATATACGCGTCGACTTGAGAACCTCCTCCGTCTTTTGTTTTTTCGTCGGTAAAAAAATGTCCTGATTGGTCAATATAAATATCGGGCGCTATTAAGTCAACTGCGCAGGTACACCGGTAAGAGTAAGACTTATAAACCTGGTACTGTACTGCAGTTTTGTGTGAAATAGCAGATTTTTTAATTTTTCTCTATATTGGATTGGATCCATAGTGAAAGAAGTTCAGTTTGATGATCTAATCTAAACCACACGTTTGAATATAACTAGGGTGTTTTGTTATACCGTTTAGTGCCTCTACTGTCTGAAAAGTACCGGGAACTCAAAAAATAAAAAAATGTTGCATGAAACCAATAAAATTTGCAAATGTAATTCATTTTTGTGTATCTAAACTATTATAAAACTTTAATAGAAATATGTCTGTACATTGAAGATATTTACAAAAAAAAAATGGTTTTTACCTGTCCCTGATTCCAAATCACCAATTTTTGGATTTTTTGTCTGTCTGTTTGTTTGTTTGTATGTTTGTTTGTTTGTTTGTTCGAGTATCACGCAAAAACTACTGAACCGATTTTGATGAAACTTTTTTGTTTGATAGCTTATCATCTGACTTAAAATCTGGTATATAATTTATGCGGACGAAGTCGCGGGTAAAAGCTCGTTGTGGAAATAAATTCATTTGATTGATCGATGTTGAAGAACGAGACGACCACATAGTGAATGACGTAGAGTCAATAATATAAGGTCCTTCTCAATATTCTGTCACTTTTTTAAAGGGATGATCGGACCGTCAAACTGAACAACTTTTTCTAAGGCACCAACATCAAAATCGCGAAAAAAAAAAAATCTGCTGTTCCGTACAAAACTGCAAACCTACTCGAGCCAAATGTATGGGTACAATTGGTACGATTTGGTATTGGATATTGGTACAATTGGTGATATGATACGATTTCAACCTTGGTCCCATAGAAAAAGTTGTTAAGTTTGATGGTCTGGATCATCCCCTTAAAAAAGTTACAGCATATTAAGAAGGACCCTGTATAATAGCCATAAGAAAATTGTTTATGTATTATTGTTTATGACACGCTGGAGAAACTTCACGCAAAGCTAAGATCAAGCAAGCAAGCAAGGATCTCCCAAATAAAGGAGATCTTTGCTCTTACTCTTAGACCCAAAGACAGTGCACCAACAGACGAGCGTTACCAAAATGATGAACGCATTCGTGCCAAATGAACGCGCCCTAGTTGTAGGAAAGTAATTCTAATTAAGAGGGCTATCGCAGTCCAGTGGCGCCCTCATCACATTAAAAAAGATTTCTCAATAAAGAAAGCCTAAATTAAAAAAGTGCTTAACAGATAAACTACCAAAGTCTTCAAGCCATTGTTATACAATACTTTTATAGGTTCTAACTTATTCTAAACATTCCACTTTTAGACAATTTCGAATAAAAACAAAATCGGCCGTTTTTTTTCTTTTTTCAAAATTTGTATGTTTAGACCTTTAAAAAACCTATAAAACTATTCTATGAAAATAGGTTGAAGGCTTTTGTAGTTTATCTGTTGAGCACTTTTTTAATTTAGGCTTTCTTTATTGATAAATCTTTTTTAATGTGATGAGGGCGCCACTGGACTGCGATAGCCCTCTTAAGTATATGAGTCTATCTTCTTTACCTTTAGCGGAGTCTTCAATAAAACGTCTCCGTCTACGTCTAGAACATCATTGAGCTTGTTCCACCGCTGCAGGGTAGGGCAGTATGCGACCTGCGCGTAGATGATGGCAGAGTCTGGTACAACGATGCAGTCCTGCTCTAGAAGGTACTTGTGCGCGTGCGAAAATGTTGAGAGGGCTCCTGAGCGAATTAAAAATAAATAAGCGTGTGATTTTAGTTCGACAAAGTTTAAAGTGGGGACGGTAAAAGCTGATGACGATGAGTATTTAAGTGTGGAAAAATTTGATGTTTGAGAACAAAACCTATTTTTGTTTATAGACTTTCTACTGAAACAATACGAGTAAAGATGAGACACCTGTAAATGTAATATTCAGTAAAATTACTGCTTGTAGCTGCTGCTGCTTGCTTATTACTGCCGGAAGTTCAGGGGGTGTTATCAATGACATTTGTGTTTAGTGCAAGGAATCTAAACTATTATAAAACTGTAACAGAAGTGTGTCTGTACATTGAAGATATTTACAAAAAAAAAATTACGATATGATTTTTAGATGTACCTGATTCCAAATCACAAATTTTTGGATTTTTTGTCTGTCTGTTTGTTTGTTTGTTCGTTTGTTTGTTTGTTTGTTTGTTCGTTTGTTTGTTTGTTTGTTTGTTTGTTTGGGTGTTTGTTTGTTCGAGTATCACGCAAAAACTACTGAACCGATTTTGATGAAACTTTTTTGTTTGATAGCTTATCTGACTTAAAATCTGGTATATAATTTATGCGGACGAAGTCGCGGGTAAAAGCTCGTATAATATAATACTCAGCCTTAGATTAAAAACTTTTCGCTTACGCTGAAAGATGGAGCCAAGAAATGAGAGAACGAGATAGCCAGTTATGAAAACTTATGTAAACAAAAAAGACAGAAATATTATTTTTTGTTTCGGTCACCGTGGCCGGTTTTTTTGTTTGGCAAGATGTCAAACCATTGTCAAACCTATGGAATGTTGATGACATCTTGCCAAACAAACCGTCTTTTTGTATGCAAAAGTCACACTATTGCTGTCTCGCCAAGAGCCTCTTGCGTCTCAGGAGAGGTCAACTACGCATAGTTACTGGAGCCCTGACTGGTCACGGTCCTTTTAACAAACATCTGTTCAATATTGGTGTTACTAACAGTCCTCTATGCAGGGTGTGCATGGAGGTTGAAGAAACGGCTGCGTACGTGCTGCTGGAATGCAACGGGCTAGCACACTATCGGGCACAACACCTCGGATCACCGGGGTCCCTTCCAGAGGTCTTCAACAGCATTAACAAGCTGGTGGGCTTCCTGGAGGAGCTGGGATGGCAGGAGTAGTCATTCCCACCCAACGCAAAATAGGCGCCTAAGTCGTCGAGTTGCGGAAAATGAGCCCGCTCAACCAATACCAATACCAATACCACACTATTGCTGTTTCATGTGCGGCCACGGTATGGTTTCATCTAGTTACTATATCTATGTACTCAGCATTAGTGTAACCAGAGTGTAACACTACATTATGACATTGAGCTGTTATGTAAACTGGTGCATTCAACAGCTGTTGAACTTGTAATATGACTATTTTATTGATTGTTACTTCGTTCTATGAAAGTGTGACAAATATTCAAATTCCTATTTAACTTTCTGCCCGGAAGACATATTATTTTTTAATTGACATTATTTTGTAAAAGCCATTCTAGGGCTGGCTAGCACCAAAAAGTATTTAGGCTAAAATATGTTGAAATATGATGTTGTCACTGTCATTTAGTATGAGCATTGTGAGAGCTGTCTCTCACAATGCTCATACTAAATGAGTAAATAATGTTTAAGCATTTCACAACACTATTTGCTAGCCTAAGAATTGTTTCTATTTCTGTTCATGTGATTCAAGACCTTTCAAATTATACAGGTGTAGACTTAATGCGTTACATACTTTAGGGGGTGCTTCAGACCCGTTAAACTGAACAACTTTCTGTGTTTCGTAAATTTTGATTGAATAGCTATTAACATTTTCTATGGACAGTTGATTTTGTTATCGCGATTTTATAGTTGGTTGGTTGGCACACTATACCTGCCCCACTTCCTGCACTCCCTCTATCTGCCACAGGTGTGCTGGAAGAAATCCTTTTAGAGATAAGCTCACCCTTTGTTCTGCACAGTGTGTGCAACAAATTGTTAAAATAAATAAAAACCCACCTTCACCAATCAACTCCGTATCAAACACCTCCGTGACCAAAATATTAGCTTTTTCTTTCATATCTCCGTCTTCCCCCACTGTCAATTCTGTAGACCGTTTTGCTATAAGAGTTATTTTATCCGCAACGCCGTTGCGGGCCAGTATTTTGCTGCAGCACTCAGCCATGGGCTTGAAGGCCTCGCACGCTACGATGGAGTCGGCACCGCATCGAGCAGCCATTATTGCGAGGAGACCTGTCCCTGTACCTGCAATTTGGAAGCAAAAATTTACATTAGCCGACCTGAATGTTTTCAGTCTAAAATCTGAAATATATTATACCAAAATCTAGACAAAGTTTGGACACTTCTTGTGAAATGTGGATATTCAGAATTTCGTTTTTTTTAGAATTTAGCCCGACTACCTCCGAATGTGATTACTATCAAAAGTATGGATGTCCCGGGATTCAATACCTTAGTAATGGATGTAAATACATTACTAGGATTCCTAATGAGCATGATTCTACTGCTTGTAGTATACACAATCTTTCCCATTAAATGAATAATAGGAAACTGGTTACTAAACTAAGTAAATAAAATAATCATATGATATTCAGAGTATATTTTTCTCAATTTAAATATAAACAAAATACAACAGCTTTTATTTAAACTCAAATTAGGTAATAAAAATTCCTTGACTTCCTGGAATCATGGGATTACCAAGCCATATCCATGTTAGTGATAACATCTAAAATCACGCCCAGATTCGGATCTCTGATGATGACGGAGACCCCTAGATAGTTAGTGTGTAACAAATTCCATAAAAAACTTTAAAATAGCAAAAAGAGGGCATTTCTATGAAATGGAAACCGGTAACTTTTTTGTCCTGATAACAAATTACAACTGATAGGTGCATTAGAGCTAGTTTTAATATATTTCTACACAATAGTCTCCTTGAATGCTACAACAGGTCTACTGCTTAAAACTTTAACTGCTGATGACCTACGTCGTAGGTTAGCCACATATGGGCCGCAGTGCGCACAACTCAAACCTTGAGTCAGAATTGTATAGCATTCCACAGTGTTAGCACTGCGCGAGTGTCATTGTTTTGAGCTTAGCAGCGAAAGTGTTAACTGAGTAGCAGGGTACGAAAGCATAATTATCAATGATAATTATCTTGATAAATATGCATGTTCCAACGGTTTTTTAAGGGGATGATCAGACCATCAAACTGAACAACTTTCTCCATGGGACAATCAGCATATTAAGATTAATTAAGAGATATGTTGATACTTATAAAATTATTTAGAAAACAAAATGCTTGCACTAGCAAAGTCACACCATGTGTATCCGACATAGATTTATATATTACTAGCGTAAGGATAGGCCCGTCAGAATATTTTACAAAAACCTTCTTCATAGAAACAAATTTGCGCCATCTGTCATAACTCGTATACGAACTAAGTATATCGTGTCATATATTTGTAGTGCTCTAAATTGAAATTTTTCCTTGCATTTTAGAGCCAACGAACTGGGGACAATAGTCAAGCTCATAGGCCATGTCCTTACGCTAGTAATATATATGTCTTTGGTATCCGAACATGATTTGCAAAAATGGTAGTCACAAACATGAAATTATTTCTCATCGTTTGCTGTTGTTTTTGTCTATTTCTTTTATATTATTAATTGTAATACGAAAAGAAAATGCCAAGTCTAGATGCTGTTTGGTGTGAATATGAGTGTATTAAAACAAAAACAAGCTATTTAGTACTTTTAGTCTAAAATTCAAGAGACAAAACTCAGCTGAATAATTGTCATGATATTTATCAAAAAAATTATTATCATGATAATTTCGAACCCGGATCAGCTTTAGTATCCTGCGGCATGAATGTGGGGGGATGGGTGGGGGGTAGGGGGGTGGGCGTCCCCACGTGCCCCCCCTAAAGGGAAAAAGTGAGGAAACCCCCCTTTTTTTTATATTTGAAGTTTGAGGTTATAATTAGCGAAAAAGTGCAATTTTTAGTATCCTGCAGTCCAAAAATAGGTGGTAGGGAGCGTAGGAGGAGGGGGAGCACCCCCCTCCCCCACCCCTCCCGCTCCCTTAATATACACCCTGTATTGTATTCTGCACCCCATTTAAAAGGGGGTATCCCCCCTTTGGGGTGGTAAGAGGGGTACCCCCCCTCCCCTCCTCCAAATACGTGCAGCAGGACACCAAAAATTGCACTTTTTTGCTAATTATAACCTCAAACTTCAAACATTTAAAAAAGGGGGGGGTTCCTCACTTTTCCCTTTAGGGGGGGGTACCTACCCTCCCCCCCTCCAACCCCCTCCCCCCCCCCCCCCAATTCGTGCCGCAGGTTACTAAAGCAACCCCTCGTACCCTGCTGAGTATGCTGCTTAGTTATCTGAGTAGTGCAGGAAGGGGAAAAACATAACATCAGTTGAATTTCAACAATACCTATATCCAATACATTTGCTTTCTTCCCAGCTGCATGCATCTTCTCTATAGCCAGCTGTAAAGCTCTGTGGTACTTCTTGTTCCTCTCCGTGTCGTGCAGCATGTCCGCGAACGCCGAGCGCGCTATCTCCTGGTGATAGTCGTAGTCCTCGCGCTGTATATCCCACTCTGTGCTCCCGGTAATAGGGTTCTTTTTCTGAGTAAACACGCTCATTTTCATGCCGGTACTCGATGCCGCATAGAAACTATCAAAGAAAACTCACTTGATTATTTAAAGGTTATTGATTTTATAGTTTTACCATAGATTTATATATTACTAGTAATATATATGTCTTTGAGTTTTACTGAATTTAAAATTCGGTGATTATTGAATGATGATTTGTTGATTGAATGTAAAAACTTTGTACATTGAAAAACTATTACCGTTGAAATGAAGGTCCTGCAAAACAGTTACACACTCTAAGAAATACGTTTTTTTTCATTTATTCAGTTTCAGTTAAATTGATTAAAGTTTTTGAGTTTTGGACGAAAACAAGGTACTATCAGTTTAAAATAACAATGTGCATGACCTTGAAGGGCCGTTGGATAACTTCACTCGGTAGACAAAGGAATGTAGACTCTATGCAAAGGAAACAATCATTTGAATGACTCGAGTGAAGTTCGTGTGATTGCGTTACGTCACATTTGCGAGCGAGGTCATGCACATTGTTATTTTAAACTGATAGTATTATATTTTTTTTTTTTTTTTTTTGGTTCAGTTCAAAGTAAAGCGATTATAGTATCGCATACAACCGATGTCAGGAATAAATACTCTCATTTATAGCAAATGAAACGTTGGTGTTCGACGTTTCAACGCGTCTTTGGAGTTTTTGGAGGCAATCGAGAAACGCAGGAAACGCAGAGAAGTCCACAGGAAAGAGGTGAACCGACCGCTTGCCGCGCTACAAAAGAACGGAACACTTTTCCTGTTCACGACCCACACCATCATATTTCACTGAACTGTATATTGTTCACTTGCACGACACTTTGTTACGCAAAACAACACCGATTTTACGAACCAAAACTCACTATAAACAATAAAAATTCGATGAAATATGAGGACTCCAAACGTATCTGTTCAAATCCCGCCAAAAACTCTCACAAGGTATTATAATATTTTCCATCATAGATAAGCTACTATTTTACAGGAATAGATAAGCCACTCTCGTGTCTAATATGTTCAAGACTTAATATTTACGACAGTCCCTGATCAGAAGATGGCGTTGTTCTCAGTACTATTTTACCGCTCGCTAGATGGCGTGCTACTGTATTCAAAGCTACTACTGTATTAAAATAATTTGCTTTATTCATAGAATGCATGAAAATAAATCTATACTTACATGTAACACTAAAATATTATGATATTATGCATTGCAAAGAATGATAATTATCATTTTATCTTAGTTTACTTCAGTAATAGATTTATTTTCATGTATCCTATGAATAAAGCAAATTATTTTAATACGAAAACTATTTTAATGAATTCTTCTCCAAATTTCTTTAAAAAAGAACACAATTTTATTGCTGAGGAAAAGGTAATTGCATAAAACACAATTTTGAAATTAGTATTTTTTTTATTAAATAACATACTTTTTTAGGGGACACATTGTATTTCGTAATCTGTCAATTATGCAGTTTTGCATTAGTCCTACGGAGCGACTGGAATGTTCGCCAGTCGTTCCCATACCACCGATCCGCTAGGTCAAATATGTAACTCCGAATAAGTGCACTTCAATAATTATGTAAATCAAGAACTCTTTTCTATCATCCCACCACAGCACAACATCCGTCACCCCCACAGTGGTTACCACCGACAAAGAACACGCAACCTTCAAGATTTTTTTCGGCGGAACGACTCTCCTGCGCAAAGCGGTTGGCAGGATGTACCTAGCGGCGTGCCGACTCAGCTCAACGCGACTTTAGAATATCGACATGGAAGCACACGTGACTATCGAGAAATACAAGTGATTTGCGGGTCCCAGAGAGACGTCAAGACAAGACGAATGGAATTTTGCTCCTCATGGCGAATGACGACGTGAGTACGGTACAGCAGCTGTCGCTGTTCGAGGTTTGTTGGTTTCCCTCCGGGACGGGCGCCTGCTCCTGCTCGACGTTTCCTCGCAGGCATAAAGTTTACGACGTTGGCCCAGTCCAAATACATGTGGTGCACGCCTTGGAAGGCATGGATACCAAGCTGTACGCACATCAAGGACATTCAAGAAGACGACTTCGACTCACGCTACGTACCTACGCTATGGTCAGACGGGGAAATTGCGTTGAATCTTAAATGTGTCGTGTTTAGTGTGTTAAAGTGTTTCGTGTGTTTAAAATGTTATCCTTTTCGTTTTTCCATGTCGGTAAAATTTTTGTACATGATGACGTATCTAAGCTTCTGAAATAGTGAATTATGTTGATCATATTTTGTATTAAGTAAAATTAGAGTTCATTATCTAACGCTGTAATTGATACTTTCTAACAGTAACTTCCGTCATTTGCGATAAACACTTGTATCAGGTTTCAATTTCATTGTAACAAGCAACTAATGCCGAGTTAGCAGCGATTGTATTGTACCCAACTGTAATTTAATGTGAAGTTTGACTTATGATGTTTGTAATGATTTTAGATTGTTTAAATTATATTTTATTTTATTACTGTTTGGAAAATTTTTGGGAAAAATTTTTGTTAAAGGGGGAAATAATGTAGGGGACACATTGTATTTCGTAATCTGTCAATTATGCAGTTTTGCATTAGTCCTACGGAGCGACTGGAATGTTCGCCAGTCGTTCCCATACCACCGATCCGCTAGGTCAAATATGTAACTCCGAATAAGTGCACTTCAATAAATATGTAAATCAAGAACTCTTTTCTATCATCCCACGGCATCAACATCCGTCACCCCCACAGTGGTTACCACCGACAAAGAACACGCAACCTTCAAGATTTTTTTCGGCGGAACGACTCTCCTGCGCAAAGCGGATGTCAGGATGTACCTAGCGGCGTGCCGACTCAGCTCAACGCGACTTTAGAATATCGACATGGAAGCACACGTGACTATCGAGAAATACAAGTGATTTGCGGGTCCCAGAGAGACGTCAAGACAAGACGAATGGAATTTTGCTCCTCATGGCGAATGACGACGTGAGTACGGTACAGCAGCTGTCGCTGTTCGAGGTTTGTTGGTTTCCCTCCGGGACGGGCGCCTGCTCCTGCTCGACGTTTCCTCGCAGGCATAAAGTTTACGACGTTGGCCCAGTCCAAATACATGTGGTGCACGCCTTGGAAGGCATGGATACCAAGCTGTACGCACATCAAGGACATTCAAGAAGACGACTTCGACTCACGCTACGTACCTACGCTATGGTCAGACGGGGAAATTGCGTTGAATCTTAAATGTGTCGTGTTTAGTGTGTTAAAGTGTTTCGTGTGTTTAAAATGTTATCCTTTTCGTTTTTCCATGTCGGTAAAATTTTTGTACATGATGACGTATCTAAGCTTCTGAAATAGTGAATTATGTTGATCATATTTTGTATTAAGTAAAATTAGAGTTCATTATCTAACGCTGTAATTGATACTTTCTAACAGTAACTTCCGTCATTTGCGATAAACACTTGTATCAGGTTTCAATTTCATTGTAACAAGCAACTAATGCCGAGTTAGCAGCGATTGTATTGTACCCAACTGTAATTTAATGTGAAGTATGACTTATGATGTTTGTAATGATTTTAGATTGTTTAAATTATGTTTTATTTTATTACTGTTGAAAATTTTTGGGAAAAATTTTTGTTAAAAGGGGAAATAATTTAGGGGACACATTGTATTTCGTAATCTGTCAATTATGCAGTTTTGCATTAGTCCTACGGAGCGACTGGAATGTTCGCCAGTCGTTCCCATACCACCGATCCGCTAGGTCAAATATGTAACTCCGAATAAGTGCACTTCAATAATTATGTAAATCAAGAACTCTTTTATATCATCCCACCACGGCACAACATCCGTCACCCCCACACTTTATTCAATAGTTATTATTACATGTCCGTTGTCTACGTAGCTCCTAACACTTCTTATAAACCACAAAAAAATATTTTTAGACTCACTTCATTTTCATTTCAATCGAACGATCAAGCTAGCAAACGAACATGCAAGCAAACGAGCGAGCAAACATGAAAATGAGCAAGCGAGCATGCCGGGTAGCAAGCAAGCCAGCGAGCAAGCAATATCCACAGTATACAAACAAGACCCAACTCTTTCCTGATCCAGTGTGTTTACAAAGGACATCCAGCACATGATACCAAAAAATGTATAACCGTACTTCTATTTTTATTATTATGGACTATGGAACACTAGAAACTAATTGCAGGCATCAGTTTATTTGTCAGAGTAGAACTCACGAAGTGCAGATCAGGCGGAGGACATTTGCCTTTTGGTGGTTTTTCCGATTCAGTTTGCATAGAATGTGCTGCCATCTGTTAAATATATCTTTTACTATGAAAAAAAAAGATTTATTGTCTATGTCAATGTCAAATTGACAAATTTACAAAATGGCGACCTGCCTTGCATAATGTGCGTGTTGTTTGTAGTTTTTGTTCAATTTTGTGCCGATTTAGTGATGTTCTGGAGTTTCAGTTGTTCTCTTACCAATGTACAGATTACAGGAATAGTAAGGATACTGGAATTTCACTCGATCGGTGCGGGATTGAACGAAAACTAGCATTCAAACAACGGTATGAGTATATAAGCATATATATAAGTAGGTATGTATAGTATAGGTAGAATTATTTTCAGAGAAACACAGATGGCGCTAGCTAGCCTTCAATTTGACATAAGGTGGATGCATAATGTTGCCACGAGTGGGTTCTCTTTTCTAATATACTTATATTACTCTTTGGTGCAGATGTACTTAGAAACGAAGTTACGGCGATTTTTAGTTGTCTATAGAATTTCGAACAAATCCAAAGTTATGTATTTAAGGGGCCAAAGGTCAAGACGAATATTTTCTATGAGAAACGCGATTGCCCAGCCCTCCGAAAAGTGCGTGCGCGTGCCGTATTTTCAATTAAAAAGATTGTACAAAAGTACTTTTTATAGATTTTTTTTATGATTTCATTAGATAAACTATTAGTGAATATGTGAGTATAAATACCAAATATTAGATATTTGGTATTTATACTCACTAGAATTAAGTTCTTCTAACACGAGAAAAATGCCGATTTTCTATCGAGTAAAGTAATGAGAGATCTTATGTATATACAGCGGACAGACTTGCAGGCTCTGGCCGTCGAATTTGATTGTGACCTAAGCGCCATAGAATTATCTAGCACAAATATTGTTATTATAGGTATATATAGAACCGGAAACGGGGATTATAATAATTTTTTATATACAATTGAAATGTTAATGTCTAAATTGAATGACGAAGGTAAAAGATTTATTTTGGTTGGCGATATAAATGTGGATTACCTTAATGACATATATAAAAATAAGAAGCCATTTGACGATCTTATACACTGTTATAACTCTAAAAATATAGTTGACTTTCCCACGCGTATATCAGGTACCTGCGCAACATCCATAGACTGCGGAATAGTTGCTTATAGTGTAAAGGGCCCCATTCACAGTAGTCCGTCTTGCAGTCCTACACCAATATCGGATCGTGAATGGTGTTGCAGTCCTACAAAGCGTCCGATGACCTTGGGCAAAATGTATGAGTAGTCCTACTTGCAGGATAGTGTGTGGCCTCGTAGTCCTGCATGTAGGACTACTGTGAATGGGCCCCTATAGTGAGGTGACCGCTACTTCTATTGATACACCGGTAAGTGACCACGAGGCTCAGCTGTTTGTAATAACTTTACAATCACATAAAAATAGCTTATCTAAGTTCATAGAACGACGAATATTTAATGACAATTCTATTTATGATTTTTATCTTGACATTACTAATTATGACTGGAATTTTATATACAACGTGTTAATGAATTAACGCAAAACTAGAAAGTAGTTTGTATAGAATCGAGAGCAGAATCGAATTATCATGGTATCAACATAGGTAATTTTTTTCAAAATTTTAAATGATTTTTTCGTAAAATTAAAAATTTACTAAACCCGATGTCAAACCACCACACGGGCACACTCACCCTACTTACTACCAAAACAAGATTATTAAAATGTATCCATAAGTACGTTAGCGCTTTCATTCATTGCTGAAATGATAACAAATCATTTTTGCCTCTGAACTTAAAATGCGAATAACTTTAAATTTTAACTATCAAAATAATGAAATTATTGTTTCAATCTAATTCTTTTGTTATAAATCATTTGGGGTGTATGAGGTTTTGCGCTAATTTGTTAACACGTTGTATTTATTTGACATTAATATTAATGAAAAATTTTCTAAATTATTTTCTGTACTGACATTCTATATAAATATCCACTTTCCACATACATACATACATACATATTCTCACGCCTGTCTCCCACTGGGGTAGACAGAGACAACGGAACGCCTTATCCTGGTATGCGGGGCTCTATCAGGATCGATTGAATACTTCCCTAGCTACTCGTGGGTCTAAAATGAGTCAACATAATAATAAACTCGGAGGCGGCGGCGCAGTTCGCCACTCGTCACGCCAAGTCTCACGAAAGGGCGAAAAGCGGGCAGCGGAGAGCCGCTTTGCTACTCTGACTACACTTTCCAATTAAGAAAATATTTTTAAAAAAGAAATCCAGCACACCTTGGATGAGTGACGAGTTAGCTTCCTATGTGCAAAAGTTCGAAGACTTTTGCGCAATGAAGCATCAGTATCCCAGCGACAAAACAATAAATGACTGTGTACGCTACTACTCGAGCCTCATTAAATCAACCAGCCTGCGTGATCGTCGCGCATATAATGATGATAGACTCACAGGTGCGAAAAACCCTTCTAGAGAGATATGGCGGATCGTTAATGAGGAGATATCTGATAAGAGTAGACAACAGAATGTGGAACTTATCAGTGAAGGGTCACCCGTCCAAGCTAATAAAATCCCTGATTATTTTAACCACTACTTTCTGACGGCTACAACTAATTTACCAATAAGTAGTAATAAGTGCCAGGCTGTTCACTACCTAGACCAATACTTACACGAGCTAAACCCACCGCAGTTCTCCATACCGATCGTCACCCGAGATATACTTAATAAAGTGTTAAAAAGCATGATTCATAAATCGGGCACACTTGACATATATGACATGTCAGTTAATATATTATTGTCAATTTGGCCAGTTTTAGCAGACATACTAGTGACCCTTATCAATGAAATGTTTAGCGATGGGATATATCCCGACGTGTTAAAGACTACTAGGGTCTGTCCGGTTTACAAGGGCAAAGGAGATAGAACTCAAGTAAACAGTCATAGGCCCATTACAATTGTTCCTACAAATCCTACCATATCAAAAATTATTGAATCGATCTTAGGCCTCGTTCAAGGAGACGATGCACTTCACGCGTCGCTTCACGCGGCGCGGCCTGCCGGAAAAACAAACATATGAAGATGTATGAGAGCGTTCACGGAGAAGCGTTTTTGCATGCTTTTGTTTGATTTGAGGCGTCGCATGTGGCGGCAGCCGCGGCAGGTGACGCGGCGGCTGACGCGGCGGCTGACGCAGCAGCTGACGCGGCGGCTGACGCGGCGCGTGCAGCGGCGGGCAACACGGCTATAGTTGTAAACGGGCGGTTTTAAATCGGTTTAAAACGAAACGGGCGGTTTAAAACGAATTCCTACGGATAAGACCAAGTAGCTTATACAACGTGTTAATGAATTAATATTATCATGGTTTCAACATAGGTAATTTTTTTCAAAATATTAATTCATTTGTGTCTAAAATTTTAAATTTAATGAACCCAACGCCAACCCTCCGCACAGGCACACTCACCCGACTAACTATCAAAACAAGATTATTAAAATGTATCCATGAGTACGTTACCGCTTTCATTCATTGCTGAAATGATAACAAATCATTTTTGCCTCAAAACTTAAAATGCGAATTACTTTTAATTTTACTATCAAAATAATGAAATTATTGTTTCAATCTAATTATTTTGTTATAAATCAGTTGGGGTGTATGAGGTTTTGCGTTAATTCATTAACACGTTGTATAAAGACTGACAGGATGCAAAAAAAATGCTGCGGTAGCCGCGGCGGGCGACGCGGCGGGTGTAGCGGCGGCTGCCGCGGCGTGTGTAGCGGCAGCTGCCGCGGCGTGTGTAGCGGCAGCTGCCGCGGCGCGTGTAGCGGCAGCTGCCGCGGACGGAACCATGAACGGAGAATACGCTTGAAGTGCCGCGGGACGTGCCGCGTGAAGTGTCGCGTGAAGTGCATCGTCTCCTTGAACGAGGCCTTATCCTCAAGCATTATGGAACATCTTGAGACAAATGACCTACTGATGGACAGACAGTACGCGTATAGAAAGGGCAAGTCCACAACTGCTGCAGCACATCAGGTAATGGATTCGATTTTGACCAGCATCGACGATAGGTACAAGACGGCTGGTGTATTTTGTGACCTCTCGAAAGCTTTTGACGTAATTCATAACGACATACTTTTAAAAAAGCTACAATTATACGGCATCAAGGACAACGCTTACGAGCTACTCAAATCGTTCCTACAAGATCGCAAACAGCGTGTAGAGATATCCACGAACGGCCGCAAGTACAGGTCCGAGGCAGGTGACGCCACTGTAGGTATTCCGCAGGGGTCGGCTCTTGGAAACGCCCTGTTTTTGGCGTTCATCAACGATTTGCCCCACTTCATAACAGACGGTCTAGTCGTTTTATTCGCTGACGATACGACAGTAATAGTGTGTGCACGAGACTATGAACAGCTAAACATAAAAATAAATTGTACCTACGAGCGACTGCAACAGTGGTTCAAATGGGCTAATTCTAAACGCGTCAAAGTCAAACATGCTATTTACTGCCAAACACATTGAGAAACCACTTAGCATCACTAGTCCAGTCCCTCTTTGCTATTCATGCAAGTTTCTTGGGTTCACTCTAGATGCCAACGTTAACTGGAAATCGCATATACAGTCCCTATGTGACAAACTTAGCAGTGCAACTTACGCACTAAGAAAACTTCGACCAGGGCCTCGATTGCGCTGTTTTATACGGTTTTACCGTTCGGACGGAACGTTTATGGCTTTGGTTTAGTTTTGGTTTAGATTTGGTTTAGTTGATATAAAAATGCTATCGCGCTATTTTTTTTTGAACGGTTGAATCGTTGATATCACCAAAGCAAAACCAAAACGATCGATTGTGCGTGCACCTCCATACACCTCGATACACCACTCCATACCTCCATACACCTCTCCATACACCTCCATACACCTCTCCATAGTCATAGTCATAGTCATAGTCATAATAGTTTATTGCTTCATGTGGTTACATAAGGTGGACACATAAAAATAGGGCGCACATGAACCCTGTAAGGCAGCGGCGGACTAAGCCCGCCGGAGGCCCGGGGCGGCAAAACTAAATGAGGCCCCCGGTCTTTCCAGAAATTGATATCTACAATTCTTTCGAGCCGTGGCAAAAACTTAACATCGGAGCCCCTTCCTTCCATAGGCATAGGTAGCAAGTATTTTGTCCCAGGGAGATCCAGGTCCTACAACACGGAGCGAGCGAAGCGAGCCTGACATTCGTACAATGTAAAACCTAGAGCGAGCGAAGCGAGCTCGAGATTTCACTGAATTCTGGAGCGGGCAAAGCTAAGTGAAATTTTACTGTAATATAATGAGATCAGTGGAATAAGATTTAAATCGTTGAGCGAGCGTAGCGAGCTCGAGTTTTTTTACGACTTAAAATCTGGAACGAACAAAGTAAGCTCAAGATTTAACTGCACACCAACAGTGCAACTGCAACTGCAACTGTATACTATGAAAAGACATAGGTACCATCCAAAACCAAGAGCGAGCGAAGCGAGCTCGAGACTTCACTGAATTCGGAAAGTGAGCTCAAGATTTTAGTGCAATGTGTCTAGCCAGGAGCGAGCGAAGCGAGCTCGAGATTTTGCTTCATTATAACTCGACTTTTTCAGCTCATGCCGAAATCGAGGCGATTGATGTATTAAACAAATAGCTGAAATGAGCTTATAATATTATAAGCTCTACAATCGAGTTATTATAAGCATTATATAATGCTTATAATAACTCGATTGTAGAGCTCATCTTGAAATAGAGTAGGTGAGTATATTGGCGTATAAAAGTAAAATCGGAGCGAACGATTCTATAATTATGACTGGGTTGTAGCATGAACTCAGTCTCAAAGCATAGAAAGCTATCAAAAAAACTAAGCGAGCGAAGCAAGCTAAAATTTTCGAAACATTCTAATTCCAAGCACATTGACCTTTCAAGAAGCGAGCTCATAATTATGCTAACTGCATAACAACCTGAAAAAGATTGAGCGAGCAAAGCGAGCTCGCAAATTCGAAATACTTTGGACTCTATTTCCTTCTTTGACTTTCAATGACTAACTTACGGGGCCTCCAACTTCAAACTGCAGTCCCAGTACCGGAGGCCAGGGCCTCCGGAGCGAGCGAAGCGAACTCATAATTATGCTAACTGCATAACAACTTGAAAAAGATTTAGCGAGCGAAGCGAGCTCGCAAATTCACAGTATTTTTGACTCTATTTCTTTTCTTGACTTTCAATGACTAACGTACGGGGCCTCCAACTTCAAACTGCAGTCTCAGAACCTGTTCTGCTTCTGGCCTCCTGAGGCCCGGGCCTCCAACTCTAAACTGTGTCTTTTCTTGCTATATAAACGTCATTATTTTGGTTTTGATTAAAAAGGGATTCTCTTCTCGAGATTCGGAGGCCCCCCAGGACTGGAGGCCCGGGGCGGACCGCCCCTCCGCCCCCCCCCTTAGTCCGCCAGTGCTGTAAGGGCACTGCAAACTAAATGTAGTTACAACTTATTCATTATTAACTTAACTTATTACAATATTTATCTTATTCATTATTGACATATTTAGTTTACTATTACATGTAATATATTATATATTTATCTAAACTAACTACGCAGTAACTGTGCGCAGTCGAAAAACTCCTGCAGGGAATAAAAGCATCTCTTTATAAGGAATTCCTTTAGTTTTTGATGGAAACCTGATTGTTTTTCAATATTTCTTATGTTTGAAGGTAATTTATTATAGATTTTTATTGACATATGGTATGTGCCTGAACTAACAAAATGCATTTTTGTAAATGGGATCGCTAATCCATCTCTTTGTCGAAGGTTACGGGAACAAAGATCTTTTGCTTGGGTGTACAGGTTTGGATGTTTTTTAACATAATTACAAATCTCTAGGATGTACAGAGAAGTCAAAGTTAAGATTTTTAATTTTATAAAATGCGGTCTACAACTTTCCATCTCTGTAATATTTACTAAAATCCTAACACACCTCTTTTGTAGTATAAAAAGTTTACATACACCTCCATACACCTCTCCATACACATCCATACACCTCTCCATACACCTCTCCATACACCTCTCCATACACCTCTCCATACACCTCTCCATACACCTCTCCATACACCTCTCCATACAACTCCATACACCACTCCATACCTCCATACACCTCTCCATACACCTCCATACACCTCTCCATACACCTCCATACACCTCTCCATACACATCCATACACCTCTCCATACACCTCTCCATACACCTCTCCATACACCTCTCCATACACCTCTCCATACACCTCTCCATACACCTCTCCATACACCTCTCCATACAACTCCATACACCTCTCCATACAACTCCATACACCTCTCCATACAACTCCATACACCTCTACATACAACTCCATACACCTCTCCATACAACTCCATACAACTCCATACACCTCTCCATACAACTCCATACACCACTCCATACCTCCATACACCTCTCCATACACCTCCATACACCTCTCCATACACCTCCATACACCTCTCCATACACATCCATACACCTCTCCATACACCTCTCCTTACACCTCTCCATACACCTCTCCATACACCTCTCCATACACCTCTCCATACACCTCTCCATACACCTCTCCATACAACTCCATACACCTCTCCATAAAACTCCATACACCTCTCCATACACCTCTCCATACAACTCCATACACCTCTCCATACAACTCCATACACCTCTACATACAACTCCATACACCTCTCCATACACCTCTCCATACACCTCTCCATACACCTCTCCATACACCTCTCCATACAACTCCATACACCTCTCCATACAACTCCATACACCTCTCCATACACCTCTCCATACACCTCCATACACCTCTCCATACACCTTCATACACCTCTCCATACACCTCTCCATACACCTCTCCATACACCTCTCCATACAACTCCATACACCTCTCCATACACCTCTCCATACACCTCCATACACCTCCATACACCTCTCCATACACCTCCATGCACCTCTCCATACACCTCCATACACCTCTATATACACCTCTCCATACACCTCTCCATAGACCTCCATACACCTCTCCATACACCTCTCCATACACCTCTCCATACACCTCTCCATACACCTCTCCATACACCTCTCCATACAACTCCATACAACTCCATACACCTCTCCATACAACTCCATACACCTCTCCATACAACTCCATACACCTCTCCATATACCTCCATACACCTCTCCATACACCTCCATATACCTCTCCATACACCTCCATACACCTCTCCATTCACCTCTCCATACACCTCTCCATACACCTCTCCATACACCTCTCCATACACCTTCATACACCTCTCCATACACCTCTCCATACACCTCTCCATACAGAGTACCTGAGAGACTGTATAGAAAGAATTGAAATTGAAATCTGCCAACAAATTGAAATCTGCCAACAAATTGAAATTAATTTTCAAATTGAAATCTGCCAACAAATTGAAATCTGCTAACAAATTGAAATCTGCCAAAAAGTTGAAATCTGCCAACAAATTGAAATCTGCCAAAAAATTGAAATCTGCCAACAAATTGAAATCTGCCAACAAATTGAAATCTCTGTCCAATGTAGATTCTGTCCAATGTAGAGTCTGTCCAATGTAGAGTCTGTCCAATGTACAGTCTGTCCAATGTACAGTCTGTCCAATGTAGAGTCTGTCCAATGTAGAGTATAGCCAATGTAGAGTCTAGCCAATGTAGAGTCTAGCCAATGTAGAGTCTAGCCAATGTAGAGTCTTGCCAATGTAGAGTCTAGCCAATGTAGAGTCTAGCCAATGTAGAGTCTAGCCAATGTAGAGTCTAGCCAATGTAGAGTCTAGCCAATGTAGAGTCTAGCCAATGTAGAGTCTAGCCAATTTGGAGTCTAGCCAATGTTGAGTCTGGCCAATGTAGAGTCTAGCCAATGTAGAGTCTAGCCAATGTAGAGTCTAGCCAATGTAGAGTCTGTCCAATGTAGAGTCTGTCCAATAAAATAAACAAAAAATTTAAATCTGCCAACAAATAGAAGTCTGCCAACAAATTGAAATCTGCCAACAAATTGAAATCTACAAAAAAATTGAAATCTTCCAACAAATTGAAATCTGCCAAAAAATTTAAATCTGCCAACAAATTAAAATCTGCCAAAAAATTGAAATCGGCCAACAAATTGAAATCTGCCAAAGAATTGAAATCTTCCAACAAATTGAAAACTGCCAAAAAATTGAAATCTGCCAACAAATTGAAATCTGCCAACAAATTGAAATCTGCCAAGAAATTTAAATCTGCCAACAAATTGAAATCTGCCAACAAATTAAAATCTGCCAAAAAATTGAAATCTTCAACAAATTGAAATCTGCCAAAAAATTGAAATCTGCCAACAAATTGAAATCTGCCAACAAATAGAAATCTGCCAAAAAATTGAAATCTGCCAACAAATTGAAATCTGCTAACAAATTGAAATCTGCCAACAAATTGAAATCTGCCAAAAAATTTAAATCTGCCTAAGAATTGAAATCAGCCAACAAATTGAAATCTGCCAAAAAATTGAAATTGGCCAACAAATTGAAATCTGCCAAAGAATTGAAATCTTCCAACAAATTGAAATCTGCCATAAAATTGAAATCTGCCAACAAATTGAAATCTGCCAACAAATTGAAATCTGCCAAAAAATTGAAATCTGCCGACAAATTGAAATCTGCCAACAAAATGAAATCTGCCAACAAATTGAAATCTGCCAACAAATTGAAATCTGCCAACAAATTGAAATCTGCCAACAAATTGAAATCTGCCAACAAATTGAAATCTGCCAAAAAATTGAAATCTGCCAACAAATTGAAATCTGCCAACAAATTGAAATCTGCCAACAAATTGAAATCTGCCAACAAATTGAAATCTGCCAACAAATTGAAATCTGCCAACAAATTGAAATCTGCCAACAAATTGAAATCTGCCAACAAATTGAAATTAATTTTCAAATTGAAATCTGCCAACAAATTGAAATCTGCTAACAAATTGAAATCTGCCAAAAAGTTGAAATCTGCCAACAAATTGAAATCTGCCAACAAATTGAAATCTGCCAAAAAATTGAAATCTGCCAACAAATTGAAATCTGCCAACAAATTGAAATCTCTGTCCAATGTAGATTCTGTCCAATGTAGAGTCTGTCCAATGTAGAGTCTGTCCAATGTAGAGTCTGTCCAATGTAGAGTCTGTCCAATGTACAGTCTGTCCAATGTAGAGTCTGTCCAATGTAGAGTCTGTCCAATGTAGAGTCTGTCCAATGTAGAGTCTGTCCAATGTAGAGTCTGTCCAATGAAGAGTCTGTCCAATGAAGAGTCTGTCCAATGAAGAGTCTGTCCAATGTAGAGTCTGGCCAATGTAGAGTCTAGCCAATGTAGAGTCTGTCCAATGTAGAGTCTGTCCAATGTAGAGTCTAGTCAATGTAGAGTCTGTCCATTGTTGAGTCTGTCCAATGTAGAGTCTGTCCAATGTAGAGTCTGTCCAATGTTGAGTCTGTCCAATGTAGAGTCTGTCCAATGTAGAGTATTGCCACTGTAGAGTCTAGCCACTGTAGAGTCTAGCCAATGTAGAGTCTAGCCAATGTAGAGTCTAGCCAATGTGGAGTCTAGCCAATTTGGAGTCTAGCCAATGTTGAGTCTGGCCAACAAATTGAAATCTGCCAACAAATTGAAATCTGCCAACAAATTGAAATCTGCCAAAAAATTGAAATCTGCCAACAAATTGAAATCTGCCAACAAATTGAAATCTGCCAACAAATTGAAATCTCTGTCCAATGTAGAGACGAGACGACCAATGAAGAGACTGTCCAATGAAGAGTCTGTCCAATGTAGAGTCTGTCCAATGTAGAGTCTAGCCAATGTAGTCTGTCCAATGAAGAGTCTGTCCAATGAAGAGTCTGTCCAATGTAGAGTCTGTCCAATGAAGAGTCTGTCCAATGTAGAGTCTAGCCAATGTAGAGTCTGTCCAATGAAGTCTGTCCAATGTAGAGTCTGTCCAATGTAGAGTCTAGCCAATGTAGAGTCTAGCCAATGTAGAGTCTGTCCAATGTAGAGTCTGTCCAATGAAGAGTCTGTCCAATGTAGAGTCTGTCCAATGAAGAGTCTGTCCAATGTAGAGTCTGTCCAATGAAGAGTCTGTCCAATGAAGAGTCTGTCCAATGTAGAGTCTAGCCAATGTAGAGTCTAGCCAATGTAGAGTCTAGCCAATGTAGAGTCTAGCCAATGTAGAGTCTGTCCAATGTAGAGTCTGTCCAATGTAGAGTCTGTCCAATGTAGAGTCTAGCCAATGTAGAGTCTAACCAATGTAGAGTCTGTCCAATGTAGAGTCTGTCCAATGTAGAGTCTAGCCAATGTAGAGTCTAGCCAATGTAGAGTCTAGCCAATGTAGAGTCTAGCCAATGTAGAGTCTAGCCAATGTAGAGTCTAGCCAATGTAGAGTTTAGCCAAAGTAGAGTCTGTCCATTGTTGAGTCTGTCCAATGTAGAGTCTGTCCAATGTAGAGTCTGTCCAATGTAGAGTCTGTCCAATGTAGAGTCTGTCCAATGTCGAGTCTGTCCAATGTAGAGTCTGTCCAATGTAGAGTCTGTCCAATGTAGAGTCTAGCCACTGTAGAGTCTGTCCAATGTAGAGTCTGTCAAATGTAGAGTCTGTCCAATGTAGAGTCTGTCCAATGTAGAGTCTGTCCAATGTAGAGTCTATCCAATGTAGAGTCTAGCCAATGTAGAGTCTAGCCAATGTAGAGTCTAGCCAATGTAGAGTCTAGCCAATGTAGAGTCTAGCCAATGTGGAGTGTAGCCAATGTGGAGTCTAGCCAATGTGGTGTGTAGATTTCAATTTGTTGGCAGATTTCAATTTTTTGGCAGATTTCTATTTTTTGGCAGATTTCTATTTTTTGGCAGATTTCAATTTTTGGGCAGATTTAAATTTTTGGGCAGATTTAAATTTTTTGGCAGATTTCAATTTTGGGCAGATTTCAATTTTTTGGCGGATTTCAATTTTTGGGCAAATTTCAATTCCTAGGCAAATTTTAAATTTTTGGGCAGTTTTCAATTCCTAGGCAGATTTCAATTTTTGGGCAGATTTCAATTTTTGGGCAGATTTCAATTTTTTGGCAGATTTTTTTTTTGGGGCAGATTTCAATTTTTTGGCAGATTTCAATTTTTGGCAGATTTAAATTTTTGGGCAGATTTCAATTTTTGGGCAGATTTAAATTTTTGGGCAGATTTAAATTTTTTGGCAGATTTCAATTTTGGGCAGATTTCAATTTTTTGGCGGATTTCAATTTTTGGGCAAATTTCAATTCCTAGGCAAATTTTAAATTTTTGGGCAGTTTTCAATTCCTAGGCAGATTTCAATTTTTGGGCAGATTTCAATTTTTGGGCAGATTTCAATTTTTTGGCAGATTTCAATTTTTGGCAGATTTAAATTTTTGGGCAGATTTCAATTCCTAGGCAGATTTAAATTTTTTGGCATACACCTCTCCATACACCTCCATACACCTCTCCATACACCTCCATACACCTCTCCATACACCTCTCCATACACCTCTCCATACACCTCTCCATACACCTCTCCATAGACCTCTCCATACACCTCTCCATACACCTCTCCATACAACTCCATACACCTCTCCATACAACTCCATACACCTGCGGGGAACTAGTGAACACAGATGGTCAGCACCCACAAGTTATAGCAAAGATGCCAACAGATGGCGCTACCGTCGCTCGCGGAAATATGCTCAATACAAAGACAACGTTCATCGTAAATACGTAACTCGTAACCTTACTACAAATAAGGTTCACAATCGAATGCAAGACATAAATCGCGCAAGAGAAATAATCACAGAGAATTGATATATATACAAGGTCCAACTAAGAACTGTTGGACCACGGCCGGTCCCCAGGCTTCACACATAGCCTGGTGGAAGATCTTCCCTTTTCAATGGAGGAACATTCCCAAGTAGCACCTCCATATTGGTGACCCTCGACAGAGAACATCGCAACCTGAACACCGCAGAGCAGAACTAGCACAGAGCAGCAACCAGCTTCAACCAACCCTTCACCCCCTCGACCAGGTCAAACAAGCAGCAGTCACGCCATCAACCCGAAGCCGCACCAGGTCCATCGCAGCTGTCTTCACACCGCTTCCTGGGCCTGCAGCTTCCTCAACGACAGTCAGCGTCTGCATAGAAGGATCTCCCGCAGCCCACGTGTCTGAGCTCACCTCCACGTGGCAGTTCTGCTCGCCTTCTCCACGCCTGTCAACTCGCCCGCATCACATCAGGACTGGTCTCCCTGACAGATGCACACACCGCAGCACATCGCTCGTCAGACTCACTTGACTGGAGCCCTGCACCTACACTACATGGATACAGACTGCACACTTCGAACTACTCAACGACCTCCGGTCTGAGGGGGGAGTCCTGTGGGGAACTAGTGAACTACTACAGATGGTCAGCACCCACAAGTTATAGCAAAGATGCCAACAGATGGCGCTACCGTCGCACGCGGAAATATGCTCAATACAAAGACAACGTTCATCGTAAATACGTAACTCGTAACCTTACTACAAATAAGGTTCACAATCGAATGCAAGACATAAATCGCGCAAGAGAAATAATTAATGATTAAACGAACTTACCTGTACGTGAAGTTCTATCATAATTATACGAAGGCTTCGTCCGAAGAGATTAGCATAGAAACAATACTTGTAGTACCGCGCAGCGATCGCCACAATCGCACTATATTGAGGGTAAAACTAAAACATTTTACTTTTGCTCGCTCGCTGCTCGTTCGCGCCATTTCATTTAGTTTAGAGCGCTGACTAATGATAAATATTTCACGGGGGGTGCCAAAGTTATGTTCACGGGAGGGAGGGATGCTAATCTCTTCGGACGAAGCCTTCGTATAATTATGATAGAACTTCACGTACAGGTAAGTTCGTTTAATCATTAATTATACTCGGCTTCGTCCTCGAGATTAGCATAGAAACAATACTTGTAGACTTTTAGAGTTAATCGTGAAATATTTTTTAGGGTATGTCTTGTCTACCCATGTTACAAAAATAATAAGGAAAGCACAATTTGTTTTACAAATCAGAAATAATTTATTGTTTCTTTTCCTAGTAATAGATGGATATTAGTAAGTAATACATAAATTGTAGATAGCCAATCATAGCAACATACAAAGTGTAAGTGCTTAATCTATATAATTATCTCAAGGGTTACCTATAACAGCTTGAGCGAAAGAATCATTATGAGAATCATCAATCAACGGTCTGTTATAAAACCGGAAGAAGGTGTTGGAGTTAGCGGACCAGCCGGCCGTGCAGCGGATGTCGTCCACGCTGAGGCCGGCACGGCTGGCCGCGGACGTGGCGGCCTGCCGGCGCACACCGAACGCAGCCACATCCACGCCACTGTCCCTGAGCGTAGCGCGTATCCGGCGACTGAGAGTCTGACCGGATACGGCTTTCTGAGGTTTTTTGATAAACAGACCCTTGACAGTACCACGTAGAGTACGAGTTTTATTTAAGTAGCACTGCAAAGTGAGCGCCGGACATATTGTCGGGTTTTCACTAAAAAACGGTAAAAATTGTATTGGTTGGGAGGACTCGACTCGGGACGTTTTAATCAACTCTGTAATTATAATTTCCATACGAGAATCTGACGTAGACTACGACGTAGAGATGTTATCGATGTCTATTTTTGAAAAAAGTCTGCACCCTACGAGCGGTTGCAATGGCTAACAAAGTTATAAGCTTTATGAAATTTTTTCGAGAGACAGAGTTTCATTGGGGTGAAGTTTCTCTAAAAAGTTCAACACGATGGAAACGTCCCAAGCCGTGTTATACCTAGGTCGCGGAGGGCGCGATCGAAATATCCCTATAAACAATCTTTTTAGACTCTCGTCTTGTCCTATATGTTCACCGATAATTAAACATAATGCAGATCGACAAGAATTATGCGTCCCGTACTGCACTCCCTCGTCATTAAATAATTTTACGATAAAGTTTATTATTTCCGGAATTGTAGCACATAAATTAATCTGATTTTGAAGACAATGGTAGTACCATTTCTTTAAGTAAACATCATACTGTTTGAGAGAATTAGGCGACAGAGATGCCAACATCACGTCTAAAGCAGACGGAGGGATGCTCCTTCTAGTTAGTGCCGTCCGGATAATACTGCGACCGCCAGGGTAACTTGGGAGTGCATGTTGCGGGCGCTGTAATGAGAACAAACCATGGGATTTTCATTTGGTTCAAAAACTAAAGTACGGGACGTTACTAGGCTTTTTAATAAAGGGTACCATGGTTGTGTTCGCCACAGGGGCACAACCATGATTCCTTTAGCGTTTTCTTGAACTATTTTTCTCAAGGTTTTGAGGACCATTGAGAAAGGGGGGAATGCGTAGAAATAGAATGGTGTCCATTTAATTGTAAACGCATTAATTGCATGTGCGTCGGGATCGCGATGCCATGAAATATATTGAATGCATTTTTTATTAATCCTACTCGCGAAGAGGTCAATCTCCGGTTGGCCGAATGTATTTCCAATTTTTTGGAAACAGTTAACTGATAGCTCCCACCTATGTCCGGGTGTATACGCCTAGATTCAGCATCAGCTTCTTTGTTGTCTGCCGATCGAATACAAGAGGCATAATATACGTATCCTATGTTGCGGCATTCGCACCATTGCCATAACGTTTTCGTCATTTCTGTTAGGTGCGGGTACTGGATGCCGCCCATGCGGTTAACGTAAGAGATAGCGGTAGTATTATCAATTCGCAGTAATATCTGTCGATTTACCAGATCCTTCGCAAATATTTTCAAACCGAAGTAAGCGGCTAGTATTTGATATGTTGCGCCCCTTCCTGGACGCACCATAAACCGCTAGCCCTATCATCACCGGAGGCGACTCCCCACCCCATTGTTGAGGCGTCTGAGAAGATCTCCAGGTCGTAGCTGTCTTGCTGTATCCGATTTACGGATTTACCAATAGTTTCGTCCCACCACGATTAGTCAGGGAGAATGGATTTTGGGAGATTCATGAATTTTTCATAATCGTCGTTTATATGTACGTACATAAAGGTTTAAAAATTGTATTCTTTCAAACAATTTTGTATATAGCCAGCCGTACTCGACGGCTGGACACGCTGATATTAATAAGCCAATGAAACGAGCGAATTCCCTTATTATTTTACATCTAGTAATAGTCTGGAATTTTTTAGTTTCTTGTTTTATTCGACCTACTTTATCTGTAGGTAAGCTGACCTGGAGATTTTCTGAGTCGATGTTATAGCCGAGAAACAAAAATTTTTTGTAAGGTGTTAAATAACTTTTTTCTTGATTTATAATGAAGCCGAGGGCTGTGAGCAGTTTCTTAGTCTGTCCGACATTCTCTAAGCAAAGGTCATAAGACTGTGCTATGAGGAGCCAGTCATCGAGGTATACCGTTGACATTAGTCCAGCGGAACGCAAGAGCTTTGCCACTGGCTTCATTATTTTGGTAAACACATAAGGTGCCGTGCTGAGACCGAATGGTAAAACGTTGAATTCATATAATTTTTGATCCCACTCAAAACGTAAGAATTTTTTACAGTCTTGATGATTTTTTATCAAAAAATTATGCGTCTTTGAAATCGATCTTGGCCATGAAACAGTCACGAGAGATCAGTTTCAAAGCGGTCCGAAAGTCTTCCAATTTGAAATGCTGTGGCTATATTTTTTTTTTTTTTTTGTTTAAATTGAATCTCTTTTTTCCATTCGGTTTCGGCACGAAAAATATACTGGATAGAAATTGTTCGTCACAAGTTTGACACTCTGAAATCGCACCAATGGTGAATAATTCTTTGATGGCATGTTCAAAGGAAGCTTTGTCCGAACTAGAACAGCTCCTAGCTGGAGGCCGTGTCGTCTGAACGACAGGTCGGGAGAACGGAATTTATAACCTTGTATGTAGGATAGTAATAAAGGATCTTTAGTAATAAGAGAGTCTACCAGCATATTTTAACGGAGGTGTTAACGGCGGCTGCGAGTGAAGCGCTGAGTCTGCGATGGCCTGGAGTAGCTGGCGCGTTGATTCCTCGTCGCCGGAGGCGTCGACGTCGTCGTAGTCTCCTTCATCTCCTTCGGAGCCGCCGTCGCTTGTTTGCGAGGCGGATTGGTCCTCCAGTTTTTTGAAGCACCAGGTGTAAATTTTTTGCTAGGGCAAGGTTTAGGTGGAGGGTTCACCTTTAATTCTGAACCTGACTTATTGATAGCCTCGTTAGCATATCGCTGTGTTGGCAATCACATATCATACGCCCTGTGTCCATAAGTAGACGCAGTAAATTTGTGTCTTTCTCTTTTGAAGATAAGACGTGATTGATGGACTGGCCTAGACTCGAGATAGTGGCCGACATCACCTTTTGCTTTGTTTCAATAGCCTTGTCTCTTTTTATTACAGGTTCGGTCAAGGCGGCCTTCAGTTCTATGTTTAAGACTGGGGGATCAACCCGTTTGCAATTGTTCGGTATAAGATAAAGGTCGATAAGTTCCTTACGGTTATCTTTTGATAAACCTTCAGTTGCATTATGTTCTAAGCGAACGGCAAGGTCTTTTTGAATATCATTTCCATAATTGGCTGTATTTGTAGGATCGATGCCTAAGATTTCCAGGATATCGGCATCAAATTCAGCTGCGTTCTCCTCGGGTTGTTCAATAGTGGTGCTGTTATCAGCGCCGGTGATCACCTCCGTATCGATGACGGCGGCGGCCACTAGTTTATTGGGTGCCGGCGCCGGCTGGACGACCGTATCAGGATTAGCGAGGTCCTCGGCGTTCGGCGGCGGCGGCGGCGCAGTCTCATGCGCTGTCGAAATAACGACTTTTTCAAATTCCATAAATAACGCATGAGTTAAGAAACAGCCCTTAATACTGTCCACAGAACTCGTTTATGGATAAGATATTGCTTAATCGACGTATCGATCATCATGGTGAAGAAGTAGCCCTGGAAGCTACTCACAACTCCATATTTTTGGTAAGAAACAGCCCTAGAAACTGTTCACAAACCATGTTGCAACATCATGTTAATTAGTACCTATCGGCAGGTATAAATCACATTTAACGCACTTGGTCACGGAAGGATAAGTTTAAAATATCTTTTGTACGAACCATCATGCGATTCCGAGGAGTCTTGTGAAGATCTGTGAATCTTGTGTGATCTGATGAACTTGATAACACGCGCACACGTCGACGTGGAACTGGTTTGTCACGACGGTCACGACGTAATTCCCTTCAGTTGTTGCACAAATAATCTAAATCCTTATCTTGATGCTTTCTTTTAGGCATAATTAAACACTTTAAAAACGTTACTTTTAAACTAATATTTAAAATTTTTGAGCTAGCGAAAAAAGATGCTAAGTGGCAGAGCACTGGAACGCGAATGAAATGGCGCGAACGAGCAGCGAGCGAGCAAAAGTAAAATGTTTTAGTTTTACCCTCAATATAGTGCGATTGTGGCGATCGCTGCGCGGTACTACAAGTATTGTTTCTATGCTAATCTCGAGGACGAAGCCGAGTATAATCACAGAGATTTGATATATATACAAGGTCCAACTAATAATAATAATAATAATATCTTTATTTGCTCTGAATAGGTACAGTACAGATCTTAGTGTCATACAATTAATACAATAATATAAAACTATTATAAAGGTATCACCATTCAACTAAATTAGATTAGCATGCAAAATTATAATTGTGTATTCAGAAATTCATTAACATTATAAAAACAATAGCCAATTAATAGATTTCTCAGCTTTTTAGACATTATGTCCGGAGAACCGTATTTAAACACGTCAGGTATCTTATTGTAGATCTTAACACACATACTGTAACAGTTTTTCTGGTAGACAGTTGTAGACGGACAGTGACCTAATACTAGTGCCTTAGGGCGCCTGATAGCTCTAGGATTAATATCAGTAGCCAGCGTAAACAGGTGCGGATTCTTTCTTACAAACTTAAATACTTCTAATATGTACATACTTGGCAGACTTAGGATACGTAATTTAATAAATAACGGCTTACATGGTTCACATGAAACTAAGTAACTAACTAAGAACTGTTGGACCACGGCCGGTCCCCAGGCTTCACACATAGCCTGGTGGAAGATCTTCCCTTTTCAATGGAGGAACATTCCAAAGTAGCACCTCCATACACCTCTCCATACAACTCCATACACCTCTCCATACAACTCCATACACCTCTCCATACAACTCCATACACCTCTCCATATACCTCTATACACCTCTCCATACACCTCCATACACCTCTCCATACACCTCCATACACCTCTCCATACACCTTCATACACCTCTCCATACACCTCTCCATACAACCCCATACACCTCTCCATACACCTCTCCATACACCTCCATACACCTCTCTATACACCTCTCCATACACCTGTCAGACAGATTTGAATTCCTAGGCAGATTTTAAATTTTTGGGCATATTTCAATTCCTAATAGGAAGATTTCAATTTATGGGCAGATATCTTCAATTTTTTGGCAGATTTCAATTTTTGGGCATATTTCAATTCATAGGAATTATGGGCAGATTTCTTCAATTTTTGGCAGATTTCAATTTTTGGGCAGATTTCAATTTTTGGGCAGATTTAAATTTTTGGGCAGATTTAAATTTTTGGACAGATTTAAATCGGAAACCGGGAAGTGGGTCAAATTTAACCTCCAAGATTCTATTACAGACACCGGGGCCTCGATTCCGCTGTTTTATACGGTTTTACCGTTCGGACGGAACGTTTATGGCTTTGGTTTAGTTTTGGTTTAGATTTGGTTTAGTTGATATAAAAATGCTATCGCGCTATTTTTTTTTGAACGGTTGAATCGTTGATATCACCAAAGCAAAACCAAAACGATCGATTGTGCGTGCACCTCCATACACCTCGATACACCACTCCATACCTCCATACACCTCTCCATACACCTCCATACACCTCTCCATAGTCATAGTCATAGTCATAGTCATAATAGTTTATTGCTTCATGTGGTTACATAAGGTGGACACATAAAAATAGGGCGCACATGAACCCTGTAAGGCAGCGGCGGACTAAGCCCGCCGGAGGCCCGGGGCGGCAAAACTAAATGAGGCCCCCGGTCTTTCCAGAAATTGATATCTACAATTCTTTCGAGCCGTGGCAAAAACTTAACATCGGAGCCCCTTCCTTCCATAGGCATAGGTAGCAAGTATTTTGTCCCAGGGAGATCCAGGTCCTACAACACGGAGCGAGCGAAGCGAGCCTGACATTCGTACAATGTAAAACCTAGAGCGAGCGAAGCGAGCTCGAGATTTCACTGAATTCTGGAGCGGGCAAAGCTAAGTGAAATTTTACTGTAATATAATGAGATCAGTGGAATAAGATTTAAATCGTTGAGCGAGCGTAGCGAGCTCGAGTTTTTTTACGACTTAAAATCTGGAACGAACAAAGTAAGCTCAAGATTTAACTGCACACCAACAGTGCAACTGCAACTGCAACTGTATACTATGAAAAGACATAGGTACCATCCAAAACCAAGAGCGAGCGAAGCGAGCTCGAGACTTCACTGAATTCGGAAAGTGAGCTCAAGATTTTAGTGCAATGTGTCTAGCCAGGAGCGAGCGAAGCGAGCTCGAGATTTTGCTTCATTATAACTCGACTTTTTCAGCTCATGCCGAAATCGAGGCGATTGATGTATTAAACAAATAGCTGAAATGAGCTTATAATATTATAAGCTCTACAATCGAGTTATTATAAGCATTATATAATGCTTATAATAACTCGATTGTAGAGCTCATCTTGAAATAGAGTAGGTGAGTATATTGGCGTATAAAAGTAAAATCGGAGCGAACGATTCTATAATTATGACTGGGTTGTAGCATGAACTCAGTCTCAAAGCATAGAAAGCTATCAAAAAAACTAAGCGAGCGAAGCAAGCTAAAATTTTCGAAACATTCTAATTCCAAGCACATTGACCTTTCAAGAAGCGAGCTCATAATTATGCTAACTGCATAACAACCTGAAAAAGATTGAGCGAGCAAAGCGAGCTCGCAAATTCGAAATACTTTGGACTCTATTTCCTTCTTTGACTTTCAATGACTAACTTACGGGGCCTCCAACTTCAAACTGCAGTCCCAGTACCGGAGGCCAGGGCCTCCGGAGCGAGCGAAGCGAACTCATAATTATGCTAACTGCATAACAACTTGAAAAAGATTTAGCGAGCGAAGCGAGCTCGCAAATTCACAGTATTTTTGACTCTATTTCTTTTCTTGACTTTCAATGACTAACGTACGGGGCCTCCAACTTCAAACTGCAGTCTCAGAACCTGTTCTGCTTCTGGCCTCCTGAGGCCCGGGCCTCCAACTCTAAACTGTGTCTTTTCTTGCTATATAAACGTCATTATTTTGGTTTTGATTAAAAAGGGATTCTCTTCTCGAGATTCGGAGGCCCCCCAGGACTGGAGGCCCGGGGCGGACCGCCCCTCCGCCCCCCCCCTTAGTCCGCCAGTGCTGTAAGGGCACTGCAAACTAAATGTAGTTACAACTTATTCATTATTAACTTAACTTATTACAATATTTATCTTATTCATTATTGACATATTTAGTTTACTATTACATGTAATATATTATATATTTATCTAAACTAACTACGCAGTAACTGTGCGCAGTCGAAAAACTCCTGCAGGGAATAAAAGCATCTCTTTATAAGGAATTCCTTTAGTTTTTGATGGAAACCTGATTGTTTTTCAATATTTCTTATGTTTGAAGGTAATTTATTATAGATTTTTATTGACATATGGTATGTGCCTGAACTAACAAAATGCATTTTTGTAAATGGGATCGCTAATCCATCTCTTTGTCGAAGGTTACGGGAACAAAGATCTTTTGCTTGGGTGTACAGGTTTGGATGTTTTTTAACATAATTACAAATCTCTAGGATGTACAGAGAAGTCAAAGTTAAGATTTTTAATTTTATAAAATGCGGTCTACAACTTTCCATCTCTGTAATATTTACTAAAATCCTAACACACCTCTTTTGTAGTATAAAAAGTTTACATACACCTCCATACACCTCTCCATACACATCCATACACCTCTCCATACACCTCTCCATACACCTCTCCATACACCTCTCCATACACCTCTCCATACACCTCTCCATACACCTCTCCATACAACTCCATACACCACTCCATACCTCCATACACCTCTCCATACACCTCCATACACCTCTCCATACACCTCCATACACCTCTCCATACACATCCATACACCTCTCCATACACCTCTCCATACACCTCTCCATACACCTCTCCATACACCTCTCCATACACCTCTCCATACACCTCTCCATACAACTCCATACACCTCTCCATACAACTCCATACACCTCTCCATACAACTCCATACACCTCTACATACAACTCCATACACCTCTCCATACAACTCCATACAACTCCATACACCTCTCCATACAACTCCATACACCACTCCATACCTCCATACACCTCTCCATACACCTCCATACACCTCTCCATACACCTCCATACACCTCTCCATACACATCCATACACCTCTCCATACACCTCTCCTTACACCTCTCCATACACCTCTCCATACACCTCTCCATACACCTCTCCATACACCTCTCCATACACCTCTCCATACAACTCCATACACCTCTCCATAAAACTCCATACACCTCTCCATACACCTCTCCATACAACTCCATACACCTCTCCATACAACTCCATACACCTCTACATACAACTCCATACACCTCTCCATACACCTCTCCATACACCTCTCCATACACCTCTCCATACACCTCTCCATACAACTCCATACACCTCTCCATACAACTCCATACACCTCTCCATACACCTCTCCATACACCTCCATACACCTCTCCATACACCTTCATACACCTCTCCATACACCTCTCCATACACCTCTCCATACACCTCTCCATACAACTCCATACACCTCTCCATACACCTCTCCATACACCTCCATACACCTCCATACACCTCTCCATACACCTCCATGCACCTCTCCATACACCTCCATACACCTCTATATACACCTCTCCATACACCTCTCCATAGACCTCCATACACCTCTCCATACACCTCTCCATACACCTCTCCATACACCTCTCCATACACCTCTCCATACACCTCTCCATACAACTCCATACAACTCCATACACCTCTCCATACAACTCCATACACCTCTCCATACAACTCCATACACCTCTCCATATACCTCCATACACCTCTCCATACACCTCCATATACCTCTCCATACACCTCCATACACCTCTCCATTCACCTCTCCATACACCTCTCCATACACCTTCATACACCTCTCCATACACCTCTCCATACACCTCTCCATACAGAGTACCTGAGAGACTGTATAGAAAGAATTGAAATTGAAATCTGCCAACAAATTGAAATCTGCCAACAAATTGAAATTAATTTTCAAATTGAAATCTGCCAACAAATTGAAATCTGCTAACAAATTGAAATCTGCCAAAAAGTTGAAATCTGCCAACAAATTGAAATCTGCCAAAAAATTGAAATCTGCCAACAAATTGAAATCTGCCAACAAATTGAAATCTCTGTCCAATGTAGATTCTGTCCAATGTAGAGTCTGTCCAATGTAGAGTCTGTCCAATGTACAGTCTGTCCAATGTACAGTCTGTCCAATGTAGAGTCTGTCCAATGTAGAGTATAGCCAATGTAGAGTCTAGCCAATGTAGAGTCTAGCCAATGTAGAGTCTAGCCAATGTAGAGTCTTGCCAATGTAGAGTCTAGCCAATGTAGAGTCTAGCCAATGTAGAGTCTAGCCAATGTAGAGTCTAGCCAATGTAGAGTCTAGCCAATGTAGAGTCTAGCCAATGTGGAGTCTAGCCAATTTGGAGTCTAGCCAATGTTGAGTCTGGCCAATGTAGAGTCTAGCCAATGTAGAGTCTAGCCAATGTAGAGTCTAGCCAATGTAGAGTCTGTCCAATGTAGAGTCTGTCCAATAAAATAAACAAAAAATTTAAATCTGCCAACAAATAGAAGTCTGCCAACAAATTGAAATCTGCCAACAAATTGAAATCTACAAAAAAATTGAAATCTTCCAACAAATTGAAATCTGCCAAAAAATTTAAATCTGCCAACAAATTAAAATCTGCCAAAAAATTGAAATCGGCCAACAAATTGAAATCTGCCAAAGAATTGAAATCTTCCAACAAATTGAAAACTGCCAAAAAATTGAAATCTGCCAACAAATTGAAATCTGCCAACAAATTGAAATCTGCCAAGAAATTTAAATCTGCCAACAAATTGAAATCTGCCAACAAATTAAAATCTGCCAAAAAATTGAAATCTTCAACAAATTGAAATCTGCCAAAAAATTGAAATCTGCCAACAAATTGAAATCTGCCAACAAATAGAAATCTGCCAAAAAATTGAAATCTGCCAACAAATTGAAATCTGCTAACAAATTGAAATCTGCCAACAAATTGAAATCTGCCAAAAAATTTAAATCTGCCTAAGAATTGAAATCAGCCAACAAATTGAAATCTGCCAAAAAATTGAAATTGGCCAACAAATTGAAATCTGCCAAAGAATTGAAATCTTCCAACAAATTGAAATCTGCCATAAAATTGAAATCTGCCAACAAATTGAAATCTGCCAACAAATTGAAATCTGCCAAAAAATTGAAATCTGCCGACAAATTGAAATCTGCCAACAAAATGAAATCTGCCAACAAATTGAAATCTGCCAACAAATTGAAATCTGCCAACAAATTGAAATCTGCCAACAAATTGAAATCTGCCAACAAATTGAAATCTGCCAAAAAATTGAAATCTGCCAACAAATTGAAATCTGCCAACAAATTGAAATCTGCCAACAAATTGAAATCTGCCAACAAATTGAAATCTGCCAACAAATTGAAATCTGCCAACAAATTGAAATCTGCCAACAAATTGAAATCTGCCAACAAATTGAAATTAATTTTCAAATTGAAATCTGCCAACAAATTGAAATCTGCTAACAAATTGAAATCTGCCAAAAAGTTGAAATCTGCCAACAAATTGAAATCTGCCAACAAATTGAAATCTGCCAAAAAATTGAAATCTGCCAACAAATTGAAATCTGCCAACAAATTGAAATCTCTGTCCAATGTAGATTCTGTCCAATGTAGAGTCTGTCCAATGTAGAGTCTGTCCAATGTAGAGTCTGTCCAATGTAGAGTCTGTCCAATGTACAGTCTGTCCAATGTAGAGTCTGTCCAATATAGAGTCTGTCCAATATAGAGTCTGTCCAATGTAGAGTCTGTCCAATGTAGAGTCTGTCCAATGAAGAGTCTGTCCAATGAAGAGTCTGTCCAATGAAGAGTCTGTCCAATGTAGAGTCTGGCCAATGTAGAGTCTGGCCAATGTAGAGTCTGTCCAATGTAGAGTCTGTCCAATGTAGAGTCTAGTCAATGTAGAGTCTGTCCATTGTTGAGTCTGTCCAATGTAGAGTCTGTCCAATGTAGAGTCTGTCCAATGTTGAGTCTGTCCAATGTAGAGTCTGTCCAATGAAGAGTCTGTCCAATGTAGAGTCTAGCCAATGTAGAGTCTGTCCAATGAAGTCTGTCCAATGTAGAGTCTAGCCAATGTAGAGTCTAGCCAATGTAGAGTCTAGCCAATGTAGAGTCTGTCCAATGTAGAGTCTGTCCAATGAAGAGTCTGTCCAATGTAGAGTCTGTCCAATGAAGAGTCTGTCCAATGTAGAGTCTGTCCAATGAAGAGTCTGTCCAATGAAGTCTGTCCAATGTAGAGTCTAGCCAATGTAGAGTCTAGCCAATGTAGAGTCTAGCCAATGTAGAGTCTAGCCAATGTAGAGTCTGTCCAATGTAGAGTCTGTCCAATGTAGAGTCTGTCCAATGTAGAGTCTAGCCAATGTAGAGTCTAACCAATGTAGAGTCTGTCCAATGTAGAGTCTGCCCAATGTAGAGTCTAGCCAATGTAGAGTCTAGCCAATGTAGAGTCTAGCCAATGTAGAGTCTAGCCAATGTAGAGTCTAGCCAATGTAGAGTCTAGCCAATGTAGAGTCTAGTCAATGTAGAGTCTGTCCATTGTTGAGTCTGTCCAATGTAGAGTCTGTCCAATGTAGAGTCTGTCCAATGTAGAGTCTGTCCAATGTAGAGTCTGTCCAATGTCGAGTCTGTCCAATGTAGAGTCTGTCCAATGTAGAGTCTGTCCAATGTAGAGTCTGTCCAATGTAGAGTATAGCCACTGTAGAGTCTGTCCAATGTAGAGTCTGTCAAATGTAGAGTCTGTCCAATGTAGAGTCTGTCCAATGTAGAGTCTGTCCAATGTAGAGTCTGTCCAACGTAGAGTCTAGCCAATGTAGAGTCTAGCCAATGTAGAGTCTAGCCAATGTAGAGTCTAGCCAATGTGGAGTCTAGCCAATGTGGAGTGTAGCCAATGTGGAGTCTAGCCAATGTGGTGTGTAGATTTCAATTTGTTGGCAGATTTCAATTTTTTGGCAGATTTCTATTTTTTGGCAGATTTCTATTTTTTGGCAGATTTCAATTTTTGGGCAGATTTAAATTTTTGGGCAGATTTAAATTTTTTGGCAGATTTCAATTTTGGGCAGATTTCAATTTTTTGGCGGATTTCAATTTTTGGGCAAATTTCAATTCCTAGGCAAATTTTAAATTTTTGGGCAGTTTTCAATTCCTAGGCAGATTTCAATTTTTGGGCAGATTTCAATTTTTGGGCAGATTTCAATTTTTTGGCAGATTTTTTTTTTGGGGCAGATTTCAATTTTTTGGCAGATTTCAATTTTTGGCAGATTTCAATTTTTTGGCAGATTTCAATTTTTGGGCAGATTTAAATTTTTGGGCAGATTTAAATTTTTTGGCAGATTTCAATTTTGGGCAGATTTCAATTTTTTGGCGGATTTCAATTTTTGGGCAAATTTCAATTCCTAGGCAAATTTTAAATTTTTGGGCAGTTTTCAATTCCTAGGCAGATTTCAATTTTTGGGCAGATTTCAATTTTTTGGCAGATTTTTTTTTTGGGGCAGATTTCAATTTTTTGGCAGATTTCAATTTTTGGCAGATTTAAATTTTTGGGCAGATTTCAATTCCTAGGCAGATTTAAATTTTTTGGCATACACCTCTCCATACACCTCCATACACCTCTCCATACACATCCATACACCTCTCCATACACCTCTCCATACACCTCTCCATACACCTCTCCATACACCTCTCCATAGACCTCTCCATACACCTCTCCATACACCTCTCCATACAACTCCATACACCTCTCCATACAACTCCATACACCTGTGGGGAACTAGTGAACACAGATGGTCAGCACCCACAAGTTATAGCAAAGATGCCAACAGATGGCGCTACCGTCGCTCGCGGAAATATGCTCAATACAAAGACAACGTTCATCGTAAATACGTAACTCGTAACCTTACTACAAATAAGGTTCACAATCGAATGCAAGACATAAATCGCGCAAGAGAAATAATCACAGAGAATTGATATATATACAAGGTCCAACTAAGAACTGTTGGACCACGGCCGGTCCCCAGGCTTCACACATAGCCTGGTGGAAGATCTTCCCTTTTCAATGGAGGAACATTCCCAAGTAGCACCTCCATATTGGTGACCCTCGACAGAGAACATCGCAACCTGAACACCGCAGAGCAGAACTAGCACAGAGCAGCAACCAGCTTCAACCAACCCTTCACCCCCTCGACCAGGTCAAACAAGCAGCAGTCACGCCATCAACCCGAAGCCGCACCAGGTCCATCGCAGCTGTCTTCACACCGCTTCCTGGGCCTGCAGCTTCCTCAACGACAGTCAGCGTCTGCATAGAAGGATCTCCCGCAGCCCACGTGTCTGAGCTCACCTCCACGTGGCAGTTCTGCTCGCCTTCTCCACGCCTGTCAACTCGCCCGCATCACATCAGGACTGGTCTCCCTGACAGATGCACACACCGCAGCACATCGCTCGTCAGACTCACTTGACTGGAGCCCTGCACCTACACTACATGGATACAGACTGCACACTTCGAACTACTCAACGACCTCCGGTCTGAGGGGGGAGTCCTGTGGGGAACTAGTGAACTACTACAGATGGTCAGCACCCACAAGTTATAGCAAAGATGCCAACAGATGGCGCTACCGTCGCACGCGGAAATATGCTCAATACAAAGACAACGTTCATCGTAAATACGTAACTCGTAACCTTACTACAAATAAGGTTCACAATCGAATGCAAGACATAAATCGCGCAAGAGAAATAATTAATGATTAAACGAACTTACCTGTACGTGAAGTTCTATCATAATTATACGAAGGCTTCGTCCGAAGAGATTAGCATAGAAACAATACTTGTAGTACCGCGCAGCGATCGCCACAATCGCACTATATTGAGGGTAAAACTAAAACATTTTACTTTTGCTCGCTCGCTGCTCGTTCGCGCCATTTCATTTAGTTTAGAGCGCTGACTAATGATAAATATTTCACGGGGGGTGCCAAAGTTATGTTCACGGGAGGGAGGGATGCTAATCTCTTCGGACGAAGCCTTCGTATAATTATGATAGAACTTCACGTACAGGTAAGTTCGTTTAATCATTAATTATACTCGGCTTCGTCCTCGAGATTAGCATAGAAACAATACTTGTAGACTTTTAGAGTTAATCGTGAAATATTTTTTAGGGTATGTCTTGTCTACCCATGTTACAAAAATAATAAGGAAAGCACAATTTGTTTTACAAATCAGAAATAATTTATTGTTTCTTTTCCTAGTAATAGATGGATATTAGTAAGTAATACATAAATTGTAGATAGCCAATCATAGCAACATACAAAGTGTAAGTGCTTAATCTATATAATTATCTCAAGGGTTACCTATAACAGCTTGAGCGAAAGAATCATTATGAGAATCATCAATCAACGGTCTGTTATAAAACCGGAAGAAGGTGTTGGAGTTAGCGGACCAGCCGGCCGTGCAGCGGATGTCGTCCACGCTGAGGCCGGCACGGCTGGCCGCGGACGTGGCGGCCTGCCGGCGCACACCGAACGCAGCCACATCCACGCCACTGTCCCTGAGCGTAGCGCGTATCCGGCGACTGAGAGTCTGACCGGATACGGCTTTCTGAGGTTTTTTGATAAACAGACCCTTGACAGTACCACGTAGAGTACGAGTTTTATTTAAGTAGCACTGCAAAGTGAGCGCCGGACATATTGTCGGGTTTTCACTAAAAAACGGTAAAAATTGTATTGGTTGGGAGGACTCGACTCGGGACGTTTTAATCAACTCTGTAATTATAATTTCCATACGAGAATCTGACGTAGACTACGACGTAGAGATGTTATCGATGTCTATTTTTGAAAAAAGTCTGCACCCTACGAGCGGTTGCAATGGCTAACAAAGTTATAAGCTTTATGAAATTTTTTCGAGAGACAGAGTTTCATTGGGGTGAAGTTTCTCTAAAAAGTTCAACACGATGGAAACGTCCCAAGCCGTGTTATACCTAGGTCGCGGAGGGCGCGATCGAAATATCCCTATAAACAATCTTTTTAGACTCTCGTCTTGTCCTATATGTTCACCGATAATTAAACATAATGCAGATCGACAAGAATTATGCGTCCCGTACTGCACTCCCTCGTCATTAAATAATTTTACGATAAAGTTTATTATTTCCGGAATTGTAGCACATAAATTAATCTGATTTTGAAGACAATGGTAGTACCATTTCTTTAAGTAAACATCATACTGTTTGAGAGAATTAGGCGACAGAGATGCCAACATCACGTCTAAAGCAGACGGAGGGATGCTCCTTCTAGTTAGTGCCGT
This sequence comes from Agonopterix subpropinquella, assembly GCA_922987775.1. NCBI lineage: Eukaryota > Metazoa > Arthropoda > Insecta > Lepidoptera > Depressariidae > Agonopterix > Agonopterix subpropinquella. The sequence continues at coordinate 13,140,462 of OV277702.1, forward strand.
CCGGATAATACTGCGACCGCCAGGGTAACTTGGGAGTGCATGTTGCGGGCGCTGTAATGAGAACAAACCATGGGATTTTCATTTGGTTCAAAAACTAAAGTACGGGACGTTACTAGGCTTTTTAATAAAGGGTACCATGGTTGTGTTCGCCACAGGGGCACAACCATGATTCCTTTAGCGTTTTCTTGAACTATTTTTCTCAAGGTTTTGAGGACCATTGAGAAAGGGGGGAATGCGTAGAAATAGAATGGTGTCCATTTAATTGTAAACGCATTAATTGCATGTGCGTCGGGATCGCGATGCCATGAAATATATTGAATGCATTTTTTATTAATCCTACTCGCGAAGAGGTCAATCTCCGGTTGGCCGAATGTATTTCCAATTTTTTGGAAACAGTTAACTGATAGCTCCCACCTATGTCCGGGTGTATACGCCTAGATTCAGCATCAGCTTCTTTGTTGTCTGCCGATCGAATACAAGAGGCATAATATACGTATCCTATGTTGCGGCATTCGCACCATTGCCATAACGTTTTCGTCATTTCTGTTAGGTGCGGGTACTGGATGCCGCCCATGCGGTTAACGTAAGAGATAGCGGTAGTATTATCAATTCGCAGTAATATCTGTCGATTTACCAGATCCTTCGCAAATATTTTCAAACCGAAGTAAGCGGCTAGTATTTGATATGTTGCGCCCCTTCCTGGACGCACCATAAACCGCTAGCCCTATCATCACCGGAGGCGACTCCCCACCCCATTGTTGAGGCGTCTGAGAAGATCTCCAGGTCGTAGCTGTCTTGCTGTATCCGATTTACGGATTTACCAATAGTTTCGTCCCACCACGATTAGTCAGGGAGAATGGATTTTGGGAGATTCATGAATTTTTCATAATCGTCGTTTATATGTACGTACATAAAGGTTTAAAAATTGTATTCTTTCAAACAATTTTGTATATAGCCAGCCGTACTCGACGGCTGGACACGCTGATATTAATAAGCCAATGAAACGAGCGAATTCCCTTATTATTTTACATCTAGTAATAGTCTGGAATTTTTTAGTTTCTTGTTTTATTCGACCTACTTTATCTGTAGGTAAGCTGACCTGGAGATTTTCTGAGTCGATGTTATAGCCGAGAAACAAAAATTTTTTGTAAGGTGTTAAATAACTTTTTTCTTGATTTATAATGAAGCCGAGGGCTGTGAGCAGTTTCTTAGTCTGTCCGACATTCTCTAAGCAAAGGTCATAAGACTGTGCTATGAGGAGCCAGTCATCGAGGTATACCGTTGACATTAGTCCAGCGGAACGCAAGAGCTTTGCCACTGGCTTCATTATTTTGGTAAACACATAAGGTGCCGTGCTGAGACCGAATGGTAAAACGTTGAATTCATATAATTTTTGATCCCACTCAAAACGTAAGAATTTTTTACAGTCTTGATGATTTTTTATCAAAAAATTATGCGTCTTTGAAATCGATCTTGGCCATGAAACAGTCACGAGAGATCAGTTTCAAAGCGGTCCGAAAGTCTTCCAATTTGAAATGCTGTGGCTATATTTTTTTTTTTTTTTTGTTTAAATTGAATCTCTTTTTTCCATTCGGTTTCGGCACGAAAAATATACTGGATAGAAATTGTTCGTCACAAGTTTGACACTCTGAAATCGCACCAATGGTGAATAATTCTTTGATGGCATGTTCAAAGGAAGCTTTGTCCGAACTAGAACAGCTCCTAGCTGGAGGCCGTGTCGTCTGAACGACAGGTCGGGAGAACGGAATTTATAACCTTGTATGTAGGATAGTAATAAAGGATCTTTAGTAATAAGAGAGTCTACCAGCATATTTTAACGGAGGTGTTAACGGCGGCTGCGAGTGAAGCGCTGAGTCTGCGATGGCCTGGAGTAGCTGGCGCGTTGATTCCTCGTCGCCGGAGGCGTCGACGTCGTCGTAGTCTCCTTCATCTCCTTCGGAGCCGCCGTCGCTTGTTTGCGAGGCGGATTGGTCCTCCAGTTTTTTGAAGCACCAGGTGTAAATTTTTTGCTAGGGCAAGGTTTAGGTGGAGGGTTCACCTTTAATTCTGAACCTGACTTATTGATAGCCTCGTTAGCATATCGCTGTGTTGGCAATCACATATCATACGCCCTGTGTCCATAAGTAGACGCAGTAAATTTGTGTCTTTCTCTTTTGAAGATAAGACGTGATTGATGGACTGGCCTAGACTCGAGATAGTGGCCGACATCACCTTTTGCTTTGTTTCAATAGCCTTGTCTCTTTTTATTACAGGTTCGGTCAAGGCGGCCTTCAGTTCTATGTTTAAGACTGGGGGATCAACCCGTTTGCAATTGTTCGGTATAAGATAAAGGTCGATAAGTTCCTTACGGTTATCTTTTGATAAACCTTCAGTTGCATTATGTTCTAAGCGAACGGCAAGGTCTTTTTGAATATCATTTCCATAATTGGCTGTATTTGTAGGATCGATGCCTAAGATTTCCAGGATATCGGCATCAAATTCAGCTGCGTTCTCCTCGGGTTGTTCAATAGTGGTGCTGTTATCAGCGCCGGTGATCACCTCCGTATCGATGACGGCGGCGGCCACTAGTTTATTGGGTGCCGGCGCCGGCTGGACGACCGTATCAGGATTAGCGAGGTCCTCGGCGTTCGGCGGCGGCGGCGGCGCAGTCTCATGCGCTGTCGAAATAACGACTTTTTCAAATTCCATAAATAACGCATGAGTTAAGAAACAGCCCTTAATACTGTCCACAGAACTCGTTTATGGATAAGATATTGCTTAATCGACGTATCGATCATCATGGTGAAGAAGTAGCCCTGGAAGCTACTCACAACTCCATATTTTTGGTAAGAAACAGCCCTAGAAACTGTTCACAAACCATGTTGCAACATCATGTTAATTAGTACCTATCGGCAGGTATAAATCACATTTAACGCACTTGGTCACGGAAGGATAAGTTTAAAATATCTTTTGTACGAACCATCATGCGATTCCGAGGAGTCTTGTGAAGATCTGTGAATCTTGTGTGATCTGATGAACTTGATAACACGCGCACACGTCGACGTGGAACTGGTTTGTCACGACGGTCACGACGTAATTCCCTTCAGTTGTTGCACAAATAATCTAAATCCTTATCTTGATGCTTTCTTTTAGGCATAATTAAACACTTTAAAAACGTTACTTTTAAACTAATATTTAAAATTTTTGAGCTAGCGAAAAAAGATGCTAAGTGGCAGAGCACTGGAACGCGAATGAAATGGCGCGAACGAGCAGCGAGCGAGCAAAAGTAAAATGTTTTAGTTTTACCCTCAATATAGTGCGATTGTGGCGATCGCTGCGCGGTACTACAAGTATTGTTTCTATGCTAATCTCGAGGACGAAGCCGAGTATAATCACAGAGATTTGATATATATACAAGGTCCAACTAATAATAATAATAATAATATCTTTATTTGCTCTGAATAGGTACAGTACAGATCTTAGTGTCATACAATTAATACAATAATATAAAACTATTATAAAGGTATCACCATTCAACTAAATTAGATTAGCATGCAAAATTATAATTGTGTATTCAGAAATTCATTAACATTATAAAAACAATAGCCAATTAATAGATTTCTCAGCTTTTTAGACATTATGTCCGGAGAACCGTATTTAAACACGTCAGGTATCTTATTGTAGATCTTAACACACATACTGTAACAGTTTTTCTGGTAGACAGTTGTAGACGGACAGTGACCTAATACTAGTGCCTTAGGGCGCCTGATAGCTCTAGGATTAATATCAGTAGCCAGCGTAAACAGGTGCGGATTCTTTCTTACAAACTTAAATACTTCTAATATGTACATACTTGGCAGACTTAGGATACGTAATTTAATAAATAACGGCTTACATGGTTCACATGAAACTAAGTAACTAACTAAGAACTGTTGGACCACGGCCGGTCCCCAGGCTTCACACATAGCCTGGTGGAAGATCTTCCCTTTTCAATGGAGGAACATTCCAAAGTAGCACCTCCATACACCTCTCCATACAACTCCATACACCTCTCCATACAACTCCATACACCTCTCCATACAACTCCATACACCTCTCCATACAACTCCATACACCTCTCCATATACCTCTATACACCTCTCCATACACCTCCATACACCTCTCCATACACCTCCATACACCTCTCCATACACCTCCATACACCTCTCCATACACCTCTCCATACAACCCCATACACCTCTCCATACACCTCTCCATACACCTCCATACACCTCTCTATACACCTCTCCATACACCTGTCAGACAGATTTGAATTCCTAGGCAGATTTTAAATTTTTGGGCATATTTCAATTCCTAATAGGAAGATTTCAATTTATGGGCAGATATCTTCAATTTTTTGGCAGATTTCAATTTTTGGGCATATTTCAATTCATAGGAATTATGGGCAGATTTCTTCAATTTTTGGCAGATTTCAATTTTTGGGCAGATTTCAATTTTTGGGCAGATTTAAATTTTTGGGCAGATTTAAATTTTTGGACAGATTTAAATCGGAAACCGGGAAGTGGGTCAAATTTAACCTCCAAGATTCTATTACAGACACCGGGGCCTCGATTCCGCTGTTTTATACGGTTTTACCGTTCGGACGGAACGTTTATGGCTTTGGTTTAGTTTTGGTTTAGATTTGGTTTAGTTGATATAAAAATGCTATCGCGCTATTTTTTTTTGAACGGTTGAATCGTTGATATCACCAAAGCAAAACCAAAACGATCGATTGTGCGTGCACCTCCATACACCTCGATACACCACTCCATACCTCCATACACCTCTCCATACACCTCCATACACCTCTCCATAGTCATAGTCATAGTCATAGTCATAATAGTTTATTGCTTCATGTGGTTACATAAGGTGGACACATAAAAATAGGGCGCACATGAACCCTGTAAGGCAGCGGCGGACTAAGCCCGCCGGAGGCCCGGGGCGGCAAAACTAAATGAGGCCCCCGGTCTTTCCAGAAATTGATATCTACAATTCTTTCGAGCCGTGGCAAAAACTTAACATCGGAGCCCCTTCCTTCCATAGGCATAGGTAGCAAGTATTTTGTCCCAGGGAGATCCAGGTCCTACAACACGGAGCGAGCGAAGCGAGCCTGACATTCGTACAATGTAAAACCTAGAGCGAGCGAAGCGAGCTCGAGATTTCACTGAATTCTGGAGCGGGCAAAGCTAAGTGAAATTTTACTGTAATATAATGAGATCAGTGGAATAAGATTTAAATCGTTGAGCGAGCGTAGCGAGCTCGAGTTTTTTTACGACTTAAAATCTGGAACGAACAAAGTAAGCTCAAGATTTAACTGCACACCAACAGTGCAACTGCAACTGCAACTGTATACTATGAAAAGACATAGGTACCATCCAAAACCAAGAGCGAGCGAAGCGAGCTCGAGACTTCACTGAATTCGGAAAGTGAGCTCAAGATTTTAGTGCAATGTGTCTAGCCAGGAGCGAGCGAAGCGAGCTCGAGATTTTGCTTCATTATAACTCGACTTTTTCAGCTCATGCCGAAATCGAGGCGATTGATGTATTAAACAAATAGCTGAAATGAGCTTATAATATTATAAGCTCTACAATCGAGTTATTATAAGCATTATATAATGCTTATAATAACTCGATTGTAGAGCTCATCTTGAAATAGAGTAGGTGAGTATATTGGCGTATAAAAGTAAAATCGGAGCGAACGATTCTATAATTATGACTGGGTTGTAGCATGAACTCAGTCTCAAAGCATAGAAAGCTATCAAAAAAACTAAGCGAGCGAAGCAAGCTAAAATTTTCGAAACATTCTAATTCCAAGCACATTGACCTTTCAAGAAGCGAGCTCATAATTATGCTAACTGCATAACAACCTGAAAAAGATTGAGCGAGCAAAGCGAGCTCGCAAATTCGAAATACTTTGGACTCTATTTCCTTCTTTGACTTTCAATGACTAACTTACGGGGCCTCCAACTTCAAACTGCAGTCCCAGTACCGGAGGCCAGGGCCTCCGGAGCGAGCGAAGCGAACTCATAATTATGCTAACTGCATAACAACTTGAAAAAGATTTAGCGAGCGAAGCGAGCTCGCAAATTCACAGTATTTTTGACTCTATTTCTTTTCTTGACTTTCAATGACTAACGTACGGGGCCTCCAACTTCAAACTGCAGTCTCAGAACCTGTTCTGCTTCTGGCCTCCTGAGGCCCGGGCCTCCAACTCTAAACTGTGTCTTTTCTTGCTATATAAACGTCATTATTTTGGTTTTGATTAAAAAGGGATTCTCTTCTCGAGATTCGGAGGCCCCCCAGGACTGGAGGCCCGGGGCGGACCGCCCCTCCGCCCCCCCCCTTAGTCCGCCAGTGCTGTAAGGGCACTGCAAACTAAATGTAGTTACAACTTATTCATTATTAACTTAACTTATTACAATATTTATCTTATTCATTATTGACATATTTAGTTTACTATTACATGTAATATATTATATATTTATCTAAACTAACTACGCAGTAACTGTGCGCAGTCGAAAAACTCCTGCAGGGAATAAAAGCATCTCTTTATAAGGAATTCCTTTAGTTTTTGATGGAAACCTGATTGTTTTTCAATATTTCTTATGTTTGAAGGTAATTTATTATAGATTTTTATTGACATATGGTATGTGCCTGAACTAACAAAATGCATTTTTGTAAATGGGATCGCTAATCCATCTCTTTGTCGAAGGTTACGGGAACAAAGATCTTTTGCTTGGGTGTACAGGTTTGGATGTTTTTTAACATAATTACAAATCTCTAGGATGTACAGAGAAGTCAAAGTTAAGATTTTTAATTTTATAAAATGCGGTCTACAACTTTCCATCTCTGTAATATTTACTAAAATCCTAACACACCTCTTTTGTAGTATAAAAAGTTTACATACACCTCCATACACCTCTCCATACACATCCATACACCTCTCCATACACCTCTCCATACACCTCTCCATACACCTCTCCATACACCTCTCCATACACCTCTCCATACACCTCTCCATACAACTCCATACACCACTCCATACCTCCATACACCTCTCCATACACCTCCATACACCTCTCCATACACCTCCATACACCTCTCCATACACATCCATACACCTCTCCATACACCTCTCCATACACCTCTCCATACACCTCTCCATACACCTCTCCATACACCTCTCCATACACCTCTCCATACAACTCCATACACCTCTCCATACAACTCCATACACCTCTCCATACAACTCCATACACCTCTACATACAACTCCATACACCTCTCCATACAACTCCATACAACTCCATACACCTCTCCATACAACTCCATACACCACTCCATACCTCCATACACCTCTCCATACACCTCCATACACCTCTCCATACACCTCCATACACCTCTCCATACACATCCATACACCTCTCCATACACCTCTCCTTACACCTCTCCATACACCTCTCCATACACCTCTCCATACACCTCTCCATACACCTCTCCATACACCTCTCCATACAACTCCATACACCTCTCCATAAAACTCCATACACCTCTCCATACACCTCTCCATACAACTCCATACACCTCTCCATACAACTCCATACACCTCTACATACAACTCCATACACCTCTCCATACACCTCTCCATACACCTCTCCATACACCTCTCCATACACCTCTCCATACAACTCCATACACCTCTCCATACAACTCCATACACCTCTCCATACACCTCTCCATACACCTCCATACACCTCTCCATACACCTTCATACACCTCTCCATACACCTCTCCATACACCTCTCCATACACCTCTCCATACAACTCCATACACCTCTCCATACACCTCTCCATACACCTCCATACACCTCCATACACCTCTCCATACACCTCCATGCACCTCTCCATACACCTCCATACACCTCTATATACACCTCTCCATACACCTCTCCATAGACCTCCATACACCTCTCCATACACCTCTCCATACACCTCTCCATACACCTCTCCATACACCTCTCCATACACCTCTCCATACAACTCCATACAACTCCATACACCTCTCCATACAACTCCATACACCTCTCCATACAACTCCATACACCTCTCCATATACCTCCATACACCTCTCCATACACCTCCATATACCTCTCCATACACCTCCATACACCTCTCCATTCACCTCTCCATACACCTCTCCATACACCTCTCCATACACCTCTCCATACACCTCTCCATACACCTCTCCATACAACTCCATACACCTCTCCATAAAACTCCATACACCTCTCCATACACCTCTCCATACAACTCCATACACCTCTCCATACAACTCCATACACCTCTACATACAACTCCATACACCTCTCCATACACCTCTCCATACACCTCTCCATACACCTCTCCATACACCTCTCCATACAACTCCATACACCTCTCCATACAACTCCATACACCTCTCCATACACCTCTCCATACACCTCCATACACCTCTCCATACACCTTCATACACCTCTCCATACACCTCTCCATACACCTCTCCATACACCTCTCCATACAACTCCATACACCTCTCCATACACCTCTCCATACACCTCCATACACCTCCATACACCTCTCCATACACCTCCATGCACCTCTCCATACACCTCCATACACCTCTATATACACCTCTCCATACACCTCTCCATAGACCTCCATACACCTCTCCATACACCTCTCCATACACCTCTCCATACACCTCTCCATACACCTCTCCATACACCTCTCCATACAACTCCATACAACTCCATACACCTCTCCATACAACTCCATACACCTCTCCATACAACTCCATACACCTCTCCATATACCTCCATACACCTCTCCATACACCTCCATATACCTCTCCATACACCTCCATACACCTCTCCATTCACCTCTCCATACACCTCTCCATACACCTCTCCATACACCTCTCCATACACCTTCATACACCTCTCCATACACCTCTCCATACACCTCTCCATACAGAGTACCTGAGAGACTGTATAGAAAGAATTGAAATTGAAATCTGCCAACAAATTGAAATCTGCCAACAAATTGAAATTAATTTTCAAATTGAAATCTGCCAACAAATTGAAATCTGCTAACAAATTGAAATCTGCCAAAAAGTTGAAATCTGCCAACAAATTGAAATCTGCCAAAAAATTGAAATCTGCCAACAAATTGAAATCTGCCAACAAATTGAAATCTCTGTCCAATGTAGATTCTGTCCAATGTAGAGTCTGTCCAATGTAGAGTCTGTCCAATGTACAGTCTGTCCAATGTACAGTCTGTCCAATGTAGAGTCTGTCCAATGTAGAGTATAGCCAATGTAGAGTCTAGCCAATGTAGAGTCTAGCCAATGTAGAGTCTAGCCAATGTAGAGTCTTGCCAATGTAGAGTCTAGCCAATGTAGAGTCTAGCCAATGTAGAGTCTAGCCAATGTAGAGTCTAGCCAATGTAGAGTCTAGCCAATGTAGAGTCTAGCCAATGTGGAGTCTAGCCAATTTGGAGTCTAGCCAATGTTGAGTCTGGCCAATGTAGAGTCTAGCCAATGTAGAGTCTAGCCAATGTAGAGTCTAGCCAATGTAGAGTCTGTCCAATGTAGAGTCTGTCCAATAAAATAAACAAAAAATTTAAATCTGCCAACAAATAGAAGTCTGCCAACAAATTGAAATCTGCCAACAAATTGAAATCTACAAAAAAATTGAAATCTTCCAACAAATTGAAATCTGCCAAAAAATTTAAATCTGCCAACAAATTAAAATCTGCCAAAAAATTGAAATCGGCCAACAAATTGAAATCTGCCAAAGAATTGAAATCTTCCAACAAATTGAAAACTGCCAAAAAATTGAAATCTGCCAACAAATTGAAATCTGCCAACAAATTGAAATCTGCCAAGAAATTTAAATCTGCCAACAAATTGAAATCTGCCAACAAATTAAAATCTGCCAAAAAATTGAAATCTTCAACAAATTGAAATCTGCCAAAAAATTGAAATCTGCCAACAAATTGAAATCTGCCAACAAATAGAAATCTGCCAAAAAATTGAAATCTGCCAACAAATTGAAATCTGCTAACAAATTGAAATCTGCCAACAAATTGAAATCTGCCAAAAAATTTAAATCTGCCTAAGAATTGAAATCAGCCAACAAATTGAAATCTGCCAAAAAATTGAAATTGGCCAACAAATTGAAATCTGCCAAAGAATTGAAATCTTCCAACAAATTGAAATCTGCCATAAAATTGAAATCTGCCAACAAATTGAAATCTGCCAACAAATTGAAATCTGCCAAAAAATTGAAATCTGCCGACAAATTGAAATCTGCCAACAAAATGAAATCTGCCAACAAATTGAAATCTGCCAACAAATTGAAATCTGCCAACAAATTGAAATCTGCCAACAAATTGAAATCTGCCAACAAATTGAAATCTGCCAAAAAATTGAAATCTGCCAACAAATTGAAATCTGCCAACAAATTGAAATCTGCCAACAAATTGAAATCTGCCAACAAATTGAAATCTGCCAACAAATTGAAATCTGCCAACAAATTGAAATCTGCCAACAAATTGAAATCTGCCAACAAATTGAAATTAATTTTCAAATTGAAATCTGCCAACAAATTGAAATCTGCTAACAAATTGAAATCTGCCAAAAAGTTGAAATCTGCCAACAAATTGAAATCTGCCAACAAATTGAAATCTGCCAAAAAATTGAAATCTGCCAACAAATTGAAATCTGCCAACAAATTGAAATCTCTGTCCAATGTAGATTCTGTCCAATGTAGAGTCTGTCCAATGTAGAGTCTGTCCAATGTAGAGTCTGTCCAATGTAGAGTCTGTCCAATGTACAGTCTGTCCAATGTAGAGTCTGTCCAATATAGAGTCTGTCCAATGTAGAGTCTGTCCAATGTAGAGTCTGTCCAATGTAGAGTCTGTCCAATGAAGAGTCTGTCCAATGAAGAGTCTGTCCAATGAAGAGTCTGTCCAATGTAGAGTCTGGCCAATGTAGAGTCTGGCCAATGTAGAGTCTGTCCAATGAAGAGTCTGTCCAATGTAGAGTCTAGTCAATGTAGAGTCTGTCCATTGTTGAGTCTGTCCAATGTAGAGTCTGTCCAATGTAGAGTCTGTCCAATGTTGAGTCTGTCCAATGTAGAGTCTGTCCAATGTAGAGTATTGCCACTGTAGAGTCTAGCCACTGTAGAGTCTAGCCAATGTAGAGTCTAGCCAATGTAGAGTCTAGCCAATGTGGAGTCTAGCCAATTTGGAGTCTAGCCAATGTTGAGTCTGGCCAACAAATTGAAATCTGCCAACAAATTGAAATCTGCCAACAAATTGAAATCTGCCAAAAAATTGAAATCTGCCAACAAATTGAAATCTGCCAACAAATTGAAATCTGCCAACAAATTGAAATCTCTGTCCAATGTAGAGACGAGACGACCAATGAAGAGACTGTCCAATGAAGAGTCTGTCCAATGTAGAGTCTGTCCAATGTAGAGTCTAGCCAATGTAGTCTGTCCAATGAAGAGTCTGTCCAATGAAGAGTCTGTCCAATGTAGAGTCTGTCCAATGAAGAGTCTGTCCAATGTAGAGTCTAGCCAATGTAGAGTCTGTCCAATGAAGTCTGTCCAATGTAGAGTCTAGCCAATGTAGAGTCTAGCCAATGTAGAGTCTAGCCAATGTAGAGTCTGTCCAATGTAGAGTCTGTCCAATGAAGAGTCTGTCCAATGAAGAGTCTGTCCAATGAAGAGTCTGTCCAATGAAGAGTCTGTCCAATGAAGAGTCTGTCCAATGAAGTCTGTCCAATGTAGAGTCTAGCCAATGTAGAGTCTAGCCAATGTAGAGTCTAGCCAATGTAGAGTCTAGCCAATGTAGAGTCTGTCCAATGTAGAGTCTGTCCAATGTAGAGTCTGTCCAATGTAGAGTCTAGCCAATGTAGAGTCTAACCAATGTAGAGTCTGTCCAATGTAGAGTCTGTCCAATGTAGAGTCTGGCCAATGTAGAGTCTAGCCAATGTAGAGTCTAGCCAATGTAGAGTCTAGCCAATGTAGAGTCTAGCCAATGTAGAGTCTAGCCAATGTAGAGTCTAGTCAATGTAGAGTCTGTCCATTGTTGAGTCTGTCCAATGTAGAGTCTGTCCAATGTAGAGTCTGTCCAATGTAGAGTCTGTCCAATGTAGAGTCTGTCCAATGTCGAGTCTGTCCAATGTAGAGTCTGTCCAATGTAGAGTCTGTCCAATGTAGAGTATAGCCACTGTAGAGTCTGTCCAATGTAGAGTCTGTCAAATGTAGAGTCTGTCCAATGTAGAGTCTGTCCAATGTAGAGTCTGTCCAATGTAGAGTCTATCCAATGTAGAGTCTAGCCAATGTAGAGTCTAGCCAATGTAGAGTCTAGCCAATGTAGAGTCTAGCCAATGTGGAGTCTAGCCAATGTGGAGTGTAGCCAATGTGGAGTCTAGCCAATGTGGTGTGTAGATTTCAATTTGTTGGCAGATTTCAATTTTTTGGCAGATTTCTATTTTTTGGCAGATTTCTATTTTTTGGCAGATTTCAATTTTTGGGCAGATTTAAATTTTTGGGCAGATTTAAATTTTTTGGCAGATTTCAATTTTGGGCAGATTTCAATTTTTTGGCGGATTTCAATTTTTGGGCAAATTTCAATTCCTAGGCAAATTTTAAATTTTTGGGCAGTTTTCAATTCCTAGGCAGATTTCAATTTTTGGGCAGATTTCAATTTTTGGGCAGATTTCAATTTTTTGGCAGATTTTTTTTTTGGGGCAGATTTCAATTTTTTGGCAGATTTCAATTTTTGGCAGATTTAAATTTTTGGGCAGATTTCAATTTTTGGGCAGATTTAAATTTTTGGGCAGATTTAAATTTTTTGGCAGATTTCAATTTTGGGCAGATTTCAATTTTTTGGCGGATTTCAATTTTTGGGCAAATTTCAATTCCTAGGCAAATTTTAAATTTTTGGGCAGTTTTCAATTCCTAGGCAGATTTCAATTTTTGGGCAGATTTCAATTTTTTGGCAGATTTTTTTTTTGGGGCAGATTTCAATTTTTTGGCAGATTTCAATTTTTGGCAGATTTAAATTTTTGGGCAGATTTCAATTCCTAGGCAGATTTAAATTTTTTGGCATACACCTCTCCATACACCTCCATACACCTCTCCATACACCTCCATACACCTCTCCATACACCTCTCCATACACCTCTCCATACACCTCTCCATACACCTCTCCATAGACCTCTCCATACACCTCTCCATACACCTCTCCATACAACTCCATACACCTCTCCATACAACTCCATACACCTGTGGGGAACTAGTGAACACAGATGGTCAGCACCCACAAGTTATAGCAAAGATGCCAACAGATGGCGCTACCGTCGCTCGCGGAAATATGCTCAATACAAAGACAACGTTCATCGTAAATACGTAACTCGTAACCTTACTACAAATAAGGTTCACAATCGAATGCAAGACATAAATCGCGCAAGAGAAATAATCACAGAGAATTGATATATATACAAGGTCCAACTAAGAACTGTTGGACCACGGCCGGTCCCCAGGCTTCACACATAGCCTGGTGGAAGATCTTCCCTTTTCAATGGAGGAACATTCCCAAGTAGCACCTCCATATTGGTGACCCTCGACAGAGAACATCGCAACCTGAACACCGCAGAGCAGAACTAGCACAGAGCAGCAACCAGCTTCAACCAACCCTTCACCCCCTCGACCAGGTCAAACAAGCAGCAGTCACGCCATCAACCCGAAGCCGCACCAGGTCCATCGCAGCTGTCTTCACACCGCTTCCTGGGCCTGCAGCTTCCTCAACGACAGTCAGCGTCTGCATAGAAGGATCTCCCGCAGCCCACGTGTCTGAGCTCACCTCCACGTGGCAGTTCTGCTCGCCTTCTCCACGCCTGTCAACTCGCCCGCATCACATCAGGACTGGTCTCCCTGACAGATGCACACACCGCAGCACATCGCTCGTCAGACTCACTTGACTGGAGCCCTGCACCTACACTACATGGATACAGACTGCACACTTCGAACTACTCAACGACCTCCGGTCTGAGGGGGGAGTCCTGTGGGGAACTAGTGAACTACTACAGATGGTCAGCACCCACAAGTTATAGCAAAGATGCCAACAGATGGCGCTACCGTCGCACGCGGAAATATGCTCAATACAAAGACAACGTTCATCGTAAATACGTAACTCGTAACCTTACTACAAATAAGGTTCACAATCGAATGCAAGACATAAATCGCGCAAGAGAAATAATTAATGATTAAACGAACTTACCTGTACGTGAAGTTCTATCATAATTATACGAAGGCTTCGTCCGAAGAGATTAGCATAGAAACAATACTTGTAGTACCGCGCAGCGATCGCCACAATCGCACTATATTGAGGGTAAAACTAAAACATTTTACTTTTGCTCGCTCGCTGCTCGTTCGCGCCATTTCATTTAGTTTAGAGCGCTGACTAATGATAAATATTTCACGGGGGGTGCCAAAGTTATGTTCACGGGAGGGAGGGATGCTAATCTCTTCGGACGAAGCCTTCGTATAATTATGATAGAACTTCACGTACAGGTAAGTTCGTTTAATCATTAATTATACTCGGCTTCGTCCTCGAGATTAGCATAGAAACAATACTTGTAGACTTTTAGAGTTAATCGTGAAATATTTTTTAGGGTATGTCTTGTCTACCCATGTTACAAAAATAATAAGGAAAGCACAATTTGTTTTACAAATCAGAAATAATTTATTGTTTCTTTTCCTAGTAATAGATGGATATTAGTAAGTAATACATAAATTGTAGATAGCCAATCATAGCAACATACAAAGTGTAAGTGCTTAATCTATATAATTATCTCAAGGGTTACCTATAACAGCTTGAGCGAAAGAATCATTATGAGAATCATCAATCAACGGTCTGTTATAAAACCGGAAGAAGGTGTTGGAGTTAGCGGACCAGCCGGCCGTGCAGCGGATGTCGTCCACGCTGAGGCCGGCACGGCTGGCCGCGGACGTGGCGGCCTGCCGGCGCACACCGAACGCAGCCACATCCACGCCACTGTCCCTGAGCGTAGCGCGTATCCGGCGACTGAGAGTCTGACCGGATACGGCTTTCTGAGGTTTTTTGATAAACAGACCCTTGACAGTACCACGTAGAGTACGAGTTTTATTTAAGTAGCACTGCAAAGTGAGCGCCGGACATATTGTCGGGTTTTCACTAAAAAACGGTAAAAATTGTATTGGTTGGGAGGACTCGACTCGGGACGTTTTAATCAACTCTGTAATTATAATTTCCATACGAGAATCTGACGTAGACTACGACGTAGAGATGTTATCGATGTCTATTTTTGAAAAAAGTCTGCACCCTACGAGCGGTTGCAATGGCTAACAAAGTTATAAGCTTTATGAAATTTTTTCGAGAGACAGAGTTTCATTGGGGTGAAGTTTCTCTAAAAAGTTCAACACGATGGAAACGTCCCAAGCCGTGTTATACCTAGGTCGCGGAGGGCGCGATCGAAATATCCCTATAAACAATCTTTTTAGACTCTCGTCTTGTCCTATATGTTCACCGATAATTAAACATAATGCAGATCGACAAGAATTATGCGTCCCGTACTGCACTCCCTCGTCATTAAATAATTTTACGATAAAGTTTATTATTTCCGGAATTGTAGCACATAAATTAATCTGATTTTGAAGACAATGGTAGTACCATTTCTTTAAGTAAACATCATACTGTTTGAGAGAATTAGGCGACAGAGATGCCAACATCACGTCTAAAGCAGACGGAGGGATGCTCCTTCTAGTTAGTGCCGTCCGGATAATACTGCGACCGCCAGGGTAACTTGGGAGTGCATGTTGCGGGCGCTGTAATGAGAACAAACCATGGGATTTTCATTTGGTTCAAAAACTAAAGTACGGGACGTTACTAGGCTTTTTAATAAAGGGTACCATGGTTGTGTTCGCCACAGGGGCACAACCATGATTCCTTTAGCGTTTTCTTGAACTATTTTTCTCAAGGTTTTGAGGACCATTGAGAAAGGGGGGAATGCGTAGAAATAGAATGGTGTCCATTTAATTGTAAACGCATTAATTGCATGTGCGTCGGGATCGCGATGCCATGAAATATATTGAATGCATTTTTTATTAATCCTACTCGCGAAGAGGTCAATCTCCGGTTGGCCGAATGTATTTCCAATTTTTTGGAAACAGTTAACTGATAGCTCCCACCTATGTCCGGGTGTATACGCCTAGATTCAGCATCAGCTTCTTTGTTGTCTGCCGATCGAATACAAGAGGCATAATATACGTATCCTATGTTGCGGCATTCGCACCATTGCCATAACGTTTTCGTCATTTCTGTTAGGTGCGGGTACTGGATGCCGCCCATGCGGTTAACGTAAGAGATAGCGGTAGTATTATCAATTCGCAGTAATATCTGTCGATTTACCAGATCCTTCGCAAATATTTTCAAACCGAAGTAAGCGGCTAGTATTTGATATGTTGCGCCCCTTCCTGGACGCACCATAAACCGCTAGCCCTATCATCACCGGAGGCGACTCCCCACCCCATTGTTGAGGCGTCTGAGAAGATCTCCAGGTCGTAGCTGTCTTGCTGTATCCGATTTACGGATTTACCAATAGTTTCGTCCCACCACGATTAGTCAGGGAGAATGGATTTTGGGAGATTCATGAATTTTTCATAATCGTCGTTTATATGTACGTACATAAAGGTTTAAAAATTGTATTCTTTCAAACAATTTTGTATATAGCCAGCCGTACTCGACGGCTGGACACGCTGATATTAATAAGCCAATGAAACGAGCGAATTCCCTTATTATTTTACATCTAGTAATAGTCTGGAATTTTTTAGTTTCTTGTTTTATTCGACCTACTTTATCTGTAGGTAAGCTGACCTGGAGATTTTCTGAGTCGATGTTATAGCCGAGAAACAAAAATTTTTTGTAAGGTGTTAAATAACTTTTTTCTTGATTTATAATGAAGCCGAGGGCTGTGAGCAGTTTCTTAGTCTGTCCGACATTCTCTAAGCAAAGGTCATAAGACTGTGCTATGAGGAGCCAGTCATCGAGGTATACCGTTGACATTAGTCCAGCGGAACGCAAGAGCTTTGCCACTGGCTTCATTATTTTGGTAAACACATAAGGTGCCGTGCTGAGACCGAATGGTAAAACGTTGAATTCATATAATTTTTGATCCCACTCAAAACGTAAGAATTTTTTACAGTCTTGATGATTTTTTATCAAAAAATTATGCGTCTTTGAAATCGATCTTGGCCATGAAACAGTCACGAGAGATCAGTTTCAAAGCGGTCCGAAAGTCTTCCAATTTGAAATGCTGTGGCTATATTTTTTTTTTTTTTTTGTTTAAATTGAATCTCTTTTTTCCATTCGGTTTCGGCACGAAAAATATACTGGATAGAAATTGTTCGTCACAAGTTTGACACTCTGAAATCGCACCAATGGTGAATAATTCTTTGATGGCATGTTCAAAGGAAGCTTTGTCCGAACTAGAACAGCTCCTAGCTGGAGGCCGTGTCGTCTGAACGACAGGTCGGGAGAACGGAATTTATAACCTTGTATGTAGGATAGTAATAAAGGATCTTTAGTAATAAGAGAGTCTACCAGCATATTTTAACGGAGGTGTTAACGGCGGCTGCGAGTGAAGCGCTGAGTCTGCGATGGCCTGGAGTAGCTGGCGCGTTGATTCCTCGTCGCCGGAGGCGTCGACGTCGTCGTAGTCTCCTTCATCTCCTTCGGAGCCGCCGTCGCTTGTTTGCGAGGCGGATTGGTCCTCCAGTTTTTTGAAGCACCAGGTGTAAATTTTTTGCTAGGGCAAGGTTTAGGTGGAGGGTTCACCTTTAATTCTGAACCTGACTTATTGATAGCCTCGTTAGCATATCGCTGTGTTGGCAATCACATATCATACGCCCTGTGTCCATAAGTAGACGCAGTAAATTTGTGTCTTTCTCTTTTGAAGATAAGACGTGATTGATGGACTGGCCTAGACTCGAGATAGTGGCCGACATCACCTTTTGCTTTGTTTCAATAGCCTTGTCTCTTTTTATTACAGGTTCGGTCAAGGCGGCCTTCAGTTCTATGTTTAAGACTGGGGGATCAACCCGTTTGCAATTGTTCGGTATAAGATAAAGGTCGATAAGTTCCTTACGGTTATCTTTTGATAAACCTTCAGTTGCATTATGTTCTAAGCGAACGGCAAGGTCTTTTTGAATATCATTTCCATAATTGGCTGTATTTGTAGGATCGATGCCTAAGATTTCCAGGATATCGGCATCAAATTCAGCTGCGTTCTCCTCGGGTTGTTCAATAGTGGTGCTGTTATCAGCGCCGGTGATCACCTCCGTATCGATGACGGCGGCGGCCACTAGTTTATTGGGTGCCGGCGCCGGCTGGACGACCGTATCAGGATTAGCGAGGTCCTCGGCGTTCGGCGGCGGCGGCGGCGCAGTCTCATGCGCTGTCGAAATAACGACTTTTTCAAATTCCATAAATAACGCATGAGTTAAGAAACAGCCCTTAATACTGTCCACAGAACTCGTTTATGGATAAGATATTGCTTAATCGACGTATCGATCATCATGGTGAAGAAGTAGCCCTGGAAGCTACTCACAACTCCATATTTTTGGTAAGAAACAGCCCTAGAAACTGTTCACAAACCATGTTGCAACATCATGTTAATTAGTACCTATCGGCAGGTATAAATCACATTTAACGCACTTGGTCACGGAAGGATAAGTTTAAAATATCTTTTGTACGAACCATCATGCGATTCCGAGGAGTCTTGTGAAGATCTGTGAATCTTGTGTGATCTGATGAACTTGATAACACGCGCACACGTCGACGTGGAACTGGTTTGTCACGACGGTCACGACGTAATTCCCTTCAGTTGTTGCACAAATAATCTAAATCCTTATCTTGATGCTTTCTTTTAGGCATAATTAAACACTTTAAAAACGTTACTTTTAAACTAATATTTAAAATTTTTGAGCTAGCGAAAAAAGATGCTAAGTGGCAGAGCACTGGAACGCGAATGAAATGGCGCGAACGAGCAGCGAGCGAGCAAAAGTAAAATGTTTTAGTTTTACCCTCAATATAGTGCGATTGTGGCGATCGCTGCGCGGTACTACAAGTATTGTTTCTATGCTAATCTCGAGGACGAAGCCGAGTATAATCACAGAGATTTGATATATATACAAGGTCCAACTAATAATAATAATAATAATATCTTTATTTGCTCTGAATAGGTACAGTACAGATCTTAGTGTCATACAATTAATACAATAATATAAAACTATTATAAAGGTATCACCATTCAACTAAATTAGATTAGCATGCAAAATTATAATTGTGTATTCAGAAATTCATTAACATTATAAAAACAATAGCCAATTAATAGATTTCTCAGCTTTTTAGACATTATGTCCGGAGAACCGTATTTAAACACGTCAGGTATCTTATTGTAGATCTTAACACACATACTGTAACAGTTTTTCTGGTAGACAGTTGTAGACGGACAGTGACCTAATACTAGTGCCTTAGGGCGCCTGATAGCTCTAGGATTAATATCAGTAGCCAGCGTAAACAGGTGCGGATTCTTTCTTACAAACTTAAATACTTCTAATATGTACATACTTGGCAGACTTAGGATACGTAATTTAATAAATAACGGCTTACATGGTTCACATGAAACTAAGTAACTAACTAAGAACTGTTGGACCACGGCCGGTCCCCAGGCTTCACACATAGCCTGGTGGAAGATCTTCCCTTTTCAATGGAGGAACATTCCAAAGTAGCACCTCCATACACCTCTCCATACAACTCCATACACCTCTCCATACAACTCCATACACCTCTCCATACAACTCCATACACCTCTCCATACAACTCCATACACCTCTCCATATACCTCTATACACCTCTCCATACACCTCCATACACCTCTCCATACACCTCCATACACCTCTCCATACACCTTCATACACCTCTCCATACACCTCTCCATACAACCCCATACACCTCTCCATACACCTCTCCATACACCTCCATACACCTCTCTATACACCTCTCCATACACCTGTCAGACAGATTTGAATTCCTAGGCAGATTTTAAATTTTTGGGCATATTTCAATTCCTAATAGGAAGATTTCAATTTATGGGCAGATATCTTCAATTTTTTGGCAGATTTCAATTTTTGGGCATATTTCAATTCATAGGAATTATGGGCAGATTTCTTCAATTTTTGGCAGATTTCAATTTTTGGGCAGATTTCAATTTTTGGGCAGATTTAAATTTTTGGGCAGATTTAAATTTTTGGACAGATTTAAATCGGAAACCGGGAAGTGGGTCAAATTTAACCTCCAAGATTCTATTACAGACACCGGGGCCTCGATTCCGCTGTTTTATACGGTTTTACCGTTCGGACGGAACGTTTATGGCTTTGGTTTAGTTTTGGTTTAGATTTGGTTTAGTTGATATAAAAATGCTATCGCGCTATTTTTTTTTGAACGGTTGAATCGTTGATATCACCAAAGCAAAACCAAAACGATCGATTGTGCGTGCACCTCCATACACCTCGATACACCACTCCATACCTCCATACACCTCTCCATACACCTCCATACACCTCTCCATAGTCATAGTCATAGTCATAGTCATAATAGTTTATTGCTTCATGTGGTTACATAAGGTGGACACATAAAAATAGGGCGCACATGAACCCTGTAAGGGCACTGCAAACTAAATGTAGTTACAACTTATTCATTATTAACTTAACTTATTACAATATTTATCTTATTCATTATTGACATATTTAGTTTACTATTACATGTAATATATTATATATTTATCTAAACTAACTACGCAGTAACTGTGCGCAGTCGAAAAACTCCTGCAGGGAATAAAAGCATCTCTTTATAAGGAATTCCTTTAGTTTTTGATGGAAACCTGATTGTTTTTCAATATTTCTTATGTTTGAAGGTAATTTATTATAGATTTTTATTGACATATGGTATGTGCCTGAACTAACAAAATGCATTTTTGTAAATGGGATCGCTAATCCATCTCTTTGTCGAAGGTTACGGGAACAAAGATCTTTTGCTTGGGTGTACAGGTTTGGATGTTTTTTAACATAATTACAAATCTCTAGGATGTACAGAGAAGTCAAAGTTAAGATTTTTAATTTTATAAAATGCGGTCTACAACTTTCCATCTCTGTAATATTTACTAAAATCCTAACACACCTCTTTTGTAGTATAAAAAGTTTACATACACCTCCATACACCTCTCCATACACATCCATACACCTCTCCATACACCTCTCCATACACCTCTCCATACACCTCTCCATACACCTCTCCATACACCTCTCCATACACCTCTCCATACAACTCCATACACCACTCCATACCTCCATACACCTCTCCATACACCTCCATACACCTCTCCATACACCTCCATACACCTCTCCATACACATCCATACACCTCTCCATACACCTCTCCATACACCTCTCCATACACCTCTCCATACACCTCTCCATACACCTCTCCATACACCTCTCCATACAACTCCATACACCTCTCCATACAACTCCATACACCTCTCCATACAACTCCATACACCTCTACATACAACTCCATACACCTCTCCATACAACTCCATACAACTCCATACACCTCTCCATACAACTCCATACACCACTCCATACCTCCATACACCTCTCCATACACCTCCATACACCTCTCCATACACCTCCATACACCTCTCCATACACATCCATACACCTCTCCATACACCTCTCCTTACATCTCTCCATACACCTCTCCATACACCTCTCCATACACCTCTCCATACACCTCTCCATACACCTCTCCATACAACTCCATACACCTCTCCATAAAACTCCATACACCTCTCCATACACCTCTCCATACAACTCCATACACCTCTCCATACAACTCCATACACCTCTACATACAACTCCATACACCTCTCCATACACCTCTCCATACACCTCTCCATACACCTCTCCATACACCTCTCCATACAACTCCATACACCTCTCCATACAACTCCATACACCTCTCCATACACCTCTCCATACACCTCCATACACCTCTCCATACACCTTCATACACCTCTCCATACACCTCTCCATACACCTCTCCATACACCTCTCCATACAACTCCATACACCTCTCCATACACCTCTCCATACACCTCCATACACCTCCATACACCTCTCCATACACCTCCATGCACCTCTCCATACACCTCCATACACCTCTATATACACCTCTCCATACACCTCTCCATAGACCTCCATACACCTCTCCATACACCTCTCCATACACCTCTCCATACACCTCTCCATACACCTCTCCATACAACTCCATACAACTCCATACACCTCTCCATACAACTCCATACACCTCTCCATACAACTCCATACACCTCTCCATATACCTCCATACACCTCTCCATACACCTCCATATACCTCTCCATACACCTCCATACACCTCTCCATTCACCTCTCCATACACCTCTCCATACACCTCTCCATACACCTCTCCATACACCTTCATACACCTCTCCATACACCTCTCCATACACCTCTCCATACAGAGTACCTGAGAGACTGTATAGAAAGAATTGAAATTGAAATCTGCCAACAAATAGAAATTAATTTTCAAATTGAAATCTGCCAACAAATTGAAATCTGCTAACAAATTGAAATCTGCCAAAAAGTTGAAATCTGCCAACAAATTGAAATCTGCCAAAAAATTGAAATCTGCCAACAAATTGAAATCTGCCAACAAATTGAAATCTCTGTCCAATGTAGATTCTGTCCAATGTAGAGTCTGTCCAATGTAGAGTCTGTCCAATGTAGAGTCTGTCCAATGTACAGTCTGTCCAATGTACAGTCTGTCCAATGTAGAGTCTGTCCAATGTAGAGTATAGCCAATGTAGAGTCTAGCCAATGTAGAGTCTAGCCAATGTAGAGTCTAGCCAATGTAGAGTCTAGCCAATGTAGAGTCTAGCCAATGTAGAGTCTAGCCAATGTAGAGTCTAGCCAATGTAGAGTCTAGCCAATGTAGAGTCTAGCCAATGTGGAGTCTAGCCAATTTGGAGTCTAGCCAATGTTGAGTCTGGCCAATGTAGAGTCTAGCCAATGTAGAGTCTAGCCAATGTAGAGTCTAGCCAATGTAGAGTCTGTCCAATGTAGAGTCTGTCCAATAAAATAAACAAAAAATTTAAATCTGCCAACAAATAGAAGTCTGCCAACAAATTGAAATCTGCCAACAAATTGAAATCTACCAAAAAATTGAAATCTTCCAACAAATTGAAATCTGCCAAAAAATTTAAATCTGCCAACACCATCTCCATACACCTCCATACACCTCTATATACACCTCTCCATACACCTCTCCATACACCTCCATACACCTCTCCATACACCTCTCCATACACCTCTCCATACACCTCTCCATACACCTCTCCATACAACTCCATACAACTCCATACACCTCTCCATACAACTCCATACACCTCTCCATACAACTCCATACACCTCTCCATATACCTCCATACACCTCTCCATACACCTCCATATACCTCTCCATACACCTCCATACACCTCTCCATTCACCTCTCCATACACCTCTCCATACACCTCTCCATACACCTCTCCATACACCTTCATACACCTCTCCATACACCTCTCCATACACCTCTCCATACAGAGTACCTGAGAGACTGTATTGAAAGAATTGAAATTGAAATCTGCCAACAAATTGAAATCTGCCAACAAATTGAAATCTGCCAACAAATTGAAATTAATTTTCAAATTGAAATCTGCCAACAAATTGAAATCTGCTAACAAATTGAAATCTGCCAAAAAGTTGAAATCTGCCAACAAATTGAAATCTGCCAAAAAATTGAAATCTGCCAACAAATTGAAATCTGCCAACAAATTGAAATCTCTGTCCAATGTAGATTCTGTCCAATGTAGAGTCTGTCCAATGTAGAGTCTGTCCAATGTAGAGTCTGTCCAATGTACAGTCTGTCCAATGTAGAGTCTGTCCAATATAGAGTCTGTCCAATGTAGAGTCTGTCCAATGTAGAGTCTGTCCAATGTAGAGTCTGTCCAATGTAGAGTCTGTCCAATGTAGAGTCAGTCCAATGTAGAGTCTGTCCAATGTAGAGTCTGTCCAATGTAGAGTCTAGCCAATGTAGAGTCTGTCCAATGTAGAGTCTGTCCAATGTAGAGTCTAGCCAATGTAGAGTCTAGCCAATGTAGAGTCTAGCCAATGTAGAGTCTAGCCAATGTAGAGTTTGTCCAATGTAGAGTCTGTCCAATGTAGAGTCTGTCCAATGTAGAGTCTGTCCAATGTAGAGTCTGTCCAATGTAGAGTCTGTCCAATGAAGAGACTGTCCAATGAAGAGTCTGTCCAATGAAGAGTCTGTCCAATGCAGAGTCTGTCCAATGTAGAGTCTGTCCAATGTAGAGTCTGTCCAATGTAGAGTCTGTCCAATGTAGAGTCTGTCCAATGTAGAGTCTGTCCAATGTAGAGTCTGTCCAATGTAGAGTCTGTCCAATGTAGAGTCTAGCCAATGCAGAGTCTAGCCAATGCAGAGTCTAGCCAATGTAGAGTCTAGCCAATGTAGAGTCTAGCCAATGTAGAGTCTAGCCAATGTAGAGTCTAGCCAATGTAGAGTCTAGCCAATGTAGAGTCTAGCCAATGTAGAGTCTAGCCAATGTAGAGTCTGTCCAATGTAGAGTCTGTCCAATGTAGAGTCTGTCCAATGTAGAGTCTGTCCAATGTAGAGTCTAGCCAACGTAGAGTCTAGCCAATGTAGAGTCTAGCCAATGTAGAGTCTAGCCAATGTAGAGTCTAGCCAATGTGGAGTCTAGCCAATGTGGAGTGTAGCCAATGTGGAGTCTAGCCAATGTGCTGTGTAGATTTCAATTTGTTGGCAGATTTCAATTTTTTGGCAGATTTCAATTTTTTGGCAGATTTCTATTTTTTGGCAGATTTAAATTTTTGGGCAGATTTAAATTTTGGGCAGATTTAAATTTTTTGGCAGATTTCAATTTTGGGCAGATTTCAATTTTTTGGCGGATTTCAATTTTTGGGCAAATTTCAATTCCTAGGCAAATTTTAAATTTTTGGGCAGTTTTCAATTCCTAGGCAGATTTAAATTTTTTGGCATACACCTCTCCATACACCTCCATACACCTCTCCATACACATCCATACACCTCTCCATACACCTCTCCATACACCTCTCCATACACCTCTCCATAGACCTCTCCATACACCTCTCCATACACCTCTCCATACAACTCCATACACCTCTCCATACAACTCCATACACCTCTCCATACAACTCCATACACCTCTCCATACAACTCCATACACCTCTCCATACAACTCCATACACCTCTCTTTAAATTTTTGGGCATATTTCAATTCCTAATAGGAAGATTTCAATTTATGGGCAGATATCTTCAATTTTTTGGCAGATTTCAATTTTTGGGCATATTTCAATTCATAGGAATTATGGGCAGATTTCTTCAATTTTTGGCAGATTTCAATTTTTGGGCAGATTTCAATTTTTGGGCAGATTTAAATTTTTGGGCAGATTTAAATTTTTGGACAGATTTAAATCGGAAACCGGGAAGTGGGTCAAATTTAACCTCCAAGATTCTATTACAGACACCGGGGCCTCGATTCCGCTGTTTTATACGGTTTTACCGTTCGGACGGAACGTTTATGGCTTTGGTTTAGTTTTGGTTTAGATTTGGTTTAGTTGATATAAAAATGCTATCGCGCTATTTTTTTTTGAACGGTTGAATCGTTGATATCACCAAAGCAAAACCAAAACGATCGATTGTGCGTGCACCTCCATACACCTCGATACACCACTCCATACCTCCATACACCTCTCCATACACCTCCATACACCTCTCCATACACCTCCATACACCTCTCCATACACATCCATACACCTCTCCATACACCTCTCCATACACCTCTCCATACACCTCTCCATACACCTCTCCATACACCTCTCCATACACCTCTCCATACACCTCTAAATACACCTCTCCATACACCTCTCCATACACCTCCATACACCTCTCCATACACATCCATACACCTCTCCATACACCTCTCCATACACCTCTCCATACACCTCTCCATACACCTCTCCATACACCTCTCCATACACCTCTCCATACACCTCTCCATACACCTCTCCATACAACTCCATACACCTCTCCATACAACTCCATACACCTCTCCATACAACTCCATACACCTCTACATACAACTCCATACACCTCTCCATACAACTCCATACACCTCTCCATACAACTCCATACACCACTCCATACCTCCGTACACCTCTCCATACACCTCCATACACCTCTCCATACACCTCCATACACCTCTCCATACACATCCATACACCTCTCCATACACCTCTCCATACACCTCTCCATACACCTCTCCATACACCTCTCCATACACCTCTCCATACAACTCCATACACCTCTCCATACAACTCCATACACCTCTCCATACACCTCTCCATACAACTCCATACACCTCTCCATACAACTCCATACACCTCTACATACAACTCCATACACCTCTCCATACACCTCTCCATACACCTCTCCATACACCTCTCCATACACCTCTCCATACAACTCCATACACCTCTCCATACAACTCCATACACCTCTCCATACACCTCTCCATACACCTCCATACACCTCTCTATACACCTTCATACACCTCTCCATACACCTCTCCATACACCTCTCCATACACCTCTCCATACAACTCCATACACCTCTCCATACACCTCTCCATACACCTCTCCATACACCTCCATACACCTCCATACACCTCTCCATACACCTCCATACACCTCTCCATACACCTCCATACACCTCTCCATACACCTCCATACACCTCTATATACACCTCTCCATACACCTCTCCATACACCTCCATACACCTCTCCATACACCTCTCCATACACCTCTCCATACACCTCCATACACCTCTCCATACACCTCTCCATACACCTCTCCATACACCTCTCCATACAACTCCATACACCTCTCCATACAACTCCATACACCTCTCCATATACCTCCATACACCTCTCCATACACCTCCATATACCTCTCCATACACCTCCATACACCTCTCCATTCACCTCTCCATACACCTCTCCATACACCTCTCCATACACCTTCATACACCTCTCCATACACCTCTCCATACACCTCTCCATACAGAGTACCTGAGAGACTGTATTGAAAGAATTGAAATTGAAATCTGCCAACAAATTGAAATCTGCCAACAAATTGAAATCTGCCAACAAATTGAAATTAATTTTCAAATTGAAATCTGCCAACAAATTGAAATCTGCTAACAAATTGA
Source organism: Agonopterix subpropinquella (assembly GCA_922987775.1). Lineage (NCBI taxonomy): Eukaryota > Metazoa > Arthropoda > Insecta > Lepidoptera > Depressariidae > Agonopterix > Agonopterix subpropinquella. Next base: position 13,168,051 of record OV277702.1, read on the forward strand.
AATCTGCCAAAAAGTTGAAATCTGCCAACAAATTGAAATCTGCCAAAAAATTGAAATCTGCCAACAAATTGAAATCTGCCAACAAATTGAAATCTCTGTCCAATGTAGATTCTGTCCAATGTAGAGTCTGTCCAATGTAGAGTCTGTCCAATGTAGAGTCTGTCCAATGTACAGTCTGTCCAATGTACAGTCTGTCCAATGTAGAGTATAGCCAATGTAGAGTCTAGCCAATGTAGAGTCTAGCCAATGTAGAGTCTAGCCAATGTAGAGTCTAGCCAATGTAGAGTCTAGCCAATGTAGAGTCTAGCCAATGTAGAGTCTAGCCAATGTAGAGTCTAGCCAATGTAGAGTCTAGCCAATGTGGAGTCTAGCCAATTTGGAGTCTAGCCAATGTTGAGTCTGGCCAATGTAGAGTCTAGCCAATGTAGAGTCTAGCCAATGTAGAGTCTAGCCAATGTAGAGTCTGTCCAATGTAGAGTCTGTCCAATAAAATAAACAAAAAATTTAAATCTGCCAACAAATAGAAGTCTGCCAACAAATTGAAATCTGCCAACAAATTGAAATCTACCAAAAAATTGAAATCTTCCAACAAATTGAAATCTGCCAAAAAATTTAAATCTGCCAACAAATTAAAATCTGCCAAAAAATTGAAATCGGCCAACAAATTGAAATCTGCCAAAGAATTGAAATCTTCCAACAAATTGAAATCTGCCAAAAAATTGAAATCTGCCAACAAATTGAAATCTGCCAACAAATTGAAATCTGCCAAAAAATTTAAATCTGCCAACAAATTGAAATCTGCCAACAAATTAAAATCTGCCAAAAAATTGAAATCTGCCAACAAATAGAAATCTGCCAAAAAATTGAAATCTGCCAACAAATTGAAATCTGCTAACAAATTGAAATCTGCCAAAAAATTGAAATCTGCCAACAAATTGAAATCTGCTAACAAATTGAAATCTGCCAACAAATTGAAATCTGCCAAAAAATTTAAATCTGCCTAAGAATTGAAATCAGCCAACAAATTGAAATCTGCCAAAAAATTGAAATTGGCCAACAAATTGAAATCTGCCAAAGAATTGAAATCTTCCAACAAATTGAAATCTGCCAACAAATTGAAATCTGCCAACAAATTGAAATCTGCCAACAAATTGAAATCTGCCAACAAATTGAAATTGGCCAACAAATTGAAATCTGCCAAAGAATTGAAATCTTCCAACAAATTGAAATCTGCCAACAAATTGAAATCTGCCAACAAATTGAAATCTGCCAACAAATTGAAATCTGCCAACAAATTGAAATCTGCCAACAAATTGAAATCTGCTAACAAATTGAAATCTGCCAAAAAGTTGAAATCTGCCAACAAATTGAAATCTGCCAACAAATTGAATATAGAGTCTCCAATATAGAGTCTGTCCAATGTAGAGTCTGTCCAATGTAGAGTCTGTCCAATGTAGAGTCTGTCCAATGTAGAGTCTGTCCAATGTAGAGTCGGTCCAATGTAGAGTCTGTCCAATGTAGAGTCTGTCCAATGTAGAGTCTAGCCAATGTAGAGTCTGTCCAATGTAGAGTCTGTCCAATGTAGAGTCTGTCCAATGTAGAGTCTAGCCAATGTAGAGTCTAGCCAGTGTAGAGTCTAGCCAATGTAGAGTTTGTCCAATGTAGAGTCTGTCCAATGTAGAGTCTGTCCAATGTAGAGTCTGTCCAATGTAGAGTCTGTCCAATGTAGAGTCTGGCCAATGTAGAGTCTGTCCAATGTAGAGTCTGTCCAATGTAGAGTCTGTCCAATGTAGAGTCTAGCCAATGTAGAGTCATGCCAATGTAGAGTCTAGTCAATGTAGAGTCTGTCCAATGTAGAGTCTGTCCAATGTAGAGTATAGCCACTGTAGAGTCTAGCCACTGTAGAGTCTAGCCAATGTAGAGTCTGTCCAATATAGAGTCTGTCCAATGTAGAGTCTAACCAATATAGAGTCTGTCCAATGTAGAGTCTGTCCAATGTAGAGTCTGTCCAATGTAGAGTCTAGCCAATGTAGAGTCTAGCCAATGTAGAGTCTGTCCAATGTAGAGTCTGTCCAATGTAGAGTCTGTCCAATGTAGAGTCTAGCCAATGTAGAGTCTAGCCAATGTAGTCTGTCCAATGAAGAGTCTGTCCAATGAAGAGTCTGTCCAATGAAGAGTCTGTCCAATGAAGAGTCTGTCCAATGTAGAGTCTGTCCAATGTAGAGTCTGTCCAATTTAGAGTCTAGCCAATGTAGTCTGTCCAATGAAGAGTCTGTCCAATGAAGAGTCTGTCCAATGAAGAGTCTGTCCAATGAAGAGTCTGTCCAATGAAGAGTCTGTCCAATGAAGAGTCTGTCCAATGAAGAGTCTGTCCAATGTAGAGTCTGGCCAATGTAGAGTCTGGCCAATGTGGAGTCTAGCCAATGTGGAGTCTAGCCAATGTTGAGTCTGGCCAATGTTGAGTCTGTCCAATGTTGAGTCTGTCCAATGAAGAGTCTGTCCAATGAAGAGTCTGTCCAATGAAGAGTCTGTCCAATGAAGATTCTGTCCAATGAAGAGTCTGTCCAATGAAGAGTCTGTCCAATGTAGAGTCTGGCCAATGTAGAGTCTGGCCAATGTGGAGTCTAGCCAATGTGGAGTCTAGCCAATGTGGAGTCTAGCCAATGTTGAGTCTGTCCAATGAAGAGTCTGTCCAATGAAGAGTCTGTCCAATGAAGAGTCTGTCCAATGAAGAGTCTGTCCAATGAAGAGTCTGTCCAATGAAGAGTCTGTCCAATGAAGAGTCTGTCCAATGTAGAGTCTGGCCAATGTAGAGTCTGGCCAATGTGGAGTCTAGCCAATGTGTAGTCTAGCCAATGTGGAGTCTAGCCAATGTTGAGTCTGTCCAATGAAGAGTCTGTCCAATGAAGAGTCTGTCCAATGAAGAGTCTGTCCAATGAAGAGTCTGTCCAATGTAGAGTCTGTCCAATGTAGAGTCTGTCCAATTTAGAGTCTAGCCAATGTAGTCTGTCCAATGAAGAGTCTGTCCAATGAAGAGTCTGTCCAATGTAGAGTATGTCCAATGAAGAGTCTGTCCAATGTAGAGTCTAGCCAATGTAGAGTCTAGCCAATGTAGAGTCTAGCCAATGTAGAGTCTAGCCAATGTAGACTCTGTCCAATGTAGAGTCTGTACAATGTAGAGTCTAGCCAATGTAGATTCTAGCCAATGTAGAGTCTAGCCAATGTAGAGTCTAGCCAATGTAAAGTCTAGCCAATGTAGACTCTGTCCAATGTAGAGTCTGTACAATGTAGAGTCTAGCCAATGTAGAGTCTGTCCAATGAAGAGTCTGTCCAATGTAGAGTCTGTCCAATGTAGAGTCTGTCCAATTTAGAGTCTAGCCAATGTAGTCTGTCCAATGAAGAGTTTGTCCAATGAAGAGTCTGTCCAATGTAGAGTCTGTCCAATGTAGAGTCTGTCCAATGTAGAGTCTAGCCAATGTAGTCTGTCCAATGAAGAGTCTGTCCAATGAAGAGTCTGTCCAATGTAGAGTCTGTCCAATGAAGAGTCTGTCCAATGTAGAGTCTAGCCAATGTAGAGTCTAGCCAATGTAGAGTCTAGCCAATGTAGAGTCTAGCCAATGTAGAGTCTAGCCAATGTAGAGTCTGTCCAATGTAGAGTCTGTCCAATGTAGAGTCTAGCCAATGTAGAGTCTAGCCAATGTAGAGTCTGGCCAATGTAGAGTCTGTCCAATGTAGAGTCTAGCCAATGTAGAGTCTAGCCAATGTAGAGTCTAGCCAATGTAGAGTCTAGTCAATGTAGAGTCTGTCCATTATTGAGTCTGTCCAATGTAGAGTCTGTCCAATGTAGAGTCTGTCCAATGTGGAGTCTGTCCAATGTAGAGTCTGTCCAATGTAGAGTCTGTCCAATGTAGAGTATAGCCACTGTAGAGTCTGTCCAATGTAGAGTCTGTCCAATGTAGAGTCTGTCAAATGTAGAGTCTGTCCAATGAAGAGTCTAGCCAATGTAGAGTCTAGCCAATGTAGAGTCTAGCCAATGTAGAGTCTAGCCAATGTAGAGTCTAGCCAATGTAGAGTCTAGTCAATGTAGAGTCTGTCCATTATTGAGTCTGTCCAATGTAGAGTCTGTCCAATGTAGAGTCTGTCCAATGTTGAGTCTGTCCAATGTAGAGTCTAGCCAATGTAGAGTCTAGCCAATGTAGAGTCTAGCCAATGTAGAGTCTAGCCAATGTGGAGTGTAGCCAATGTGGAGTCTAGCCAATGTGGTGTGTAGATTTCAATTTTTGGGCAGATTTCAATTTTTTGGCAGATTTCAATTTTTTGGCAGATTTCAATTTTTTGGCAGATTTCAATTTGTTGGCAGATTTCAATTTTTGGGCAGATTTAAATTTTTGGGCAGATTTAAATTTTTTGGCAGATTTCAATTTTGGGCAGATTTCAATTTTTTGGCGGATTTCAATTTTTGGGCAAATTTCAATTCCTAGGCAAATTTTAAATTTTTGGGCAGTTTTCAATTCCTAGGCAGATTTCAATTTTTGGGCAGATTTCAATTTTTGAAGAGTCTGTCCAATGAAGAGTCTGTCCAATGAAGATTCTGTCCAATGAAGAGTCTGTCCAATGAAGAGTCTGTCCAATGTAGAGTCTGGCCAATGTAGAGTCTGGCCAATGTGGAGTCTAGCCAATGTGGAGTCTAGCCAATGTGGAGTCTAGCCAATGTTGAGTCTGTCCAATGAAGAGTCTGTCCAATGAAGAGTCTGTCCAATGAAGAGTCTGTCCAATGAAGAGTCTGTCCAATGAAGAGTCTGTCCAATGAAGAGTCTGTCCAATGTAGAGTATGTCCAATGAAGAGTCTGTCCAATGTAGAGTCTAGCCAATGTAGAGTCTAGCCAATGTAGAGTCTAGCCAATGTAGAGTCTAGCCAATGTAGACTCTGTCCAATGTAGAGTCTGTACAATGTAGAGTCTAGCCAATGTAGAGTCTAGCCAATGTAGAGTCTAGCCAATGTAGAGTCTAGCCAATGTAGAGTCTAGCCAATGTAGACTCTGTCCAATGTAGAGTCTGTACAATGTAGAGTCTAGCCAATGTAGAGTCTAGCCAATGTAGAGTCTGGCCAATGTAGAGTCTGTCCAATGAAGAGTCTGTCCAATGAAGAGTCTGTCCAATGAAGAGTCTGTCCAATGAAGAGTCTATCCAATGTAGAGTCTGTCCAATGTAGAGTCTGTCCAATTTAGAGTCTGTCCAATGTAGAGTCTAGCCAATGTAGAGTCTAGCCAATGTAGAGTCTAGCCAATGTAGAGTCTAGCCAATGTAGAGTCTAGCCAATGTAGAGTCTGTCCAATGTAGAGTCTGTCCAATGTAGAGTCTAGCCAATGTAGAGTCTAGCCAATGTAGAGTCTGGCCAATGTAGAGTCTGTCCAATGTAGAGCCTAGCCAATGTAGAGTCTAGCCAATGTAGAGTCTAGCCAATGTAGAGTCTAGCCAATGTAGAGTCTAGCCAATGTAGAGTCTAGTCAATGTAGAGTCTGTCCATTATTGAGTCTGTCCAATGTAGAGTCTGTCCAATGTAGAGTCTGTCCAATGTAGAGTCTGTCCAATGTAGAGTCTGGCCAATGTAGAGTCTGGCCAATGTAGAGTCTGTCCAATGAAGAGTCTGTCCAATGAAGAGTCTGTCCAATGAAGAGTCTGTCCAATGAAGAGTCTGTCCAATGAAGAGTCTGTCCAATGAAGAGTCTAGCCAATGTAGAGTCTAGCCAATGTAGAGTCTAGCCAATGTAGAGTCTAGCCAATGTAGAGTCTAGCCAATGTAGAGTCTAGTCAATGTAGAGTCTGTCCATTATTGAGTCTGTCCAATGTAGAGTCTGTCCAATGTAGAGTCTGTCCAATGTGGAGTCTGTCCAATGTAGAGTCTGTCCAATGTAGAGTCTGTCCAATGTAGAGTATAGCCACTGTAGAGTCTCTCCAATGTAGAGTCTGTCCAATGTAGAGTCTGTCAAATGTAGAGTCTGTCCAATGAAGAGTCTAGCCAATGTAGAGTCTAGCCAATGTAGAGTCTAGCCAATGTAGAGTCTAGCCAATGTAGAGTCTAGCCAATGTAGAGTCTAGTCAATGTAGAGTCTGTCCATTATTGAGTCTGTCCAATGTAGAGTCTGTCCAATGTAGAGTCTGTCCAATGTTGAGTCTGTCCAATGTAGAGTCTAGCCAATGTAGAGTCTAGCCAATGTAGAGTCTAGCCAATGTAGAGTCTAGCCAATGTGGAGTGTAGCCAATGTGGAGTCTAGCCAATGTGGTGTGTAGATTTCAATTTTTGGGCAGATTTCAATTTTTTGGCAGATTTCAATTTTTTGGCAGATTTCAATTTTTTGGCAGATTTCAATTTGTTGGCAGATTTCAATTTTTGGGCAGATTTAAATTTTTGGGCAGATTTAAATTTTTTGGCAGATTTCAATTTTGGGCAGATTTCAATTTTTTGGCGGATTTCAATTTTTGGGCAAATTTCAATTCCTAGGCAAATTTTAAATTTTTGGGCAGTTTTCAATTCCTAGGCAGATTTCAATTTTTGGGCAGATTTCAATTTTTGGGCAGATTTCAATTTTTTGGCAGATTTTTTTTTTGGGGCAGATTTCAATTTTTTGGCAGATTTCAATTTTTGGCAGATTTAAATTTTTGGGCAGATTTCAATTCCTAGGCAGATTTAAATTTTTTGGCATACACCTCTCCATACACCTCCATACACCTCTCCATACACATCCATACACCTCTCCATACACCTCTCCATACACCTCTCCATACACCTCTCCATAGACCTGTCCATACACCTCTCCATACACCTCTCCATACAACTCCATACACCTCTCCATACAACTCCATACACCTCTACATACAACTCCATACACCTCTCCATACACCTCTCCATACACCTCTCCATACACCTCTCCATACAACTCCATACACCTCTCCATACAACTCCATACACCTCTCCATACAACTCCATACACCTCTCCATATACCTCTATACACCTCTCCATACACCTCCATACACCTCTCCATACACCTCCATACACCTCTCCATACACCTTCATACACCTCTCCATACACCTCTCCATACACCTCTCCATACAACCCCATACACCTCTCCATACACCTCTCCATACACCTCCATACACCTCTCTATACACCTCTCCATACACCTGTCAGACAGATTTGAATTCTTAGGCAGATTTTAAATTTTTGGGCATATTTCAATTCCTAATAGGAAGATTTCAATTTATGGGCAGATATCTTCAATTTTTTGGCAGATTTCAATTTTTGGGCATATTTCAATTCATAGGAATTTTGGGCAGATTTCTTCAATTTTTGGCAGATTTCAATTTTTGGGCAGATTTCAATTTTTGGGCAGATTTAAATCGGAAACCGGGAAGTGGGTCAAATTTAACCTCCAAGATTCTATTACAGACACCGGGGCCTCGATTCCGCTGTTTTATACGGTTTTACCGTTCGGACGGAACGTTTATGGCTTTGGTTTAGTTTTGGTTTAGATTTGGTTTAGTTGATATAAAAATGCTATCGCGCTATTTTTTTTTGAACGGTTGAATCGTTGATATCACCAAAGCAAAACCAAAACGATCGATTGTGCGTGCACCTCCATACACCTCGATACACCACTCCATACCTCCATACACCTCTCCATACACCTCCATACACCTCTCCATACACCTCCATACACCTCTCCATACACATCCATACACCTCTCCATACACCTCTCCATACACCTCTCCATACACCTCTCCATACACTTCTCCATACACCTCTCCATACACCTCTCCATACACCTCTCCATACAACTCCATACACCTCTCCATACAACTCCATACACCTCTCCATACACCTCTCCATACACCTCTCCATACAACTCCATACACCTCTCCATACAACTCCATACACCTCTCCATACAACTCCATACACCTCTCCATATACCTCTATACACCTCTCCATACACCTCCATACACCTCTCCATACACCTCCATACACCTCTCCATACACCTTCATACACCTCTCCATACACCTCTCCATACACCTCTCCATACAACTCCATACACCTCTCCATACACCTCGGCATACACCTCCATACACCTCCATACACCTCTCCATACACCTCCATACACCTCTCCATACACCTCCATACACCTCTCTAAACACCTCTCCATACACCTCTCCATACACCTCCATACACCTCTCCATACACCTCTCCATACACCTCTCCATACACCTCTCCATACACCTCTCCATACACCTCTCCATACACCTCTCCATACACCTCTCCATACAACTCCATACACCTCTCCATACACCTCGGCATACACCTCCATACACCTCCATACACCTCTCCATACACCTCCATACACCTCTCCATACACCTCCATACACCTCTCTATACACCTCTCCATACACCTCTCCATACACCTCCATACACCTCTCCATACACCTCTCCATACACCTCTCCATACAACTCCATACACCTCTCCATACACCTCCATACACCTCCATACACCTCTCCATACACCTCCATACACCTCTCCATACACCTCCATACAACTCCATACACCTCTCCATACAACTCCATACACCACTCCATACCTCCATACACCTCTCCATACACCTCCATACACCTCTCCATACACCTCCATACACCTCTCCATACACATCCATACACCTCTCCATACACCTCTCCATACACCTCTCCATACACCTCTCCATACACCTCTCCATACACCTCTCCATACACCTCTCCATACACCTCTCCATACACCTCTCCATACACCTCTCCATACACCTCTCCATACACCTCTCCATACACCTCTCCATACAACTCCATACACCTCTCCATACAACTCCATACACCTCTCCATACACCTCTCCATACAACTCCATACACCTCTCCATACAACTCCATACACCTCTACATACAACTCCATACACCTCTCCATACACCTCTCCATACACCTCTCCATACACCTCTCCATACACCTCTCCATACACCTCTCCATACACCTCTCCATACACCTCTCCATACACCTCTCCATACACCTCTCCATACAACTCCATACACCTCTCCATACACCTCTCCATACACCTCCATACACCTCTCCATACACCTTCATACACCTCTCCATACACCTCTCCATACACCTCTCCATACACCTCTCCATACAACTCCATACACCTCTCCATACACCTCTCCATACACCTCCATACACCTCCATACACCTCTCCATACACCTCCATACACCTCTCCATACACCTCCATACACCTCTATATACACCTCTCCATACACCTCCATACACCTCTCCATACACCTCTCCATACACCTCTCCATACACCTCTCCATACAACTCCATACAATTCCATACACCTCTCCATACAACTCCATACACCTCTCCATACAACTCCATACACCTCTCCATATACCTCCATACACCTCTCCATACACCTCCATATACCTCTCCATACACCTCCATACACCTCTCCATTCACCTCTCCATATACCTCTCCATACACCTCTCCATACACCTCTCCATACACCTTCATACACCTCTCCATACACCTCTCCATACACCTCTCCATACAGAGTACCTGAGAGACTGTATTGAAAGAATTGAAATTGAAATCTGCCAACAAATTGAAATCTGCCAACAAATTGAAATCTGCCAACAAATTGAAATTAATTTTCAAATTGAAATCTGCCAACAAATTGAAATCTGCTAACAAATTGAAATCTGCCAAAAAGTTGAAATCTGCCAACAAATTGAAATCTGCCAAAAAATTGAAATCTGCCAACAAATTGAAATCTGCCAAAAAATTGAAATCTCTGTCCAATGTAGATTCTGTCCAATGTAGAGTCTGTCCAATGTAGAGTCTGTCCAATGTAGAGTCTGTCCAATGTACAGTCTGTCCAATGTACAGTCTGTCCAATGTAGAGTCTGTCCAATGTAGAGTCTAGCCAATGTAGAGTCTGTCCAATGTAGAGTCTGTCCAATAAAATAAACAAAAAATTTAAATCTGCCAACAAATAGAAGTCTGCCAACAAATTGAAATCTGCCAACAAATTGAAATCTACCAAAAAATTGAAATCTTCCAACAAATTGAAATCTGCCAAAAAATTTAAATCTGCCAACAAATTAAAATCTGCCAAAAAATTGAAATCGGCCAACAAATTGAAATCTGCCAAAAAGTTGAAATCTTCCAACAAATTGAAAACTGCCAAAAAATTGAAATCTGCCAACAAATTGAAATCTGCCAACAAATTGAAATCTGCCAACAAATTTAAGTCGGCCAACAAATTGAAATCTGCCAAAAAATTTAAATCTGCCAACAAATTGAAATCTGCCAACAAATTAAAATCTGCCAAAAAATTGAAATCTTCAACAAATTGAAATCTGCCAAAAAATTGAAATCTGCCTACAAATTGAAATCTGCCAAAAAATTTAAATCTGCCAAAAAATTGAAATCTGCCTACAAATTGAAATCGGCCAACAAATTGAAATCTGCCAAAGAATTGAAATCTTCCAACAAATTGAAAACTGCCAAAAAATTGAAATCTGCCAACAAATTGAAATCTGCCAACAAATTGAAATCTGCCAACAAATTGAAATCTGCCAAAAAATTGAAATCTGCCAACAAATTAAAATCTGCCAAAAAATTGAAATCTTCAACAAATTGAAATCTGCCAAAAAATTGAAATCTGCCAACAAATTGAAATCTGCCAACAAATAGAAATCTGCCAAAAAATTGAAATCTGCCAACAAATTGAAATCTGCTAACAAATTGAAATCTGCCAACAAATTGAAATCTGCCAAAAAATTTAAATCTGCCTAAGAATTGAAATCAGCCAACAAATTGAAATCTGCCAAAAAATTGAAATTGGCCAACAAATTGAAATCTGCCAAAGAATTGAAATCTTCCAACAAATTGAAATCTGCCAACAAATTAAAATCTGCCAAAAAATTGAAATCTTCAACAAATTGAAATCTGCCAAAAAATTGAAATCTGCCTACAAATTGAAATCTGCCAAAAAATTTAAATCTGCCAAAAAATTGAAATCTGCCTACAAATTGAAATCGGCCAACAAATTGAAATCTGCCAAAGAATTGAAATCTTCCAACAAATTGAAAACTGCCAAAAAATTGAAATCTGCCAACAAATTGAAATCTGCCAACAAATTGAAATCTGCCAACAAATTGAAATCTGCCAACAAATTGAAATCTGCCAACAAATTAAAATCTGCCAAAAAATTGAAATCTTCAACAAATTGAAATCTGCCAAAAAATTGAAATCTGCCAACAAATTGAAATCTGCCAACAAATAGAAATCTGCCAAAAAATTGAAATCTGCCAACAAATTGAAATCTGCTAACAAATTGAAATCTGCCAACAAATTGAAATCTGCCAAAAAATTTAAATCTGCCTAAGAATTGAAATCAGCCAACAAATTGAAATCTGCCAAAAAATTGAAATTGGCCAACAAATTGAAATCTGCCAAAGAATTGAAATCTTCCAACAAATTGAAATCTGCCATAAAATTGAAATCTGCCAACAAATTGAAATCTGCCAACAAATTGAAATCTGCCAAAAAATTGAAATCTGCCGACAAATTGAAATCTGCCAACAAAATTAAATCTGCCAACAAATTGAAATCTGCCAACAAATTGAAATCTGCCAACAAATTGAAATCTGCCAACAAATTGAAATCTGCCAAAAAATTGAAATCTGCCAAAAAATTGAAATCTGCCAACAAATTGAAATCTGCCAACAAATTGAAATCTGCCAACAAACTGAAATCTGCCAACAAATTGAAATCTAGCCAATGTAGAGTCTGTCCAATGTAGAGTCTGTCCAATGTAGAGTCTAGCCAATGTAGAGTCTAGCCAATGCAGAGTCTAGCCAATGTAGAGTCTAGCCAATGTAGAGTCTAGCCAATGTAGAGTCTAGCCAATGTAGAGTTTGTCCAATGTAGAGTCTGTCCAATGTAGAGTCTGTCCAATGTAGAGTCTGTCCAATGTAGAGTCTGTCCAATATAGAGTCTGTCCAATGTAGAGTCTAACCAATATAGAGTCTGTCCAATGTAGAGTCTAACCAATATAGAGTCTGTCCAATGTAGAGTCTGTCCAATGTAGAGTCTGTCCAATGTAGAGTCTAGCCAATGTAGAGTCTGTTCAATATAGAGTCTGTCCAATGTAGAGTCTGTCCAATGTAGAGTCTAGCCAATGTAGAGTCTGTCCAATGTAGAGTCTGTCCAATGTAGAGTCTAGCCAATGTAGAGTCTAGCCAATGTAGAGTCTAGCCATTGTAGAGTCTAGCCAATGTAGAGTCTGTCCAATGTAGAGTCTGTCCAATGTAGAGTCTAACCAATATAGAGTCTGTCCAATGTAGAGTCTGTCCAATGTAGAGTCTGTCCAATGTAGAGTCTGTCCAATGTAGAGTCTAGCCAATGTAGAGTCTAGCCAATGTAGAGTCTAGCCAATGTAGAGTCTAGCCAATGTAGAGTCTGTCCAATGTAGAGTCTGTCCAATGTAGAGTCTAGCCAATGTAGAGTCTAGCCAATGTAGAGTCTAGCCAATGTAGAGTCTAGCCAATGTAGAGTCTAGCCAATGTAGAGTTTGTCCAATGTAGAGTCTGTCCAATGTAGAGTCTGTCCAATGTAGAGTCTAGCCAATGTAGAGTCTGTTCAATATAGAGTCTGTCCAATGTAGAGTCTGTCCAATGTAGAGTCTGTCCAATGTAGAGTCTAGCCAATGTAGAGTCTAGCCAATGTAGAGTCTAGCCAATGTAGAGTCTAGCCAATGTAGAGTCTAGCCAATGTGGAGTCTAGCCAATGTGGAGTGTAGCCAATGTGGAGTCTAGCCAATGTGGTGTGTAGATTTCAATTTGTTGGCAGATTTCAATTTTTTGGCAGATTTCAATTTTTTGGCAGATTTCTATTTTTTGGCAGATTTAAATTTTTGAGCAGATTTAAATTTTTGGGCAGATTTCAATTTTTTGGCAGATTTCAATTTTGGGCAGATTTCAATTTTTTGGCGGATTTCAATTTTTGGGCAAATTTCAATTCCTAGGCAAATTTTAAATTTTTGGGCAGTTTTCAATTCCTAGGCAGATTTCAATTTTTGGGCAGATTTCAATTTTTGGGCAGATTTCAATTTTTTGGCAGATTTTTTTTTTGGGCCAGATTTCAATTTTTTGGCAGATTTCAATTTTATAATACACATCCATACACCTCTCCATACACCTCTCCATACACCTCTCCATACACCTCTCCATAGACCTCTCCATACACCTCTCCATACACCTCTCCATACAACTCCATACACCTCTCCATACAACTCCATACACCTCTCCATACAACTCCATACACCTCTCCATACAACTCCATACACCTCTCCATACAACTCCATACACCTCTCCATACAACTCCATACACCTCTCCATACAACTCCATACACCTCTCCATATACCTCTATACACCTCTCCATACACCTCCATACACCTCTCCATACACCTCCATACACCTCTCCATACACCTTCATACACCTCTCCATACACCTCTCCATACAACTCCATACACCTCTCCATACACCTCTCCATACACCTCCATACACCTCTCTATACACCTCTCCATACACCTGTCAGACAGATTTGAATTCCTAGGCAGATTTTAAATTTTTGGGCATATTTCAATTCCTAATAGGAAGATTTCAATTTTTGGGCATATTTCAATTCATAGGAATTTTGGGCAGATTTCTTCAATTTTTGGCAGATTTCAATTTTTGGGCAGATTTCAATTTTTGGGAAGATTTAAATTTTTGGGCAGATTTAAATTTTTGGACAGATTTAAATCGGAAACCGGGAAGTGGGTCAAATTTAACCTCCAAGATTCTATTACAGACACCGGGGCCTCGATTCCGCTGTTTTATACGGTTTTACCGTTCGGACGGAACGTTTATGGCTTTGGTTTAGTTTTGGTTTAGATTTGGTTTAGTTGATATAAAAATGCTATCGCGCTATTTTTTTTTGAACGGTTGAATCGTTGATATCACCAAAGCAAAACCAAAACGATCGATTGTGCGTGCACCTCCATACACCTCGATACACCACTCCATACCTCCATACACCTCTCCATACACCTCCATACACCTCTCCATAGTCATAGTCATAGTCATAGTCATAATAGTTTATTGCTTCATGTGGTTACATAAGGTGGACACATAAAAATAGGGCGCACATGAACCCTGTAAGGGCACTGCAAACTAAATGTAGTTACAACTTATTCATTATTAACTTAACTTATTACAATATTTATCTTATTCATTATTGACATATTTAGTTTACTATTACATGTAATATATTATATATTTATCTAAACTAACTACGCAGTAACTGTGCGCAGTCGAAAAACTCCTGCAGGGAATAAAAGCATCTCTTTATAAGGAATTCCTTTAGTTTTTGATGGAAACCTGATTGTTTTTCAATATTTCTTATGTTTGAAGGTAATTTATTATAGATTTTTATTGACATATGGTATGTGCCTGAACTAACAAAATGCATTTTTGTAAATGGGATCGCTAATCCATCTCTTTGTCGAAGGTTACGGGAACAAAGATCTTTTGCTTGGGTTTGGATGTTTTTTAACATAATTACAAATCTCTAGGATGTACAGAGAAGTCAAAGTTAAGATTTTTAATTTTATAAAATGCGGTCTACAACTTTCCATCTCTGTAATATTTACTAAAATCCTAACACACCTCTTTTGTAGTATAAAAAGTTTACATACACCTCCATACACCTCTCCATACACATCCATACACCTCTCCATACACCTCTCCATACACCTCTCCATACACCTCTCCATACACCTCTCCATACACCTCTCCATACACCTCTCCATACAACTCCATACACCACTCCATACCTCCATACACCTCTCCATACACCTCCATACACCTCTCCATACACCTCCATACACCTCTCCATACACATCCATACACCTCTCCATACACCTCTCCATACACCTCTCCATACACCTCTCCATACACCTCTCCATACACCTCTCCATACACCTCTCCATACAACTCCATACACCTCTCCATACAACTCCATACACCTCTCCATACAACTCCATACACCTCTACATACAACTCCATACACCTCTCCATACAACTCCATACAACTCCATACACCTCTCCATACAACTCCATACACCTCTCCATACACCTCCATACACCTCTCCATACACCTCCATACACCTCTCCATACACATCCATACACCTCTCCATACACCTCTCCTTACACCTCTCCATACACCTCTCCATACACCTCTCCATACACCTCTCCATACAACTCCATACACCTCTCCATAAAACTCCATACACCTCTCCATACACCTCTCCATACAACTCCATACACCTCTCCATACAACTCCATACACCTCTACATACAACTCCATACACCTCTCCATACACCTCTCCATACACCTCTCCATACACCTCTCCATACACCTCTCCATACAACTCCATACACCTCTCCATACAACTCCATACACCTCTCCATACAACTCCATACACCTCTCCATACACCTCTCCATACACCTCCATACACCTCTCCATACACCTTCATACACCTCTCCATACACCTCTCCATACACCTCTCCATACACTTCTCCATACAACTCCATACACCTCTCCATACACCTCTCCATACACCTCCATACACCTCTCCATACACCTCCATGCACCTCTCCATACACCTCCATACACCTCTATATACACCTCTCCATACACCTCTCCATAGACCTCCATACACCTCTCCATACACCTCTCCATACACCTCTCCATACACCTCTCCATACACCTCTCCATACACCTCTCCATACAACTCCATACAACTCCATACACCTCTCCATACAACTCCATACACCTCTCCATACAACTCCATACACCTCTCCATACACCTCTCCATACACCTCTCCATACACCTCTCCATACAACTCCATACAACTCCATACACCTCTCCATACAACTCCATACACCTCTCCATACAACTCCATACACCTCTCCATATACCTCCATACACCTCTCCATACACCTCCATATACCTCTCCATACACCTCCATACACCTCTCCATTCACCTCTCCATACACCTCTCCATACACCTCTCCATACACCTCTCCATACACCTTCATACACCTCTCCATACACCTCTCCATACACCTCTCCATACAGAGTACCTGAGAGACTGTATAGAAAGAATTGAAATTGAAATCTGCCAACAAATTGAAATTAATTTTCAAATTGAAATCTGCCAACAAATTGAAATCTGCTAACAAATTGAAATCTGCCAAAAAGTTGAAATCTGCCAACAAATTGAAATCTGCCAAAAAATTGAAATCTGCCAACAAATTGAAATCTGCCAACAAATTGAAATCTCTGTCCAATGTAGATTCTGTCCAATGTAGAGTCTGTCCAATGTAGAGTCTGTCCAATGTAGAGTCTGTCCAATGTACAGTCTGTCCAATGTACAGTCTGTCCAATGTAGAGTCTGTCCAATGTAGAGTATAGCCAATGTAGAGTCTAGCCAATGTAGAGTCTAGCCAATGTAGAGTCTAGCCAATGTAGAGTCTAGCCAATGTAGAGTCTAGCCAATGTAGAGTCTAGCCAATGTAGAGTCTAGCCAATGTAGAGTCTAGCCAATGTGGAGTCTAGCCAATTTGGAGTCTAGCCAATGTTGAGTCTGGCCAATGTAGAGTCTAGCCAATGTAGAGTCTTGCCAATGTAGAGTCTAGCCAATGTAGAGTCTGTCCAATGTAGAGTCTGTCCAATAAAATAAACAAAAAATTTAAATCTGCCAACAAATAGAAGTCTGCCAACAAATTGAAATCTGCCAACAAATTGAAATCTACCAAAAAATTGAAATCTTCCAACAAATTGAAATCTGCCAAAAAATTTAAATCTGCCAACACCATCTCCATACACCTCCATACACCTCTATATACACCTCTCCATACACCTCTCCATACACCTCCATACACCTCTCCATACACCTCTCCATACACCTCTCCATACACCTCTCCATACACCTCTCCATACAACTCCATACAACTCCATACACCTCTCCATACAACTCCATACACCTCTCCATACAACTCCATACACCTCTCCATATACCTCCATACACCTCTCCATACACCTCCATATACCTCTCCATACACCTCCATACACCTCTCCATTCACCTCTCCATACACCTCTCCATACACCTCTCCATACACCTCTCCATACACCTTCATACACCTCTCCATACACCTCTCCATACACCTCTCCATACAGAGTACCTGAGAGACTGTATTGAAAGAATTGAAATTGAAATCTGCCAACAAATTGAAATCTGCCAACAAATTGAAATTAATTTTCAAATTGAAATCTGCCAACAAATTGAAATCTGCTAACAAATTGAAATCTGCCAAAAAGTTGAAATCTGCCAACAAATTGAAATCTGCCAAAAAATTGAAATCTGCCAACAAATTGAAATCTGCCAACAAATTGAAATCTCTGTCCAATGTAGATTCTGTCCAATGTAGAGTCTGTCCAATGTAGAGTCTGTCCAATGTAGAGTCTGTCCAATGTACAGTCTGTCCAATGTAGAGTCTGTCCAATATAGAGTCTGTCCAATATAGAGTCTGTCCAATGTAGAGTCTGTCCAATGTAGAGTCTGTCCAATGTAGAGTCTGTCCAATGTAGAGTCAGTCCAATGTAGAGTCTGTCCAATGTAGAGTCTGTCCAATGTAGAGTCTAGCCAATGTAGAGTCTGTCCAATGTAGAGTCTGTCCAATGTAGAGTCTAGCCAATGTAGAGTCTAGCCAATGTAGAGTCTAGCCAATGTAGAGTTTGTCCAATGTAGAGTCTGTCCAATGTAGAGTCTGTCCAATGTAGAGTCTGTCCAATGTAGAGTCTGTCCAATGAAGATTCTGTCCAATGAAGAGACTGTCCAATGAAGAGTCTGTCCAATGAAGAGTCTGTCCAATGTAGAGTCTGTCCAATGTAGAGTCTGTCCAATGTAGAGTCTGTCCAATGTAGAGTCTGTCCAGTTTTCAATTCCTAGGCAGATTTCAATTTTTGGGCAGATTTCAATTTTTGGGCAGATTTCAATTTCTTGGCAGATTTTTTTTTTGGGGCAGATTTCAATTTTTTGGCAGATTTCAATTTTTGGCAGATTTAAATTTTTGGGCAGATTTCAATTCCTAGGCAGATTTAAATTTTTTGGCATACACCTCTCCATACACCTCCATACACCTCTCCATACACATCCATACACCTCTCCATATACCTCTCCATACACCTCTCCATAGACCTCTCCATACACCTCTCCATACACCTCTCCATACAACTCCATACACCTCTCCATACAACTCCATACACCTCTCCATACACCTCTCCATACAACTCCATACACCTCTCCATAGACCTCTCCATACACCTCTCCATACACCTCTCCATACAACTCCATACACCTCTCCATACAACTCCATACACCTCTCCATACACCTCTCCATACAACTCCATACACCCCTCCATACAACTCCATACACATCTCCATACAACTCCATACACCTCTCCATACAACTCCATACACCTCTCCATACAACTCCATACACCTCTCCATACACATCCATACACCTCTCCATATACCTCTCCATACACCTCTCCATAGACCTCTCCATACACCTCTCCATACACCTCTCCATACAACTCCATACACCTCTCCATACAACTCCATACACCTCTCCATACACCTCTCCATATACCTCTCCATACACCTCTCCATAGACCTCTCCATACACCTCTCCATACACCTCTCCATACAACTCCATACACCTCTCCATACAACTCCATACACCTCTCCATACACCTCTCCATACAACTCCATACACCCCTCCATACAACTCCATACACATCTCCATACAACTCCATACACCTCTCCATACAACTCCATACACCTCTCCATACAACTCCATACACCTCTCCATATACCTCTATACACCTCTCCATACACCTCCATACACCTCTCCATACACCTCCATACACCTCTCCATACACCTTCATACACCTCTCCATACACCTCTCCATACACCTCTCCATACAACCCCATACACCTCTCCATACACCTCTCCATACACCTCCATACACCTCTCCATACACCTCTCCATACACCTCTCCATACACCTCTCCATACACCTCTCCATACACCTCTCCATACACCTCTCCATACACCTCTCCATACACCTCTCCATACACCTCTCCATACAACTCCATACACCTCTCCATACACCTCTCCATACACCTCCATACACCTCTCCATACACCTTCATACACCTCTCCATACACCTCTCCATACACCTCCATACACCTCCATACACCTCTCCATACACCTCCATACACCTCTCCATACACCTCCATACACCTCTATATACACCTCTCCATACACCTCCATACACCTCTCCATACACCTCTCCATACACCTCTCCATACAACTCCATACAATTCCATACACCTCTCCATACAACTCCATACACCTCTCCATACAACTCCATACACCTCTCCATATACCTCCATACACCTCTCCATACACCTCCATATACCTCTCCATACACCTCCATACACCTCTCCATTCACCTCTCCATATACCTCTCCATACACCTCTCCATACACCTCTCCATACACCTTCATACACCTCTCCATACACCTCTCCATACACCTCTCCATACAGAGTACCTGAGAGACTGTATTGAAAGAATTGAAATTGAAATCTGCCAACAAATTGAAATCTGCCAACAAATTGAAATCTGCCAACAAATTGAAATTAATTTTCAAATTGAAATCTGCCAACAAATTGAAATCTGCTAACAAATTGAAATCTGCCAAAAAGTTGAAATCTGCCAACAAATTGAAATCTGCCAAAAAATTGAAATCTGCCAACAAATTGAAATCTGCCAACAAATTGAAATCTCTGTCCAATGTAGATTCTGTCCAATGTAGAGTCTGTCCAATGTAGAGTCTGTCCAATGTAGAGTCTGTCCAATGTAGAGTCTGTCCAATGTAGAGTCTGTCCAATGTAGAGTCTGTCCAATGTAGAGTCTAGCCAATGTAGAGTCTGTCCAATGTAGAGTCTGTCCAATAAAATAAACAAAAAATTTAAATCTGCCAACAAATAGAAGTCTGCCAACAAATTGAAATCTGCCAACAAATTGAAATCTACCAAAAAATTGAAATCTTCCAACAAATTGAAATCTGCCAAAAAATTTAAATCTGCCAACAAATTAAAATCTGCCAAAAAATTGAAATCGGCCAACAAATTGAAATCTGCCAAAGAATTGAAATCTTCCAACAAATTGAAAACTGCCAAAAAATTGAAATCTGCCAACAAATTGAAATCTGCCAACAAATTGAAATCTGCCAACAAATTGAAATCTGCCAACAAATTGAAATCTGCCAAAAAATTTAAATCTGCCAACAAATTGAAATCTGCCAACAAATTAAAATCTGCCAAAAAATTGAAATCTTCAACAAATTGAAATCTGCCAAAAAATTGAAATCTGCCAACAAATTGAAATCTGCCAAAAAATTTAAATCTGCCAAAAAATTGAAATCTGCCTACAAATTGAAATCGGCCAACAAATTGAAATCTGCCAAAGAATTGAAATCTTCCAACAAATTGAAAACTGCCAAAAAATTGAAATCTGCCAACAAATTGAAATCTGCCAACAAATTGAAATCTGCCAACAAATTGAAATCTGCCAACAAATTGAAATCTGCCAACAAATTAAAATCTGCCAAAAAATTGAAATCTTCAACAAATTGAAATCTGCCAAAAAATTGAAATCTGCCAACAAATTGAAATCTGCCAACAAATAGAAATCTGCCAAAAAATTGAAATCTGCCAACAAATTGAAATCTGCTAACAAATTGAAATCTGCCAACAAATTGAAATCTGCCAAAAAATTTAAATCTGCCTAAGAATTGAAATCAGCCAACAAATTGAAATCTGCCAAAAAATTGAAATTGGCCAACAAATTGAAATCTGCCAAAGAATTGAAATCTGCCAACAAATTGAAATCTGCCAAAAAATTGAAATCTGCCGACAAATTGAAATCTGCCAACAAAATTAAATCTGCCAACAAATTGAAATCTGCCAACAAATTGAAATCTGCCAACAAATTGAAATCTGCCAACAAATTGAAATCTGCCAAAAAATTGAAATCTGCCAAAAAATTGAAATCTGCCAACAAATTGAAATCTGCCAACAAATTGAAATCTGCCAACAAATTGAAATCTGCCAACAAATTGAAATCTAGCCAATGTAGAGTCTGTCCAATGTAGAGTCTGTCCAATGTAGAGTCTAGCCAATGTAGAGTCTAGCCAATGCAGAGTCTAGCCAATGTAGAGTCTAGCCAATGTAGAGTGTAGCCAATGTAGAGTCTAGCCAATGTAGAGTCTAGCCAATGTAGAGTCTAGCCAATGTAGAGTCTAGCCAATGTAGAGTTTGTCCAATGTAGAGTCTGTCCAATGTAGAGTCTGTCCAATGTAGAGTCTGTCCAATGTAGAGTCTGTCCAATATAGAGTCTGTCCAATGTAGAGTCTAACCAATATAGAGTCTGTCCAATGTAGAGTCTAACCAATATAGAGTCTGTCCAATGTAGAGTCTGTCCAATGTAGAGTCTGTCCAATGTAGAGTCTGTCCAATGTAGAGTCTGTTCAATATAGAGTCTGTCCAATGTAGAGTCTGTCCAATGTAGAGTCTAGCCAATGTAGAGTCTGTCCAATGTAGAGTCTGTCCAATGTAGAGTCTAGCCAATGTAGAGTCTAGCCAATGTAGAGTCTAGCCATTGTAGAGTCTAGCCAATGTAGAGTTTGTCCAATGAAGAGTCTGTCCAATGTAGAGTCTGTCCAATGTAGAGTCTGTCCAATGTAGAGTCTGTCCAATATAGAGTCTGTCCAATGTAGAGTCTAACCAATATAGAGTCTGTCCAATGTAGAGTCTAACCAATATAGAGTCTGTCCAATGTAGAGTCTGTCCAATGTAGAGTCTGTCCAATGTAGAGTCTAGCCAATGTAGAGTCTGTTCAATATAGAGTCTGTCCAATGTAGAGTCTGTCCAATGTAGAGTCTAGCCAATGTAGAGTCTGTCCAATGTAGAGTCTGTCCAATGTAGAGTCTAGCCAATGTAGAGTCTAGCCAATGTAGAGTCTAGCCAATGTAGAGTCTAGCCAATGTAGAGTTTGTCCAATGAAGAGTCTGTCCAATGTAGAGTCTGTCCAATGTAGAGTCTTTTTTTTTTTTTTTTTTTTTTTTTATGTGTGATAGGTAAGCATTTGACCCCAATCTCACCTGATGTTGAGTGATGATGAGGCCGAAGATGTAGCATGCTTACCTAGAAAGATGCCTATTCACTCTCGCCTTGAAGAGGCCCAGGTTGTATTGCTCAGGGAACAGGTCCGCAGGCAGGGCATTCCACTCCTTAGCCGTGCGCATTATAAAAGAAGAAGCAAACTTCTTCGTGCGAATTGCTGGTAGGTCAACGACATAGGGGTGGAAACCCAGTCTGCGTCTCGTCCCCCGCAGATGAAAGGGAGACGGTGGTATCAGATCGTGTAATTCAGTCGCACACTCTCCGAAATGTATCCTATAAAAAACAGACAGACAGGCTACCTTGCGACGATGCTCAAGACTTTGTAGCTTCGCCACCGAGGTTGGATCACCTATGAGCTTCCTGGCACGCCTGTCGATTGAGTCCAGCGCGGCCAGCTGGTATTGGGCAG
This sequence comes from Agonopterix subpropinquella, assembly GCA_922987775.1. Classification (NCBI taxonomy): domain Eukaryota; kingdom Metazoa; phylum Arthropoda; class Insecta; order Lepidoptera; family Depressariidae; genus Agonopterix; species Agonopterix subpropinquella. Next base: position 13,190,906 of record OV277702.1, read on the forward strand.
ACCCGTCCCAGAGATGGCAGCAGTACTCCATACACGATCGGACTTGTGCTTGATAAAGTTGTAGAAGCTGTCCCGGAGTAAAGTACCGTCTGACCTTCGAGAGGACGCCCAGTTTTTTCGCTGCGGTTTTCGCCATGGACTCAATGTACCGTCCGAAATTCAGATCGGACGATATGTTAATGCCAAGGAGCTCCAGGCGATCAGCTATCGGTATGGACACATTTCGGAAAGTCGGGGTCAAAGCGAAGGGACTCCGTTTTGTGGAGAAAAGGCACGCCTGTGTTTTGCTTGCGTTGAAACTGACCCGATTAGTATCACCCCAGTCGGACACAGATTCAAGGGCCAAGTTTATTCGCTGCACCATGGCCTCTCGACAAGACTGAGTAACGTCCAATTTGACCCCTGCACCGGACAGATATCTGTCAGCAACAGTGCTGTCGTCTGCATACCCAAAGGTTCCGGGCACAAGCATGTCGTTTATATGCAGCAGAAATAAAGTGGCTGAAAGAACTGACCCTTGAGGAACACCGGCATTAATAGCCATTTGATCCGATGAGTATCCATCAATGAGTACTCGAATGGATCGTTCGCTCAAGAAGTCAGCTATCCAGTTGCATAGGTCAATCGGAATTCCATATGAAGGAAGCTTGCTTAAAAGGCTTGCATGCTAGACCCTGTCAAAGGCTTTGGATATGTCAAGAGACACGGCAAGTGCCTCCCCGTATCTCTCGACAGCCTCGCTCCACAGATGAGTGGCATACACAAGAAGATCCCCCGTGGACCGTCCTGGGCGGAACCCATACTGACGGTCACTGAGGAGGTCGTTATGTTCCAGGTATGCCAGGAGCCGGTTGTTAAGTACACGTTCCATAGTCTTGCAGAGTATGGAAGTGACCGATATTGGTCTATAGTTGACAGGGTCGGCACGACTGCCTTTTTTGGGCACGGGTTGCACGTTGGCAAGCTTCCATGACCTTGGGACTACCGCAGTCTTAAGTGAGAGGCGATACAGGCGTGTTAAAACAGGAGACAACTCTGGAGCACAGGTGCGTAGGACAATCGCTGGGATTCCGTCGGGTCCGCTAGCCTTGTTCACGTCTAGAGAACGCAGGATTTTAAGAACCTCTTTTTGGCGAATGTAAACTGATGCCATTGAGCATTCAGTACGAGGAATGGTAGGTGGTGTTATATCTGAGTTCTCCAGATGCGAATTCCCGGCAAAAAGATTAGCAAATAAATTTGCTTTCTCCTCCGCCGAGTGTGCTAGCGATCCGTCAGGTTTTATTAGCGGTGGCAGGGAGGGACGGCCGAAGTTTGCTTCCACTGCTTTGGCAAGCGACCAAAACGCTTTGCTGCCAGCTGGATAGGAGGCAAGCTTAGCCCCTATACGACCTATATGGTCGAACCGGGCTTTTCGCAACACCTTTTTGCAAGACTTGGCGGCTTTGTTGTAAGCTTTCTTCAGTTTTTCTGTGTTCGGAGCCTTCTGCTTTCGAGCATCAGCCCAGGACATATACGCTGACTGTTTCAGCACCTCAGCACGAGAACAATCAGCGTTGAACCATGGGCGAGCTTTGGCGCCGGTTGACACGTCAGAGAACGGAATAAAATATTCCATACCCTGACGTATCACTTCGGCAACCGCGTTCGCAGCGCTCGACGATTCCCCTGAAGAAAAGCAGGTTTGCCGCCAAGGATAGGAAGCAAAGAAGTGTCGCATCTCGTCCCAATCTGCTGACCTGTATCGCCACACCCGTCTCTTACCACAATGGCCCTGATCAGGTGGGGAGTATACGGATACAGTTTTCACCAGACAGTGGTCGGAGGTACCTAAAGGGGCACATACCGACACAGAATATCTGTCTGGATCAGTTGTCAGCAGAAGGTCCAAACAGTTGGCCGTGTGAAAGTCAACGTCAGGTATCCGTGTGGCACAATTGACCAGCTGGCTGAGATCTAGCGATAGTGCAAGTTTGCGCGCCTCTCGTCCAGCGTGATCGGTCTTCTGGTAGGGGAACAGCCATTCTTGATGGTGAGCATTAAAGTCGCCCAGAAGGGTCAGTTGCGCCACAGGATACCTAAGCTGAGCCTCCTCAGCCGCCTCTCCAAGATAGTCGAACAGCCTAGTTGTCTCCTGATCTCCACTGTGCGAACGGTAGACACAGGCGTAAACAATTCGTTCGAAACCTGTTTCCACCAGTATCCACAATACTGAGAAGGAAGGGTCTTCAAGGTTTTTGAGACGCTTGATGCAGATGTCATCGCGAGCGTACACACAGAGTCCGGCGTGCGGAACGAACCTATGCTCCAGAGAGTACCCAGGGTAGCTGAGGTACGCCGCGTCTGCCGGACATCTGATCTGCGTCTCGGTGAGAAACAGCAGTTGTGGTTTTTCAGTCTCTAGGTGGTGGTGGACTGCTACGAGATTTGAGTGCAATCCTCGGATATTGCAAAGGTGCACTTTTAAAGGGAGAACGTGCAACCGCTGTTTAACTTTCTTCCTTTTAGAACCTTTCATAGTTTTTTCGAAGAGCGAATAGGCAGGAGGACGGTAGTTGAGCGAGGAGTCGCATCAATCGAGCCAGATAGTATACTGAAGTCTGCCACACATTAAGATAGCTGGGTTGGAGACCGCGGGGACGCCCGAACCCCCCCGGGATTGCCCACCAACTTCTCCCATCCGGTCGCCAACCGGCATGGTGGAGCAACCCGGGATTTTTCGCTAGGTGGCGGGGCAGCCTTTCACGGGTGGCTTTCCCGCTAATTGGGCCCCCTACTTCCTGCGGTCGGCCAGCGGAGCACCGTGCTTCGGATCCCGCTAGCCTCCAAAACCAGCCAGCCGGTGTAGCAGAGTTCAGCAGCCTGTGAACGGTCTTCTGACGCGACACTACTGCTCAGACCCATCCTCCATGGGGCAACTCCGGACTTCATGGCGAAACATGGTTAATACCACTTGGCGACACAAGTAGATCTGTCTATCGATAGTCTGTCCAATGTAGAGTCTGTCCAATATAGAGTCTGTCCAATGTAGAGTCTAACCAATATAGAGTCTGTCCAATGTAGAGTCTGTCCAATGTAGAGTCTGTCCAATGTAGAGTCTAGCCAATGTAGAGTCTGTCCAATGTAGAGTCTGTCCAATGTAGAGTCTGTCCAATGTAGAGTCTAGCCAATGTAGTCTGTCCAATGAAGAGTCTGTCCAATGAAGAGTCTGTCCAATGTAGAGTCTGTCCAATGAAGAGTCTGTCCAATGTAGAGTCTGTCCAATGTAGAGTCTGTCCAATGTAGAGTCTGTCCAATGTAGAGTCTGTCCAATGTAGAGTCTGTCCAATGTAGAGTCTAGCCAATGTAGAGTCTGGCCAATGTAGAGTCTAGCCAATGTAGAGTCTAGCCAATGTAGAGTCTAGCCAATGTGGAGTCTAGCCAATGTGGAGTGTAGCCAATGTGGAGTCTAGCCAATGTGGTGTGTAGATTTCAATTTGTTGGCAGATTTCAATTTTTTGGCAGATTTCAATTTTTTGGCAGATTTCTATTTTTTGGCAGATTTAAATTTTTGAGCAGATTTAAATTTTTGGGCAGATTTCAATTTTTTGGCAGATTTCAATTTTGGGCAGATTTCAATTTTTTGGCGGATTTAAATTTTTGGGCAAATTTCAATTCCTAGGCAAATTTTAAATTTTTGGGCAGTTTTCAATTCCTAGGCAGATTTCAATTTTTGGGCAGATTTAAATTTTTGGGCAGATTTCAATTTTTTGGCAGATTTTTTTTTTGGGCCAGATTTCAATTTTTTGGCAGATTTCAATTTTTGGCAGATTTAAATTTTTGGGCAGATTTCAATTCCTAGGCAGATTTAAATTTTTTGGCATACACCTCTCCATACACCTCCATACACCTCTCCATACACATCCATACACCTCTCCATACACCTCTCCATACACCTCTCCATACACCTCTCCATAGACCTCTCCATACACCTCTCCATACACCTCTCCATACAACTCCATACACCTCTCCATACAACTCCATACACCTCTCCATACACCTCTCCATACAACTCCATACACCTCTCCATACAACTCCATACACCTCTCCATACAACTCCATACACCTCTCCATACAACTCCATACACCTCTCCATACAACTCCATACACCTCTCCATATACCTCTATACACCTCTCCATACACCTCCATACACCTCTCCATACACCTCCATACACCTCTCCATACACCTTCATACACCTCTCCATACACCTCTCCATACACCTCTCCATACAACTCCATACACCTCTCCATACACCTCTCCATACACCTCCATACACCTCTCTATACACCTCTCCATACACCTGTCAGACAGATTTGAATTCCTAGGCAGATTTTAAATTTTTGGGCATATTTCAATTCCTAATAGGAAGATTTCAATTTTTGGGCATATTTCAATTCATAGGAATTTTGGGCAGATTTCTTCAATTTTTGGCAGATTTCAATTTTTGGGCAGATTTCAATTTTTGGGAAGATTTAAATTTTTGGGCAGATTTAAATTTTTGGACAGATTTAAATCGGAAACCGGGAAGTGGGTCAAATTTAACCTCCAAGATTCTATTACAGACACCGGGGCCTCGATTCCGCTGTTTTATACGGTTTTACCGTTCGGACGGAACGTTTATGGCTTTGGTTTAGTTTTGGTTTAGATTTGGTTTAGTTGATATAAAAATGCTATCGCGCTATTTTTTTTTGAACGGTTGAATCGTTGATATCACCAAAGCAAAACCAAAACGATCGATTGTGCGTGCACCTCCATACACCTCGATACACCACTCCATACCTCCATACACCTCCATACACCTCTCCATACACCTCCATACACCTCTCCATACACATCCATACACCTCTCCATACACCTCTCCATACACCTCTCCATACACCTCTCCATACACCTCTCCATACACCTCTCCATACACCTCTCCATACACCTCTCCATACACCTCTCCATACACCTCTCCATACACCTCTCCATACAACTCCATACACCTCTCCATACAACTCCATACACCTCTCCATACACCTCTCCATACACCTCTCCATACACCTCTCCATACACCTCTCCATACAACTCCATACACCTCTCCATACAACTCCATACACCTCTCCATACAACTCCATACACCTCTCCATATACCTCTATACACCTCTCCATACACCTCCATACACCTCTCCATACACCTACATACACCTCTCCATACACCTTCATACACCTCTCCATACACCTCTCCATACACCTCTCCATACACCTCTCCATACAACTCCATACACCTCTCCATACACCTCGGCATACACCTCCATACACCTCCATACACCTCTCCATACACCTCCATACACCTCTCCATACACCTCCATACACCTCTCTATACACCTCTCCATACACCTCTCCATACACCTCCATACACCTCTCCATACACCTCTCCATACACCTCTCCATACACCTCTCCATACACCTCTCCATACACCTCTCCATACACCTCTCCATACACCTCTCCATACAACTCCATACACCTCTCCATACACCTCGGCATACACCTCCATACACCTCCATACACCTCTCCATACACCTCCATACACCTCTCCATACACCTCCATACACCTCTCTATACACCTCTCCATACACCTCTCCATACACCTCCATACACCTCTCCATACACCTCTCCATACACCTCTCCATACACCTCTCCATACAACTCCATACACCTCTCCATACACCTCTCCATACACCTCTCCATACACCTCCATACACCTCCATACACCTCTCCATACACCTCTCCATACACCTCCATACACCTCTCCATACACCTCCATACACCTCTCCATACACCTCTCCATATACCTCCATACACCTCTCCATACACCTCTCCCGACACCAACTAAATTAAAAACGTTCGTTGGACAGCGGTCGAACGTTACGCCAACGTATCTTCCGAAAAAAAGCTAAATCGTTACCGTTAATATAATTTGCGCGATACGAATTGTGCATAACGTAACGTTTTTGGTTGTGGTTTTGTTTTGGTAGTATCGTTGAAACTTAGGGCGATTGAGGCCCGGGGCCTCGATTGCGCTGTTTTATACGGTTTTACCGTTCGGACGGAACGTTTATGGCTTTGGTTTAGTTTTGGTTTAGATTTGGTTTAGCTGATGTAAAAATGCTATCGCGCTATTTTTTTTTGAACGGTTGAATCGTTGATATCGCCAAAGCAAAACCAAAACGATCGATTGTGCGTGCACCTCCATACACCTCGATACACCACTCCATACCTCCATACACCTCTCCATACACCTCCATACACCTCTCCATACACCTCCATACACCTCTCCATACACATCCATACACCTCTCCATACACCTCTCCATACACCTCTCCATACACCTCTCCATACACCTCTCCATACACCTCTCCATACACCTCTCCATACACCTCTCCATACACCTCTCCATACAACTCCATACACCTCTCCATACAACTCCATACACCTCTCCATACAACTCCATACACCTCTCCATACAACTCCATACACCTCTCCATATACCTCTATACACCTCTCCATACACCTCCATACACCTCTCCATACACCTCCATACACCTCTCCATACACCTTCATACACCTCTCCATACACCTCTCCATACACCTCTCCATACACCTCTCCATACACCTCTCCATACAACTCCATACACCTCTCCATACAACTCCATACACCTCTCCATTAACCTCTCCATACACCTCTCCATACACCTTCATACACCTCTCCATACACCTCTCCATACACCTCTCCATACACCTCTCCATACACCTCTCCATATACGTCTCCATACACCTCTCCATACACCTCTCCATACAACTCCATACACCTGTCCATACACCTCTCCATACACCTCTCCATACACCTCTCCATACAACTCCATACACCTCTCCATACAACTCCATACACCTCTCCATTCACCTCTCCATACACCTCTCCATACACCTTCATACACCTCTCCATACACCTCTCCATACACCTCTCCATACACCTCTCCATACACCTCTCCATATACGTCTCCATACACCTCTCCATACACCTCTCCATACAACTCCATACACCTCTCCATACACCTCTCCATACAACTCCATACACCTCTCCATACAACTCCATACACCTCTCCATACAACTCCATACACCTCTCCATACACCTCCATACACCTCTCCATACACCTCCATACACTTCTCCATACACCTTCATACACCTCTCCATACACCTCTCCATACACCTCTCCATACACCTCTCCATACACCTCTCCATACACCTCTCCATACACCTCTCCATACACCTCTCCATACACCTCTCCATACACCTATCCTTACACCTCTCCATACACCTCTCCAATCAACTACATACACCTCTCCATACACCTCTCCATACACCTCTCCATACACCTCTCCATACACCTCTCCATACACCTCTCCATACACCTCTCCATACACCTCTCCATACACCTCTCCATACAACTCCATACACCTCTCCATACAACTCCATACACCTCTCCATATACCTCCATACACCTCTCCATACACCTCCATATACCTCTCCATACACCTCCATACACCTCTCCATACAACTCCATACACCTCTCCATACAACTCCATACACCTCTCCATACACCTCTCCATACACCTCCATACACCTCTCTATACACCTTCATACACCTCTCCATACACCTCTCCATACACCTCTCCATACACCTCTCCATACAACTCCATACACCTCTCCATACACCTCTCCATACACCTCCATACACCTCCATACACCTCTCCATACACCTCCATACACCTCTCCATACACCTCCATACACCTCTCCATACACCTCCATACACCTCTATATACACCTCTCCATACACCTCTCCATACACCTCCATACACCTCTCCATACACCTCTCCATACACCTCTCCATACACCTCTCCATACACCTCTCCATACAACTCCATACAACTCCATACACCTCTCCATACAACTCCATACACCTCTCCATACAACTCCATACACCTCTCCATATACCTCCATACACCTCTCCATACACCTCCATATACCTCTCCATACACCTCCATACACCTCTCCATTCACCTCTCCATACACCTCTCCATACACCTCTCCATACACCTCTCCATACACCTTCATACACCTCTCCATACACCTCTCCATACACCTCTCCATACAGAGTACCTGAGAGACTGTATTGAAAGAATTGAAATTGAAATCTGCCAACAAATTGAAATCTGCCAACAAATTGAAATCTGCCAACAAATTGAAATTAATTTTCAAATTGAAATCTGCCAACAAATTGAAATCTGCTAACAAATTGAAATCTGCCAAAAAGTTGAAATCTGCCAACAAATTGAAATCTGCCAAAAAATTGAAATCTGCCAACAAATTGAAATCTGCCAACAAATTGAAATCTCTGTCCAATGTAGATTCTGTCCAATGTAGAGTCTGTCCAATGTAGAGTCTGTCCAATGTAGAGTCTGTCCAATGTACAGTCTGTCCAATGTACAGTCTGTCCAATGTAGAGTCTGTCCAATGTAGAGTCTAGCCAATGTAGAGTCTAGCCAATGTAGAGTCTAGCCAATGTAGAGTCTAGCCAATGTAGAGTCTAGCCAATGTAGAGTCTAGCCAATGTAGAGTCTAGCCAATGTAGAGTCTAGCCAATGTGGAGTCTAGCCAATTTGGAGTCTAGCCAATGTTGAGTCTGGCCAATGTAGAGTCTAGCCAATGTAGAGTCTAGCCAATGTAGAGTCTAGCCAATGTAGAGTCTGTCCAATGTAGAGTCTGTCCAATAAAATAAACAAAAAATTTAAATCTGCCAACAAATAGAAGTCTGCCAACAAATTGAAATCTGCCAACAAATTGAAATCTACCAAAAAATTGAAATCTTCCAACAAATTGAAATCTGCCAAAAAAATTTAAATCTGCCAACAAATTAAAATCTGCCAAAAAATTGAAATCGGCCAACAAATTGAAATCTGCCAAAGAATTGAAATCTTCCAACAAATTGAAAACTGCCAAAAAATTGAAATCTGCCAACAAATTGAAATCTGCCAACAAATTGAAATCTGCCAAAAAATTTAAATCTGCCAACAAATTGAAATCTGCCAACAAATTAAAATCTGCCAAAAAATTGAAATCTGCCAACAAATAGAAATCTGCCAACAAATTGAAATCTGCCAACAAATTGAAATCTGCTAACAAATTGAAATCTGCCAAAAAATTGAAATCTGCCAACAAATTGAAATCTGCTAACAAATTGAAATCTGCCAACAAATTGAAATCTGCCAAAAAATTTAAATCTGCCTAAGAATTGAAATCAGCCAACAAATTGAAATCTGCCAAAAAATTGAAATTGGCCAACAAATTGAAATCTGCCAAAGAATTGAAATCTTCCAACAAATTGAAATCTGCCAACAAATTGAAATCTGCCAACAAATTGAAATCTGCCAACAAATTGAAATCTGCCAACAAATTGAAATTGGCCAACAAATTGAAATCTGCCAAAGAATTGAAATCTTCCAACAAATTGAAATCTGCCAACAAATTGAAATCTGCCAACAAATTGAAATCTGCCAACAAATTGAAATCTGCCAACAAATTGAAATCTGCCAACAAATTGAAATCTGCTAACAAATTGAAATCTGCCAAAAAGTTGAAATCTGCCAACAAATTGAAATCTGCCAACAAATTGAATATAGAGTCTCCAATATAGAGTCTGTCCAATATAGAGTCTGTCCAATGTAGAGTCTGTCCAATGTAGAGTCTGTCCAATGTAGAGTCTGTCCAATGTAGAGTCGGTCCAATGTAGAGTCTGTCCAATGTAGAGTCTGTCCAATGTAGAGTCTAGCCAATGTAGAGTCTGTCCAATGTAGAGTCTGTCCAATGTAGAGTCTAGCCAATGTAGAGTCTAGCCAATGTAGAGTCTAGCCAGTGTAGAGTCTAGCCAATGTAGAGTTTGTCCAATGTAGAGTCTGTCCAATGTAGAGTCTGTCCAATGTAAAGTCTGTCCAATATAGAGTCTGTCCAATGTAGAGTCTGGCCAATGTAGAGTCTGTCCAATGTAGAGTCTGTCCAATGTAGAGTCTGTCCAATGTAGAGTCTAGCCAATGTAGAGTCATGCCAATGTAGAGTCTAGACAATGTAGAGTCTGTCCAATGTAGAGTCTGTCCAATGTAGAGTCTAGCCAATGTAGAGTCTAGCCAATGTAGAGTCTAGCCAATGTAGAGTCTGTCCAATATAGAGTCTGTCCAATGTAGAGTCTAACCAATATAGAGTCTGTCCAATGTAGAGTCTGTCCAATGTAGAGTCTGTCCAATGTAGAGTCTAGCCAATGTAGAGTCTAGCCAATGTAGAGTCTGTCCAATGTAGAGTCTGTCCAATGTAGAGTCTGTCCAATGTAGAGTCTAGCCAATGTAGAGTCTAGCCAATGTAGTCTGTCCAATGAAGAGTCTGTCCAATGAAGAGTCTGTCCAATGAAGAGTCTGTCCAATGTAGAGTCTAACCAATATAGAGTCTGTCCAATGTAGAGTCTGTCCAATGTAGAGTCTGTCCAATGTAGAGTCTAGCCAATGTAGAGTCTGTTCAATATAGAGTCTGTCCAATGTAGAGTCTGTCCAATGTAGAGTCTAGCCAATGTAGAGTCTGTCCAATGTAGAGTCTGTCCAATGTAGAGTCTAGCCAATGTAGAGTCTAGCCAATGTAGAGTCTAGCCAATGTAGAGTCTAGCCAATGTAGAGTCTAGCCAATGTAGAGTTTGTCCAATGAAGAGTCTGTCCAATGTAGAGTCTGTCCAATGTAGAGTCTTTTTTTTTTTTTTTTTTTTTTTATGTGTGATAGGTAAGCATTTGACCCCAATCTCACCTGATGTTGAGTGATGATGAGGCCGAAGATGTAGCATGCTTACCTAGAAAGATGCCTATTCACTCTCGCCTTGAAGAGGCCCAGGTTGTATTGCTCAGGGAACAGGTCCGCAGGCAGGGCATTCCACTCCTTAGCCGTGCGCATTATAAAAGAAGAAGCAAACTTCTTCGTGCGAATTGCTGGTAGGTCAACGACATAGGGGTGGAAACCCAGTCTGCGTCTCGTCCCCCGCACATGAAAGGGAGACGGTGGTATCAGATCGTGTAATTCAGTCGCACACTCTCCGAAATGTATCCTATAAAAAACAGACAGACAGGCTACCTTGCGACGATGCTCAAGACTTTGTAGCTTCGCCACCGAGGTTGGATCACCTATGAGCTTCCTGGCACGCCTGTCGATTGAGTCCAGCGCGGCCAGCTGGTATTGGGCAGACCCGTCCCAGAGATGGCAGCAGTACTCCATACACGATCGGACTTGTGCTTGATAAAGTTGTAGAAGCTGTCCCGGAGTAAAGTACCGTCTGACCTTCGAGAGGACGCCCAGTTTTTTCGCTGCGGTTTTCGCCATGGACTCAATGTACCGTCCGAAATTCAGATCGGACGATATGTTAATGCCAAGGAGCTCCAGGCGATCAGCTATCGGTATGGACACATTTCGGAAAGTCGGGGTCAAAGCGAAGGGACTCCGTTTTGTGGAGAAAAGGCACGCCTGTGTTTTGCTTGCGTTGAAACTGACCCGATTAGTATCACCCCAGTCGGACACAGATTCAAGGGCCAAGTTTATTCGCTGCACCATGGCCTCTCGACAAGACTGAGTAACGTCCAATTTGACCCCTGCACCGGACAGATATCTGTCAGCAACAGTGCTGTCGTCTGCATGCCCAAAGGTTCCGGGCACAAGCATGTCGTTTATATGCAGCAGAAATAAAGTGGCTGAAAGAACTGACCCTTGAGGAACACCGGCATTAATAGCCATTTGATCCGATGAGTATCCATCAATGAGTACTCGAATGGATCGTTCGCTCAAGAAGTCAGCTATCCAGTTGCATAGGTCAATCGGAATTCCATATGAAGGAAGCTTGCTTAAAAGGCTTGCATGCCAGACCCTGTCAAAGGCTTTGGATATGTCAAGAGACACGGCAAGTGCCTCCCCGTATCTCTCGACAGCCTCGCTCCACAGATGAGTGGCATACACAAGAAGATCCCCCGTGGACCGTCCTGGGCGGAACCCATACTGACGGTCACTGAGGAGGTCGTTATGTTCCAGGTATGCCAGGAGCCGGTTGTTAAGTACACGTTCCATAGTCTTGCAGAGTATGGAAGTGACCGATATTGGTCTATAGTTGACAGGGTCGGCACGACTGCCTTTTTTGGGCACGGGTTGCACGTTGGCAAGCTTCCATGACCTTGGGACTACCGCAGTCTTAAGTGAGAGGCGATACAGGCGTGTTAAAACAGGAGACAACTCTGGAGCACAGGTGCGTAGGACAATCGCTGGGATTCCGTCGGGTCCGCTAGCCTTGTTCACGTCTAGAGAACGCAGGATTTTAAGAACCTCTTTTTGGCGAATGTAAACTGATGCCATTGAGCATTCAGTACGAGGAATGGTAGGTGGTGTTATATCTGAGTTCTCCAGATGCGAATTCCCGGCAAAAAGATTAGCAAATAAATTTGCTTTCTCCTCCGCCGAGTGTGCTAGCGATCCGTCAGGTTTTATTAGCGGTGGCAGGGAGGGACGGCCGAAGTTTGCTTCCACTGCTTTGGCAAGCGACCAAAACGCTTTGCTGCCAGCTGGATAGGAGGCAAGCTTAGCCCCTATACGACCTATATGGTCGAACCGGGCTTTTCGCAACACCTTTTTGCAAGACTTGGCGGCTTTGTTGTAAGCTTTCTTCAGTTTTTCTGTGTTCGGAGCCTTCTGCTTTCGAGCATCAGCCCAGGACATATACGCTGACTGTTTCAGCACCTCAGCACGAGAACAATCAGCGTTGAACCATGGGCGAGCTTTGGCGCCGGTTGACACGTCAGAGAACGGAATAAAATATTCCATACCCTGACGTATCACTTCGGCAACCGCGTTCGCAGCGCTCGACGATTCCCCTGAAGAAAAGCAGGTTTGCCGCCAAGGATAGGAAGCAAAGAAGTGTCGCATCTCGTCCCAATCTGCTGACCTGTATCGCCACACCCGTCTCTTACCACAATGGCCCTGATCAGGTGGGGAGTATACGGATACAGTTTTCACCAGACAGTGGTCGGAGGTACCTAAAGGGGCACATACCGACACAGAATATCTGTCTGGATCAGTTGTCAGCAGAAGGTCCAAACAGTTGGCCGTGTGAAAGTCAACGTCAGGTATCCGTGTGGCACAATTGACCAGCTGGCTGAGATCTAGCGATAGTGCAAGTTTGCGCGCCTCTCGTCCAGCGTGATCGGTCTTCTGGTAGGGGAACAGCCATTCTTGATGGTGAGCATTAAAGTCGCCCAGAAGGGTCAGTTGCGCCACAGGATACCTAAGCTGAGCCTCCTCAGCCGCCTCTCCAAGATAGTCGAACAGCCTAGTTGTCTCCTGATCTCCACTGTGCGAACGGTAGACACAGGCGTAAACAATTCGTTCGAAACCTGTTTCCACCAGTATCCACAATACTGAGAAGGAAGGGTCTTCAAGGTTTTTGAGACGCTTGATGCAGATGTCATCGCGAGCGTACACACAGAGTCCGGCGTGCGGAACGAACCTATGCTCCAGAGAGTACCCAGGGTAGCTGAGGTACGCCGCGTCTGCCGGACATCTGATCTGCGTCTCGGTGAGAAACAGCAGTTGTGGTTTTTCAGTCTCTAGGTGGTGGTGGACTGCTACGAGATTTGAGTGCAATCCTCGGATATTGCAAAGGTGCACTTTTAAAGGGAGAACGTGCAACCGCTGTTTAACTTTCTTCCTTTTAGAACCTTTCATAGTTTTTTCGAAGAGCGAATAGGCAGGAGGACGGTAGTTGAGCGAGGAGTCGCATCAATCGAGCCAGATAGTATACTGAAGTCTGCCACACATTAAGATAGCTGGGTTGGAGACCGCGGGGACGCCCGAACCCCCCCGGGATTGCCCACCAACTTCTCCCATCCGGTCGCCAACCGGCATGGTGGAGCAACCCGGGATTTTTCGCTAGGTGGCGGGGCAGCCTTTCACGGGTGGCTTTCCCGCTAATTGGGCCCCCTACTTCCTGCGGTCGGCCAGCGGAGCACCGTGCTTCGGATCCCGCTAGCCTCCAAAACCAGCCAGCCGGTGTAGCAGAGTTCAGCAGCCTGTGAACGGTCTTCTGACGCGACACTACTGCTCAGACCCATCCTCCATGGGGCAACTCCGGACTTCATGGCGAAACATGGTTAATACCACTTGGCGACACAAGTAGATCTGTCTATCGATAGTCTGTCCAATGTAGAGTCTGTCCAATATAGAGTCTGTCCAATGTAGAGTCTAACCAATATAGAGTCTGTCCAATGTAGAGTCTGTCCAATGTAGAGTCTGTCCAATGTAGAGTCTAGCCAATGTAGAGTCTGTCCAATATAGAGTCTGTCCAATGTAGAGTCTGTCCAATGTAGAGTCTAGCCAATGTAGTCTGTCCAATGAAGAGTCTGTCCAATGAAGAGTCTGTCCAATGTAGAGTCTGTCCAATGAAGAGTCTGTCCAATGTAGAGTCTGTCCAATGTAGAGTCTGTCCAATGTAGAGTCTGTCCAATGTAGAGTCTGTCCAATGTAGAGTCTGTCCAATGTAGAGTCTAGCCAACGTAGAGTCTAGCCAATGTAGAGTCTAGCCAATGTAGAGTCTAGCCAATGTAGAGTCTAGCCAATGTGGAGTCTAGCCAATGTGGAGTGTAGCCAATGTGGAGTCTAGCCAATGTGGTGTGTAGATTTCAATTTGTTGGCAGATTTCAATTTTTTGGCAGATTTCAATTTTTTGGCAGATTTCTATTTTTTGGCAGATTTAAATTTTTGAGCAGATTTAAATTTTTGGGCAGATTTCAATTTTTTGGCAGATTTCAATTTTGGGCAGATTTCAATTTTTTGGCGGATTTAAATTTTTGGGCAAATTTCAATTCCTAGGCAAATTTTAAATTTTTGGGCAGTTTTCAATTCCTAGGCAGATTTCAATTTTTGGGCAGATTTAAATTTTTGGGCAGATTTCAATTTTTTGGCAGATTTTTTTTTTGGGCCAGATTTCAATTTTTTGGCAGATTTCAATTTTTGGCAGATTTAAATTTTTGGGCAGATTTCAATTCCTAGGCAGATTTAAATTTTTTGGCATACACCTCTCCATACACCTCCATACACCTCTCCATACACATCCATACACCTCTCCATACACCTCTCCATACACCTCTCCATACACCTCTCCATAGACCTCTCCATACACCTCTCCATACACCTCTCCATACAACTCCATACACCTCTCCATACAACTCCATACACCTCTCCATACACCTCTCCATACAACTCCATACACCTCTCCATACAACTCCATACACCTCTCCATACAACTCCATACACCTCTCCATACAACTCCATACACCTCTCCATACAACTCCATACACCTCTCCATATACCTCTATACACCTCTCCATACACCTCCATACACCTCTCCATACACCTCCATACACCTCTCCATACACCTTCATACACCTCTCCATACACCTCTCCATACACCTCTCCATACAACTCCATACACCTCTCCATACACCTCTCCATACACCTCCATACACCTCTCCATACACCTCTCCATACACCTGTCAGACAGATTTGAATTCCTAGGCAGATTTTAAATTTTTGGGCATATTTCAATTCCTAATAGGAAGATTTCAATTTTTGGGCATATTTCAATTCATAGGAATTTTGGGCAGATTTCTTCAATTTTTGGCAGATTTCAATTTTTGGGCAGATTTCAATTTTTGGGAAGATTTAAATTTTTGGGCAGATTTAAATTTTTGGACAGATTTAAATCGGAAACCGGGAAGTGGGTCAAATTTAACCTCCAAGATTCTATTACAGACACCGGGGCCTCGATTCCGCTGTTTTATACGGTTTTACCGTTCGGACGGAACGTTTATGGCTTTGGTTTAGTTTTGGTTTAGATTTGGTTTAGTTGATATAAAAATGCTATCGCGCTATTTTTTTTTGAACGGTTGAATCGTTGATATCACCAAAGCAAAACCAAAACGATCGATTGTGCGTGCACCTCCATACACCTCGATACACCACTCCATACCTCCATACACCTCCATACACCTCTCCATACACCTCCATACACCTCTCCATACACATCCATACACCTCTCCATACACCTCTCCATACACCTCTCCATACACCTCTCCATACACCTCTCCATACACCTCTCCATACACCTCTCCATACACCTCTCCATACACCTCTCCATACACCTCTCCATACACCTCTCCATACAACTCCATACACCTCTCCATACAACTCCATACACCTCTCCATACACCTCTCCATACACCTCTCCATACACCTCTCCATACACCTCTCCATACAACTCCATACACCTCTCCATACAACTCCATACACCTCTCCATACAACTCCATACACCTCTCCATATACCTCTATACACCTCTCCATACACCTCCATACACCTCTCCATACACCTACATACACCTCTCCATACACCTTCATACACCTCTCCATACACCTCTCCATACACCTCTCCATACACCTCTCCATACAACTCCATACACCTCTCCATACACCTCGGCATACACCTCCATACACCTCCATACACCTCTCCATACACCTCCATACACCTCTCCATACACCTCCATACACCTCTCTATACACCTCTCCATACACCTCTCCATACACCTCCATACACCTCTCCATACACCTCTCCATACACCTCTCCATACACCTCTCCATACACCTCTCCATACACCTCTCCATACACCTCTCCATACACCTCTCCATACAACTCCATACACCTCTCCATACACCTCGGCATACACCTCCATACACCTCCATACACCTCTCCATACACCTCCATACACCTCTCCATACACCTCCATACACCTCTCTATACACCTCTCCATACACCTCTCCATACACCTCCATACACCTCTCCATACACCTCTCCATACACCTCTCCATACAACTCCATACACCTCTCCATACACCTCTCCATACACCTCTCCATACACCTCCATACACCTCCATACACCTCTCCATACACCTCTCCATACACCTCCATACACCTCTCCATACACCTCCATACACCTCTCCATACACCTCTCCATATACCTCCATACACCTCTCCATACACCTCTCCCGACACCAACTAAATTAAAAACGTTCGTTGGACAGCGGTCGAACGTTACGCCAACGTATCTTCCGAAAAAGAGCTAAATCGTTACCGTTAATATAATTTGCGCGATACGAATTGTGCATAACGTAACGTTTTTGGTTGTGGTTTTGTTTTGGTAGTATCGTTGAAACTTAGGGCGATTGAGGCCCGGGGCCTCGATTGCGCTGTTTTATACGGTTTTACCGTTCGGACGGAACGTTTATGGCTTTGGTTTAGTTTTGGTTTAGATTTGGTTTAGCTGATGTAAAAATGCTATCGCGCTATTTTTTTTTGAACGGTTGAATCGTTGATATCGCCAAAGCAAAACCAAAACGATCGATTGTGCGTGCACCTCCATACACCTCGATACACCACTCCATACCTCCATACACCTCTCCATACACCTCCATACACCTCTCCATACACCTCCATACACCTCTCCATACACATCCATACACCTCTCCATACACCTCTCCATACACCTCTCCATACACCTCTCCATACACCTCTCCATACACCTCTCCATACACCTCTCCATACACCTCTCCATACACCTCTCCATACAACTCCATACACCTCTCCATACAACTCCATACACCTCTCCATACAACTCCATACACCTCTCCATACAACTCCATACACCTCTCCATATACCTCTATACACCTCTCCATACACCTCCATACACCTCTCCATACACCTCCATACACCTCTCCATACACCTTCATACACCTCTCCATACACCTCTCCATACACCTCTCCATACACCTCTCCATACACCTCTCCATACAACTCCATACACCTCTCCATACAACTCCATACACCTCTCCATTAACCTCTCCATACACCTCTCCATACACCTTCATACACCTCTCCATACACCTCTCCATACACCTCTCCATACACCTCTCCATACACCTCTCCATATACGTCTCCATACACCTCTCCATACACCTCTCCATACAACTCCATACACCTCTCCATACACCTCTCCATACACCTCTCCATACACCTCTCCATACAACTCCATACACCTCTCCATACAACTCCATACACCTCTCCATTCACCTCTCCATACACCTCTCCATACACCTTCATACACCTCTCCATACACCTCTCCATACACCTCTCCATACACCTCTCCATACACCTCTCCATATACGTCTCCATACACCTCTCCATACACCTCTCCATACAACTCCATACACCTCTCCATACACCTCTCCATACAACTCCATACACCTCTCCATACAACTCCATACACCTCTCCATACAACTCCATACACCTCTCCATACACCTCCATACACCTCTCCATACACCTCCATACACTTCTCCATACACCTTCATACACCTCTCCATACACCTCTCCATACACCTCTCCATACACCTCTCCATACACCTCTCCATACACCTCTCCATACACCTCTCCATACACCTCTCCATACACCTATCCTTACACCTCTCCATACACCTCTCCAATCAACTACATACACCTCTCCATACACCTCTCCATACACCTCTCCATACACCTCTCCATACACCTCTCCATACACCTCTCCATACACCTCTCCATACACCTCTCCATACACCTCTCCATACAACTCCATACACCTCTCCATACAACTCCATACACCTCTCCATATACCTCCATACACCTCTCCATACACCTCCATATACCTCTCCATACACCTCCATACACCTCTCCATACAACTCCATACACCTCTCCATACAACTCCATACACCTCTCCATACACCTCTCCATACACCTCCATACACCTCTCTATACACCTTCATACACCTCTCCATACACCTCTCCATACACCTCTCCATACACCTCTCCATACAACTCCATACACCTCTCCATACACCTCTCCATACACCTCCATACACCTCCATACACCTCTCCATACACCTCCATACACCTCTCCATACACCTCCATACACCTCTCCATACACCTCCATACACCTCTATATACACCTCTCCATACACCTCTCCATACACCTCCATACACCTCTCCATACACCTCTCCATACACCTCTCCATACACCTCTCCATACACCTCTCCATACAACTCCATACAACTCCATACACCTCTCCATACAACTCCATACACCTCTCCATACAACTCCATACACCTCTCCATATACCTCCATACACCTCTCCATACACCTCCATATACCTCTCCATACACCTCCATACACCTCTCCATTCACCTCTCCATACACCTCTCCATACACCTCTCCATACACCTCTCCATACACCTTCATACACCTCTCCATACACCTCTCCATACACCTCTCCATACAGAGTACCTGAGAGACTGTATTGAAAGAATTGAAATTGAAATCTGCCAACAAATTGAAATCTGCCAACAAATTGAAATCTGCCAACAAATTGAAATTAATTTTCAAATTGAAATCTGCCAACAAATTGAAATCTGCTAACAAATTGAAATCTGCCAAAAAGTTGAAATCTGCCAACAAATTGAAATCTGCCAAAAAATTGAAATCTGCCAACAAATTGAAATCTGCCAACAAATTGAAATCTCTGTCCAATGTAGATTCTGTCCAATGTAGAGTCTGTCCAATGTAGAGTCTGTCCAATGTAGAGTCTGTCCAATGTACAGTCTGTCCAATGTACAGTCTGTCCAATGTAGAGTCTGTCCAATGTAGAGTATAGCCAATGTAGAGTCTAGCCAATGTAGAGTCTAGCCAATGTAGAGTCTAGCCAATGTAGAGTCTAGCCAATGTAGAGTCTAGCCAATGTAGAGTCTAGCCAATGTAGAGTCTAGCCAATGTAGAGTCTAGCCAATGTAGAGTCTAGCCAATGTGGAGTCTAGCCAATTTGGAGTCTAGCCAATGTTGAGTCTGGCCAATGTAGAGTCTAGCCAATGTAGAGTCTAGCCAATGTAGAGTCTAGCCAATGTAGAGTCTGTCCAATGTAGAGTCTGTCCAATAAAATAAACAAAAAATTTAAATCTGCCAACAAATAGAAGTCTGCCAACAAATTGAAATCTGCCAACAAATTGAAATCTACCAAAAAATTGAAATCTTCCAACAAATTGAAATCTGCCAAAAAAATTTAAATCTGCCAACAAATTAAAATCTGCCAAAAAATTGAAATCGGCCAACAAATTGAAATCTGCCAAAGAATTGAAATCTTCCAACAAATTGAAAACTGCCAAAAAATTGAAATCTGCCAACAAATTGAAATCTGCCAAAGAATTGAAATCTTCCAACAAATTGAAATCTGCCAACAAATTGAAATCTGCCAACAAATTGAAATCTGCCAACAAATTGAAATCTGCCAACAAATTGAAATTGGCCAACAAATTGAAATCTGCCAAAGAATTGAAATCTTCCAACAAATTGAAATCTGCCAACAAATTGAAATCTGCCAACAAATTGAAATCTGCCAACAAATTGAAATCTGCCAACAAATTGAAATCTGCCAACAAATTGAAATCTGCTAACAAATTGAAATCTGCCAAAAAGTTGAAATCTGCCAACAAATTGAAATCTGCCAACAAATTGAATATAGAGTCTCCAATATAGAGTCTGTCCAATATAGAGTCTGTCCAATGTAGAGTCTGTCCAATGTAGAGTCTGTCCAATGTAGAGTCTGTCCAATGTAGAGTCGGTCCAATGTAGAGTCTGTCCAATGTAGAGTCTGTCCAATGTAGAGTCTAGCCAATGTAGAGTCTGTCCAATGTAGAGTCTGTCCAATGTAGAGTCTAGCCAATGTAGAGTCTAGCCAATGTAGAGTCTAGCCAGTGTAGAGTCTAGCCAATGTAGAGTTTGTCCAATGTAGAGTCTGTCCAATGTAGAGTCTGTCCAATGTAAAGTCTGTCCAATATAGAGTCTGTCCAATGTAGAGTCTGGCCAATGTAGAGTCTGTCCAATGTAGAGTCTGTCCAATGTAGAGTCTGTCCAATGTAGAGTCTAGCCAATGTAGAGTCATGCCAATGTAGAGTCTAGTCAATGTAGAGTCTGTCCAATGTAGAGTCTGTCCAATGTAGAGTATAGCCACTGTAGAGTCTAGCCACTGTAGAGTCTAGCCAATGTAGAGTCTGTCCAATATAGAGTCTGTCCAATGTAGAGTCTAACCAATATAGAGTCTGTCCAATGTAGAGTCTGTCCAATGTAGAGTCTGTCCAATGTAGAGTCTAGCCAATGTAGAGTCTAGCCAATGTAGAGTCTGTCCAATGTAGAGTCTGTCCAATGTAGAGTCTGTCCAATGTAGAGTCTAGCCAATGTAGAGTCTAGCCAATGTAGTCTGTCCAATGAAGAGTCTGTCCAATGAAGAGTCTGTCCAATGAAGAGTCTGTCCAATGTAGAGTCTAACCAATATAGAGTCTGTCCAATGTAGAGTCTGTCCAATGTAGAGTCTGTCCAATGTAGAGTCTAGCCAATGTAGAGTCTGTTCAATATAGAGTCTGTCCAATGTAGAGTCTGTCCAATGTAGAGTCTAGCCAATGTAGAGTCTGTCCAATGTAGAGTCTGTCCAATGTAGAGTCTAGCCAATGTAGAGTCTAGCCAATGTAGAGTCTAGCCAATGTAGAGTCTAGCCAATGTAGAGTCTAGCCAATGTAGAGTTTGTCCAATGAAGAGTCTGTCCAATGTAGAGTCTGTCCAATGTAGAGTCTTTTTTTTTTTTTTTTTTTTTTTTATGTGTGATAGGTAAGCATTTGACCCCAATCTCACCTGATGTTGAGTGATGATGAGGCCGAAGATGTAGCATGCTTACCTAGAAAGATGCCTATTCACTCTCGCCTTGAAGAGGCCCAGGTTGTATTGCTCAGGGAACAGGTCCGCAGGCAGGGCATTCCACTCCTTAGCCGTGCGCATTATAAAAGAAGAAGCAAACTTCTTCGTGCGAATTGCTGGTAGGTCAACGACATAGGGGTGGAAACCCAGTCTGCGTCTCGTCCCCCGCACATGAAAGGGAGACGGTGGTATCAGATCGTGTAATTCAGTCGCACACTCTCCGAAATGTATCCTATAAAAAACAGACAGACAGGCTACCTTGCGACGATGCTCAAGACTTTGTAGCTTCGCCACCGAGGTTGGATCACCTATGAGCTTCCTGGCACGCCTGTCGATTGAGTCCAGCGCGGCCAGCTGGTATTGGGCAGACCCGTCCCAGAGATGGCAGCAGTACTCCATACACGATCGGACTTGTGCTTGATAAAGTTGTAGAAGCTGTCCCGGAGTAAAGTACCGTCTGACCTTCGAGAGGACGCCCAGTTTTTTCGCTGCGGTTTTCGCCATGGACTCAATGTACCGTCCGAAATTCAGATCGGACGATATGTTAATGCCAAGGAGCTCCAGGCGATCAGCTATCGGTATGGACACATTTCGGAAAGTCGGGGTCAAAGCGAAGGGACTCCGTTTTGTGGAGAAAAGGCACGCCTGTGTTTTGCTTGCGTTGAAACTGACCCGATTAGTATCACCCCAGTCGGACACAGATTCAAGGGCCAAGTTTATTCGCTGCACCATGGCCTCTCGACAAGACTGAGTAACGTCCAATTTGACCCCTGCACCGGACAGATATCTGTCAGCAACAGTGCTGTCGTCTGCATGCCCAAAGGTTCCGGGCACAAGCATGTCGTTTATATGCAGCAGAAATAAAGTGGCTGAAAGAACTGACCCTTGAGGAACACCGGCATTAATAGCCATTTGATCCGATGAGTATCCATCAATGAGTACTCGAATGGATCGTTCGCTCAAGAAGTCAGCTATCCAGTTGCATAGGTCAATCGGAATTCCATATGAAGGAAGCTTGCTTAAAAGGCTTGCATGCCAGACCCTGTCAAAGGCTTTGGATATGTCAAGAGACACGGCAAGTGCCTCCCCGTATCTCTCGACAGCCTCGCTCCACAGATGAGTGGCATACACAAGAAGATCCCCCGTGGACCGTCCTGGGCGGAACCCATACTGACGGTCACTGAGGAGGTCGTTATGTTCCAGGTATGCCAGGAGCCGGTTGTTAAGTACACGTTCCATAGTCTTGCAGAGTATGGAAGTGACCGATATTGGTCTATAGTTGACAGGGTCGGCACGACTGCCTTTTTTGGGCACGGGTTGCACGTTGGCAAGCTTCCATGACCTTGGGACTACCGCAGTCTTAAGTGAGAGGCGATACAGGCGTGTTAAAACAGGAGACAACTCTGGAGCACAGGTGCGTAGGACAATCGCTGGGATTCCGTCGGGTCCGCTAGCCTTGTTCACGTCTAGAGAACGCAGGATTTTAAGAACCTCTTTTTGGCGAATGTAAACTGATGCCATTGAGCATTCAGTACGAGGAATGGTAGGTGGTGTTATATCTGAGTTCTCCAGATGCGAATTCCCGGCAAAAAGATTAGCAAATAAATTTGCTTTCTCCTCCGCCGAGTGTGCTAGCGATCCGTCAGGTTTTATTAGCGGTGGCAGGGAGGGACGGCCGAAGTTTGCTTCCACTGCTTTGGCAAGCGACCAAAACGCTTTGCTGCCAGCTGGATAGGAGGCAAGCTTAGCCCCTATACGACCTATATGGTCGAACCGGGCTTTTCGCAACACCTTTTTGCAAGACTTGGCGGCTTTGTTGTAAGCTTTCTTCAGTTTTTCTGTGTTCGGAGCCTTCTGCTTTCGAGCATCAGCCCAGGACATATACGCTGACTGTTTCAGCACCTCAGCACGAGAACAATCAGCGTTGAACCATGGGCGAGCTTTGGCGCCGGTTGACACGTCAGAGAACGGAATAAAATATTCCATACCCTGACGTATCACTTCGGCAACCGCGTTCGCAGCGCTCGACGATTCCCCTGAAGAAAAGCAGGTTTGCCGCCAAGGATAGGAAGCAAAGAAGTGTCGCATCTCGTCCCAATCTGCTGACCTGTATCGCCACACCCGTCTCTTACCACAATGGCCCTGATCAGGTGGGGAGTATACGGATACAGTTTTCACCAGACAGTGGTCGGAGGTACCTAAAGGGGCACATACCGACACAGAATATCTGTCTGGATCAGTTGTCAGCAGAAGGTCCAAACAGTTGGCCGTGTGAAAGTCAACGTCAGGTATCCGTGTGGCACAATTGACCAGCTGGCTGAGATCTAGCGATAGTGCAAGTTTGCGCGCCTCTCGTCCAGCGTGATCGGTCTTCTGGTAGGGGAACAGCCATTCTTGATGGTGAGCATTAAAGTCGCCCAGAAGGGTCAGTTGCGCCACAGGATACCTAAGCTGAGCCTCCTCAGCCGCCTCTCCAAGATAGTCGAACAGCCTAGTTGTCTCCTGATCTCCACTGTGCGAACGGTAGACACAGGCGTAAACAATTCGTTCGAAACCTGTTTCCACCAGTATCCACAATACTGAGAAGGAAGGGTCTTCAAGGTTTTTGAGACGCTTGATGCAGATGTCATCGCGAGCGTACACACAGAGTCCGGCGTGCGGAACGAACCTATGCTCCAGAGAGTACCCAGGGTAGCTGAGGTACGCCGCGTCTGCCGGACATCTGATCTGCGTCTCGGTGAGAAACAGCAGTTGTGGTTTTTCAGTCTCTAGGTGGTGGTGGACTGCTACGAGATTTGAGTGCAATCCTCGGATATTGCAAAGGTGCACTTTTAAAGGGAGAACGTGCAACCGCTGTTTAACTTTCTTCCTTTTAGAACCTTTCATAGTTTTTTCGAAGAGCGAATAGGCAGGAGGACGGTAGTTGAGCGAGGAGTCGCATCAATCGAGCCAGATAGTATACTGAAGTCTGCCACACATTAAGATAGCTGGGTTGGAGACCGCGGGGACGCCCGAACCCCCCCGGGATTGCCCACCAACTTCTCCCATCCGGTCGCCAACCGGCATGGTGGAGCAACCCGGGATTTTTCGCTAGGTGGCGGGGCAGCCTTTCACGGGTGGCTTTCCCGCTAATTGGGCCCCCTACTTCCTGCGGTCGGCCAGCGGAGCACCGTGCTTCGGATCCCGCTGGCCTCCAAAACCAGCCAGCCGGTGTAGCAGAGTTCAGCAGCCTGTGAACGGTCTTCTGACGCGACACTACTGCTCAGACCCATCCTCCATGGGGCAACTCCGGACTTCATGGCGAAACATGGTTAATACCACTTGGCGACACAAGTAGATCTGTCTATCGATAGTCTGTCCAATGTAGAGTCTGTCCAATATAGAGTCTGTCCAATGTAGAGTCTAACCAATATAGAGTCTGTCCAATGTAGAGTCTGTCCAATGTAGAGTCTGTCCAATGTAGAGTCTAGCCAATGTAGAGTCTGTCCAATATAGAGTCTGTCCAATGTAGAGTCTGTCCAATGTAGAGTCTAGCCAATGTAGAGTCTGTCCAATGTAGAGTCTGTCCAATGTAGAGTCTAGCCAATGTAGAGTCTAGCCAATGTAGAGTCTAGCCAATGTAGAGTTTGTCCAATGTAGAGTCTGTCCAATGTAGAGTCTGTCCAATGTAGAGTCTGTCCAATGTAGAGTCTGTCCAATATAGAGTCTGTCCAATGTAGAGTCTAACCAATATAGAGTCTGTCCAATGTAGAGTGATTGAGGCGATTGAGCAGAACCGGGGGTCGAAAGTGTTCGCTCAGCAGCTCGGGAGAAGCCACCTGTCGAAACTCAAAACCGCAGATGGGAAGATCGTTGCCTCTAAGCCGGAGCTCCTCACAGAAGTCGAGAAGTTCTATGGAAGTCTGTATGCAACACACGCTCCAAAGCCTGTAGCTCGTTACACCGACCCCAGAGCCCCACTAGTACGCCACTACACGGACGATATCCCGGACGTTGACTCGAGCGAGATTAGGAAAGCCCTCAAACAACTAAAAAATAACAAAGCTCCGGGTGAAGACGGAATAACAACAGAGCTTCTGAAGGCTGGAGGTACTCCTGTCCTGAAGGCCCTAGGAAAGCTCTTTAATTCCGTCATTCACAATGGCATAACACCGGAGGCGTGGAGCGGAAGTGTTGTGGTCTTGTTCTTCAAGAAAGGAGATAAAACCCTCTTCAAGAACTACAGACCGATCTCACTTCTGAGCCACGTCTATAAACTGTTCTCGAGGGTTATTACGAACCGTCTCGCTCGAAAATTCGACGAGTTTCAGCCCCCGGAGCAGGCCGGGTTTCGAAAAGGATACAGTACCATAGACCACATCCACACGGTAAGGCAGATTATAGAGAAAACTGAAGAGTATAATCAGCCTCTGTGTTTAGCCTTTGTGGACTATGAGAAAGCCTTCGACTCGATCGAGACCTGGGCTGTTCTGGAATCCTTGCAGCGATGCCAGATAGACTGGCGATATATAGAGGTGCTCAGATGTCTGTATGACGCCGCCACTATGTCCGTTCAAGTACATGATCAGCAGACGAAGCCGATCCAACTGCTAAGAGGAGTGAGACAGGGGGATGTTATTTCCCCGAAACTGTTCACCAATGCGCTGGAAGACGTGTTCAAGACGCTAAATTGGAAAGGACGAGGCATATGTGTGAACGGCGAGTACATCTCACATCTGCGCTTTGCGGATGACATTGTCGTCATGGCGGAATCGATGCAGGACCTCAGTGGCATGCTTAGCGACCTTAATGCCGCTTCCCGACGTGTCGGTCTCGGCATGAACTTAGACAAGACGAAAGTCATGCTAAATTCTCATGTCGAGCCAGAGGCGGTATACGTCGGTGAGGCGGCGATAGAAGTTGTGCAAGAATATGTCTACCTTGGACAGACTATAAGACTAGGTAGAAACAACTTCGAAAAGGAGGCCGCTAGGCGCATCCAACTGGGATGGGCTGCTTTCGGGAAACTCCGTCATATATTCTCCTCGGCTATACCACAATGCCTCAAGACGAGGGTGTTCAATCAGTGCGTCCTGCCAGTAATGACATATGGTGCGGAAACATGGACCCTGACGATAGGACTAGTTCATCAATTCAAGGTCGCTCAGCGAGCTATGGAGAGAGCTATGCTCGGTGTTTCTCTGAGAGATCACATTAGAAATGAAGTGATACGTCAGAGAACTAAAGTGGTTGACATAGCTCAGAAAATTAGCATGCTGAAGTGGCAATGGGCTGGTCATATCTGCCGAAGAACTGACAACCGGTGGGGTGTCAGAGTTCTAGAGTGGAGACCGCGAACTGGTAGGCGTAGTGTCGGACGCCCTGCTGCCCGCTGGAGAGACGACCTTAAAAAGGTAGCGGAGAGCGACTGGATGAGGAAGGCCGAGGATAGAGTTTTGTGGCGCGCCTTGGGAGAGGCCTATGTTCAGCAGTGGACGATGATAGGCTGATGATGATGATGATGATGAATGTAGAGTCTGTCCAATGTAGAGTCTGTCCAATGTAGAGTCTAGCCAATGTAGAGTCTAGCCAATGTAGAGTCTAGCCAATGTAGAGTCTAGCCAATGTCGAGTCTAGCCAATGTAGAATCTAGCCAATGTGGAGTCTAGCCAATGTAGAGTCTAATGTAGAGTCTAGCCAATGTAGAGTCTAGCCAATGTAGAGTCTAGCCAATGTGGAGTCTAGCCAATGTGGAGTCTAGCCAGTGTGGAGTCTAGCCAATGTGGAGTCTAGCCAATGTTGAGTCTGGCCAATGTTGAGTCTGTCCAATGAAGAGTCTGTCCAATGAAGAGTCTGTCCAATGAAGAGTCTGTCCAATGAAGAGTCTGTCCAATGAAGAGTCTGTCCAATGAAGAGTCTGTCCAATGAAGATTCTGTCCAATGAAGAGACTGTCCAATGAAGAGTCTGTCCAATGAAGAGTCTGTCCAATGTAGAGTCTGTCCAATGTAGAGTCTGTCCAATGTAGAGTCTGTCCAATGTAGAGTCTGTCCAATGTAGAGTCTAGCCAATGTAGAGTCTAGCCAATGTTGAGTCTGTCCAATGAAGAGTCTGTCCAATGAAGAGTCTGTCCAATGAAGAGTCTGTCCAATGAAGAGTCTGTGCAATGTAGAGTCTGGCCAATGTAGAGTCTGGCCAATGTGGAGTCTAGCCAATGTGGAGTCTAGCCAATGTGGAGTCTAGCCAATGTTGAGTCTGTCCAATGAAGAGTCTGTCCAATGAAGAGTCTGTCCAATGAAGAGTCTGTCCAATGAAGAGTCTGTCCAATGTAGAGTCTGTCCAATGTAGAGTCTGTCCAATGTAGAGTCTAGCCAATGTAGTCTGTCCAATGAAGAGTCTGTCCAATGAAGAGTCTGTCCAATGTAGAGTCTGTCCAATGAAGAGTCTGTCCAATGTAGAGTCTGTCCAATGTAGAGTCTGTCCAATGTAGAGTCTGTCCAATGTAGAGTCTGTCCAATGTAGAGTCTGTCCAATGTAGAGTCTAGCCAACGTAGAGTCTAGCCAATGTAGAGTCTAGCCAATGTAGAGTCTAGCCAATGTAGAGTCTAGCCAATGTGGAGTCTAGCCAATGTGGAGTGTAGCCAATGTGGAGTCTAGCCAATGTGGTGTGTAGATTTCAATTTGTTGGCAGATTTCAATTTTTTGGCAGATTTCAATTTTTTGGCAGATTTCTATTTTTTGGCAGATTTAAATTTTTGAGCAGATTTAAATTTTTGGGCAGATTTCAATTTTTTGGCAGATTTCAATTTTGGGCAGATTTCAATTTTTTGGCGGATTTAAATTTTTGGGCAAATTTCAATTCCTAGGCAAATTTTAAATTTTTGGGCAGTTTTCAATTCCTAGGCAGATTTCAATTTTTGGGCAGATTTAAATTTTTGGGCAGATTTCAATTTTTTGGCAGATTTTTTTTTTGGGCCAGATTTCAATTTTTTGGCAGATTTCAATTTTTGGCAGATTTAAATTTTTGGGCAGATTTCAATTCCTAGGCAGATTTAAATTTTTTGGCATACACCTCTCCATACACCTCCATACACCTCTCCATACACATCCATACACCTCTCCATACACCTCTCCATACACCTCTCCATACACCTCTCCATAGACCTCTCCATACACCTCTCCATACACCTCTCCATACAACTCCATACACCTCTCCATACAACTCCATACACCTCTCCATACACCTCTCCATACAACTCCATACACCTCTCCATACAACTCCATACACCTCTCCATACAACTCCATACACCTCTCCATACAACTCCATACACCTCTCCATACAACTCCATACACCTCTCCATATACCTCTATACACCTCTCCATACACCTCCATACACCTCTCCATACACCTCCATACACCTCTCCATACACCTTCATACACCTCTCCATACACCTCTCCATACACCTCTCCATACAACTCCATACACCTCTCCATACACCTCTCCATACACCTCCATACACCTCTCCATACACCTCTCCATACACCTGTCAGACAGATTTGAATTCCTAGGCAGATTTTAAATTTTTGGGCATATTTCAATTCCTAATAGGAAGATTTCAATTTTTGGGCATATTTCAATTCATAGGAATTTTGGGCAGATTTCTTCAATTTTTGGCAGATTTCAATTTTTGGGCAGATTTCAATTTTTGGGAAGATTTAAATTTTTGGGCAGATTTAAATTTTTGGACAGATTTAAATCGGAAACCGGGAAGTGGGTCAAATTTAACCTCCAAGATTCTATTACAGACACCGGGGCCTCGATTCCGCTGTTTTATACGGTTTTACCGTTCGGACGGAACGTTTATGGCTTTGGTTTAGTTTTGGTTTAGATTTGGTTTAGTTGATATAAAAATGCTATCGCGCTATTTTTTTTTGAACGGTTGAATCGTTGATATCACCAAAGCAAAACCAAAACGATCGATTGTGCGTGCACCTCCATACACCTCGATACACCACTCCATACCTCCATACACCTCTCCATACACCTCCATACACCTCTCCATACACCTCCATACACCTCTCCATACACATCCATACACCTCTCCATACACCTCTCCATACACCTCTCCATACACCTCTCCATACACCTCTCCATACACCTCTCCATACACCTCTCCATACACCTCTCCATACACCTCTCCATACACCTCTCCATACACCTCTCCATACAACTCCATACACCTCTCCATACAACTCCATACACCTCTCCATACACCTCTCCATACACCTCTCCATACACCTCTCCATACACCTCTCCATACAACTCCATACACCTCTCCATACAACTCCATACACCTCTCCATACAACTCCATACACCTCTCCATATACCTCTATACACCTCTCCATACACCTCCATACACCTCTCCATACACCTACATACACCTCTCCATACACCTTCATACACCTCTCCATACACCTCTCCATACACCTCTCCATACAACTCCATACACCTCTCCATACACCTCGGCATACACCTCCATACACCTCCATACACCTCTCCATACACCTCCATACACCTCTCCATACACCTCCATACACCTCTCTATACACCTCTCCATACACCTCTCCATACACCTCCATACACCTCTCCATACACCTCTCCATACACTTCTCCATACACCTCTCCATACACCTCTCCATACACCTCTCCATACACCTCTCCATACACCTCTCCATACAACTCCATACACCTCTCCATACACCTCGGCATACACCTCCATACACCTCCATACACCTCTCCATACACCTCCATACACCTCTCCATACACCTCCATACACCTCTCTATACACCTCTCCATACACCTCTCCATACACCTCCATACACCTCTCCATACACCTCTCCATACACCTCTCCATACACCTCTCCATACAACTCCATACACCTCTCCATACACCTCTCCATACACCTCTCCATACACCTCTCCATACACCTCCATACACCTCCATACACCTCTCCATACACCTCTCCATACACCTCCATACACCTCTCCATACACCTCCATACACCTCTCCATACACCTCTCCATATACCTCCATACACCTCTCCATACACCTCTCCCGACACCAACTAAATTAAAAACGTTCGTTGGACAGCGGTCGAACGTTACGCCAACGTATCTTCCGAAAAAGAGCTAAATCGTTACCGTTAATATAATTTGCGCGATACGAATTGTGCATAACGTAACGTTTTTGGTTGTGGTTTTGTTTTGGTAGTATCGTTGAAACTTAGGGCGATTGAGGCCCGGGGCCTCGATTGCGCTGTTTTATACGGTTTTACCGTTCGGACGGAACGTTTATGGCTTTGGTTTAGTTTTGGTTTAGATTTGGTTTAGCTGATGTAAAAATGCTATCGCGCTATTTTTTTTTGAACGGTTGAATCGTTGATATCGCCAAAGCAAAACCAAAACGATCGATTGTGCGTGCACCTCCATACACCTCGATACACCACTCCATACCTCCATACACCTCTCCATACACCTCCATACACCTCTCCATACACCTCCATACACCTCTCCATACACATCCATACACCTCTCCATACACCTCTCCATACACCTCTCCATACACCTCTCCATACACCTCTCCATACACCTCTCCATACACCTCTCCATACACCTCTCCATACACCTCTCCATACACCTCTCCATACAACTCCATACACCTCTCCATACAACTCCATACACCTCTCCATACAACTCCATACACCTCTCCATACAACTCCATACACCTCTCCATATACCTCTATACACCTCTCCATACACCTCCATACACCTCTCCATACACCTCCATACACCTCTCCATACACCTTCATACACCTCTCCATACACCTCTCCATACACCTCTCCATACACCTCTCCATACAACTCCATACACCTCTCCATACACCTCAGCATACACCTCCATACACCTCTCCATACACCTCCATACACCTCTCCATACACCTCCATACACCTCTCTATACACCTCTCCATACACCTCTCCATACACCTCCATACACCTCTCCATACACCTCTCCATACACCTCTCCATACACCTCTCCATACAACTCCATACACCTCTCCATACAACTCCATACACCTCTCCATTCACCTCTCCATACACCTCTCCATACACCTTCATACACCTCTCCATACACCTCTCCATACACCTCTCCATACACCTCTCCATACACCTCTCCATACACCTCTCCATATACGTCTCCATACACCTCTCCATACACCTCTCCATACAACTCCATACACCTCTCCATACACCTCTCCATACAACTCCATACACCTCTCCATACAACTCCATACACCTCTCCATACAACTCCATACACCTCTCCATACACCTCCATACACCTCTCCATACACCTCCATACACTTCTCCATACACCTTCATACACCTCTCCATACACCTCTCCATACACCTCTCCATACACCTCTCCATACACCTCTCCATACACCTCTCCATACACCTCTCCATACACCTATCCTTACACCTCTCCATACACCTCTCCAATCAACTACATACACCTCTCCATACACCTCTCCATACACCTCTCCATACACCTCTCCATACACCTCTCCATACACCTCTCCATACACCTCTCCATACACCTCTCCATACACCTCTCCATACACCTCTCCATACACCTCTCCATACAACTCCATACACCTCTCCATACAACTCCATACACCTCTCCATATACCTCCATACACCTCTCCATACACCTCCATATACCTCTCCATACACCTCCATACACCTCTCCATACACCTCTCCATACACCTCTCCATACACCTCTCCATACACCTCTCCATACACCTCTCCATACACCTCTCCATACACCTCTCCATACAACTCCATACACCTCTCCATACACCTCTCCATACACCTCCATACACCTCCATACACCTCTCCATACACCTCCATACACCTCTCCATACACCTCCATACACCTCTCCATACACCTCTCCATACACCTCTCCCGACACCAACTAAATCAAAAACGTTCGTTGGACAGCGGTCGAACGTTACGCCAACGTATCTTCCGAAAAAAAGCTAAATCGTTACCGTTAATATAATTTGCGCGATACGAATTGTGCATAACGTAACGTTTTTGGTTGTGGTTTTGTTTTGGTAGTATCGTTGAAACTTAGGGCGATTGAGGCCCAGTTGTTTCCAGTGCCGTACTTAGACAAACGTACTTTGCGCATTTCCACTCGCTTATGACCTATGGCATCCTATTATGGGGGGATTCAACGGACTCAAATAGAATATTTATATTACAAAAACGGGCACTACGTATAATGGAAAGTATTAAGCCCCGTCAAACTTGTAGGACTCACTTTGCAGAAAAGCATATCTTGACTATGCCCAGTCAATATTTATTTGAAATTATTTCATATGTCCGTCGGAATATTACCCATTTCAATCGTCGTGTAGGTGGAGGTCATTCTCTACGAAACGCGGGAAGACTGGCTAGCGTGTCTCGTCGTACAGAAATGGCATCTAAAAACCCACGAATAATAGGTCCGACTTATTATGAGCGACTTCCTGAACATCTGAGGAATGTAACCAATGACGAATCATTTTATCGCCGACTAAAAAGTCTTTTACTGGATTGTGAATTTTATTCTGTAAACGAATTTCTTTTGTTTGACTTTAAGTAGACTACAATAAGTAATTGTAGCGACATTTTATTTAAATTGAATTGTATTTTCTTATGTATTACCAGTGCTCCGTCACTCACGTCTGACAGCTGCGATAAAGTACCTACGTCACACCTACCTTGCAAGATGTTAATAACATAGGGCTATCACACGCTATCGCGATTGCGTACTTCCAGCACGGGTAGCATGCCATCCCGCGATAGCCGTGATACGGCTATATCACGTCTTTTATCTCCTTCGTTCGCGCACAAACGAAAGAGATAAAAGACGTGATATAGCTGTATCACAGCTATCGCGGGTTGGCATGCTACCCATGCTGTACTGGACGGTTTTCTTTTGGGAAAATATGCCTGCTAATAATTATTGTGATGTTTGGTAGACAATCTAACAAAATATGTCATTTTTCACATTGCCTACGGATGAAAAAAGGTACTTACTTACGTAAATTTTAATTTAGTTTTATCCAAAAGCAAACTTTTGTGTTGAAAATAATATGTGCAAAAATACTTAGAATACCGGTATAACAACGCTATTGTTTTTATCGTTTGTACAAGATACAAACAAAATAATAAATAAAGATACAAATAAACGGAATAATTTTATCAATGTTGGTAACTAGTTGTTGGTTTAAATTTTTTTCGCAAAAAAAAAATTCCTTTCAGGAGAAGTAATTCCCGTAGTCTTCGAACTTGGTTTAAACGTTATTTTGGAAAATAAGATTGAAGAAAATAAATTCCTGGTGATGGAGGGTATTTTCTGACAATAAACAACCCTAGCGTTTCGGTAGTTACGTCAGAGGCGCGTGACTTCTAATATACTTATATTACTCTTTGCGCGTGACGGACAATGTGATATCGACTCTAGGTTAATTGACATAAGACGCGTTTAAGGCTCAGATTCAGAGACGATTTTTTAAGTCATAGTTCCAACTAAGTAGGGTCAAAATGTATGAGTTTTGACATACGGGAGTTCGAACTAAGACTTAAAAATCGTCTCTGAATCTCGGCCTTAGTTCGTCGTTCGTCGCGGTGACAGATCGTAAGACTCGGTTGTCTGTAAAAGCGCGCGAAATCAGTGTTTTCTAAGAGAGTGCAGTATCTGTTACGGTAGTAACTATTAAATAATCTGTGGTATTACATTATTTATTTGACATTGTTACTCTCTATATTAGTGATGTTGACATTTTATTGTTCTATTTTTAATTTTATTTTTTATTCTTGACGATCATATTATCCTTTGACATTTTTATTTTTTATGTAACGCACTTACTAGTCATTCACTTCGAGTTGGCCGTTACCTCCCTTCCCGCTTCCCCGCACCGCACCCCTAAGAGACCCTAATAAACGCAATTTTATAACCTTTAGCAACGCAATCACGTATGGTACGTCCGTCCCGGTCACTAATATCGCTTTTAATTTTAAATTTTTATTTGCCTTATATATTATTTTTTGTCGACGGGACCAATTAATGTGCCTGTGAGGAAATTTTGTAACGGTCATCGACGGCCAACTGGTCGTGAACGGGTAGTACATGTGATTATGAATTTGATAATATGAAATAAATAATTCTATTCTATTCTATTATATTCCAATCGTGTATTCAATTGATGATTTCACTAGATCAACTATCCAAGAATACTGAGGTATGACTTTGGTTTCGATAAATTTTATAAATCTAGTCGAAACATGAAAAATAAATGATGCCTCCACGGTGTTTTGTCCTACCTACCATAGGGCCTGACATCTTGATAATAAATAGTGGAAACACTTCAACATTCTTTTCCTGCCCCATGATATGATAGTTTCCGGCCCCAAGCGACAGCTGTTGTTACTTTCCATACATTTAGTTTTGGATCGACCAAAAAAAAGAGAGTGGCACAGGCATATTCTGGCAGGCATTCCCTATTTTCCGCTATTTTCCAAACCGCAACATAACCTAAAAATATATTTTTTTTATACAATTTATCCTTTCGGAAATGCAATGGGAACTAGCCCTTACAGCATGGTCATAAGTTACATTTTTCTTTGTACTTAAAACTAAACTAGCCTAACCTATATCTATAAGCCTAACTTACCTTATACCTAACTATTGAAATGCGAGGATGGTACACACATTCCAATATTCAAGAGAGTTCTACGTGAGGATCAATCCGAATCAAACGGGAGCGCCTTCTTTATTTCTCACTTTTACTACATTGTCCTCCATTAATGGCACATTATTAAACTAATTCCACCACATTAACACAATAATGACCATGAAAAACTAATTTAGAAAATTAAGAAACAAAGCCCGTCCTTTTCTTCAAGATTCTCGTTCAGAATCAGAACTCTCCTGGGCGATGATGGGATGATAGATGAAAGATGACAATGAAATTCTGGTTGATTTTGTAAGCTCGCGCGTTGCCCCCAAAACCACCATGTACGAGTAAACTTGCACCAAAACTTTTATTCTTTCTTCGTATGTATTTGAGATTCCTGTTATGTTGGTCGATCTACGCAACCTTTTGATACACAATCCGCACGAAATTATGTCACAAATATCACTAAAAACCAACTTTTCACAAATATCAAATACAGCCACAAACGAACAAAATAATGGCGGCAAGCAAACTCACCTATACTCCATTCAGGAATTCGAGCGACAAAATGTAAACAACGGTGATACCAGTGTAGAAAATACCATCTCGAGACGGAAGAAAACTTATCTCCGGAATGAATAACAGTAAATTATCTATTCTATTCGCAAAGGATTACGACAAATGATATGTTAATTTTGTATGGAAAATAAATTTAAAAAACGCAAGTTATAATTTATTATAGATTAAAAGAAAGCGTGACTGTAAATATTTTATTTCGTGGTCTGGCAACAATCAGATATTTTAGACCTTTGGTTCGTTTTAACAAAGTGCTTAATGAAAAACATTTTTTATTGTAAACAATAACGTAAACGCGTCTATTGATTGTTTAATGCGCGGATGCTACGCATAGCACAAAAAGCCCACACAGACAGAGTAACGGGCTACATATAACATAATTTAAAAATGTCATTCATATTGTCACGATTGTTTTTATTATTTATAGATAGACAATACAATTTTAATATGAACGCAATTTATTATATGCCGTGCCGACATAATTTTATTCTTAAAAAATGCACCAAAGGTTTCTGACCACGTAATGTCACTTTGACAGTGACGTTTCTTTGTTTACATTTTGTCGCTTTAATTCCTGAAGTGCGATTTTTGAAAATCATACGAGCGGCTTGGCAGTAGAAAATGTCAAAATTACTATGGAGATTATGCATCTTTCTACTGCAAAGTCGCTCGTATGATTTTCAAAAATCGCACTTCTGAACGGAGTATAAAAATATTGACATGACATTTTTTTGCGGAAAGGCAAGGGGAACTTTGCTTGGCATCGCTTGTGAGCAGTGTTGCTAGAAGGTTACTTTTCTAAACTTTTAGGTGATTTTTAGCTCTAGGTTACTTTTAGGTTATACGATTCAAAAGGTTACTTTTAGCTGATTTTTCGGAATTTTTAGGTATAATCCATTTTAAAATTCTTATTTTTCCAAGAAACGGAACGCTTTTTAATATTTTTTGCAATGTTTTAAAACCCAAAACGTTCGTAACGTAGTGAATGCAACTCCTAAAAACACATAGACCAAATCACAAATGACAAAATCGGTTGAAAAATGCAACCTAAAATGGAAAACGCTACTGAATTGTTTATTTCTGTAAATAAATACAACCAACATCTGTCTATCAACATTTAATACCTTATTACTTGAAAAAAATGTGAAAGGTTACCTTTCACACAAATAACCCTATTTGTGTGAAAAGTAACCTTTCAGTCACTTTTTTATCTATTTCCGGTTACTTTTAAAGGGACCCATTCACAGTAGTCCGTCTTGCAGTCCTACACCAATATCAGATCGTGAATGGTGTTGCAGTCCTACAAAGCGTCCGATGACCTTGGGCAAAATGTATGAGTAGTCCTACTTGCAGGATAGTGTGTGGCCTCGTAGTCCTGCATGTAGGACTACTGTGAATGGGCCCTTCACAATTTTTTTTTTTTTTAATACAATTTATCCTTTCGGAAATGCAATGGGAACCAACCCCCACAGCATGGTCATAAGTTACATTTTTCTTTGTACTTAAAACTAACTTAACTAATCTTACACCTAAATATTGAAATGTGTGGGTGATACACACATTCCAAGTTCAAGATAAGTTTTACGCGAGGATCAATCCGAATCAAACGGGAGCGCCTTCTTTATTTCTCACTTTTACTATATTGTTCTTCATTGATGACACATTATTAAACTAATTTCACCACATTAACACAATAATAGCCACGAAAAACGAATCCAGAAAATTAAGAAACAAAGCCCGTCCTTATCCTCATGATTCCCGTGCAAAACCATCCTGATGACGATGGGATGATGGGATGATAGGATGACGATGAAATTGTGGATGATTTTGTAAGCTCGCGCGATGCCGCCAAAACCACCATACGAGTAAACTTGCACCAAAACTTTTGTTCTTTCTTCGTATGTATTTGAGATTCCTGTTATGTTGGTCGATCTACGCAACCGTTTGGTACACAATCCGCACGAAATTATGTCACAAATATCACTAAAAACCAACTTTTCACAAATATCAAATACAGACACAAACGAACAAAATAATGGCGGCAAGCAAACTCTGTAGGACTGCAAGACGGACTACTGTGAATGGGCCCCTTTAACAAGATCCAGCCGGCAACACTGCTTGTGTGTGTGACGGACCTCCCTCTACGGTGACGGACGGACCGCTGTCATCAGTGTGACCACTTTTAGTAGATTTCTACTTTTTTGGTAGATTTAGGGCAAAGAGAACGATAATTTAGTAGTGGGAAATCGTTTAATAGATTTTGGTAGAAATTCGGTATTCGAAAACATGATCAAAAAAATGTAAGGATTCAAGCAAAAAACTTAAAGTTGGAAATAAAAATTGCTAAGAAAACGATTGCAGGGGGTTTTCTGGAACTTCTAGTAAAGCTTTAGTGGTGTACAGCAAAATTAATCTTATCGCTTAATATTGTTTTTTACAAAAGGTGGCTTTTATAAGACACAGAACACTGTACCAACTTTAAGCCTACATAGGGACGACCAATAATACTTATTAAGATTTAATTTGGAAATTGAAGCATTCATATTACAAAGTGATGAAAACCGATATTTTTTTGCAAAAATGCGATAATAACATGAGTAATGATGAGCGTTAGTGTGAAAATGATAATATATTTTGTTCAAAAACGTGTTTTTTATTGAATTTAACAATCTGGAACGACATAAATATTAGTTGGTAGATTTTAAGTAGAATTTGAAACAGGACTTGGTAGATTTTGGTAGATTTCAGCAGTCATTTTGGTAGAATCTCTGAAAAAAAGTGGTCACGCTGGCTGTCATCCTGTCATGCATGTCAAAACAAGTGTTTTTAGAAAAGTGGTAGGTACCTACCTAGTTTTTTAGTTCTTTTTTGAGGAACGAGGAGTTATTGCTCATAAAAGCAAAAACATTACTTTAAGATGTCTTCAGAAACAGCGCAAGTCAGTTCTTTGCCATTGCCTCCTATGCAGTATATAAATTTTTACACCGACGAAAATGTTCGAAGAAACAGGGCTCCTCTGCCGCCTCGTCCAATCCACGACTCATATTCTATGTTCGGACATCCATTCAATGCAGACGATACGATAATACGCTCACTGGAAAGTCAGGTAAGTGTTCAAAGTTAGTTATTTCTAATCTTTCTGTTGCATTCAGTACTATGCGTTTGCTTCGAGTTGGCCGCTCGCACTCTTCCCGCTTCACCGTACCGCCCCCCTAACAGACCCTATTTAAACGCAACCTTATAACCTTTAGCAACGCAACCACGTACGGCACGTCCGTCCCGGTCGCTAATATCGCTTTTAATTTTAAATTTTTATTTGCTTGTTATATTATTTTTTGTCAACGGGACCAGTTAATGTGCCTGTGACGAAATTTTGTAACGGTCATCGATGGCTAACAGGAAGCAAACATTGAGTTCCGTGACTGACTGACTGACAGACAACCCATAGCCTATTATTGATTATTTGTGGTTGGGCTATTGCAAGCATGGGTCGTTGTAACATGGAGACCAGCGCTGGTCCTTTTGTGTTCGCCCCAAGCTCACCCATATTTACGCATACCTCCGAACTTATGGTATTTTCTTTTCATTCTCGGGAATGCAGGTTTCCTCACGATGTTTTCCTTCACCGCCGAGCTAGTAAATGATAAATACAACCGTACATAAATTCCGAAGAACTTAGTGGTAAGTACAGGCCTGGAATCGAACCGCAGCCTCAGTATTGAGGCGCTAGCTCTCTTCCGTATGGGCTATCATCGCTCTTTATACGCATAGCCTAAACCGCTGAAGATAGAAACATGAAATTTTGAATTTATATTCTACAGAGGATGTAGGGGTGCACTAAGAAATATTTTTTTCGAAAATCGCCACTTAAAGGGGTAATCCACGCGGACGAAGTCGCGCATCAAAAGCTTTAGGTTTAGCTTTGAAAGCTCGAAGCATTGAAGATATTTACTAGAAAAAGATTACAATATGGTTTTTAGGCATAGATTTATATATTACTAGCGTAAGGATAGGCCCGTCAGAATATTTTACAAAAACCTTCTTCATAGAAACAAAAATTTGCGCCATCTGTCATTACTCGTATACGAACTATATCGTGTCATATATTTGTAGTGCTCTGAAACTGACATTTTTCCTTGCATTTTAGAGCCAACGAACTGGGGACAATAGTCAAGCTCATAGGCCATGTCCTTACGCTAGTAATATATATGTCTTTGTTTTTAGGTGTCTCCAAATCAACCTTTCTTTTTGTCATTTTTTCCATCTGTTTGTTTGTTTAACCATCATGCAAAAACTTCTGAACTAAATTTGATGAAACTTTTTGTTTGATGGCTTATGATCTGAATTAAAATCAGGTATATAATTTGTGTGATCGAAGTCATGGGTAAACTCTATTAATTTATTATTCTATTTCAGGGATTCCGAAGACTTTATCCAATGCACTTTGAAAGGAGACGAGAACTCAAGAAGCTAAACCACTCGTTGCTAGTAAATTTTCTAGATCTTTTGGATTTATTAGTGCATTGCCCCGACTCACCGAAACGGGCAGAGAAAGTTGAAGACCTAAGTTTATTGTTCATACATATTCACCATTTATTGAACGAGTTCAGACCTCACCAGGCAAGGGAAACTTTAAGAGTCATGATGGAGCTGCAGAAGCGGCAGAGAGTGGAAACGGCTATGAGGTTTGTTTTTAATCCCTAGAAATTACGTAGCCTGTTCTGTGTCCCACTGCTGGGGAAAAGACTCCCTTTAGCACTTTTGCTGCTGACAACCTATGTCGTAGCATTTTGCTTTTCACAGCATAAGAAAAAGTATCTATTACTACATACAGCACGGACACTCCCTGCCTACCACAAACTTTTTACCTCACCACCTCTATTGCCTTCTGATCACCTCGGCAGTTACTAGTAGCATAAATTGACACCACAATTTACATGCTAGAATGTATGTCTAAGAATATAATCTCAGGTCGAAAAATAAAAACTGAATAGACGGGTGTCAAAGCGTCATAGTACCGCACACAGCAGCCCTAGACTCCATTTCGCATGTGCTGACATAATCTTGTCAATTTCTGTTTTTTGTAAGCAATGTCCGGGGTGTGTCATAGGTCAGCAACAAATGGGCCACAACGCACAATAACCCACGTAGCGAGTTAGTCCTATTGAATTTCACCCGTGTTTATGACCTACCATGGTTTCATTGAAAACCTTATGCCTACCTGGGTGACCCACATTGATCGTTTCAATGTTGCAACTGTGTGCACTACCTATGAGGGGGGTCAATTTTAGCACGGCGCATGTCATTGTTTTGTGACTAATAGCGAAAGTGTTAATCGTCATGTTGAAGGTAGTCAAGATTTGGGCATACATTTTTCATCTGATGATTTGCTGCAATGAGTGGTGGGTTATCTCTGAACTGAAAGATGTGGAAGAGCAGAGACCATTGCCCAGATTTCAATACTGTTATTTTAGCAACCAGCAATATACAAGGTCTTTCTTAAGTTTTTAAAGGGGTCGGGTGGTCAAACTGGACAACTTTCTATACAGGACCGACATCAAAATCACAAAAAATCTGCTGTTCAATACAAAACTGCATATCTACTCGACCTAAATGTATGGGACAGTTACATTTTTTCCCTGATTTCAATGTTGGTCCCAAAGAGAAAGTTGACCTTAAAGATCCATGAGCATATGAAGATGGGTTCTATAGTTTGTTAATTCTTTGTTTGATCATTATTATCATTTAAATTTTCAGATTCCAGAAACATCTTGACAAGGTTCAAGATATATTACAAAATGCACTGCAAAGTCTACCCGGTCAAAATGAGGTAGATTCAAATTTCAAGGTACCCATAGAAATATTGGAGCAAATGGAGCTTAGTACTAATGATTCAAATACTGACCCTTGTTATGAACTTGATCGTATCATGTGTAATGTTGTCGATAACATGAGATAGTTCTCTAGTTCAATTATTTGAATCAAGTTTAGTAAGAACGAAGAAGTCCTTTTATTCTAAACATTTAAGTACACCACATAATCTGTGAAAGCTGTGGTGAAAGTATGCAGAGCATTCTCAATTCTTTTAATTGCAGTTTTTTAAATGTGCTTGTACACCAACCAATTTGAATCATGATCATGACCCATCGTAGAACCTTGTCACGATCATTTTATTAACGTCATTAGGCTTCTCTCAAACGTGACAGCAAATAGTTTGCTGTGAAAAGGTTCTACGGTGGGTAATTAATGATTCAAATTGGTTGATGGTTGTACATTGGGCTTGTATGGGCTGTCTCTCCTCAGCCGCCTGTTTAATTTAGAATACCGTTTTTGTATTCAGTGCTTAGTTATAATTCATAATTTATATTGTAATGTAAGGCTTAGTCAAGGTGTTTAGCATAAAAATAATAAAATAAATGTTTTCTATTTAAATCGTTTATTAATGATGAAGAAATTTCACACTTCCTTAAATCGACGAGATGATATTTATAAAATCTGAAACAATAATTAAGTTTGGAGCAATTTTGAATTACTCCATAAGCAGTATCCTGTGTCGTAGTGTAGTTGATGTCTGGCAACCTGCTAGAAGAATAATAGTATCAGAGTAATACATACTTACACAATCACAAGCTGCTCTCTCACTGCTGCTCTCACATTGCTACTGCCCAGAAACCATACAAGAACCAGTTTATTTATAGATTCAAAGCTTATATGCTAACATACTTACCTAAATAATTGTCTCCTAAATATTCATTAAATCATCAGGTGCTCTCGTGCATGTGATGGATACCTAAATATAAATAAAACCATTACAGAGTGTAATGAACTAGATACTTACTATTACATAAACATGGGAGTCGCAGGATACAGTTTTTCTGCAGAAGCTAAAAAATAGAATTGGATCTTCTGATGACACAGCTAACAAAATAAGGATCCTCAGCAGACTAAAAACAACCTAAACAACCAGTTTCATGAACAAGTAACCTGGTACAAACGATTTTATAAAATTGACTGTAGTCTCTGCTACAAACATTGTGAAACTAACCTTTGCTGTCCTCTTTCACCTCTGCAAAGCTGTCGAGATTGTTTCCGATGAAAAAAGAAATAGCCAAATTAAATAATTAAAATTCCCAAAGGAGATAAAACCAAATTTCAATAAAAATTGATAAAAATAAAATCGATCAGTTCTAGATGTTTTTTCAACATCTGAAGAAATGAAATAAGTATAAGAAAAAATTTGATCTTGGAGGAGATTCTTCGACGAGCGAAAAATTTAATTATGAAGAACTAGACACAAACTAGGATAGTTATTATCCAAACAGACTAGCTTATTGACGAAAAATAATGTTTCGGAAACATCATACCATAACTATTATGGTATGCGCAAATGTTGTGACATTTTTAGTCACACCAAGTCTGAATATGTCTTCGATTGAATATTGTTATAGTTAAAAGATGTATGTTATTCCAAATAGCAACTCTCATTAGAATGCGTTAGTAGTTGCTACGCCTCCTGAAAGGTGCCCCATTGCCTCTAAATTCGCGTCTATAGCCCCCCCTTCCCCTTGAGCTAGGTCCAGAAAACCTTCCACTGTTGTTCAGTCTTGAACTGTATTTGCCTGAAGGTGGTGTGTACATTTTTTGGTTTCTTTCGCCGCTTCTTGATCTCTTTTCAGGA
Organism: Agonopterix subpropinquella; assembly: GCA_922987775.1. Lineage (NCBI taxonomy): Eukaryota > Metazoa > Arthropoda > Insecta > Lepidoptera > Depressariidae > Agonopterix > Agonopterix subpropinquella. The sequence goes on from OV277702.1 coordinate 13,234,961, forward strand.
GATGATTTCTCTTCTCCATTATTGTCGAAAGTTATGGGTCGGTGACGTTTCTGGATTGTAGATTTATCTTTATCTTCTCTGACTTCTGGCAACTTTTCCTTAAACAAAAAGAGCAAACATTATATTTTTTGCCATGTTGTTGGTAGAAGTTTCAGAAGGACAAGTGATAGCTATCGCTAATGTTCAGAACTATATTCCTCAAGGGGGAACTAGAGATATTCTAAATACTTATGTAATTTTAAAATAAATAACAACAGCAAGGATAAATGATTTGTCTTTTAAAATAAATAACAACAGCAAGGATAAATGATTTGTCTTTGTTTTTCTTACAAAAATTATGCATGCATGCTCATGACTATATTCCCCGAGGGGGTAGTCAGAGATTTATTCTGAAACCTCAGAACATCCGCGTTTCACTAATAGTACCGAGTACTAGGAGTGAGCCCACAAAAAAATTATGATTTGAATAAATACCTGTTTCTCTGTCTTTTTAGCCTGGAATGAGAGTTGAACTTTACTCTTGAAGCTTGGAGGAGTGCGGAATATATCCCGAATCAAAGTATTGATGTTGGACGTAGTCTTTAAAGCTGCAATCTTCAGTTTATTTTCTTCTGAATTTGCGTCTCCTTTCTTTCCCTAAAATGAGGCATTAGGCAAATTTTAGTAAAAAATTGGTTATTAAAAAGATGTATATGAAATCAGTATATTGTTATGGAAATAACAGCTGATAACTGTAATTAAGCACCAAGCGTGCCGGTCATGGCAAATCCCCCCATTTTGGGGGAGGCCTATGTCCAGTAGTGGACGTCTATCGGCTGATATGATGATGATGAACTGTAATCAAGCAATAAAAATTTTCATAAAGGAACCTCTTATCTCACCTGTGTAACTTCCTTCAACTTTTTAATGTATCCCTGAGTAAGTCGGGCAGTGTATTGCAGGCGGAGTCTGAGAGCCTTGAGCCTCGCGACGTCAGCACCGAGCGCCTCCGGTGCCTTGCGGCACAGGGAGTGGAGCGCAAACAATGCGCACTCCACGTGCGAAAACTGAAGTGATGGCGTTGATTTGCTCTCTTTTTTTTCTTCTTCATTTTCAACTTTTTCTGTTTTGTCTGCTTCTTCGACACCTTCAATTGGGGCTTCCGGTAAGTAGTTCTGCATAAATGAAAATCATCGTTTAGGAATGTTTCATTATTATCTTTTTATAATAAGCAAATACTACCGAAGATATATTTTTGTAATTCCTCCTTAATAAGCCCTAAAGTAACCCACAGCTATAGTTTATACTACCTATCACAGATTCTTGATCTTATCCTCGCTATGATCTTGCTATCAATGCTGTAACCTTGACTGACTAGACTCCATTATTGCTAACACTGAAGTCAGATGAGGGATGACTCAATACAGCAGATGACTACTATTTTGATGTACTTACCAACAGTAAGTTGTAGACTGCGTTAATCTTCTCTTCTGGATTCTCCAATTCTCCACAATGTTCAGAGACCTCGGCAAATATCTTCAAAAGTTCCAGTTTGGAATCAGTGCCTCCTTCAGTTGTAGTTATTTCATTCCATTGTGGCAAAACATATTTGCAGAAAAAGTTTACAAACTGTGTTGAATCCACCTGAGCCTGTAAACAATGCATATTGACAATACCTTGATTGATTACTCATTTGAATAGATTTCCACAATACGAATGTTCAATCACTACACACAAAACACGATTGGAGACATAATTGGACAGTAAGGCGCTATGCAGACAATGGAAAATTTTGCCCGCATGCAAATTGTCTGCAAGATGAAAATGTATGGACGTGCATAATCTCAGGTAAATTCCATACTGAGGTGGCCGGACCACTGATGCCTGAGGACAAAATGCCCATCATCTGTGTAGGGCTTAGGTCTATTAAAACAAGGGAAATCCATAAACCGGCTTAAGGGGCGTCCGCCCGGTTTTGAGTAACTTTGTAACCATTTTATACATTAACTATGAAACTTTTTAAGCAGAAAACAAAACTGAACAATCTACAGGATATGAGAAGTGATGTGGTTTTTCTCGAAATCTATTTTAATTAATAAAACTGAAGAAAAACAACTCCTAAGTCCCCTCTTTTTTCCAGTTGTAACCGTTTTACTCTTACATTGTTGATCAGAAGAATATGAAAATTTACAATATTCTTCACAATACAATATAAAATGATGTGGTTTTCTTATTTTTTGAAAATTCATAAAAAATTATACAGATTTTCAAAGAAAACGAAAAATTCTGACCGGAGCCGCGCAATTGAAGTGGGATGGCTAATTGCAAAAGTTTGCTTGTAAGAAAGAGAGCCTTGCAGATGGGAGGAGGAGCCTTAAGGACAACCATGGAATGTAATTGTTATACAGATTGGGAATTTCAATCATGATTCATTTGATAGAGTCCTTAAGACTAAGGCTGGGTACCCCCCCAGCCTATTGCAACAACATTTCCAAAAAAACAAGAATGTCACATTGTGGTACTGATTGGCTTTCAATTTATCGAAACATTATGGATTATTATAATAACTACAAACATTATAAAAACAAACCCGCAATGACCCGATACATTGAAAATCAGCAATGACTACAATGTGACATTCTTGTTTTTTGGAAATGATGTTTAATAGTTTAGAAATTCAAAAATACGATTGAGGGCAGCACAATATGATGTCATAAGAAATAAGGTATAAAATAACCCTTAAGTTATTTTTTAGCAAAATACAGGTTAAATATTTTACAAGGAAGAAAGGTAACTATTGAATAATCTGTGCTGAAGGTACTTACAGAAAACAAAGGCAACGCATGTTGAGAGCATTGTATGATCCGATCAACATACTCCGAGTCTTCAGGATGCCAGTCATCAGGTGTGAATGCGAGGGCTGCTACAATCTGCACCAGCTCCTTCTTACCAAGTGGAGTCTTGCCCAGCCGTGACCATGTCAGAAGTTCCATGATATGTTCAAACTCCTCGGCAACCACGTCCTAAACAAGCAATATATCAATTATTATCAAATCATTAAGACTTTGATTCATAGAATAATCATTAGTAAATTGAGTATGGTATTTTTAAATCTTAACTACCATAATTACTATTTCCTGAATTAATTCTATTTTAGTATGATAACATTGATCTAAACTATTATAAAACTGTAACAGAAGTGTGTCTGTACTTACATTGAAGATATTAACATAAAAAAAAGTTACGATGTGGTTTTTACGTGTCCCTGATTCCAAATCACCAATTTTTGGATTTTTTGTATGTCTGTTTGTTTGTGTGTTTGTTTGAACGAGCATCACGCAAAACTACTGAACCGATTTTGATGAAACTTTTTTTATTTGATAGCTTATGATCCTGACTTAAAATCTGGTATATAATTTGTGCGGATGATGTCGCGGGTTAACACTAGTAACTTATAAGCCTTGATTGGATATAATCAGATGAATCTTTACCTAAAGTGGTGGTGGTGTTGGCTGGAATGTACATTTGTATTGGAAAATCACAGGATTCCAAACTTCAGCCGCTAAATTTGTTAATTGTTTAATTAAAGAAACTGTTCTTATTTTAAGAACCTGTTTCTATATTTACATAGCTTTTTATAATATGTGGGTTCCACGCATAAAGGGTCGGGTTTTGAGTTAAGGTTAAATTCAGCATCTACATCAGTTACATGATAATTTTGAATGATAAAAAAGCTGGGTTAAAATGCCTACAACTGGACCATTTTTGCCTGGATGCCCACATATATTAAGAATAGGTAAATATGCATCCGACTAATTGCTGCTTATTAAAATAAGGATTTAAAGTAGAAAATAAGACCTATACTATTTTATTGTATTTTCATCTGCTCTCTCAGCTGCTATTTTGTAGCTCTCTGATTTGACTCTCATATCAATCACTGATAATTAAATAGTAGGTACTAATTTCACATTTCATTGACCCAAAACAAACTGAAAATTTACATACTAAAGACAAAGTAATACTCAAATAATTTAGGTCAGTAATAATTTAACAGAGAGAGGCCAAGAAGAGTTAAATTTTTAACTTGTTGCTGTAATCAGGGTTCGAAATTATCAAGATAATAACGAGCCGTGATAATTATCCGATAATTATCACCATTATTAAAATATCATTTTTTAAATTGTTTCATAAGAAATATCGATGGTTTATTATATTTATTATTTATTTATTTTATTATTTATTTATAACCCAGTATTTATACCGACGACCCGGTTGGTGTAATGGTTACCACGCCGGACTGCCAAACCAGGGTCCTGGGTTCGAATCCCGGTTCGGTCATGGATGTTTACATGTTTGTGCCGTTGTTGTATGGTTTCCATAATAAACAGCCTATTAATAGTGCTTTCTTGGGATCATTACAATGTATGTGCCTGTGAGCGTTATTTATTTATTTATTTTGTCTTAGTGCAACTAAAGTATGACCACACTGGATTTTTCTCGCGCGGCATTGTTGAAATTCAATACAATAAACAATATTTAACTTAGTAAAACAATAACATTCGAGTTCACTTGGCTTTACGTAACACCAACTGACATTTTTTGTGAATTGGGGGAATTCCCGTGTCGCGGCTAGACGTGCGTTCGGATACACGCAACAAGTGCGGAAATACACGTTTGGATACTTAGAATATAGTTCTATTTCACGGGCGCAATTTTTTGTTATTATCAATTGATAATTATCAACCTGTTATTATCATGATAATTATCGTGATAATTATCGTGATAATTATCATTGATAATTATCCTTTCGAACCCTGGCTGTAATAGTACAACATTCAACAAACCTCCAAAATCTTCTTGCATTCAGCAATGATAAGATCCTCAGCCTCTTTATTGATGACGTCTCTGCCTAGCTGCTTCACTTTAGTCGCCAGGAACTTGATGCATCTCTCCCGAACAACTTCGTTCGTCACTTCCGTATCTGTACTCTGGTGGATCTGGGAGAACAATCCGGTCAGGGTACCTTTGGGATCACCCTTGAGAATTGCCATCAGCGAATTAGTGACTACATTGATTTCCGTAGTGTCATCCGATTGCAGCAGTTGTGCTAAGATGTCAGCGATCCTTTGAGTGTGGCCTTTGTTATCTTTGCATAATGTAGGCAAATCTTTGATGGCTTGCTTGCGAATCTAAAAATTTCATATAGGTACAATACCCGGCAAACTTCTTGAAAAATGGGCGGGTGGGGGTAAAGGGGTATGCGCAATAACGGGGGGTAAATTTTATTCTGCGCAGCCAAGGCCGTGCTCAAGAAGTTTGCTCGCCACTGTAGTTTTAATCACTTCCCAATTTTCAGCGGTGATCAATCTGAACAACCCATACAATGGGAGCAAACCTGGCACCACAAAAAAAAACTGCTTTTCCATACTGAACTGGACAGCCTACTAGACTCAAATGTATGAAACAGTTGATGTTTTTTTTTGTGTTTTCTTATTTACTCCCATCGTAAAAGTTGTTCAGTTTGATGGTCTGAACCACCCCAAGACATTTTGAAAGTGTTTACATTCACCCAGGGCGAGATTCAGAGATGATTTTTAAGTCATAATAGTTCGAACTATGTAGGGTCAAAAATGTATGGATTTTGACATATGGGAGTTCCAACCAAGACTTAAAAAACGTGTCTGAATCTCAGCCTCAGTAAGGTGCGATAAAAGTACCCAATTAATCATGCCCAATTCGGCATACATAGCTTGCATTGATTGCAACACTTTAAAAATAGAGTGAATAAATCAGGCAATGTATGCCGAAATCGGCCCTGATATTTCAATACCAATAGAGTTCAAACGCCCATACAGACGCCACGGGCGGAGGACGGAGCTTTCTCTGTGAACTCTATTAGTATTAAAATAGGTACTATTTTACATTGCACCCTCCGCGCCTGCCCATCGTAATGTGAATTAATTTTCTGATACAACACATAGTAATTTGAAATAAAAAAATACCATGATATGATTTAGAGAAAAAAATAAAACCGGTCAAGTGCGAGTCGGGCTACTCGCGCACCGAGGGTTCCGTACCACACCACCACAGAACACAACATTATTAACTTAGAAAAAAAGTTTTTTTGTTCGGGACCTTTAGCACAAGACCGACTCACACTTGGCCGGTTTTTAGTATTTGTTGTTATTCTGTAGAGTTTGCTCTATAATCACCAGTGATCGGAATAGGTAGAGTCGATTAGGTTAAAGGCGTAAATATTTGTGTGATGAATATTAATATTCTATTTGATTCATAGGTGTAGGGCATCTATAAAGGGTGTGCACCCCGTTTAATATAGAACGCATACAATTTTACGCCCTGTATAGATACAAACACCCATGCATCGAATACAAAATATATTAATATTCATCACACAAATATTTACGCCTTTAACCTAATCGACTCTACCTATTCCGATCACTGATAATCACACACAAGTTTGACGCCTGTATGTATGTATTACCGATTTTAGGATAGAGCGTGAAGAAAAAAAATGTTGATAAAAACTAGTTTCTTGTTGAGAACCCCTTTAATTTTTAACTTTCTGACATTTTTATTATTTGTTAACAAATCCGCCGTAATAACCCATAATCTCATAAAATTTCAACTATCTAGCTATTACAGAACTGTCAGAAACACTGTCAGAACTTGTCAGAATGATAAAAGTCGCTACCGGTGAAAGCAAAATGCGGGTAAGGGTTGGCGAGAATCTAACTGACGAGTTTGACGTTGTGACTGGGCTCAAGCAAGGCGATGCGTTGTCCCCAATGCTATTCAATTTAGTGCTCGATCACGTCATACGGAAGGTATTACTGTATGATGGCGGAGTGGAATTGAATGGACAAAATAAGATCATTGGGTATGCTGACGACCTGGCCATACTTGGACAATACGAGAGAGATGTTAAAGCCATGGTTGAGGTGCTGGAAGCCGAAGGTGAAAAAGTTGGTCTTAGATTCAGCCGGGAAAAGACAGAATATCTTCTTATGAAAAGATACAAAGATCGGAGAGTCAAAAGAAGGGACCTCAACATCAATGGTACAATATATAAAGGAGTAGACAAATTTAAATACCTTGGATGCACTGTAACAGACTCTAACCAACGAGAAGAGGAGATAGACATCCGAGTACAAAATGCCCTAAGATGCGCCGCAGCCCTTCATAAGGTCTTAGTGTCCAAACTATTAAGCAGACTGACTAAGATACGTGTGTACAAAACTGTCATTAGACCGATCTTAATGTATGGATGCGAAGCCTGGACACTGACATTGAAAGAGGAAAATAAGCTTTTAGTGGCTGAACGGAAAATTTTCCGGAAGATTCTGGGACCGACTAAGAACGAAGATGGGAGTTGGTGCATAAGGAAAAATAGGGAAATAGAAGACCTAGTTTCCACTCCCAACATACTAGGAGAGATAAAATCTGCTCGACTGCGCTGGCTCGGGCACATAGAACGGATGGGGGAAGATTGTGCGGTGAAGAGAGCGTATCTGGGGCGACCCTCTGGGCGTCGCCCGGTCGGCAGGCCTAGGTATCGCTGGATAGACCAGATTACCAAGGATCTCGAGGAGCTGGAGGTGCCCAACTGGACTGAGATGGCACAGAAAAGAGATGAATGGCGTGCTTTGTTGTCGGAGGCCAAGACCCACTTCGGGGTCCCTGAGCCAGCATAGTAAGTATCTAGCTATTACGGTTCAAAAGTTACAGCCCTAAATAGGTAGGACAGACGGACGGACTGACAGACAACGTAGGCTTAGTAATAGGGTCCCGTTTTCACCCTTTGGGTATGGAACCCTAAAAATGTACCTAGATACATTGCCTAATGGAAATTAAAAGAAATGTAGGTAGCTACATCAAATCTCCATTTGCATTCAAGATTGATATTTATTACCATTGTATTGAACTTAAGACAATGGTGTCTTAAGCAAACAGACACTGTTTGAAACATCTATTTAGATGAAACAAGGCCCATGATGATGATGATTGAACTTAGATTGAACTACATTTATAAACACTAGATAGGTACTAGAAAAACAAGCACGTGTTATTTATAAAATATAGAACACTTACGGCTACATCATCGTCTTCGCATAGATCAAACTGGGCCTCGATCGCTTGTTCGGCTAGGTTAGGAAAGCTGTTGAAGAACTTCGCAATAAACTGTGATGCCAACCGTTTCTCTTTGTCCGACCCCTTCACTGCGGCCAAAATCTCCAAATACTCCTTTTCATGCTAAACATTATAAAGAAACATCTAAATTTTAATGCACAGTTTTTAGGCGAAATACAAAATGAAAGTTCCAATCACTGTGATGTGAGGTTACCTTCGAGATGTCATCTTTAGCGTCCGCTAAAACACCGTAGTTCTGGTACAATTTCTCTATATTATCCGTAGACATGGCGATTTATCGAATAATAACTTGTATTTCGGTTAATTAGATATATACGCGAGCAGAAAATAAGGAATACTGAATAGTTTTTTCAATTTCAAGATTATCAAGCAACGAGACGCGACACACACACTCCACCAATCCACCATAGACAGACAGTGTTACCAAGGCTTATTTTCTCATTACCCACCCAGCCCTAGCTTGGTCTAAATTTACCCCAGATTTTGCATAGATGATTTTGACAAAAAAAAACCCTTGTTTCTTCACGTTACAAATCAAACAACCGACCATCAACCAACTATCATTTTTAAACAGTTTATTTGTACTACCCAGTGTTCCCGAAACAAAAAAATAGAATTCGGTAGAAGTGTGGTGAAAAAATCGGGATAAATCGGGAGATTTTGAAATTTGCTGTAAATATCGCTAATTTAACGTTTTTTGTACAGATTATCATCAAAAGCATTATTAGATGTAATTAAAAACTAATTTAAAAAACTTTAAAACTTAATTTAAACATAATATTTTATTTTTTCTCAGAGCAAAAGACATTTTTTACATCCGTATTGCAATATTTTCCCCACTTCTACCGTGCCTTACTAAATCCTAATTTAATTTGTTCGATATTAAATTAACTTAAACACTCATTTATTTCAGACAAAGAAATCCATAATTTTGTTAGTAGGTTGATTAGTAACAATAGGTATATACAATAGCATTTTGAGAAAAGGACATTTTGAGCTGAGACGAGCATATTGTATTTTAATTTATAAATAACTTTCTTACTGACAGAAAACAACTAAAAGCAATAATGAAACCTTATTTAAAAATGAATGGATGCATTAAGTACTATAATATTTTGTAGAAAGTTGGTTTTTATTATGAATTATTCAGAGAATCATAAAAATCGGGAGAAATTGACCATGTTACGGTAGATCGGGAGATGGGGTCGGAAATCGGTAGATCTCCCGTAAAATCGGGAGGTTCGGGAACACTGGTACTACCTTCACTGAACTGAAATTTTGTTTGTGTGTGGCAAGCGTTACGGCTCTGTCTGTAGCCTACCATGAGTTTACACTGTAGAAGGTACTTATTATTAACATAGTTTTATTCCCATTTTATTGGTGTATTGAATTTCGTAGTTTACGTACAGCTCTCCTAGTGGTTACGTTGAGAACGTATTGTGCCATACAATATTGGCGCCGTAACTAGAATAGTAAAGTAAAGTCTCAACTCATGCCTAGCTAGTACGCCAACCCGCGATAGCCGTGATACGGCTATATCACGTCTTTTATCTCGTTTGTTCGCGCGCAAACGTGCGAGATAAAAGACGTGTTATAGCCGTATCACGGCTATCGCGGGTTGGCGTACTAGCTAGTCTGGACTATCATTGGACTTTTACGTATCGTATGAGGCGAAAATTATAAAAATTTTCATATGCAGTGTTTTTGTGGGCGAAAGGCTAGTTCGAATCAATTTAAAGATTAAAATTGGATAACGCACTTCCCCGGTTTGGAAGAGTGCGGGTTTGAATCCCGTCCGAGATTTAATTTTTCAATCTTTTATTTGATTCGAAATAGCACAAAATGGCTCTAACATGTTTAAAATCAATAATATTTGAAAGGCAAAAACCGTACCGTCATAAAAACTTACCTACCATTCTGAAACCTCTAAAATGCTAGAAGTGAACCTTGCGATGGTTTTTGGTGGTAGTATCACTAGGTTTCTGATCACTCTGCCCGACGACGGGAGTAAGGTTGTGACTAGTCGTTAGTGCAATAAATGTATTTTATTTTTATTTCTTGTTCGAAAATCCAAAAAAATACAACAATTTTATGTTAACCCCAAAAAATCCTATAATTCAAATTATAACATTTTTACCCCAACTCTAGGGTAAAATACCCTAAGTTGCAGCACTGATAGTTTTTTAAGTAATATCTTTAACGGCTGGTCCTTTTGAGCCATTCGTTAAATTTGTCTTTCTTTATTCTTACTTTGAAAACCTCGAAAAATACCTTACCTCAAAAAATTATCAAATTATACCCAAAAATTACCCCAGGAAAACATTTTTACCCCAACTCTAAGGTATAATACCTTAAGTTGGCAACACTGTAAAGTTTTTTTTTAATTACTTTAATGGCTCTGGATACTGGTCCTTCTGAGCCATTCTATTTATTAAGCTTCGGCCAAATCTGGGTGTCTGCGAAGCGGGACGCGGGGTGCGAGGCAGGCGCGGAGGGTGCAATGTAAAATAATAATACCTATCTCAATACCGATAGAGTTCACAGTGAAAGCTAAGTCCTCTGCCCAAAGGGTCCGTATGGGTAAGGGCGTTCTCTCTGTGAACTCTATTGGATTGAAATAGCCTATTTCAAAATAGGTATTATTTTACATTGCACCCTACTCGCCCGTCCGCGCCAGCCCGTCGTAATGTGAATAGAGCTTTATACTCATGTTTTTGTAGGTATTTATATGATAGACGACAACATTTTCGCATTTGAGACTAGCTGTTGCCCGCGACTGCGTCTGCGTGGACTTATGGCGTGGACCTTATCGCCAGGCCCCTATTGTTGTTGTGGTATTCTAAAATTGCATTTCGCGCCACCATTCGCCCTGAAGTGCGATTATTGAACATCACACGTTCCATACTAGTAGTAGAAAGATGCATAATCCATAGATATAATATCCAATACAGGATCGCGCTGTGCCAAATTATCTTTCTTTTGGTTTAATCAAAAATAATTCATAGCCCAAACACAAAAACTATTGGTGAGGTGCTTCGTTTAATAAAAATATTTTATCAACTTAAACTTTTATTTTCTTCATTTCTACATTTTACTTTCAAAACAAAACCATCTTCCATTTTTGACAATACCACCACAGCTAACAAATCATAATAAATCATAGATACAAACTTAACACTTTTTCCAGCCAGTAAGATGATACATTGGTTCTCCATCACTCTCCCTCAATGTTTCATCTTTCAATACATACCTATCCACTTAACACAGTTTAAAAACTTTATCTTAGGCAAAGGTTTTGTCAAAATATCAGCTATTTGCTCCGTTGTTGAAATATACTTTACAATAATAGATCCCTCTTCAACTTTCTGCTTTATAAAATTAAATTTTACATCAAGATGCTTTAACCGCTTTGATCTGGATTATTAACTGTCTTAATAGTGCTAGAATTATCTTCAAAAATAACGACATTTTCAATCTTTATATTTAAGTCTGATAACATTTTCATCAACCAACAAGCTTCCATAGACGCCTCACATAGTGAAATTAATTCTGCTTCAGTTGTACTAAGAGAAACCGTTGACTGTTTTTTAGATCTCCAAATTACAGTGTTATCAAATAACTTGAATAAGTATCCAGAAGTTGACTTCCTATCTGTTTCATCTCTCGCAAAGTCAGCATCTGCATAACCCATCAAAACAAAATCTGGTTTACAATCACTTTTCTTATAACTTAAAGAATAGCTTACAGTTTGCTTAACATATCTCAAAATCCTTTTCAAAGCTTTGTATAATTTTTCGCATGGTTGAGATTGAAATCTACTGAGGTAACATACGGCAGTCGCAATATCAGGTCTTGAACCTATCATAGCATACATTAAGGATCCAATCAATGATCTACACTTGTATTCCCAATTGAAATCAATTTCACTGAGTTCAATACTCAAAACAAAATTTGGATCCATTGGTGTATCGCAACCCTTACAATCTTGCATGTTATATTTACGTAAAACGCCATTTAAATACTTAGTCTGATTTATATGAACCTCCCCTGGCATCTTGTTAATCGAAATTCCTAAATAAGTTAAATTATCACAACCTAAATCTTTCATTCTGAATTTGGTGCATAAAAATTGTTTAACCTTTTCGGTTTCCTGTAAATCTTTTCCCATAATGAGTATATCGTCGACATATAATAATAAATATAACTCTCCCTTTGTATATAGGCAGTAATCATTTTGTGATCTTTTAAAACCATATCCTGTAATTGTATCATGGAATTTTTCATACCAATACTTTGGTGATTTCTTCAATCCGTATAATGACTTGGTAAGTTTCAACACATAACCTTCTGGAATCTCTAATCCCTCTGGTGGTTGAAGATAAACATCTTCTTTAATATCACCATATAAGAAAGCCCCTTTAACATCCATTTGGCTTATATGAAAATCCTTATGTGCAGCAACTGATAACAAAATTCTCAATGTTTGGAGTTTCAGAACTGGTGAATAAATATCTTCTAATTTATCCTTCTGCTTAAATCCACGAACTACCAACCTTGCTTTATAAATTTCTTCATTTCCTACTTCTTTTCTGGTAAATATCCATTTGCAGTCAATCAACTTTTCATTTTCTGGTTTAGGTACAATTTTCCAAGTTTTACTCTCTTCTATAACTTTTAATTCTTCTTTTACTGCTTTTTCCCACTGCTTTTTATCTTCTCTTTGTTCTATTTCTTCAAAACTGATAGGAACATTCTCATGACTTGTCATATATGCAAACAAACACTCTTCATCATCACTTAGATCTATTTCATAATCTTCAAACCTCTTTGGTAATCTTTTATGTCTCCTGCCTCTCCCTGTTTCCGTATTCTCTTCTTTATTTCCAACTTGTTTCTTTTTGGGAGTCTCTTTAATCTTTTCTTCAATTTCTTCATCTTCATGTTCTTGTGTCTTTCTTGAATTTTCTCTCGAATTATCTTCATTTCTTGTACTTTCTCTCTCTCTTCTATTTTCACCTTCTTCACTTTCTTTCTCATTTCCCTGTTCTGGTACGTAGATTATATTCTTATCCATGTTTCTTCTTTCATCAAATATGACATTCCTACCCACTACAGTCCTTTTATTCTCTTCGTCATATAATTTATATCCTGAAGTGCAATATCCAATCATAATCATTCTTTTCCCTGGATTGTCAAGTTTCTGCCTCAACTGCTTAGGTACATGATTGTATGCGATACTTCCAAATACTCGCATAAATGACACATCTGGTTTCCGTCCGGTCCATAATTCACATGGTGTCTCTTCCTTTCCTACTGTTGGGCTCCTGTTAGTAACGTATGCAGAGTACAATACTGCATCTCCCCAGAATTCTTTTCCTAATCCTGATTCAGATAAAATTGTCCTCGCCTTGTCCATGATTGTTCGGTTCATTCTTTCTGCGACACCGTTCATTTCAGGATTGTATGGAACAGTGTATTGAAGACGTATTCCCTCATAATTACAGAATCTCTGAATTTCCCCAGAAGTATACTCACCTCCATTATCAGCTCTGAGTTTACGTAAGTTCGTGTTAAAATAATTTGTAACATAATAATAATAAGTTTTGAAACATTCAAATACTTCAGACTTTTCTTTTAAAAGATATATCATAGTAAAATGTGTATAATCATCTATAAATGTTAGAAAATATCGATATCCTTCCCTAGTTATAGGAGTTATGGGACCACATACATCAGTGTGAACTAGCTCTAATGGAGACTTCGCTCTATACCCGATTCTATTGAACGGTTGCCTAGTCATTTTTCCTAGCACACAAGGCTCACATAGTGCATTTTCATTGATTGGTAAACCTTTTAAATCATTTAATCCTTCTACCAAATTTTTGTGTGTCAATGTACTCAAACTTCTTAACCCCAAATGACCAAACCGCCTGTGCCACAGCTGTATGACCTCATCATTACTAGATAAAAAATTACAATTTGAATTGTTCAATTGCATTTCAATCGTATACAACGACCCTTCATTATTTCCAATCATTAATAAGTAATTCGCGTGATAAACCCTAACTTTCCCGTTACAAAATTCTACTCTTTTACCGTTACTTTCCAATTTTGACACTGACAATAAATTCTTTCTCAAGTCCGGTACATAGAAAACATTTTTAATTATACAGTCCGTAGATCTCTTACCAACAAAACATTTCACGTTTATATTTCCAATTCCCACTGCTTTCAATGTAACACCACTTTTAGCAGCCTCAATGTTTTTAGGTATTTTAAAGTCCACATACTCCGTAAATAAGTCCTTTCTGTTTGTAACGTGGTCCGATGACCCAGAGTCTACACACCATACTAATTTATTACTTTCATAACAGTTGTGCACCTCACCTGTATTGTCGACGATTCCAATGTCACCCGTCTCTGCGTGTACCTCACCTGTATCGTCGGTAAATCCAATATCATCTGTCTCTGCTGAAAATGTATTGAAATCTCCTCTACCATATTCTCTTCCATTACTCCATCCTGCTCCTCGTCCAAAGTTCCATCCGCGTCCTCGACTCGCTCCGGCGGCATACCTTCCTCTCGATTGTCCTTGGTATCCTGACGACCCTGTTCCTCTTATAAATCCTTGATTATTATCACCGTATCCTCTAGATGGTGACCCTGTTCCTCTCATAAATCCTTGATTATTATCTCCATATCCTCTAGATGATATCTGGTGGCCTCGACCTGAAAATCCTCCTCGAACTCCTCTTCCTGATGGTTGACGCTTACATTCAAATTGTTTATGTCCGGGTAAGTTACATTTATAACATAGAAAGGCAGCATTGTCCAGTCCGCCATAGTTCCGATTATCCTTTTGACGTTTCTCTTCTTCTCCAAGAAGTCTATCCTTTACAAAATCCAACTTCAAGTTTTCTATCATTTCTAGAGTTGTTACGACCATTTCGTACGTTTTAGGCATCGACAGCAACACATAATTGACCTTTTCTTCTTCTGTGAGTGTAGTCCCAGCATCTTTAAGCTGTGAAAAAATCTCCTCCATTCCTATAAGGTGTTTCATCATGGAGGTTCGTTCATCAAATCTCATCTCACTCAAATTCCGTCTTAGATAAATTTTTCCCCTTGTGCTTTTCTTAGTAAAATTTGCTTCTAAATTTTGTATCATTCTATATGCTGTGTCTTCATTTTTAATATATTCTAAATGTGTATCTGCTATTCCACTAATTACGATATTTTTTGCTCTCACCTCCAACTTCTTGTTTTCCGGAAGGCTTGCAAACAATTTGTCTTCGATTGCCCCCAGACAATCATTTTCATTTAACCAGCTTTTAATTCGAAATAACCACGTTGAAAAATTTGTTCCGTCGAACTGTTTTATATTCGCCTTTATTATTGCTTCCGCCATCTTTCGTCTTTTTAATCCTAATTAATCTTATTTTCCCGCAGGTATAAATTTCAGTAAACCACGCTCTGCTACCACTATTGGTGAGGTGCTTCGTTTAATAAAAATATTTTATCAACTTAAACTTTTATTTTCTTCATTTCTACATTTTACTTTCAAAACAAAACCATCTTCCATTTTTGACAATACCACCACAGCTAACAAATCATAATAAATCATAGATACAAACTTAACACTTTTTCCAGCCAGTAAGATGATACATTGGTTCTCCATCAAAAACACATAAAAACTATTTGGCACGCATAAAGTTGACCATGCTAGAAGAAGAAGGCATGATTTTTTTTTTTTTGGTTCAGTTCAAGGTAAAGCGATTATAGTATCGCATACAACCGATGTCAGGAATAAATACTCTCATTTATAGCAAATAAAACGTTGGTGTTCGACGTTTCAACGCTTCTTTGGAGTTTTTGGAGGCAATCGAGAAACGCAGGAAATGCAGAGAAGTCCACAGGAAAGAGGTGAACCGACCGCTTGCCGCGCTACAAAAGAACGGAACACTTTTCCTGTTCACGACCCACACCATCATATTTCACTGAACTGTATATTGTTCACTTGCACGACACTTTGTTACGCAAAACAACACCGATTTTACGAACCAAAACTCACTATAAACAATAAAAATTCGATGAAATATGAGGACTCCAAACGTATCTGTTCAAATCCCGCCAAAAAACTCCGAAGAAGGCATGAGTTGCACCCTGTGTCCCATTCTACAGTGTACTGGTGTTGCCATATGTATATGTAATGATTTCAGCCGAATTGGTAAGATCAAATGAAGCAAAAATGTATCAAATCTTTTTAAATTATTCATGTGTTGCAAAGCCGTGGTAGTAAAAAAGAAAAAAATTGAAAACCCAATCTGCCATATTATTTGAAATTGCCGCTAGCCGTCAAATTAATTTTTATTATTTTTTATCCACATTTTACGTTAAAATGGTTCGTATTTGCTTAATCGACGGCTGTGAAAGCGAATATTTTCCAGATTGTGGCTTATCGTATCAAAGGTTTGTATTTTTAATATGTTTTAGTCTTGAAAATATTAAATTAGTTAGGGTAACAACAAACATAGAAGGTAAGCATCGGAAGCAAACAAAATTTTAGTTGAATTAAAATCCAATCCTTCATATACCTACATTATGATAAAAATTACGAAGATAAAACATAGTAGGTTGGTAGATATTATTTTATTACCCACGACCGACAGAACATAGAAGGTGTTCACACGGCGACACATCAAGCTATACAAAACCAACATAAGCTGGCCGCGCGTAGATCGAGTAACGTATAACGTCGCACGGCCAGCTTATGTTGGTTTTGTATAGCTCGATGTGTCGCCGTGCGTACACACGGCGTCATTATAAGTTACGCGACCTACCCGTGGCCAGCTTATTTTGGTTTTGTATAGCTTGATGTGTCGCCGTGCGTACTTACCTATGCGTTTAGGGTGAGAGATTGTTTGTTTGTTTGTGTGTGCCAACGAATGTTCCCATTTATCTCCAAAACGGCTTGACCGATTTAGATACGGTTTTCTGCAAAGGGTTTGTGATTTGATTAAGGGTGGTTCTTAGATAGGTGTTACGGTGTTCATTTGCCAAGAAAAATATTAACTATATTTTTCTTTCGTCAAAATGACTTTTTGCGCATTTACACCGAAACGGTTTGACCTTATACTGGATGATTTTTTTACCGTTTCGAAACTTTCAGGGGTGGTTCAGACCATCAAACTGAACAACTTTTACTATGCGAGCGATTTTTGAACATCATACGAGCGACTCGGCAGTAGAAAATTTCAAAATTACTATAGAGATTATGCATCTTTCTACTGCCGATTCGCTCGTATGATGTTCAAAAATCGCACTTTAGGGTGTTCGCGTTAGGTCCGCCACACACATACGGAATTGCAATCAGGAATTCCAAATCAGGATTGTGATTTTGTACAGGATTTGACAGCTGCGCAATTCCGAATGCAATTGTGGAGAGGGAAATCCATACGAAATCGTAATCCTGATTCAGGATTCCGGATTGCAATTCCGTATGTGTGTGGCGGGCTTTAAGGTACCTAGTCCATAGAAAATTCTGGTATTGTGAACCTTTTTAGTCACATACAGGTGATCCAAAAGGTATAGCAGCCTAGCACCTAGTACTATCGAGTCTTTGCTCTCTTCTATCTATTTACACGCGCAACATGCTCCGGTTTCAGGATTATTTTAAAGTCAATAAATAGTTTCTTAAAAGTGCCTAGTAATTAGTGCCTAGGTCAGATAAAAATAGTGCCTTTAACGAAATGAAGTTTACGAAATATTTATTTTTTTACCATAGTACGCTAGTTTGATGTCAAAGTAGCGTAAATAGGTTAGGTATAGGTACACATTTTCTGTAGCAAAGCAAAACGACTACACAAATAGTGAAAATATAATAAAAGTCCTAAAAGCATAATCGTATTGTCACCCTACTAAGGATAGGGACACCGCGTCCAGGCTGCTTTATCCCGCTCTGCACAATATTCCGAGAAGACCGCATTCCAGGTTTTACGTAGTAAATTAATATTTCTATGGCATAATCTCCATAGTAATTTTGACATTTTATACTGCCGAGTCGCTCATATGATGTTCAAAAATCGCACTTCTGTCCCGTGTCCGGGCGTTAAAAAAGTACAAACTCGGGCGAATTAATTTGGCACCTGGCTCGCACGTGGCTCGGAATAAAAAAAATCGGAAAACTCGGAAAGAATAACTCGAAAATGTTAAAGCGCAGGGACACGTGCAACGGTAACTGAAATGCTATGCTACACCCTCGCACGGCGACGGCGGGGTCCCGCGGGGAGGTAGCAAGAGGGTGTCAAATTCCGAGTCACGTGCGAGCCAGGTGCCAAGTTAATTCGCCCGTGTCTTTTAGTTTTCTGAGAATTATTCTTTGTCAACAACTTTTTAGGGTTCCGTACCCAAAGGGTGAAAACGGGACCCTATTACTAAGCCTACGTTGTCCGTCCGTCCGTCTGTCTGTACGTCTGTCCGTCTGTCCGTCTGTCCGTCTGTCCGTCCGTCCGTCCGTCCGTCTGTCCTACCTAACTATTTAGGGCTGTAACTTTTGAACCGTAATAGCTAGATAGTTGAAATTTTCTCAGATTATGCGATATTACGGGGCGGATTTGTTAACAAATAATAAAAATGTCAAAAAGTTAAAAATTAAGGGGGGTTCTCAACAAGAAACTAGATTTTATCAACGTTTTTTCTTCACGCTCTATCGTAAAAACGGTAATACATACAAGCGTCAAACTTAGTGTGATAATAGAGCAAACTCTACAGAATAACAAAAAATACTAAAAACCGGCCAAGTCTGAGTCGGTCTCGCGCTAAAGGTCCCGGACAAAAAAGTTTTTTTTCTAAGTTAATAATGTTGTGTTCTGTGGTGGTGTGGTACGGAACCCTCGGTGCGCGAGTAGCCCGACTCGCACTTGACCGGTTTTATTTATTTCGTGGTTTCATTTTGTTCACATTACAGAACAATCTAAATTAGATCATTTCTGGAACAATTTTTTTTTATTATTTCTTTCATTCGATTACGATGAAACTTTTGAAAACAGGCGCCGCGCTGTAGAAGGTTTCTAACAAAAAACAACGCATGCACAATTAGTTATTTCATCACTATCATCATCACTATAGTATAAAACAAAGAAGTCGCTTCCCGCTGTCTGTCTGTTCCTATGTACCTATGCTTAGGAGTAGGGATGCAACGATTACGAAGCGGTGCATCGTTTTGCATCTGTAATCGTAATAATCACGATTAATAACGATGCAATGCACCGTAATAAGAATCGTACGATTATTAAATCGAATTGAAAACGTCAATCGGATTGCACTTGTTGACAAATACCACACCTAAATACTAGATTCTAGACCCGAAAAACAACATTTAAAAAAATCTGATCTCTAGCTGCCATTTTAGCTCATTTTGAGCTAAATCTCACTTTTTTGAGTCAGCTTTGACTCTCATAATATTTTATTTTTTAAATTCTACTGACAAGGTCTATGATTTGATTTTCGGTTTGAAGTAATACATACATTTTCGTTCTCGCGATATTTCATCTACATTTTAAAAGATTAATCTCCCACGTAAATCGGACGAGATATCGCTTGAATAACGAGATTATTCAGAATCACGTTCCATATTGTGTTTTTCAAAGCAAATTGGCCTCTACGCATCCAAAAATCAGAATCCTGACCAATTGAACCTTTGACTTCGATCTCAAATTAGTAGAAAAAGATACAAAATCATGGAATATTTTAAAGTTTTTTTTTTAATGATTTAACTTTCATTGGAATGCAAAGAAACACTATGAGAACTCATTCTGAGGATAATCTCAACTTTTGTTTAAATAATCGTAATGCATCGGTTATCGTAATAAATAACGATTAATATCGTAATCGTAATCGTAATGGCCGAATCGTTGCATCCCTACTTAGGAGTGCGATTTTTGAATCTGATCTCTCTCATCTCTGCATCTTTCTACTGCTTATTTGACTTTCAAAAATCATACTTCAGGAGTGCGATATTTAAAAGTCAAATCAGCAGTAGAAAGATGCGTATCTCCACAGTAATTTTGACATTTTCAACTGCTGAACTCAGCGAATGAGATTCAAAAATCGCACTCCTGGGCCCCTAGACAAAGTACTTTCGATTAGCGTTAACGACAGTAGAAACATAAAAAATGTATGGACTTGACGTATGGTGGAGAAAACAAACGTCAAAATGTTTCGATCGCCAATGTCAAATCCATACATTCTGTCATTTCTACTAGGGTCTACGCCAATAGAAATGTTATAATAAAACCACTGACTAGAGTAAATGAAATATACTGTTTATTCGCCAACTGTACAACAACTGTTAAGCTTTACAATATTTTAAAACTCTGAACCGAAATTCAACGTTCGTCAATACGTCAGTCTTGGAAAAGAATGTCCGTGTTGCCAGTAGGCAGAAAAGAAATAACTCCCAATATTCTAAAGAGCAACCTGCCTTAGTGGCATACCTACTGTCCGCCATTTTGAAAAAATCACGATTTTGCGGCCTCTGATGAAACATATGCCAATCGACAGGGAAAATTATTACAAACAGAAAATACACTTGGGTAAAATGACCTAGGTGGTATACTTTCGGAGATATAGGGGTTTGAAAATAATAAAAAATTAAAACATTTTTTTCCGCCCAAATTGGCTTTTTTGATCAGGAATAGATCGGCAAAGCTCAGGATCGATCAGGATTTAATATAATTATATAATATTATTCTTATAAATAAGTTTTATTCATTTACTAAGATAAATAAAATACCTATCTACATGTAAGAGAGCTATGAGCAAGACGGTTGTTGTAGCAGTGTTGCTAACCATTCCGAGAGGGATTTATATGTATTTACCTATGTATTAAATACTTGATCATCATCGTCATCATCATCATCATCACCATCTCAGCCGATGGACGTCCACTGCTGGACATAGGCCTCCCCAAGGATCGTCACAACGATCGGTCCTGCGCTGCCCTTATCCAACGTGTTCCCGCCGCCTTCACCAGGTCGTCGGTCCACTTTTTACGGGGGGCTACCCACGCTGCGCTTTCCAGTACGCGATCGCCACTCAAGAGCTCTTCGGCCCCATCGGCCATATCGGTTCTTCAAGCAATGCACAAACTAAATAGAGATACTAAAGCAATGTGCCCCGCCAATTTCCACTTTAGTTTAGCTATTCTTTGAGCTATGTCAGCTGCTCTGGTTCTTCAGCGGATTCTGCTGCGCTGATCTCTCTTCATTTCCGATTCGAACTCGCAGGGAAACTCCGAACATAGTTACATAGCCCTCTCCATTGCTTTTTGGGTAATTTTCAACATTTTTATGAAGCTTTGAGTGAGCGATGACGGCTCATTTCCGTATTACATCTTGGGACACTGCGGTATTTGGGACGTGAAGACTGAAGAGACTACGTAGCTTTCCAACGCTGCCTTGCCGAGTCGGATTCGACAGGTTTACCTTTTTCTCGAAATTGTACCTACCTAATTGAATAGTTTTGTACAAGGTAAACATTATCGTCAACAACTTCAAGCGCAGAGAGGGTACACCATTGACATTTTACATGATCGTCCATGTTCATTATCATTTTGTCCGTAGGCTAAGAATAGCATCATCCCATTTCTTCCTCTGAATGTAGTATAAGGCGATTATGGTATCCACCAAAAGATGGGTAGCAGCATCCTCTGAGTACACACATGTAATCCAACTGCGATCGCCAACTCGCCTGACAAGCGTGGCCAGGGCCATCAAAATCAAAACCAGGTTCCCATTCCCTGGCGGCCCTGCTATTCCTGGCTACAGTAGCGGCCAAGGTTACGGTGAGGCAGGGTGCGCGAAGAATCTCCGGCAGAGATCCGGCTACCACAAGATCACAAACGACAACAGCTCCACCTGGTAATAAACATATAACACTCGTTCACAGCGGACCGACGAGTCGCGCGCTGAACTCGAAGAAAAACTGAGCAGGATACGTTGGGATATCGTTGGATTATCTGAAGTCCGAAGAGAGGGAAAGGACTTGATAATCCTGAAATCCGGAAGCCTGCTCTATTTCCGAGAGGGCGACCTAAAGTCCTGGGCCCCGGCACGATGCCTGGCATATGGTCCACAAAATCTCTTGTGAATATCTTTGAGGGGATCGTAAACGTGTCGAATAAGGTGGTGTACCTTACACTCAAAATAACCAAACGGTCCGACTATTCGTTAAAGGCTATACAGGTATTCCTGGCCCCGGCATTAGATCAGAAATTAATACGATGATGAAGTAGGGATTATGTATGAGGGAGGATATCTCTAGGGCCATGTATATTTCCAAAACACACTTCACAGTAAAGTTGTCATGTGAGACTTCAACGCAAAACTGGGCAAATGACGGTGAAGAGCTGCGAGTGGGACAATTATTTTGATGTTGGACGACGGAATTAACGGGGCCAACTAATGGACGGCTTCATGGAGGAGGAACTCGATGTAATGAAAACTCCTTCTTTATGAAGCGGGAGCACAGCAAATGAACCTGGATGAGCCCAAACGGAACAAGAAATGAGATAGACTTCATCATGTCGACGAAGAGGTAAATATTTAATAATGTTTCTGTGTTAAACGCTTTTAAAGTCGGAAGCTAGGCAGAACAATAGGCAGATTTCGAAATCCGTGACTTGTGATCACCGAGCCTATATTATTAGGGAGGCTATATAGTGGAACAAAAGGTCCAAAATCTACGCAATCTGTCTATTGGCCAAAGCCAGCTAGCAAAATTGAAGACCGAAGATGGCAGGATCAGTATCGTCCAAGCGTAAGCTTCTGAGAGAGGTTGAGAAATTCTATGGACAGTATACACTAGAACACGGAGACCCGCTAAAAATCTACATAACAAACATAGATCTAGACTGACCCGGCACTATACCAAAGATATCCCGCACGTCGGCCTGTAAGAGATTAATATGGCGTCCAAACAGCAAATGAGCAACAAGGCTGTAATACAATGTAATACATTTGTTAAATAAATAAATAAATAAGGCGCTGGGTGACGGGATTACGGTCGAGCTCGGGAAGGCGGGTGGAAGACCGATCCTTTAGAAGTATTTCGTTTAGGTACGTCATACTCGAGGGAGAAACGCCGCAGGCATGGAACAGAAGTCTAGAGGTGCCCTTCCTCAAAAAGAGCGATAAGTAATGTCCTGCTGAAGACCTAAAGGCTCATTTCGCTTCTTAATCTGCATGTCTACAAGTATAAGCTGTTTCGAGAGTCGTTACAAACCGTCTCGGACGCAAGTTCAATGACTTTCAGTGAAGTGTGTTTGGAACTATACATGGCTCTAGAGACATCCTCCCCATACATAGTCCCTACCTCGTCAACGTATTTCTGATCTGATGTCGGGGCCCAGATATACCTGTAAAACCTTTAACGAATACTGTTCGAGTTTTGTGCAACATAAACCTGGCACTCTGGGGCCCGAGAGTTTTGGTCGCCCTCTCGGAAATAAAGTAGGCTACCGGATTCGAGGATTATCGAGTCTCTCCGTCTCTTCGGACTTCAGATAATCCAACGATATCACAACGTATCCAGGAGGTCTACTCCGGGATTCGAACTTCGCAATTGCGAGTACATTTTCGCTCCAATATCAACTCTATTCCAATGAAGTGCGGACCGAAACAGTGGCGATATAGCGAACATCGAAAGTGCGGGTTTTTTTTTTTTTTTTTTTATTAACTATGGGTTTGCTCTTGACCTCAATCCAGTCCTCAGGACGAAGATGGGGTCGTAGATGTAGCGAGCTTACCCAGAAGATGCCTATTCACTCGTACTTTAAAGGAATCCGGGTTGTAAGTACTCGGAAATACTGACGCAGGTAAGGCATTCCACTCCTTGGCTGTGCGCATTATAAAAGATTCAGAAAGGCGCTTGGTGCGGATATGTGGGATGTCAACCAAGAAGGGGTGATATCCCGCGGTGCGTCTGGAAGTCCGATAGTAGAAAGGGGAAGGTGGGATGAGCTCATGTAGCTCTTGGGCACACTCACCGAAGTACAATCTGTAGAAGACCGACAAGCAGGCCACTCTGCGGCGGTGGGCTAGGCTATGAAGCTTGGCCTCCACCAGCTTACTATCGCCAATGAGCCTCCTGGCTCTGCGTTCAACCGAGTCGAGTGCGGCAAGTTGATACTTGGCTGAGCCATCCCACAGGTGGCAGCAGTACTCCATACATGATCGGACCTGAGCTTTATACAATACTAAGAGCTGTCCAGGAGTGAAGTACCGCTTCACCTTGTTTAAGATGCCCAGCTTTTTGGCCGCAGTTTGAGCCTTAGACTCGATGTCAGCGCCGAAGTTGAGTTTCGTGGTCAAGCTTATACCCAGAAGCCCAAGACTGTCGGAAACAGGGACAGATGTACCCCGGAAAGTAGGAGTCAGATTAAACGGACTCCTTTTTGCGGTGAACAGACAAGCGGGTACAGTGCCTGCTCAGTTTTTCCTCGAGTTCAGCGCTCGACTCGTCGGTCCGCTGTGAACGAGTGTTATATGTATATTACCAGGTGCAGCTGTAGTCGGTTGTGGTCTTGTGGTAGCCGGATCTCTGCCGGAGATGCCAACCTGCCTCGCCGTTACCTTGGCCGCTACCGTCGCCAGGAATAGCAGGGCCGCCAGGGAATGGGAACCTGGGTTTGGTTGTGTTGGCCCTGGCCACACTTGGCAGGCGGGTTGGCGATCGCAGTTGGATTGAATGTATGTACTCAGAGGATGCTACTACCCATATTTTGGTGGATCCCATAGTCGCCTTATACGACACTCAGAGGAAGAAATGGGATCATAGTATTCTTAGCCTACGGACAAAATGAAAATGAACATGGACATCATGTAAAATGTCTATGGTTTACCCTCTCTGCACTTGAAGTTAATGACGATTATGTTTACCTGGGACGAAACTATCCAATTAGATAGGTACAATTTCGAGGAAGAGGTCAATCTGTCGAATCCGACTCGGCAAGGCAGCGTTGCAAAAGCTACGTAGTCTCTTCACGTCCCAAATACCGCAGTGTCTCAAGACGAAAGTCTTTGACCAGTGTGTATCACCAGTGATGAAATACGGAACTGAGACGACGCCTCGCTCACTCAAGGCCTCATAAAAAGGATGAAAGTCACCCAAAAGACAATGGAGAGGGCTATGTTCGGAGTTTCCCTGCGAGATCGAATCAGAAATGAAGAGATCCGCAGAAGAACCAGAGCAGCCGACATAGCCCAAAGAATTGCGAAACTAAAGTGGCAATGAGCAGGGCACATTGCTCGCAGAACCGATATGGTAGATGGAGCCAAAGAGTTTTTGAGTTGCGATCGCATACCGGAAAGCGCAGTGTGGGTAGCCTCCCGCAAAAGGTGGACCAACGACCTGGTGAAGGCGGCGGGAACCCGTTGGATAAGGGCAGCGCAGGGCCGATCGTTGTGACTACGGAGGTGCTACTGGGAATGTTCCTCTATTGAAAAGGGAAGTACTTCCGCCAGGCTAGGTGTGATGCCTGGGGACCGGCCGTGGTCTAACAGTTCTTAGTTGGGCCTTGTAGGTATATATATCGAATCTCTGTGATTATTTCTCTTGCGCGATTAATGTCTCGCATTCGATTGTGAACCTTATGTGTAGTAGGTTACGAGTTACGTATTTACGATGAACGTTGTCTTTGTATGGGCCATATTTCCGAGAGCGACGGTATCGCCATCTGTTGGCATCTTTGCTATAACTTGTGGGTGCTGACATCTGTACAGTAGCAAGTCCCCACAGGACTTTCCCCTCAGACCGGTGGTCGTTGAGTTGTTCGAAGTGTGCAGTCTGTATTCATGTAGGTAGGTGCAGGGCTCCAGTCAAGTGAGTCTGACGAGCGATGTGCGGCGTGTGTGTGCATCTGTCAGGGAGATCAGTCCTGATGTGATGCGGGCGACAGACAGGCGTGGAGAAGGCGAGCAGAACTGCCACGTGGAGGTGAGCTCAGACACGTGGGCTGCGGGAGATTCTTCTATGCAGACGCTGACTGTCGTTGAGCAAGCTGCAGGCCCAGGAAGCGGTGTGAAGACAGCTTCAATGGACCTGGTGCGGCTTCGGGTTGATGGCGTGACTGCTGCTTGTTTGACCTGGTCGAGGGGGTGAAGGGTTGGTTGAAGCTGGTTGCTGCTCTGTGTTGGTGCTGCTGCTCTGCGGTGTTCAGGTTGCGATGTTCTTTGTCGAGGGTCACCAATATGGAGGTGCTACTGGGAATGTTCCTCCATTAAAAAGGGAAGTACTTCCGCCAGGCTAGGTGTGATGCCTGGGGACCGGCCGTGGTCCACTGGTCCAACAGTTCTTAGTTGAATCTTGTATATAATTATATTGAATCTCTGTGATTTTTTCTCTTGCGCGATTTTTGTCTCGCATTCGATTGTGAAGCTTATGTGTAGTAAGGTTACGAGTTACGTTTTCACGATGAACGTTGTCGTTGTATGGGCCATATTTCCGAGAGTATCGTCATCTGTTGGCATCTTTGCTATAACTTGTGGGTGCTGACATCTGTAGCAAGTCCCCACATGACGATTCTTGGGGAGGCCTATGTCCAGCAGTGGACGTCCATCGGCTGAGATGATGATGGTGATGATCAAGTATTTAATTCATAGGTAAATACATATAAATCCCTCTCGGAATGGTTAGCAACAATGCTACAACAACTATCTTGCTCGTAGCTGTCTTGTCTATGTAGGTAGGTATTTTATTTATCTTAGTAAATGAATAAAACTTATTTATAATAATAATATTATATAATTATATTAAGTCCTGATCGATCCTGAGCTTCGCCGATCTATTCCTGATCAAAAAAGCCAATTTGGGCGGAAAAAAATGTTTTAATTTTTTATTATTTTCAAACCACAATATCTCCGAAAGTATACCACTTAGGTCATTTTACTCAAGTATATTTTCTGTTTGTAATAATTTTCCCTGTCGATTGGCATATGTCTCATCAGTGGCCGCAAAATCGTGATTTTTTCAAAATGGCGGAAAGTAGGTATGCCACCTTCCATACTGAAATGTTCGAAGCTCTTTAAATTCGATTTCTGCCTTTTTTAACAGTTACTTTGTCTTTGTCTTTGTCCTGATCTTTAAAACTACGCAACAGATTTTGATGCGGTTTTTTTAAATAGATAGGTACTTAGTGTGATTCAAGAGGAAGGTTTATATGTATATTAATTTAGTATCAGCACTGCACCCGTGCGAATCCGGGGCGGGTCGCTAGCTATTTTTATAAAAATGTATCGTTGATGTCTTTTGTATGGTCATTAGTTAGTTGTTTAATAGATTGTAAGTACTTACGTATATTATTATGAGTTTATTTGTATTATATGTATGAAAAATTATGTTTACGAATAAATTCACGAACATAATCCTCTTTCGGAGTGATCAGTAACTTTGCTACAATTACCAAACTTTTATATTGGGGTCGAATTTGATGCTGAGACCACAAGACATGAATATATTAATTAATTACATGAAAGTTAATTATGGTATTGTAGGAAAGATTGTAGGTAACACTACCAACACAGCCTGGGGACGACTGGAGATATTTGGACCTTATTGATTGGTACTCGTATATACGAATATACCTACTAGCTTGACCGCGATTTCGTTCGCGTGGATTTCAAGAAATTTCAGGACCTCGTTGCACCCTCGGGTTGATTTTCGAAAAACACTGTCTTAGTGCACCTGGACATGCTTTGTAAAATAGGCTGCGCATTTTCAGTCAGTCCCGGAACTGTTTTAAATGTTAAGATTATAAGTTTATTATTAATTATAATAAGTCTTACCTATAATGGGCTTATTACAAAACTAGCTGTTGCCCGCGACTTCAGCTGCGTGGAATCGAGCTGTAGTGTTATTTCAGGATAGTTAACTTTTCTTATGCAGTTGGCTACGCTGTTATATGGCAGATAGTTTGTGGTCTGAAAGAGGATGTAGTGACAAAGATAGAGAAAGGTATTTGGAGATGGTTTGGTCAAATGTAAAGAATGGATGAGAGCAGATTTGACTACTGCAATTTATAAGCAAGCGTTAGGTAAGGTAGTAATTGGCCCCGATTCGGACTGTGCCACGACTTAACTAAATTTATTCCTGTCACTTTCTAAAATAAGATTAAGAAAAGAGACAGAAAACCAACAGCTGACTTTAGTGCTGTCAAAGTGACGTTACACGCCCAAAAAACGCCTTAAATAAGATGGCGTACATTATGATGGCATCTTATTTTGGGCGTGTAACGTCACTTTGACAGCACTAAAGTCAGATGTTGGTTTTCTGTCTCTTTTCTTAATCTTATTTTAGAAAGTGACAGGAATAAATTTAGTTAAGTCGTGGCACGATTGGTGGTGCGATTTTTGAATGCTTTCGGTGAGCTTGAACGGTTTTTAAATCTTATAAAAAAGCCTTCTCATACCCATGAATTCAATACGAGTGGGAAGGGGCACTTATTGAACTCATGGGGGTGTGAGAATTTAGTCACCGGTGTGATTCAAACATGCGAACTTTGAGAAATCGGTGAATATCTGTCATTTTACTCAGCCGATGACTTTCAAAAATCGCACTCCAGGTCCAGGACTAATGAATGTGGAGTAGGCTAGAGAGGTCTGTCAAGTTAGGATCGTAGCAGATGGCGTTTCGTTGTTTCTGTCCACCCCAGTGAGAGACAAGCGTGAGAATATGTACCTACTATGCACTACCTACTATGTAAGTAGACTTCGTTTTATGTTGAAGTCACAACGGTGAGCTAGGGAAAGGTAGGTACAGTCAGGTCAGGGTAACATCTTAATACAGTCCTTCTGGAATGGAGCATGGGCAGGATACCATGACATGAAGCACTTAAGACAAGAGGAGCAAAATAGTGACAGAATGGTATTCTAGAGATGGCAAAAAGAACAGGGGAAGAGAACACGAAGAAGATAGGAAGACGTGTTTGTATTCTATTCTAATCTTTAAATTGTGATTCCCATTGGCATCGTAGTGTTGACGATTTTGTTTCAATCTACACTAATATTATAAAGAGGAAAGATTTGTACCTATTTTTGTATGTTTGTATGTTTGTAATGAATAGGCTCAAGAAGTACTGGGCCGATTTAAAAAATTCTTTCACCATTAGAAAGCTGCATTCACCCTGAGTAACATAGGCTATATTTATTGCTAGAAAAGATTAGACGTCCACCCGTGCGAAGCCGGGACGGGCCGCTAGTATCGAATAAAGTGCTTGACTTTTTTGCTTATAAATATACGAGGGGGCGTTTTTAAGTTCGCGGAATGGGTAGGTAGGTAATTAGTGGTGATGTCGCTGAATTAGGTGCTAATTAAGCAACTCATTATTAGTATAAATACCGGGTTTTATTGTAATTAGATCATTAGTCTTTGAGTTATCGTCATCCAAACAAGTCAATCGGGAAGAAATTTTAAAATATGGAGAAAATCGAGTAACGTGCCGTTATAAAGTTCCTTACCAAGCAAGGAAAATTAGTTCAGACTATACTGGAAGAGATGTCATCCGTTTACGGGGACTCTTGTCCAAGTAAAACTATGGTTTACAAGTGGAATACCCTTTTTAAACAAGGCAGAGAGTCACTTGAAGACGACCCACGGCCTGGAAGGCCGATCGAGGCGACCACTTCGGAAATTATTCAAAAAGTCGAAAAATTAATATTAGAAGATGCCCGCCAAAGAAGAAACAGCTCGCAGAAATGGTTGGAGTATGAGATAAAACCATTTTTAAAATTCTTCACGACCATCTTGGCATGACTAAAGTCAGCGCAAGATGGGTGCCTAGAATGCTCACGCCGCCTCAAAAGCAACAGCGCGTGGAGTGTTCTCGTGCATTTTTGGACCTCTGTATGGAAGACAAAGGCGGTGTCCTATTGCCATCGGACGCGCGATGGTGCGATGCGATCTCATCGCGCGATGAAACCGATCGCGCGATCAAAAAACGTGTGTCCTAATTTGGTGCGATGCGATCGATCACCCTCCCTTGCTTCATGTACCTGCACTCAGCGGGACCCCGTGTCCTAGAACGATGCGAGTATGTATGGGATTTAGTTCCGAATTTGTTCTATCGAATTCAATTAGAAATAAAAAAAAAACCGTCAAAATGGAAGAATTAGATCCAGAGCCACCAACGGTCTAGGGCCTAAACGTATTATAATTATAGGAAAGCTGGATTCAGCCTAGCTCAAAAATAGACGCCAAAGTACATCATTTAGCCTCGGTCTTATGACTCAAAGCGGTCACTGATTTTTTTTACAGCGGTAAGACAATCGCGAAAAAATTGGGTCTGGGCCTAAATATATAGGAAACGAACTGGACGCATTTTAAGAAAGAGCCCTCTTAGGAGAACACCACAGCAGATTTAGTTATTCTCAAATCGGTCACCGTTCAAAATCAGACTGGGGTTGAAAATAAAAAAAAATAGGTCTTAGGCCTAAACATATAGGAAATGTGAAACCAACTTGGATCGAAAGAACACACTTTACCCATCACGAAAAACCCGGTCTTACATGGCGGAACGGTCATCTTTCCAGAATCAGACCACTTTTATAATATAACAAAAATGACAGATATCTCGACAATGGTAAGTGATAGAAAAAAATTTGTAATGAACAAAATTGTTGGAAATTTAATGGTCTTCACGCTTGTACAAACTTTGTTTACAATCCTATGCATAGGAGACGAGATATTTGTAAAAACTGAATAATTAAAATAGTAACAGACAGATATATCGACAACGGTTGATGATAGGAAAAGTTTTTGAAAAATAAAATTGTAGATAATGTTATGTTCTACAAGTTTACAATTTTGTTCACGATTTGAAGCTTACGAAAAGAGATACTTGCAAAACCGAATAAATTAAAATAGTAATAGACCGATATCTAGAAAACGGTTCATGATAGAAAAAGTTTATCTGAAAAACAATTATAGACAATGTTATGTTCTACAAGTTTTGTTCTAACTTTGTTCACGATTTAATGCATACGAAAAGAGATATTTGCAAAAACGAATTAATTAAATAGTAATAGACAGATATCTCGAAATTTTTTGATCATAGGAATAGTTTGTGAAGCATACAATTGTAGATAATATTATGTACTACAAGTTTTGTTATAACTTTGTTCACGATTTCATCCATGCGAAACGAGATATTTGCAAAAAATAATTAATTAAAATAGTAATAGACAGATATCTCGACAACGGTTCATGATAGAAAAAGTTTCTTACAGATACAATCATAGAAAATATTATGTTCTACATGTTTTGTTTTAACTTTGTTCACGATTTGATGCATACGAAAAGAGATATTTGCAAAAACGAATTAATTAAAATAGTAATAGACAGATATCTCGAAAATTGTTGATCATAGGAAAAGTTTGTTAAGCACAAAATTGTAGATAATGTTATTTTCTACAAGTTTTGTAATAACTTTATTCACGATTTCAAGCATACGAAAAGAGATTTTTGCAAAAACTAATAAATTAAAATAGTAATAGACAGATATCTAGAAAATTGTTGATGATAGAAAAAGTTTCTTACAGATACAATCATAGAAAATATTATGTTCTACATGTTTTGTTTTAACTTTGTTCACGATTTGATGCTTACGAAAAGAGATATTTGCAAAAACGAATTAATTAAAATAGTAATAGACAGATATCTCGAAAATTGTTGATCATAGGAAAAGTTTCTTAAGCACAAAATTGTAGACAATGTTATTTTCTACAAGTTTTGTAATAACTTTATTCACGATTTCAAGCATACGAAAAGAGATATTTGCAAAAACGAATAAATTAAAATAGTAATAGACAGATATCTAGAAAATTGTTGATGATAGAAAAAGTTTCTTAAAAATACAATTATAGACAATGTTATGTTCTACAAGTTTTGTTCTAACTTTGTTCACGATTTGATGCATACGAAACGAGATATTTGCAAAAAATAATTAATTAAAATAGTAATAGACAGATATCTCGAAAACGGTTGATGATAGAAAAAGTTTGTTTGAAAAACAATTGTAGACAATATTATGTTTTACAAGTTTTGTAATAACTTTGTTCACGATTTGAAGCATACGAAAAGAGATATTTGCAAAACCGAATAAATTAAAATAGTAATAGACCGATATCTAGAAAATTGTTGCTGATAGAAAAAGTTTCTAAAAAATACAATTATAGACAATGTTATGTTCTACAAGTTTTGTTATAACTTTGTTCACGATTTGATGCAAACGAAAAGAGATTTTTGCAAAAACTAATTAATTTAATAGTAATAGACAGATATCTCGAAAATTGTTCATGATAGAAAAAGTTTCTTACAGATACAATCATAGAAAATATTATGTTCTACATGTTTTGTTTTAACTTTGTTCACGATTTGATGCATACGAAAAGAGATATTTGCAAAAACGAATTAATTAAAATAGTAATAGACAGATATCTCGAAAATTTTTGATGATAGGAATAGTTTGTGTAGCATATAATTGTAGATAATGTTATGTACTACAAGTTTTGTTATAACTTTGTTCACGATTTCATCCATACGAAACGAGAAATTTGCAAAAAATAATTAATAAAAATAGTAATAGATAGATATCTCGACAACGGTTGATGATAGAAAAAGTTTCTTAAAGATACAATTATAGACAATGTTATGTTCTACATGTATTGTTTTAACTTTGTTCACGATTTGATGCACACGAAAAGAGATATTTGCAAAAACGAATTAATTAAATAGTAATAGACAGATATCTCGAAAATTGTTGATGATAGGAAAAGTTTGTATAGCATACAATTGTAGATAATGTTATGTACTACAAGTTTTGTTTTAACTTTGTTCACGATTTGATGCATACGAAACGAGATATTTGGAAAAAATTCTTAATTAAAATAGTAATAGACAGATATCTCGAAAATTGTTGCTGATAGAAAAAGTTTCTCCAAAATACAATTATAGACAATGTTATGTTCTACAAGTTTTGTTATAACTTTGTTCACGATTTGATGCAAGCGAAAAGAGATTTTTGCAAAAACTAATTAATTAAATAGTAATAGACAGATATCTCGAAAATTGTTGATGATAGGAAAAGTTTGTGTAGCATACAATTGTAGATAATGTTATGTACTACAAGTTTTGTTATAACTTTATTCACGATTTGATGCATACGAACCGAGATATTTGCAAAAAATAATTAATTAAAATAGTAATAGACAGATATCTCGAAAACGGTTCATGATAGAAAAAGTTTTTTTAAAGATACAATTATAGACAATGTTATGTTCTACAAGTTTAGTTCTAACTTTGTTCACGATTTGATGCATACGAAAAGAGATATTTGCAAAATCGAATAAATTAAAATAGTAATAGACCGATATCTAGAAAATTGTTGATGATAGAAAAAGTTTCTTAAAAATACAATTATAGACAATGTTATGTTCTACAAGTTTTGTTCTAACTTTGTTCACGATTTGATGCATACGAAAAGAGATATTTGCAAAAACGAATTAATTAAATAGTAATAGACAGATATCTCGAAAATTTTTGATGATAGGAATAGTTTGTGTAGCATACAATTGTAGATAATGTTATGTTTTACAAGTTTTGTAATAACTTTGTTCACGATTTCATCGATACGAAACGAGAAATTTGCAAAAAATAATTAATAAAAATAGTAATAGATAGATATCTCGAAAACGGTTGATGATAGAAAAAGTTTCTTACAGATACAATTATAGACAATGTTATGTTCTACATGTATTGTTTTAACTTTGTTCACGATTTGATGCACACGAAAAGAGATATTTGCAAAAACGAATTAATTAAATAGTAATAGACAGATATCTCGAAAATTGTTGATGATAGGAAAAGGTTGTGTAGCATAGAATTGTAGATAAAGTTATGTACTACAAGTTTTGATATAACTTTGTTCACGATTTGAAGCATACGAAAAGAGATATTTGCAAAACCGAATAAATTAAAATAGTAATAGACCGATATCTAGAAAATTGTTGATGATAGAAAAAGTTTCTTAAAAATACAATTATAGACAATGTTATGTTCTACAAGTTTTGTTCTAACTTTGTTCACGATTTGATGCATACGAAAAGAGATATTTGCAAAAACGAATTAATTAAATAGTAATAGACAGATATCTCGAAAATTGTTGATGATAGGAAAAGTTTGTGTAGCATACAATTGTAGATAATGTTATGTACTACAAGTTTTGTTATAACTTTATTCACGATTTGATGCATACGAAACGAGATATTTGCAAAAACGAATTTATTAAAATAGTAATAGACAGATATCTCGACAACGGTTGATGATAGAAAAAGTTTCTTTAAGATACAATTGTAGACAATGTTATGTTCTACAAGTTTTGTTATAACTTTATTCACGATTTGATGCATACGAAACGAGATATTTGCAAAAAATTATTAATTAAAATAGTAATAGACAGATATCTCGACAACGGTTGATAATAGAAAAAGTTTGTCCATGATACAATTGTAGACAATGTTATGTTCTTACTTGTACAACAGTGCTTGATTATTTTAATAAAACAACTTGAGTTTAATTATTAAGGCCAAAGGTTTTATTTCTCACCTTTATCAAACTTCGATAAAACAAAATATTAATTTTCTTATAGATTCGAACGTAAAAGTCAAACTGAAATATTATTTTTAACTTTTTTACTTTGAAGTCGGTTTTCATTTTTTGTTGTTGTTGAAACTCGAATTCTAGTCGTAAAGACCAAAAAAAATCTTTGCCTATGCCATTCTCCCATTTTGACGGAACAAATCTTATTTCTAATTGGATTCGATAGAACAAATTCTAATCAAATTAAAGATTGAAAAATTCTGTCTCGAGCCGGACTTGAACCCGCACCCTTCCAAACCGGGGAAGTGCGTTATCCAATGGCTGTAATATGTTTGAAATCAATAATATTTGAAATTAGAACAAATTCTATAGAACAAGTTCTAGGACACGGGGTCCCGCTGAGTGTAAGTACACCCTTGCCTCGGCGCGCTCCTCGGTCGCGCGATCGAAATTAGGACAGTCAGTACTGATTCCTATGTTTGATCGCACGATCGCACGATCGTGCGTCGAAAATAGAACAAATCGATCGCATCGCATGATCGCGCGATCGAAATTAGGACAGTCAGTACTGATTCCTATGTTTGATCGCACGATCGCACGATCATTTTCATCGGACGGACGCATGATCGCGCGTGCGATGGCAATAGGACAGCGCCAAAGATAGAGTGTTGGCTCGAATTGTTACTGGTGATGAAACTTGGGTTCACCATTATGAACCTGAGTCCAAACAGGACTCTATGCAGTGGCACAAAAAAGGCACACCACCACCCAAGAAATTTAAGGTGGCACAATCGGCTGGGAAAATTATGGCGACAGTCTTTTGGGACTCAGAAAGAATCCTATTGATTGATTATAAAGATAAAGGTTTCTCCATAACCGGAAATTACTACGCTTTAATCCTAGAAAAATTTAAGGAACCCATTAAGGAGAAAAGAAGGGGAAAATTGACCAAAGGTATCCTTCTTCTGCACGACAACGCGCCTGTTCACAAGTGCCGTGTTGCGATGGCTGCCCTGCAAAAGGTGGGCTTCGAAATTTTGCCACACCCACCCTATAGTCCTGACCTGGCCCCCAGTGATTATTATCTATTTCCAAACTTAAAAAAAGAACTTCGTGGGAAAAAGTTTTTAAGTGATGAAGAAGTGAAGGAAGCAGTTTCGGCGTATTTTTTAGACAAAGACAAATCATTTTTTTTTGAGGGTATACATAAGTTAATTGAAAGATCCGAAAAATGTATTAGGGTAGCAGGTGAATATATTGAGAAGGAAAAATGAATTTGGATTTTCATTTCCACTCCTTACCCCCCATTCCGCGAACTTAAAAACGCCCCCTCGTACGAGTATGGTGACTTCAAGCATTGTTATGTAGAACTATACAACGTGTTAATGAATTAACGCAAAACTAGAAAGTAGTTTGTTTAGAATCGAGAGCAGAGTCCAATTATCATGTTTTCAACATAGGTAATTTTTTTCAAAATATTAAATAATTTATTTGCAAAATTTTAAATTTTCTGAACCCGATGTCAACCCACCGCACGGGCACACTCACCCTACTTACTACCGAAACAAGATTATAAAAATGTACCTATGGGTACGTTAGCGCTTTCTTTCAGTGTTGAAATGATAACAAATCATTTTTGCCTCAAAACTTAAAATGCGAATAACTTTAAATTTTAATTATCAAAATAATTAAATTACTGTTTCAATCTAATTATTTTGTTATAAATCAGTTGGGGTGTATGAGGTTTTGCGTTAATTCATTAACACGTTGTATACTATTACCTATTCTGTGGCATTGTTTAATTCATAAAAAACCATCAAACAACTAAACTTTAACCACAGAATAGGTAATAGTATATAGTTCTCTTTAACTTGAGCCAGCCACCATAAAATGGTGGAGCAGACAACCGATACGTGACCACCTAATAACAGACTTACACCGCGATTCCCTGTTTGTGTTTATGCGTGATAGAATCACAAACATCCAAACATTGTCACAAACTTTCAGCATCTTCAATCTCATCTTCAGTCTTCAATCTACATCCGACGTGGAATTAGGTACCTACCTACCTACCCCTAATAATTCCTGGGTAGGTATTGTAGGTACATTAGTTTATGAGTTATACTTAGGTATTGTATAATATCTTTCTATTAGTGAAAAATGAAATCAAAACAGGTTCAGGAGTGCGATTTTTGAATCTCATTCGCTGAGTTCAGTCAGCAGTTGAAAATGTCAATATTAATATGGAGACGTGCATCTTTCTACTGCTGATTTGACTTTAAAAAATCATACTTCAGGAGTGCGATTTTTGAAAGTCAAATCAGCAGTAAAAATGCATATCTCCATAGTAATTTTGACATTTTCAACTGCAGAGCTCAGCGAATGAGTGCGATTTTTAAAACTTATTCGTTGAACTCAGCAGTTGAAAATGTCAATATTACTACGTGCATCTTTCTATTGCTGATTTGACTTTAAAAAACCATAGGTACTCTAGGAGTGCGATTTTTGAAACTCAAATCAGCAGTAGAAAGATGAATGAATGAAATGAATGAATGAAACATACTTTATTTACACCAAATACAAATTACATTACACAATAGGAAACAAAACTTATTCTGGTACAAATTAGGCGGTCTTATCGCTAAAAAGCGATTTCTTCCACACAACCTTAGGGTAGAGGAAATATAACAAAGAACGGGTTGGTGTTAGAAGAAAATTGATAAATTTAAAGAAGTTAATACAACAGAATACAAATATACATACATAGCTATTATACATATATTTAAGGGTTCATAGATAAATTATATATATATATATATATATATATATTATTTAATATGTTAATTAATTCAGTAATAGGTTATTAAATGGATGTTTTTATAGATTACGTTAACTTATTTTAGAAATGTTATTTATGTTCAATCTTAATGTTTTATTTAATAATTTCAATATTTTACGTTGTATTCGTACGCCAACTGTGGCAGACCGCAGAGAGTCCAAACATATACTGTAACACCTTTTATATTACCTGTGTTCACGAATAAATAAATTTGTATTTGTATTTGTATTTGTATTATATATACAACGTGTTAATGAATTAGCGCAAAACCTCATACACCCCAACTGATTTATAACAAAATAATTAGATTGAAACAATAATTTCATTATTTTTATAGTTAAAATAAAATTTAAAGT
Organism: Agonopterix subpropinquella; assembly: GCA_922987775.1. Classification (NCBI taxonomy): domain Eukaryota; kingdom Metazoa; phylum Arthropoda; class Insecta; order Lepidoptera; family Depressariidae; genus Agonopterix; species Agonopterix subpropinquella. Next base: position 13,272,953 of record OV277702.1, read on the forward strand.
TATTTGCATTTTAAGTTTTGAGGAAAAAATGATTTGTTATCATTTCAGCAATGAATGATCGCGCTTATGTACTCATGGATACATTTTTATAATCTTGTTTTGGTAGTAAGTAGGGTGAGTGTGCCCGTGCGGTGGATTTACATCGGGTTCAGAAAATTTTAAATATTGCTAAAAAATTATTTAATATTTTGAAAAAAATTACCTATGTTGAAACCATGATAATTCGATTCTGCTCTCGATTCTAAACAAACTACTTTCTAGTTTTGCGTTAATTCATTAACACGTTGTATATATATGTGGACGCAGGAGGGCCTTCGTCAGGAGCGGACTACACAGAACGTTAGCGATTCGTCGAGTTATTCGGTAGTTCAGCCATTTCTGTTCCAATCTTCAACTGAAGTCCTCTTTGACATGGCTGTCAACCTCTTTACCGACACACGACGCTCCGCCAGACCGACACCAGAGGCGCTGCACCAGAGCACCATCATGAGTGTGCGATCTCGTTCTGTTGCAACTTGAGAGATGGCGCCATGCGCCGTCACGGCCAGACTGACTGTCGACCGTCCTCGGGCGTATTTTACTGCGGCCCTGCAAGAACAAGCAAACATCAACCATTCGGCAGGGCAGATCTGAATTACCGCTCGTCCAGCCTGACGACAACCTCACATCATCGTCAGACTGCATTTCGACATGTTCTTCGACCAGCCTAGGCGTGGCCCGGACATCTTTGTCGACCAGCTCCAACTTCACCGTTGGACCGGGAGGGTGCGTCCTTTCTCCCAACCCAAAAGGTGTGGTCGGACGGCAACCCTACCGACCAACCTCACAACATCACCGTTGGACCGGAGGGTGCGTCCTTTCTCCCAACCAAAAAGGTGTGGTCGGACGGCAGCCCTACCGACCAACCTCACAACATCCTGGATCAGACGAGTGCGTCCTTCCAACCAACCCACAAGGGGTATGGCTCGGACGGCACTACGACCGCCAGAACTCCACAGTGCCACCATTCCCAACAACACTACGACCGCTGTAAAGTCTTCAGGCGCCGTCATGGCACATCCATAACAAGGCAAACCATTATCAATTAAAAAGAAACGGCCTCACCGGATCATGTTTTTATCATCATCACCATCGCCTCTGGACATACATTGTTCACATTGATTGACCTCCTTCACCGTCTTGGCAAGAGCTCTACTACCGCTTTTTCGGTCTGAACAGATGGTAACCACGCGTCCTAGCTTGCCGCAAACAACAGGTTGTGACAAACATAATAGGTTACAGCTTTTGTCTCTTAATGCTCTTTTGCGCGCGCTGATCTCGACGAATCTTCTCGCTTAAACAGACAAATTAAGGTATAATTATATCTTTACTTTAGACATTTTCACACAGTGGATCTAGGAGTCCCAACCTAAGCACCAGAATTCAGTTCGGACCCGCATTTCTTTATGAGGTATGGACACAATCGGTCATGACTCGGGGAACAATGACAAGACCTACGACGCGACGCTGCGCTGCGCCACCGATAAAGTACAAACATCGGTCAACGTGCGAGCGAGACTTACGGTATGCTAACCACATCTTCGATGTCTGTAGTCATCTCGCATCCTTCGACCATGGAGCCAGCAAGACAATAACATCAAGAAATCATCGCCGAAAGATTCAAAAGAACAGTCATTGACCTTAAAAGGGGGTCCGTGTCACAGAAACTGAAGAGTACAGTGTAAAAGCGACTGAATATGATACCTTTGGCAAGAGTTTCAGGATAACCATGTCAAGTATAAGATAAGGGCAGTTCAAGGTCAACCCACAAAAGGAATCTGAAACGAATCTGAATCAGAAACGAAAAAAAGCGATTAGTCATCAACTTAATTACGTCAACGTCGAAACACCAAGCACTTACATAAAATTTCCACAGTACAGGGAAACTCCCAAAATCAGAGCGTTACTTTTGAAAGAGATCCAGGAGAAGAGGTTTCACATTAAAAATTTTAAGTAGGTATTCGAATATAGTTGTAATTGGAACTGGAAAAATAGTGTGAGCTAATTATGTTCAAAGCAAACCGACTTGTGCATGATCTGATGTTCTGAGAAAAGCCACACAATAGTGGCTATTTGGAGTTTGTTTATACAATTATGGAAACCTCGTGTAAAACTGACATTGGCTCCCAAAAGAAAAAGTTCCCATATTTATGTAGACATATTGACCACGAAGTTAGAAAAGGAAGCCTGATGTATCACTAATCACTATCACAATATAGTTTACAACAGAACCATGAGTTTGGCCACATTTATTCAACGGTTACTACCGTGACATACCGCACTGATCCCGATTTCACGCACTTTTAGAATTGCAAACTTTGCGCTTCAGGAACGAATATTAAAATGAGACTTATGTCAATGCGCGATAGCCTGTACCTGTACCTCATGATCATGAGATACACGGCGCCGTAGGAAGGTATTTATCGCAGCTGTTAAACACGAGTGAGGGAGCACTGGTTCGGCGACGAAATCTACTAAATAACCAGTAAACGTACTAAAGAATTGTATTTCGTTCGTATAGTATACCAGCGCTCAATTAAAGAGATGTAAATCCTTACTTGATCTTCCTCCGCAATGAAAGCATTCTGTACGAGTTCAGTATAATATTTCATATTTCACAAAAGAAATACTCTAACAATGCTTCGATCCAATGTTATTTAACAACCGGATTTCTAAACATCAAATAACTAAAGCACGAATTTATTTGCTTAGTCAATTCAATTTAATATTTCTTATTATGAATCAACAATCAACCGACCATCAACGTGACAGCGACCATCAACGACATCTTTCTAATCGAAAAGTTTTTAATCTAAGTTTCTAATTCGTCTGTGACAACACCCATAACGACAACATAAAAAAACAGCACTTGGCGTTGTCCTTCGTCCAAAGAGGTGGCACGCCCGCTCAACCATGCAGTTACGTTAACAGTTGACATCCACAAAACAGAATCGTAACTTTTATCCACAGCTTTTATCTACGGAGACCATAGAGAAAAACGTTTCTCCTGTTCAAGGAATATCTGAAGGAATAAGTGTTTCTCTATGACGAAAACCAACGACATTCTATTCATAGACATAGGCACGACATAGGTTCTTATTCTTAGACATAGACTGACTGTGTCATACACCAACAAAACAAAAAAAATAGCACGTCTCCAATGTCATCCCTGCATGCATCAGTTACGGTCAACTGTCACATATTGCCGCTGACACGCCCCAGTCCATTCAAATCTTTCAAATGTATTCGATCACAAAGCGGCAATGTAAAACAACTAGGCACAACTTAGCGGTCCCGCCAAGCGCGAAGTCCGTGTTTATAGAAATGTCATGGACGAAAACCATAAATGAATGAATTATTTAGGACGAAAACGACAAAAACCATCACATAATAATCACCGACTACATTATTTCTTGATCAAAACAGACAGACATTCACATACAACAGTCTACAGCTACATACATAAACTCACGGCCATAATCCTCTTCCGTGTGGTCAGAAACATTGAATTAAAAATGACAAATCCATAATAGATGCAGCACCTCAAAAGCAAACTACTAGGCAAGGACAAAAAACACTTGTACATCATCTCAACATAATTATCGGCCTAAAACTACCGTTTCCCATCATAACTGTTTTATCATTTTATGTAACACAAATATGTTCGTTCATTCTATGTTCTCACAATAAGTGACAAACAATTAAGTAGGTATCTATGTCTTTTTATTTCTTTAGACCAAATTTTATCCAACTAAAAGACTTTGGAACCATGTTGGAACGGATTACACGCTGCACATCATAAACGCAGTTCGTCACATACGGAGATGGACACATACGCAGATCGACACATCGTCACGATGATGACAACAAATACAATAATTGTTGTTTAGGCACGAAACAAATAGGAACAAAGGTACTACAACGACGTTTCTGACTACTGACTGCATTCAATGAACTATTACGCATTCTGGGAAACAAGTTTACAGCTCAAGAGCCATTAAAAATGGATTAAACCAGGTGACGAGGGCACATGAAGCACAAGACAGCAACATCGGACAAATGCATTTTCACCGAAGTCTCTATTTCGAATAACAAACATTTATACCATACCAGCACGGGGAGAACCTGTCCATTATCACACCTTGGTCACCTAATACAACCAGGTCGAAACGCTGGCCTGCTGGCCTGGCATTGACAAAACCATTGCCTACTGTAGTAGTTATTCCAACCATCTGTCTTCCACAATGAAGTGCGGGGAGTGTCTGTACTGTGACTGTACTATGCGATTATGCAGGAACTGTATGATGTATCCGTCAACTTTACTGTAAATCAATCGACAGCTTGTCGCTATGGTTGAAAATGATTTTCTCGTCATTCCGCCACTAGCCATCTGGGCAGGTATACGTTCGATCATGTTCCATGTATTATAGGATGCAGATTGATGCAGATACAGATTATCATCACCATCCATTGGCATAGACTCTTCACGATCATCAATCAGGTCTTGAAACAAATGCTAATTTTAGCTGTCAAATTTTCGTGAACATTTTTCTCAGACGATTATATTCCTCTTTTGGGCGTAAGTTTGTCTCACACTTCTGATGTGGACGCAGGAGGGCCTTCGTCAGGAGCGGACTACACAGAACGTTAGCGATTCGTCGAGTTATTCGGTAGTTCAGCCATTTCTGTTCCAATCTTCAACTGAAGTCCTCTTTGACATGGCTGTCAACCTCTTTACCGACACACGACGCTCCGCCAGACCGACACCAGAGGCGCTGCACCAGAGCACCATCATGAGTGTGCGATCTCGTTCTGTTGCAACTTGAGAGATGGCGCCATGCGCCGTCATATATATATATATATATATATATGATGGCGCCATGCGCCGTCATATATATATATATATATATCCCCTCCCTGGTCTACGTCTTCTTGGTAAAGAAATTTATAAGGATTGACGTTTTGTGGAGCTATGGCAAATGATCCAATAGCCTCGTAAGCCCGCTGGTCCCTTTAAAAGGACCAAATTAAAACGTAGCGATTATATTCTCTTTGTTTAAAAGGACCAAATTTTTATAGTATTAAAGACCGAGACATTTCAGACAGGCAAGTTTGATTTTACGCCGAAGTTCTTTCAAAAGTATATATCCTAACTTGAATATGAGGACAACAATTTGTTGTTTTCAGAGTACCTTCGGTCTTAGTTCTGTCCCTCCTAATTACGGATTAAAGTTTTACGAGGTTGGAGGATAATTTTATGAATATACATATTTTGGATCTAAAACTATATTTTAAATTTTAAAGGTATATAACATCAGGTTATAATTAATTAAGTTTTTAAAATATAATGAAAAACCTGCAATTTATATTTTTATCTAAGTAGTGTACTTACGTTGAATCTTAAATGGTGTAACTACATGAAATGGATTTATAACTTTAAATAAAAAGAAAGGACGAAGAAAGGCTTTTTGTCTATGCTTTTTGTCATAGATATATTATCTTTTTGTAGACGACGATCATCATAAAATGGTCCCGTTGAAGTCTTTTGTATGACAATATTGCATTGCAATAAAAAAATTATTTCATGACCATACAATACCTACTCGGAGTGCGATTTTTGAATCTCATTCGCTGAGTTCAGCAGTTGAAAATGTCAAAATTACTGTGGAGATACGCATCTTTCTACTGCTGATTTGACTTTTAAAAATCGCACTCCTGAAGTATGATTTTTGAAAGTCAAATCAGCAGCACAGACTATTATATGTACTACCGTATCAGCAGTAGAAAGATGCATATCTCCACAGTAATTTTGACATTTTCAAATGAAATTTGTTTTGTTTCATGCAGTAAAATAATGTAACATGTCTATCCTAGACTTCCTAGAGATTTGAGTACCTTTTTTTTTTCTCAGTCCCCCCTAACCTGTATGCACGCGATACATATTTGAATATTAAGGGGACATAGGTTCAGACGAATATTTTCTATGAGAAACACGATTTCCCAGCCCTCCGAAAAGTGCGTGCACGTCCCGTATTTTCGATTAAAAAGAGTTAACGAAAGTACTTTTTATAGATTTTTTAAATTATTTCACTAGATAATCTAATGGTGAATATGTGAGTATAAATACCAAAAATCGGAAACTATTTAAAATTCTTCTAACATGAGAAAAATGTTTAAAAATACACTCATGTTTGTGACGATTTTCTATCGAGTGAAGTAATTCCAATCGTGTAGGGTATGTTGTCTCACATTGAACCGGGTAAATTTCGAGGTCTCGTAGTTTCCTTGTTTTTCAATCAAAACCTTTAATTTTTTTGTGTAACTAGAGAATTTATTAACCTTCAATTGCAGAATCATTTATACTTTACATTCCTTTTGGTTTTGTTTTTAAAAAAGAATTTCAAAAAAATGGGATTTGGTTCAATGTGTACATCAGGTTGTACACATTTAACCGGGGTATTTTCCACATTGAACCACCTTATTTAGCATATCGTTTAGATTACGTTTTAGCCGAATTTCTTTATAATATAATTAGCTACTAACTAGACCTTTGCATCCGTCAACGAAATAGGTGCTTATCATCATTTGGAATTTTAAAACTAAACTTTAAACATAAAAAATAAAGTTAAATATTTTTAATTTTTTATTAATGTCCTTCTAAAACAATATAACTCGTAAAATAATCAAAGTAGTGAAAGAAAATAAGATTCATGAGGACTGTTGTCATCAGTCAAATAACTAATACGACCGAAACAAAAGAAATAAAAAAACACTTAAATACAATAGGGCCTTAAGCATATTGGTAGCCGAATGTCCACCTCTTTCCCTCACTGATACCTTTGTTCGCGCCATTCTATATAAACCATAAATAAATATAATCATAGTACACATTTAACACTAGAATGTACACATGGAACGGTGGTTAAATGTGCACCACCCAAAAGTGGCTCAGTGTGGGACAGACCTCGTTTTGATTACTAACCTTAAGATTTAACCCGGAAAATTTACTCGTAAGGAAACGAATTACGGCGCATTTAAATGCTAGATTACTATATAAAATAGTGTAACTATAAAAAAACAAATATCTTTTAAGCGAAAAAAGTTAAAAAGAAAAGAAATTTGTAGAAAAAAATTACTTTTAGAGTCAATTGTCACAAAAATGCTCCTCACGCCACCACCTTGCACCTGATTACCACGCAAACTAGTGAGCAGAAAGGGACCACAAGTGCCTCTCTTTTACCCATGCAAGCACGATTTGGCAACGTCGCATTTTCGAAATTAGGCGCTGGTTCAACGTAGCTGCCTGGTTCAATCTGAGACACTAGACCCTATTCAATTTATGATTTCACTAGATAAACTATCCAAGAATACTGAGGTATGACTTTGGTTTCGGTAAATTGTATAAATCTAGTCGAAACACGAAAAATAACAGACGTCTTAACCTCATAGGAAAAAAATTAGATTAACCTCATCTCAACAACAGGTAATTTTTTTATGAAACAGTGTAATGTAATTTTATTTACTTTGACACACATTTGATCAACTAGGTATACCCCAGTCAGGTTTGGTATTACTATAGTAGCGATTCGGTTCTGGCACTGCACATGCCGCGGCACGCTCGCTTCGCTCGCTCAGCTCGTGCACTGTGGTTGACAAAAACCTAACATACCTACTCGACGCTCCCTTCGGCTTCGGTAAAGTTGTCCCTCACTAACCTAAACAATCAATTTGGATCCACCACGAAATTATTGCGTATTTTCAGGATATATTAAATACTTACCTGAAATAAAATAAGCTACATGAAAATGAAATCGAAATTGTACCTACCTAATTCTTTTGGTTGCGTTGTAGGCACAGAGGGTAACATAACAACTTAGTACTTCCCAAATATTTAAAAAGTTTTGACCATCAAATTTTTTTTTTTTTTTTTGATGAAAATGTCGAAATTCTGCTGTAGGACATTTTGATTGTTTACATTTGAGTGGAGTCGGTACTGCAGTTTTGAAACAGTAGATTTTTTATTTTATGAAAATTGTCAGTTTGTGGGTTCAACCACCCCTTTTAAATAATAGGTAACTAGGTGATACTAGGGTGTTTTTTTGCATCCTGTATAGTAGCTAGTAAACTGGTAAAAGTTATGTCTAAATTCTATATAGTCTGTTTTCGAACCGATTTTTGAGAACCAAATTATTACATTTAATATATATAGTTCACATAACAGTGTAGATACGTTCTTTCTGCAGGGCATCTAACCGTTGAAAACACGATTCTATTAAATTTTCTCGATAGAAAAGAGGAGCAAAGTAAGTTCGATTTCAGATTTATAACCAGTTTTACAAGAATCACCCTAAACCATTTCTTCTGAATATACCATCATTTGAAAGGTAAATAATTATAGCAGGGCTTCTACCCGATGGATTTTCCCCCAAACACCCAAGAGAAAAGACATTGATGAAAAATACGTTTTTTTGCGATCTTGCTTTCAATTGAAGCGGGATGGCTAATTGCAGAAGTTTGCTTGTTAGAAAGAGAGGCTTACTCTACTAATACCAAGCCTTAATATCATAAAATGTAGTTAAGGTACAGTCAAGAGCAAGTCAAGCTTGACACTTTGGACTTTGTACCGTTCTTATTTAGTGCGCCATAAGCGTTACAATCGAACTGCAAGTGTAAAGCTTGATGTGCTCTTGACTGTACCTAGTCAAAATAAAGGATTAACATCTTTTGGTAAAACATTCTATAACATCTAAAAACCGAGATAATAAATCTCGAAGCTATGAATACATGAATAGGTTGGTATCTCGGTTTGGAGTAGTTAGAGATGTTTTAGGAGATTTTACTTCTATCCTAAGGCCTTTTGAAAACTTTTAACCTTTTTAATTACGTATGAAAATTATCATAAGATTCCGACTTCATTAAACCTGCGTTCGTTATTTTTGTTGTAATTAAGCAAATTAAAATGATAGCGCGGCGGGTGCTCGGCTGGCGGGTCGGCGCGACCCGGCGGCGTGCAGTCAGGCGGCCGGGGCGGACCGCGGCTGCGGCTGGGCCGCTATTGGTGCGATCGGGACCGCCTCCGAGCGGCGGCGCCCCCTCCCAGGGCGCTCTGCACCGCTCGCCCCGCATGGCCCGCACCGCTCACCTCCTCAAGTCAGTCGCGACCGTATCCTCCTATGTGGCGTATCCCCGTCGTGCACGCGAACCGATAGTGTTGTGACGGGCGAGTGTGTGTGCGATGCTCGGACTGTGATCGAAGCATGGTGAACTACGTTAATCCGCTCGCCATGTACCAAGGCAAGGGCGGGCAATACGGTGCGGGTGGCTGGTATGGTTGGCAGCATCAGAACTTTGAGGAGCAACAGTGGTGTGCGTGGAACGGACCGCCGGCGGGAGGTGAATGGGGCCCCGATCCTCATCATTTTCCTAAGCGGGAGCCGGGAGAGAGGGAAATAGGAGAGATGCCGTCCCCCGCCCGGGGAGACCTCGCGAGTCCTGGGGAAGGGTCTCCGGGCTCACGGCCGTCCCAACCACCTGCACCTCCTCGGTCGCCTTATGAATGGATGAAAAAACCCAATTATCAGACACAACCGAATCCAGGTATTTTGATATCTTTTTACGTTGTTGGTGGTGGATTGGATTACACATAACAAATATAATATTATGTACCTACTGAGGAGCCAATTGATTGACAGGTGAAAAAAAAACTCGCGAGAATATCCATCAACTTATTATATACCCCACACAATTAAGAAAAATGAAGATAACATAGGTAGGTACTACCCGTTCACGACCAGTTGGCCGTCGATGACCGTTACACAATTTCTCCACAGGCACATTAATTGGTCCCGTTGACAAAAAATAATATAAAAGGCAAATAAAAATTTAAAATTAAAAGCGATATTAGTGACCGGAACGGATGTGCCGTACGTGGTTGCGTTGCTAAAGGTTATAAAATTGCGTTTATTAGGGTCTCTTAGGGGTGCGGTGTGGGGAAGCGGGAAGGGAGGTAGCGGCCAACTCGAAGTGAATGACTAGTACTGTAGCATGGAGGTCGGTTATGCTACTACTGGCTGGTTTTGGATTCGAAATTTGAAACGCGCATCCCTAGGCTCGTTGTTCGTTTATTTTTGGATTCATAAGACGATCGAGAGCAAAGCGAGTGCAAAAGATAAAAAGTCCAATAAAATCCAAATAATCTGGACTAATTCGTTTTATTTTGCCCATCTGGCTGCGTCTCCACGCTATAGTACCTATACCTTGGTACGTTTTCGGTCAGACCGCACGGTGCGTTGTAGGTAATAAAAGTTCATAATACCAACAACGCAACGATAACCTGAATAGGCAAACTTAGGCTAACATTGTGCCTAATCTACAATTAAAGCATTTTGTCAAGCTTTCCTCTTCGGTACCGACTTATGATTTTGCGTAAGTTCTGTCTAGGCAGGTATTAATTAACATCTCTGATGTATACCGGCTTGTCAATGCATCGTTTTCTAATTTTGATATAATTATCTTGGCATGCATCTCCGTCGGTTGACGGTGCTACCTGAACCTAAACCTAACGTTTTCGATAATGATAATGGTAGGTATTATATCCCTTCTGCTTACATTCGCTTTGATTTTAACCATCTAAGCATCTCTCAGTCAATCCTAGTTAATACCATCAACATCATCATTCGTCAACATAGGTGTACAACTATTCCTTTTCATACAGTTCCTGATTTGGTCGGCCACGGTAACAGTAGACATACTTCGCAAGGAGTGCATTTGGCAATGCATTCACGCGACTTTCGTTCCTTTTGTTCCATTATTATCCAACAGTCATACTCATACACACATACCTACCCAGGGTAGGCGCTGGAGGAACATGCACGCCTACCCACCCATCTAGTAGACCTATATCATACTATACTTTCGCATTTTTCCAAATCACGCAATTCGCCGCATCCCTGATCATCCCCATGAATCTAGTAGGAGATGTAAATACCTAATTTCAGGAATATATTAGGTATTTACATCTCCTACTAGATTCATGGGGATGGGGATGTTTTATTAGTAGTTGAAGTGCCGATCAATTTATAATCGGTGTTCCACCTTTACTTGGCTAGACGGGAAGATGGATGGGACGGTGGACTAAGGCAATAATTATCAGAGTTAGTAGCCAAGAGAGGTACGGAGGTCAGTGGGCAGACCACCACGTATTGGTCTGATGACATTGTGAGAGTGTCGGGTTCGCATTGGATCAGATTAGCACAGGACCGTGAGGAATGGCGCAATAAAAGGGAGGCCTATGCCCAGCAGTGGGTCGATGTGGGCTGGTTTGATTGGTTGATTGTTTCAGTTGAAGATTGAGCCCCCCATCGTCTGGTTCATTTGCCTTTTCTTTTCTATTACTTTGGTTTGTAATTTAGTTGTTAAGGTGCTTCGCTTTGTGTCTTGTTTTCTCTCTCTTGAAATCTTAAAATATATCTCATTAAATCATAAAATTCATTAGGTATTGACATTCATTTCATAGGGACATTATGTAGGTATTACTTAAGTCCTTTAAACTTACTCGTAGATCAAAGTAAAATTCCTCTAAATTGGTAGTTTCCAACTGTAAAGAAATCCGCACAGCTTTGTTTTGGCGTAGCTACCTAATTGAGTAACAAACAAATTGAAATCCAAGCACATGGTCAAAAGAGTTTACTATCCTAATGTCGTAAAATAATAAAACAATATAAAATATAATCTGCTATTAAAGTGCAAGCTTAACTAAAGTTCACACAAGCCGGTTGTAGCTAGGTACAGAATTTTTAACAATGGAACAGCACTATAGGAAGCCGACCGCTAGGTACCTTTAGTTTTAACAACACTACTAAACAATACTAAATCAATCATTAGGAGAAAAATCATTTAGAACATTCACCGTTTTAAACTGGAGTGCTTTTTGAAAATCTCACGTTGAAATTTGCTGGAGAAAATGACCTAAACACATTCAGTCATGCATGATTTTGAATCTCACGGCAAAAAAAAACTTCTGAACTTTTTAATCAAAAACCGGTCAAGTGCGAGTCGAGCTACTCGTGCACCGAGGTTTCCGTACCACACTACCACTGAGCAAGTAATCACTACGTTTTATATTAACGTAATAAAGTTTGATTTTCTCCAGGACCTTTAGCGTGCGACCGACTCACACTTGGCCGTTTTTTTTATTTGTTGATATATCTACTGTAGAGTTTGCTCTATAATCACACCAAGTTTGACGCTTGTATATATTACTGTTTTTACGATAGAGCGAGAAGAAAAAACGTTGATAAAAACTAGTTTCTTGTATGAGGACCCCCTTAATTTTTAACTTTTGTCACTTTTAATATTTGTTAATGAATCCACCGTAGTATATTATCTCATATTCTGTGACTGTCTCGCTGCTGTTACGGTTCAAAAGTTACAGTACCGACTCGTACTTGGCCGGTTTTTTTTTCACATGAAAATATTTTTGATGGGATATAAGTACAGGTGTTGTTGGGTTTTTCGGATCGATTCAGATTTTAGTCGGTTCGATTTCCGGGCGTAGAAAGCGTATTTTCGCAAATCTTTGAATACAATTTTGTTTCTTTTTAAAAATAAAGGAATGTTTTCTTTGAGTAAAATTTTCTATCTCTAGTACCTATTTATAGAGTACTTTCTCAGGTGGCATTAACAAATTCCAACCTGTATTTTTTTTTTTTTTTTTTATGTTCGATAGGTAAACATTTGACCCCAATCTCACCTGATGTTCAGTGATGATGAGGCCGAAGATGTAGCATGCTTACCTAGAAAGATGCCTATTCACTCTTGCCTTGAAGAGGCCCAGGCTGTATTGCTCAGGGAACAGGTCCGCAGGCAGTGCGTTCCACTCCTTAGCCGTGCGCATTATAAAAGAAGAAGCAAACTTCTTCGTGCGAATTGCTGGTAGGTCAACGACATAAGGGTGGAAACCCAGCCTGCGTCTCGTCCCCCGCAGATGAAAGGGAGACGGAGGTATTAAATCGTGTAATTCCGTCGCACACTCTCCGAAATGTATAATAGTGATCGCAACATCGCAACTTCTTACTGGCTAAAAAATCTACGAAACTTGGCATGAGCCATAGACGAAGAATTTTTGCACGAGCCTTTATAATCGTCTCCTTTCTTGACCTCTTTTATGAAAATGTCACATATGTTAGCTGTCAGTTTGTTTTCAAATGTGCAATATTGGTCATTTCTAGCAAGATAAATTTCCAAGAAATAAAGCAAGGTGAGTGAATTGTTTTGTAATTTATGCCTGCCTAGTTTATGTTTACGCAAAAATGCAAATAATTTTTAGCTCCAGAAAAGTGTTTTTTTTTTTTCAAAATTGTGTTTGATTATTTATGGAAAATATCGATATCGATGTTTTTGATGCTTTCATAATATTTTAATGTTTTTATTTTCAGGTGTTAAAAGTGGATTCAAATTACAGGAAACGAAGAACACACCCAATGGCACACATACCTACCTACCAAATTTAACATTGTATTATTTGAAATTATGTTAGCTTCAAATCTTTGTGATCTAAAATAGATGTTTTAGTTTGAAAATTCTACAGTATAATTATTAATTCAACAAAAAATACTGTTTCGTTAGTGGTTTGATTGACATCAATCCATCACCAAGACATAAATAATTATTTCAATAAGCAGCATACTTTTTTATGTTCTATAATTATCGACATCGGTAGATATTCAAATACAGCACATCACTACATTAAAATAATTTGACATGATGACTTTACGTTGGCTATGAATGATATCCACGAAGTATTTGTAGCAAAGAGATTATAAAGAAATCCTTCCTCTGAGATTTTGTAGGTAAAGTGAGCACTAAGAAGTTTGGACAAACTTAACTTTGCGGTGGAAAAGTTTTTCTCCCATATATCGATCTATATTAAGAGCCTGCTAATAGCAATAATCTCCTTTATTCATAAAGGAGATTATTGCTCTCAGGGTCATACCATGGTTGATGCTCCCAACTGAAAATGTATGTTTGTAACCGAAAAATATGTTTTTATGCTATTTTTATGTGATAAGACTACAAATTAACTATTTTCGGATTTTTTCCCTTATTTGTGCTTTGAGACCTAGCTTCTCGCCAAATTTCATGATTCTAGTCAACGGGAAGTACCCTATAGGTTTTTGTTTGCGAGCTGCTAGTATGAAAATTCGATACAAATGTTTGTATCTTTTGATTGAGTTGACTTGGAAGCTTGAATTTTTTACTCCACCGAGGGACCGGAGATCTTAGTATTAGTTATTAATTTCAACTTGATACCTCCACACGTTTTATAGAAAAATGGTCTTGACAGACAGACAGACAGACAGACAGACGGACAACAAAGTGATCTTATAAGGGTTCCGTTTTTTTCTTTTGAGGTACGGAACCCTAAAAAGGAATTGTTGTTTATGGTACACAAGATTTGGTTTAAGGGCCGCCCGGTTTTGAGTAACTTTGTAACCATTTTATACATTAACTATGGCACTTTTTAAGCAGAAAACAAAACTGAACAATCTACAGGATACGAGAAGTGATGTGGTTTTTCTCGAAATCTATTTTAATTAATAAAACTGAAGAAAAACGACTCCAAAGTCACCTCTTTTTTTCCAGTTGTAACCGTTTTACTCTTACATTGTTGATCAGAAGAATATGAAAATTTACAATATTCTTCACAATACAATATAAAATGATGTGGTTTTCTTATTTTTTTAAAATTCATTTAAAATCATACAGGTTTTCAAAGAAAACGGAAAATTCTGACCGGAGCCGCGCAATTGAAGCGGGATGGCTAATTGCAAAAGTTTGATTGTAAGAAAGAGAGCCTTGCAGATGGGAGGAGTAGCCTTAAATTAAAACTTTATCATGCAGTAATCGTCTATGCTTCCAGTTACATAATGCACCTAAGGCCTAGCAGCTAGGCCTACGCTTTTATCATTAGGTACTTGAAGTTACATTTTCCATTATATGTTCATTACGTTTTCCATCGATTATTTTTTGACCATCGTGGATTACAAATTTGTAGTTATAATTTTGGCGTAGATTAAGAATAATTGTTATGGGAAGAAAATTAAAACTTTATTCATATCACTTTACTAAACATTATAACAACAGATTTAGGAGAAACATAATATACTATCGGTTTAAAATAACAATGTGCATGACCTCGCTCGCAAATGTGACGTCACTCAATCACACGAACTTCACTCGAGTCATTCAAATGATTATTTCCTTTGCATAGAGTCTATATTCCTTTATCAACTAAGTGAAGTTATCCAACGGCCCTTCAAGGTCATGCACATTGTTATTTTAAACTGATAGTACTGTTCACTACCCGCAACAGCAACAGTAACATTATAGTCGAGTCGATGGAGGGCTAAAAATGCTATGACCTCCGAACCTAATTACTTTGAGTAAACTTTTATGAAACCTTCTGCATTATGTTAGTTACATTATAAACGAAAATGTTTACCCATTTTTTTGCCGCTCTCCATTATTCCGAGGGTTCCGTACCACCAAACTTTACATAGTGTTTTTTAACAAGGACAGTATGGGGAAATCCAAACCCACAGGAGATACATGTAAACTGTACGGTACAGCCATGTCATAAATCTATTGTTATTTGAACTTTTCTGTTTGATGAATACCTGTTTATTGTTTTGTGTCCTATTCTGTATTTTTGTGTGGCAATAAAGTGCATTTTATTTATTTTTTATTTAACTGTCTTAGGAACCCTTTGGTCTTTTTTTATGAACACAATTTTGGCATACTAAATTTTTGGGTGAGCGTGAGTTGTCTAAAAATATGAAAATAATTTACAACTTTTTTTAATGCTGTTCGACCCAGTTTCATGTAAGGATCATTTCACAGTAGGTACGGGAAGTAAAAAATCGGGACAGCATAAGTTGGTCTAATAAAATAATTTTTCATATATTTTAGCGCAAGCCCGACACACACTTGGCCAATTTTTTATTATTTGTTGTTTTACTTTGAAGTATGCACTATAATCACACGAAGTTTGATCCGTGTATGTATTTCCGTTTAAACGAGAGAGCAAAATAAAAAAGGTACGTAAACGTACTCCACTGCGGCTGTGTCATACCACTGCTGGTAAAAGACCTCCTGTTTTGAGCTAGTTGCATCCACCCATTAGGTAGGTTAGGTATTACCCGCCGAAATTACGCCGCTTAATTTTGGCAGAATTCCTACAGAATTACTGAAACTCTTGAATAGGCTTCAGATTAGCTTTATGTTATGACAAAATCTTTTATTATTCGCCATTCACAAAATGTTCAAGGGATAGAATAGATTCTACAAAGCATCTAGATTTCAGTTCCCTACCTATACCTACTTTCTTATGCCAGGTTTACGCGCTTGCGCATGCTTAGGCAAGTTCGCTGTACATTGCGCTTCTATAAAGTTAAATTACTTGGTTTGTATTATTCAAAAAATATAACAATAATATAACTAACTACATACAATAAATGATTAAAATCTAATTTCCTAAAAAAATAAAACTAGTCGAACAGACCGCCGCACGGTGGGTCGAAATTGCTATATGAGGGACTTAGGGATTTTTTGCACAAATACCATTTTTTTTAAATACCTATCGATAGGGCTTGTAATTTGAATGAATAATTGTCGTTAAACGTTTTTGTCTAAAACTTATAGTTTGCTCGGAAAAAAATGTTTTCTATTTGTGTCATTTCATGTATGCTGGCTGCGTTGCCTCGCTGGATGGCCAGCGACGACATCCTTTGGACGAGATATGAACCGGACCGGCGCGGCGGCGGTCGAGGCCTTTTTGACGTAGCCGTGTCGGCCAATTTCAGTAGTTAAATAGTAACAATCACTTTACAGACGAGACTAAAAAGTACATACGAAATAAACTAAATTATTAAGAAAAACAATAAACTCGACTGCATAAAAAATGATTAACTGAAAAGAGAAAAACAAGCTTTATAATCATTAATCACCTAAGCAAATACAATTTGAATGTTATTAGGTGGGTATCGCAAACTGGGACAAATCTACATTACAAAACATACCTGTTTGTTGGTTTGTCCCCCGCTTGCAATACCTACCTAATAACATTCAAATTATATTTGCTCAGCTGATTAATCATTATAGAGCTTGTTTTTCTCTTTTCAGTGAATAATTTTGTATGCAGTCGGGTTTTTTGTTTTTCTTAATAATTTAGTTTATTTCGTACTTTTTAATCTTTGTGTCAAATGGTAGCAGAACTAGCAGAAAAGTACTATAATTTAATATATATTTGGAATCTGCTCTTCACTAGCTTTCAAATGGATTATTCCCCCTATCTTTTTTTATTTGTAAGCGTCATCCGCGCCATATGGCCTATGTAACTCTCATATTCCTCATACTTCAAAATCCATCAAGCGTTTAGGCTGTAGAAAGTGACAAAGAAATAGAGATACAAACATACATGCATACGCTCGAAAAACATAACCCTCCTTCTAGCGCAGTCGGGTAAAAATAGGTAACATTAAAAAAACACCAACAAAACACTCAGGTAAAGTTAATAAAAGTCCGTGCGAACAAGTACCTACTTCATGACTATCAGTTATATTTGTGATAGTGAAAATGAATCTTTCACATAGTTACCTACTGCACTTTGATGAGCAGTGGGTAACGTATTAGACAAATCGTACCAAAATTCGAAAACCATTTGGAGATTAGCTATGTGATTCAAAGCGTATAGTATACAAATTCTCAGAATTTTCTATCCATTATTTCTCGAGTATTATAAAAAATTCTGACAAATTAAAAGCTATTGAGATGGATTCCTTAGCCTGACTGCCTTGTCTGTTGACTTTGACAGTTTTTTTTAATTTCTACAGGCCAAGGCCAATTTATACAGCTATGAAACGTAGCTTTTATAAAAAATCTAAATAACTGAAATGGAAATATCGATCAGAAATTAAATAGGTTAAACACGTATTTCTTATTTTCTTACCTATTTTTATATAATCGACGTTTTGAGTAGATGAGATGAGATGGAGAGTAGTTAGTACCACTGCAGCTTCAGAACTGAGGAGTTAGAACCCCAAATTAAATTAAAAAGTATTTGCATTTTTTAACGGACTTCAAAAAAAGGAGGAGGTTCTGTGTTCGGCTGTATGTATTTTTTTTTATGTATGTTCACCGATATTTTCGTTAATTGTGAACCAATTTTAAAAATTATTTTTTTGTTTGAAAGGGTATACTTCCGAGGTGGTCCCATTTTAATATTGTGATGATCTGATGACGCACTTCGGAGCTACATGATATAACTCCTAAAAAGTTAACAGCAAATCGTCTGCGATTGAACCATTTGCTTCTTTTCAATGTACCCTTTGCGTGTACAACTGATATCTGAGTCGAAATACCATATTAAATCAATAAAAATTATGAAATAAAACTTTTTTTACAAAAAAATAAAAACCAACTTTAGAAGTAAAAAAGTACAAAATAATATTTCAGCCTATGAATTTTACGTTCGAATCTATAAGAAAATTAATTTGTTTTAACTATGAGTTATTAATATATTGGCATCAAGCAAAGACCAAGCTCCGGCTTCTATTCTAACTTCTCGGTCCAGATGCTGTGGGGCCATTTCGGTTTCCTATTACTTAGTCCAGGAGTGCGATTTTTGAATCTCATTCTTTGAACTCAGCAGTTGAAAATGTCAATATTACCATGGAGACGTGCATCTTTCTACTGCTGATTTGACAGTAAAAAATCATACTCCAGGAGTTCGATTTTTGAAAGACAAATCAGCAGTAGAAAGATGCGAATCTCCATAGTAATTTTGACATTTTCAGGTGTTGAGCTCAGCGAATGAGTATCAAAAATCGAACTCCTGATGCTGTAGGTGTACCTACTGCCTACGTAGAATGTGAGACATGACTAGGTTTTGATATTAAATTAGTATTTTGTAAGTACAGTCAGCAGCAATAAGTTATATAAGTACACTTTAGTACTACGACGACGCAGAACAAAATTGTATACAACTTATTGCTGCTGACTGAACTTTAGCTGTTAATTTGAGAAATGTTTATGCCTATAGATAGATTCTACTTTTATGTTTTTTGTGGCAATATTAACAAATTCTTTTTTCTTTATTCTTTCTGTTTTCTTTTTCTTTCTTTATAGTTCTTATTCTTTTTCTTTATATTATTTGAGTGGTCACGCGTACGAAGTCGCGGGCACAGCTAGTTTTAAATATAAGAATAAATAAACTGTTTTGACAAAATGCTTTTCGTTCGCTCCAGTAGGTATAGGCCCCGATTTCACGAAAAAGTGCGATACCCTTATTATATCTCGGAGAATTGTGAAGATATGATATTTAAAAAGGCTCAAAAGACGCGTATTCACGAGAGCTGTAAGGTGCAAAAAGAATTATTCGATAAAGGCAAAAACGAAAAAAGTTATGGCCGAAATATGGCCGAAATAGTGATATTTTGGAAACGAAGCATGATATCAAAAATTTGAGAAAAGTTCCTATGGACAATTTAGTCAGCTACAATTTGAGCATAAACAAAGACCTTTTTGCGACAATATATTTTTTCGAATTCCGTAGATTCATTTCCAATGTGCTCGATAGTCGTGTGAGGCACGAAATCTGTGAATTTTTTTCAAGATTTCAAAGTGGGTCCCATAGTAAAAGATGTTCAGTTTGATGGTCTGAAGCACACCATGAAGTATGTAGCGTATTCAAGTTTACAACCTATTAGGTGCTTTGTCCTATCAAAAATATAACAAAAGTATCGTAAAATAAGTATTTACAGTATTACAGTATAATGTTGTGGACCTACCCACTCGTAACGTTATTTTTGGACAGGTAAAGATCACTCCCTCGTCCATCCTCACTTAGTGAACCTGCGTAAAGTGATGATTTGGGTTTATCACGTCTAAGTCGGTGCAATTCCTAACCGCATATCACATGCCTAAAATATACTTAAATTAAAAAACAAACAATGAAACTAAAAACCTTAACCATAAAACACGATTATTTTCATCCCCACTCTCCAGCGTGCAATTTGGTGAAGCCACCGCAATTATCATTGAGCATAACATTAGATGTTATTTTGCGTTTACTGGAACGATTCTCGGTTAACGCGTGCCATGGGAGCGAGTGCATGGTGTGAGCAATTAATCCCGGGCATTCCCGGGACGGGATCCCGGGATGCGGGGCTGCTCCCGGCGACAATCATGTCCAACGGCACCCCCGGGACCGCGCCGAACAAACTTAAATCTTTGCAACTTACTCCGACTACTGCCAAGTAGCGGAACAATGTAATTGTAAGTTTAACTTTGTGTGCCGACTGCCAACCGCTGTTTGCAGCTAGCTTTTTTTCTGATCTAATTACTTTTGCCCGCGTCTCCGTCTGTGTGAATTAAGATTTTGCATAATTATAAACGTTACACCTCATTAGGGGTTGATTTTCGAAAAATCCTTGCACTTCTGCATAAAACCTACATTTTATTAAATGTTCACGATTTTATGCAATCAGACAATCAAATCAGCCCATATCAACTCAACCCATTGCTACGCATACAATCTTTTATTTATTCGTGCGCAATTTATCCCGGACCGGGGAATAAAAAAAAAACTCGTCCTTCAATTCAAAGGTAAGGTTCAATTAACAGGTAATATGCCACAGGGTATTTTCATTCTAAAATGTTAACCGACCAACTTAAAAAATGTACTCGGAGACGGTTAAACCGTAGTATAAAACAAAAGCTCCCTTCTAAGTCCATATATTGTGAAGGGCAACTACGGAACCCTACCCTGCGCGTGGTCCGACACGCACTTGGCCAGTTATTCTTTTATCAATTCATCGCATGTCATTTTAAATGTTTTAAGTAGGTATTTTGCCACAAGAACAGCACTGCCGCCGGCAGCGTCTATAAACTCTGATCGCATGCAGGTGTCGGGACAGGATGGGAAGGATACAAGATGAACAATTAGTCGGACGGGCAGCATCGCTTTCACACCTGAGATCCGACCCATCTCTGTAAACCCACTTGAACGGAATTCAAGTAGAACTGATAATGCAGGTTTTATTTTTAGCGTAGTTGTGCTAATTTTTTGGGTCACAGTAACTACCTACTTTATACCTTATGTACTAATTTACCTAAAAAGAGAAACGCGTCAAAAACAAGAAGGTACCTATTCCAAAAGGTGAATCGTGTGAAGGTGTGTAAAATATAAAATTAGATAATCGTGAAACCTACTAAGTAATTGAATGATACCTACCTAGAATGATACGTACCACAATTAAAATATAATAAGAATAACAATGTAATATTTGTGTACTAACACATGTTATAAAGTATTTGTTGTTCGTTGTGTCCACATTGTAGGTAACTAACCCAACCGGTTTTTTGTGTACAAAACCTTCCTCTATTTATCTTTGTTATGTTTGCACAAACCCGAGGACATTCGGGGAAATAAATCTCTATTTGTCGACATTCACCAATCCTATCAGAGGACACGCTCGGCGGGAGATTAGTGTCGGCCGCCGTTTCACGCTCCAAGATGGATCGTTTCAAATCAACGCCTACCTTGTAAGGGCCTGTCAATACACAATACATTGAATGAAATATTAGTAGAGAGTGTTGAAAGCTCTCACTTATCGCCGCGGTGGTAACGCCTCAGGGAGTCTCCGGGTTCCGCAAAAAAATAAAGAAGCAGTCTTCTAACAGTAGTGGGATTATTGTTTGTTATTGTTTGAGTTTGACGCTAATCAACGCGGAGATGTATCGTTCTGTTTTGTTAGCTTTCTGCCTGCGTCATGCAAGGTTATTGTCTTCATTTATTCTCACACAAGTATAACTAATGGGCTACCCACTGGTCTAACCGGTGACGTCCGTAGCACTGTCTACATTATTGCTTAAATAATTGCCGTATCCATCATAGACATTATGTATCCTTAAATTGTGTAATTTTGCCGATTGTGCTAATACACAATGATTGATCGATGGTAATATTTGAAGGCATTGACATCATTTTTTAAACGCTAGACTATTAAACTACTTATATGTGTAAATTTTGCAACGGAATTATTGCAACGTAGTTTTTGCATTGTATTGATGACGAAATTGTAAATACGTAATTCCTTCTATTATGTAGGTGTGAACGCGTGGTCGTATTCATGAGGGCTTCGTCGGGTCGAGTCTCGAGCCGTAACCGGAGTCCTAAATAGACGTAAACTTGCACATAAAGTTACCGTAACCGCTTTACGGCCCGCCCTCTTGGAGCCTTTCGCAACGCACGCCTGCCAGCCTCCCGAGGGGATGTAACGGGATTTGCAACTTTATTCGCCCTTCTCTTTGCGCAATAGATAAAGATAACAGTCACAACCAAATCTCGACTCCTGAAGTGATGAATGTCAAAATAAGATCATCATTATATAATATCACGGTACAATTGTTGAGCATGACGCGGTTATCGGCGTGATAGCTGATATCGGCCGCTCCCTCGTCCATCAAAACCGCATTACAAACGCTTACAAGAAGGTAACCACGCGATACGAGGCGGGTTTAAGTCAACATGTTCAAAGACACCGCTATCGCGGCCGATTTGCGTTAATCGCGCATTTACTGAAAGCGGGATTTCGGCAGACCGACAAAGCTGTAGACGTATCCGATAACTGGACGATTAATTGTTTTCCTTTTACAATTCCTGTCCGAATACATGTTTGACAAGTATTTTGCTGTTCGCTGCGTGATACGCGTGTAATCTTCAAATCATTTACATAGTGATACTAACCCTAAGTACAACAGTTATTAATATCGTTTGTCTTTTTGTATTATTAGAACCCTCCTTCTGGTGCAGTCGGGTAGTTAAAATAGGAATAGAATAGGATATGAGATATTGCGCCGACCAAAATAAAGGGAAACGGGCAAACGAATGATGATTAGCGACTATTGAATAAGCTATAAAAATATTGTAGGTTCCGTACTATATACTATATTATAATATGTATAACGAGCTTTTACCCGCGACTTCGTCCGCATAAATTATATACCAGATTTTAAGTCAGATGATAAGCTATCAAACAAAAAAAGTTTCATTCAAATCGGTTCAGTAGTTTTTGCGTGATACTCGAACAAACAAACACCCAAACAAACAAACAAACAAACATACAAACAAACAAACAAACAAACAAACAGACAGACAAAAAATCCAAAAATTTGTGATTTGGAATCAGGGATAGGTAAAAACCATGTCGTAATTTTAATTTGTAAATATATTCAATGTACAGACACATTTTCTGTTACAGTTTTATAATAGTTTAGATATAGGTGAGGCGGCAACCCTATACATAATATTAAATGAGAGTTTAAACATACATACCTACTTTTTAAACTAGTGCAGTGCTCAAAACCATGGCGACTGTTAAAAGGCTGCATATAAAATTTTTTTACAAAAAAATAAAAACCGACTTCAGAAGTAAAAAAGTACAAAATAAGAACGTTCGAATCTAAGAAAAGTTATTTGTTTTGTCGAAGTCGCTGTCAAGCCGGTAGGTAGGTACGATTCGCGACTGGGCTTGCAGTAGTTTTTTGGCTTGGCTTGACACAGACTTCAACAAAACAAATTAATTTTCGTAGATTCGAACGTTATTATTTTGTACTTTTTTACTTCTGAAGTCGGTTTTTATTTTTTTGTAAAAAAATTTTTATTTCATAATTTTTATTGATTATATATATTATTTCGACTCAGATATCAGTTAAAAACGCAAAGGGTACATTGAAAAGAAGCAAATGGTTCAATCGCAGACGATTTGCTGTCAACTTTTGAGGAGTTATATCATGTAGCTCCGAAGTGCGTCATCAGATCATCACAATATTAAAATGGGACCACCTCGGGAGTATATCCTTTCAAACAAAAAAAGAATTTTTAAAATTGGTTCACAATTGACGAAAATATCGGTGAACATACATAAAAAAAAATATATACATACAGCCGAACATAGAACCTCCTCCTTTTTTTGAAGTCAGTTAAAAAGACATCAACGTGAGATGTTTTAGCGTTCTGCTGTTAAAATTGGAAAATAAAACTAAAATGCCTGCACCAATCCGCACTGGGTCCATGTTTTGGAGTAGGTATGTCCCGCTCCCTCTATCTAACTCTTATGTTTGTGAGAGGAGGCTAGTGGATGAAGGCATTCATACTTATAGTAGACTGATGACAATGATTTAAAAATTTACATCATGCGGTTGTCGCGACCGCAACGTCCTAACAGTTTTCATGGAATACCACATCGTATACCTTCATATGATATTTTCGATCAACAAATAGGTAAGTATGTACATAATCTCTAAATTGTATAAAAAAAAGTTACTATCCGCGTCTGACCTCATCATTTCCGTTTCTCCGCTTACTTCTTCTAAACCACGCAACGGATTTTATACGGATTTCACTGTCATTTAAAGAATTTCATTCATAAGGTTCATGTGTATAATAATATTTACTTATATTATAGATCCCACCCAGGCATAGCTGGGGTAAGTTGCTAGTGTAATATTTATAATTATGACACGGACCTGAAAAAAAGACGGACGTAATGTCACATTAAAAAGAGGTGAAGCATGCTAGGTGCTACAATTTCGTTTGTTCTACAAAGCACCTACACTCACACAGACGCACCAGTTCTAGGCGCAGGTGCGACAACCCGCCGCCGTTTTGTCCCGCGCAACAGGGCGACAGCACGCACACTCATATAAATGGGTGCTTCACTTTTGATTAGACGAGATTCCGTCCGTCTTTTTTTTCAGGTCCGTGAATTACGACTACTGAAAATTCAGTCAGGCAATATGAAGTTCAGTATGTCCATTCTAGATTATGTTTACGCACAATATATAATTATCAGTGTAGTACAAGTAATGTTACTATTACTATACATGAATGAGCGGGCGTTATCGTAATTACTATAAAACAACAATAATTAAATTATTGTCTAAACTGTACAAGGTATCTTTATAACACTACGTTTGTTGAGGCGGAATGTGAAGTGATTTGATAGGGGAATGTTTTAGAAATTATTATGTAACTGTTTTTGCATATTTTGGTTGATTGGCAATCTCTATGCGTAAGTATATGTCTGTATGTGGATAGATAGATACAGGCATACTTTTAAATAAGAAAAGAATACTGTAAATAAGGTTTACAAAAATGTTGGGTTTTCTGTTAGTTCTCCTTTATCATGTAAAGATGGACGTTTGGAATTACAAAATTGACGGACGGGATTTATTAAATTAGTATAAAGTACAGGAATGTTAATAAATCTCAAAAAAGGTATAATAATAGTTAATTTGTTTAATTGTCTAATAATGAGTAATGACGTCTTTCCGACGGACGGACGGTGACGCTAGTTTGTTTCCGATGTTGTTATTATGTGTTACATATTAACGCATATCTTTACATAATATATTCCCACATTCCTGTCATCCCGGTTTATCTTAGTGTATCGTCGCGTCGTACCTATTTGTGCATGATAATGATAACCGTTGATTAAACACTATGAGAGGGCAGCGAGCCCGCCGCGCCCGCCCGCACTGTTTGTTATACACAAACATTCACTATTTTTTGTTAACCACTGAGATAACTTATGGTTGCTATTCAGTAATTTTATGATCCCATTTGCAAGGTTAAAGTTTAAGTTTATGTTGTCATATAGAGAACGCCTGATGATGGCGTCGCCGTCGAGTGAGACCTTTTTGAGAAAAAGAGATAATTTCTCCAACTATGGGAAAAAGGCCCCCAAAAATATTAGCGTATAGTTGGCGTATATTATGGAACTCATGTCGATTTGTTTCTTATTATCTCTAGATTATAGTGGTCATACTCATAATTATTAGCTATACCACATCATCATCATTCATCTAAAATTCTAAACGAAGGGTCAAGAGCAAACCCATAGTTAATAAAAAAAATAAAAAAAAGTGTCGCGTAATCGAAGTTGGCGCACATCTTGTCTCGGCAAGATATGTTAGTTTTTTATTTTTGTTTTCATATTAATATTTAAGATGTTCCTATACACGCATTGCTTTACATGTGCCGTTTTAATTGGAAAAAAGAATCTTAGCAAAAATAAAAGCAAAACGATGCATTTTTATATTTATTTCATAATTCCGTTTGCATTTTTACCTAATCTTTCTTCCGATTACTATAGTAAATTAGATTATGTTTTTAGAGTGTAATAACATCAATAAACGTAACCGTTTTGGGCCTACAATAAATTGACTCCTTTCGTTGCAAAAAAACACATAATGTAATATGGAAATGATAGTTATGCCAATTATTAAAATGTCATAGGAAATGGTTTACAGAAACTTCGTGGTTTGCAATTCTACTATGCGAAATAACCTATATGCATTTTATTTGTAGTTTTACCTAATTTTGGGATCCGTAATATGTATAATAAATATTAAGTAATTTGCAATTTCATAATCCCGGGAATCCCGGGATCATAAGTTCTGATGATCGCACTCCTGAAGTATGATTTTTGAAAGTCAAATCAGCTGTAGAAAGATGCATAAATCTCCATAGTAATATTAACACACATAGTAACATTTTCAACTGCTAAGTTCAAAGTATGAGTTTCAAAAATCGCACTCCAGGTGATGCTTTTTAAATCTCAACTTCTTTAAGCGAGACGTGAGTGCAATCTCTCGTTGTTATTGAAAATAATCTCATCAGTTACAAATGTTTCGCTTCCATTTGGTGTCGACAAACATTTTGCAATTAACCAATCATGTTGTACTGATACAACCACTGATTAGTAAGGCGATATCAACTTGAACAAATGTCAAGTAATCCACACATAATAATTTATGACAGGAAGAAAATTGATAAAGTTGATAATTTTATAGAAATCAAAGATCTGGAGTGCGATTTTTGAATCTCATTAGCTGAGTTCAGCAGTTCAAAATGTCAAAATTACTATGGAGATACGTATATTTCTACTGCTGATTTGACTTTCAAAAATCGCACTCCTGAAGTATGATTTTCGAAAGTCAAATCAGCAGTAGAAAGATGCACATCTCCATAGTAATTTTGACATTTACAACTGCTGAACTCAGCGAATGAGATTCAAAAATCGCACTCCAGGAGTGCGAATTCGAAACTAATTCGTTGCACTTAGCAGTTGAAAATGGCAATATTAATATGGAGAGATATGCATATTTCTACTGCTGATTTGACTTTCAAAAATCATACATACTCCTGATGGAATAGTTTCATGAAATACAAAAGAGTATTGCCGCAGCGCCTCAGCGCCGCACTGCCGCGCCGCGCCGCCCCGTCGGCCGGTGTTTACAGTCAAATTAACGCCTGCTATCAAATGCTGCATCGCCTATAGATAGAAGACATCTGTTTACCTTACCAGTTCTTTTCTGTTTGCTCCTCTAACAGGAAATTTATTTAAGTTATAATTTTGTGTCATTCGAAGCACTCCAAAGAGTTTATCTATAGCTTACACGTTTTCGAAGACATGCAGGCAAACAATGTCACCGTGTTGGCTTTTGACCTCTTGTGTTGGAATAAGAAAGGCAATACATTTTTCTTTTGGCAACCTATCACAAGTTCGTTAACCTTATCAGGCGTGCGATTTTTGAAAGTCAATTCAGCAATAGAAAGATGCGTATCTCCAATACATTTTCAACTGCTGAGTTCAACGTATGAGATTCAAAAATCGCACTCCAGGGTCTCCACCTCAATAATATCCGTCTCTTATAATTACAATATATTAAACCACGAAAAAAAAATAACTCTTAACTATAATCGTCATTTATAGCAAATTTTTATATGAAATAAAATTTTTATTTACACTGAACAAACTGTCGTATAAACATGAATTGATCAAATATACTTATATGCTAGAAGCATACAATGCGTAAAGTATTTCGGACACATGATACCTACTTCTGTTGAAAGACTTCTCAGTATTTGAAAGTTATGTCAAAACCATTATCACACCATGAAAGTAGAGTCAAATACCTTTGTAAGGTAAGGTTTCTTCTCGCAGGCTACGAACTAAAATGCGTTTTCGGGGTAACGAGATTCGGAAAAAATGATCCGGTTTCGTGATAGGTTAGTATTAGTAATAGCTGTGGTAATAGTTAGTATAAATGTTACAGCTTATACCAAATATTTGTCCAGATATTGATATCTTATGCTTGAGAAGGAAACAATTACCTGTGATATTAATTATTCTAATCCTATTATGCGTAAAACAAACACATATTAGATTCATTATATTACACATAATGATTATGTGATATATTATGTTTATATAACCGAAGATGCACTAATATTTGGCTAAAACGAACATAGGTATATTTTTACTATTTTGTAACATTACCTAAGTTTTAAATCTATAATTTAAGTTGGGTAGGTATACACAAGGTAACCTTCTACCTTGTGTACCTACCTAACTTACATTATGGTTTTGTTACCTCCTTACCTGTAAGTATGTTCCATAATTTTGCTTGATTTTATTTTAATATCTAACTTCAATCTTTTCACTATTTTAAGCGAATTGTATTCTTCCTTAAGAAATAAATAGGTATCTTAAACCGTTGGTAAACCATATAACTACTTATTTCAAGTTTAAAATAACGTACATTTTCAGTAGTGTAAAAGTTGTTCAGTCTGATGGGTAAACTCTTAGTTTAAAAGGTTGTTGTATACCTATATTATCTACGGATTAGGAAAATTCTCTGCGAACTAAATTAATGTTACATAACATAACAAACTATATTTCCACTCCGATTGTCTTCTATGTGACAAACATAATTTATGAAGTTCTTAATACAGAGATAAGGAATATTTACACACTCCAGGTAAACAATGCAGACACCTCTCTGTCTTAGTGTTATGTACACAGATCTACGTATCTTGGTAATTTTACTCGTTTAGAAATCTAAAGACAGATAAAAATTGTAAATAACAATTTAAAATTTCGACGTGATGGAAATACCTATTTTAATTTATGTAAGTAAATAGGTGAATTGTCAAAATTCTGCTATTTTCTTCTATTTAATTGCTAAAGCTAAGTAAGCGACAGAATACAAATATTTCTTATCTTTTTGGTACCTAATGCTGACGAATGAAAAATCTATAAATACTAATTGAGAAGATTTTAATTTTTAACCTACCCATATCGGTACAAAACATGCTATTAATTATTTTTTTATAATAACATAGAAATTCTATGAATCATCATGAATCATCTAATGTTGATCCGGTCTTGCCCCGGACTTGGTCTGTGTGTTAATCCAGAACTTAAGTTATATTATATCTTTTCATCCAAACTCGTTCAGTCTTTATGCGTGATTGAGTGACAAACATCGTCACAGAATTTATAATATTAGTAGGTTATATTTAATCATATAACGTAGGTATACCTATTTAAGAAAGCAACAGAATCCCTATCGCGCGGTGTGGTCCCGGTTAGTACTAAGCTTTTGTCGCGCGGCGCCTCTGTTCCCGCCGCCTGGATTTACCTTATCGAACCCTCGGGACTTCTCCCCCTTCCTTCCCACTCCATAACTCCCCCCCTCCGCCATTACACTCCAGCTAGTACGCTCCTAGTTACGAGAATATAAAAGACTTTTCAAACGATAAATAGACGAATAAAAGTATCACTAAAGTTGCCCAAACTGAATGATGTTTTGTTTCATTGATTTGCTGGGTGGAAACAGGTTTTTGATGAATAGTATTTTTTGTGAAATGTTCAATCAATTTTCCTATAGAAATTAGGTTTTGCTTTAGTAATGGATTAAAAAAGGATTGGTAGATACCTACTCGTGTCTTGCAAATGTTTTATGGTCCCACTCCAGGGCATAGGCCTACCCTCAGGGAGGGTTTATCGGGCATTAGTCCACCAGCGAGTGCCGAATGCGGATGGTGAATTTCCCATGTTTAGAATTCTATCCGTCTAATTTATAAATTTTATTAACTTTTCCCAGGGATAAGTATTTAGTTAGGTAGCTTGGTAGATAATAATGGGTCCCTTTATTCTCCTCCAGTTTCAACAATTTTCATTGCGTGCGTTATTTTATTACACTCTACCCACACTACTACAGTCATCGAGTACCTTACCTACCTTATCAATGTCTGTCTCTTGAAATGACATACATACATACATACAGGCGCTTCGCATGCGTCTTGACAGCTTGACTTAACTTTTGACTCGACCAATCAATTATTTTATGTCATGTCAGCCTAAGGATTGGTAGGTACCTATTTACTCTGTGCCGCCGTCACTACTGTTGGGACTTGTACTCACCGATTACAGAAATCTGGTGGCTACTAAGCGTTAGGATCTTAGTAAAATTCCTTTTTATTTGATACCAATCAAATAAAAAGGAATTTACCATATCCAGCACCAGAAGTAGACTATTAGTGGCTGATCATGATGGGCCTAGAGTTCTTATTGAGAACTAGCGGCGGCGCACGCGACTACGTACGCGCAGACCACTAACTTTAAATACTCATAACATTTGTTTGAATTAACCGATTGCGATGAAATAAAGCCTACATTCTAATAAAAGCTACGTTCTATGCTATTGTGAAAACGCCATACAAATAGGTGTAGTAGTTTTTGAGTGATGCGTGCACAAACTGTTAACTGACAAACAAACAACAATTCTAAAATTGGTCCCCGTACCTATCCTTAACATAATATAATTTTTTTGCAAATATCTTCACTGTAATCCACGCCATGTAATTTTTTTTTATTAGATGTAATTTACTAACGCTCAGTTGCAGATACAAAGTTAGTCCTCCATTAAATCTCTTGCTGTCTCTTTTTGTCTTGTTGACATAGTTAAACCTAGCAAGAGATTTAATGGAGGATTAACTCCAATGAGCGTTTCTGCAACTGGGTGTCAGTAAGTCAATGGATGTTAATGTACCTATATTGTATTTGTCTGAATTGTGTTTTAACTCAGTTGCTTACGAGAAATGTTTAATTTGTTGAAGGTAAAACGCGTACGAAGGACAAGTACCGCGTGGTGTACAGCGACCACCAGCGGCTGGAGCTGGAGAAGGAGTTCCACTACAGTCGGTACATCACCATCCGACGCAAGGCAGAGCTCGCCGCTAGCCTCGGCCTCTCCGAGAGACAGGTAATGCTAACAATTTATTAGTATTCATCGCATTTGCGTCAGCACCCATCTTGAAATACCTAAACTAATGGAGATGCTTTGCCAACCCACGGCACTCGTATGCTGGGTTTAGACGCTTGCAAGCTTGGACAAGTTCGCTGTACACCGACTCGTCTGTAAAGTGATTGTTACTATTTAACTATACAGAAGCGTCAATGTACAGCGAACTTACCTAGGATTGCGCAAGCGTGTAAACCCTGCATTAGAACTAGAAATATGGTTAAACGTCAATCGTACCAATTAAAAATAATTCATTTATTGACTTGTTTATTGATATTAATTAGGTGTAAGGGACAGCCCTCCGCAAACTGAAACGCGGTGCCCGCAGACCATCAAACTGAATAACTTTCACTATGGAGTCTACCTCAGAAAACGCAAAAAAAAATCTGCTATCCCATACAAAACTGTTGTACCTACACGTAGACCTACACGACTCAAATGTATGGGGCAGCTGATTTTTTTCGCTTTTCCTTAGGTAGGCTCCATGCAAAGATTTTTTTTGGGTCGTATCTATAGACCAAAAAAAATCCTTGCTCCATAGTGAAAGTTGTTCAGTTTTATGGTCCGAGCAGCAATAGAAAATGTCAAAATTACAATGGAGATTAAATGCATCATTTGATCATGATTTTGAACGTGTTTTCAAAAATTGCACTCTCAGATTCCATACAAAGTTTCAAGCAGCAATATTTTTTCTGTAATGGAAAACGAAAGGCATTATTTTATAAATGTTCGTTTAGATGAAAATACACTTTCTTTAAATAAAACAGAAACACTTTCAGTAGGTATATAAGATGAACTTTCGAGCTTTCTAGACTACTCTAATCTACGTAGGTATTGTCGTAGTATTTAATTAAACATTGATAAACCAAACTCCGTATCATTTTTTGTAATCCCATTGTAGGTTTTATTACTTCCTTGCAAGATAAATTTTGAATCCATGGAAATATTCAAACCACAAAAAGTTTTAAACAATATCCTGTTAGTTTCGGATTGGATTTTAATTACTTACATGAAATATTTTGTAATTCATATTTGTTTCCTTGTTCCAGGTAAAAATATGGTTCCAAAATCGGCGTGCTAAAGAGCGGAAACAAGTAAAGAAACGCGAAGAAGTTGTGATGAAAGAAAAAGGTGATCATGCATCGTTGCAGCACGCACAGCTTCACCACGCGACCATGTTACATCACCAGCAGATGATGAACGGTATGATGCACCACCACCACTATCACCAAGGCGTCCTCCAGGGCGTGCCGGAGCCGCTCGGCCCTGGGGTGGGCATCCCACCGGTCCCACTCCTGTGACCACAACAGCAGGACTATTGCGCACACAGTGACACTTACGGATAAAGTGATGTGACTTACCAGTGATTACTAGAAGTGATCAAGTTATGAACATACCTTATGAAATTTGCTACACATGTACTGAACTTTCATCGACATGATCTTCGAATTTGTGATAAATTTAGTGCAATATTCTTGCGGGAATATTTGATGTGCGTGTCGAATAGTAATTTAAAAAAGAATTAATAAATACCTTAATACTCATAGGTATTAATTGCTGGTTGCGAACACACTTGACATTTTCTAATTGTAAGGCTGTTTTGATTAATGAGATACTAATTGAAGATGTAATCTTGTTATTGAAGAGCTTGGATTACGACCGTTATAGAAATAGTCTTTCAAGTAGAATAATATCTCCTCAGTTTAATCTACGAGTAAGTGCTAATACCTGAGTGTGTTCACGCTTCACGGCTAATATTTTGCTTTATATAAGAGACGTACGGATTATTCTAATTTAAAAGAGTTTTGACGGTGTAAATATAGATAGATACAATACGTATATTTTTATATTATTATGAAAATAATTAAGCATTATTAAATTTATTTAATTAAGCAGTTGATTATAATGTTTCTCAACGCTACAAGTGTCCTTTTCATAATGAGATTATTAGTTTAAGTACGAGTCACTTTCGTGAGAAGATAGAGATATATAGTCGTCATACGTCGTCGTTACTCGTCATTATAATTTGTACCTTTTGTACATTTCAGATTATATTGGAAGTTCAATTCCATGTGAACAATATTCCGTCTGATAATATAAGTCATGAGCATATAGTATGCTTCAATTGCGTGTTATGTAAAACATAGCACAAGGTCGATTGAATATCAAATCCAAAGATTTTTTGGGTCTATACGACCAAAAAAAATCTTTGATCAAATCCTTTAAGAACAAAAGTTTGATCTCTATTATTTCCTCAATATAGCAATATTACATGGAATTTTATGAATTTGTCATTATGAATCTCATTTTATTTGGCCATTAAAAGATAGTGCAATCAAGATAGCACTAGAAAAAATTTATGTAACATCTGTGCATTTGTAGCTTTGAGAAAGTAAGTAATTTTTTACGTTGATGAGATTATACTAGTGATAATTGTTCTGTAAATAATAGCTTAATATTTAGATTAACTTATTCTTATCCCAGTTTATATAAAATGTCACAATTTCGATCACTAAAATTCACAGTTTTCGTCAGTAATGATAATGAAGGGTTGAAATTAATAATTACTATTTTGTCCTATTTGAGTTGTATTAATGTTGTGAAATAATGTGTTACAATATGTTATTTATTGATTCGTAATTCAAGGGGTACTGAAACAGTTTATCGTTTTGTTTAGTGATACCGTTACATAAAGAGTGGTGCTATGCTATCTTATTTTAAACGGGGCTAAATTTTCAATTTGAGTATTTCATCTCACTTTCTTCAAATACTTTTGTATTGAAGATGGAATAAATGTATCTTGTATATTTTTTGTGCTTGTTGTAATAAAATGTTGCGTTGATGTTTGATGATTGTGTGAACACCGGGTTTGTTAGTATGTATGCGGCACTATCACGAAACACATTTGATAAACTAAATAAAATCATGTTAATCTAATTAGTATGTTTTTCTTCCTTCCTATCCTATAAATATTAGATAGGGTAGGTATACTTCGTAAGTATATTATTGCCAATTTCCTAAATCTCATATTGTATATTTGATGTTTGTGAGTGACTCAATCTGTCCTTTTATACAGTTGAAAAAGTGCTTTAAAAATAAGTTGTACAAAATGAAAATGTGCTTCTCCAACTTTCAACAAAATCCTAAAAGCTATTTTTATATTATACTTAAGTACTAAATGTAAAAGAGACTTCTTTTTTATTAATTTTCTTTTTACAAAGTATGTTTAGATTAAAACTATTAAATGCCTATAAAAGTATTGTATAAAAAAGCTTTAAAACTTTCGTAGTAATATTGGGGTAGGTAGCATTTTTTTAAAGAATGTTTTCTCAAGAACATTGTATATAGTGTTACTATACAACATTTTTGGGTTTTCTTGATTGATAAATCTTAAATAATTATTGTGATGAGGGCGGGCAACACTGAACCACAGTATAAGAAAGAGTATCTATTACTATTAGATAACTGAACGATAAAAGGAACCTGAAACCGGACATACTTTCTTTCCTCATTTTCTCTCTCCATATACCTACTTACCTATTTCCAAGTTCCTGTTTTCAATACTTACCAATTAAAGTCAATGTTTTCAGAAACAATCTAGAAACTATTCTCTATGCTTGTATGTTATCAGATTTTCGTTAAAATAAGTTACAGTGTCATAGATTTCCATATAAATCTTAAATTAATCCTAGTAAGTATTGAAACTGTACTTATATTTTGATTTTAACGAAAATCTAACATACAAGCTTATAGATTAGTTTCTATTCTAGATTGTTTCTGAAATATTTCAATGATTTTAATTGGTTAGTTTTGTACTTTGCAACATCTTTATTACCTATGATTCACAAATAAAGAAATTGAAATTAGCATTGAAAATATAACCAGACTTCGTTTGTATGGAGCGCGCTCTGAATTATATCCCCTTAAACACTGCAAAAGATGAGATATACAAATAAAGTTGTCTACGGGTAATTTCCCAAAATGTTTAGTTCTTATTTTACTGGACATTAAGAAACAATACACTTTCCAAGATAACTACACGTCTACAATAGAACCAATCCAGTAAACAAAAGGTTGGAGTAAGAATGCCGCTAACTGTAATGTAAACCGATGCTTATTGAGGGCATTTTGAGGTGTTGGATCAAAAGCACCGACCCTTTGTTCCTCATCCGCTGCCCATTCATTCATTTTTAACTTCTGAAATGCGTAGAACCTTACCTACAACTTGAAAATAGTAAAAATGTTTTGTATGGAATTTCCTTGTTGAGTCAGCAATTTCCTGAGATGGCATTAGAACTTTGTAACTCGAGTTGTATGTATGTAGGGTTTCTGACTTCAGGAGGCACGAGAATTCTCGACCGGAGCAGTAGGCCTCGCATGCCACCCCCGAGAAAACGATAAAAATCTAGATGTGCCTCCATCTTTATTATTTTAAGAAAGAGCACGCATGACGTTTTTCTTGTTTAAACGCTTTGCGTGGGTTGCATGCTAGCCGTGCAGAACCAACTGTTATGTAGGTATAGGTAGGTACTATTTGATAAATAAAAGAAGTTAAAAAACATTTTGGGAATTCAAAAAGTTTTTATTTCTTGTTTAGGTACATATTTTTCATATAACCAAAGAGTTTTCATTACATCTAAGAAATACAGACTGGCAGCTATCTGTCAGAAAAAATTACGTTAAGCCAAATACTTCAATAAAAAAGAAAACAGTTTTTTTCCTTTTTAGTTTTTATGGCCTTTGATTTTTTTTTCAAGACATTTTGCCAGTTACGCTTAAAAAAAATAGAAACATTAAAAAGTTTTTATTCGGAAACTCCAAATAATCCCAATAATATCTTTTTGTGCACACCCATGAGGATGGGAGAGAGGATATCTACAAAGATGGTACTTTAAGACGTGCCACACACATCAGGAGTTCCGAATTAGGATTGTGATTTATCCATATGAAATCGTAATCCTGATTCGGAATTCCGTATCGCAATTCCGTATGTAGGTATGTGGCGGCCCTAAAAGTCGGGGGGACATTTGGCATGGCGAGTTTTTATCAAAATAATTGGTCGGATTTTAAAAACTCGGCTGAGAAAAATTACATTCTGTTATAAATTTTATTAGAATAGAACAAACAAAGTGTTCCAAACCAAAGCGCATACCTAGTTCTTTTTGGAAACATTTTAATGTACATTTATTCTCAAAAGTATAACATTGTATTAGAGACCGACGATTCAGATCGGAACAACGGGATCATAATATACCGCTCTCCACTCTCCTGCTCACGACCACCGCGGTACTCCAGCACTGATGATCACACGGAGGCCGGGCTAACAGCAAACAAAGCTTTATGTACCCTCCCTTGTTTGCCCTTTGACAGCAGTCTCACAGGTCGTTAGCACTTCTCGCCTAACTGGAACACAATGTCAACAGAAACACCTCTCACCTAACGAATTAAATCGTCATACACGTCATTATGCTGCGCAAACAATGACGAAGCGAGGACTGTGAATAATGAATGAATGATGCACCGGAAATAAATAGATCTCGAACAGGATTGTTAAATTCTACGCTACGTTGAAGTAGAAATAGAAGGGCAGTTTTTATCAGGCATAGGAAGAAACAATTTTTTCCTTCATTCTGATCACATATTTACACTACTGTAACACATGTAAACCAGAATCAATAGCGGTGGAATCCAGGAGTTGAACGAGCTAACCCCGAGAGCCAAACTATGGCTCAAAACCATAGATATCAATTTGTAATCTCCGCAGGAATGAAAAGAAAGAGCCATACGATTAATAATAATAATAGCGGTAACCACTAACTTAAAAAATATATACCATAGATTACTAAAGAGTTACTAGACAGTTAAGTCCAGTGAGACCGGGGGTTTTTGGAATCCTACCTAGTGAATTTAATCAAAGAAGTTAAGAGAAGTAGAAAAAAGTTTAAATTTTTCCTACTCTTCTTATATTATTAGTAGAAGGCGTTCTTCATGGGTGTAGAAGAGGCAATAGAAGTGCATCAGGATCGTCGCAGAAGGTGATTAAATCTCTGTGGGATAAATCCATCCATCCATATAATTTATTTAGGTAATAGTTAGTAGTCAAAGTCAACATAATTTATTCAATATAGGAGCCTAATAGGAGCACACTTATTAAACGTCAAATCTTTTTTTGAAGTTACCACCGCGTCGGAACGTGTTGTCGCTGTAGAGAAGATGCGGCCAGAAACTCTACAACATAACACGACTTAATAACTAAACAATATAAATTCTTATGC
Source organism: Agonopterix subpropinquella (assembly GCA_922987775.1). NCBI lineage: Eukaryota > Metazoa > Arthropoda > Insecta > Lepidoptera > Depressariidae > Agonopterix > Agonopterix subpropinquella. The sequence goes on from OV277702.1 coordinate 13,310,482, forward strand.
TAAAGCTATGTATATTACAATAATACATAGTCTATTTAATAAAATAATTGATACAATACAGTACCTACTATAAGTTAGTGTCACTCAGACCCAAGCATTTTGATCATTGAAATAATCATCCAGCTTATTAATATGTTTTTTTACAAAGGAATTTTTTAATCTGAGTTTTAAACTGTTTTCGGAAAGATTCAAAATGGTCTCGGGGATTAACACTATGGTGGTTGGTTGTCACGTACACCTTTCAAATAGGTATAATTTATGATAAGTTAGCTATTTGCTATGTCCTTGCGCCATTTTATTTCAGAAAAATTGAACAGCCTATATGTAGGAGTGTGTTTATAGGTATCAGTATCATCTGCCAAATAAGTGTCTAAACTCAATTTGGTTTTGTGTCACTACTAATTAACAAATCGAGCAGTCAATGAATATCTTCCTTTTTTGGAAAAACCCAATTTAGATAGGTTTGATAAACAACGTTAATTTCATATGATGTATGATAATTTTATGTACACTTCATAAAACGTAATACCCAACCTATGCCTAAACATTGTGAAGTACCTAAACATATTTCTACATGCTAAGGAGGAAATCCCTAAAAACTGTTTGTTGCTGTAAGGTAGGTAGGTACCTAGTGTAGGTGCTCTCAAAATGTACTTAAAAGGAGTATAACAGATAATCAGTTGTTATCATGTCCATTCTATTTAACTAGGCGGGTTTAATCCCCTTGATTTGATATCTTGATACAGTCGGGATTATCGGCGAACATGAAAGCGCCTAAATTAATTTTTAATCCACCTTTCCCTGCGTCGTCGCTCGCCATATCTTGGCTAAGACACACAAGCCGTTGATACGACCATATCACATCACCTCATAAACTTGAAATAAGAAAACGTCATCAAAGTGGTTTTTTGAAAGCAACACCTATTTTAAACAAGTTAAACTAAGAAATGAGGCGTTTTTCAAGACTAGTAAAACGAATAAAAATGAATATAATAAAATAGTTTTTGAGAGTTACGCCACATTATAAGACAGTAATCTATCTTCATACAGTGGTACCAAACGCGCCTTGTATGTGTGCTTGCCAGTACATACGCCTCGTAGCACGCACACACGAAAAATATGTCAGACTGATAAGAATGCGCCAGACGGGGACTGGTGTGGTCCCCCCATAGTCCGCAGTAATAAGCAGTAGCTGCTCCAAGAGCAATACTGTATGGGTCAATTAAAAAAAAAAAAAAACCTGACGATGACGGGGCTACGCGAAGATATTGTCAGTGTGTGCGTGCTGCGAGGCGTACGCCGCGTTTGGCACCATTGTATGAAGATAGATTACTGTCTTATACTGTGGTTACGCGGTTATTATTTAATCTAGAATTAAACATTTTAACGGGTTCTTACCCGCGTCAAAGAAAATATACACTACCGCGAAAAGAAGCGACACTCATGCATGTGTGCTCGTAAAACCGCTCGCGGCTATGTGTGCGGGTCGGGCGAGCGAGGGGGGGTGCGCAGTATGCGAGCGGGTGGGAAAACAGGTCATTGACCGCTTGAATTACATGGTTGCTCTTGCTTGCACGACTGCACGACTCGGCCGTTGAAATAGGTAAATATTTTCTTTGATTCTGCGAGCGAAGCGTGCGACGCCGACCAATATACAGGCTTAGATTAAAAACTGTTTACTATATCTATGGACACAGGTTAGTTCAGGGCAAGGAACATATGTACTCTCTACCGAGAGGTTCAGGGTTAGTTTAATTCCAAAGCACAGCACAAAAGAGTAGGTATACAATTAGAAGGAGTAGGTACTTAAAGAGGTAGTTACTTTTCTCAAATAAATAAATGAGAAAATTATATCGTAATTTGCAAGTATACGTAGCAAAACATTTTTTTTATTCAATACTATTGTAATACATAGTTACAAGAACGATTTTAATTATTCATTTTATCGTAAGTGACAAGGTATTCATTTTATCGTAAGTGACAAGGCGTGTATGACCGACGCTCAACTTACGATAAATTAAATATTCAACAATTTCATTGTAACCGACAAGTACTGACATGTACAAATGAACATGTTTTGCAACTTACGATAAAATTTTCTCAATTTAATAAAATCTTAAATATCTGTGCCTTAGCCGTCTGTGTAAAAATATGGATATCATAATCTAGAGATTACTTGAATAAACCATATTTGTCACTTACGAGGAACTTAGTTCTTACCCAGGAACTGTTTGTGTGAAGTTAAAAAGAACATTAAAAAAATATACCTATAGCTTTTTGTTGTTAGTATAATCATAATCAGTGCTCCGTCACTCTTGTTTGACAGCTGCGAAAAGTACCTAAAGCGTCGGCGCCAATTAGGTTTGTCAAAATATTTTTGGGAGGCCTAAATCGAAAACTATTTCGAGATAATTGTCTCAATAATTGTCGCGGGATATCACAATTTCTTGGTTGACATTCCACATATCCGCACCAAGCGCCTTTCTGAATCTTTTTTACCCGACTGCGCCAGAAGGAGGGTTATGTTTTTCGAGCGTATGTATGTATGTTTGTATGTCTATTTCTTTGGCACGGCCTACAGCCTAAGCGGCTCGATGGATTTTGACGTATGATGTGTCGTTAGATTTGTAAAAATCGTGAGAGTGACTCAGGCTATATTTTTTTATTATGGCATCTGGGAATTAAAAAAAAAGAGGGGGAATAAATAATTTTTATTTGTAAAAATTTACAATATGGGTATCAAATGAAAGCTAGTAAACAGACGATTCCAAATATGTATACAACGTCTTAATGAATAAACTAAAAAGTAGTTTGTTTAGAATCAAGAGCAGAATCGAATTATCATGGTTTCAAAACAGGTAATTTTTGACAAAATATTAATTTATTTGTTTTAAAAATTTTTAATTTACCGAACCCGATGTCAGACCACCTCAAAAGCACACTCACCTTACTAACTACCAATACTAGATTATTAAAATATATCCATGAGTACGTTAGGTAGCGCTTTCATTTATTGCTGAAATGACAACAAATCATTTTTGCCTCAAAACTTAAAATGCAAATAACTTTAAATTTTAAGTATCAAAATAATGAAATTATTGTTTCAATCTAATTATTTTGTTATAAATCAGTTGAGTTCTATGAGGTTTTGCGTTAATTCATTAACACGTTGTATATTGTAGTACTTTTATGCTACCATTTCGACATAGGACTAAAAAGTATGAAATAAACCAAATTATTACGAAAAACAAAAAACCCGATTGCATAAAAAAAACTGTTAGCTGAAAAGAGAAAAACAAGCTCTATAATCACTAATCAGCTATAACAACATTAATTGAATATAATTTGAATGTTATTAGGTAGGTATGTCACAATAAAGAATTTATGATTATGATTATGATTAGGTATTGCAGGCGAGGACAAACCAAAGGAAGGTACCTAGGTATGTATTATACTTAATTCATCTTTGTCCCCGTTTGCGATACCTACCTAATAACATTCAAATTATATTTTACTTAATGTTGTTATAGCTGATTAGTGATTATAGAGCTTGTTTTTCTCTTTTCAGTTAACAGTTTTTTTATGCAGTCGGGTTTTTTGTTTTTCATAATTTATAATGCGCACAGCCAAGAAGTGGAATGCCTTGCCTGCGTCAGTATTTCCGAGCACTTACAACCCGAATTCCTTTAAAGTACGAGTGAATAGGCATCTTTTGGGTAAGTTCGCTACATCTTCGACCCCATCTTCGTCTTGAGGACTGGATTGAGGTCAAGAGCAAACCAATCAGTAATTAAAAAAATATAAAAATATTTTCTTTGTCAGAAATTTCAAAATGAAAAGATTACAGATATTTTTAATAAAATAAAGTCGTTTTTCGGTCCGACTAGTGACGTCATTCGTTGGACCTGTAAACTCCTAGGTAAAATAAAAATCAACTTAAAATAACTGGCCATTAAGAAAAAAATATAAATATATTCAATATGTCAGAATTTGACATTTGATGTTGCCGTTTCTGTTTCCAGTTGTAAATAAGTAAATTTAAAAATGACGTTAATATAGGTAATATTTAATGACGATTTTACAAATGACTAAATACGAGTTATAAATTCTTTGCGACATCAATATGTATTAAATTCAACCTGATTATATTATTATCCAAATTATTGTCAAATTTTAAGGCATTATTCTAAACCTAGAAATCGATGAATGTAACACACAAACTATTTATTTTATTTTGAAACAATCGAATGAAAATTAATTACTTTAAATTTTAATGAATTGGAATTTACATACTACATGTTTATTCTAATCGTAACTTCTTACTCATTACTTCAAATTAAAATACATTTATCCCTTACGATGTGATTTTAACGTTTTATCGTGTCGCTTGTAAGAAACAATATTTTTGTAGGAATACCTACTCGATTCAAACGTAAGAGACAGCAGATTTTTTTTTGTTCTGAAAGGTTTGCTCACATAGTAAAAGTTGTTCAGTTTGATGGGTAGAGTAAACCACACCACATGTGTAAAACACACAACTCTAAACCACATGTTTAGAGGTTTAATGATACTTTTCCTTACACCCCGTATACACCACTAGTTTTAATTACGAACTACATTTTAAGGGTATTTTCATTCGAATATATAAAAAACCTTTCGTGCCTACTAACCTAAACTAACCTAAACCCCTACGCAGAAAATTTATTTCATAATTCTGTCTTCAGCGATTTAAGCTGTGAGCTATTTGTCGGTCAGTCAGCGGAACTGTTTTATAAGTATACATGAATAAACAACTAAACGCAAAAGACAGCAATAAAATTTTATTTTGAGTGACAAATTCAGCGGGCAAAGCTCAGCTTACGATCTTCCTAAAAACGCTCGATAGAAGCGATGAATATGTTCCATACCTTCTATTGATTTTAATGTAAGTGCCTAAGCGTACAGTGAATTTGTTTAATCAGAGAAAAAAAATCGGAGTTCAGTGGTATTTTCAGGGGACTTACGACAAAATGTCCCTTACGACATTTGAAACGCAACTTGAGAGTTGTGCGCGTCGTATGCTGAATTTGTCGCTTACGATAAAAACATCAACAGTGGAAATTGCAAATGTCGTAAGGGACATTTTGTCGTAAGTCCCCTGAAAATACCACTGAACTTCGAATTTTTTTCTCTATCGATCTGTATTAAATCATGTTTTGATATACCTTAAAATGAACGAGATACGAGGCCCATCATTTTGTAGTAAGTTAAACTTTATGTCGTATAAGCAAGGAAAATTTCAACCTTCTTGCATATAAGTAAAAGTTTAGGTTCAAGCTCTAATGTAATTTTTTGAAACGTCTTAAGTCTTTATAGTTACCAGCTGTAATACACAAACTAATTAGAAAGAACTACCTGTAATACGTTGTAAGTACCTACAAAATAATTATATTCTTTACAACATAAATTCTGTTAAAATAATTTTAAACTTGAAATGAACATTATTAACAATTCTAATTACTTAGTGTCATCCCCAGAGTATTAGTACCTAGTTATGTCTTTTATTATTTCCTTGCACCAGTGTAAATAAGGTTGTCTGGAAGAAATCGCTTTTTAGCGATAAGACCACCTTATTTGTAATTCTATATCTTTATTCAAATGTATATTCTGTTTTTTTCTGTTTCTGTTGTTGTGTGTTGTCTCTGACTACCCCCTCGGGGAATATAGTCGTGAGCATATGCTTATGCTTATATTCTGTTTTGGTGTGCAATAAAGTATAATTGAATTGAATTGAATATTCGTTTTCCGCAAGTATCAACCCTATAGGTCACCGACGCGGGGGCTCACACGTACGAGGAGTGTCGTGGCTGTGCCCGCGTTTTGGTATATTTGAGTTCCCGATATTTCGGCAGTGTTACAACTGCCATGATCACGGGATGACTGCCATTCCGTGATTAAAATGTTTAATTCCAGATTGAATATAATAAATATTAAAATCAGAAAAAAACTTGTCACATTGACGGTAATCATAATGAAGATAAGTAATTTATTTTTCCTAAGACATGAAAATTCCCGTACCTACTTCATAACTTTTATTTTCGTATAGGCCTTTGGAAACAACGAGAAAAAACAAACAATCATAGTGAGATTGCGAGCACGTGACATTATTACTCCGGATCCATAGGAAAGAATATTGCGCTAGTAATTATAGGTTATTCAGTAGGTACTGAGAATTAAAATACCAAATCATGATACAAAATAAATACCTAGTAAAGTAAGTGAAGTAAAGATTAGTGATCAAATGGATTGGTTCCGTCATGACTGTGATCATTATTAGAATATAAAAGTCCCACAGCAGGGCAAAGTCCTACCCTCGAAGGGGCTGAGTGGCGATGGGTTTAATTAAAAATACTAAACCACCATGCAAATTTTCAGGTTGAACAAACACTTAATAATGCGGGTCACCTACCTATAGGTACTATAATTATTGCTAAAGTTTTAAGTCAATTTGATGTGTGAAATTCTAAATAACAAAACTTAATACTTAATCACTGCAAAACCGGATCCGATCAATCGCATTTATTAGTCGAAAAACTAATTAATCAAAACGGTTGATTTTTTTCCGTTTTTCACATGTACAGGTACACAAAACTGCTCTGAAGTGGCAGCGTCTGTTTGAATTTTTAATATCAAACCGAAGGCATGAATAATGTGATGCGATTTGACGTGGAGTAAGATTTATATTTATAGCGCATCTAATTTATAGCGTGCTGTAAAATACGTCGAAAGCCTTCGATACTCGTGCTCGTGTTGCCGTCGCTCTGCGTTCAAATCAAACATTTGATAGGTAGGTTAGGTAGGTAGGTACACATAAATATTAGGAAGTAATTAAATCTACACATAGATCTATATTTATGTGTATACAAACGAGTGAGTATGATGATCTCTTCCTTGCTGATACGACTACGGCGACTGCTGCTGATGTAAGGGGCTTCGCTAATGTGCCTGGATAAGTACCTACCTATATATACATCGTGTTAATGAATTAACGCAAAACTAGAAAGTAGTTTGTTTAGAATCGAGAGCAGAATCGAATTATCATGGTTTTAACATAGGTAATTTTTTCAAAATATTAAATAATTTGTTTGTAGAATTTAAAATTTACTGAACCCGATGTCAAACCACCGCACGGGCACACTCGGGTTTGTGTGAACCCTACTTACTACCAAAACAAGATTTTTAAAATGTATCCATGGGTACCTACGTTAGTGCTTTCATTCATTGCTGAAATGATAACAAATCATTTTTGCCTCAAAACTTAAAATGCGAATAACTTTAAATTTTAACTATCAGAAATAATGAAATTGTTGTTTCAATCTAATTATTTTGTTATAATTCAGTTTTGCGCTTATTCATTAATACGTTGTATAATTATACGAATTGTATAAAAAAAATCCGTTTTCAGTAGAAGAACCTCGTCGGTCACGCTTGTCGTCGTCGGCGGCGGCGCCGGCGTCGCGTCGGCGCCGGCGCGGTGCGCAGTTTGGCGGATCATTTTTGTTGATAGTTCTGATGTTATATTTTAAAATGTCACACTTTCAAAATCGTGATCATAAAGGCATAAACTCCATACTGTTTATGCAGTATTTATGTCTCTTTCGAACATGAATTCTGTCTTGTTATATTAAAGAATAGCACTTCTGCTGTTTGTTTTAAATTCTCATGATACAAAAATTGTTCCTAATCGATGAGCATCATCTGAAGTGTCGTTTCTTCTCAAACTCTAAAATATTTTTTTATTTGTTTGATTATCTGTAATGAAATGTAACTGGTTAGTTAGGTAGGTAGGTATAAAACGAAGAAAAGTTATAGTACTTTCAGTCGAAATAGAGAAAACGACAAATTATCTAATGATCTACGTTTACTTCCGCTCTACTATGTTATGTAGAACTATTGTAAGTATACATACTAATATCTACTTTGTGTTTATACTAAGATAGAAAAATTACCAATGAAATGGAACGCATGAAGTAAATAATAGTTATAGGACCTAATAATAAAGCTTAGTAGTTTAAAGCTCAACAAACTGAACTCATTTAACGGTTGATTTTCTATTACAATTGTTTTATGGGTAAAGATAACGAATAACAAAATAACATCGGTACCGTAAAAAGGTACAAGGATCCAGAGAGGCGCAAGAGCAACGTCTTACCACGTGATGATTTTGCGAGACGAGGGAAACAGTCGGCAAAACTCAAAGTGATTTAGATCTGAAAAAGCATTCGCTTCGAGTCAAAATATGTACAAACGCCGGCCGTAATGGACTAAACAATAAAAAATGGACGTCTCATTTAAGTATTAACAATAAGCGGGCTGCATTTCGTGCGGAGCTGCGCGTGTACAATAGTTTTATGACGCTGTAAACCCAGCGTCTTTGTCCACGACTCGGTCAATAAAAGCGGCTGACGGACGAAGCGGGTCTGGAGGTGCCTCCTTTACCGAAATACCAATTTATTCGTCTCTCGGAATACCTGAGAATTTTATTAATTATCGCTGAGGAGTCAAAGGATTTATTTTAGTAGAAAAATACAAGTTATGTCAGAGTGTATAATAATAATAAAGCTAACCTCCCTTAAGTATATCTCATTAATAGCTGTTCTTAGTACTTAATTAAAACCGTCGTCGTCAGCAAACATTTCAAATACCCAATACCTTAAACATATAGATTTCCTTATGTAAGCATGGTGCGTAAAATAAAGTGCCAAAAGAAACACACAAAAGAAAGGTAGGACCTAATATTCCACAACATTGGATACATAAGTAAGTATATAAACTATAAAATAATTTAATCTAGAATTAAACATTTTAACGGGTTCTTACCGCGTTTTGGTATGACATACAAAAACGCGGTAAGAACCCGTTAAGATGTTTAATTCTAGATTAAATAATAACCGCGTAACTCTCAAAAACTGTATTATAAAATAATTCATACTTATTATAATTAGGTAATTTAATTATAATTAAGTACCAATAGGAACGAATATTTAAGAATTTGTAGCAAATCTGTATCCCTTGTTTACTTTACAGCTTGAGACGTAGCTCCTAAAATAATTGACTATGCTGGACTAACAACTAACATTGACTACGAATATGTTATAGGTAAGTAAATAAATAACCAAAAGCAACAACATTTAATATACCTACTTATTTGGTAGTACATATTATGCCTCATGGGGTCACCTAATTAACACATGCAAATTATTTACAGGAAATGTCAAACAAAACAGTTTATTGATGTGATGACGCGACGGTTGAAAAGTATAAATTAATGAATTAAACAAAATGGAAATACCAATTTGAATCATAGTTCACTATCATATCTTTAGTGTAGGTACTTTATTCATTTATATGTTTACTTCTATATCTTAACTATTATAAAACTGTAACAGAAATGTGTCTGTACATTGAAGATATTTACAAAAAAAAGTTACGATGTGGTTTTTAGGTGTCCCTGATTCCAAATCACCAATTTTTGGATTTTTTGTCTGTCTGTTTGTTTGTTTGTGTGTTTGTTTGTTTGAACGAGCATCACGCAAAAACTATTGAACCGATTTTGATGAAACTTTTTTTCTTTGATAGCTTATGATCTGACTTAAAATCTGGTATATAATTTATGCGGACGAAGTCGCGGGTAAATGCTCTATAGTATAAATATGTATTTCTACAGTACACACGGTGACACATCATGCTACGCAAAAAAAAACATAAGCTGGCCGCGCGACTTATTCCTACAATACTCTGCCTCTACGTGCGGCCAGCTTATTTTGGTTTTGCGTAGCATAGTTGCCTAATAAGTAAGTACTGACTGGTATTACCTACATAATTGGAAATTTTTCTAGTGTTTAAATTTTTTCGATTAAAAGCAAACAAGAGACGTAACCCGACCCATTACCTACCTGTGTTATGATGTCACAAATTATCTAAGGGTGGCTTGTAGGTAGGTACCATCATCATCATCATCATCAGCCTATCATCGTCCACTGCTGAACATAGGCCTCTCCCAAGGCGCGCCACAAAACTCTATCCTCGGCCTTCCTCATCCAGTCGCTCTCCGCTACTTTTTTTAGGTCGTCTCTCCAGCGGGCAGCAGGGCGTCCGACACTACGCCTACCAGTTCGCGGTCTCCACTCTAGAACTCTGACACCCCACCGGTTGTCAGTTCGTCAGTTCAGTCGGTCAGTCAGTTCGGTAGGTACCATACCAAAATGTTTTTAGTGAAATGGCACGCTATGTCTCTCACACTGGTAGTGGTACTCACGGACCTGAAAAAAAGACGGACGTAATGTTACATTAAAAAGAGGTGAAGCATGCAAGGTGCTACAATTTCGTTTGTTCTACAAAGCACCTACACTCACACAGACGCACCAGTTCTAGGCGCAGGTGCGGCAACCCTCCGCCATTTTGTCCCGCGCAACAGTTCGACAGCACGCACACTCATATAAATGGGTGCTTCACTTTTGATTAGACAAGATTCCGTCCGTCTTTTTTTCAGGTCCGTGGTGGTACTTAATTAAATTATTAGACAATACCTATGCCAGGTTCCTGTTTAGGCCTAAATAAAGAGTCGCTAAACTTGACAACTCTTCTTGCATGTGGTCGTATTGGTCGGGTGTTTTTGGCTTTCCACGAGGGTCCGCCATTTTGCATTAGATCAAAATTAAATGTGTTTTTGTACATAAAACATTCCATTACGATACTCTCAAAACTCACTGGACATTGTCACAAACGAAGTGCTTGCAAGACACATAAGCAAAAGAGCCTGAATAAAAATATGTTTTGTTGCATTATATCTACAGTTTGTGAATAATAAAGTACAGTTACCGTACTTAGCTTTTAATTAGCTTAACTAAGATTACTCAGGATCATTGAAATTGACTTGAACTACAAACAATTTAAGTAAGTATAGTTTGTTTTGTCGATGAATACCTATCTATTATAGTTTTTAAATTCATATACTTCTAGGTGGGTTACACAGCTACCTGCATTACCCCTGCGCTATGTGGTGGCCAAACCATTCGATAACAATGTAATTTTCGCACCATTTGTGAAGTCAGACCCACCCATTGTTTAAACAACTGCAAACTACACGAAAGCCCCTAAATAAGAAAAAAATCCATTGTTACTAACTTCTCAAAGAAAACCGACACAATACACCGGGGAATTCTGTGTTATCAACACAGATAATTGAATTATTTTGTTTAGGTAAATATGCATTCAAGTAAAATAATCCTTTTAGTGGAACACACAATATATACTTCGACAAATCTTGGGGTGTTTGCGAGTCGTTGAAGTTTAAATTAAGCCGTTTTTAGCTTGTTTGGTTAGGTTAAAGGATTGTACAAACAGCCGAAATGAAGATGCTGAGGTGGATGTGCGGTGTCACGAGGCGCGATAGAATCCGCAACGAGTATGTGCGAGGTAGCCTGGGTGTTCGTGACATTGCAGATAAGCTTCAGGAGCATAGGCTTAGGTGGTTTGGACACGTGAAAAGAAAGCCACCCGAATATGTAGGAAATATGGCACTGCAACTGTCGATTCCAGGACAGAGACCAAGAGGACGTCCGAAAACTAGATGGATGAACACAGTTCGTTGTGATATGACCAAGTGCAATGTCTCCGAAGACGACGTCAGAAATAGGGCAAGGTGGAGAGAAAAGACACGGAAGGCTGACCCCACCACCATATGGGATTAAAAAGCCAGGAAGAGAGAGAGAGAGAGAGGTTAGGTTAAAGGATTGGGAAAATCCACATTTATTGTTTTACTGTCATTAAGAAGTGATATATTATAATAAACTTTGTATAACATAGATACATATACATAAATTAATAGAAGAGTGAGTCGTCCGGCAGGCAGAAGAGCCCAGGGTGAGGCCCTGGGCGCATTTTATACGGTTTTGGTTTGGTTTTGGTTTTGGTTTAGTTTTGGTTTAGATTTGGTTTAGCTGAAGTAAAAAAGCTATCGCGATATTTTTTCTGAACGGTTAATTCGCACAATACAGAAAATTCGATCGAATGGACATCAAACGTTACGCCAACGTATCTTCCGAAATAAAGCTAAATCGTTACCGTTAATATAATTTTCGCGATACGAATTGTGCATAACATAACGTTTTTGGTTGTGGTTTTGTTTTGGTAGTATCGTTCAAACTTAGGGCGATTGAGGCCCTGTGCGTGATGACATCAAAAGAAGCTTAAGATGCAATAGACGCAAGAAAATGGATGGCAGAATGTGGTGAAAGCCTATACTATAGCCTGCAGTGGGTCGATGGATCATGGATATGATATATCTACAGATACAGTGTAGTATAAGAAAGAGTATCTAATTATACTACCTACATAAAAATATATGGCGTTCATCTTGGTTTCGGTGATTTTGCCAATGTCTAGTTTATGTAGCAAAAGTGCTTGTGTTGAACGGTTACATAAATATTTTGGTGACTTCTAGCATTTATTTACTCTATGCTTCTAGGGTTGTTTTGAAAAGAACACTATCCTAAAATAGGCGAAAAGAAAAAAGGCGCCATTTTTAGGCATTGGCTTTTATACCCTATAAAATGACTCCTAGAGTTTCAAATTGGTCTTCTTAATTATAACAAAATCGAAGAAAAAAATACAGGAGTGCAATTTTGGAAATTCACGCGTTCAAATCAGCAGCAGCAAAATTTCAAAATTACTATGGAGATTTTGCATCTCACGATTCAGAAATAGCACTTCAGAACTTTTGTTCGTCTATGAAATTCCAAAACATCTCGATGTGCATCTGTAATCTGTATTGGCAATTTGACATTGAGTACAATTTTAGTTTACTTTATGTATGAACATGTAACATCTCTGTTTTGGTTTTTTCTAAGATAATTGCCATAATTTTGGCTTAAAGGTATAAATCGTTAAGTAACTTCATATAAATACTTACTGTACATAAATAGAGATACATTTATTGGAGCTCCAAGAAAGGAAACCACTTAAAATTTAATAAGAGCAGCGATTATGTGCCATAAAAAAGCTGTAAATATGTAGTTAGCCGGGTTCCCTGACTGCGGGTAATTTGCCAGGACTTGACTTGCGTGTGACTTGCATTGCTATTACCTATGTGGTACTACTATAGGTTAAGTGGTAGGCACCTTCTATATTATAAATAGGTTTAAACGTTAGTAACTCGGCTAATGATTAGGCAATGCCCGTTCACTTTATATGAAGGTTTATTGGTTCTAAATGGTCAGAATTTTGATTTAGTTTGAAAAGTTGTAAGGCGCTTGTTGGAGAAGCAAGCCATTTCTGTTGTATTTCATTGGTTGGTCTACCATAAAAAGATCCTTTCTATAAGAGCAAGAGCCCGTGACGATCAGACCTAGTTAAAAATTTTTAAAGTTTAAGGGTGTCTGGCATTGTAACTATACTTACGTTAGATAGAGTATATAAAAGCTGAATTTTATACCCTACAAGCATTTACCCGCGACTTCGTCCGCATAAATTATATACCAGATTTTAAGTCAGATCATAAGCTATCAAACAAAAAAAGTTTCATCAAAAAAGTAGTTTTTGCGTGATGCTCGTGTTCAGAGTGATGAGTAGATTCTTAGTTTTATAGGATGCTAATGATATCAATTTTACCCTGTTTATAGCCCTGGCCAGACAATAAACCTGCTATCTGTCCAAGCCACCATGATTCAAACTTCATAGTTGCTAATAATTTCTACCTGTGATGGGAGCGTACGCTTCATAAACATATTATACTTCCGAGTAGACCGAGGAACTCCTCAATATCGCATCACCAAAACCGAAATGTCAATATGTGCGAAATTGATACGTGTGTGAGTTCTAATGATGTGACATTGACGTATTCGCGATTATCGATATCAAAATCATCGATATCAGATTATCGACTACTTAGTAGTCGATGTGATTTTGATACGATAATCGCGAATACGTCAATGTTACATCACTAATTTATAGTAGTCACTACTACTATTATATTTTTATACTACGAAGTCTAAATCGGCTAGGCTTACAATCCATCTACCTACACTTTTATAAAACTGTTACTTAGGTCATAGGCCATAGGTCGACGAATATTTTCTATGAAAAACGCGATTGCCCAGCCCCACGAAAAGGGCGCGCATCACGTGCGTGTGCCGTTTTTTCGATTTAAAAGATACTACCGAGTAGACCAAGCCCTGTACCCGCACTTTCGATGTTCGCTATATCGCCACTGTTTCGGTCCGCGGTTCATTGTAATAGAGTTGAATTTGGAATGAAAATGTTTACGCAATTGCGAAGTTCGAATGTGCGGGTAGAGGCTCAAGTGACTCCTCATTATCGCATCACCGAAACCGAAATGACAGTATGTGCGAAATTGATATGTGTGTGAGTTTCAGTGATGTGACATTGACGTATCCGCCTTATTGATATCATAATCACACCGACTTATATAAGGTTTTAGTCTGCTGGGCTATAATTTATCTACATACACTACCGTACTTATTATAAAACTGAAATGTATGTCTGAGCATTGAAAATATTTTGTAATAAAAGCATATGACTATAGTGTATAGGGGTCCCTGAATCAAAGATTTCTTTATTTTTGATATGGAATCCAATTTATGAAAATAATAAAAACCTGCTGTAGTAGCCAAAACATATCATGGTTTTTTCACAGAATGTACAGGTGCAATATAATTTCGAAGAATTTTGCGATACATAATTGAAACTAGCATAGCAGTGTTTCAAAGAGAAAGGAACCACGGTTCTCATGATTAAGTATAATAAATTATGCTGATTTTGATTCCATGCATTTACGTATATGTTCCGCCGTAGCACCTAAACTACTGAGCCGATGTTGATGAATGAGGTGGCAATCGATTCGTTATTTTATTATTTATGGACTGGGTGACATAGAGGATACATTTTATACAAACAAAATCAATATGACGGATGTTACATCCGATTATGATGAAACTTATTGTGTGAAACCTATGTGTTGTTGAGTTTCTGGCCGCATCTTCTCTACAGCGAAACACTTCCGACGCGGTGGTACAGTCAAAAACATGACGTCAGAAAGCTATTAATTTGATATTGTTTTGAACAAAAAAAAATGATTTTGAAAAAAAAGTGGATTTGAGTTCGAGTTTAAAATCAAATAATTAGACCTAAAAAAACTGGTATGTATTTTATCTCGCTACGATGTCCCGTGTCGCGTGCGTGGTTCGTCCCACAAGAGTCACACGTCATACAAGAGGTTGGAAACATACGAATGAAAAAAAAACATATTTCGAAAACGCAGGTGCAGAATAGCTGAGTAATAAATAAAACAATATTAATAAATCACAATAATACTACTGCATTTTCTGAAATAATAAGTTCGGTATATTCATTGGAAGGCTGAATCGAAAACCATTTCAGTAACAATATTAAAAAAAATACCAGAATCTGACGAGACATGAACGGAGGGAGCTAGGTGGTAGAAAAAACATATTTCAAAAATATCGACATATCGATAGATTTTGTGCAATCTCTATGCGAAACGGTTCCTTTTTCACGTACACAATAATTTTTTATCTAACACATAATTATTTAAAATTACATATTATTTAGAAAATAGGACGTTTACTGCATTTAATGAATGTATTACTAAATCATTTTAAGAGAAACATATGTGAAAACAAGCCTTCTTGAAAGTAGTATTGTACTGATCGTATTTACCTGTGAAACGTTTCTTTATTTGGGTTGTTGGTGTAAGTTACACTACATTCCAACACGGAACACGACACCATTATGATTTATTATATTCGTCTTATAAAACACAAAATAAATTTAAATTAAATCAATAAAATAACGAGAGATAATTTTTTGACAGGACTCCAAAAGACTCCAAATAGTTTCAAAATGGTTTCACGGCAATTATATTATAATCTCTTTCGCACTCGTAGCTTTTTTCATTATGATCGGAATCTCATTCACACACTTACTTGGTCTACTCACGGTAGTAGAATAATAATGTCTATGGTACGCTTAGATACTTTCAGTTTTTATAAAATAACGGAGGTCTGATCGTCACGGGCTCTTGGACTATATGCGATAAACAATAAAGTATTATGGCATTTCGTACTGCATCATAATTAATAACCTACCTAACCTAGGTAAAGAACTGGAGAAGGTTAAATGCAACATTGTTTGTGTTTCTGTGCCGTATATAATGAACAATCGATTAGGGTGAGTCCACATCTGGAGAACGCGCCGCGAATGCGCAGCTCGCGCTCGCGAACGGCGCGTTTGTCAGATGTGGACGCACCCTAAGGTTCCCTTCACTGCACGTACACACGGCGACACATCAAGCTATACAAAACCAAAATAAGCTGGCCGCGCGTAGGTCGAGTAACATATAACGTTGCACGGCCAGCTTATGTTGGTTTTGTATGGCCTGATGTGTCGCCGTGTGTATGTTCCAATAGGATAGTCCTAAAGAACTAGCTTCGAGGCAGAAAGCGTTATAATGTGTATTCAAAGCAGAAAACTTTTTGTATAGTTTATAATAATAATAATAAATAATAAAAGTAATTTATTAGCACAATGTACAGTAATAATAGCTACAAAGTCGTGGTAGTCTGGTGCCTGTAAAGACAGCAAGGTCTGGAAAATGCCGTCCCTTAAAGACGATAATATAGATTGAAAATTTCGTCGTGGCCTGCGGGGCGCCGACACGACAGCTCTGTTGGAGAGGAGCATGCCCCGGAAAGGCAGGTCGTGGGTTCGAATCCCGCTCGCCGCCCGACTTTTTCAATCTTTAATTTGGAAAATACAGTTCACCAGGCATAGTTTGTACATTTATGTGGTGGTAAATGACATGGTCAGGTACTTGAGATGAAAATAAAATACATAGGAGCAAAGCGCATTTACTTGAAGTACAGAAAGTAGGCGTACCTACGTATTTCAAGTAGATATGTCTACAGAGGTCTACAGAGAACTATATTTCTATCAAGGAATATAATACTCCTTATCTGATGTTTCGTTAATGTAAAGGTAATTATTGACTAGGCATTACATATTTTTCTCGTTTGAAATATTCAAGGTATATTTATCTGGTAGATTTATTAGAAGTAATACCTATTGGTAATAATCAGGTAGTCTCGTATCAAAACAATTGAAATGTCATAGAGATGGGACATTGTTTTTTATCGAGTATTCAAGCTATCGATAGTTTTTAGTTACTTAACATAGTTTATTTTTCATTGCAATACAGTACGGTAATCTAAAGATTAAGAGAGAGAGAGAGAGAGAGAGAGAGGTGTCAAATATCATAATAGGGATTTTAGGGTAAATTTACCAAGTTGCGGTAGTTATCAGAATTTTATTGATAGATAAGAAAAAGAGGTTTGTTTTATTTGTGTGTCATCTCATCATAAATAATTAAAATTAAATGTACGTCTAAGTTGATTAAGCAATGAAGATCAAAACTAAAAAGTATCGACAGCCTGAAAACACGATAAAAAACAATGTCCCATTTCTATGACATTTCAATTGTTTTGATATGAGATTCCGCTCCCTGGTAATAATACTAATACTTCATTACAATTTAGAAGTTTGATTTTTCTTTGTGACTTTCAACGCTTCTGCGCAGAAACATACAGACTTATTTAAATCGCATAAAACTTATACGGATACCTATTCTGAAAAATCTGAAACCATTTGCACATAATCGATAACCGAACAAAATATTGTATTATGAATTTCGGAATACGTACTTAACTTTTTACTTTCATACAAACTCAAAAACCGACAAAATGTTGTTCAGTAGGATCAGAGGGTCTACCCGCACATTCGATTCGAACTTTTGCGTGAATGTTTTCGTTCCAATTTCAACTCTATTACAAGGAAGTGCGGACCGAAACAGTGGCGATATAGTGAAGATCGAAAGTGCGGGTAAGGGGGCTGGCTTTTCATTAATTTGTTAATACTTTGTATGGTTTAAGTACATATCGATAAAAAAATAGCTTCAGGTACTTATATTAATTTATTTAATAGATAAAACAAATAAAGGTGTAAGTACGAGTTCATTAAAAATAAAAGTATTAATAATATACTTACTCGTTACTTGTTGTGGTATGGTACTTAGGTACTTATATTAAAAATATAAATGCAATACTGCATGGAAACTATCACAACCCTGGAGTGCGATTTTTGAATCTCATACGTTGAACTCAGCAGTTGAAAATGTATGGAGATACGCATCTTTCTACTGCTGATTTGACTTTAAAAAATAGCACTCCTGTAGTATGATTTTTGAAAGTTAAATCATAAGTAGAAAGATAGCACCATATTAAACGCGCTTATCTCCATAGTAATTTTGACATTTACAACTGCTGAACTCAGCAAATGAGATTCAAAAATCGCACTCCTGTACTTTGATAATTTTCACAGTACTAGGACCTTTTAACATTAATGTCTAAAAAAATATTACAAAGATAGTATTTAGAATTTCGTTTATGGCTTTATAGAACTACATTACCCTACGAACTACATATACTGTATAGTTGAACTAACTGTTGATAATCCAGAGTGGAAAATTTTGGAAATATCGTCGGTTTATTTTGGCGTGATATTTGATGACTACGAGTACGCCGTTGATGTCTTTTACTAGTGGATTGCGCTCGCTACGAAATTTCGTAGTCTTTACACACATTATTTTACGTAACATTATTCATTTATTATTTATTACTTATAAGACGCACTATTTTTGAATAGAATTATCGATCGATAGGGGATCGAAACATCGCCTCCTGCACGGCAGGCAAGGTTACTCGCCACTAGACCACCACGGCTCGGTTAGTTCATAGCTATGCACAGAAATGTTTCTTTAGATTCATAGACCTAGGATTTTAGTTTATTGCCTTCTTGTATTGTGCCCACTGTCCATTACAAGTGGCGATGGGCTCACTCCAATGTCACATTGGACAGAGTTACGGTACTAGTGAAATGTGGATGTTCTGAGGTTTTAGAATATCTCTGACTCTGACTACCCCCTCGGGGAATATAGTCGTGAGCATATGCTATGCTATGCCTTCTTGTTCAGATTCAAACAAGCAGGTATCGACTTTTTGACGGTCAAATTAAATGCCTCCATAATCTAATAGGTAGATATATTCACTATCGCTGTATCGCTACATAATGGCATGTAAGTCCACGTGAACATTGATATATAGGGGTTATATTATAGAGCGGGCAGCAAACAATAAGGCGCGATAAGCAGATTCGGCGGCACGTTTGATATGTCGCCTTTGTCCGAGTTTAATCCGCCGCCCGCGCATTGCCCCTTACCCATAGCCATCCAAACACGAAGTCTCACGGATCAAGTCATTTTCGTTCTAATGACATGGGCATAAAAGTCACGTATGAGGATATCAAGTGGTATGAACTGTACACGTATGCTCTCTTCATTATTTATGCCTGAAGGCGCTAACTCCGCCTACGCGTTGCTTTAGACATGATGTGAAGAATTATTAAAGAACTTTTAGAGTTCCTTGAGGGTTTACTTAAACTAGTAAAAGGAGAGGAAATCATGTACCTACCTGATATAGCAAATTACTACATGAGCAAATTGTTGTTGAATCAAATTGGGTACCAGGAGTGCGATTTTTGAATCTCAGTCGCTGAGTTCAGCAGTTGAAAATGTCAAAATTACTGTGGAGATATGCATCTTTCTACTACTGATTTGACTTTCAAAAATCATACTTCGACAGGAGTGCGGCAGCAGTAGTAAGATGTGTATCTCCATACATTTTCAACTGCTGAGTTCAACGTATGAGATTCAAAAATCGAACACCTGCAGTATTTTTTCTTCGGTTAAACAATAATTTTTAGGGTTCCGTACCCAAAGGGTGAAAACCCTATTACTAAGCCTACGTTGTCCGTCCGTCTGTCCTACCTATTAAGGGCTCTAACTTTTGAACCGTAATAGCTAGATAATTGTCATTTTCTCAGATTATGCGTTATTACGACGGATTTGTTAACAAATAATAAAAATGGCAAAAAGTTAAAAATTAAGGGGGGGTTCTCAACAAGATACTAGTTTTTATCAATGTTCTTTCTTCACGCTCTATCGTAAAAACGGTAATACATACAAGCGTCAAACTTAGTGGGATTATAGAGCAAACTCTACAGAATAACAACAAATACTAAAAACCGGCCAAGTGTGAGTCCGTCTTGCGCTAAAGGTCCCGGACAAACAATTTTTTTTTCTAAGTTAATAATGTTGTGTTCTGTGGTGGTGTGGCACGGAACCCTCGGTGCGCGAGTAGCCCGACTCGCACTTGACCGGTTTTATTGTATTTCAAATCTAGGTATATTTTTCTAGTAACTTACGTGATTTCATTCGAGTAAACAAATTGCAGATTATGAACCTACTTAATAAGCTATAGACCCTGGGCAGTCAGCCTCGATACGACCATTAATTTTATTAATTAATTATTGGGTGCTTGGGGCCTTAACAGACTTACGCCTGTGCCACTTCGACCATCGCTGATCTTTTGTGAACGCCCCTTCTATAGTTCCCTATTAATCCCTACAGCATTTAGGTATCGCAGTAGGTCTTTAGCAGAGATGTCTTGTATTTCATCTGGAGTCAACACCTGTCTTCCAAGATGAATACTTCGTTTGTACATTAATGGACCACAGTTGCATAGAATGTGTAGGGGGGTTTCCATGTCCTCCCCACAGAATCTGCAGCAGGTGGTGTCGCTTAGTTTCAAGGTGTGCATGTGTTTGTTTAGTTTGCAGTGAAGTGACCTGTGAGTTATCTCACGACCATTGCTGACTGGCTAATCTTTACACTACAGCACGAGTGATTTTCAGACACGAAAAGAAGAAGATAGGCTATAGGTAAAGGGTGTCCAGCGGGAATTTTTCAAGATAAAAATTGAATACAAAAAAACCAAAGAGTTTTTGTTATTTTTTAGTTTTTCGAAATGAAGTCTGACAATGCGGATTTTATTTTTTGAAGACAATGTCGTCTAAATGACGTCTGTTTCTCTCAAGGCACTCTTGCAACCGAACCCTCACATTTGCAATTACGCGAGCGCAAAGCGCTGGCGAAATTCCTGCAATTTCAAGGCGGATATTTTCTTGTATACCTCAAGTCAAAGGTTTATAACAACAATCCTCAAACGATTCAGGCTCTACAAGAAAATATCCGCTCTACAAGATAATTTCACCAGTGCTTTGCTCTCGCGTAATTGCAAATGTGAGGGTTCGGTTGCAAGAGTGCCTTGAGAGAAACGGGCGTCATTTAGACGACATTGTCTTCAAAAAATTAAATCCGCATTGTCAGACTTCATTTCGAAAAACTAAAAAAAATAACAAAAACTCTTTGGATTTTTTTGTATTCAATTTTTAACTTGAAAAATTCCCGCTGGACACCCTTTATAATATGCACAAGACAAATGTAATGTAGACTTTTAACTCACGACGCTTGAATAATAGTGCCACAGACACAGAATGGTGCGAATATGAAGTAAAGGGAGAGACAGAGAGTGGCCATTCTGTATACTGTTCTGTAGCCAGACTTGTTCAATTAAAACCGTCAGACATGCGACTTTTATTTGGCAAGAAACTCCCTTTTCCTTAGGTGATAAGGTAAACAGGGCCACCAGTCCATGACTGGTGTCCAGTTCATTATCTCTATCTACTACAGAACCTTAAAACTTATTTTTACAGTAAACATTTTTTCGTCCACCCATTCAACATTCTAGGCGTCATTTAATCGTTTCAGATTCTCTTTAATGCAAATTCGTTCCTATTTCCATAACTTTAAATTCAGATTTAGTTTGGAATTAATTCTGTGATGAAGCTTAATTTTATAATGTTTAAGAGTCTCGCGAATTGTCGACATAAATCTTACCTATCAGTATTATTTGCAATGTAATTAATGTCTGTATTTAATTTTTCTTAATCAATAAGTTTTGTACATTACTGACCTGCTAATGGTTTTGGCTATTTGTTTATTTGGATATGCAGTCCTAGGAATAATTTCCATGTTCCAATTAATACATTTCTCCGAATAATGTGTGTGTGTGTGTGTGTGTGTTCGTGTGTGTGTGTGTGTGTGTGTGGGGGGGGGGGGGTGGGTGTGTGGGTGTGTGGGGGGAGGGTGTGTGAACTATTGAGGTACTTAAACTTACTCTCGGTAATTAAGCAACTGCAATCTCTATCCACATCAAAATAAACCGAATGCAATGATCCGCCGTGTAGTGTGGTATAGATACTTCTTTGTCTACAGTGTCGGCCACCTTAATAAAGCGTTTATGGCATCTCAATTAGCACCACTACGTCAACATACGGTCCGACATAGATTCACGAGTTTCACGACTCACAAAATTAATGTCAAGGCAAGACAATGTTGACGTCCACGTTATCGAGCTATTCGACTGATATTGACTCGCTAAATCCCAGTAAAGCTGATCATTCACCAATTTCACGGTAATTACCTTTGACGCCAGCTTGGCTTGATTGTTCTTAAGAAATACAGTTTCACGTTCAAACAATGATCGGTGCATTAGGTGCGCGTACGGCAGTCCATAAAACAAGGTGACGCCGTTTTGTTCCGAGCCGCCTTTTTATTGTGCACTGTATAAATTTATGGAATCATCATCGAGTTGTATGGACTCCTCTATTCGTTCGCAGGGTCCATAACCATTACGGATTGTATTTTGGTTCTCATTTATTTACACTTGTTAAAGTCTAATAGGCATAAACGATTGTTAGTTTGTAAATAAATAAATATATCACTTTTATCATCGTAATATTTTGTTTTACTGTCTTGCCACCTACAAACGCCCTTCTTCGTTAGTGCGCGTTGAAAATTGTTAATTTATAAAACCGGCTTTTAAAAATGTTTGAGGATATCTGGTTTGATCATTTTTTGCTTTTTGATTTAGTTAAAAACTTCGAAACGGAAAAATATTTTACCTTAATAACAGAAAGCAATTAAGAAGTCGGTAGATAATCTCAAATAAAACGAGGCTTAGAATATAAATAATAACCAAAGATTTTTTTTAGACCAAAAAAAATCATACGTTTTCTAAAAGCTGAATGTGACAGAAATGAAGGCCAATGAATTTTATTGTTTTATTTTTCGATAAGCTATCTATCTATTTTTAATAAAGAATAGTAACTGAGTATCCCATTATATTTAAGATATGTATAGATAGGTACTTTTAATTTAATAGGTATAATATTAAATTTCTGCTACGCAAGCTTTAAAGTTCGGCAATACACATTCGTTCGGATTATCTACCTACCAACAGTGCATTATCTTCTTCCTCCCAGGAATGATAAATAACTACTAACAATTAGGTACGAAAACGATAGATAGATAACACTGTTAAAATACTTCACGATATATTTATGATTATTATAAAGGTGATACGTCGGCCGATCCTAGATTTGAATTTTACATTTTATATCTAAATCAAGTCGACATTATCTAAAAAATAACATCCATATTGTATTATATTTTACGAGATAAAATAAACGTCTTTTAAAAACTTAATTTATAATAAAAATTATTTAAAAAGCTAGTTTTGTACCTGTTGTACGCGCATTAAAATCAACACAAACTCTATGAAACTGTACTCTCGAATACTAATATACCTACTCGTAGCTATGCTTTATATAGCTGTACAATGCACATACTTAACAAATTGTTCTGTGGATAACTTATTTGATATTACTTTTTGTAATCCACTAAGAACAATTTTAAATTTTCACTGTCATGCATGTTAGTTGATTTGGATTTCGAATTAGTTTGTATGCAAAATCGAAAAAAAAAATTGTACATTATTTAAAACAAAAAACCAGATGGGTAGGTCAATTTATGTTATTCTGTTCTATTCAAACAATTATCAGTTTTAGCGTAGGTAAGTAGATACTCGGCAACAATCCGCCGTACTTCTGTAAGAGGCAATTAACATTTATTTTTCACGCTTAATTTAGGCCGAGAAAATAAATATTTTAATCCAGTCATAAACCGTTCGACACACGGCAGCTGTACATAAGCACCATGTGTATGCCATGTACAATGAATGGGCGAGGGCTCGTTATTTTCTGGTCAATTGCCGCTTTACTGCGCCCGCGCATCCTCACTTCCAATTACTGCCAGCCGCCATAGCTATAAAATTTATAAGCCATCACGATACAGCCCAATCAACAAACACAGACAAACAACTTAAACCTTTATATCAGACCTCATAAGATACAATTTAATTTGAATGTTTTAAGGCATTTACGCCACGACACCGCGCCAGATGCAAATTATTCTTAGGTAAAACGTGTTTGTTGTCCGTCCTGGGTTTTATTTTTTACAATTATATCGGCTCGGTTACTTGGAAATGCATTCACGAGAAATCGGAGAGGGTTTCGTGATGTTTAATAGGCTCAGATTAGAACTTAAAAGCCGGGCCGAGGCAGAGGGCTGATGGATCATTAAATGTTTCTCAGGATGCCGCTCTTCCGACGAGACGACGCTTGTGCGTGGCTCTACTCTACATGGCTTAGCACTTATTATACAGATACAGATGAAAGCAACATCAGGAAAGGAGAAAAACATGTTCAATGCCACGTATCACATAGTTATTTATTCCTTTTTTTAGAATACTTTGAAATGGAAACAGAAATTAAATAAAGTAACTAGTTATAGAAATGAAAACAAAAGGAACAGAGTTAAAGACTTTTATTTAAAAATCTTCGATATTTCTGAAATAATAAAGAATAGGTACCCATATCTTTTAAATAGCCCGCCCAACTTCATACAATTGATTGAATTGTTTTGAAACACTTCGAATATTTTCGCATATCTCAAGGTAATTAAGGGCAATAAACGTAAAGTTTTGCAAGGGCAATTACGATGAGGCGCCGACAAAGGACAGGGTGCTTTGAAGTCGCCGCCTACCAGCATCCGCTTTCTCCCAGTAGATAAGGCCGGATGTGACGTGGCCTTGCACGAGGAGAGCTTTTCACGATTACTCGATAAATTCCAGTGCTGGGATAAGAAATGCTCCATCCGCTTGTACAAGGGAAAACAAGAGCATGATTCATCTAATAACACCATGGATGGACATGTGGGTGTGTGTATCTACATAATGAGGGAATTCTTGCAACTACTGCTGCATAATTTAAAGCTTATATTGCAGTCTTGCAGTAGGTAATCATTAATTCATGAGTTGCATTAAAGCTGACTTCGTGGTACCGAACTCACCTGATTGCATTTATGGCTGCACGGTTAAAAATCGCCACCAGTTTTATAGCGCATTAAATTACGTGCATTTTCGCCGATGCACTTTCAGAGCAGAAGTTCTTGAACAAAAAGGAGGGAAGGAGTCGAAAGAGGGGGAGTTGGAAGGGCGGAGAGCGGCGGGGGGGCGTTCGTAGCGGGCCAATAAAGGCGCGCAGTAAATCCACGTAATTTAGAGCTGTCGTAAATAAAGTTCCGCTATAAACGCGGGCCGGCCTCGTACCTGCCGCGCCCGCGTCCGTCGCCCCGTGCCGCCACATCGCCATCGCCAGCGTCACGCCACCGGGCATAAATCAACCACCCCGTGTGAACTGTGCATGTGCCTTGGCCGTTAGCCAAACCTATTACATCTCCCATCTTACTTTAATAATATGACTATTAAATTTATGTTATTAAATTACTAATTAGTTATTGGCTATTTAACCTTCGGACGCAGTTAAAACGGTACCCAGGTTAAGTACGGTTTGCGACGTCTTTAATGTGGTAGAGTCTGTAGTAAATCTAAGATTAAATCTCTACTTTAGTCTTAATTAGAATCTAAGGTTTGACTGTAGGTAGGTTTATGGCCACATACCTAACTATTTTGTAATTTATCGTGTTGCAATCATTTACTGTTTTATCTCGTATCTACATACATAACATGTATGGCCTACCAATTATAGGTATTCACTTAGTCAATCCTACTATAGTAGAGCTCTGAAAATTATTACAAATCTGTAGTGCGATTTTTGAAACTCATATTTTGAACTCAGCAGTTGAAAATGTCAATATCACTACGCATCTTTCTACTGCTGATTTGACTTACAAAAATCATACTCCAGAAGTGCGATTTTTTAAAGCAGTAGGAAGATGCGTATCTCCATACATTTTCAACTGCTGAGTTCAACGTATGAGATTCAAAAATCGCACTGCTGGGGTCTTATTGTGTTACTACTCGATTCGATCGGTATCAAATACACACGGAATTTGTATTTAGTTTGTTTAGGCTCTATAGGTTTCTGTCCATTCTCTGTATAGTAACTTAGATTTTTAAAATTTTTTGCTCTGCCTTGAGAAAACATTCATCATAACTTTCAACCCGCTTCTTAGATAAACTATCAGACCATCACTTTATCGCTTTACTTTCAGATGAAAATGTAATTTTCTTACATAACTGACAAAACACTAGCTCACTACCTGTCACACTGGACATAATTTGGGCACTGCTAGGGATATTTGGATATTCTGAATATGATAAGGAAGTATATCAGAATATATCTGAACCCTTCAGGAAATATGGTAGTCATATATCAATACTTGATAAATTTATTGGAACGTTTTTATGGTTTACCATTCAATAATCGGCTCAGCCTTGTATCAGTTCTTAGGTAACACAACTCACGACCATCACCACTATCAGGGTAGCCAAAGCATTGCTAAAACTGACAACTTTTTTTTTAGCACGCTGTTGTAGCAATGCTCATTTTTAGCATAAACCTCTTTTTTTGTGTACAGGTAGGCAACAGGTAGGTAGGTACATATACATTAGATATGTATATTATAAAAGTTTATATCTATTGTATTACGTCTACTCTATCTATAGGTTTTATTACATAGATAAAGACGTTTCGTTAATCTGCAGTAAATCTTATTGCATCCCTAAACAATGTGACTGTAATTCGATAGTTGCCTTCAAACATTGATGTTGTTTCTACCTTAAATGAAACCAAAAGAGGAAGATACCGCACTCACTTGCAAAACGGGGTCTATTGGACCTGCTTTCGGAATCGTAATTATCACGAATAGAGCGGTGTGCTTGTTTATATATACGGATGAGATTCAAAAATCGCACTCTTATTCTAACGTTAGCTTCTGAAAATTTTCCTATGGATTTATTATAGTAAGTAGGTACTATAATAAATCCATAGGAAAATTTTCAGAAGCTAACGTTAGAATAAGAGTGCGATTTTTGAATCTCATCCGTTGAACTCAACAGTTGAAAATGTATGGAGACACGCATCTTTCTAATGACTTTCAAAAATCGCACTCCTGGAGTATGATTTTTTAATGTCAAATCAGCAGTAGAAAGATGCACGTCTCCATAGTAATATTGACATTTTCAATTGCTGAGTTCAATTTATTTATGTAATTTAATATTCGATAAAAACCAAATTTTAATATAGCATATAGCAGAGCATAAGCTATATGCTATGCTATGCTGTGCAAATGTTAATAGTGGACATTTTCTGTACTTTTACCATCTAATGAAGTGGGAAATTTCGTATTGAATTCAGTAATTTTATGTATTCATGTACCTACTACGTCTGAAATAATTTGATGCATTGTTTTCGGTTATTTTAATAGGCACTTACACCTACTTAAAAGACTGCACTGTACTATGTAACTGTCTTTTCGGATTACAATTACTTAGATATTTCTATTCATCGATACAAACTGCAATCACTGCATCATTTGGGAGTGAGTTAGTGCTTTCGCTCTATGGTATTACAAATTTACAATGTTTCGCTCTCATGGCTATCAAACCCAATCATGCTCAGGAGTGCGATTTTTGAATCTCATTCGCTGAGTTCAGCAGTTGAAAATTTCAAAATTACTGTGGAGATATGCATCTTTCTACTGCAAATTTGTCTTTCAAAAATCATCCTTCAGGAGTGTGATTTTTGAAAGTCAAATCAGCAGTAGAAAGATGCGTATCTCCATAGTAATTTTGACATTTTCAACTGCTGAACTCAGCGAATGAGATTCAAAAATCGCACTCCAGGTCTCTGTCTATCCTAATAATATAATTTCGACAATAATTATTTACTTAGGTTAAAAAGGTAGTTTAGTCCATGCAAAAATAGTTTTCTTTTTGGTTTCATCTAAGATTCCAACCCTTCCCAGTGGAAGATTTACGCGTAAACCTAATAAACCCCATGACGCCGACGTACCATCAATTTAACGATTTTACATAGGTACCTACCAACATAAAAGAAACACATTATCTGTTTTATCTGACCTAAAACCCCAACAAATAGATAAAGGTGCCTAGTTTGAGCGTGGCGCGTAAATAAATTATACCCGAGCGTATTGTACAGATTGTCCAAAGTAAACTTGGAATATATTGTCCTGATGGTGGTTGTAAATCACTCAATAACGTCACGTGTTACGTAAAAAGGGTTTTATAGCTTCACTGCATTATATAATATGGAGCGAATTGATAAGAGTTCAACTTGTCACAAAGATACAGCCTGTATCCAAATATGATTTATACGAATGTTCTTTCTTAAGCACGAGATAATCAATAAAAAATCATCATCCCGATCACATCATCGCATCACGACATCGCGATCATCCCATAAAAGCTATTAAGCTTTTATGGGATGATCAGACCATCAAACTGGAAATTAATCAATAAAAAATCTGCTGTCCCACACAAAACTGCAAACTTACTCGATAAGAGTGTAGACAGGTATGGGATAGCTAATTGTTTTTTATCTAACGAAAGTTGTTCAGTTTGAATCGTGTGATCATCCTCTTTAAAAACCATCAGCACATTGAGATAAGAAAGACCCTATACAAAACGATATTATTTTCTCAAAATGATTGTGTTTCTGAAAGAAGTCCCGTTGGAAAATATTATGCACCTACTTACTTAATAGACACATAATTTTGAATAAAAGATTTAATTAAATACCTTTAGGTAATTAGGTAGGTATTTAATAATATTGTTATGCTCTTATGTGCCTATAGTATGAGTAGGACTAGAAAGTAGAAAGTGGAGTTTTATACTGGTTGTAAGTTACTAAGTTATGTACTTACAAATCCTATGTTTCCATACAATATATTCTTCATTCAGTCAATAAACATGGAGTCTTATGTACTAATTCAGCTCATAATCGCTCATGCAATTATAATTAAATCGTAGCTCTATTAGTTGAATTACAAACATTATTCCGCTTTACTTCTCTTGCATGAAATTATATGTGTGTGCCGTTGTTGTATATGGTTCCAATAGCAAAAAGCCTAAGGCTTAATTTGGGATCATTACAATGTATGCGCCTGTAAGCGTTATTTATTTATTTAATTTAATTAGTCACCAGAAATACACTAGAAAGACGATATATTACAAACATACACAAGACGTGCATCTAAATGTAAATAATAATAAAATAAATAAAATAAAAAAGGTATTTATTTTCATCTCACATATAGGGACAGTGAAACATTAATGTTGTTACAAATTAAGCTGAGCTTAGTACTATATGTGAGAGACCGGTGCACGTGATAGATTTACAGGTAACACCTGCAAATCTGGGTAACGAGTCACCGGGCTCCCACCCCCGACTGGATTCCATACATTTCAGATTAAAGAAATTTATATGTTAGACATGAAAATAACAGTAAAGAAAGAAGAATGTGAAGGAATTTTAAAATAGGAAAAAAAGTGAAGACGAGTTGTATTGGTGAGTCGAGCGAGGCGGTATGTGATGCGGACGGTCTGGCATGCCATGTGGAGGAGTATCACGGAGCTTCGTTATCATTATCAGGCATCGAGGCCCCGCCCTGGCGCGCCGCCCGCCGCCGCCGGCCAGGCCAACATGGCGGACCCGAGCGGCGCGCCGTCATTTATAGACCTAATGAAAACCACTTTAATTAATTCACAGCAATCACATGCATCGCGCAGCTTTTATGTTTATTGTTTCCATATCATTTAAAATCACCATTTCTGATTTCTCCAGAGTGTCTCTACCATAATGTTTTGTTTATGAAATTCATTGTTTATTACGTATTACGATTATTACGCAACTTTTCACTTAATAATATTAGATAATGGACAGTAAAATAAATACCGACTGTCTTTTTATGGTTTTAGTGTTGCACATCGTTTTCAGTAAATAAATAAAAACAGACGCAAGTAGGTACCTACTTAGGTAGGTATTTTAACACTAAGGTAGTGTTTTTTTCACCCCATTTCTTCTTGTGGGTTTCTTATGACACGAATAAGGGATATTGTTTCTTTTGCAGTGATTTTGAGGACAAAAGCCGTCTGCCTACTATAAGTTGATAGGGGTAATGGTGTAATTGTATCCTTACGGCCTAACTATTATGTAGAAATGTTGTTCGTATCGCAGTAGTCATAAAAATGTTTGTGACCATCCCGAAATGTTGACCCGCGACTTCGTGCGCGTGGATTTACCCCTTTAGGAGTCGATTTACGAAAAATCCTTTCTTAGTGCACCCCTACATCCTCTGTAGAATATACAGGGTGAAATTGATATCATTGGCATCCTTTTAAACTAAGAGTCTACCCATCAAACTGAAAAACTTTTACTATAGGAGCAAACCGATCGGAGCACAAAAAAATCTACTGTTGCATACATTTGAGTCGAGTAGGCATTGCAGTTTAGTATGGGACAGTGCCGGATTAGCCACGTAGCAGTAGTCAGCAAATGCTACGGGCCTCGCGCCTAGGAGGGCCTCGCGCTTGTGCTTAAAATAAGTCTATCGATTAAGACGTGAGTAAGACAGTGGGGTGTAGCTACTTATGGAGGCGCCGAGCACTTCTTCTTATCGTGTGGGCAGAGCCCTGATGTCAGAGTTTTTTCAGACCGCCTTTCGGCCTCTGACGTGGTTTTGGCCGAGCACTGGGGCCCCCGAACTCAGGAGGCCCCTGGCCCGCAAACCTCGAACAGTCCTCGCGAAAATATCTCCCACCTCCAGAACATAAATATAAAATATGTTCAAGTTGCTTCGCACTGTTCGCACGTCAAAGCAAACTGTAAACAATGATCAAACTTTCACCAAACACAAACAATGATTGTAGATGAGTCTGTTGACCATCTGTTGACAAGTTATTTTTTTACCAGGTTTCGGGTTCAAAAAGGTAAACTCTTTTGTTTTGCGCGCATCGCGCAGCCCCCGCACCGTTCCTTTCGGGTCATCCAGGGTTTTTAACTGAGATTCATTAAGTACGTTATGCATTCAGTTTGATGTAACTGTCGATTTCGGTCTGTTTAGTTATCCAAGTTTTTATACAGGGTGAAATTGATATTTTCAGCATCTTTTTAAACTAAGAGTCTTCCCATCAAACTGACTGAACAAGTTTTACTATGGGAGCAAACCGATCCGAGCAAAAAAAATATCTGCTGCTCCATACTAAACTGCAATGCGTACTCGACTCAAATGTATGCAACAGCTGATTTTTTTTGCTCCGATCCGTTTGCTCCCATAGTAAAAGTTGTTCAGTTTGATGGGTAGACTCTAAGTTTAAAAGGATGCTAATGCTATACAGTATATGTGTAGGAGTTGTGTTATTTAGGTGTATGTGGTATTGCCTTTGCTTAAAAAATACTAAGATCATTGATATAATACCTAGTGAAAGCAAAAACTGCTCAAATTTTTTTAGTCAGAAAACTGACTTAAAGTACAAGTACTTCCGTCCCAAATATTTCTGTTGATAGTAAAATTGAGTATCTTCTCCACAACCCTTTACTAAAGTTGATAACATTTATATACCTTTTCAGAAAACTTATGAAACAAGAAAGTAATTCCCGTAATTTGTACGAGAAGTGCCTTACATTTTTTCGAGCATTACAGGGTGTATTACGAAAGAATTAAAAAATATATCATTACCACACCTTTTGATTTCCGAGATAATGTGTATTTATTAGATAAGCATTTTATTGTCAAAATAAGTAGGTAGGTACCTAATCATTAATTATTCATCAGCTTTTACTGACTAGAATGGAGTATTTGCGGTACATTAAATTTTTTTTGGGGTCCAGACCGAAAATTTCAAAAAAAATCTTAAAAACATCAGAACTCAGTTTATTAAAAAACTTTTGATGATATTTGTAAAGTTAGCAATAAAAATAAAAAGTATAGCAAATACAATTTTTTCGAAAAACGTTTTTTCTTAGCGGATTTTTCACCTAACTAACTTTGGAAGCCAATTCCAGCGTAAAATGGTTTATTAATAATCTTTTATTGTTTCTTATTTGGTAAGTTAAGTAATCACTGAAGATTTTAAAATTAGTTTCAACCTATGGAACTTCCTTTTTGTATTTTTAAGAGAATTTTGAAAAATTTTCTCCATCCAACGCAAACGAAAAATTTTCACTTTCAACGCTTTTTTCGGCAACTTGTATGGATGTTGAGTTGCTGATAATTTTAAGTATGGAAGAGTGTTTTTTGAAAATTAAGTAGCAAAAACAAAATTCAAAAATTTCTTACTATGAAAAAAATGTATGACAGTTTACCTTCTAAACTACAAAAAATCGCGGAACGGTACATGGGGTATTTTTGTACAAAGTAAAATTTCGAGATCGGTTCACTCGCTCCAGTTTTTGAATGGTGCTTTAAGTACTTATACAGGATGTACAATAAAATGGGACAGCTACTTAAAGGGGTGCTTCAGACCATCAAACTGAACAACTTTCTCTATGGGACCAATATCGAAATCGCGAAAAAAAAATCTGCTGTCCCATACATTTCAGTCGAGTTATGTTTGCAGTTTTGTATGGAAGAACGGATTTTTTTTTGCGATTTCAATATTGGTCCCATAGAGAAAGTTGTTCAGTTTGATGGTCTGAAGCACCCCTTTGAGTAGCTGTCCCATTTTATTGTACACCCTGTACACATACAAATTTAACTCAGCCGCCGTGCCTTTTTGAATAATGGTGCAAAAAATTTCGAGCTCGCTTCGCTCGCTCATTCTTTTTATTGTAGCAGCAAGTATGTAGTACTTTCTATAACGGCCCCCAAATTTTTGCCCTTCTAATACTTAGAAATACGAATTTACAAAATTGTATTGCTTATGAGCTAAAGCCTTTTCCTTAAATCCGCCCTACCTTGATCTTCCCATGCCCTACCTAAAATTTAGTTCTAGACCCTGCACCTGAGAACAGGGCCTAGATCTGAATTTCAGGCCTGAGTATGAAAGAGGGAAGTCCTTAGTAAAGAGACCGACCCAAGGGCCTCTTGTACGCTTTTGCTACGGGCCTCGCGCAGGCTTAATCCGGCACTGGTATGGGACAGCTGATTTTTTAGTTGCTCCCATAGTAAAAGTTGTTCAGTTTGATGGGCAGACTCTTAGTTTAAAAGGATGCTAATGATATCAATTTCACCCTGTATATTTCTCATGTAAACAGCGGTTTACGCTGTGTGTTGTCTGTCAGCCACGGAACTCTTTTATAAGTAGGTATAGATAGATGATACATACGTTAAGTACTTAATAATTAATAAAATAATTATGTAGGTAGGTACTTAAATAAAATGTCATGCATTTGTAAATTGATTCCGGAAATACTGACTGTATAGTTTTATAACTGACGAGCTTTTACCCGCAACTTCGTCCTCATAGATTTTAAGTCAGATGTTACGCTACCAAACAAAAAAAGTTTCATCAAAATCGGTTCAGTAGTTTTTGCGTGATACTCGAACAAACAAACACCCAAACAAACAAACAAACTAAATTCTTTTTTCAAATTTACAGTTTTATAATAGTCAAGATCATAGAGTACGAAGAGATGACATATCGGCTTGTTTCTATAGAAAATGTTGTCGCCAACAAAGGGGGTGAAAAACGGGTGAGGGGAGGGTTAACATTTAAATACGCTACTTCCCGCTTCATGTGTATGATATTGATATGACGTCAGGCCCAGTTGAGTATCTGTGCACAGTTCGATACAACATCTCTACCCCAGGGGAGCGCGTTATTTTCTCTATGGTCAAGATACAACGTAACTATACAGGGTGTAAGGGACAGCCCTCCGCAAACTAAAACGGTGAACTCAGACCATCAAACTGAACAACATTCACTATGAAGCCTATCTCCGGAAACACGACAAAAAAATCAGATGTTTCATACAAAACGAGGGTTAACATTTAAATACGCTACTTCCCGCTACATGTGTATGATATTGATATGACGTCAGGCCCAGTTGAGTATCTGTGCACAGTTCGATACAACATCTCTACCCCAGGGGAGCGCGTTATTTTCTCTATGGTCAAGATACAACGTAACTATACAGGGTGTAAGGGACAGCCCTCCGCAAACTAAAACGGTGAACTCAGACCATCAAACTGAACAACATTCACTATGAAGCCTATCTCCGGAAAAGCGACAAAAAAATCAGATGTTTCATACAAAACTGCTCAGAAATGTGTGGGACAGCTGTTTTTTTTGCGTTTCCTGAGGTAGGCTCCATAGTGAAAGTTGTTCAGTTTGATGGTCTGAGTTCACCGTTTCAGTTTGCGGAGGGCTATCCCTTAAAACCTGTATACCATTACCAGCACTATTACCCATTCTGTGACAACGTCAAAGTTCATCTAGGATGTAAACAACACTTGATTGAGATACAATGTAGGGTCTATATTTGCGTTCACTGGGTATACAATAATCCTTGTCAGTAAGATAGTAATCAAATAGTTAGTTATAAATTATACCGTTACTGGAATTACGAGAATAAAATTAAAATATGAAAAACAGCAGTGGAGTCAGATTTCAAATTGCTATTAAAATGTTTGCACATTCATGATTGTGAGTGCGCAAGAGGCTAGCGAGTAGGGTAACCAACCATTAGATTGGATATCTTTAAATATTTCTTTTGAATTAATCTATTTAAATAGGTAGGTAGTAGCTTTAGGTAAGCATCTACAATATTTAAGTTCTTGCTAAATATATTAAATTACTTACCTATTATTTATAATCGTTATATACCTTCCTACCTATGCTTTTAAACTCATGCTTTCATTTATTTCATATATTAATCATTGTTGTATTGTTGCTATTATTCGGGTCTTGGTCGCATTTATTTATGGTTGTCAAACATACTACAAAGCTGTGACAAAAGCGACTAGTTATATTTTTCTCTCCGTTTAGTGTAGTAAGGTACAAAAAACATAAGTTGTGAAGAGCGCTTCGCCGACAAACTGCTGTACAGTTTGGCGTGGTAATTTTTAAGACACACATGTACCCTTTAAAGAGAATAAATAAATTTAAAAAAAAAAAAAAATTGATACCTCATGTTGTGATCCTTATGTTATCTATGCTTCTTCGTCTTGTCTATGCTTATCAAGTGTGTATCATTGTATCTGTGGTCTATCTAATAAAGTAAAGTCTACGAATATTAATTCTCTTATTTAAATTATAACATGGCGCAGCCGAAAAACACAAAAATTTAATTGGTCAGTAACCAACTGGGAGTTGAGTTTCCAGTGGGCGAGCGTCGGGGGTGGCGGAACATACGTTCATGAGGGGTTTCGTTAGTCGCCGTGCACAATAACGATCGTATGGAGTGCAGCGCTACGGGCAAAACTTTCTCCCAGTCCATCACATCCATTTCCTTGGAGCGAAGGCAAAGTTGTATCGTCCGCCAGAGTGTTCCATTTAGGCGTTCGATTTGTCCGTTTCCTTCAGGATTGTAGGGCGTTGTCCTGCTGGTAGCGACTCCATAACTGTCGAGGAATTGTTTTAATTCACATGACATGAATGCAGTACCCCTGTCGGAATGTATATATGCTGGAGTGCCAAACATCATAAACAGGTCTTTCAATGAATTTATAACAGTTTGCGCCGAAAGATCCTTACATGCGTACGCAAAAGGAAATCTAGAATATTCATCAATTATTGTCAATATGTATCTGTTTGAGGATTTAGATGGTATTGGCCCTTTGAAGTCTATGTTTAATCTCTGAAGCGGTTCTGTTGCTTTTATTAATTTACCTCCAATCTTGGCGAATCTTGGTTTGATTTCTGCACAAACTGGACAAGCGGCAGTCATCGATTTGACGTTCTCAAGGGAATACGGAAAATTCTTTGATCTTATCCAATGCATCATGCGAACAATACCGGGATGACATAATAAATTATGCAAGTCATACAATTTATTGGGATGCAGACAAGCAGAAACCCTCGATAGTGCGTCAGCAGCAGCGTTTTCCTTCCCGGGTCGGTACATAATATCATATTTATAACATGAAAGTTCTGTGCGCCACCTTTCAATCTTCTCATTTTTTATTTTACTCGAGTGTTTTTGATCCAACATGAATGATACTGATTGTTGATCAGTAATTAATAAGAAATGACGTCCAACCAAATAGTGCCGCCACTTCCTTAAAGATTCTACAATCGCGCAGGCCTCTTTCTCAATTGAAGAATGTCTTTTTTCTGATTCATTTAATGATCTAGAGAAGAAAGCAATAGGGTGTTCATTTTGCGAAAGAGTCGCTGCAATAGAATGCTCAGATGCATCTGTTTCTACCGATAAGAGATCGTCGTTGTTTATAGCGAATAAAGCTGATTCGGCTATTTCGGATTTTAGTTTGTTAAAGCATTCAACTGAATCGCGATCGAGAGGTAATTTAGACTGAATTAGAATATGTATCTTTTCTGAAAAATTTGGAATCCACTTGGAGTAATGGGCGAACATTCCAAGAGCTCGTTTAAGAGACGGTGCGTTATCTGGAATTGGTAATTCCATCAAGGGCTTCAAACGATCTTCATCAGGTTTGATTGAATTGTTTTGAATTGTGTAGCCCAATAAGCTAATCTTTTCGCTCGCAAAGACACACTTTTGTTCATTTAAAGTTAGTTTATACTTTTCCACAGCGTTCATGAATTTCTTCAAGTTCTGGTCATGCTCATCTTTTGTCTTCCCGCAGACCGTAACGTCATCTAAATAAGCGAAAGTTCCATCTAGTTTCTCAGTTTCGATGATGTATTGCAAAGCCCTTTGAAAGGCAGCTACGCCATTCGTCACACCGAAAGGTATGCGAGTAAATTGGTATAAGTTTCCGCAAGCTTCGAAAGCTGTCATTGGTTTTTCTTTTGATAGAATAGGTACTTGATGGTACGCTGATTTCAAATCTATTTGACTAAAAAGATTATACTTGGATACTTTCGAAATAATAGTGTCAATCTTCGGTAAAGGATATGCGTCAAGTTCTGTATAACGGTTGATAGTACGGGAATAGTCAATAACTAAGCGTTTTCGATGAGAAGTCCCTCCTGTGACGAGGACTTGAGCACGCCACGGAGAATTACTGGGTTCAATCACGCCATCTTCTAATAACTTTGTGATCTCATCCTTGATGAACTTTTCGTCCATTTCAGAGAAGGTTTTAGACTTTGTTGCAACAGGTTTTATGTCTGGTGATAAGTTCGAGAGGATAGAAGCTGGAGGAATAGATGCTTGCATCACGTTACATATGCGCAGAGGCTCTCTGTCTCCACCGAAACGCAATTCAATCGAATGATGACTTTTAAGTAGATCGTGACCGATGATAATATCCGCACATAAGTTATTCACGACTAGTAAAGGGTGTTGTTTGTAAGTATGCTTGTCGAGTTTGATTGTTGCGTGGCATAGACCGTTTACGAAAGATATGTGACTCAGAGAGGCCAGAGTAACAGTTTGTTTTACAATCTTCTTCTTTAGGTTCATAGTTTGTGCTAGTTTTTGATCAATGAAACTGACTGAGCTGCCCGTATCTATCAGGGCATCAGCACGAATATCGTTTATAAGGACAGGGACAGTAGCTTTTCGAAGACTCGAAGGTGAAGCAGCGGAGATGCAGGCTACGTCCACTGGGCCGTCATCAGAGGAAATAGAATTAATCGCTGGTCTACTAGACCGACAGACATTTGCAAAGTGTCCTTTCTTCGTACAAATCTGGCAGTTAGTGTTAAAAGCGGGGCATTTTGTTCTTTGGTGATGTGAATTGCCGCCGCAAAAGTAGCAACGCCATCTACTGCGTGGAGGAGTAGCAGCTGCAAGGCTTGATTCTGATGTTTCACGTGGTTCCATATTTGTAGTATTTTCGTCAGGTGAAAGAGCGTTCAAGTAAGAGGTACTAGGTAAGGGATCCCCATAGGCTTTGGCATTATTTTCTGCTGATTCCAAGGTAAGAGCTTGATTCAGCGCTTCATCTAGATTTAAGGAATGGTTTTCTAAAAGCCGTTGACGAATTTTTTGCGAGAAAATCCCAGAAATGAATGCATCACGGATAAACTCCTGCTTGTAAATTTCAGCGTTGACGTCTTTGAAATTACAGTCAAGTGCTAATTGTTTAAGAGCGCGAACGTAGTCCGATACAGTTTCCTCTGTTCGTTGCTTCCTTGTGGCTAGGGCATGGCGCGCGTAGATTTCATTTTTGGGCTTTACGTATATAGTGTTAAGACATTTCATCGACTCTTCATATGTCGTGCATGATTTAATGAAAGAATAAACGCAGGGTGCCAGGTGGTTTATTAAGATTTTTAATTTTATTGTATCGGCGATACCAGTACCTTCTTCGGTGATAAAATTTGTAAATGTAGATTGCCAATGCGACCATTTCAAATCAGCCGCCATTGTTCCTGGTTCCACGTCGAAACGCTCGGGGCGAAGATATCGAGACATCGTATTTGAATTTATTTTTGTATCGTCTTGCATTTTGTTTATTTTTCTTTTGCTGAATAAATTGATAAAAGACAGAAATACCAACTAAAACTTGGCTTTATTCAGCAAAGAATTATAGGTAGACATTTTACGTAACAAGCATGACAAATTGACAAAAGACCATAGATAAGTACACTACATTGTCATTGAAGTATTGTTCCTGACCTCCCTTGGGACAGTGCCAGTGAGTAAACTATTGAAATATTCGGCTGGATGCAAATCGAAGCAAAAACATGGCGGAAAATTTCGTGAAATTGCCACCAAATGTGGACCTAAATTCAACAAACGCCGCAACGGAATGGAAATTCTGGCTTTCCTGTTTTGAGGATTACATGATTCTTACGGGAAAAAAGCTTGTGTAAATAGATTAGTTTTAGTAGAAAAGCCTAATAAGAAAATAAGATTGTGTCTTGATCCATCTGATCTAAATAAGTATATTGTGAAAAAGCCGAAAATGTTGCCAACTCTTGAGGATTTAGCTTGTAAATTAAAGAACAAAAAGTATTTTAGTGTGCTAGACCTTACCGAGGGTTTCCATCATCTAAAGCTCACCGAAGAGTCATCATGGAAGTGCTGCTTTGCAACACCATTTGGTGTCTATAGATACAAAGTCTTACCTTACGGTCTGATGAATGCACCTGAGCTCTTCCAGGATGTACTAGAATCTCACTTCGGGAAAATGTCAAATGTAGTAGTTTGGGCCGATGATATTCTTGTCATGGGTTCCAGTGAATCAGAACATGACGAGGCTCTCTCAAATATAATGTCAAAGGCCAAAGAGTTAGGCATTGTATTTAACAAAGATAAATTGCAATAAAAACAAAACCAAGTCAAATATGTTGGTCAAATCTTTGATGAGAATGGCATGTCAATAGATAAGGACAGGGTTGAGTCCTTGCTGAAACTTGACGCACCGACTAACAGGGATGAATTGATGCGTATAATAGGGTCATTCAATTATATTCGAAGGTATGTACCGGGTATGGCCGAAATTATGGCACCGCTCTGCGGATTACTTCTGAAAAATGTTGAGTTTACTTGGTTGCCTATACATGATGATGCTTTTAGTAAATTGAAAGATATAATTTGTAAAACACCTGCCTTATGTCCTTTTGATTCTAATAAGAAAGTTGTACTTCAGTGTGATGCATCCAAAAATGGCTTAGGATGTTGTATGTTTCAGGAAGATGATAAAGGTGTATTAAAATTGGTAGCATGCGCTTCACGCAGTATGAATGATGCAGAAGTAAATTATGGACAAACTGAAAAGGAATTACTAGCAATTCAATTTGGCACAAAGAAATTTCATAAATACATATACGGGTTAAAAGTTGATGTTCAAACAGATCATAAACCGATTATTCCTATAATGTCAAAGCACATAAATTCACTTGGTTCTATCAGATTGAAGAGATTGAGACTTAAATTGCTGGCATATGACTTAAATGTATATTATGTACCTGGAAAATTAGTACATTTTGCCGACATGCTATCCAGGGCTAGTTTAAACATAACGGAGCATGACAATGAGATGTTACAAATGGTACATTCTGTGTCGAAACATTTGCCTATGTCACCAGAAATAAAATCAAAATTTAGAACGGAGACTAGCAATGATAAAGTTTTGAGTAATATCTGTAATTATTACTATCAGGGTTGGCCTATGTCATCAAATTGTCCAAAAGAGTGTAAACCATTTGAAAAATTTAAAGACATAATATACTCACAGGAGGGATTGTTGTTCGTTGGGGATAGGATAATAGTTCCTGAGTCATTAAAATCCTATGTTCTTGGCATAACACATAAAGGTCATAGTGGTATAAGTAAATGTATAAACCGTGCTAAACAACTGTTCTATTGGCCTAACATGCAAACAGATATTCATAATTTTGTAATGCAGTGTAGAACATGTGAGAAATTCAGTCCAGATAATTATAAAGAGCCATTACTCCCGCACAAAGTTCCTAAAGAAAGATTTCTAAAAGTCGGTAGTGACATCCTTGATTTTGCTGGTAAAAGTTACTTGGTAGTAGTTGACTACTATTCTCACTGGATTGAGTTACTCCCGCTAAAAAATAAGTCTGCTCAATGTGTGATTGATGCACTTCAAGAGATATTTGTACGATTTGGATATCCGATGGAGTTGTGTGCTGATAATGTACCATATAATTCCTATCATTGTAAAACTTATTTCGAAGCCAAAGACATCAAACTTACCACATCTACACCTAGATATCCTAGAAGTAATGGAATGGCTGAGAAAGCTGTTCATATTTGTAAAATGATACTTAAAAAATGTAATGATGACTGTACTGATTATAGAGAGGGTATCATGCACTATAATAATACTCCACTATCTTGGTTGAATATTTCTCCTTCTCAAATATTAAATAGTCGTTTAATGAGAACACTACCATGTACGCTAGAAGTTTTAAAACCTAAAGTTCAGAATGTTTACAATAAATTGTGCCTTAAGCAAACCATAGTTAAACAGTTTCATGACAGTAGAGCTAGAAAGAAATCAGAGTAAGCCCTTAAGGCGAAACTCCTCTCAGATTAAACGATCTTTTACTAAATTTAATGGTAATGATAAATGCTATGATGAGGACGTGTTGTGTAGCAGACTGGAGTGGTTGCCTCCATCGCCGTCCTCGTCTCCACCTCCATTTCCTGTATCTGATCAACCTGTAAATCCTGTGTCTGAACAAATTGTAGATCCCGGTTCTGCTACAACTAGAAGTGGTAGAGTAGTGAGACCTCCTAAAAGATTAGATCTGTAAACTATTTTTTATTCAACTAGGAAGGGAGATGTTGTGATCCTTATGTTATCTATGCTTCTTCGTCTTGTCTATGCTTATCAAGTGTGTATCATTGTATCTGTGGTCTATCTAATAAAGTAAAGTCTACGAATATTAATTCTCTTATTTAAATTATAACACCTCAAGCCTGAGGCTTACTTGGGATCATTACAATGTATGTGCCTGTGAGCGTTATTTATTTATTTATTTATTTATTCAAGCCCCAAAATCAGACAGATTAAGAATTAGATTTCACCCATCAACATGAAAATTTATTAAAACTTCCAGTTTAGTGCCAAATTATCAAATTATTAATCAAATAGTTTTGGAGTCAATCGCCTTTGAATGACGTACAGCCACAGAAGTGACTTCGTATGATTTCCGGCTTTGCAATCTTGGCACTTAGGTAGGTATACGGAACGGTAAAAAAAAGCTTTTTATGCGTTTAGTTATTCACAAAACGGTTTTTTGCAGTTTCTGCAGCATTTACAGTGAAAAGAACTTAAGAGAACTGCCAAAAGTGGTCACAGTGTATGGGAGGAATCCCCCTTGGCCATTTGTCGCGCTCACAGCATCCCGCGAGTCCCTGAGGGCTCGTTAGCGCGGTTAGCGACATCCCGATTCTACACGACTGCAGGGATGTCAACGTACAATAATTATTACGGTACATAAAAATATCATTACATTGAGAAAATATCAGGCTAAGTATATAAAAATATATGAAACAAAAACAACTAATTGTCTTGCTTTTTTACGTTTTATCTTCTATTATGAGTTTATGATATGAGTCGTTTTCTTCATTTTCAATTTAGACAAGAAGCTCTCCTCGACTCTAGCTTCAGCAGCATCCATTATATTTACACGGATCCCATGAGGCCCATGATAACAAGCGTCTTTTTGACATACTCGGAAATCGCGAAAAAACGGCTGTTCCATATAAAACTGCAATCCTACTTGACGAAAATTTACAAGGGGGTGATCAGACCATCAAACTGAAGAACTTTCTCTATGGGACGAACATCGAAATGGCCAAAAATAAAATCTGCTGCCCCATACATTTTGGTCAAGTAGGATTACATAACAGGCTACGTGAGCGCAGCGAATACCAATGATGTAATCTAAGATTACAGTATTATATGGAACAGCAGAACCCCGTGGCACCTTTAGGCCTTTAGATTTCCTAAAAATTCGTGTAGAATTTTAATTTCATGTTTCTCTCTTCAGTGGTTTAGGCTATGCGTTGTCTGTCAGTCGGTCAGTCACGGAACGACGTAGTTAAGGACGTAGTAGAAATCGACTAGGAATTCATATAATTTAATTTAATTTTTTTTAGTTCCAATAACTACTTTCAAGGGAAGAGGCCTTTGCTCAGCAGTGGGATGAAATAGGCTAATAAAAAAAAACTACTTTCAAGGTAAGTACCTGAATTCAAAGGAGTTTCAAAGATGCAGCTGAAGGTAACTACCTATCTGTGTACCTGCATAATTCGAATGCAATAATAAAATACATTTAAATGTATCTTTTTCAGCAGCTTCAGTGCTCTTTAGTGGTAATTCGCTTCGCGTACCATTCTTTTTATAGTAAGCATACTTACCGATATAAATTCAGGTTTATCGTCGCAACATCCCTACGACGAAACTGTCTGATTTATTCACCTCCCCGGCTGGATACAACTGACACATAAATGTCGCTTTTGTTTCCCTTTACCCCGCGATTTAGAACTGCTTTGTTGAGGAGGGACATGAGACAAACGTAGGGTTCGTGATCTCACATATCAACACGCCCTTTGTCTTAGCCGAAAGCAGTAATCACGTGTTCTTTATAGCACCGAGTAGGTACTATAATTTTATAGTCAGAGATATTATTACTTAGAATATGATTATACTTAGATACAATTTAATGTCGGGTAGAAAACAAAACTACCTAATAAATTACTCTACTTATACATAACAGAATTTGCAAAGGTTAATTAGGTACGTTTGAAATATTTATGAACATTGTAGAGAAGTGTACACTATTTATCTATATTTACCCAGTAGGTAAGCATTCGGAAGCTTTCAAACACATAAAGTTATTCTAATGCGTTTAAAAGTTTACATATCGACAGTAATGAATGAGTAATGAGAATATTTCTGATTAGTATGAACTAATGACCTTTGACGACGTTCGACAATAGATAACGATATACAGTGTAGAGCAGTTCAGTGTTTATTTCCACGTCTTGGAAACAACAGTAATAAAGTAAGATCGTATGATTGTGGTCAAATAATGGCTTCTCAAATAAGTATTTCTGAAGTAAATGCGTTATCCGGTGATCAGTTCGAATGGATGTTTGGCAATGTGATAGAATTGTGTACGGATGCTGCGACCAAGGTGAAGAGCAAGAGACCTTTCGACAATGTCAGTGATCTGTGTGATGCATTTCACAAATATTTAGACAACCTTAAGGAGGAAGGTAATAAACCTAACATGTCTAGTTCCTAAGATACTACTGTACTGACACTACGCCACCAGCACGTCGGCAGCGCCAGTGCGGCGGTGTTAATTGTACCTATACATATATCTTTGACATGCTCTCCTACAAAACAGCAGAAGTGAGTTACGAATTTACGATGTTATTCGTAGGGGAATAAAATAATATAGGTTAGGTCATATACCTGAACAGAAATTTAAAGAAAACCGGTCCGTACTACACCACCACAGAACACAAGATTATTAACTTAGAAAAAAAACTTTTTGTCCGGATCCTTTAGCTCGAGACCGACTCACACTTGGCCGGTTTTTAGTATTTGTTGTTATTTTGTAGAGTTTTCTCTA
Source organism: Agonopterix subpropinquella (assembly GCA_922987775.1). Lineage (NCBI taxonomy): Eukaryota > Metazoa > Arthropoda > Insecta > Lepidoptera > Depressariidae > Agonopterix > Agonopterix subpropinquella. Next base: position 13,354,839 of record OV277702.1, read on the forward strand.
TAATCACACTAAGTTTAACGCTTATATGTATTACAATTTTTACGATAGAGCGTGAAGAAAAAACGTTGATAAAACCTAGTTTCTTGTTGAGAACCCCCCTTAATTTTTAACTTTTTGACATTTTTATTATTTGTTAACAAATCCGCCGTAATAACGCATAATCTGAGAAAATTTCAACTATCTAGCTATTACGGTTCAAAAGTTACAGCCCTAAATAGGTAGGACAGACGGACGGACGGACGGACGGACAACGTAGGCTTAGTAATAGGGTCCCGTTTTCACCCTTTGGGTACGGAACCCTAAAAATGGTGAAAATTAGGTGTAGGATACGTAGGATACATTAATATCTACGTATAATATCACCACGAGATATTGTAAAAAGGTTAAAAATAAGTTTAATTAGGTTATTAATTAAAAGAACAAAATATTTATATCTTTTGCAAGATTTGACCGGAGTTATAAAGTAATTAATAGTACTCTGTGATAGAATGTTTTCTTTCGAAGGATTCCTGTTCTATGGCCGACGCGTTTTTCTCGTATCTTTGTCATGGTGGACTTCGGCGGTCAACAAGTAAATAACGTCAATTCGAAAGAAGTTGGCACTATCTTTCTTTTATATAGGTATTTATTATCTACTTGATGCCTATGAAATAAAGTAAATAAAATTATGTTTCAGAGAAGTTGGTGATTTTGAAATTGCATCCCGACTTAGCGGGGCGGCTAGCGGCGCGAGGGGAACTGACGAGGGAGTCAATCGGCGAACAGCAAAGTGCAGGGCTGCATGAACTCACCTCGGACCAGAAGAGCGACATGGATCATAGTAACGAGCGGTACGTGTCTTTAAACTAGTAGTCATATTTAAGTAGGTCTCAGCAAGGTACGAATACATGTAATGCAGATAGGGGCTATACGTCCTGAATATACCTCTACCATAGGCCAGGAGTGCGATTTTTGAATCTCATTCGGTGAGTTCAGCTGTTCAAAATGTCAAAATTACTGTGGAGATATGCATCTTTGTACTGCTGATTTGACTTGCAACTATCATACTTCAGGAGTGCGATTTTTGAAAGTCAAATCAGCAGTAGAAAGATGCGTATCCCCACAATAATTTTGACATTTTCAACAGCTGAACTCACCGAATGAGATTCAAAAATCGCACTCCTGATGTCCTGAAGGGTTCTCTTTCTTTTCGTTTTTCTTCACGATTAATACAAGTTACCGATACCAAATAAATATACAGTATTCTTTGGTTGTTTATCTAGCTAGTGGAATCATAAATTCAATTGGGATACAATTACAGATGGTAGAAAATACAGCACGCGCACGCACGTTTTGGGGACTACCGCGTGCGGAAGCGTGCGTGCGTGCGTGTTATTATTAAGTTAATGTTACCTATTTTAATAATTTAGGTATTGTAGATAGGATTTGATGAACATAGGTTTTTAACTGACACTATCACTAACAATTGCGATCGTCCTCCCTATCAATAAATATTGCTTCTTGCAATTTCAGTAGTTTTTTATATGGGATAGTTTGTATCTGACAAGACATTGTGTGCCCATGCAGGTGAGAACTGCGTTTGTACACTCGCCAGAAAACTCTCCTGCATCTACCAGAGGAGTTTGTGATTCAAATTCATGCAGTCAAATTGTGTTCTTCAATTTGCAGTTGCCTGCTCTTTTATGTTTAAAGATACTTTATACTCAATAAATACAAGATAGTCACTTACCTACATGAGAAGAAGACATAATAATATAGTAGAAATTAATAGTAATTCGCTCTGCACAGAAAGATTTACAGCACCTAATTAATAAATTACATAAGTAAGCGAACTGCGTCTTAAACTTTTAAATGTCGATCTAGCTTAGAGCAAGGACATTTTATACACCTTTGATCTTGCTTTGATTTTGCTTTGAAGTGATTCAAGACTGGATTATTCCTCCAGTTCTATCGCGTCTAAAGCTTTATTTATTTAGTTTCGTGGGGCGGAATTGTTTGGGTGAAGAGGTTTTCACTTTCCAGTGCATCTTCTGGCCAGTTCATCGACGGCTTCATCCCCTTCTATGTCAGCGTGTACCGGATGGAATCCACTGTAGCACAAGCTCATTACAGTTGCGGTATTGAGCAGTTTGAGTTCATTGTAAGCTGTGCTGGCATGGCGTTAACTTTTGCTGGGAATCTGAGGCGTATCTGCCAAGATTTTGGGCTTTCCCAACCTGAGCTATGCTAAGCTAACCTTATATACCTATTCTGTGTCTGTGACAAAGTTAAACCACAGAATAGGTAATAGTATATAGTTCTACATAACTTTGTCGCAAACTGGCATCGAAACATGGTCTATCCACGCGTATCAAAGTATAGTAGGTGAATGAATGAAATATAATTTATTTACACCAAATACTCAAATACAATATACATTTAGGTATACATAGGAACATACGACGACCCGGTTGGTGTAATGGTTACCACGCCAGACTGCCAAACCAGGGTCCTGGGTGCCGTTGTTGTATGGTTTCCATAATAAACAGCCTATAAATAGTGCTTTCTTCGGATCATTACAATGTATGTGCCTGTGAGCGTTATTTATTTATTTATTTATATAATTGTTAAATAAATACCCAGATATACACATAATATCTAGGTACCTACTTTCTACTAAGGAAGATATAATGATAGGATTAAACGAACTTACCTGAAGTGAAGTTCTATCCTAATTATATGAAGTACTTGGTCCTAGATATAATTAAAAAAAATTAAAACCGCCTTCAAAAAACTAAAAAGTTAAAAAATAATATTGCAGCCGATGACTTTTTCGTTCGCATCATAAGAACATTAATTTGTTTTATTGAAGTCGCTGTCAAGCAGGTACGATTCGCGACAGGGCTTGCATTTTTTGGCTTGGCTTGACACCGACTTCTATAAAACAAATTAATGTTCTTATGATGCGAACGAAAAAGTCATCGGCTGCAATATTATTTTTTAACTTTTTAGTTTTTTGAAGGCGGTTTTAATTTTTTTGTTAAAATTTTGTTTATTTCACAATTTTCAGTGGTAAATTCATTAGTTCGATTTAATAGTAGTGCTTTAAATTAACAAAAGCACTAGTCGGCACTACGATTTTCGAAGGTTCCCCTCGATATCTCTGGGATCCATCATCAGATCCTGGTTTCCTTATCATGGGACCTCACTTGGGATATCTCCTTTCCAACAAAAAAAGAATCATCGAAATCGGTTCATAAACGACGAAGTTATCCGCGAACACACAAAAAAAAAAATATATATATACATATACGGTCGAATTGAGAAACCTCCTCCTTTTTTGAAGTCGGTTAATGAGCGATAATTGTTAAATAAATACCCAGATATACACATAATATCTAGGTACCTACTTTCTACTAAGGAAGATATAATGACTCTCATATAATTTACGGTAAACAAGTTGAACTATGACCTGGCAGGAAGGCTGATGCAGAATTGCCGTAATATATCTACCTATACCGTCAGTAAGTATATTTTATATTGAAACCACCCCGCACCTAACAGTCTGTACAGATGGACCATAACGTGGTGAGGAGGACCTACTGAGCGCATCAGCCAGTGCGACAGAGGTGGCAAGATACTGGAAATTGACGATTTGAAGAAGACGTGACGATTCCAGAAGAAGATATTGAAACCTATTATAGTAATCTCTAGGTACTCTACGTGTTATTTCGATTTAATAAAGAGAAAATACACATACTTATTTCTTATTTACTTTGTTATTTTTTAACACGTAAACAACATAAGAGTATCTTTCTAGATTGAATTGACATTCAACATACACGGGCCGCGATATTTCCACCAAAATAAAATGCTTGCTTAATAATGTAATAATAGTGAGCTTCCCGACCTTCCATGCTAGCAATCTATCTAAGTACCTAAGTATGGGCAGGACAGTGGTTTTTATTCTCTTTACTAAGGGCGCGGTGGTTATGTAGGTATGTTCCATGTCCATAATCCACCGCGCTCACGATTATGGGTGCGAGGTATTTGCCCTGCCGTGGGATCCAATAGAATAACTAATACTATAAATTATTACCTAATTTTATACCTATGCTAGTGCTATTAACTTGCAGCAGAGCAGATTTCGAGACAGACTATTAGCGCCATCTGTATAAAGTTATGGAAACAATGTGAACTAGCACCTCGCCGAAAGACAACCAACATCTTGGAGTTTCACGATTTCGCCACTAGATTAGCTATTTTCGAACCAAACCTCAAAGTTAAATTCCTCTGCGTTTCAAACTTAGCCTGCTGTGATGGTAGTTCATGGTTTTTTCGTTTCTCTGGTGGCTTCTGTTTATTTTAGTTTATCCATTCTTCCTTGAACTCGACCCTATGGTTTGTATCCAGGATCTTTCCTTTTTTTACGAATTTCAACATTTAATACATTTTCTCTAAGGTTTAATTATTAGTTTTGATTATTTAAAATGATTTAGGGTACAATTGGTCAAGTCTGATGGTCGTTCCAATTCGTCAAGCGGCTTTTAAACGCCCGGGTTTGTTTTGATTCGTCAAGTTCTTTAATGGTTCTAATTTGTCAAGTCTCCCTCAAATTCAAATTTCTTCTTTTCAGATACAAAGCAAAGTTCGGATTCCCATTCATCATCTGTGCAAGAGAAAATAAAATACAGTCCATAATAGAAGGGCTTCACCGACGATACAACAACACGCGGGAACAAGAAATCGACACCGGCATCAATGAAGTGAAGAAAATATGTAAACTAAGAATACTTGACATTGTAAAAGATTAGGATAATGTTACACCGCCCAAAGTGGAGATCCATAGTCTCTGCGACCCCTCTGGGAAAAACGTGCGGGTTTACCTTCGTATGCAAAAGATTTAGTGTGCCCACATATAACTGCGACGTCACATCGCATCGCAAATATCTGCGATGCGGTGCGTGCAATAATCATACATAATTATGTCATCGAGCGCTGGCAGATATTTGCGATGCAATGCGACGTCGCAGTTATCTGTGGGAACCCTTATTCGCTATGGGCGACTGGAGGATTTCGCTAAATGACCGATACCAACATAATAGATTTTTTGAATTACTCGAATGATGTTTATACTCAAATTGTGTCTTATCTAAGATATTAGACCGAGATCCGACCGTAAAATTATGCACCTATTTCTTAGGCGAACGAAATGTGATTCTAGTGTATATTCACACAGGGGTTAATTCAACGCCACCAGGTTGCCTATAAAAATCTTGCCGCAAGTACCTTTTCCATTATGATTTTTGGTATAACTTTTTCCACCTGTCTGTTAGGGATGTAAATGAGGTGCCATCGGAAGGAGACTGATCTAACGTACTGGAAAAACTAGGGTCGCCACCTCTCAATCTGCCGCAACTGTCACTAACAGCAGGTTCAAAGAAGACATTTTTGAACCTGGCAACCCTATAGTTGCGGCAGATTGAGTGGTGGCAACCCTAGTTTTTCCAGTACTTTAGATCAGTCTCCTTCCGATGGCACCTCATTTACATCCCTAACAGACAGGTGGAAAAAGTTATACCAAAAATCATAATGGAAAAGGTACTTGCGGCAAGATTTTTATAGGCAACCTGGTGGCGTTGAATTAACCCCTGTGTGAATATACACTAGAATCACATTTCGTTCGCCTAAGAAATAGGTGCATAATTTTACGGTCGGATCTCTGACTATATGGAAAGTAGGACAAGACAGACTAACCTATTATAATTCACTTGGTACTTTGTACTATTTCCATATACAGGGTCCTTCTTAATTATGCTGACACTTGTTAAATTTAGAAGATAGGACCAAAATCTAAAAAGCGAAAAAAATAACAGCTGTCCCATACATTTGGCTCGAGTAGGTTTGCAGTTTTGTGCAAAAGAGCTCTTTTTTTCGCAATGTCGTTGATGGTGCCATAGAGAAAGTTGTTCAGTTTGACGGTCTGATCATCCCCTTAAAAAGTGTCAGCATATTAAGGACCCTGTATTATATTAGCGTGTTATAGCCCTGTTGTGATATTTTAAATCAAATTAGAGATTGAGAAGGCATCAAAAGCAGTATTGGTATGGTAGTATATTTGGACCAAATGTGGACGAAAGCTAGCCTTTGATTGGCAGGTTGAAGGTTCAACTCCCATCAGATACACTTAAATATTCTGTGCCGATACTACATTTCTCAATATTTATCTTATTATGTGTATCAAGTAAAAATAAAGTAAAAAAAAGTAGTAAGTAGTAGTAGTAAGTAAAAGTATAAATAAAAATATAGACATATTTGTGTAGTGTTTAATAAAAAAAAATATATCAGATATTTAAGACAAACAGAACTAGACTTAACTATTTCAAAGCAGTCCGAGGGACCTCTCCACTACAGCATGTGGCTGGCCGGCTACTTCACAAAGGTCTCTGGTGTTGAGGATGTCTTCAAAGCCAATGTCTAGGTAGCGACCGGTGAGGACGTCGAGTTGCAGGTTGGAGCTTGGCAGGAAGGGTAGGTGTCCAACCTGGAATATTTAAATAAACACGTTTGAGACATATTTCCTTTGGACCAAGCTCAAGATGAAGCACATACTCTGCAGAAAAACATTAATTATCTTATCACTTTTTAATAGAAAGACTTCATAATCATGGCTGGCATTTTTAAAACAAAAAGTTTACTTTAATTAAGTAGGTACTTCTGGTGCATAAAATGATCAAATGATGTGCAGAAGTCATTGCATGATGAGCGTAATACACGTGATCACACCTTTTATCTCGTTCGTTCGCGCGTATATATATAATATAGAAAGAGAGCGAAGACGCGACCGAGCTGTATCACGCTGTCATAGTACGGCAGCAGTATATCATACAAACCGCATGCGATAATTGACTTCGAGTGCTTGAATTGAAGGTTTAGTTTAATTAAAAATTTTTAGGGCCAATCTTATTAGAATGGGATAATGGTATCTAATTTCATACCTAAGAAAGATAACAAGATCACACCTTTCAAGACATCTTTTAACCACCTATCAAACAAACAGATCCATCAAATAAACAATACTGCTCTTGAATATTCGCGCTGTCACAATTATGACGCGTTATATTACTAATTGAACTAGTACTAATTGTATAGCTTGCTTATAAACACCAATTTCAGCTGCATCAACTGCTACAAGTACTCATAGCTAATCTTTGTAAATATTTTTACACATAGAAGGCATCTGTATCTGGATGTAGGACAGTTATTAACTGGTTAATATAGTTACCATAGATGAGAACTTCTTCTCCATTGTGAGTTTCAATGGTGCATGAAGACCTTGAATGTTGCGTAGCATCGCCATATTCATTTTCTCCTCATTTAAGTGGAACTGGAAACAACAAGTTCATGATTTTAGCATTTATTTTAAAACAGAACTGGTAAACTTAATGAGTATAATATTAATTCAAGATTAACAGCACAACATACATACAAATACAGATATTTTACCTTTACATGATTGTGTGGTATAGAATTGAGAACTGGGACATTTCACGTGAAGCGGACAGGGAAAAAAAAGTGAGGTTCTGAAAATCGACCACATTCGGCCCATTTGTACTTCTAGTAGGTATGAATGTGTACGCAAAATATTTTTTTTGTATAGTGTATATTTACCAAGTTATAGGTTTCAAAAGAATTGTCGTTGATTGGTACTACAATTTTTCGAAAGTAATTTTTCGAATATAACAAATCTACTATAAAATATTTTACATAGCGATACATATTAAAAATATACTGTTCTTTTTGACAGTAAAAAAAAATAAAAAAATAAAAAAAATTAATGGCCAAAACCGGAAGTAAACTTTCAAACCAGAATTACAGTCACTTCAACCAATTTTTTTTTATTTTTTTTTCTTTCAAAATATAGCTTAAATGATAATGAAAGTACACTAGAAAATTTAAAATGGGATCTCTATTAGTTTATGAGATACGTTTAATAATATACACCCGCGTCGCAAGGGGCGTCATATGTAGCGCTTGCAAGGTTGAGCAGTTTGCGCGATATTGCAACTTTATTAATATTTTATATCGTTTTAGCGTATATTTAACCTCATTTAATGATATGAAATAAGTTTTATTAATATAATATAATATAAATATAACTACATAATACAAATATAAGTTAATAATATATTATAAAGAAAAAACGTTTTTGGAGCAGTAGAAAAGTTTTATTATTTGCGAAACGTGACTAGTTACAATTTTCACAGAATATACTGTGTTATTATTTTGTGTTTATTATCCAATTATAAAAAATACAAAAAGTAATACATTTTGCATTCGCAAAGTGGCCGGTAAAAAGTGGATGAGACTAGCGTGGGACCGTTCTGGTTGGCGTGAAAATGAAGAGGCCTATACCCAGCAGTGGGGTCTACCAGGCTGATGATGATGATGAAAACATTAGGGGGAATCACCACACACATGTTTTTTTTCAACCTTTTTTATTTTGCTCTATTGTTCTAATTTGTTCAAACAATTTCTCTATTACTTGATAAAGGAAAAGAAACAGGAATAGGGTCTAAAGTGTTGTAAACATGACTCAGCACACAGCAGAATACAGGACTCCAAATGATTTAGTAAACTTTGATTCTGTCAGTCGATAGCTGCTGCTGCGGCACTCGTTCAAAATGTGGCTTACGAAAGGTACACATTCTGAGTACATTTTTTGAAAGTCTTGCATTCTGTTTATAATGGCCGACAAACAACTTGTCCGACTTGGACTCGGACTGTGTAGATTCTACACTGTAGAACAAACGTTGTAGGCGAAAACACTATTGCGCACAACCATCACAACGGCCCCGTCCCGCTTCAGCTCACCAGATGAAAAGTGACAAAGCCGAGGATGTAGCGCGCTCATCCAGGAAAAGCCTATTAACTCTTCTTTTAAAAATTTCCTGATTGTATTTGCTTAGAAACACAGATGCTGGGAGAGTTCCAAACCTTACCGATTCTCAATATAAAAGAGGATGCGAACCTTTTAGTGCAGATGTTGGTTAGGTATTTTACAAAAAAAAAATTTAATTATTTAGAAATTTTGTGGCAATATTTGCATCTTAATTCCACATAAACGGCTGATGGATTTGGATGTTGGGCACAAAGATATATAAGATGTCTGTTCTGGATTAGCACATACACTATGGATAGTTTTAAAGTCAATACAAAGTCACAGGCTATTGCCCGTTGTTAGTACTGGATACTCTTTCTTATACTGTGCAGTTGTTCAAAGATAAAGTCTTAAAAGTAATTGTTGATAATGTTCTCAGTCAAGAATTTTGAAGTGCTTCTTCTCATTGTTTGGGCAGCAAGTCCTGGTGTCAGAGTTTTTGTAGGACCGCCTAATGGCCTCTGATGTGGTTTTTATGTAACAACTATTAGAGAGATATCTCCAAGGCGTTTGACAGGGTCTGGCACGCTAGCCTCTTAAGCAAGCTTCCATCATTCGGTTTCCCTTCTGGCCTGTGTGACTGGATAGCTGATTTCCTGAGCGAACGGTCTATTCGAGTTGTAATAGACGGCTCGTCGTCTGACCTTATGGCGATCAATGCTGGTGTCCCTCAGGGATCAGTTCTCTCTGCGACCTTATTTCTGCTGCACATCAATGATCTGCTACAGCCCGGTATATTTGGGTACGCAGACGACAGCACGGTTACCGAGAGATATCTGCCTGTTAGACAGGCCGACGGCCACGAAGTCCGGTCCCAGAGAGAGGCCATGGTCGAGCGTACGAATTCGACCTTGACGGCAGTGTCCGAATGGGGTACTGCCAACTTGGTTGAATTCAATGCCACCAAAACACAGGCCTGTCTGTTTTCCGCAAAAAGGTCACGTCCTAATGTGTCTCCTACGTTCCAGGGTGTCTCCATTCCGATTTCCGAAAGTCTAGAGTTGTTGGGTCTCGAACTCACGTCGGACCTGAACTTCGGCCGCTCGATTGAGTCCAAAGCTAAAACCGCAGCCAAGAAACTTGGTATCCTGAACAAGGTTAAGCGGTACTTCTCGCCTGCACAGCTTCTTACTCTCTACAAAGCCCAAGTGCGATCTTGCATGGAGTACTGCAGTCACCTCTGGGACGGCTCTGCGAAATACCAACTTGACGCACTGGACTCAGTTGAGCGTCGAGCCAAGAGACTCATCGATGACGATGCACTCGTCGAGACTAAGTTACACGGTCTGGAGCACCGACGATTGGTCGCTTGTCTGTCGGTATTCTATCGGCTACACTTCGGCGAATGTGCCCAGGAGTTACATGACCTGATTCCACCATCCCCCTTCCATCATCGTACGACAAGACGTAGTGCGAGACTGCATCCATACGTTGTCGATATTCCAACAATCCGCACAAATAGGTTCGCATCCTCTTTTATAATGAGAACCGGTAAGGTTTGGAACTCTCTCCCTGCGTCTGTTTTCCCAAGCAAATACAATCAGGATATTTTTAAAAGAAGAGTAAATAGGCTTTTTCTGGGCGAGCGCGCTACATCCTCGGCTTCATCTACACTTTCCATCAGGTGAGCTGAAGCCAAGCGCAAACCCATTATGAATAAAAAAAAAAAAAAAAAAAAAAAAAAAGATAGTAGCCGGGACTAACGGATTAACGTGCCATCCGAAGCACAGAATCATCTTCTTTTTTCAGACGGCCTGCAATGTCCTATCCAACTGGTGTAGCGATAAGTTTTACTTTAACTGCTAACGATCTACACCAGCGACGACAAAAGGGCCGCCGGCGGGCGAGCCGGTTCAATTGCATTTCACCTAAGCTCATGACTAGTGTCGTTGCGCTTCTGCTGGACAGTGAGCTTAAAAGAAAACGAGTTCTTCAAATAGATTCCTTTTATTCCCTGAAAAATATCTGTCTTACCAAAAAACCTTCACAAGTGACAATCAAAAACAAAAACGTCAATAAAAAACACATCCTTCTAAATATCTAAAAGCTACGGCGGCCAGTGTCGGCGACAACTAGAGTTGCCAACCGTCCCGCGAGAGGCGGGACGTCCCGTTTCTAGACCCTTAGAGGATGCATCTCGCGAAAGATGTGTGCGGGACGCCAATTGTCCCGTTTTCTGGCTTTTCTTGACTGTCTTGTCTTTTGGGCAGAAGTAGATGTGAACTCGGTTGACTCAGAAGAAGTGATTTGAAACTTTATGTTTCTTTTCTAATCAGTAATCAAGCCGTCTTATCTAAATGCAAAGTTCTAAAGATGTATTAATTTTCTGTTATGTTTCTAAAATCATAGAAAAAGTTTACCAAATTGAGCTCCTTATAAAATATACACAAATACACATTATATTAGGTACATTTTATTAGGAGCTTTTCAATCGGAAACGAAGTCCCCAGTTGGTTAGGACATTGCAGGCTGAATCACCTGATTGTCTGAAAAGAAAAATGATTCCCTGCTTCGGATGGCACGTTAAGCCGTTGGTCCCGGCGACTATCTCTGGTGGTAGTAGTCGTTACATAAAAACCGAGTCAGAGGCCGAAAGGCGGTCTGAAAAAACTTTGACATCAGGGCTCTGACAACACGATAAGAAGAATCGGAAACGAAAATGGTGTTTACTTTAACTACCCGAAAAAAAAAATTTTTTAGGTATACTATATTCGGTTTTTTTTTTCACTTCATCCTTACTTTAAACTTTTGCTTAAAAACAAAATGGACTCAAAATTTTTTGAATTTGTTTTTTTATTTGCCTTATTGATTCTACTTTTTGTTACTTACCTATTGTTTTTTAGACTTTTTATACTTTGACAGCAGTGTCCCGCTTTTTTTAGCCACGTCCCGCATCTTGGTTGCAAATGTCCCGCAAATTCGTACACTAAGGTTGGCAACCCTACTCATGACCTACCACGCAAATCACCGAAAACCTTACACCTGCGCGAGCCACATTAATCGTTTCAACATTACGACTGTGCGCACGACCTATGAGGGGGTCAAGTTCTATTGCATTTCGCCTGTGCTCATAACTACAGCGTGAGTCAACCAAACCTTACGCCTATACGGATGACCCACGAGGTGAGCCGCATTGATCTTTTTACGTTACGACTGTGCGCACGACCCACGAGGAGCGTCAGTTTTATCACTGCGCTAGGAACATGGTTTTGAGCTTAGCAGCGAAAGTGCTAACGCATACTTAACCTTTTTTTGAGGATTTTTTTGATAGAATGACATTTCAAATTTTGGTGCTTAAATGTTAAGTTATACTAACGTTTCGCTCTGAAGCTTCCAGAGGATGTGACATGCCAAGTTTGGGCCTCGTAGCTCCAATGCCGGCCACGAAAGCGTCTGGCACCCCATATGGGCCTTCTTGTATTTTCACATCTACATGCTCTGGCTTCACTTTCACGGACGGCAGGCCGAAACTCTGCAATACAGAAATAAGTGTCATGACAAATAGCACATTAATTTTTGTGGTAAACATCAAGCTGCGGTGCTTGACCAACCAATTTCAAGAATTGAAATGAAACAATTATACGAACCATATTGATATTTCTATCTTAGAATTAATTTAGAGCGTTTGGACCTTTTCTAAGTCCTTTGTTTGGTAATGAATAGTAAATTTTTCAAGGAATTTCTAAGAAAATGAAATAAAATTCACACAAAACAGCAATGATCACGAATTTTTGTCTATGGCAAAATGACAATTCAAAAATCTTTTTCTTTTTCAGCTGTGTTGCAAAAATTACCAAAAATTGTACCAAAAAGCATACAAAAACCTAAAGAACCAATTTTGATTCTTCGTTTAGAGAATGAGATCAATCAATTCAAACTATCGAAACCTACGTCTTTCACATTTTAACCATCAAACTCTTATAAAATGAGTTAGCTAAATCTAAAATTATGGAATCGAGAAAAAAGTCTGATTGGTAACTATTAGATTTCTAACAAACTGGAAGAATATAACTATTGAAATTGCTGGCAACACTAATACCAGCGACAATATTTTTAAACTTTTCTAGTGATGTGCAAGTTATGATTCCATTTTTTTGTCTAATCGATCGATTAAAAATACTTTAAGTTAGTTTAAATGCTTTAAGTTTCTTGTAATATTCCTATAACTTACGGAGTTCGAAATAGAAGACAATAATTATTCATCACTGACCTGGATTATTACCACATTACAATAAGATGTCTATGACCATAATCAAAATAAGACACTTTTCAGACCCTCTAGCATGATTTTTCTACGTACGCGCCTTGTAACAGTACTCTATGTTCCATACCTACTACCCGTCTTGGTAAGTGCGACTGAAAAGGAATGGTAATTTTCATAGATATAGTAAAGTTAGATAATTTTCTATGCAGCGAAGGCGCGTCGCACGCGAATAGAGCAGTGGCGTAGCGTGGGTTTTGCCATTTGATTGCCGCCCCCTGGGTATTCTACTTACGGCACGCGCGGCCGCGTTAGGTATTTGATATTATTGTTGCTGTCTCTATCGAGCGCGGGAGCCGGCTCGAGCCCCGCCCCGCGCGTCCGCATCTGATTCTGGGTGCCGGCCGTCCGTATTCAGAGTAATGAAAACAATAATGTTTTCGAACCTTTAGTTTAGACTTTAGTTTGTATGTTTTGATGGTCAGATGACAGATACATTCACATATTTTCACACAGTTTATATTTCAGGGTGAAATTAAAATCATTGGTATACATTAAAATTAAGGTTACGTTTAAGTCTACGTTTAAATGAAATTAATGGATTTTGTCTAGGTATGGGAGTAGGTACGAACTAAAACACTTTAAAATTATTATTTTAGCTTATATAATACCTAGTGATCGATTAATGTTTTTTGTTTAATTTAATAATTTTAAGACGTTACTTTTATACTATGCATCCGATTAGTTATGCATTCCCGGACTTCCTGATAACCCGGGTTTATTTTAGCAAAAAAATTTTTTTTTTTACTTTTTAATTTATATAGTTTTAAGAAAGTTGCTTTCATACTATGCAACAGATTAGTTATGCATTCCCGGATTTTCTGGCGTTTCGAAAAATATTTAAAAAAGATAATTTTAAGAAGCCGCTTCCATAATTTCGTACCCAAAAATGAAGTTTAGGTAAATATGCATCCGAATATCCGATCTCTAATAATAACGGCATACCTTAAAAACTGTATTAAAAAACGTATCTTTATCTTCTCAAACACTGAGACACATCAGACTGAACAACTTTTATTATACAGATAGAGTTTGATGGTCTGAAGCACCCCCTTAAGTTTCACTAGGGTGTTTTGTTACAGCCTGTAGAATACCTGTTCGAGGTAATGACTGTTTGGGGAAAGAATAATGGGAAACGGAAGTTTGAAATTATGCCCGTTCGGGGAAATGGCCGTTCGGGTAAATGGCCGTTCGGGGAAATGGCCGTTTGGGGAAAAGGACGTATCCGGGAAATTGACGTTCGGGGCTAAAGTGGACGTTCGGGGAAAAGGACGTAATCGACCTGATCCGATAGAATACCTAGGTAGATAGATAGACAAATAAGAACGAGACAAAGGTAGCAGGTAACACTATGGGAGCAAACGAGAAATATTTTGTATGGAACAACTGATTTCATTGGCGGACATTTTTGCCATGTCTATTTAAGTTAATCCAAATGTGTTGAAAAATTTTTTTTTTGCGAATACAGTTTCAATCATCCTTCATTCATTTCATCTTACAATTACAACAATAAAGGAGAATGGGCAAATTATTACAATTCACCGATACACATTGTCATGTCATTACTTTGTGAGATAGTTCTTACCATAAAATTCATGAAACTAAATAGTCCGTCCGGTTATTGGTATAGTCGCACTCAAAAGTTTGTCATTAGCAGTAGTATTTAAATATAAAAACTCAATAACTACATTGAAATTTTCTATTTAAATGTAGTTTTTTAGTTTTTTATTTAAACACTTTGACATCACGGGAGAGTGCAATACGCGAGTTTTGGTAATCAACTGGATATAGGTTCAACGATCAACCAAAGGAGGAATATTGACCAACAAGAGGAATATTGTGTACCTGTACTCCTAAATC
Source organism: Agonopterix subpropinquella (assembly GCA_922987775.1). Taxonomy (NCBI): domain Eukaryota; kingdom Metazoa; phylum Arthropoda; class Insecta; order Lepidoptera; family Depressariidae; genus Agonopterix; species Agonopterix subpropinquella. The sequence continues at coordinate 13,369,880 of OV277702.1, forward strand.
TCCTAATACCAATATCCAGAAACAAAGATCATAAGAACTTGTAGTTAGTCCTGTGTTACCTCTACCACGCATTGTCCCTATGTTTCAGCGCGACAGCAATCGATCTGTAATAAACAGATTCTTCAAATGTCTTGTAGACCGCGTTTACTCTTTAGGTATTTGAATCTAGTTGGATACCTATACCAAATATTATAACAGCATTTAAACAAATGTAACAAACTTATTTTCTCGATTGTACCAATACCCGGTCGATTTTTTTATGATTTAGAATTATTAATTTCATGAACATTAATAAATATCTGAGTCATTATCATATTTTATTATTATTATTGATTGTCTTGAAAAGTAACAGAATTCAACCCGATGATGACTAGACACTGATATACAATACATATCAAAAGTGTAACAAAACACCCTAGTAATATTTAAAGGGGCTGATTAGACCATTAAACTGAATAACTTTCACTATATCGAAAAAAATAGAATTGAAACAACCAAATAAGAAAAATATTTATAATTAATTTATTCAATTATTATCAGTCGTATAAGTCACATAAAATTACCAAAATAGTTAGTTATGTAAAATTCGCAATTTGGCAGCCAGTCACGTAATTTTTGGGTATTTTAGGGTTGCTATTACCTTATATTAATATGTTTGACGGCGCGTTGCGATCGTTATTTTAGTTTTAAAAACTTTACGTTTTTATTCGAGTCTGTTCAATGTATTTTGTATTTCAATTCACCCCTGTCATGTTACAGGGGCAGATCACTGGCCAAGTGCGCCTCTCTTTCATCCAGTACTCTCATCCAAAATCATGAGAAGATAAATATAGGTAACCGAGCTTTGATCTAGATCGCATGTCGTAACAAGTAAGAATCAGCGTAGAAACTCATGTTAACTCAAAAGAACAACCGTAAACTAGCGAGGATTGCGGTCCGTTCTTGTACAAAACATGTGCGATGATGATGATATCACCAATAGTTAGAACGACTAATTCTGAGCTGAAAAAACAAATAATTTAGTAAAGAACTAAAACGACTGACTTAAAATAAGCTTCGCCGGGAAATTTTTAATGTTTTTTAAACATTGAAATTCAATATCGCATAAACGTTACAATGCAAAACAATACTTTTTGTCTATTAATGTAAAGTAATAATATTAGCTCTAAAATATCCACAACATTTGGTGACTGGCCGACATAAAAAAAAAAAGCCGTCCTCGGTAAAAAATTACCCATATGCCTTTAGGTTTAGACCATACATTGCAGTCGAGTCAGTAGTCGGTAGGTAGCTACAAATATTACTACCCTCATTCTCTACACAGTTACACTATACAGGGTGAAAGGAAACGGTATCATTAACCTTTAAACCACATTCTCTACCCATCAAACTGAACAACTTTTACTATAGGAGCAAACCGATCGGAGCAAAAAAAAATCGGCTGTTGCATACATTTGAGTCGAGTAGGTAGGACTGGAGTTTAGTATGGGACAGCTGGCTTTTTTTCTCCGATCGGTTTGCGCCCATAGTAAAAGTTGTTCAGTTTGATGGGTTATGTGGTTTATAGGTTAAATTGTACTTTTCCTTACATTCTGTTTATTTTTACAGTTTAACAGCTAACACATACACAGGTCGGGTTGTCGCAAAGAGGGTCCCATACAAAATTAGGACTTAGAAAATGTTCAACAAAAAACAATCGCCAAATGTAACATTCGGGATCCGGAGGATGTGGGAGAGTATTAGGGTGGGGAACACCACCTCTGGTGAACCTTGAACATGAAATAGAGGGTTTAATTAAAGGGAACGTTTTTGGGTAGACTGGGTAAATAGTAGCAATTCGGTTCTGGCACTCGCCGACCGCTGCCGCGGCACGCTCCTTCCGCTCGCTCGGCTCGTGCGCTGTGGGTCGCAAGATACCTAACATGCTCGTCGCTTCGCTCCTCGCTAACCTAACCGAGTAATGAAGTGGGACGCTCTATTTCGGTTCTGGTACAAGGTCAATGACCTGACCTTGATTAAAATTAAATAAATTCCTTAAATTATAAAAAAACATAATTTATAAAATATCTAGATAACGGTGCATCCTAGCGAAAAAATAGCAAATTTTTCGAACCCCTGGGGCAACCATAAACCCACCCTTCCGCATGCAAAAATAAAAAATAACTCATTATTGAAAATTTTACGCCCCCATACAAATCGATGGCTCATACGAAATCGTTCAAAATTTTTCTACCCTTCTGTCGGTTACGTCCTTTTGCCTGAACGTCCATCGCCCGAATTGACTACATAGACGACAAGTTTTGAAAATTTTACAAGTCTAGCCCCCATACTAATTTCGGATTACTCGCATAATTACATATCGCATATCGACTCACATTATAAATTTAACGAGACACGCAAATTGACCTACTTGTAAACTCATTTCACCCGAAAATTCGACTAAGTCGATGGTGCATACAATTTCGATCAAATTTTTTTTTAAGTCCCAGCTCCATATAAAATTTGCGTAAAATTTTTCTAATTGTCCTCTTTGCGACACCCTAACCCATACACATACAAAAAAAAGGATCAGGTCGGTTACGTCCTTTTCCCCGAACGTCCACTCTTCACCCGAACGTCCTTTTCCCGGATTCGTCCTTTTCCCCGAACGGCCATTTCCCCGAACGACCATTTCCCAGAACGGGCATATTCCCGAACTTTTCCCCGTACGGCTATTTCTTCAAACGGATATTCTACGTGGTGTAACAAAACACCCTAGTAATACGTAAGGTGGTGCTTCAGACCATCAAACTGAACAACTTTCACTATGGAGCCAACTTTGAAATTTTAAAAAAATAGGCTCTAATTAAACTGTAATTAGGTAGTAGGTATTAGAGTAGTGTAGGTAGACACGTGCTAGCCTAGGTACGTACGTACACTAGGCTACCTGCGAAGTCCGTACCTACCTACGAAACTTTTTGTAGGTAGTTAGGTACGTTACTAAGAATAGTTTCGTACGTAGTTCACAGATAGCCTAGTGTACATTTTGTCATTAAATACAATAAAACCATACAATATACTGTTAAAATTTCAACTGGCTACCTATTACGATTCAGAAGATACAGCCCTCTGCAGGTAGGACGGACGGACGGACGGACAGACTGACAGCGTTTGCTTATAAATAGGGTCCTGTAATCCTGTTTTCACCCTATGGGTACGGAAAACAAAAATTAGGCCTAGCAGGAATCTAAGAAAATTATAGGTACCTACTTATACATAGTAAAATACTTACCTATACGGATCAGCCCCCTTACCCGCACTTTCGATCTTCACTATATCGCCACTGTTTCGGTCCGCACTTCATTGTAATAGAGTTGAAATTGGAACGAAAACATTCACGCAAAAGTTCGAATCGAATGTGCGGGTAGACCCTCTGGTCAGTTACGTTCTTTTCCCCGAACGTCCATCGCCCGAATTCTTTGTACGACCTTTTCCCCGATCGGACATTGCCTAGTACATCCATTTCCTTGTACGGACATTTCCCCTTACGTCCCTTTCCTTGTATAGACATTTCCTCTTAGTACATAGGACTTAGAAAATTTTCAACAAAAAACAATCGCCAAATGTAACATTCGGGATCCGGAGGATGTTGGGAGTATTAGGGTGGGGGAACACCACCTCTGGTGACCTTCAAGGTCAAAGACCTTGACCTTGAACATGAAATGGAGGGTTTAATTAAAGGGAATGTTTTTGGGTAGAATGGGTATATAGTAGTAATTCGGTTCTGGCACTCGCCGACCGCTGCCGCGGCACGTTCGCTCCGCTCGCTCGGCTCGGCTGTGGATCACAAGATACCTAACATGCTCGTCGCTTCGCTCCTCGCTAACCTAACCGAGTAATAAAACATAATTTATAAAATGTCTAGATAACGGTGAATCCTAGCGAAAAAATAGCTAATTTTTCGAACCACGGCACCGGGCACCGGTAACCGGGGCACGAATAAACCCACCCTTCCGCATGCAAAAATAAAAAAAAATCATTTTTGAAAATTTTACAAGTCCAGCCCCCATACAAATTTTACCCGAAAATTCGTCTAAGTACCTACGTACGGGGAAAAGTTCGGGAATATGCCCGTTCGGGGAAATAGTCGTTCGGGTAAATGTCCGTTCGGGGAAAAGGCCGTTCGGGGAAATGGACGAAACCGGGAAGTGGACGTTCGGGGAAAAGGACGTAACTGACCTGATCCACCCATACTCATGTTTCTATCAGTTCTAGTATATCTAAGTAACTTGAAAAAGTACCACCAATACCTGTTTTTATAATACTTTAAATAAAATTTTAATATTCGCTTACGTTCGGTACGGTAAAAAGTAGGAAACTAAATCGCCGGCCGTGCCCCCCGAGGTGAAACTCACCCCGCGCGCACCGCACCCCGCCCGCATACCGTCGAAACAACACTCAATTCACAACGAATCCGCGCGTAATTTTTACATTTTGTAGTCGGGTGATTATTCGAATAAGATGCTAGATATGAGGATAATTTTTTTTGTTCTGAATATTCATTATATTTGCGATGTCTCTATGGTATCTAAATTTTTCTAAAATGTATGCATTGTCCTAAAAAACAAGGACGAAGTTGAGCCTTTCTTGATCAAAAATTACGAATCTTTGAGCCAACATAGCTTAAGAACTAAATATTTAAATAAAAATCTGACTTCATAGAGACACAGATATTTGTTTCTAGATTGTGTTAAAAGCATTTGGTTTTACTTTAATTACGATATGTTTAAACTAGGACCAGACTACGTTTTGTATGGAGCGCGCTCCGAGTAGAATTCTCTTAACTTTATAAGACGAACTACACGAACAATAAGGGAGCGAGCTCGAAATTAGAAAAACTATACGGATTTTGGTTAGACATCTTTCGGTTTATCAATGCAAAAATATAAACCTAGCGTGCGAAGCGAGCTCGACTTTTCTTCTCAATACGAATCTGTTGGAGCCAGTTTTTACGTATAGGTACAATACATGAGCAGAGTAATCTAAGTAATAGCGCTGAATCGAGCAAAGCAAGCTCGAAATTTTTAGTGGATGGGGGGTCGTTACACTAGTGGAGTGGAGAAATCATACAAGCGCTGCCGGCTGCAGGAAGCTTCGCTCACTCCAGTCTTTGAAAGGTGTTTGATCGGAATTCCGCCCATCCCATGCCTATCCAAAAAACCCGTTGTTTGCGTCCTTTGCTTTTGTTTAAGGTACACCTTAAACTTCCTGCCCTATCTTAAACTTAATTCTAACTATGGCCCTGGCTAGGTACCTATAGTCTAGGGACTTCGATTAAAAACTTTTCGCTTACGCTCAAAGATCCATCTTGGGAACCAGTTGGGAACGGCCAAAGAGAATATAATCACTACGTGGGAACGGCCAAGGAACGGCAATACTAGTAAAAAAAATTAAGACACGAATCAAAGACACATGAGTTTGCTTGCCGCCATTATTTTGTTCGTTTGTGTCTGTATTTGATATTTGTGAAAAGTTGGTTTTTAGTGATATTTGTGACATAATTTCGTGCGGATTGTGTACCAAACGGTTGCGTAGATCGACCAACATAACAGGAATCTCAAATACATACGAAGAAAGAACAAAAGTTTTGGTGCAAGTTTACTCGTACACGGTGGTTTTGGCGGCATCGCGCGAGCTTACAAAATCATCCACAATTTCATCGTCATCCTATCATCTCATCATCCTATCGTCATCAGGATGGTTTTGCACGGGAATCATGAGGATAAGGACGGGCTTTGTTTCTTAATTTTCTGGATTCGTTTTTCGTGGCTATTATTGTGTTAATGTGGTGAAATTAGTTTAATAATGTGTCATCAATGAAGAACAATATAGTAAAAGTGAGAAATAAAGAAGGCGCTCCCGTTTGATTCGGATTGATCTTCGCGTAAAACTTATCTTGAGCTTGGAATGTGTGTATCACCCACACATTTCAATATTTAGGTGTAAGATTAGTTAAGTTAGTTTTAAGTACAAAGAAAAATGTAACTTATGACCATGCTGTAAGGGCTAGTTCCCATTGCATTTCCGAAAGGATAAATTGTATAAAAAAAAAAAAAAACACATTTCATATGCGGAGTTTGCTTGCCGCCATTATTTTGTTCGTTTGTGTCTGTATTTGATATTTGTGAAAAGTTGGTTTTTAGTGATATTTGTGACATAATTTCGTGCGGATTGTGTACCAAACGGTTGCGTAGATCGACCAACATAACAGGAATCTCAAATACATACGAAGAAAGAACAAAAGTTTTGGTGCAAGTTTACTCGTACATGGCAGTTTTGGGGGCAACGCTGCCCCGCAATTTATAAACGCAGTGGGTGCATTTTTTTCAAAATTGAGTTTATTACATATTTGGGATCCTCGCGATGAGATCTTTCTGAAAAAAAGACCCGTTTTTCGGTAAGTACCTTAGAAGGAGGTAAAGCAAAAACCATAAATGCAGTAAAGGCACCCTCAACATTGCGAACCCTATAAATGTGTGCAGTAAGTAATCTTACTGCTTATAAATAATGACAAATAATATTTTTTTCCAAACATACCATAGCATAAATGCAGTAGTTACGGTAAGGATTCTTCATACGTAACTATATTCATAAATGACTAGAGCACATCCTTAGTATAAATGCAGTGCGAACTCTTGCCGCGTTTATTTTTTATACAGGGTTATTTGTAATTCGACGTATTGCTTTCAGGATGTTAAAGGGCAGCCGAAATGCAATTATGTGAACCCCCATATGTGGGGTCGGAAATTAATAGTTTTCGAGATATTTGGAATTTAAGGTTTTTACCAAAAACCCAATTTTTTCACACTTTTTCTTAAATAAAAAAAATGCTTATTCTATGGCGTCGATTTGAATTTTAATTCATAGCTAACACTTTTTCCGAGATTTTTTCATAAATAAATGTCTGATCATACTGAGCAATTCAAAATAAATCGATAACAATGATGGTTAATTTTTGAAAAAAAAAAATACAAAATCTTGAAATCATGCGGTTTTTACTTTGTATGAAAAGAAGTGTGCGTTTTACTGAAATAACTTCTTAGTTTTGTAAGCGTTCTAAAAAGGTATATTGTTTTAGAAAAAAATTGAATTACTATGTCAAAAAAGGTTTTTTACTTAGTACGTGATACTTAGAGGCAACATTCTCTTGGAGCAAATTTTACGATTTATTTTTAGATAACATTATTTATTAATTTAAGTCTACACATCTTACTCAGAGTGAGCCCCTCGGTTCCTTGAATCATGTCAATCGTCGAAATCTTGAAATCATGCGTTTTTCCCAAAAAATTGTATGAATAAAAGTGTGCGTTTTACTGAAATAACTTCTTCGTTTAGTTAGCTTTCTAAAAAGGTATAAAATGTTTTAGAAAATGTCAAAAAGTTTTTATATTTAGTACGTGATACATAGAGGCAACATTCTCCTGGAGAAAAATTTAACATTTTTTTTAGATAACATAATTTATTAATTTAAATCTACACAGCCCCTCTGTTCCGAACATATACACGCAAGCACTTTCTTAGTTCATTTTTAGTTACTCTTGAAGTAAAAGTAAAATCTCATTACCTCCGCTGCATTTATTATATCTTCTACGTCGTTTACTGAGGTTTGATAAACAAGGTCATGTTACCCCAGACACGAAAATTACATGGAGTCAAGTCGGGGCTTCTTGCAAACCATGAATTGGCCGTCCTCTACCAATCCATCTATTCGAATAAGTTGTAAGTCGGGCCAGCAACGTACCATAACCATTTTAGGGATTGGTAGAGGAAGGCCACTCCTTGGCTTGCAAGAAGCCCCGACTTGATCTCATGTAATTTTTATGTCTGGGGACACAATAAAAGACCTTGTTTATCAAACCCCAGTAAGCGACGTAGAAGACTTAAGGCAGCGCATAATAAACGCAGCGGAGGTAGTGAGATTTTACCTTTAATAATAATAATAATAAATATCTTGGACAATGTCACACAAATTATCTAGCCACATTTAAAGTACCAGAATCTAGCCTGGACTTGTATTATGATGACTAGACAACGATATAGAATACATATATAAATACAAACATCCATGACTCGGGTACAAATATTCATATTCATCATACAAATATTTGTCCCTTACGGGATTCGAACCCGCGACCCTCGGCACAGCAGGCAGGTTCACTACCGACTGTGCTACCGGGCTGTCTAATTACCAATACCTTTACTTCAAGAGTAACTAAAAATGAACTAAGAAAGTACTTGCGTGTATGTGTTCGGAACCGAGGGGCTCACTCTGAGTAAGATGTGTAGACTTAAATTAATAAATAATGTGATCTAAAAATAAATCGTAAAATTTGCTCCGAGAATGTTGCCTCTAAGTATCACGTACTAAGTAAAAAACCTTTTTTGACATAGTAATTCCATTTTTTTCTAAAACAATATACCGTTTTAGAACGCTAACAAAACTAAGAAGTTATTTCAGTAAAACGCACACTTCTTTTCATACAAAAGAAAAACCGCATTATTTCAAAACTTTGTAATTTTTTTTTCAAAAATTAACCGTCATTGTTATCGATTTATTTTAAATTGCTCAGTATGATCAGACATTGATTTACGAAAAAATCTCGGAAAAAGTGTTAGCTATGAATTAAAATTCAAATCGACGCCATAGAATAAGCATATTTTTTTTTTATTTCAGAAAAATAGTGGTCCAGAATTTTATTAATTCGACACCAATTTCACTTTAAAAAAATTATACTATCGACTTGCTTGATATAGTTTTTACACTTCCTTCTTATGAACGCAGTACAATACTTTACTGCATAGCTCAAATGCATTTTATGTGAAATTGCTACGCATAAGCGCAGTAAGCAACAAATTCAGTCAAATTCACTGCATTCATGCGTTGTTTAATCCTGCTTTTAAACTAATGTGATTCTAGGTATAAAGTAATTTTGGATTACTTTAATGCTTAATTACTACAATTAAGTACATTTAATGCAAAATTAAAAATCTACACTGTTTTTTCTGTATAAAAAGTGACTTCAAATAGACTAAAGGTTACTGTAGAATTCGTGGCACCACAAAACACGGTCAAATTTTTGAGCGCGTTTTACTCGAAACTATCAAACTGTTGGTTACTGCGTTTATAAATTGCACGGCAGAACGCGCGAGCTTACAAAATCAACCAGAATTTCATTGTCATTTTTCATCTATCATCCCATCATCGCCCAGGAGAGTTCTGCACGAGAATCTTGAAGAAAAGGACGGGCTTTGTTTCTTAATTTTCTAAATTAGTTTTTCATGGTCATTATTGTGTTAATGAATGAAATGAATGAATGAAATATACTTTTATTTACACCAAATACAAATTACATTATAGGAAATAAAACTTATTCTGGTACAAATTGTGGTTAATGTGGTGGAATTTGTTTAATAATGTGCCATTAATGGAGGACAATGTAGTAAAAGTGAGAAATAAAGAAGGCGCTCCCGTTTGATTCGGATTGATCCTCGCGTAAAACTTATCTTGAACTTGGAATGTGTGTATCACCCACACATTTCAATATTTAGGTGTAAGATTAGTTAAGTTAGTTTTAAGTACAAAGAAAAATGTAACTTATGACCATGCTGTGGGGGCTGGTTCCCATTGCATTTCCGAAAGGATAAATTGTTTTAAAAAAAAAAAAAACATTTCATATGCCAAAAAAAAAATGCAAAAAAAAGAAATGTAGAATTTTCAACATTGATTTTTATTTTCTTATTTGATCCAAAATTTTTATAAATCATGGCATCTCGCGGCAAAGATAAGAAAGACATTGTAATAATTACTTACTATTAAAATAATGTTTGGCGCTTGAAAATGATTGTCGTGGTGGTCCAGTGGCGAGCAACCTTGCCTGCCGTGCAGAGGGTTCGATCCCCCTCCAGGGCGACTCGTATCAATGAGTTTTTCGGAATTTATGTATGCCTAGCGACCCGCCCCGGCTTCGCACGGGTGCAATGCTGATACAAACCTTCCTCTTGAATCGCTCTATCTATTAAAAAAAAAACGCATCAAAATCCGTTGCGTAGTTTTAAAGATCTAAGCATACATTTGGCATACATAGGGACAGACAACGGGAAGCGACTTTATTTTATACTATGTAGTGATAGTGATGATGTAACACCACTGGCTTTTCGGTGATGGAAAACATCATGAGGATACGTGCATGCTTCAAGGCAAGGCGAGGCATGAGTATTGTACCCACTGTCCATTACTAGTGGCGACGGGCTCACTCCCTGTCACAATGGACGACATAGTTTCGGCATAGTATAAGAAAAAGTAATCTACGGTACTACTAGTGAAACGTGGATGTTCTGAGGTTTCAGAATTCTGACTACCCCCTCGGGGAATATAATCGTGAGCCGTAAGCCGTGTGAGCATATGCTAAATTTGTCCTTTTTCCATCTAAACGTACCTTTGAACAGGACCCTGAGGAGTTGATGCGCCGGAAGTTCCGCGCTAAATGCCAGTTTCGAGCCCTTGGCCGTCTCGTCATGGATAATGCGTACTGGCTGATAGAAGGCATTGATCACTATGAAGGTGTAGACGATGTTAGACGGAGGGTCGAACAAGCCGTGCGCGGGAAAGCTAAGAAGAAGCAGTTGCTGAATATAAACGTTAGATACTGATCGATCTTATCACTCGATTTCATATTTTTAGGCCAATATTCAGATATGTTCCTTTTTAGGGTTCCGTACCCAAAGCGGGACCCTATTACCCCAACAGCACAAATGTCTACAAGATGTCTAATAGATATCTACAAAATATCTAAGTGTCTACAAAATATCTAATAGATATCTAGTAGATATTCTGTGCTGTGTGGGTTATAGTCCATCCGTCTGTTCTACCTGTAGGGTACATTTGAGTCGAGTAGGCGCTACAGTTTAACTGCGAACTGCTGAACTGCTGAACTGCAATCGCGCTAAGGACTCCGGAGAAAACAACATTTTTGGTAGGTAATATTTGTAAGGTGGTACAGTTTTGAAAGTTTGTGTTAAGTTTAAGCAGAGTCGAAAATTAGGATTTCTAACAAAAACTTCTGAATCTTGGCCTTGGCATAATGGCCGGCAAACATCTTGAGCAAGAACTTGACTGCGCAGAATAAAATTTGTAGGCAAAAGAGCTACTGTGCATACCCCTTACCCCCATTCCCCAAGTTGTCCAGCCCATTTTTCAAGTTATTTGCCGGATACTCTAGGTAAAATTACACCCTCGCGCGTACTTCTCGGCGAGAATCTTGGCGAGAACTTCCAACTTCCAAGGAAAATTACTCAACGGCCAAGAGAACAATGAAGGGACTTTTGTTCACCTTCCTCGTCTGTTCTCGTCGATAATTTAGGTTGGCTTTAGCTACAATGAACTAGCTCTACAGAACCGCACATTTTTAACAATCCTTTTCACTATTATTTTCAGGACAAAGCGCTTTTAAATAAAAATGCAGAAGAACGAACTGACCATGAAAAGAAGTATCTTTTCCGTATCATCGGTGGCTTGAAATGTTTCAAGCGTTATCCTAACGTAAGTCATAGGTAAAAAGGACATTGGGCAAAAATGTATGGCCAATGGTCCAAGAGCCCCCCACTATGGCACAGGTAGGGACAGTTAGAGAATACCCTGACATACATGGTACACAAGGGGCATCAAAATATTTGCGAGAGAAAAAAAGATACTGGGTGTTTTATTTTGACGGGGTCGATTTAGAAAGAAGTCTTTTTGACATTATGGCCCGAAAGGTGTAATCTCATTTGGGGTGATCAGACACTTATCTAAAATTTACTAAAAGTTAATATTAATAAGAAGGAATAATCACGTTTACTATAACGGCAAATTCAGGATGAATAACGATTTTCTCGTTTTGAGTGTTCGAGATGAATAAGGGCTAAAGATTATTTTGCATTAATGGTAATAAAAGACCAATAATACCTACTAGGTCTTCATTTATGACAAGGAATTCAAGCAGCAGATGGAAATAGCAGCAAAATGCTAACATTAGTATGAAAAGCTGCTAAACAAAACACCCTGTATCTTTTTTTCTCTTATAAAGATATTGGTGGCACATATATTTCAAACGTAGTATGTCATTTATGGGGGCTCTTGGATCACCAACCTGCCCACTGCCCACTGTCCTTTAATCAAAATAAGGTCACTAAGGACTGTCCTTACCAAATTTCAATTCGTAATCATTATCACTACATAGTATAAAATAAAGTCGCTTCCCGCCGTCTGTCTGTCTGTCCCTATGTATGCTTAGATCTATAAAACTACGCAACGGATTTTAATGCTTTTTGTTTTGTTTTTTTTAAATAGATAGATTGAATCAAGAGGAAGATTTATATGTATACTAGCGACCCGCCCCGGCTTCTCACGGGTGCAATGCAGATACTATCTTATCTAAACTATTATAAAACTGTAACAGAAGTGTGTCTTGAAGATTTACAAAAAAAAGATTACGATATAGTTTTTGGGTTTCCTTGATTCCAAATCACCAATTTTTGGATTTTTTGTCTGTCTGTTTGTTTGTGTAGCACAGTCGGTAGTGAACCTGCCTGCTGTGCCGAGGGTCGCGGGTTCGAATCCTGCAAGGGACAAATATTTGTATGATGAATATGAATATTTGTACCCGAGTCATGGATGTTTGTATCTATATATGTATTCTTTATCGTTGTCTAGTCATCATAATACAAGTCCAGGCTAGATTCTGGTACTTTAAATGTGGCTAGATAATTTGTGTGACATTGTCCAAGATATTTATTATTATTATTATTTGTTTGTGTGTTTGTTTGTTTGTTTGAAAGAGCATCAAGCAAAAACTACTGAACCGATTTTTTGTTTGATAGCTTATGATCTGACTTAAAATCTGGTATATAATTTATGCGGACGAAGTCGCGGGATAATGCTCGTATACATATAAATCCGTTGCGTAGTTTTAAAGATCGATGTAGTGATAGTATCAGCATTGTACCCGTGCGAAGCCGGGGCGGGTCTCTATACAGGTATAATATATTCTTAATCTTAGTTTAAAAGGAATCTAATGGTATCAATTTCACCCTGTATACCTCTATCCTTCAGATACCGACAAATGATACGATCATTTGATAAACTTCAGTTATATCGAAACTAAACTTTTTTTGTAAAGCACGTGAAAAAGAAGCTTGCTGCCGTAACGTACTTCAAGTACTATGGTCCAGGTCGCGTCATAGTACGTCAGCACCAGGAAGCCCATGCCCTGTACTTCATAGTGACTGGCGATGTGGTCGTCAGCCAATCGGTCTACGATGAATTACTCGAGAAAAACGTTTCCGTTGATATAGGAGTGATGCACCCTGGCGATTTGTTTGGAGAAGTATCTTTGCTGCATAATATACCGAGAACTGCTACCGTTACTACATCTGGTTAGACAGCTGATTTGTTGTATTTAGTCTTACTTATTTAATTAGTTCTGTAGGAAACATTATCTACACATTTATTCGACGTTTATTCCTAACTGGGAAGAGTTTGAGAAATCTGCGGAAATGTTATATTTACGAGACCCAATAAACACTCGGTACATCCTCAAATATTCACACGTCAAAAGGGTGTTTTTGGTTAAAATCACCGATACCAAGAAGTGTCTCCAGTACAAAACGGAAGTGCAGCAGGATGTCAGAAAAGTAGACAAGTTTATATCAAATTTAATACGACACATGGCATCAAATGAAAATTAATTGTTAATTTGAATATAAGTCTTAACTAACTAACATCAAATTCTCAAAGGATTCCTGCCCATGGCCCACCAGGTGAACCAAGGGCCATACATTTTAATAAAATGTAATTTTAAATTTATCTGGTGGACAACGGGTAAAAATAGCTGCCCATGGTCCACCAGGTGAACTACATTGGGTAGACCACAGGAAAACACTGTTAGTATGCTGTCTGAATGATGTACTAACGATTTGCTGGGTTACTGAGTGCTGAAGTAGGATATTCGACGGAATGAAACTGCTGAGAGTAATGGTCGTATCACTCGTATATTTTAACAGTGCAGTTAATAAGTTAAATGTACGCACGGCGACACATCAAGCTACACAAAAACAATATAAGCTGGCCGCGCGTAGGTCGCGTCGCATAACGTCGCGCGGCCAGCTTATATTGGTTTTGTATAGCTTGATGTGTCGCCTTGTGTACATTAATTTATAAGGTAATGTTGAGCGCTCTACGTTCGATGCACTTTTATTGGGGCCTTGCAGTGTCAGCGTCCAATGTCTAGAATCGTTGCTATGTTGCCGAATTATCATCTAGCGATTGACCCAGATAACTGATATAAGTGCATCGTACACCTATCCTGGTCAAATAGTTTTACCTGGGCCGAGAATCAGAGACGTCTATGGAGCGTGAGCATAGTCTAAGTAGGGGAGAAAATGTACCTTGGATTTTGAACTAAAACTTAAGAAACATTTCTGTATCTCGAACGATGACATATATAGACTTAGTATTGGTAGATACAAAATTCCTCCGTAGTAGATTCAAAATAAAAACAAATGTGTGTATTGTTAAGAACCTTTCTGCACTTCTGTCTATTGATTAAACAAACTAAGGAACCTCCAGTCTATTGGTAGCGTAGTAACTATTGATTTCGTTATTTCCATAATATCTGTGTCATTCTTTCATTTTACACGTTGCCGTTGCGACTCTTGTGACCTCAAGATCACTGTGAGTTTCTGCAATTGATGAGAGAAGATTTTAAAAATGTTTTACAAGCGTCTGTACAGAAGCAATGGGACGAAGTATTGCTTGCTATGTCAGCTTTTACATATTTCGACGCGCTTGACGAGGTAAATTTATTTTTTACTGGCTTTTGGCCGCGACTTTGTTCGCGTATCAAAAGAGAATATAGCCTTTGTTACTCAGGAATAGTGTGGCTTTCTATCAGTGAAATAATTTCTATAATTAGTTTAGTAGATTCTGAGATTACCCCCTACCGCACGGAAATAAAAAACAAACATTAAAATAGATTTGATAACTTAATAAGTAGGTATTTATTTGTTTGTTTATTTGTTTAATAATAAATGGCTTACAAACTTAATACGTTCCTACAGACTATGTTTTTTACTTAAGTATACTTAGTTTTAAGTGTAATTTTAGTTTTTAAGCATTTAAATTACTGGAATGTATAACGTTTACAATTTTATTATTATCTAGAGAGGTACTCGTGAACGGTAAAAAATTGGTTTTCTGTAAAGTCAGTTTACGGACGATAGTTTTACGTGATAACGTCATAGAGAAACATTGATGAATATTCGAATTGCTAGCTCTGACGTCACGCGAGAAAGAGAGATTTATTCCGCGCTCTCGCTTGCACGTTCAGGCTCAGAACGTGACACTTTTTCGTGCGTGCAGCCGGTGTTCATCGATTTATAAGACGTTATCACGTCAAAAAAATCATCCGTATAGTTTTTATTATTTAAGCTCAAGGAATTTATTGTTGGTAGGTTGCACGACGAGAAGGATGTATAGTGGCAAAGATGAAAACTTATGAAATCGACGAAACCTTGCTGGGCGATGGAGTGGGAATAGCCAATTTCGTATACTTCATTCTTGCAGGCCACTGCCAGATGATCGAGTCTCTCCAAGTTGTCGTTAAAACTCATCTGGGTCGCAGTTATTATTCACTTTACGATCCATTTGTACGTATCCATTTGTTCGTGTAATATTGGTACCTATACAGGTGTAAGGAAAAGTGTCATTATCCTTTAAACCAGCACATACCTACTCTACCCATAAAACTGAACAAGTTTTACAATGGGAGTAAATCAGTCAGAGCAAAAAAAAACCTGCTGTCTCATGCATTTGAGTCGAGTAGGCGCTGCAGTTTAGTATGGAACAGCAAAATTTTTTTTACGCTGATGGCTTTGCTGCCATAGTAAAAGTTGTTCAGTTTGATGGGTATAGTGTGTGGTTTAAAGGTTAATTATACTTTTTCTTACACCCTTATAGGGTGTTAGGGCTGATTGCACCCTTGAAACCAAACAACTTTCCCTAAGAATGCTATGGGAATTATTTTCTGCAAACTTCCCCTTGTTTCTTTGGGAATGTTGTTCAGTATCATGAGTACAATCACCCATTTAAGTAGTAAATGCTGTCTACCCGAACTCCCTGTATTTAATTAACTATTGAATTGAATATACACAATTTAAATCCAATATACTTATTTAAGGTGCCGAAAGAAGAAAGCGAAGAGGACTTTGAGGCAAAGTATTTTGGAGCATATAAAAATTTGAATCAAGAAAGCCGCGCCTCAGCAATAGCATCCTCTAGTATCGTAGAAAAAGAACAAAAACCATCTAGTGCGATTATTCAAACATCTGAGACTTCAAGAGGTGGTAAAACAGGCAGTGGTACAACAGGCAGTGTTACAGCGGGCAGTGTTACAGCAGGCAGTGTTACAGCAGGCAGTGTTACTGATGGCACTAATTTACCAATACCAAGTGCCCTTCGGAAACGTTCAACCTTAGTAGGAATTTCAAAACATGGTAGTGTGCATATAATTGAATCGAAGCGACTATCGAATCAAGACCAGACAAGGCATAGCGTGGCAAGTGGCAGCTCTAGAAAGTCAAGTCAATCAGGGTCTAGAAAACATAGTGTCAACGTAGATTTTCCGCAAGAAACTCATATTTTGTTACCTAACGCAGAAGAGCAAGCGCACCGAGAATCACAAAGGTTAACATCCTCTACACTGAAGTGCGATTTTTGAAAATCATACGAGCGACTTGGCAGTAGAAAGTTTCAAAATTACTATGGACTGCTACTACTATTACTACTGCCAATTCGCTCGTATGATTTTCAAAAATCGCACTTCTGGTCTACTGGAACACCTTCCGATGCGGTGGTAGAGTCAACAAAATGACGTCAGAAAGCTATCTATGTGATATATTATACACCACTACTTTTTAATTACTTACAAAAGGTTAAGGGTGTATTCTAAAAATTAAATTAAATATCATTCCCTAACCACTCAAGCGGCGCGGTGGCCTCAACTACAAGGTTTTTGGTACCGTTAGTCGCGGAAATTCATTTAAGAGCCATCTACATTCATTTTAAGAGAACTAATAGTACATACCAACATCAGCAAAAAATGATGTTGAAAGTATGGAGGTGGAATGGGATCGTTGTCCCCAACAACGCGCAAGACCCTACTTTTTTCCTGGGACAGTTGGGACAATCAACGCTCGGGTGGCTAAGGAATATGGGTCGATAAATTATAGATTTTTCATGGGAGGTCCGAAAATTTTCTATCTTCAAAAAAAAAAAATCGATCGGCTGATCTGCACTTTTGTATGGGAGGTCCAAAAATTGTTTTCTCTAAAAGTTTCATCGTCTGAATTATACACCCTTAAAATGTTGTTAGTAGGTAATTAAATAAAATCGGTCAAGTGTGAGTCGGGCTTTCGCGCACCGAGGGCTCTGTACCACACCACCACACAACATAGTAACGTACAAAACAATTTTTTTCTCCGTGACCTTTAGCACGAGACCGACTCACACTTGGCCGGCCTTTTTTACTATTTGTTGTTATACTGCAGAGTTTGTTCTGATATCAGTTATGATTCAGTTGGGGTGTATGAGGTTTTGCTCTTATTGATTAACACGTTGTATAAACAAGTAAAAAAAAAATCTGGTGTTTTTTTCAGATTAAGTATGATCCCGGAGAGACCTATTCCACCGGAAAATCTTCGTACATATTTTATGCAGGTTTATAATTGATACATTTTATTTCACATATCAATTACATTTAAGTACCTACAAAATTAAGATTTATATCACTTAAATTAAAATTAGTAAGTCAGTCCGCATATTTTTTATATTTACACTACTGGTTTTTATTTACTAACAAAACTAACTATCCCTGAGTAATGGGTCGTAAAACGATTTTTTTTGAACCTCCCATAGAAAATCGATCGGCTGATCCGCACTTTTGTATCGGGAGGTCCAAAAAACTTTCCTGTTTTTCGTCCCATTTTAGTTTAATTGTCAGAATGCACCCTTACATTTTTGTTAGTAATTAAAAACTACAGGTGTGTAAAGAGTAGGTACCGTACCTCCACCATATACCATTATTTAATTCGTTATTTTGCAGGTGTGTCAACTAAACCCGGGCTCAAGTTTCGGCTTTGGTGAGAACATGCGTGACCGTCGCATCGTGGCACTCACACCAGTTTCCTGTATGCTGATGCCCAAGATATGGCTTCTGCAGCGTAACACGGCCAATATATGGTCTCGCATACAACACTATTTGGAAAAAAAGGTCTTGCATTAATGATTATTTGTATAGGTAATATACCTTCACATAAGAAGGTTTAACATAGTTGTTTTCGCGTTGTAAACCCTAATAATTACGGGGCTAAGCAGGGCTGCGGATGTGCTGCTGTAAACTAGAGGTAGCTAGACGCCTTTAAAGGACATTTTCAAGAATGGATTCGTACTAAGAAACACTTATCTCTTCTTATCTCTTGCAGTTTTGGTGTAGCTCGTTCATAGCGCTGATATCTCAGCTACGCCAGAACCACAGTATAAGGTATAAGAAAGAGTATCTATTACTAGATCCAGAACACAGCAAGCAACTACCTATAATATTAAAATATTGCCTTTTGTATGAAATGTCAGCGCAGAACATCAGTTTTATGGTCTTCGAAAGAAAGGTTCATCCAACTGTGTTAATCCCCAGGACGACAAGTAGCTGTATCGGTAAAATAAAGACAAGACATCGCTGATAAGAGTGATAAGATAACATTGACAGTTGAAATTATATTCTTAGTTAAAAAAATTGCTACAATAAAACCTTTTGGCGATAAGATTTACAGTAGACACAGCGCCTCTACACGGACATTCGAACTTCGCAATTTCGTGAACGTTTTCGATCCAATGCCAACTCTATTACTGATCCGACCGTAAAATTATGCACCTATTTGTTTGGATTTGTTCAAGTGAATGTTTATACAGGGGTTCATACAACGCCGCCGGGTTGCCTAGCAAAATCTTGCCGCAAGTACATTTTACCATGATGATATTTGTTTTTTTTTCCAAAAATTGCAACTGGGAAGTAACTGACGTGCACTCGGAAAGAGACCAATTTAAAAAACTGGAAAAACTAGGGTTAGGTTAGAAAGGGTTGAGATTAAAAATGACTTCTTTGAACTAGGCAACCTTAGAGTTGCGGTCTTGCGGTAGACTGAGACGTGGCAACTGGCAACCCTAGTTTTTCTAGTTGTTTATTCGCAACCCGGTGGCATTGCGTTCGCCTAACAAATAGGTGCATAATTTTATGGTCAGATCTTGGTGACCAAAACGGACCAAAACGGTCACGATATATCGAAAATCGAAAGTCCAGGTACAGGGCCAGTACAGACCTGTTTTCATATTGTTCCCAGATACCAAACAAGAAGCAGTTGTTCAAGGAATTTGTGTCCCAACGTCGCTGGTTGGATTTCCGCGACCAGCTGGTTAATGATGTGGTTGAACGCTCCAATACCGTCAACTATACCTCCATACATGACGTGCCTTATTCCATACGCATGAACGAAATGCTTGATATGTAAATACGGATTTTTGAAGAATCTTTGCGAAGCGCCGCCCTGTTTCAATCTTCAGTATACGATCCGACCAAGATTTTATCTAGTTTTATTTATTCTTAATTAATTTAATTTAATGTAGATGTTATATCTATATTACATACACTGAAAAAAAAACATCAACCAATCTAGTGTTAAATATAACCAAACTTTAGTGACTTCCAAACTGTTTTGTAGCGCATAATCAAACATTTGGTTATAAATAGCAAAACGTGTTGTTATTTATAGCCGAAAGTTTGTTTATATGCTACAAAACAGTTTGGAAGTCACTAAAGTTTGATTATATTTAACACTAGTTTGGTTGATAATTTTTTTCAGTGTAGATTATGACATTCTATTACAGGTAAGTTTTTTGTAATAATTTATTTAATTATTTTCTTGTCTATTTAGTATTTACTTACCTACTAAAGAAAAAAGTCTGACAATTTTGTTTTATTTCTTGTTTTTATTTGTTGAGTTGGATTAGGAAACCTACCTTGAAATTACCGGAACAATTGATAGGCAAGCATAGAAAGGCTGTCGTTAGCCGTATCATAGAGTACAACAAGGGCGAATTAACTTGGCACCTGGCTCGCACGTGGCTCGGAATAAAAAACTCGGAAAACTCTGAACGAATGACTCGAAAATGCTAAAGCGCAGGGACACGTGCAACGGTAACTGAAATGCTATGCTACGGCCTCGCACGGCGACGGCGGGGTCCCGCCGGGGGTAGCAGGAGGGGTGTCAAATTCCGAGCCACGTGCGAGCCAGGTGCCAAGTTAATTCGCCTGGGTAATTAATTATACACGCCATAACAAGCTTTATGAACAAGCGACGGCGGAGGCCTCGCTGACAAGCAGTACAAGACAAGTGTCACATGTATACTATAGGAACTGAATCACTATATTAAATTGTACGTACGCAGCATTCCAGGATAAATGATTTTAATGATCTGGCATTAAGATAGTATTTTTATGAGATTTTTTGAAATATACAACGTGTTAATGAATTAACGCAAAACTAGAAAGTATGTTTAGAATCGAGAGCAGAATCGAATTTTCGTGGTTTCAACATAGGTAATTTTTTACAAAATAATAAATAACTTGATCGTAAAATTTAAAATTTTCTGAATCCAATATCAACCCACCGAACGGGCACACTCACCCTACTTACTACCCGGTTATTATACAGGGTGTAAGTGACAGCCTAGCAAATACTGAAATGTTGAACTCAGGCCATCAATCTTAACATCTTTTACTATGGAGCCTACCTCAGGAAACGTGAAAAAATAATTGCTGTCCCATACAGAACTACTCTACCTACCTACCCGATTAAAATTTATGGGACAGCAGATTTTTTTTTCGCGTTTCCTGTGGTAGGCTCCATAGTGAAAGTTGTTCAGTTTGATGGATTGAGTTCACCGTTTCAGTATTTGCTAGACTGTCACTTACACCGTTACAACCAGTATACAGGGCCCTTCTTAATATGCTGACACTTTTTTAAGGGGATGATCAGACCATCAAACTGAACAACTTTCTCCATGGGACCAACACCGAAATGGCGAAAAAAAATCAACTGTCCCATTCTTTTGGCTCGAGTAGATTTGCAGTTTTGCATGGAAGAGCAAAGGAAGAGCAGATTTTTTTTCCCGATTTCGATGTAGGTGCCATAGAGAAACTTGTTCAGTTTGACGGTCTTATCATCCCACTATGGTTTAAAACGCACTTTTACCTAGACAATATTATTTTACACTTTTAATTTGTTCTAACAACAACCTCAATTCATGTTTTGTCAAAATATATAGTTACGATAAAATTATGACTCTTATTTACGCCATAATACGAAAACCAATATAAAATGACCTCCGTTTATGAAGATCTAGTATGTGTGTTGAGGTCCATGTAAATTGGTTACTAACATATAATGCAAAATTTGATTTATTCATTTATTTTTATCATTTTCTTCGTAATTTAGATTTTATGAGATTGGTGAATTGCCCATATAACATGTCAATATAAATTTTAAAACGGTCCCTTGTATTGCCGCATCGAGTCCACTTTTCAGCCAATTTCTTTTTAAATTTGGGCTATATTAATTTTCATATATCTGAAAAACTCATCTGTAGCTTCATTTAAATCTAATCTGCCGAAAATATGTGTTAATAAATGAGTATTTTAATAATATTTAGGGTAATAAAAATAATCTTAGCATAAGCTTAACTTAAAATTTTGGGAGGGTTCCGCACCAGTCCGCACTTTCTAATTTACTTTGAGCAATACTATACAGGGTGGCCGGGGAGTTGACGTTCAAACGTAAAATTTAGGTCCGGTATGTCGTGGGGTATCCGAATCACCCCCATGTATGTTACGCGATTTTTTATAGTTTTCGAGTTATGATGATTTTTCCGATTTTTTGAGGAAACTCGACATGACCGGCTTAAACAACTTCTAAAAAAAAAGGGTAAGACTTTTTAGAGATTCTTTTTTTGCAACTTAATCTTCATGAATTGTGCCTTTATTCATAATATCATCAGCATCGTAACTTTGATAAAAGTTATGAAAATATTGGTCTAAAGATAAAAATTTGCGACCCGTGAATTATGACTTGATTTTCAACTTTAAATTAAAACTCTAAACAGGTAACCTTTTGATTTTTTAGCCAATTCCAAAAATGCGCTCAACTTTCAGCTTTCATAATCATAAATAAAAAGTAGTACTTAAGAGGGCTAATTTGGCTAGAATTGATCTTCAAAGACAACAAGGCGGAAAATTCTTAAATTTAAAAAAATATTTTTTTTGCCATAACTACCACGCCTCAGGCTAAATAATGATTAAAGAATGCTAGAAACCTATCGTGTTGGTGGAATAAGGAAAGTTTTAAGTAAGAAGTAGATAACCTAACCTAACCGATGCACAAGATGAAACTAACCCTGGATCCCAGCTGCCGAGCGTGCGGAGAGGATGAGGAGACCATGGAGCATATCCTGTGTGACTGTGATGTCTTGGCGGCAAAGCGCATGTGCCTCCTCGGTGATGGATATCCAAAACCGGGAGACCTAAGGCTTCTTCCCCTCACTCAATGGTATTGCCTCCTTCATTGACCATGTATTTGAAGGGTGAAGTAAGCAAAAAGTATTGGGGCTAACTCAAAAGATCCCACTGGGTCGAAGTGTTGCTGGCTTGCCAGCCCCCACAATAAGATAAGATAACCTAACCTAGGAGGAGGGAGCTGACAGCCGGGTGCCACCACTGCGACGGCTGTCTCAACGAGACGGCGCAGCACGTGCTGCAGGAGTGCCCTGCGTGGGCGGGAGAGCGCAGTGAGCTCTCCCAGGTAGTTTCAGACCTCTCGCTGCCGGCCATGGTTCGCGCTATGGTCGACAGTGAGGCGTCTTGGCGCGCGGTTCTCTCCTTCTGTGAGGCAGTAATGCTCCAGAAGGAGACGGCGGAGAGGGAAAGGGAGTCGATTTCTGAACTCCCGATCCGTCAAAGACGCACGGGGCGCAGACGGGCTGCGTTTGCTCGCGGTCTGCCTCCCCCGTAATTTTTGAGTCTCTGGGCGTCGGGCTGGGGGGTCCGGCGTGCGATCATAGGGACTCGAGGTGGTTGTGTGCGTGTTCCCACGCACCACCTAAAGACCTGTGACCTGGCTTGTCAAGGCCAACAGAGATGAGACCTGGTAAGGTCGGTCGCTGCGCCGTAGAGTGTGGAAGATTCCTCACGGGCCCTCAGGCTCTACGGCAATATGCGATGAGGTGGAACACGGTGGGGTTTTAGCCGGTAAGAGTCCGGCATAACCCGTCGCCGTTTCGGTTTCCAGCATTCTTTAATCATTATTTAGCCGTAGGCGTGGTAATTATGGCAAAAAAAAAAAAAAAATTAAGAGTTTTCCGCCTTGTTGTCTTTGAAGATCAATTCTAGCCAAATTTGCCCTCTTAAGTACTACTTTTTATTTATGATTATAAAAGCTGAAAGTTGAGCGCATTTTTGGGATTGGCTAAAAAATCATAAGGTCATCTGTTTAGAGTTTTAATTTAAAGTTGAAAATTTAGTCATAATTCACGGATCGCAAATTTTTAACTTTAGACCAATATTTTCATAATTTTTGTCAAAGTTACGATGCTGATGATGTTATGAATAAAGGCACAATTCATGAAGATTAAGTTGCAAAAAAAGAATCGCTAAAAAGTCTTACACTTTTTTTTTTAGAAGTTGTTTAAGCCGGTCATGTCGAGTTTCCTCAAAAAATCGGAAAAATCATCATAACTCGAAAACTATAAAAAATCGCGGAACATACATGGTGGTGATTCGGATACCCCACGATATACTGGACCTAAATTTTACGTTTGAACGTCAACTCCCCGGCCACCCTGTATAATTGAGACTACTATATAAAAAAGTTGCAGCCATGGTACAAGATGGTACATGTAGTTTCTGGTCCATGAAACATAAAGTTCGCATAAAAATTTTGTATCCATCACATCAGATTGCAATTTTTTTAGCAACCGTAAAGGTATTTGCAGCATGAATAAATAAAAATAGTAGTACTTATCGTCAACTTCACGAAACATCACTAAATATATCAACTAATTTTATACCCACTTGGAAATATCGACACATCAAGTGCAGAAAAATGAGTGATTTTATTATGAATGTCACTGGTAATGACACTTTGAAATTAAATATGAATTTATTGGAAGGCACAAAATTATTACCGGAATAGTGACCTCTGGAGTATCTGCTATCGCTTTTGCTAGTAATATTATAGAAATTGCAGTAACCCTTTTTGTCTTGCTAAATCGGCCTTTTGATTCATAGTGCATCCCCTTAAAAAAATGTCAGCATATTATGAAGGACCCTATAAAACTGTTTTATTACATTTTCAAGAGATTTACCGAATCCTAGGTAGGCTGTCAAATTCGAGCCGGATTGCAATCCCTAGTAGACATCACGGACTGTTGGTCCCACTGCTTAGTACCACTAGTGGGACCAGTAGGATTTTCAAGAACTCATGTCTTCACTGCTTGCCATGGGTGGTGTAAGTGACAGCCTAGCAAATACTGAAATGGTGAACTCAGGCCATCAATCTGAACAACTTTTACTATGGAGCCTACCTCAAGAAACGAGAAAAAAAATTGCTGTCCCATACAAAACTGCTGTACCTACCTACCCGACTAAAATTTATGGGACAGCTGATTTCTTTTTCGCGTTTCCTGAGGTAGGCTCCATAGTAAAAGTTGTTCAGTTTGATGGGTACTATGTGGTTTTTATTAATGATACTTTTCCTTACAACCTGTAATTGTTTTCCAAAAACAAACAAAATCCGTTGCATATCAATCCAGTGGAAGTGCACCTTAACACCGTAGAGAGTACATATGTTCCTTGTTAAAACCCCTCCAGCTGCCTATGAAACCCATCGTAACCAGTTACGTACAAAGATAAATTTTTCTTTCTACCATATCATCATCATCATCAGCCTATAAACGTCCCACTGCAGGGCACAGGCCTACCCTCAAGGAGGGTGTATGGGCATTAGTCCACCACGCGTGCCCAATGCGGGTTGGTAGACTTCACATACACATCAGAATTTCTTCTTCAGTGTATGCAGGTTTCCTCACGATGTTTTCCTTCACCGTTTGAGAGCAGTCGGTTCTACCATATAGCTGTAAGATAATAAAATAAAATAAAGTTACGTAGCCACGTAACCAGTTTCGTATATACGAAGACATTATCTTACAGCTATATGTTTTGGATTGTAGTTACAAATATAAGTTCGCGATGAGCGATGACGACATTATCGCGTCTCGTAACTAAGGCGACCGGTTTCGGCGGGAAGCGCCCACGCGAGGTTCAGATCACACCAGCGGACCTCCGACTGGCAAGGCAAGGAACCAAGCACATTCGACCGCAGTGCACAGCGACGACCGCCGCGTGATCAGAACGACGACAGCCACGGCTGTTCGATAATTTGCGAACGTTCGCTAATAATGTAAATAAATAACTTATTAATTCCATACACAGTTCTCATAATAATCAAGACTATCGAACTCTAATTAAGGTGTCATACGGTGAAGAAGCAATAGAAGCAGGTGAGTTTATTTTGTTTTGAGAAAATGTTGGTTATTATTATATCATTATTTACCAGTTAAAACATCTTATAGGTAGATACATAAAAATGGCATTAAATAAATAAACTGAAGCAAGCTTTCATATCAGTATAGGTATTTTTATTTTTTTAATACATTAAATAAAGATTTTTTTAATTAAGTGAGTTTTCCAACTGTAGAAAATATTTTAAATTCTTTAATGCAGTCGAAAATGTTCATTGCAAAAGTTTAAAAGTTACCTGACAACATTTTGTGAAACTGAAATTAATATTTTATTTATATTTTTTCCTTCGTTAAATAGGAAAATGACACTAATTACAATGCTATACAAAACAGTTTTTCAAGTTTTTTTAATGGCTCCTTACAAAACAACTTTAATGTGTAGGATAAGAATTATTAACTATTATTATGGTATAGGCGCTAGAGTAAGATACAGAATGTTACGTAAATAAAGGGTCCTTCTTAATATGCTGACACTTTTTTAAGGGTATGATCAGACCGTCAAACTGAACAACTTTCACTATGGAGCCGACAACGAAATCGTGAAAAATAAATTTGCTCTTCCAAACAAAACTTCAAACCTACTCGAGGCAAATGTATGAGACAGCTTTTTTTTTCGCGATTCCGATGTTGGTCCCATAAAGAAACTGGTTCAGTTTGATGTTCTGATCCCTTTAAAAAGTGTCAGAATATTAAGAAGGATCCTGTATATCTACGCAGTGCGATTAGCGAAAGCATATAGGGTGTTACATTATAGGTACCATATAATTTCAGCCCACGAGCAGCAATGATTTGCAACTGTTACGATTAAGTACCTACTGTTGTCGTGTGTTATTTACACATTAACATGATTGCCTCTCGTCTGACTGTGAGGCAATAATTTACTTTACATATTTACATACATTTGTAAATTAGTTTGCGACCAATGTCGCGAAGTATTATGATTTGATTTGATACGATATTGTTTTGATGAGAATGATAGTATACAGGGTGTTAACTTAAATACGTTACACACTTAAAGGAGGTTTTTCGGAGTTAGACCATCAAACTGAACAACTTTTACTACAGGATCAATCATGAAATCGCGTAAAAAAATTGGCTGTTTCATAGAAAATGTCGATAGTTTAGTAACTCAACCCAAATGAATGGAACAGTATAGGTATATTTAAAAAATTTCCCCCATTCCCATAGTGAAAGTTGTTCAGTTTGATGGTCTCATCCCTTTACAGGGTGTAAGCAAACATATCATTAACCTTTAAATTTAAACCACAAAGGTACTCTACCCATCAAACTGAACAACTTTTACTATAGGAACAAACCTGGCAGATAATCTGTTGTTTTATACATTGAAGTCGTGTAGGCATTATTAGTTTGGGAAAGAAGATTTTTTTTGCTTTGCTCCGATTTTAAAAGTTGTTCAGTTTGATGGGTAGAGTATGTTGTTTACAGGTTAATGAAGGAAAAGTACCTTAGTTATGTAACGTATTTAAGTTTTCACACTGTATACAGTAAAGAGGATGATCAGAACATCAACCTGAACAACTTTCTCTGTGAGCCTAATTCGTCGAAATGAATCTGTTGTTCTATACAAAACTGCAATCCTACTAGATGTAAATGTATTGGACAGCTGGTTTTTTTATAGACAAAGTTGTTCAGTTTGAGGGTCTGACCCTCCCCTTAAAAAACCGTTAGCTACCCTATATTTGACTATTTGACTAGGGACCTTAGGTAGGTCTTAAGTCTTAACCTACCTGGACTGACATGCCCTCAGGGTTAAACGCTCTAACATAAAAAATCGGTCGGAGGCCAACGGTTCCGTACCCAACCACCACAACGTAAAAAGTAAAAAAAAAAATTTTTACTCCGTGTCCTTTAGCACGAGACCGACTCACACTTGGCCGGTTTTTATTATTTAATGTAACACTGTAGAGTTTGCTCTCTAATCACACCAAGTTTGATTGTATGTATTACCGTTTTCACCATAGAGCCAGAAGAAAAAACGTTGATGAAAACTAGTTCCTTGTATGAGGACCCCCCTTAATTTTTAACTTTTCGACATTTTTATTATTTGTTAACAAATCCGCCGTAATAACGCACATTCTGTGAAAATTTCAACTATCTAGCTCTTACGGTTCAAAAGTTAGAGCCCTAAATAGGTAGGACAGACAGACGGATGGACGGACGGATAGACGGACGGACGGACAACGTAGGCTTAGTAATACGGTCCCGTTTTCACCCTTTGAGTACGGAATCCTAAAAAATACCTACACCTTATAGTAACTTTGGTACCTTAACTACGTACCATATCACAAACTTCATTTCTACTCTTGAGTAGGTAGCAAATGACATCATAGGGAAGTTATAGACATTACATACCTCTACAGAATCATAAAGACATTAGGCAGTGAACGAGACATGCAAAAGGCTTGTTTTTCGCTTCCGCATGCAAATTTAGATAAAACGTGAATGTTGGATTATGCTTAAAGATGATCAAATGGTCTGTTTACTATGTATTGGCTGTTTGATGGACGACCTTAACCATATGACTCTTCTAGACGGATAATAAAGTATCCACTGAACAGTCAAAGTATGAAATGGTCGATGACGGCATATTATGTTATGAATTACGATGTTCGTCCGGGCAGGTTATCGGCGAACAAGCTCAATTGAGACAGCAACTTGCTTTATTATGATAACAGTTAATATGAATGACATTGGCTGCAGTGAAAATATATCTGCTGATGTATGTAATGTACGGTTAGCATCAGAGAAATCACCTCACCTGATTGTCTGAAAAGAAAAAAATGATTCCGTGCTTCGAATGAAACGGTAATAATAGGTTTCCCTGACCGAACGACATTAACTCTTTCAGAGCCGCCTTACCTCTACTAAACGACATCATTTTAGTAGGTATACTTACCTATTTTTGACTGGCTTGTCCTTCATTATGTCACTGTAGTGCCTTTTCCAAGGAAATCAAATTCGTAAATCATAAGAATTCGCACCAAAGAATATTGGCGGCCGGCCCTGTAAATTGAGACCCAGACTTAGAGGTCCCGTACATGAATGAAACTTAGTAATACGTGTAGAGTGAAACAAAACTAACAAAAAAGTAAATTGGTTGTAACCTGTAAAAGTTTGGGGAAAGTTATTCTCCTCATGATACCTTTTGTAGCAAGTGTGTGAAAGTCATAATCTTTCTTATTAGATAGTCCATTTAATCTTCTACTGATTCATTCTGTTTATTTTAATGAAAATTCACGATAACCGTATAATATTATGATAATGGAAGAAAACGAAATCACGAACTATCAGTTCAACCAAGCCAAATACATTCCGTAACGACCAAGAAATACCTCAGTGATAATATTAGATGAAATTATAGCTGTCGTGGTAGCGTTTGGATACTGCTTTTTGGATGATTTGTCTATTTTACTAGTAATTTCTACTTTTGAATCCGGACTTCTGGAGATGTGGAAGTTTTTTTTTAAAATGCCTTAATTTTTTCTGTTTATAATAATTATGACCGCCGCCGTCCTGAAGACCTTTTAGTTTTCGTAAAAATGGCTGGGTCCAAATCTGCCCATCTTCTTTAACAATTAGCAAATTGACTCATTAGGTTTGTACCTAATGAGTCAATTGGTCTTAAAAAAAAATTCTTTATAGATGTCGCGAGTAAAAGTGACTTCAACTTATAAAGTAGATGCACATAATACAGATTTTTTCCAATATTTTGGCTTTCCTTTGAACACAGGTTTCATATGTATTTTATAGAAAAATAAGAAATATAGATCATTTGCTATACTTATTCACAGCAGTTTCGTCGTGAAAACGCAAAAGACACATTTTCACATTTATACTTACTAGGGCAGAACCTACGTAATTATAATACCTAATTATTTTCTTTTTTTATGGTTGGTGTTCAGTTGCACGACAAAGATTGTTTTATGTCTCAATCGCTACAAACTGTACCTATTGTATTGCATATTATGATGACGACTGTTATTCCCCGGTAGGTAGTCAAAGATATTTGGAATATAGTCTACATTTATAATGCCCAAACTCAAAACAAAATAAAGATATACACAGGAAGCTGGCAGATATAGGTAAGTAGTTTTAGTCGAAGGACCAAAAAAAAAGAGATTGTGTCTAAAAATATTTTTCCTATTGCCTATATCCTAAAATATTTTAAATATTTTTTGGTAGACATGGTGTCAAATAAATCACGTGAAAATTACTAAAGTAAACATTTAAGTATACACTTTTTTATATAAAAATAGCGATAGTAGGTACGAGTTCCTATGTTAAAAAGGTCAATCGAGTTTTCGCCAAGGTTCTGAGACAGAAATGAATGGCCCAAATACGATTTTATTCATTTTTCACGACGACAGCGACTCGTACGAGCTGGTACTGAATTAGCTTTTCTTTCTTCGGGGAAAACTGTCACGATTACTTAACATTTTTGTTTATACTTACAAAAAATACTATTATAATGGCGCAATACAGCATTTCTTCGAATTTCTTTGTTATGGATATAAGAAGCATAATATAAGGTATATTTGGTATTTTACAATACTTGACCCTTGCTACTTTGTTATCCATCTCTTTTGGGTCGGCGAAAAATATACAATATTTTTCTTTTAATCATACCTGATTTTCATATTTAATATTTTTGCTATGCCTGATTTGGATTTCCTCTGCAACACTAATACAGGGTGTAAGGGAACCGCTTCCAAAAACTCAAAGGGGTGAAAGTGACCATCAATATGAACCATTTTTACTATGGAACCAACTATTTGAATCTCAAAAAAAAAAAACAGCCCCTACATAATTTTGCATGGTAGAAATTTAGTGTTAGTATGAGACAGCTGATTTCTTTTTTGAGATCTCATAGTCTGTCCCAAAGTAAAAAGCCTATGCCTAAAACTGGCGCCTTTATTCTTTTTTTAGCGCGACCATCAATCAAACTTGAATATTATAGTTCAGAATGACGTTAAAAACAACACTTGTTATTACAAATATCTCGGAACTCAGTCCGAACTGAGATATAAAGGCTTGAAGTGCACGTAATGGTAATATTTTCAACTTCAAGCCTTTACATCTCCGTCCGGACTGATTTTAGGGATATACATGTTAATAAGTTTTGTTTGTTACTTTATTCTGAAATAAAATATTCAAGTTTGGTTGCTGGCCGCGCCAAAAACAACGGCGAAAAATAAGGCGCCAACCTTACATACAAAACCCGTATTGTCTTTTGTTCATATTGTATGGGTACTTTCACCCCTTTGAGTTTTCGAAAGCGGTTGCTTTATACCCTGTACAGGGACCTATTTTTGTTACACATTTACAAAACATGTCGAAGTGCGAATAAGTATAACAGTTATCTAAAAGTTAATTGACAATGAAAACCTAATCAATAAAGTGTTAAAACAAATTGGGCGCTATCATGAAATGAAAGGTTACTGTGAGTATAATAGGTAAACCCGTACCTACAATAAATAAGTTTCCGTCATTTGTAACTTTGTAACGTGGGCGAGGTATGGAGGCGGCCATCATTAAATAATCAAGAATAACCTAATAGGACCTCGCTATGAGAACGCTGGGATGATGACAAATAATACCTAACTGATTAATAGACTCATTGTACGCCTATGGTTATGATAATTTTAATTATATTCGAGAACAAGAGACATTTATTATATGTATACACTTATGCATAGACCTAGGATATTTGGATTTAAGATTTAGCACGATGGTAATTAATGCCAAAACAGACCCTATACCATATGAATAGATAATAATAGCCTAAGATTTTACATTTTTGATGTTTCGTTATCGTTTCATTGACATTGGAAGGAAAACGTTCATGCAAAATTGCGAAAATCGAATTTCGTGGTAGAGCCTCTGGCTGGCTATTTAATTTAAAAAACTTTATCTCGCCAAAAACTTGAGTTTTACGAAAGTTATTTGATATTACAAATCAACATACGACTGGAGGTAGTTATAATGTCATACTGGTCCTATAAGGAAAAACAGCTTTCTACAGATCTTTAGTGGTTGGTTTTGCGAAACGACTAATTCGACCCTATATGGTTTCTGATAGATGTCCCACATATTGTAGTTTTCATTTAAGTACAGATTGCTATTACAAGATACCTATATGTCTAACGTACCTACCTCTACACCTACCTATTAGTCCGAGATCCGACCGTAAAATTATGCACCTATTCCTTAGGCGAACGAAATGTAATTCTAGTGTATGTTTATACAGGGGTTAATTCAACGCCGCCAAGTTGCCTAATAAAATCTTGCTGCAAGTGCCTTTTCCATTATAATTTTTGGTATAACTTTTTCCACGTGTTTGTTAGGGAAGTGAATGAGGTGCCATCGGAAGGAGACTGGTCTAAAGTACTTTAAAAACTAGGGTTGCCACCTCTCAATCTGCCGCAAGACTTGGGTTGCCAGATTCAAAAATATCATATTTGGACCTGGCAACCCTATAGTTGCGGCAGATTGAGAGGTGGCAACCCTTGTTTTTAAAGTATTTTAGACCAGTCTCCTTCCGATGGCACCTCATTCACTTCCCTAACAAACACGTGGAAAAACTTATACCAAAAATTATAATGGAAAAGGCACTTGCGGCAAGATTTTTTTAGGCAACTTGGCGGCGTTGAATTAACCCCTGTATAAACATACACTAGAATTACATTTCGTTCGCCTAAGGAATAGGTGCATAATTTTACGGTCGGATCTCCGTCTATATGTAAATACTCGTACTAATAGCACAGAATAGGTAATAGTATATAGTTCTACATACTAATAGACTAATAGTTTACCAAGATTTTACCGAACAAACAGAATTTTATCTAGAAAACACAATTATTTACTGTTTTTTTTTGATAAATGATTCAGAACGTATTCAATTAAAATGCTTAGCTACAGGCAAGCTACAGTTGGGCTACAGGCTTCTTTTGGTCGCGATTTTGAAAGTGCAACTAATAATAGAATAATAAATAATAATTTTGATAAAGGAGGTATGATATCATTATAATATCATGATTCCATAGCTTCCATAGTCTTCAAAGGAACAAAAAAACAAACATTTTTGACATATGCCATTTTTTATAATTTTTTGTACAAACTTATAAATATACATTTCAGTATTTTGCCTACAATGTTTTTATTATAACGTAAATTATATTGTAAAATATTGAGAAATTTGTGTTTTTTTAGTTTTTAATTTTAGTTATTTTAGTGATTTACGTCTTATTGTGAAGCATTGTTTACAAAAACTGAAATGGATTCAAAATCGATGAAATCCACGATAAGCACCTTGACTGCAAAATCGGTAATTTTACTTACTGTTACATAACATTATAATATCTTGATTTGAATGATGTAGTTACTATGTAGGTACAAAAGCCGTCAAGAGCGTGTCGGACACGCCATAGATGGAGTTCCGTAGTCATTGTATAAGTAGTGTCTGATGTATAGGTACGCCCCGCAGCCAACCAGATACGAAGAAAACCTAAATTGGGTACTAGAAAGCTTGAAACCGAAAGATAGCACATTTTAATTTCGTTCAGCGCCATTTAGTGACAGGAAACGATACTAGATACTTTGCCGGTTTTTTTTACGTTGGTTGCGCTCCATGGACCTGAAAAAAGACGGACGTAATGTCACTCTAAAAAGAGGTGAAGCATGCAAGGTCCTACAATTTCGTTTGTTCTACAAGGGACCTACACTCACACAGAAGCACCAGTTCTAGGCGCAGGAGTGCGATTTTTGAATCTCATACGTTGAACTCAGCAGTTGAAAATGTATGGAAATACGTTTCTTTCTACTGCTGATTTGACTTTCAAAAATCGCACTCCTGAAGTATGATTTTTGAAAGTCAAATCAGCAGTAGAAAGATGCGTATCTCCACAGTAATTTTGACATTTTCAACTGCTGAACTCAGCGAATGAGATTCAAAAATCGCACTCCAGGTCTGACAACCCGCCGCCATTATGTACCGCGCGACAGGGCGACAGCACGCACACTCGTATAAATGGGTGCTTCACTTTTGATTAGACGAGATTCCGTCCGTCTTTTTTTCAGGTCCGTGTTGCGCTCATAATTTTCATTCAAAGCAGTATAAGAGTAATGTTGTCTGTGTTTTTACAAGACCTATTCAGTATTCGCAAAATCTTTTTTTCAAACCCTTTTTCGTTGTATATAGTCAACTAACATAATGTCTGTTTTTGGGTTACTTTACTTACGAAACATAGAACCGGGTTCCCTCTTCTGAGGGATACTGGTATCAAATTTTGTTTCAATAGGTGCAAAAATGAGGATGTAATTGAGAATAGACGAAAGAATCATATATAAGGGTTCCTTGTTTGCCTACAAAACCCTAAAACGTAGGTCGCAATTTAATGAACTATATGTACCATATTTTTAACAGACCGTATAATATTATTTACATTATTTTGTTGTTCGTAAATCCTGTTAAATGCTAAAATGTTTTTAATTTTATTCAACTCTATACTAGGTACTACATACAACCCAGGCAAATTAACTTGACACCTGCCTCGAACGACGTTGGTGTAAACAATTAGCTCGAAAATTATAAAGCGCAGGGACACGTGCAACGGTAACTGAGATGCTATCGCTACTGGCCTCACTGTAGAATTTTAGAGTTATTCTTTTGCTGTTATTTGTTATTGTTTACACCAACATCGTTTGAGCCAGGTGTCAAGTTACTCGCACGGGTTGTATCTAAGTAGGTACACTCCGCGACACATCAAGCTATACAAAACCAACATAAGCTGGTCGCGCGTAGGTTGAGTAATGTATAACGTCGCGCGGCCAGCTTATGTTGGTTTTGTATAGCTTGATATGTCGCCGTTCGTACATTTGAGGTACGTAGATATCTGTCTACATATCTTTTATTCTACTTCATATCAGAAGCCGTGAAACTGTGTACATTTTCAGGCAACATCGAAAAAAAGTCGTCGGCGGTTTGTTCGTACTTCGTCTTCAGTAGTGAGCAAAAAGTCTTACCCTTGCATCGACGGACCGATGGGAGTGAGGCAGAACCCGTGGACACCGACAACACGCCGTGGACCTATCGCCGCTGAGGCTGCCAGCCCAGGACCCGCTGTGGTGTCCTTGCCAACTCTTATAGGTAATGCATCTACCTCTTAAAAAAATTAGGATTGATGAGCTATACCTCTGTGTTATACCAATTTCTTTTCGCTGCTGGGTTTACCCAGAGCTTTAGCTCTGGAGTGCGATTTTTGAACATCACACGTTGTAATGGCGTCACGTGGCGATCCTTGGGGAGGCCTATGTCCAGCAGTGAACGTCCATCGGCTGAGATGATGATGATGACACGTTGTAATCCGCGGTAGAATATGGTCCAAATTACTATGGAGATTATGCATCTTTCTACTGCTGATTTGAACGTGTGATGTTAAAAAATAGCACTCCCTTTTGCATCACAATACCACCTATCTGGCACCAAATTGTGATGCAACTATTGGTGGATTGGTATTTATAAAATATTTTTCTAACTGCAATGTCGAATGTAATACTTATTGTGTTTTATTTTCAAACACTGAGTAGATTTATAAAGTTTGCTGGATGTAAGTAAGAAACACATTCGAGAAAAATACATAATAATAAAAGTTATTTTTAGCGATGACTATTACATTCAAGTGAAAATATGAGTATAAACATATTTTTCGAAGTTTTAAATATTGGAAATTCCAATAATACCTATTTCTCGAACATGCTTTTAATTCCAATAATTGAAATTGAAAAATACTTTTGTCCTTTTATAACGTTTATATATTTATGTTAATAACGAGTTGTTTTTATGTACCGTGTTAGTTTCGGCAGTGTATTGTTGAACTAGTTGCCCGACAAGTTGCTCTACAAGTAGAGCCTCTGACATCACCGGAGGTCGCACATGAGTGAGATTATCGGCTAGTTCTGCAAACACTGGCCTTGCTCTGCGTTCATACACAACGTGACATCATATTGTTCGTGTTTCTCGATAGACAACACCGCTAAATTATTGCTAAACAAACTGAGTCTTCTGTATTTTGAGAGGATACAAAATATTTGTAAAGACTCAGATAAAATTATAACGTGTTATGTTTTGGTTCGGAACTTTGGGAATATTTTTTATATATATATCTACCAGGTGTGCTAAAAGTGTTGTGATTGGACAAGCGTACTTCTATACATATATAGGTATTAAGATTTGGAGCGATATCGTGGGCGCGAAAACGTTGACCCTGTCCAAGGTGAGTTCTATCAAACGAGATGTGCAATTTAGTTCGACATTGGCTAATGGCCACTTTAGACACAACGACAATCCTCTGATTGTTAGAAAAGATAGAAACAAAATAAAAATTTTTTTACAAAAAAATAAAAACCGACTTCAGAAGTAAAAAAGTACAAAATAATATTTCAGCCTATGAATTTTACGTTCGAATCTACAAGAAAATTAATTTGTCTTGTCGAAGTCGTTGTCAAGCCGGTAGGTACGATTCGCGACTGGGCTTGCAGTAATTTTTTGGCTTGGCTTGACACCGACTCCAACGAAACAAATAAATTTTCTTGTAGATTCGAACGTAAAATTCATAGGCTGAAATATTATTTTGTACTTTTTTACTTCTGAAGACGGTTTTTATTTCTTTGTAAAAAATTTTTTATTTCATAATTTTTATTGATTAGATATGTTATTTCGACTCAGATATCAGTTATACACGCAAAGGGTACATTGAAAAGAAGCAAATGGTTCAATCGCAGACGATTTGCTGTCAACTTTTGAGGAGTTATATCATGTAGCTCCAAAGTGCGTCATCAGATCATCACAATATTAAAATGGGACCACCTCGGGAGTATACCCTTTCAAACATAATAATTTTTAAAATTGGTTCACAATTGACGAAAATATCGGTGAACATACATAAAAAAAAAACATACAGCCGAACATAGAACCTCCTCCTTTTTTTGAAGTCGGTTAACAAGGTGCATATACCTAGTTGGCTTCATTGCAGTAAAAACGGATCAGGTTGGACGCGATAAGCAAATTAGAAAACCATTGGTTACCGAACTCGATCACGTCATGCATCATTTGAACACGGCAATGCGGTCGGTATGGTTACATTACATGCAAAATTGTACACCTATCTGTGTAATATTTGTCGGCTAACTTCAAGTATGACTTAATGATGGTAATTAAACAGGTATACAAGCTATATTTTGTACTGCATAAATTTTAAATACTCTAGTCTAGCGTCGCAAAACCTATTCTTTGAAAACCTAGAGTACCTAGTTCTTTGAAAAAGTTCAGTCTTTTAGGGTTCCGTACCCAAAGGGTGAAAACGGGACCCTGCTAAGCCTACGTTGTCCGTTCGTCCGTCCGTCCGTCTGTCCGTCCATCCGCCCGTCCGTCTGTCCTACCTAATTTAGGGCTGTAACTTTTGAACCGTAACAGCGAAATAGTTGAAATTTTCTCAAATTATGCGTTATTACGGAGGATTTGTTAACAAATAATAAAAATGTCAAATAGTTAAAAATTAAGGGGGGTTCTCAACAAGAAACTAGTTTTTTTTATCAACGTTTTTTCTTCGCGCTCTATTGTAAAAACGGTAATACATACCGGCAAAGCGTCAAACTTAGTGTGATTATAGAGCGAACTCTACAGAATAACAAAAAATACTAAAATCCGGTCAAGTGTGAGTCGGTCTTGAGCTAAAGGTCCCGGACAAAAAAATATTTTTTTTCAATGTTAATGTTGTGTTCTGTGTTGGTGTGGTACGGAACCCTCGGTGCGCGAGTAGCCCGACTCGCACTTGACCGGTTTAATTTACATTATAATTTTTTACAGGTAAACCCCCTAACGAGTCCAGGAGACCGCGCGCACCTGCATTTACATTTGGACACAAGCTGGAACCGCCTGGAGCGACCAGAGCTGGCCCAGGTCCTGCCACTTATAACACAGAAGGAATGACATCTAAAGGTTAGCTAGCATCTTTCTTCACTTTTTCTTGAGAGATTTATATGGTCTGTCTTATAAGAATTAACGAAACTGGTTTTATATAACTGCGTGTCCCCAATATCCATGGTTATAACCACTCAACTCAGGTACAAAATTTTTGCTATAGAAGTCTCCAATGTTAACTTGGCTTATTCAATTACACGATGTGAAGAAAAAAAACGTTCAACGAGTGAACTTACTCTCCAGAATCGATAGGTATGTAGAAAAGTTTTTGAACTGGCAAAAAATATTTACATACTTTTCATACGAATCCTTTTCAAGTTTGTATACTTATACATTTCGTAATGTGGTAGTTACATATCAAATGCACCGGATACAGATATTATACAATCAAGCCTAAGATCGTCGCCGTGTAGTCAAGTATTTATACAATTATAGTATTTCTTTTATGTACCGAATATGTAGAGATATCCAATTATTATAACTTTCATAAGAACAAGAGAGTTTTCTTATAACCGTAAAACATTTAATGAAAACAAACTAAAATGGTCAGTCTCCATAAAAAACTTCCAACGTTTTCGCCATTTGAGGTTGCGTGCTAAGGTGGAGTTTTCTCTGCCTAAATAAGCCAGTCTGCGCCAAAAGTAACATCATTAGCGACAAATTGGAACACTAAATCTAATAGTTACGTTTTAGTAACATTGTGCCTGTCATATTATTATATACTAGCGGCCCGTCCCGGCTTCGCACGGGTGGACGTCTAATCTTTTGTAGCAATAAATATAGCCTATGTTACTCAGGGTGAATGCAGCTTTCTAATGGTGAAAGAATTTTTTAAATCGGCCCAGTACTTTTTGAGCCTATTCATTACAAACATACAAACATACAAAAATAGGTACAAATCTTTCCTCTTTATAATATTAGTGTAGATGTAGATTATAGATTATAGATAGATAGATAGGTACAAATCTTTCCTCTTTATAATATTATAGATATAGAAGATAGATATAGATTAGTGTAGATTGATACGCATACGACTGGTAATTTACCGTACTAAAAATAACCATCGCAATCTAAGGTATATTAAAAAAAATTCACAGAAATTTCAATTGTATATGATTGAGTTTACCTGTGTTTAGGATCGCAGTAATTAAGCTGGGAAGTAACTGTTTAATGTCAACAACTGAATAGGTAGAGTTATTGCAATTATGTGTAACTCGATCTGTGTGTGATTACGACCGCGCCTACAGCTTCAAGAGAGCCAGTCAAGCGCATCCGTATTGACAGCTGCCGATTGCCGATCTATTGAGCAATCTTATTTACTCGTTCATACGTGGGTTGTCTTCAATTGTAGTTTACTGGACAATTTAAGAGTCGCAGTTGTCTTACAACGTCTAGAATAGTCCAGGCAATTATACAGTCTGCCGCCTACGGTGTTCGTCTTCCGAATTGTTTTAGAGTCGATTTTTTTCGTTGTGTTTTGTCACCATTGTTAGTAATTTTTTAAAGTGCTACTTACCTACATGTTTAGTTGTTCGATCTCTTGTGTTCATCTTTCTATGTTGTGAGTGTGAGTATATTTTGAAATGAAAAGGGATTTTTTTAAATCTTTGTGACTGTATTATTTAACGACAGGTTTACTTTAGATATATTTAGAACATTATTGAATCGCTTAATCACAGCATAGATAATTAATAGTGCTGGCGCACAAATTTAAAACGCAATAAAGTATTTCACTTCAATCGTATTTTTATCGAAATTACAAGAACGGCCTACAGCGTTTTTAATTCGTTCGGCACTTACGATATCGACTCGATAGCTCAGTCGGTAGTGCAACTGCCCTCCAAGCCAATGGTCGTTGGTTCAAGTCTCTCAAGAGGAAAATATGTGTATGGTATCGAATGTTTGGACCTACGTCATACAGGGTGAAATTGATATCATTGGCATCCTTTTAAACTAAGAGTCTACCCATCAAACTGAACAACTTTTACTATGGGAGCAAACCGATCGGAGCAAAAAATTTGAGTCGAGTAGTTAGGCATTGCAGTTTAGTATGAGACAGCAGATTTTTTAGTTGCTCCGATCGGTTTGCTCCCATAGTAAAAGTTGTTCAGTTTGATGGGTAGACTCTTAGTTTAAAAGGATGCCAATGATATCAATTTCACCCTGTATATGTTGGTATCTATATTTGATGTAGGAATTCTGTATGTGTCTAGGCATAAAATACAAAGGCGAACTAGATTTCGGTACTTTAATTGGGACTAGATAATCTGTATGAAAATGACCAGGATATTTTTAATTTATGACAGGATGTAGCGTTGTCATCTCTTAGCCACTTAATTAAAAATAAGACCTATCGAGACATGCTTGTTTTTGTAGTCTCTTAAAATACGAGTAACGTCCTAGTTATTCATCGAAAAGCCACATTTTAAGTTATAGCGAAAATGTTTATTGTTTTCATGTTAGTCCGTGATTCATTCTGCGACACATTAAGTAGGTCATGACTGCAGTCCCGATTTGCATAAACGATGTCGTCTGCAGTGCATATGTTTTCTCCCTGTTTATTTAGGTATCAACTTATAAATAATATGCAATGCAGTTTACCTTGCGCAATCACCTTCCTTTATTTCCTGTGCGGTATTAAGTAGGTACATACTATGTAAGTATGTAAACATGGTGCCAAAATATTTTTTAACTAGGGCTACTTCATACTGTCAAAATAACGGAATGGAAAAATGAGTTCTGTGGTATTCATACGAAAATATAATTTTCTTATTTTAACTGTGGCTTTTATACCGGATAGAAACTTAAACTTAATACCTATGCGTTCTATGTAGGTACATAATTTAGGGGGTGCTTCAGACCATCAAACTGGACAAAATTAAGAATGGGAACATTTATTAAAAATCGTAAAAAAATATTGTTGTTCCATAGAAAATGTCCAGCAATTCGACCTAAATTATAGAACAGCAGATTTTTTCACATTTTTAATGATGTTGGTCTCATGGTGAAAGTTGTCGGTTGCTTAATATTTGTGCTATTGGTAATAGCTGATTAAAGAGATCCTCTACTGTACTGACCACCTGTAATTTTTGTGTACCCTGATCAATAGCAAATAAAGATTAGGTACTTTACTTTACTTTGTTCAGTTTAATTGTCTGAAGCATCCCCTTTAGTTCATTTCATCCATTTAAGTTAGCTCTCTGTATAACGATGAGGCTATTAATATTTTAGCAGTTTATTTATTGTTGTTGCTTGTTATAGGTACTGAGGTTTTACTTCTACCTTCCCATAGTCTAAAAAAAACAAGGTCTTCTATTCCCAGAGTGACACAAGCCTACGTCACAAAAAATGGCCGCTAAACATGGTAAAAGGGTATGATGACGTAGACTTGTGTCAGTCACGTGATCGGAAGAGAATACCAGGCGCAGTATATTATTGAAACTCTGACACCAGGGCTCTGCCCACACGATAAGAAGAAGTATATTATTGTACCATGTACCTTCCTAAGAATTATCGCCGACTATACCTACCTACCTGACGTCATTTATAAGATTGCATCTGTTGAAGAAGACCCGATATCAAGTTCATTATGTTTAAGCGATCTTCTCCGTAAACATCCATCCTTAATAAGCTGTTTTACTTGGCCAATATTGATAGTTCGGCATTGAATGATCGCAAACGTTTCTCCGGCTGCATCGGTCCGATGTCGCCAAATATGTCCGTATGTTCGAAGGTGATCGGTGAGTCACATACCGTGTAGGTGCCCCGGACAGACCCTGAGAGTTCCACTCGATTGGAAAATACAAGCTAATACGGTCTCAGTCGTTCATCTACCTTGCTTCGCATCACTTGACGAGAAGGTACTCCTTCTCGTGAACTAGATAGTTCTTATGAACGCTAGTTTGTTTCCGTGTGGAAGGGATTATAGTGTTTAGTTTCTGGTGATACCGTTACGTTGAAGGTATGTGTAGTCTTTATACGTGAAGATTAACTTATTTTAGTTTTTGTAGCTTATTTTTATTATTTTGTTTTTTTTTGTAAAAAAATTTGACTCCTGCGCTACTTCGCAGTAAACATTCTACGTCCCCAATTTTTTGACACGATTTCGAATTTTTATTACTATTAATAAAATCGTTTAAATAATTTTAAGCAATCAAGAGTTATTGACCTTGTCAAATTATGCCAAAATAAAAATAAAATCTGAATGTTTTTATCATCGATTAGGTCATAGTACAGTAGGCATTTCATTTTTATTTACGAAAAGTGGTGTAAAATGGTGAATACCACTTTTGGTACATTGGCGGCATTGAATTGTTTTACATATACGTACATAAACTCACGACCGTAATCCCATTTCCGGGTGGTCAGAAATATTTCTACTGCTACCAACTTTCTGTTTAAGAATGTTAGCTGCAGCAATGTTCATATTTAGCATTTTAAGTTTTAGGATGGAATGACGTATCAAGTCACAAGTTGTGAGAGGTGGCTTTTGCCTGGATAGTTTTTATGGAGGTGCTACTGGGAATGTTCCACCATTGAAAAGGGAAGTACTTCCGCCAGGCTAGGTGTGATGCCTGGGGACCGGCCGTGGTCCAACAGTTCTTCGAATCTCTGTGATTATTTCTCTTGCGCGATTTATGTCTCGCATTCGATTGTGAACATTATGTGTAGTAGGTTACGAGTTGCTTATTTACGATGAACGTTGTCTTTGTATGGAGCATATTTCCGTAAGCGACGGTATCGCCATCTGTTTGTATCTTTGCTATAACTTGTGGGTGCTGGACATCTGTAGTAGTTCCCCACAAAGCCATATACGTTTCTTGCCTTATAAATCAATTAGGATCTAACTAGATATTTCCCAGGTTCTTTTTCAAAAGAATTTACTATTCAGATAAAAATTTACATCTTTCTAGAAATCAATGTAATTATAATTATGGAGTGACACTAATAGACGTAATCTTGTTAGCGCCTTATAGAGGTTCATCTAATTCAACCTTAGATATCTAAATATGTGTTGCAATTAGTGGTTAATGATTACAATTTTATTATTATTTAATGTGTTGTATAGTCTATTTCGGAGAGAATAGCGCCAAACTTTAATGGGAGTGGGCCGGTCAGGTCTGTCGGACGCATCCTGAGAGATGGGCAAAAACCATCATGTCCCCGAAAACGGTTGGCGGCGTCCAGGTCGACCCAGGAAGTGGTGGCGGGATTACCTAGATAAATTTGATGACCTTTGGCCAGAGGTTGCCCAAAACCGGAACGAGTGGAAGAGCAAGAGGCCTTTGCCCAGCAGTGGGATGATGGAAGTAATACGGTAGATTATTGATAAGAAACCTAACAATTAAAGTGACGTAACAGGACGAATAGCAGGTCCGAACAAGGTAGATTGTTGACAAAAACATAACATAAGAGTGACGTAACAGGACGAGCAGCGGGTCCGGCAGTATCTCTCCACGGCCGCTGGCCTCCACCGCGCATCGCTCAGACTCCAGCACCCTGCGACTACGAACCCAACAAGGCCTCTAAGGCTGCCCTGGAGCACGCCCCTGCATTCTCAATTGGCCTTCGAGTCAATCCTCCCCAGCAAAGTGGTCATTCGCCAGGTTCAGTGACGTCATATTATCCGTTGTTTCAGTAGCAGCATGTGCGAGTATATTGGAGCTCTTGTCTTTTGCTGAAGTATAGTGTAGAATTTCGTTGTATATATTGTAGTTATTTTGTAGATGACAATGCTTTTACTGCTCGGTAAGCTTTGTATAATTTTTTTTTAAAGTTCTGTGAATACGAACTGCCTACAGCGTTGTTAGTACTTTTGCCCATTAGTTTCATATTCAAATACCTGCCATAAACCTTGAAACGACTTTATAATTTCTTGCACGCCGTATTGTTCATGTTGTATTTCCACTTTGAATTTTGTTTTCACTAAACGAGAGAAAATTTCTAAAAACATTTTACGGAAATAGTCGAATAGCAACAAAATCTGAACAGTTCATCGGAAACGTTTAGGCATAACTTCAATGAACAGTACTGTAAAAATGCGTGTTGTTTTCATCTTACTTAGCACCTACTCACTACAGGTAATCTCTTTCATTGTTTATTCGCTTTTATTTAATTACCAGAGTTGTTTTGTTTATAGCACGTTTTAACCGTTGTTATTTATTTACGTTCGTTATCAATCAGTATCATTCACAAGTCGTCACTCACTGTAAAGTGTACTTAATACGTATTGTACAGATAATATTAGATTATTTGTAAAGAAACAATCATTACATTTCGACGAATTCTCATGGTAATCGATAATATCAATTTTCCTGATTGTGATTTGTCGACACTTTTTCTGAGAAATATTAACATCGTTTAAAAAACTAATTGTTGTTAATTAAACTCTTTTTCAGCGCCGAATATTTACTCAATGCCTCCAGTCCTCGGGGAAGCCAAAGAAGGTGGTAAACGTGCGGCGCCTATGTTCAGCATCACAGGCAGAGGGAAAACCTTCGAGTCTAAGATATCCATGCCCGGTCCGGGAACATACACAACTGACAAGGCAGCTGCAGTGCTAACGAAGAAGCCACCGGCTTATACCATGGCTCCGAGGAGAGAGATCAGGTCACCGACTGCAGCTGTGCCGGGTCCTGGAGTTTATTGCCCTGAAAAGGTAAATTATTGTTACATTATAGTTCGCTGTACTGTACATACCATATAAGCCGGGATTCCTGGGAATTCTAACAACTTTAATATGTTTAAATGTTCTACTTTCTGTTTCTAATCCCTTTTCATTGCTGCATGAACTAACCTTGGTTTGGGTACACACGACAGGTTTGCGTGACTCTGCCATGGGCGCCGGCACACACTTTCGGCATCCGACACTCTCCGTTCTCCGGTCAAGCTGCATATTTTCCTGCTCCAGAAGGAATATCTGCCTAACATCTAACTGTCTGTATTGCGCTTTAAAATAGCATCATATTATAATCCTTTTGGCACCTCCTCAGCCTATATCTCACTAAAGCTTAGCGCTTCCGGATTTGCTACACTGTTTGTTGTAATACTTATTTAGTTTACATTAAAAAATATTCTTGTATAATAAATCTGTAGCAAGTTTTAATGGTTAAAAGGTTTTCAGTCTCTATCTCTATATTATATATCACGATGAGAGATAGAGTGAGAAATT
Source organism: Agonopterix subpropinquella (assembly GCA_922987775.1). NCBI lineage: Eukaryota > Metazoa > Arthropoda > Insecta > Lepidoptera > Depressariidae > Agonopterix > Agonopterix subpropinquella. The sequence goes on from OV277702.1 coordinate 13,414,805, forward strand.
GTGTAATAAGAGATCGATGTAAATTGAAAGAAGATGTTGTGACAAGAATAGAGAAAGGTATGCTTCGTTGGTTTGGTCATGTGGAAAGGATGAGTGACAGCAGATGTACGAAAGAGATATATGTTGCTAATGTGAGTGGAAGTGTCGGCAGAGGGCGCCCTCGTAGGACGTATGCTGATCAAATCAGTTGCGTCCTACAAAAAGGGGAGGTGCGGAGTACTCGAAACCGACGGGCATGTATGAAGAGATGTATAAATAAATAAATAAATAAATAAATAAATAACGCTCACAGGCACATACATTGTAATGATCCCAAGAAAGCACTATTGATAGGCTGTTTATTATGGAAACCATACAACAACGGCACAAACATATAAACATCCATGACCGAACCGGGATTCGAACCCAGGACCCTGGTTTGGCAGTCCGGCGTGGTAACCATTACACCAACCGGGTCGTATGGATGTGCATGAGGCAAAAGAGGTATGTAAAGATCGTAGTAAGTGGCGCGCCCTGGTCTCTGCCTACCCCACTGGGAAAGAGGCGTGACGTTATAGATAGATAGATCTCTATATTATGTGTATTTTGATATTCATCCTTTTTAAATTAATTGTATTATATGCGCATGCTGCCATTGCCAAGTCTCTTCTAATAATATTCTATGAAGGTACATGATGTTTTAATATTTTATGTAGTTTTAGAAGATTTAACTAAGTAACAAAATTTTGTTAGTTATAAAAATATCGGATAGGGTACTTATGTTTCGTTCTCCTCCTACCTTCTTTGATTAATTTCATGGTGGGTTCTATTCTAGGACAGACTTGAATAAACCCCCATGGTCGCTGGACTTCATTGTCTAGCGTTGTGAATGTGGTCGCTACTGTTAATCCTGGTTTACAGGTATTACAACAACGTAGTGGTAAGAATGAGTGGTAAGACAATAACATGTATTAATTATGAATTGATTGATAATTAGAAGTAAATTAAAGAGAATAGATTTACAACTTGTATTAAAATTGATTATTATTCCGGTTTCAATTTTCATTTCAGGGTGACAAAGTACTACGATCAAAATCTCCACGTTACACTTTTGCCACAAAGGCCAAAACTCAAAGAATAGAACAAGTTCCTGCACCTAATGCTTACTGCCCTGAAAAAGCAGATAGATTACTACGAGAAAAATCACCAGCTTACAGTTTTAGAACGAAGACTGAAATAGTTAAAACATGCGACGCTCCTGCTCCTAACGTCTATTCTCCAGAAAAAGCCTTACATTCTCTCAAGAATGGACCCAAGTACACACTTGCTGGAAAAGGTGTCGCTGAAAAACATGATGTTACACCTGCTCCTAATTCTTATAACCCACAAAAGGCAGATAAAATGTTGCATGAAAGTTCCCCTTCGTACACCATGCGTACTAAAGAAGTCGTCGAAAAGATTGAAGTAACACCTGCTCCAAATGTTTACGCTCCAGAAAAGTCTATGCACATGTTAAATGGTGGACCCAAGTTTACGATGCTAGGCAAAGCTGAATGTACAAAAGTGTCACAAACGCCGGCTCCAAACAGCTATAATCCTGAAAAAGCCGACAATGTACTACATGAACATTCACCGGCTTATACATTTAGGATTAAAGAACAAGTTGTGATAAGGAGCGACTCTCCAGCACCGAACCTTTATGCACCAGAAAAATCAATGCACATGTTAGATGGTGCTCCAAAGTTTACCATGAGTGGAAAAGGACATTCTGAAAAAATTCAAGACACTCCAGGTCCTAACGTTTACAACCCAGATAAAGCAGACAAATTACTTCACGAATCATCACCATCTTATACTTTTAGGGTTAGAGACCACGAACACAAAGCAGATAACACTCCAGCACCTAATGTTTATGCACCAGAAAAGTCTATGCATATGCTAGATGGTGCTCCAAAGTTTACAATGGGAAGTAAAGGGCATGTGCAGAAAATATACAATACGCCAGCACCGAACATGTATAGCCCTGATAAAGCCGATCAACTTCTACATGAATCTTCACCTGCATATACGTTTAGACCCAAGAACTCTATTGGTAAACCAAGCGATACACCCGCACCAAATGTTTATGATCCACATTTCATTGACGGCACTCCAAAATATAGCCTGTATGGCAGAGGTCACGATGCGAAACTTTTTGTTACTCCAGGGCCAAATGTTTATGATCCTCGTTCGATTGATGATAGTCCGAAGTTTACAATTGCAGGGAAAGGGCTATCAGGAAAACCTTCAGATGTGCCAGCACCAAACGCGTACAACTGTCATTTACCAGATGACGGTCCAAAATACAGTTTAACTGGTCGTGGCCACGATGCAAAGCCTTTTGATACACCTGGACCTAATAACTATGATCCTCACTTTCCGACCAATTCACCTAGATTTACCATTGCTGGTAAGGGTCCAGATGGAAAAGTTTCTGATGTTCCTGCACCTAATGTTTACGATCCACGTATGCCTGATGGTGCACCTAAATTTACTATCTCTGGCCGAGGCCACGATACGAAACCTTTTGATACTCCCGGACCTACTAACTATGATCCACACTTGCCGAGTAACTCACCCAGATATACAATTTCTGGTAAGGGTCCAGATGAAAAAGTTTCAAATTTTCCTGGCCCTAATGCTTATGAACCACGTCTACCTGATGGTACACCTAAATTTACGATCTCTGGTAAAGGACCAACTGCGAAGCCATCAGATACTCCAGGACCAAATGTTTACGACCCGCATCTACCACAAAGTACACCTAAATACTCAATAGCTGGAAAAGGACCTGACTTTAAAGTCTCTGATGGTCCTGCACCAAATTCATATGATCCTCATATTCCAGATGGTACTCCTAAATATACAATTTCTGGGAAAGGTCAGCCTGGAAAAATCATTGATACACCGGGTCCTGGTGATTACTCTCCAGAAAAGGCAGATAAGGTTTTGCTTGAAAGTTCTCCAGCCTATTCGTTTAGAACTAAACAACTTCCCTATAAGCCCTCCAATAATCCTGCCCCGAATGCCTATGATCCTAGCAAATATGACTATATGTTGGACGGTGTTCCCAAATACAGTTTTGGTATAAAAGGCCCAGCTGAGAAACCGTCTAATAATCCCGCTCCTAACGCTTACTGTCCAGATAGAGCAGACAAGGTTCTTCATGAAAGCTCTCCTTCATACACTTTCCGTCCTAAACATGAGAATAGCAAAATACCGGAGACTCCTGGACCTACTTCTTACAATCCCGAAAAAGCGGATAAGGTTCTGTTGGACAACGCTCCTCGATACTCGTTTAGAATAAAGACAAGTCCTCATAAGCCGGATGACGTACCCGCCCCTAACAGCTATAATCCTGACAAAGCAGATAAAGTATTAATGTCACAAGCTCCACAATATACATTCAGGATTAAAACTGACACATTAAAAGTCCTTAACACTCCTGGTTAGTAATATTTATATGATACTTCTCTCATAATGGTAAAATACTTTTCGTACTTTGGTTGGCCTACAACAACTCTTTATTTTTCCAGCTCCGAATTCTTACACGATCCCGACGCCAGTGAGAACTCCATTGTACACGATTTCTGGAAGGCACAAGGAACCAATCGATGAGCGGTTGAAAGTTCCAGCTCCTGGTGCCTATAGCCCTGAGAAAGCATCTAAATTTATACTAACTTACTCACCTCAGTATACATTCGGCATTAAGATCCAAACTGATAAATATGCTGATTCACCTGGTAAGAATTTTTATCAAAAATGTGTTCATTCTTCGTCCACAGAAAAAAATCAAAACTTGTAAATATTTGAAAATATTCGACAGCAGATTTATAGGAGACTAGCTGTTGCCCGCGATTTCATCCACGTGGACAACTGAACTACACTGAACATTATAAATAATTCTTACAAAACCACATGAATATTATAATAATTTGTGATAGGTGTAGATTGTATTAATCTTAAAAATTGCTTCATTTATCTTTATTTACCTATATATTGTGTAAAGTTTAACTCTCAAATTGTTTTCAATACTTCACTAAGAGATAACTATTTTAAAGTCATAAATGTTTTTAATTTCAGCACCAAACACTTACCGCATTCCCTCAGTCCTGGACACCCCGGTGTACACGATGTCAGGGCGTCACAAGGTGCCGTTGGACGATCGTGTGCGGGTGCCCGCGCCTGGCACTTATTCACCGGAAAAGGTAAATTGATAAATGTATGCAAGGACAAACTAGTCGAATTTTGAATAGGGTAGATAGAACGATGATCATTTCCAATTGTAGCTGTGATACGAATATGCTCGTAGCTTATGAATAGTGAAATCTATAATATTAAAGAAAACAAAGTCGGGTTAGTTACACCATTTTGTAATTCAAGAACGACTGGACCGATTTTTATAATAGTTAATTTGTTGGATTTGTCTCCGCCCCGTTTCAAACATGGGAGAAATTTACAAAAAAAAAGAGAATTTCTTTCCTTGATTCTCAGGCAGTATGAAGTTTGCTAGACTTTGATTACGTTTAATTCTATAGTAGTATAACTATAATTTACTACACTTTAACATTGAGTAAGTTACGAATACGTATTTGATTTTTTGATAGTTCTTTTTATTATTTTAGTGTAGAAAAGTATTTGCTAGCTATTATTGCTTTGCACAACTGGCTTACCCACTAAATAATGTTGTAATTTGTTCTTCCATTTCATTTGATTTCCATTAATAATTTGATGGTTTAAGTAAATAGGTATAATACATAGCTATCTCCTCTTTCCTCCACATTGGCTACCATCACTGGTAGATATTAGTGATACTAAATATACAGGGGTTAAGTAGGTACTATATTTCACACTAGATATCACTACTTGTCTTGTATGTTGCAGCCGTTCATACTATTGATGGTACTAGCGAAACTAAACTAAATTCGTAGGAAAAATGTCTCATAAATATTTTGTGATTGTAGGTACAATTAAGCAGAACCCCACAAATAACGTTTGGAATCAAACATTCTCCGTTATTGGGGCAACTGAAGCCTATTGAACCTCTCCGTCCTGTCCAGAAACCGGTCACACAGAAAATTACTTCACAGAATTACACTGCACAAGTAGTTCCTAGTAAAGATGTCCGGAAAACTGATGAAGATATCGAAGAATTCTCGAACAATAATGACATACAAAGAACCATAAACGAATCGAACGAAACAATGCACACACATAACGCTAGAACGCAAGTAACTCAAGTCAGAGCAGAGAGCGAGCTAAGAAGTTCAACTGTTACACCAGAACCGGTGCAAGAGCAGCTAACACAAGAGCTCGTATGGGTTCCAGAGAAACCAGTACGTCGAGGTTCTTATACTATTGACAAATCCGATGGTTTCACGGAAAAGTACCAGAATAGCGAAGTTATTCCAGTACAGAATGGAGTCATTCGGACTGCAGCTAGTGGGGAGAGGGGTTCTGCTTGCACAGAAGAAACCAACAACGAAGTAATTCGGCGTGAAGGATTCCAGCAAAACATACAAAAGAACGTAAAGAATGCAAGTGCCTTTGAAAAGACGCAAGCGGCGACCGAGGACGTCCGCACTGGTACCGAAGTACAACACTTGCCTAACGGTGGTATTTCAAAGACAACTACCACGACCACAGTACGAAAAGTGGGTACTGCAGCAAAAACAGTAAATGCCACCTCCAGCGTTACTCGAACCGCCACCGCAGTGACATCACGAGACGTAGGCGCAAAGTAACAAATAACATCTTAACTATACGCAATAAAAGCAGTGATTTGATAATAGCGTAGGCAGCTTAATTGGCTTTATTAATGTTACCACTCTCGCTCAAATAGCTTCTGATTTAACATCGAGCATTGTCATAATATTAGCGAACAAGTGTTCATACTTTTGAATAGTAGTACCTAAGTTTAATTTATTTCTACAAAATATTATCATTCATTTTTGCTATCTCTATTGCAAGAAGTTAATTTATTTCACGTTGCTGTCCTTGTTACTCATTAAGGAAAAATTATATTTTATAAACAGTTATTAATATTACTAATGTTGTTCTGTAATAATTTTATTAATAAAGTTTATATCTTAGTTTGTCTTATTTGTTCCATTATAATAATTATGTCATAGGTATCGTTTGGAAAATGAAAACAATAACTCGCTCTTATAAACACAATATTAGCACAACACAGAGTAGGTTCATAGGTACTGTTTTTGAACTTGATTCTAAACAGGACCAATAAAGGATACAAAATCTAGTAACAAAGCATGTCATTTCTCTATGCTAGCTATTTTAGTGACTTCAAAAAGTACCTACCTATCCTAAAGGTAGGTACTTTTTGAAGTCAACGCCAATGAGGTAGCGGACAACAGCTAATAAGTTTAGGAAATGATCGTGTCTAGTTGTCTACACACCGAACCTGGGCCTCTACCAGCACATTCGAACTTCACAATTGCGTGAACGTTCTCGTTTCAATGTCAACTCTATTACAAAAAGGTGCGGACCGAAACAGTGGCGATATAGCGAACATCGAAAGTCTAGGTACAGGGCCTGGTTAGGAATCGGAGCCAAGCCAGGGGAAGGTAAGTAAAAATAGGTAGGTATAGTAGTGATTGCTTTGTTTTGTTGTTGTTGATGTAAAGTAAGGCTGGTTTCAGAGTCACGCTTACCAAAGCGACGCGGGCTACGAGCTAGGTGTTGACTTGTACCGTTTCATATTGAAAACCTGCGTAGTTAAATTTCATAGTGCAAATCGCGCGCTTGCCACCCTCGCGGGCAGTTAGCGTCACTCTGAAACCAGGTTAGCAGATTTCTTTAGGCATTATATGCGATCGAGCCGTTTCACCTATGCTAATTAAATAAAAAGTAGCTTCATAATTTCATAATATACACATAATTTGGATAAACGTAAAATATCAAACGAACACGCTTGTAAACAATATCTTACACGTCATATTTCCTTAAATAGCACGCATGACATCATTTCTACTCAAAATAAATTACAAACACAAAATCCTTTGCAAGCCGTGCAGGTATTTTAAAATACGCCATAACAATACATTCAATCCCGTCATTGCTGTTAGAACAAAAACAAAAATATTTTTCAATTCCCGCAACTGTTTATCTTTGAATTCCTGGCCAATCGGCAAGCGGATGTTTTGGTTGATAATTTGAGCTTCAGAGATCGGTTCGGAGCGGAAACTCTATTGAGTGGTCTTTGGATAAAGTGCGGAGTGCGGCCAGTGAACCATGTGCTGCGCCCACGCGTATATGCCATGAGGCAAATGCGTGTAGTGTAAAACAAAATTAGATTTGACGTTTTAATCAAAACAGTAGAGAATAGTAACAGAGTTGGGATATTTTTAATAGCACCTATGCATGTGTTGTTCGCCTTCACTCTCGCATGGTTACCGTACCAGTACCACCCTAAGGTCCGCCACATACATACGGAATTCCGAACCTGGATTCGTAATCCAGATTCGGATTTTGTATGGATTTCCCCCCTCCATTATTCCGTTCGGTATTGCCGAGGTATCAAAACCCATACAAAAAATTCCGCATGTGTTGGCATGGCAGGCTGCAACGTCTGTTATAGCTGTACACACGGCGATACATCAAGTTAGACAGTGCGTAGGTCGAGTAATGTATAACGTAGCGCGAAGAGCTTAGGTTGGTTTTGTATAGCTTAATGCGCCGTGTGTTCATACTTTACATTGGTTAGTATATATTTTATAGCCAATTTTGTTTTCGATTATTTAATTAGTATGATCACGGAAGGAAGAAAGGAAGGAAAATTGGTAACCTTCCTTGTTAGCAATTCTTACGACACGCATGTTGCTGAAGCAGATTTTGTTTCTATTAAGTTGGTTGACGACGCATCTTGCTGATATGGATTATGTGATTAATTTTTAAATCAGATTTTAATTTCAAGAAATATTTTTTATTATGGTCAAGCAATTCACTTTGTCCTACTTTGTAGTCTTTTATGATTTATTGTTTACCTGTTTAAGTCTAGTGACAGAGCTCTTTCCCGGAACGTTATATTATATTTCCTTTTAATGCAATTTAATATCAAAACACAATGCTATGTGTATTATTTCTTTTTATTTTCCTTATGGTATGTCCGTCTAGGAACACGCACGACTCCCCTTTCTGTATATGGGATTTTTATATTCTTTCAAAGCAAGGGAAGTTTGTCTTAATAACATTTTTATCCCGTTTCGTCAGTGTAAGTGTGTGTACATCTGCCGAAATTACGCGACGTAAATTACGCGAGTACTTAATGCTTTTCCCTATACCAGCGGCTCAGTATGTTTTTCCTAGGTGGACGCATAAATTACGCCGCGTAAATTCGGCAGGTCTGTCATCATCATCACACTTAGAAAACCAAGTACTTGAAGTAAGTAACGACTTACAAAAAAATCTCTAAAAAAGAGGGTGGTATTTTGTTACCGGATTAACGCAGTATTATGTATTTTTAACCGACGAAAAAACAAAAAAATGAGGAGGTTCTCAATTCGACCCGTAATATGTTTTTTTTGTATGTTTGTTACGCGATTAACTACTCCACCAAATAAGAATTTATTTTGATGATAATTTTTTTGTTTGGTAGGTCATTCTTCAGAAATGGTCCCATTTTTAATTTAATTTAGTGAAGATCTGGTGAAGGGCTTCGGAGATAGACTCCTCAAAAATGTATGCATCGGCGATTGAAATAAACGTTTCGTGTTGATGTTCCCCGTGCATGTAATTGTACAACGGATATATGTCAACCCAATATAATATTTCAACACTAAAAGTACTGAAATAAGGAGTCGGTGTCAAGCTAAGCCAAAAAAAAAACTCTAAGCCCAATCGCAGATAATAAAGGCTTGACAGCGACTCCAATAAAACAAATTAATGTTCGTAAAGATGTGAATTTAAAAGACGCTGGAGTGCGATTTTTGAAAATCATACGAGCGACTTGACATTCGCATACGAATTGAGATTTTCATTCCGAGTGGTTACGTTTTTCTCTATTTTTGAAATCGTTCGGATGTGCCAAAACCGTTTCGATTCACACAGAAAATGTTTCAATTGAACGAACGAACGAATGAATGGTTTCATAGTAACATTTCAAATCGGACGTTACCGCCAAAATTATGGGTTAGCGGAACGTAGAAAAAAAGTTAAATCTGTTGACGTCTGACAACATTACAAACGTCAAACATTCGAGTGGTAGAATTGGATACGAGTGGTTCGGAGCACTCGTTGCAAGTGATAGAAAGTTGAATTCAAAAATGGCAAATCATCGATTTTACGTCATTTTCTACTACTCGTTTTGAACGCCTGATTTTCAAAAATCGCACTCCTTGTTATATTATTATTTTTTCACACCACCCGCTCGAAAATGGAACATTATATGTCATGTAACTCGAACCTAAAGCAAGTCATTATAGCCGTGGGCCTAGCCGGGCAATAATATTGTACTGAATTTCATTATAACCCGCTGGTCAATAATGAGATTTGAATATGGAACCGCATCCACAGATTATTTAATAGTTACTACGATCCTTACTTAAAATTCGTATGAAAACCTGTGATGAAAACTAATTATGGAGACAGGCACCAAAAAGAACTTAATTCGAAATTTGAACTGGCCACCACGAGTATTGAACACAAAAAAAGAAAAAAAGGCGCGAATCATAAAGGTATCATCTTTTCCATAGACGAAGAATTTACGATCTTTTCACACCACCCGCTCGAAAATGGAACATTATATGTCATGTAACTCGAACCTAAAGCAAGTCATTATAGCCCTGGGACTAGCCGGGCAATAATATTGTACTGAATTTCATTATAACCCGCTGGTCAATAATGAGATTTGAATATGGAACCGCATCCACAGATTATTTAATATTTACTACGACCCTTACTTAAAATTCGTATGAAAACTTATCATGCAGACCTGCACCAAAAAGAACTTAATTCGAAATTTGAACTGGCCACCACGAGTATTGAACACAAAAAAAGAAAAAAAAGGCGCGAATATTGCAAATCTCTGTACCTATTGCTACGAACAAAGTTTACATTTTCTTTCCACAACTGGAGTGCGATTTTTGAATCTCATTCGCTGAGTTCAGCAGTTGAAAATGTCAAATTTACTATGGGGATACGCATCTTTCTACTGCTGATTTGACTTTCAAAAATCGCACTCCTGAAGTATGATTTTTGAAAGTCAAATCAGCAGTAGAAAGTTGCATATCTCCATAGTAATTTTGACATTTTCAACTGCTGAACTCAGCGAATGAGTGTCAAAAATCGCTCTCCTGGTCTAATGTTTCAAATATCTACTTTCACTTTGAATTTAATAAAATAGTGTTTTCTAAATACTATACTATTGAACTCTAATACTTTGTTATAAATTCTAATAAAAGATTTGGTTTCTAGCCATAGAGAATTTACACGCACCCCTGGGTTTCTAACAGTATTGCTTTTTATTTTCTCGCGGATGGTGTGAAAAGTAGAGTATGGTCTTTGGGGATAAACGTGTTTTCATCTTGGGCGAGCTTGAACCCCTCGCTTCACTCAGGATTCTAGTCTTAACTCCCTCGCTACGCTCGGGAGTTAACCCTAGAATCCCTCGTTACGCTCGTGATTCAATATCGCGCCCGTGATGAAAGACACTGCTTTATCCCCTTGGTACATAATCTACTATAGTACTTTTTTAGTTTTGAAGTCGGTTGAATTTTTTTGTTAAAATTTTTATGTGGACACATTTAAAACACGGTTAGTTTCGAGACTTGTTGCGTGACGAATAGGTCGAAAAGCTAATCACTTTCACGCGTGTTTCGCACCGGAATTACTGAATATGCAAATTCAACGTTTTTAACTAAAATTATAGTAGTACATTAAAAGAAATACGACGACAGTACAGTTAGGTAATTTACTACCCGTTCACGACCAGTTGGCCGTCGATGACCGTTACAAAATTTCCTCACAGGCACATTTAATCAGTCCCGTCGACAAAAAATAATATAAAAGGCAAATAAAAATTTAAAATTAAAAGCGATATTAGTGACCGGGACAGATGTGCCGTACGTGGTTGCGTTGCTAAAGGTTATAAAATTGCGTTTATTAGGGTCTCTTAGGGGTGGGGTGTGGGGAAGCGGGAAGGGAGGTAGCGGCCAACTCGAAGTGAATGACTAGTAATTATACTTTGAAACTCTACGAATCTTTTTTTACAATTTTGTGTATTTTATAAAATAATATACCTATTTCCTATATGTCTGTTACGCCTAATATTCAGACCTGTTGAATGTTAACTGCAAACGGAAGAATTAAAATAAGTAGAGTACCTATTGTAAAATAACGCTTTGAAATAAAACCTTGTTTAGGTTCTTGAAATAAATACCTAATTTATCTATATATATTTTGACGGCCCTGTAGCACAGTCGGTAGTGAACCTGCCTGCTGTGCCGAGCGTCGCGGGTTCGAATCCCGTAAGGGACAAATATTTGTATGATGAATATGAATATTTGTACCCGAGTCATGGATGTTTGTATCTACAGGGTGTACAATAAAATAGGACAGCTACTTAAAGGGGTGCTTCAGACCATCAAACTGAACAACTTTCTCTATGGGACCAATATCGAAATCGCGAAAAAAAAATCTGCTGTCCCATACATTTCAGTCGAGTTATGTTTGCAGTTTTGTATGGGAGAGCGCATTTTTTTTGTCGCGATTTCGATATTGGTCCCATAGAGAAAGTTGTTCAGTTTGATGGTCTGAAGCACCCGTTTGAGTAGCTGTCCTATTTTATTGTACACCCTGTATATATGTATTCTATATCGTTGTCTAGTCATCATAATACAAGTCAAGGCTAGATTCTGGTACTTTAAATGCGACTAGATAATTTGTGTGACATTGTCCAAGATATTTATTTATTATTTATTTATTTTAAGTTATTGTAATGTGTAGTCAAATTATAGATAAGAATGCAGGCGAATCCAACAAAACGTACCTGCATAATAGATTATTTCGTTAAAAAGTAAAGCTTACTCGTACAAATGTCACCCGTCTTGTTTTGTTTGTGTTTGTTCAAAGATTTCACCAGTTACAGAACAAAACGACGAAGAGATAACATTTTATAATACTTTAGAATTTGGTAGGAATACATTCCAATTAATAACAGTAACAGAAAGTAAAAATAAATAACAAAGGACTGAGTCAAATTATTTAAAATAATAATTAAGTACAGTCGGCTGCAGCTTCCTGTATACAGAGTCCAACTTAAAATTGTTTTGTTGTTTTTGACGTTGAATTGTTGTGTTCTAAATTTGTTCCTTCAAAAATACACCTTGCCGCCAAAACTCATACAAAATATTATTTTTCATTGGGTGCCAAAAATTATGTTGCTTTTGTTTAGAGTTATTCTTCTATAGTTATTCTTATTCGTAGCGTTACAAAGTCTATAAGTGTCAAGCTTAACGTGCTCTTGACTGTACAAGGGTTTTGGAAAACACTAGATCCAAGCAAGCTCCAAGACTGTTTGTTTTAATTAGGTAATTTATTTGATACGAAAAATCTATTGTTCCGTCATTTATGAAGAATAACTTACAGAAATAATTATAACAATCTTTTCTTGTCGATTGCTAAACACAAATAGAAAACATAACATGGGTAAAATAAAACAAGAAAAATACCTATTCCGTAAAAAGAAAAAATTGATATTAACCTACGTAGAAAAACGAAAAGAACATTATTAACGAGTAATACATAGTTACAAACAATTTCTAGTTGTAGTTATAGGGTAGGTACAATACAATCAACCACCAACTCACCCCTCTGACGTAAATCGAAAGAATCGTAGGCCACTGACGTAATGAAGGCGCCGTTAAATTAGGTGCCTAATTGTAAGTTATACCCAGAATTGAACGCAAGCCGTGTTCCATATAATATTATACCTTTGACTACTTATTATATCATACCTAAGTAATGATTCGGCTTTTCGTAATTACAATTTCAAATATCATGCACGATTAGGTAGAGTAAAAATTTAAGGCCCGATTCGACCAAAAGGGAGTTATTTTTAGATTAAGTCGCCGGTTACTCTAGGTCTAGAGTAAACTGATTTTCCATTTTACCAACCCTAATTTATGAATAAGTTGAGAGTAAATTTTACACGGCCAATTTTGACGGTGTAAGCTTTACACTGTAAAGCATAATACTGAGACTAATGAAATGTCAATTTCACATAATTAAAAAAATTATAGAAAGAAACCTAAAAAATTAAAACTGTTTAACCTCACATTGAAATAAGTACGGATACAACGACCTCTTTCTTTAGATGGATTATAAATTCGTTCTCTTAGTATGGGTTTAGTGTGGTAGAAGACAAATGACGTTATTTCGGAGTATACCTACGCTAAGAGTAAAATTATTCATAGTTACTCTTCTATAAATCAAAGTTTGGTCTAATCTAAGTGTTACAAAAAAATTCTGGGTATGGCTATTATTTTAGGCATTGATTGTTAGAAACTAGACATGTAGACGGTATAGCATAATCTAGAAGAAGTGTAAAAGTGTACTGTGTACTGCTGCTAAACTTCTATAACACATTCAGAAGGATCATACAGAAGTATGTGTTATAGAAGTTTACCAGTATTCCTTGGATAATTAGGGTCTCTTTATACTAGAAAGTTTTCTTTCTATTTAGGGTTTTAGGATGGAAAAATGTATTTATCATCCTTATTATTGGGCGGTCCGGTAGCTCAGTCGGTAGTGAACCTGCCTGCTGTACCGAGGGTCGCGGGTTCGAATCCCGTAAGGGACAAATATTTGTATGATTAATATCAATATTTTATATCTGAGTCATGGATGTTTGTATCTATAGGGTCCTTCTTAATTATGCTTGCACTTTTTTTAAGGGGATGATCAGACCGTCAAACTGAACAACTTTCTCTGTGTCACCAACATCGAAATGGCGAAAAAAATATCAGCTGTCCTATACAAAACTGCAAACCTACTCGAGCCAAATGAATGGGAGAGCTGATTTTTTTTTCGCAATTTCAATGTCGGCCCCATAGAGGAACTTGTTCAGTTTGACGGTCTGATCACCCCCTGAAAAAAGTGTATGCATGTTTCCTCACGATGTTTTTCTTCACCGTTTCATTCGGTGTATAAATGAGAAAAACTCATCGGCTCATGGGCATAGTGTCTGTGTGGATATGAATCCGGACCATCATGAATATCATGATTGACTATCCATAGAAAGCTCTTCGAAGAGGTATACGTAAACTAGATTAATCAAATTGGGCAAAAATACGGAAAAACCTTCGAAGGATAAAAATGTTTCTGCATTTACCAAAAATGTTATTTCACTTTTAGGGTTCCGTACCCAAAGGCTAAAAACGGGACCCTATTACTAAGCCTACGTTGTCCGTCCGTCCGTCCGTCCGCCCGTCCGTCTGTCCGTCCGTCCGTCTGTCCGTCCGTCCGTCCGTCTGTCCTACCTATTTAGGGCTGTAACTTTTGAACCGTAATAGCTAGATAGTTGAAATTTTCTCAGATTATGCGTTATTGCGGCGGATTTGTTAACAAATAATAAAAATGGCAGAAAGTTAAAAATTAAGGGGGGTTTTCAACAAGAAACTAGTTTTTATCATCGTTTTTTCTTCACGCTCTATAGTAAAAACGATAATACATACAAGCGTCAAACTTAGTGTGATTATAGAGCAAACTCTACAGAATAATAACAAATACTAAAAACCGGCCAAGTGTGAGTCGGTCTCGCGCTAAAGGTCCCGGACAAAAAAATTTTTTTCTATGTTAATAATGTTGTGTTCTGTGGTGGTGTGGTACGGAACTCTCGGTGCGCGAGTAGCCCGACTCGCACTTGACCGGTTTTTATTTAATTTCAAACTGAAACACCCGATCCGATCTAGCAGCTCGTCTTATTTTCGGATAAAATTTGATAAATTACTAGGTGAGAAGATAATTTAATACACAATTTTCCGATGCTTATCAAACCTACTTTATTGTTTTATGAGAACGAATATATTTTTTGATAATCTTAACAATAGTAAAAAATACAACACTAAAGATTCTTCTTTCCTAATAATTTAAAAAGTATATACCTATGCCATTATCGACCAAGGGTTTCTTATTTTTTGATCATTTTTCAGAATTTATAAAAAAAAAAAATCATTCCAACTTAATTAGACTATAAGAAAATATAAGTTTAATATTCATAACAGCAGAATACTTCATAGTTGGAAAAGTTGTAATAATGTAGCAAAATAAACAGGTTATTGTGAAAGGCGACCAGCGATGGACGTCATAGCATAGCGACCGACACGCGCTGTTTCTATCTCATGTCACCCCAAACAGCGGGTTTTTTTCGTCAATACCGCAAGACTACCATATAGATACACCATATACATTGGTACACTTTAGGTCAGCGACAGTGGGTCTTGGCTTTCAAAACGAAAGAACGATACTTTCCTGGCTTAAAGAACACCTCAGTCTCTACTACGTCGTCGTTCTAACGATATCTGGGGCGACCTATACTGGACGTCGGCCATTAGGTCGACCCAGGTATGCTCTCCTGGCATGCTGACCCATTTTTTCTAAGGCAGCGGAGGCGGTGTGCTTTTGTCTCCCCGATGACATTTCGAGATTTTTTTTTTCAGAACAAGTTATTTTTCCAGATCCTACAGCTTTATATTGCAGCATACTTTCCTCTCACCGACAAGAAGTTAATGCTCTTCTTTAAGTGTGCATGTCCAAGCACTACAGCCATACATCAGAATTGGTTTAGTTACAGTTTTATAAATTTCGAACTTTGTATTTTTACTGAGAAGCTTTATAGTTTATACATTAACACATGTGTGTAAGGCTGCATTGCATCTTAGAGTATTTTTAATGCGGATATAGATTTCCTCCTCTCATTTGTGTTTTACAATTATCACTATAATCAAGCCATGCTAATTATTTTTTTTTTTAATTTATTTATTGTATGAAAAATTACAAACGATTTGACAATTGAACTTCCAAAAACCATCGGAGGTTTATCCGGAAGTGCAACATAAACAGTACAGTTACATCAATCAGATCACAATTCCAGGCGTGTGCGTGTGTTAATATTGTTATTTGTTTCTTTTTCTCAAACATGCTTGGAAATGTGAGCATTATTTTGACAACCTTCTTCGAGATAAATCGAAATTGCTGTACTGGCCAAATACATGCGCGCAGCGGCCGGCAATGTTGTATGAAAATCCATATCTGTCGTGTTTAGCGACCAAATAAATTACATACTAAACTCATATCTGTCGTGTAATTTAAAAATGGAACGATCTTTTTCTCCGAAACATGGCGACCAAGGAGGTAACTAATCAAAGGTTTTATTTAAATTTCGAACTGGCTTGCAAATAGAAAGCTGGATATTGAAAAAAAAAATTATTGTTCGTTGTTCGTCATTGATTTTGAAAAGAGTTTTAATTTCCGTGAATTATTTGAGAAAATTTACTGTTTTCATTTCCGCGTATTATTTGAGAAAAGTACTATACAAGCCTTCGCCACAACTAGGCATTGATGGACTTACGTATGTGTGCCTCGGCTTCGCCTCGGCTCACATTTACACGTTCGTCCATCAATGCCTCTGTTGCTGGCCGCTGCAGTAATGTACTATTCTCTTACCAATTCTTCACTAATCAAGCCATGCAAATTCAACTCTCCTATTAGGTATACATTTTTAGGCGTTTTCTGCGTTTGCATATGTATAGTCACTTTCCTACTTCCTACTTAGTTAGTTAGTTATAGACCATGGCCTGAATTAGCACATAGGGTACTTTTTATCCGGGTAACGCAGACGAAGTCGCGGGCAACAGCTAGTATACAATAGTTCTGGTGATCCCGCTGAGGTGACGCACAACTATATCTTGCTATTCGTACCACCCAGTCGTAATCAGGCTGTGAATGTTTTTCCCCTCCTGTCCCCTCTATGTTATTTTATGTCGAGCACGTCAACACTAGCTTATTAGCCTTTGCTACGAGTATACAGGCAATTTTCTCGTGAAAGGAATAAACAAGTCGAGGAATTTGGAAAATATTAATGCTAAAGAATCACTATATTCCTATACTGCATTAATCAACGCATGAAATGTATGTAGGTACATAGACATGTAAATAAGTGGAAAATAATTTCTCCGGAGTACGTGTAGACTCAAACTCAAAATAATGTATTTAATATAGGAGCTTAAAGCCCACTTATAGTATTAAAAAGTAAAATCTTTTTTTGAAGCTACCACCGCGTCGGAACGTGTTGTCTCAGACCCTAGAGATAGAGTAATAGATTAAGTACTGCCTATACAGGGTCCTTCTTAATATGCTGACACTTTTTTAATGGAATGATCAGACCATAAAACTGAACAACTTTCTCTATGGGACCAACATTAAAATCGCAAAAAAATAATCAGCTGTTCAATACAAAACTGCAAACTGACTCTAGCCAAATGTTATGGTCTAAGCCAAAGGTATGTGACAGCAGATTTTTTCGATATTGGTCCCATAGAGAAAGTTGTTCAGTATGATGGTCTGATCATTCCCTGAAAAAAGTGTTAGCATATTAAGAAGTACCCTGTATTTTAAAACAAATGTTACATGATTACAGGATTACCTAATATCTACATACCTATACTACATAAATCTAAAAAGCATTGTTTTTTAATGTCTCAAGGTATAGCCTCTAGAGAAATAACGGCGCATAGCAGAGGGAAATTAAAAACATTCACAAACAATTCTCTATATACCTTAGTATTTGTTAATGTTTTTCTATGTATACGTTTTTCCGTGTACGATGTTAAGATGTTCCTGTGATCTGGAGATGCAAGGATTCAATTGTTTATGGGTTGTAGGTTAGAAAGGTAATAAAATACCAAATTATTGTTAGTTCGTTGCCTATAGAAATTGCGTTTTAGGCATCTCTAGCCGACTTTGGGAAAAAGCAAGCAATATTGAAAATATTAGTGAATCTATGTATGGCTTTTTCGTTTTCATTGTTTTATTAATTATCGATGGTTAATTAATATGTTTGGTTGGTTTTGCACCAAGCATCGCAAACTGCGTTCAATTTTGAACTAATCTGACTGTAGGGTAAGCACACGTAAGGATGTGGGAAAAGTGACTGGCGTTTATTATTATTATACAGGATGTAAAATTAAATGGGACACTTACTCAAAGGGGTGCTTCAGACCATCAAACTGAACCATTTTTACTATGGGATCAACACTCACCCAAATCGCGAAAAAAAATCCACTGTCCCATACAAAACTGCAAACATAACTCGACTGAAATGTATGGGACAGCAGATTTTTTTTCGCGATTTCGATATTGGTCCCATATAGAAAGTTGTTCAGTTTGATGGTCTGATCATCCCCTTAAAATAAGTTTCAGCTGATTTTGTTAGACCTTATGCAGGGTGAAATTGATATCATTATCATCCTTTTAAACTAAGAATCTACCCATCAAACTGAACATCTTTTACTACGGGAGCAAACCGATCAGCTGTTGCATACATTTGAGTCGAGTAGGCATTGCAGTTTAGTATGGAACAGCTTATTATTTTGTTGCTCCGATCGATTTGCTCAAAAGTTGTTCAGTTTGATGGGAGATTCTTAGTTTAAAAGGATGCCAATGATATAAATTTCACCCTGTATAGATAGAGATAGTTGATAGAGTAGTAGATAGAGTACATAAGGAATACGGATCAGCAAGATTTTAAAGTTATTACATTACCACCTAATATTACTTTATCATACACACACTTTGTTTGTGCGCAATTTAATATCTAAAACGGAAACGTCATTGCGGTTTGCCTGCTCAACATTTATTTTTGCTCATTAATTTATAGCCTTTTGTTCTGTTTATATCTCTGAGTATCCTGTTTTATTTTACCTTTTTTTTTAGATACAGTAACAGACGACAGATTACAACAATACTATTGAACAGTACAAATAAACAGACAATACTTAATCTACAGGGTGAAATTGATATCATTGGCATCCTTTTAAACTAAGAGTCTACCCATCAAACTGAACAACTTTTACTATGGGAGCAAACTGATCGGAGCAACTAAAAAATCAGCTGTCCCATACTAAACTGCAATGCCTACTCGACTCAAATGTATGGGACAGCTGATTTTTTAGTTGCTCCGATCGGTTTGCTCCCATAGTAAAAGTTGTTCAGTTTGATGGGTAGACTCTTAGTTTTAAACGATGCCAATGATATCAATTTCTCCCTGTATAGACATGCCCAATTAAAGCTTTACACATTAACACTATTATACCTTACCTTACAACCGAGTGAAGTTATCGAACGGCCCTTCAAGGTCATGCACATTGTTATTTTAAACCGATAGTATTCCTAGTTAGAATTGTTTATTTATATAATGAACAGTAGAATGATCATTATGCTTTTATGCTCTTAAAAACATACTCAACCCATCAAACTGAACAACTTTTACTACGGGAGCAAATAGATTAGAACAAAAAAATTAGCTAATACAGTTTTTGAGAGTTACGCGGTAAGAACCCGTTAAAATGTTTAATTCTAGAAAAAATTAGCTGTTCCATATTAAACTTCAATGCCTACTCGACTCATACGTATGGAACAAGGACTTTACTATTTACTGGAAACATTTTTGATATAAATCGAATTCTGGTAATAGATTTAACTAAAATCGAATAATACCGTAATATTTATTGTATGGAATAGCAGATTCTTTTTTGCTCCGTTCGGTTTGCTTCCATAGTAAAAGTTGTTCAGCTCTATGGGTAGACTCTTAGTTTGAAAGGATGTAAATGATATCAATTATTTATTGACATACACGTTGGAATCGAGGTCGTTTTGAGGCCAAAACAGAGTGCTTCAGACCATCAAACTGAACAACTTTCACTATCTACGGAGCCAATATCAAAATAGTTCTTTTTCTTGCAATTTCCAAGCTGGTCCCATAGTAAAAGTTGTTCAGTTTGATGGTCTAAAGCACCCTGTTTCGGCTTCAAAACGACCCCGATTTTTCTTCGTCTACTCCGTGTTATTATAAAGTTTCCTTTGTTTCCACTCCTACCTCCATATCGCGTTGACTCCGCTCAAAGAATGTTGGCACCAGTATTTCGAGCGACATTTAACAGCACGCGACAGGTCAAGGTCTCCAACAGCCCATGAGCTACAGCCATGCGCACCATTATTGTCATTTAGACCAATTTGGAGAATTAATACTCGATGTGTGCCAGGGTACCTATCCCTTTATTACGCACGTACAATACACAGTACAGTCATATAAATGTAATATTATGTACTTTAGCACCTCGTCGTATTGACTTATTGGCTGTGACTTACGAAGTTACGACTATTAAGCATTACGTATTTACTTCTAAGTGGAAAACATGTCGATAACCTTATTTTATTTATTAGCATACCATAGCATATGCTCACGACTATATTCCCCGAGGGGGTAGTCAGGGATATTCTGAAACCTCAGAACATCCACGTTTCACTAGTAGTACCGAAATTCTGTCCCATTGTGAGGCGGGGATCACGGGCTTACGCCCTTTGTCACTTATAATGGACAGTGCAGGGTAATAACATAGGTAATACTATGCCTCGAAATTGAAGCACGCAGGTTTCCTCACTATGTTTTCCTTCACCGAAAAGCCAGTAATGTTACAAATCGTACATAAATTCCGAAAAACTCATTGGTACGAGTCGGCCTGGACGGGGATCGAACCATCGCCTCCTGCACGGCAGGTAAGGTATTTTATTTTTATTTTACTGTTAAACCAACAGCAATATAATACAGTAGATAAAGCAGAAAGCCAATAACACCTTAAATACATACATAAACTCACGACCATATTCCTTTTCGGGTGATCAGAAACATTGCTACAACTACTAAATGTTGTAGTTGTAGCAATGTTCATATTTAGCAATTTAAGTTTCAGTCGGTATTCATTGGCCTCGATTCGGACTGTGCCACGACTTAACTTAACTAAATTTATTCCTGTCACTTTCTAAAATAAGATTAAGAAAAGAGACAGAAAACCAACAGCTGACTTTAGTGCTGTCAAAGTGACGTTAAATGCGCAAAATAAGATGCCATCATAATGTACGCCATCTTATTTAAAGCGTTTTTGGGCGTGTAACGTCACTTTGACAGCACTAAAGTCAGCTGTTGGTTTTCTGTCTCTTTTCTTAATCTTATTTTAGAAAGTGACAGGAATAAATTTAGTTAAGTTAAGTCGTGGCACAGTCCGAATCGAGGCCAAATACATAGTCTCTGGAGGCCAATATATTACTCTATGGTTTCAGGATGGAAAGACGTGGAAACATGAGCCTTTTGCCCACATAAAAACTGAATATCTAAGAAACTTAAAGCCGCTTCGTACGACACCTACATGAGGAATTGGGGTGTTCAAAAACCTTAATGTGACAAGGTTATCCTCATTGCTCATGTGACTGTACATTTTATACAATTTAATTATTGTCGTTACAGCCGTTATAATGAAAACGCACGGCACGACTCGTGTTTTTATTTTACAAACCCATTGTACGTTCACATTTAACTAGCTATACCTACATAAAATAATGTAAAGATTTGCGGTTTTTCGTATAAAGAGACAAACACAACAGTGTCCTAGTTCTGTATTAGTTTTTTACGCTGTCGAACATCTAATGACAAGAATTGGGTAGAATTTCTCGGAGATTGGTTGTTTTGTGGTTGTTTCCAGTTTTAATGTTTTAGTAGCTTTTATGATATTTACTCTACTATTTACTGAATTTCATTATAAGCTGGGCAACAATGTGATTAGAATTTGGAACCGCAACAAAAAATTCATATGAAAACCATAGAGACCTATGCGCCAAAAAGAACTTATTCGAAAATGAATCTGGCCACCACAAGCAGAAAAAAAAAAGAAAAAAAAAGGCGCGAATGTCTTCTGCTAATTGCTTTTTTTAATTACAAACTACTAAATTCTCATAAAAATTACGAGTGACGACAGTGATTTGAATCCGGAATACGAAGTCTCTGTTAAAATTGTTCTACAGTACTACTACTAATCTACTCCCAAAAAATCAAGAGAAATATTATAGGTACGTGAAGGTACTTTGTATCTAATAATATTGGTTTATTTATTGTCTGTTGATGCATAATCTACTATTTCACATAATATAATCATAGAGATAGGAAGTACTACGTGAATATATAACAGGTTAGTGGGTATGTACACTGAAAAAAAAAATTTTTTACCAACATCATGAATCCATATGAGCCTGTCAACATCATGACTTCTCCGACTAAGAGAAACGAATTCGGCTTGTTACAACTAACCATCTTTTGTTTTTAGTAAACAATAATAACGTCATTTCATTTATTTTGGTGCTAATTAAGAGTCTTAGTAGGCTCGCATTTTTTTCAGTGTATGGGTTCTATAATTTTATGACCAAAATTAGGAATCAAAGATAATATTATGTTAGGTACCATAAGAAAATGTATCAATAAGTAATTTACTGTACTAAGAACATATCCGTGTACAAATAATACAATTTATACTTATCGACTGTTCCAAGGAAAATCTGTTCTTTTTCCTCCACCGAGCAGCATTTATAAACCGATTTACATATCTACAAAATGCGTAATGATATTAAAATTTGTGAAAAATAAAACAAGCTTTTACTAAAAAATATAAAAATAAATCCCAACCGTTATCTATTAACGTTATCATTATCATTGTCACTTTGTAAACATAAATCCACTGATAGCAGCATTTTGTGAGATGTCATATCAAGCAGTCTACAAAGTGTATTTATTTCTGATTGCACTATCTGGTAACGATAATTTTTACACCATAATATATCTAGATTGTGCTATAAATCGAACGATAAACTAAATTAGAATGCTGTAAAAAGTGTGGTGGTTTGTTGAGTGGAGGGTTAATGGTCAACCTTTCTCCCCTCCGAATGCGGACGTATTAAAGGCAATCAGAGTGAAAAACTAAACATAGGTATAATAAAGGGTGTACAATAAAATGGGACATCTACTTAAAGGGGTGCTTCAGACCATCAAACTGAACAACTTTCTCTATGGGACCAATATCGAAATCGCGAAAAAAAAATCTGCTGTCCCATACGTTTCAGTCGAGTTATGTTTGCAGTTTTGTATGGGACAGCGGATTTTTTATTCGCGATTTCGATATTGGTCCCACAGAGAAAGTTGTTCAGTTTGATGGTCTGAAGCACCCCTTTAAGTAGCTGTCCCATTTTATTGTACACCCTGTATAATACAACTGCAAATAAACTTTACCAGGGACCTTTTTCGAATACATATTGTTGCAAAACATTGTACATTTGTAACACATATTTTAATTACTGTAATGTTGAGAAAGGTTATCAATGTTGTCTGTTGTCTGTTGTCTGTTGTCTGTTGCAAGAGAAGTGAATCATTTGTTTAGGTAGGTGCATGTAAATTGCAACGTAAATAAACATTAATAAGAAAAGACTTAGTGAGGTAACGTATGCATGGATCTACATTTCACGCTCTATGGGGTCTTGCAACATTATTTCTATTAATTTTTCTACTGTTTGTTTGTTTACTAATCATCATTATCATCAGCCTATAAACGTCCCACTGCAGGGCACAGGCCTACCATCAGGGAGGGTGTATGTTGATAAAAACGGGTTCGTGAAACAGAAGGAACAATATGTAATAAAAACCGGTCAAGTGCGAGTCGGGCTACTCGCGCACCGAGGGTTCCATACCACACCACCACAGATACAGAACACAACAATATAAAATTTGAAAAAAACACTTTTTTGTTCGGGACCTTTAGCGCGAGACCGACACACACTTGGCCGGATTTTAGTATTTTTTGTTATTCTGTAGGGTTTGTTCTATAATCATACTAAGTTTGACGCTTGTATGTATTACCGTTTTTACGATAGAGCGTGAAGAAAAAACGTTGATAAAAACTAGTTTCTTGTTGAGAACCCCCCTTAATTTTAAACTATTTGTCATTTTTATTATTTATTGCCAAATCCGCCGTAATAACGCACATTCTGTGAAAATTTAAACTATCTAGCTCTTACGGTTCAAAAGTTACAGTCCTAAATAGGTAGGACAGACGGACGGACGGAGAGACGGACGGACAGACGGACGGACGGACGGACGGCCAGACGGACGGACGGACGGACGGACAACGTAGGCTTAGTAATAGGGTCCTGTTTTTACCCTTTGGGTACGGAACCCTAAAAATAAAGCTACCGATAATAGATGGGTAGGAATTTAGAACGAGAGTAGGTAATTCATCATTGATGACCATAATATGGATGAATACGTACATGGCATGACTCTCTCACTCAGTCAATGACATCGACTAAGTTTATTATTGCTATAGGTAGGTAATATAAAATACTTTAGATGGCGTCACGTGCAAGGCTAGTTTAGTTTACAATTATCTAGGGAACTCGTATATTCATTACTTATGAGCTGGTGGTTATTTAATTTAACATTTTCTTTTAATAACGATCTATGTTTGACCGCACTAAGTAATATAGATTAATGTTTTTACCTGCTTATATTTAACACTACACTTTAAATTAATAAAACCGGTCAAGTGCGAGTCGGGATACTCGCGCACCGAGGGAGGGTTCCGTACCACACCACCATAGAACACAACATTATTAACTTAGAAAATAATTTAATTTTTGTCCGGGACCTTTAGCGCAAGACTGAGTCACACTTTGCCGGTTTTTAGTATGTGTTGTTATTCTGTAGAGTTTGCTCTATAATCACACTAAGTTTGACGCTTGTATGTATTACCGTTTTTACTATAGAGCCGAGCGTGAAGAAAAAACGTTGATAAAAGCTAGTTTCTTGTTGAGAATCCCCCTTAATTTTTAACTTTTTATTATTTGTTAACAAATCCGCCGTAATAACGCATAATCTGTGAAAATTTCAACTATCTAGCTATCACGGTTCAAAAGTTACAGCCCTAAATAGGTAGGACAGACGGACGGACGGACGGACGGACGGACAGACGGACGGACAGACAGACAGACAGACGGACGGACGGACGGCCGGACGGACGGACAACGTAGGCTTAGTAATAGGGTCCCATTTTCACCCTTTGGGTACGGAACCCTAAAAACTGGTGATAGGGATACCTATCACACTGATGTCTCTGGACAAAGTTGACAACCTTCTTGGTGTGTCCTCGGGGAGTATATTCGTAACCATATTATACAGGCCCTGTACCCGGACTATCGATGTTCGATATATCGCCACTGTTTCGGTCCGCACTTCATTGTAATAGAGTCGAGTGTTCACGAAATTGCGAAGTTCGAATGTGCGGGTAGAGACCCTGGGTGTAAGTTTAAATTCGTTGCATACAGGGGGTGCTTCAGACCATCAAACTGAACAACATTCACTATGAGACCAATTATTGAAATAGCGATAAAAAAATATTTTGTTCCATAGAAAATTTCAATAGCTACTCTACCCAAATCCAAACTCGAGAAAGTTGTTCAGTTTGATGGTCTAATCAACCTCGCAACAAACCAACACCATATTAAGACCCTGACCCTGTATACAACGTGTTAATGAATTAGCGCAAAACCTCATACACCCCAAATGATTTATAACAAAATAATTAGATTGAAACAATAATTTCATTATATTGATAGTTAAAATTTAAAGTTATTCGCATTTTAAGTTTTGAGGCAAAAATGATTTGTTATCATTTCAGCACTAAAAGAAAGCGCTAACGTACTCATGGATACATTTTTATAATCTTGTTTTGGTATTAAGTAGGGTGAGTGTGCCCGTGCGGTGGGTTGAGATCGGGTTCAGAAATTTTTAAATTTTGCAAACAAATTATTTAATATTTTGAAAAAAATTACCTATGTTGAAACCATGATAATTCGATTCAGCTCTCGATTCTAAACAAACTACTTTCTAGTTTTGCGTTAATTCATTAACACGTTGTAGTTTTATAAACTTTTGTTGTGTTATACAGGGTAATTGTTATATCACAGCGGATAACTTCAGCATGTATTCTACTCATCAAACTGAACAACTTTCACTATGGAGCCAACTTCGAAATCGCGAAAAAAAATCAGCTGTCCCATGCAAAACTGCAGTACCGACTCGACTCAAAATTGTGTGGGACAGCTGATTTTTTTTGCGCTTTTTCGAAGTTGACTCCATAGTGAAAGTTGTTCAGTTTGATGAGTAGAACACATGCTGAAGTTATCTGCAGTGATATAAAATTAACTCTGTAGATAGTATAGTAATATCGTTGACAGCTGTGGACTATTGTGTGTGGATTCTGCAGTGCGATTTTTGAAACTAATTCGTTGAACTCAGCGGTTGAAAATTTCAATATTACTATGGCGATTTGCACCTTTCTACCGCTGATTTGACATTCAAAAATGATACTCCAGGAGTGCAATTTTTAAAAGTCGAATCAGCATTTGAAAGATGAATCTCCATACATTTTCAACTGCTGAGTTCAACGTATGAGATTCAAAAATCGCACTCCTGGTACTTCAATGAATACATTAGGCAATATATTTTTTGTATGATTCACAAAAAGATATCTTTTAAGTTAGGTACTTTAGTACTACAATATCTGTGGTACTACCTACCTAAACCAATTTTGTGATATTATATTGTTTCTTTTAAGGGATTGCGTTATTTTTAGATCTCGTTTTATAGCGATCATTACAAGTGAAATAATTGATGTCGTTTCATTTTGTCGTCTCCAAAGAATAGCCAATGGTCCGCTTTCTCCCACCCCTACATGGGGTGGGGTAGGTTGAGGGAGGAATTTTACGACAGCGTAAATTCTATTTAAATTTCAAATTTTATCGAGTGTCATGAAATTGGATTCCTTGTTTAATACACTACTCTACAATAAAAAGGAATGTTACTATGCCATTATGATTATACAGGGTTTAAAATTAAATGAGACACCTTTCTAGATGGGACCAATATCGAAATCGCGTAAAAAAAATCGGCTGTCCCATAGTTATGAATGAAACTGTAATTCTACTCGACCAAAATGTATGGGACAGCCATTGTCGAAGAATACTATAGACTGTCGCGTAAATGGTTCTCTTTTTAAGTTTTGGTGCTCTTTTGGTTCAGACACTTTTGAGCGCGGACCCTACGTCAAATAGTTGGTAAGTCAATGGGGACAGCAGATTTTTTTGATTGATAGTCTGATTAATTAATTATCCCCTTAAAAACCGTCAGCATATTAAGTTATAACCTGTATTACAGATTATTTAATAGTTACTACCGTACCTGTATATTATGTATGTTACATCTACTTATACATAATTCTAAACTTGGCGTGAATGTACATTGAAGATACCTACGTGCAAAAAAAAAATTGGGGGCGTTAAAGACACGTATAATGGAATGAATTGAGACCATTTTTAGAATTTTTGTCTGTTTGTCTGTTTGTTTGTGCGCGCATCACTTAAAAACGGCCGAACCGATTTGGATGGGGTTTTCACTAAAGCATAGGGCATGGTTTGGATTAACATTTAGGCTTTGTTCCATCGCAATCGATTTACTCAATCAAGATATGAGTATTTAAAGACAGTGGTCCGCGCGTACGGAGTCGCGGGCGCCGCTATATAACCATAATATAAGAATTGCTCGCTTATACAGGGTGAAATTGATATCATTGGCATCCTTTTAAACTAAGAGTCTACCCATCAAACTGATTACTTTGGGAGCAAACCGATCGGAGTAAAAAAAAATCAGTTGTTGTATACATTTGAGTCGAGTAGGCATTGCAATTTAGTATGGGACAGCAGATTTTTTTGTTGCTCCGATCGCTTTGCTTCCATAGCAAAAGTTGTTCAGTTTGATGGGTAGACTCTTAGTTTAAAAGGATGCCAATGATATCAATTTCACCCTAGTATTCGATATAAGAAAAGATCCTTTGATATAGGTACTTACATGTCTATGGCGGTGTCCTATTGCCATCGCACGCGCGATGGTGCGATGCGATGTGATCGTACTGATGGGTAATTCTCCGAAATTTTTCAAATTTTCAAATTTTTCTATGGAAAAATTCCAACGATTTGTAAAATTTCGGAGAATTACCCATCAGTACGATCACATCGCATCGCACCATCGCGCGTGCGATGGCAATAGGACACCGCCTATGGGTTTTATGGCGATTATGGTTTTTTATTAATTTTACGGTCTATTGCTTCGCTCTTTGCCTGATAAGTATTTAATGCTTGCGTCTCTTTTTCTCACCAGGCAGCTGGTGCCTGTCTTGTTTCTCTAGCGTCGCGTTGGCGAGGTCGTAATCGGTTCACGTTCAGTCAGTCACACGAACTCGACTCGGTCGGTTTGTTTAGTCACATTCCGGTGCTGTTCATACTACGCCTCCCGCGCCTTCTGAATACTTCGAAAGTCACGTGGCAACACAAATAGTTTTCCTACTCACAAATAGTTATACTTAAGTGCATTAAGAAGTTTAACAATGTAGCGATGTGATATACTTGATTACTAATACTGTTTACAACAGTAATGTTTTAATAAAGGTGACTCAGTGCTTCTAAGTTTTAAAGTGTGTTTATGGAAACAGTGAACCAGACCTATAAACTCATGGAATGTTCGCTGCTGAGCTCAATTGAAATTGAAACCGAAGCTGAAGGTTAAAAATAGACGGCCGATTAACATTCTATGACATGAAACAAAGGCTATGGTTATAATTCTTGTGAGAAACCATTCGTGTTTATATTTGAGTCTACATAAATCAGACCAAAATGATTACCAGTCGGAGTTGGCTGCTGGTATCTGTTACCACCAGTGCCTTATTAATAGCTTCAACAACTTTAGCAGGTTTGATTATTATTATCTTTGCTATGGATACCGGTTGTATTCCTGTTAATACACGCAAATATTTGCAAGATTTCTTCTCAAATTAATTATAACACAATCATTTGAAAGACTGTTGCACCCATCTTAAATAATCAGTGTACATATTCCAAAGCCTTGTACCTAGTTGAAATTATCACAAACCAAACAATACTAAGCAAATTCAGGTTTGTTGGTTTATAACAAAAAATATCTCACTGTGAAGACCTTGGTAAAGAATAAAAAACTACATAATTAAATATGATTGCTTACTTAGCAAAGATATCGACAATAACACCAGTTTTGAAAACACCATTCTAATTATGTTTTCTTTCATAATCAAAATTAAATGACTCTTTCATGGTGTTATTTAACAATAGCGTGTTTATGCATTTGACCTTCAGACGTATGGGAAAAAATTCCTAAATACTTAGCTACCTACCAAATATTGATTAACTTTACGTTTATAATTGACAACAACCATTAGCTAATTGACAATAATAAGAAACTTTTTTAGGTTTAGTCATAGTTTAGTATTTATATCAAAAGCAAAACAAACAAACAACAATAAATTATGTCATAAGAAGTTTTAAGTTTACGACTACAACATTAATTAACAATTAATTGATGTGCTCTGACATCGTCATTTGCACTTTCATTCGTTTATAAAAAGGCTTTGGGTATTTACACATTTGCATCGTTTTACGATTGTTAATAACATGGAAATCAATCTTCTGAGCAAACTTAGCATTTGGCATTCGATAATCTTGGTCACTAATTTACTTTATAAGGCTTATTGACTTACAACCATGTGAATATAACATAATGATTGTTTGGTATGACAGTGGATAAACCGCTTTGCTAAACGGGGTTTGTATGAAGTGCAAATTCGTAAGTATGCTAAACAAACAGTTATTGTGCTAACACATCGTGCACAACTTGGTAACTCTCTGATGCAATGGAAGCTACAATGTAACTAATTTGAATTGAAACCATTCACCTAAAAAGCTAGATGAATGTTTAAATGGATGGTACCTTACCTATAACAAAAGCTAATGCTTTATGTTATTATCTTTATTCACCACTTTTTCACTAAAAGCTATTAGCAGAGCAACAAACTCTACCAACTATGTAAGATAATTATTACGTCTTTTTTCCTAGATATAAAGTTTAATATTTACCTCCTATGGTAATAACAGTCATGTATCCGGATTATTGTTTTTTTTTTTTTTTTTTTTATTGAATAAAGAAATTTACAAAAAACAACAAGGACAAAAACCCGTCCCACGAAAACCTGTAAGGGTTTATCTGGGGGTTTAATCACCGACTATATCTAGTGGAATGATAATGGTAGGGTAGGTACATATTTGTAGCCGAGACTGCAGTTCCTTTCAATGGTGGTCAGATATTCTGTTACAACTTGCAACCACCTGCTTTTAACACAGGAGTGTTGAGCGGTTCGAGGTTAGGTACTTTTGATTGAAAACAAATTCATGCATTTCTTTTAGGAACATTGATAATGATAAGTATAAACAGATCCACTTTGGTCTAAGATTTCGTTACGTTGAACGTTGTAACACTTGTAATAAACAATAAACTAGGCATAATTCCAACATAACACGTTGAATAAAATTAATATGTGTGGCATGCATACATTATTAATCTTGTTTTTGTACTGGGTAATTTTTTAAATATTTATTATTCGTAGCTATACACATGTACAAGGAAGGATAATGGCTATAGACTAAAAATGAGTCACACAATTTGTTTTGTCTACTCCAAACATCTTTAGTCGCGACAGTTTATGATCTTACAGCATCCAGTCAGGGGCGTAGTATTATGACTCATCCATCGGTGTTTTATTACAAAAAGGGCTCGTGATTCATTCTATATTTGTTATTAGCAATAATAATAGGTAAGCAATAATCGATATCTGTATAATTATGACACAGACTAGATAATAGTATGGAAACTTAAATGCGAATGTTAGAGGGCGAATTAGTTAGAGGTTACTTTAGTCAATCCATAAAACTGGACAATTTTCACTATAAATCTATAAAAAAAAATATATTCAAAATAATAAAAATAATAAAAAAAAAATATTTAATATTCTTTCATATAAATATGGGACTACCACTACAATCGCAAAAACAAATCTGCTGTTCTTAGGAAAACGTCAATGGCGATTCTACCGAAATAATATTTAGGTAGAGTCACCATTGACGACCCGGTTGGTGTAATGGTTACCACGCCGGACTGCCAAACCAGGGTCCTGGATTCGAATCCCGGTTCGGTCATGGATGTTTATATGTTTGTGCCGTTGTTGTATGGTTTCCATAATAAACAGCCTATAAATAGTGCTTTCTTGGGATCATTACAATGTATGTGCCTGTGAGCGTTATTTATTGATTTATTTATTGACTTTTTCAAGAGTATGGAACTGTTTTTAGCGATTTTCATGTTTACCCGTAGAGAAAATTCGAGTTTGATGGTCTAAAGAGCCCCCTAAGATATGTAACGAACTTATTTAATTTTACACCCTGTAGGTATAGTATGTAACATGTAAGTGCATACAGAATGGCCGAACTTCGGATATCGCACCCCGCATTTCAAGGGTAATTTTAGGGGAGCCGAGCAAGAAACACATTATATCCTTCTTAATAATGCTGACACTTTTTTTAAGGGAATGATCAGACCGTCAAACTGAATATCTTTGGCACCACCAACATCAAAATCGCGAAAAAAAAAACAGCAAACATACTCGAGCCAAATGTTTTTTCGCGATCTCGATTTTGGTCCCATAGCGTAAGTTAAAAAAAAATCTGTATACATATAGCAGGCGCGCACGTGTCGGAACTCAGAAGTCACAGTCACATTATACGTCATCACATCACTCAGCAGTCATCATACATTAAGCATCATACATCGCAAAATCACTAATCACTATTAAAGTGATGTTGTATGATGCGTATAGTAACTGGCATTGACAGTCAAGTTAAATTCCTCATAAGACAAGTTAATTCGGAAAGCTCCCGAGCGCGCTGCGTGCAAAAAAAGTTCCGTCCTATTTTCAATATTAACCAAATAAATTTTGTAAACAAGATCTAGAAACAAATGTCTGTATCTAATAGATTGTCATATTTTTGTTAAAATAAGTTTCAATGCTAGGATTAATTTGATTTGTATGGAAAACTTTGAACCACGATAACTTTTAAACTATATATGACATTCAACAGCAATGAAAACGGGTCACCAACATACCATAATATCTCGGAAACTAAGAATGATAGCTTATTCAAATAAAAGTATTTCATAGACTATTTAATAACTTACGTTTTTCGTTTTCATTTGTTTGACTTAGGTAATTAAAATACACAATAAATAGAAATGCCTCAATTCTAACTTAGAAAACAAAAATAGAAAAAAAAAATTTTTTGTCGCAGATATAACATTTCCCCATATTATAGTTAGTGTGAGTGATAAAATTACCACATTAATAATAAATGTTGAATACTAAAAATAAAACTTTCAAAAAATAATTTATATAGGTTTTAGCCTTTTTTATTGGCATTACTTTATAGCAACCAGAAATTTTACTATTTTAAATAGTAGTATTAGTAGTCGTAGTAAATCTAAACTATTATAAAACTGTATAACAGAAGTGTGTCTGTACATAGAAGATATTTACAAAAAAAGATTACGATATGGTTTTTAGGTGTCCCTGATTCCAAATCACCAATTTTTGGATTTTTTGTCTGTTTGTTTGTTTGTTTGGGTGTTTGTTTGTTCGAGCATCACGCAAAAACTACTGAACCGATTTTGATGAAACTTTTTTATTTGATAGCTTATGATCTGACTTAAAATCTGGTTTATAATTTATGCGGGCAAAGTCGCGGGTAAATGCTCGTTTTCTATAAAATACTTTTTATTTGAATAAGCTATCATTCTTAGTTTCCGAAATACAGGGTTACTTTTTATTCAGTGCACAAATTTTGCGAGCGTGATGGTTATCGAAATTAAGAATACCCGTGTTTTTTTGTTTAACCCGGTTTAGAACAAAAAAAAAATAACTGCAATTGAACTTATTCATTAAAAATGTTTGGTTTGTACTGACCATACTGTCACCTGTCGCTTCCTCGATCGGCGCGGTTGTTATCAACAGTACGATCAGCACAGCAATTTTTATTCAAGTTTACGGGATGGCAAAAATAAGAGATAAAATTATAAAAAAAAATTATTTAATTTTTTTTTCGGGGTCTATTAACGATACCTAATACGTTGTGAAAGTTTGTGCACTGAATAAAAAGTAACCCTGTATTAAGTTTTATGTTTTAAGTGACCCGTGGTGACCCGTTTTTATTGCTGTTGAGTGTATTTTAAAGGAAATCTGACAAGGTTTAAGGTACCGACACCGATATTGGTTTCTAGATTGTTTTAACAACATTTTTTTTTACTTTAAGTACTAAAGACCGAACTTCGTTTTGTATGGTACTACCGTACGAATTATATTCATTTTTGGTAAGGTAGCACAAATATACTTAATAATTGCTTAAAATAAACGGTTTTTTACTTACTTATTTTACTTGTCAAAAATGTTAACTTCAATGGTATCGTCTAACTAGTTACTCTAACTAAAGCAGCTTTAGTTTATAACTTCATTGTGTTTGCTTGTGGTTTTTTACTATACCTATACGAATACGATACGATATCATTATTGATAATTTTCCGAGATACGTACCTACGTTCATTTGACAACAAAGATATGATTTGTTACAAATACAAATAACCTGTCATATTTATTTGAAAATGATTAGACGTAGCCTTAGTACCTGCTTGTCATGTTAACCTTATGTTAACATATACCTACGTGTGACATGTTAATTAACGATAGTGCAATTTCATTTTATATAACAAAGTATAGAAATATATCTTACTATTACTTACTACTCATGTGGCCGTGTATTGTTACTATTATTGCGTACTAAAATGCAGGTTTAAATGAATAGGTCACATAGCATAGCAATGCATCTAACGTTAAGTCATCTCCTGCTAGACATAGGCTAATGATAGAAATGATATTGTGCAGTACAACCATATGAGCAATGCGTAATTGCATTTCAATCTAAGTATTGCACTTCGATAGCTGACCTCGTAAAATACTACAATACCAATAATCAATGACGATAGTCCTAAAATTTAGAATAACATTTCGATTTCGATGGTCGGCTACCTCATAAAATATAAAACCTTTGTATACAGGTTGTTAGGGTAAACAGTTGCACTACTTTAAGGGGTGGTTGTACCCATGATACTGAACAACTTTCCCTAAGTAACCAATAGGAAATTAGTAAAAAAAATTTGGACTTACCATCCTAAATGCAGCAATCAGCTGATCGAACTTTTGTATGAAAAGTCGATTTTTTTCTTGCGAATTTCCTATAGCTTTCTTTGGGAAAGTTGTTCAGTATCATGGGTACAATCACCCCTTAATGTAGTGCAACTGTTTACCCTAACACTCTGTATTTTACTAGCGACCCGCCCCGGCTTCGCACGGGTGCATTGCTGATACTATGTATGTATTATATACATATAAACCTTCCTTTTGAATCACTCTATCTATAAAAAAACCCGCATCAAAAACTTAACAATTTTACTATGGGAGCAAACCGATCGGAGCAACTAAAAAATCTGCTGTCCCATACTAAACTGCAATGCCTAATCGACTCAAATGTATGCAACAGCTGATTTTTTTTTGCTCCGATCGGTTTGCCTCCCATACTAAAAGTTTGATGGGTAGTTAGTTTGAAAGGATGCCAATGATATTAATTTCACCCTGTATTCATATCGATATCGATGTCATTATTAATTTTCCAGGACACGATAGTAGGTATGTCGACACAATACGAATCGTAGCCCAGAAAGGACATTGCAAAATTATAAAAGTTTCATTTTTTTAATTTTTAATTTTTTAATTTTTAATTTTTTAATTTTTAATTTTATCAATCAGATTATTGAAGCCAATATACAGAAAAATAAATATTTAACACTATTCCATTATTTTTTGTTTTTTCTCCATTTTGTGTTTCTGGGCTATGCTAAAAATATGATGCATATTATTGATATTGGATTAAACACGTTACATTTTAAAAGATCACTATGTACGAACTGTATTATTTAGACGAGATTAATGTGTGTGGTCATGGTTGTTAATACGTAGCAATTGCATCTTTGGCGTACCTACATAAAATAGAATAGAATTAACTAAAACGTAGTTTGTTCTTTCTTACACATACATTATAACCACTCTTCGGTATTTTAAACGGTTTAAACGTGATGAGACTTAACAAATAATTACAAACTGATTTAAAGTTAAACACGCTTTTAATTTAATAGTTAAAGAACTTTGGCGAATTTGGACCCAGCCATTTTTACGAAAACTAAAAGCCCTTCAGGACAGTGGTCATAATTATTATAAACAGAAAAAATCAAAGCATTCTTTAAAAAAACTTCCTCATCTCTAAAAGTCCGGGTTCAAAAGTAGAAATTACTAGTAAAATAGACAAATCATCCAAAAAGCAGTAGCAAAAAGCAACCATGACAGCTATTTTCATGTAATATTATCACTGAGGTAGTTTTTGAACGTTACGGAACGTATTTGACCTTTTTTGAACTGATAGTGTGTGTGACTTCGTTTGATTCTATTATCATAATATGGTACGGTTATCGT
Organism: Agonopterix subpropinquella; assembly: GCA_922987775.1. NCBI lineage: Eukaryota > Metazoa > Arthropoda > Insecta > Lepidoptera > Depressariidae > Agonopterix > Agonopterix subpropinquella. The sequence continues at coordinate 13,450,474 of OV277702.1, forward strand.
GAATTTTCATTAAAACAAACACAATGAATGCCTAGAAGATTGAGTGGGCCACCTAATAAGAAAGATTATGAGTTTCACACACTTGATACAAAAGGTATCATAAGGAGAAATACCTTTCCTCCAGTTCGGTGTAGATGTTTCTACAGATTACAACCAATTTCTTGTTAGTTTTGTTTCACTCTACACGTATTACTAAGTTTCATTCATGTATGGGACCTATATGTCTGGGTCTCATTATATGGCCATCCGCCAAACTTCTTTGTAAGGTATTGCTACACACGTGAAAGCAAGTACTTACTAAGTACTTATTATTTATTCTGTGATGAAAGTAGAATTTCTTTGGTTTTGCTGGTTTTACCAGGTCTTCGTGATTTTTGTCTTTTTTGCCTTAAATATGTAAAAAGGTTATTACTGAAATTTCCCACCTCGTCTGCTGACTACAACACATTAGTACACATACACATCGTACTTACTTACTTACACAGGTAGTTTCAGCATCATTTATAACTGTCTTCTTTTCACCCACTCCTCGTCCATTTTTGCGTAATATCTTTTGAAAAAAACTTGTCCCTTTATTTGAGCAACAATGAACCATCACTTTATAGGAGGTTGTATAATGTCTTCAGTCTTCTGAAGATTTTACGGATAATCTACACTAATATTATAAAGAGGAAAGATTTGTACCTAATTTTGTATGTTTGTAATGAATAGGCTCAAAAAGTACTGAGCCGATTTAAAAAATTCTTTCACCATTAGAAAGCTGCATTCACCCTGAGTAACATAGGCTATATTTATTGCTAGAAAAGATTAGACGTCCACCCGTGCGAAGCCGGGACGGGCCGCTAGTAAGGCTATATAGGTACTAGGCTTTGTCAACTAGTCTAATGAGCAATTTTTTAACGGACGGGACGTCAAAAGAAAACGCGCGCTTTGTAAAAATTATTTTATGATAAATACCGCATTTTGATTGTGACGTCATCTACACATTTCATTACTTTTTAAAGGAAAACGTCCAATTCCGAATTTGAATTTTATAAGAATTACGATAGAAAAGGATAATTTCTATTTCCTTGGGAAGTATGATATTCCTCCTATTTTGTGTAAAATTTTAGCTATCATACTCTTTGTATGTGTTCTTTATAATCAATCATTAGTTGATTGATTTGAAACGAATACATTTCGTCACGTGGGCAATGTCTTTTATCATGTTATTAAATTTTGTTTTCAAGCTAAATTAATTACAGAAAATGGGAGTTTAGTGTTATTTAAAAAAAAAAATTTAGCTGAGAAGATAAAAATAAAATATTTATGTAACCGATTTAAAAAAAGGAGGAGTTTATAATATGTAGTCAAATGACATTACAGTCTAACATGAATACGGTTATTTAATCTTTTTAAAAGGAAGTGTCTCATTCTACAATAATTTTAGCAACATGAACATCCTGTATGCTGTTGATATCTTAACAAGGCATCCGGTCTGGTGGCACAATATCATTCCAACTGGTTTATAACAAGAAACGTTTCATAAATAAAACAACATGTTACATGATCAATACAGATACGTCTCAATATAATAATATTACTTATTTATACAGTAAAGTGAACTACCTATATTAAATTCCTAAGTCGAAAAAACTATATTCGTGTAGAAAGGACACAGCTGGCCATCAAAAATTAATGAACATGAAGAAAAGATTAAAAAATGAACTTAATTAAAAGACGATTCGATACAGGGTGTAAAATGAAACGCGTGGCATATCAAAGGGCGTGCGTCAGAACATCAAATTGCACATCTTTAACTATGGCACCAACATCGAAATGGCGAAAGAAAATTTTGTTCCATTAAAAAATGTCAATATAGTCGACTCAAATGTATGGAACATAAATCGTTTCTTTTTCGTGATTGCAGTGTTGGTCCCATAGTAAAAGTTGTTCAGTTTGATGGTCTTCAGCAGCCCCTTTTAATGTAACGTTTTAAGTTTACACTCTGTATAAATATAAAATAATTCATTAATTTATTTTAAACACATTACTGATGCACATACAAGTACCTAATATAGACGCAATAGAAGACGACGCTTTTAAAATTACGTATTTATACAGGGTGTAAACTTAAACAATCATGTTTTAGTTGAACCAGGATATTGGTAAAAAAATTCTACGCAGAGGTCGGAGTCGCGGGTTTAAATAATTACACCACTAGTTTTTAATAAATAACATAACTATAAGGGAGTATTCAGAACATGGGTCGAAAACTGAGAATTTTTTTTGGACCTTCCATACAAAAGTGCGGATCGGCCGATCGATTTTCTATGGGAGGTTCCACAAATTTTCACGCTTTTCGACCCATGTTCCTTAGGGAAAGTTGGTTAGATTCATGGTCTAAAATTACCCCTTAATTAAAGTTATGTTAGTAATTAAAAGCTAGTGGTGTATCTATAGTGTAGATCATAAAGCACATAATGTATATAGATATTTGCATAGGTATACCTACACATATGGGTCTAATCACGATTCCAGGAATAAACAATAATGATAAACAATTCGTATAAAGACATGTTACATAAAAAACAACACTGTAATGTCGACTAGTCGACGTCACTACCACAAATTTATTAATTAGTAGGAGCAACGGGATCCTAATCACTTAATTGGTCTCCATTTCCAATGTTAGATACGATCAATTGTTAACAGCGACCTACGGAGCGGTTCATTTGCTATCCTACTATACTGGTAGGATTAATTTGCCGAATGCTGACCGCGCCTATGTCACGCCCCGCGCCCTGGACGAACACTAATTAATAGTGTTTTCGATAGGTTACCGGCAGCGGCTCCCGGTGCGCCGCTGGGTCATATCATATTACCACCATTAGCCTGATAAGGCCACCGACTTCACTCTCGTACCTCGTGAACTCGTGATATATTGCCCTCTCCACTAACGTGGTGAAACACTAAACTAACCCTTACCAAGGTCATTAATGTTTGTCTTACTACATGATTAACTACCCACCTGATAGATAGGTGACCTCACTCGAACATTGATAAATTAGTGATCGGAAACATTCTCATTTCCCCGGAAAGTATCATTTTCCTATCAGCTAATGAAACTGTGGCATCTACAGCAATTATGGAGACATACAAGGTTGTAATTTATTATAACTAGGTACAAGTTGCACCTGCTAGGTATGCAATGTAAATTACAATTTATAAAATCCGAGTTTCCCACATCTATCGTTATCGTTTCAGATGTTCTACAAATGAATGGGCCAATAATAACCCCATCGTATAGCGAAATAATATTGCAAAGTGGGCAAAATTACACACTGCATTGTAAAGGGAAAAGGCCAGTACGGTTTGAACAACAAGAAGTGCCAGAGGAAAAGACGGGACTTTTCAATATGTTTCTGAGAGATGTGCCATCAGAAAATAACTCCGAGTACGAGGTGGCATTAGATCTTTATAACGTAGACCAGTTTGCTGTCGGATACTACGCATGTTTTGATGATACTGTAGACAGCTCCAACGTACTAAAGAACATTGTAGAAGAGCCCATCAACACGCCTAATATCTCTTACATATACATCTACGTCAACGGTGAGAGCTGACTTTACATCATTGAAATTCATTCGACATCATTGCATAAGCATGACTCGTTTATCTAGTGATCTTTTGTTTGATTTCTAGGCTCAAATATGCTTGCGCCTATGAGGGCGTTCATTATAGCGAAAACGAAATCAAAATTTTTAATTGAATGTAGACCCACGACACCAGATATTAACGTTACACTGACTGCGGTACGTATTTACATATTTAGTTGACAAAACGGCCACTACCTATTTACAGTATTTAAATAATAAATAATGTTGATGTTAGAATGAGGATGTTCAAAATTATTTGGACGTAAACACTTCTGTAAAATATAATTGTAAATAAAATTGCGTCTAACTATGGCTTTTTGCATCTGCATGATCGCATAATTTAACAATCACAAGTGACTATCATATTTATGGAGCCGAAAAATCCTGAATGTTATCCTTCAGTCGAAATATAACATTGACATATCGCGGGTCTTCAGACTACTAACGCTTGTTGCTGAGGATAATGAGGACCTAAAGCATGAAAAATTGCATCCAATAATAAATTTCAGTTTTCATAACAAAGTTCCTTATGTTCAGGACATAGCAGAAATTGAATATGATCAATATAGCCCCAAAATAGGGTTTATCGTTGATAGCGACGTGCTCCCGGATGCTGTGACGAACCTTATTTATTGTTACTTTGAGAGTCAAGTCAATTTTACCAGATATGAGGTTATTGTGCACAAACGTAGGTGATTAGAAAATGTGTACATTTTATTATTTACTTATACTTAGAATACTAATCACATTCATAACAAGAAGAGTGATATGTTATATATGATAATAAGATATAATATACATATTTCCACATATTTTAATTTGTCTAAATATGTATATAACATAATTGTAATATTTAGAGAACAAATACTATTCAAGGAGTCAATACTTTTTTCATGAATGTGGTTCGTTTACAATAGTTATGTTTTTCGATTTTTGCATAAAAGGTACCTACCATAAAAGCCGTATACTCTACAGCATAGAGCGATTAATAATGGTAATACATGATTGAAAAACATAACTCGATTGCTATCTCAATATCCACTAACCAAACATTATTTATTTGGAAATACGATAATATAGTCGCAGAGTAACAAGACACCAGATTCGGTATTCTCTCCAAAGATTGGGTTCATATTATTGAGAGTACCTAAGCGTGCCACGACGTTCAAATGCAAGTCGCAACGTGGAAACGAAATTTCAACGATGCATATACGTAGTAAGTAATATGTTAGTGCTGAAATAAATATTGATGTCACCTAACAAGGTAGCGTGGTGTATTAGTTTCGTTCACTGGTTTTTATTTTTTATTTTCTTGAATGTTTTGTGTAATAGCTTCCTTTTTTAACTTTCCTTTCTGTCTTAATTTTCTAATTTCTTTGGTGTGTTGCTCTGCGTTTTACTTTTGCACTTGCCTATACATACATGTACATGTTTAACTAACACTATTAACATTAACACAATTAATTAGTACTTTATAATATTATTTTAATATATAGGTATGTTGAATATTAACGGATCCATATTAACGTGTTCTTAAATCAGTAATGTTCATAGGTTTTTCATTGGTTTTGATGTTTCACTCTTTGTTTGAGATGCTACTATTATAATAATTAAATAGCATTTATTAATTTTTTAATGGACATTAATATATATTTCGATTTTTTTGATAATTTTGAACAATTTCAAGTATGATGACGTGTAATAATTGACAATGCAGTAACTTCCTTCTACAGAAATTAGGTATCTCTGTATTGCAATAATTGGTATTGCACGTTAAAATTTAGTGATTCCGTTTTTTTTTTTGTCTTGATTATATATCTTTGTAGCATAGCTAGGATTAAATGCAGATAAACATTTAGATATCATATATAATTGAAAATAATATAAAATTTGTGACTTTTTCAGGTATTTCATCGCCGCCTCCACGACCGTTAATAACAAGTGAACATGAATACTTTCTAGAAGGCGAATCGTTTGTCTTGAATTGTTCTGTACCAGTCAGATTGGCAGTTAACTTGAATTGGTCAATACCAGGCTCCTGGTCTAAGGTAATCAAATCAAAATTTTACGTCTATTGAATCTCGAATAAAAACTAGCCACAGTTGTACAGTACACTACTATATGTACTTTTAAAGGTTGTTGGGACACTATTCAACCCATATTAAACCTTTGTTGTTTAAAATAATAAATTACGAGCTTTTACCCGCGACTTTGTCCGCATAAATTATATACCAGATTTTAAGTCAGATGATAAGCTATCAAACAAAAAAAGTTTCATCAAAATCGGTTCAGTAGTTTTTGCGTGATACTCGAACAAACAAACACCCAAACAAACAAACGAACAAACAAACAAACAAACAAACAAACAGACAGACAAAAAATCCAAAAATTGGTGATTTGGAATCAGGGACATCTAAAAACCATATCGTAATCTTTTTTTTGTAAATATCTTCCATGTACAGACACACTTCTGTTACAGTTTTATAATAGTTTAGATAATTTACGAACTGGTGACATTAGTCTGCCTATTCAATAAAAATAAGTTGATTAATTATACAGCGTGTTAATGAATAAGCGCAAAACCTCATATACCCCAACTGATTTATAACAAAATAATTAGATTGAAACAATAAATTCATTATTATGATAGTTAAAATTAAAAGTTTATTCGCATTTTAAGTTTTGGGGCAAAAATGATTTGTTATCATTTCAGCAATGAATGAAAGCGCTAACGTACTCAATAATCTTGTTTTGGTATTAGGTAGGGTGAGTATGCCCGTGTGGTGGGTTGACATCGGGTTCAGTAAATTTTAAATTTTACAAAAAATTATTTATTATTTTGAAAAAAATTACCTACCTATGTTGAAACTGTGATAATTCGATATTCGATTCTGCTCTCGATTCTAAACAAACTACTTTTTTTTTTGCGTTAATTCATTAACACGTTGTATAAATCAAGACGGTTGTGAAACATCCTGTACCTATGCGGCGTTATATTCCGAGCAGTATAGCGCAGTATAGCACAGTATAGCGCTATACCGCCCATCATCTTTTAGATGCCTCTGGCAATAGCCTCCTCTCACTCACACAAGAATGAGACGGTGCTTATGTAATTGTTCGTGTGTTAGAAGAGTAAAAGCTCGGTGGTATCGCGCTTTAGCTATACTGTGCTATACTGCGCTTTAACGCGCTATACTGTGCTATAACGTACTCAATCGTGCTCTATAGCGCTATTATATACTGCGCTGTATACAATAACGGCCGTCTATCTACGACCTTCATTATGGGTTTAAATTTAATTGCTGTAATTGTAATGTACACACGGCGACACATCAAGCTATACAAAACCAAGATAAGCTGGCCGCGCGACGTTATACGTTACGCGACCTACGCGCGGCTTTTGGTTTTGTATAGCTTGATGTGTCGCCGTGTGTACATTCTGTTCTGGTGTGAAATAAAGTATAATTGAATTTAATTTAATTGTAATTATATATTTTGGTAAGGTGACGCTTGAAACGAACGAAAATGAAACATCAAGTATTATCAATCTATACAGAAGTATAACAATAGCGAATGCAACTAAAGAAGATGATGGCATTTACAATTGCACCTCGATAGCTAATACTGGACAAGTATCTGCATTAACAACGAAGAAATACTTGCGTATGTTCCATATTATCTTTATAGTGTTCAGTAGGCCTACCACGAGTTCACACTACTGTAGTAAACTACAGTAAAACTACTGTAGTAAACTACAGTTTTTGTATTTAATTTCGTACAGCGTTCCTAGTGGTTACGCTGAGAACTAATTCTGTCATGCAATATTGGCGACGCAACTACATAACAGTAGTAACGTGAGTGAAAACTCATGGTAGGCCCACTGAATTAAAGTTTATATAGTCCACAGAAATAAATCAACATAGAACGGTTTTAATCATTGTTTTACCCCACCACCCGTGAATTTTTGTTTTAACTGTCATTAAATAACGTTTTTAATTAAAATTAAGTACCTACTCTTTTCAAAGTTACCTCAGAACTTTTGTTTCTGCAGTTAGAAACCGCGCAATAAGGCATTTTCTCTGATTTCTCTTGTGTCTCTTGTTGGTATTTCTCGAGCCGAAGCCCGGACCTTTGGAAGGCTTGCGTGGGGACACTGGTCCAACACGGTCCATTGGTGATTTGTCACCAATGTTTATCGTAGCACGACTCAGTGCGTAATGAGTAAACGTATGACAAATTGCTTAATGTTGGCACGCGTACATTTGTTCTGTCTTGATTTATTTCTGTGTTATAGTCCTTCTAAACCGATGATGGGACCTCACTGCAATACACGTTAGAATCGAAGTCGTTTTGAACCCGAAACCGGAATGCATCAGACCATAAAACTGAACAACTTTCACTATAGAGCCGACACCGAAATCGCGAAAAAAACATCTGCTGTTCAATAGCTATATTCAATAGTTCAATAGCTTCTCGACAAAAATGTATGAATCAACTGTTTTTTTTTTCGCAATTTCAATGTTGGTCTGATAGTGAAAATTGTTTAGTTTGATGGTCTAAAACACTCCTTTAAGTAGGTATGGAACGCATTTTAGTTTACACCGTATATATTAATATTGACTACAAACAAAGAAGATTGGCAGATTTGGACCCAGCCATTTTTTAAGATAACTAAAAGCCATTCAAGGTGGCGGTCATAATTATTATAAACTGAAAAAAGGCATAGGCATTTAAAAAAAAAAACTTTCACATCTCCAGAAGTTCGGATTCAAAAGTAGAAATTATTAGTAAAATAGAAAAATCGTCCAAAAGCAGTAGCAAAACGCAACCACGACAGTTATTTCCATCTAATATTATCACTGAGGTATTTCTGGTTGTTACGGAACGTATTTGGCTTGGTTGAACTGATAGATCGTTTTCTTCCATTAACATAATATGGTACGGTTATAGTGAATTTTCATTAAAATAAACACAATGAATGCGTAGAAGATTGAGTGGACTATCTAATAAGAAAGATTATGAGTTTCACACACTTGATACAAAAGGTATCATAAGGATTAAGGAGAAATACCTTTCCCCCAACTTCTACAGGCTACAACCAATTTAGTTTTTTGTTAGTTTTGTTTCACTCTACACGTATTACTAAGTTTCATTTATGTGTTGGACCTCTAAGTCTGGGTCTCAAATTATATGGCCTTCCGCCAAACTTCTTACTTATATCATTATTATACAGGGTGAAATTGATATCATTAGCATCCTTTTAAACTAAGAGTCTACTCATAAAGAAAGAAAGAAAGAAAGAAAATATTTCAAATAACTATTTCATTTATTTTATTTATTTTTACTCATCAAACTAAACAACTTATACTATGGGATTAAACCGATCGGAGCAACTAAAAAATCGGCTGTCCCATACTAAATTGCAATGCCTACTCGACTCAAATGTATGCATCAGCAGATTTGTTTTTTTGCTCCGATCTGTTTGCTCCCATAGTAAAAGTTGTTCAGTTTGATAGGTAGACTCAAAAGGAGTTAGGAGTCAGGAGTCAGGAGTTTAAAAGGATTATCAATTTCACCCTGTAGTAGAGAAGTAAGAGAGAGTAAGAGTATATTTATGTTATGTTATAGTCTTATAGTAGACAGTTTTTAGCACCTTGTTCCCGCTTCAAAACGACCCAGATTCCACGGTGTTTATTTTATTAATTTTTATTATAATAAAATTTTAATTTAGTGTCAAAAACTTCTTGGACTAGCTGGACCCGCATGTCAAGACTTTCATTTAATTATGCTGAATGCCTGAATTTAAAATGTACAAACATGCTAGCTAGTAATTTAAGATTAGACCATCAAACTGAATTTTTTCCATAGTGGAAGTTGTTCTAGTTTATATCTACAGGGTGAAATTGATATCATTAGCATCCTTTTAAACTAAGAGTTTACCCATAAAACTGAAAAACTTTTAGTATGGGAGCAAACCGATCGGAGCAACAAAAAAATCAGCTGTTGCATGCATTTGAGTCGAGTAGGCGCTGCAGTTTAGTATGGAACAGCAAATTTTTTTGTTGCTCCGATCGGTTTGCTCCCATAGTAAAAGTTGTTCAGTTCAATAGGTAGACTCTTAGTTTAAAACGATGCTAATGATATCAATTTCACCGTGTACATGGACAAAGCGGTCAAAGCGCGACACTATTTACCACCCTGTATTGACCAGTTTTCTAAGGAAGTCTTAAAAAGAGCTTTTAATTGGCTTGTAGCTGACTTAATTTGTCAACTATTTGCTTTACAGCTGTAAGGTCCCCAAATATAAAAAATAAAATAAATAAAAATACCTAGTTGTTAAACGATAAGCTACCTTTTTAGTGCTTCTTGTATTTTCTCTCTGCGCTTTTGTTGCTTGTCTTTTTTGAGTAAAATAAAGTATAATTATTTGATTTTCAAGTAAAGATCGACCTTTTGCTAGCTTTTCATACTAAGGCCCAATTCACACTGAGATGGCAGCAACCGGCAGCGAAGCGGCGAGCAGTTTCAGTCAAGCACTACAAAATTAAAACCGCCTTCAAAAAAACTAAAAAGTTAAAAAATAATATTGCAGCCTATGACTTTTTCGTTCGCATCATAAGAACATTAATTTGTTTTATTGAAGTCGCTGTCAAGCCGGTACGATTCGCGACATGGCTTGCATTTTTTGGCTTGGCTTGACACCGACTTCTATAAAACAAATTAATGTTCTTATGATGCGAACGAAAAAGTCATAGGCTGCAATATTATTTTTTAACTTTTTAGTTTTTTTGAAGGCGGTTTTAATTTTTTGTTAAAATTTAGTTTATTTCACAATTTTCAGTGGTGAATTCATTAGTTCGATTTAATAGGAGTGCTTTAAATTAAAAAACGCACTAGTCGGCAGTACGATTTTCGAAGGTTCCCCTCGATTTCTCTGGGATGCCCTCGGGACCCTCGGGACATTTCCTTTCCAACAAAAAAAGAATCATCAAAATCGGTTCATAAACGACGAAGTTATCCGCGAACACACATAAAAAAAAAAAATATATATATATACGGTCGAACTGAGAAACCTCCTCCTTTTTTGAAGTCGGTTAAAAATATAACTTTTAATTGCAAGCGGGAGTGCTGACACAAGCGTTTCTAAAGTTTATGGCTTGTATTGTACAGTAACCTTTGAGGTGCAACTGAAACTGCTCATTACCTCGGTGTGAATTGAGACTTAGATTTCTTCTGCGAGCGTTAGTAACAACACATTAACTCTTACACAATAAGCTGCTGTCCAATTTTTTTCATAGGTAATATTACATAGGTACTTACAAAAATTTGCTTTACAGCTGAGCCACTAGAAATAAATATGACCAGAGACAAGGGACAAGGTCCAGGAGAAATAAATCCAGACAACTTGAGAATCATGAAATTGAGAGCCAGTATATCAACATATCCACCAGCAAATGTTACTTTGTGAGTATGATTTGATTACGCCCGGTGTTGGCGTGAACTTTTTCACTATTATGATTTTTTTATACAGGGTCTCCCAATAATGTTTTCAGCTGACCCAATTTAAAAAAAAACTATTAGTTCCATACATTTTACAGAAAACACTTTTTTCTGTCAGACTTCTGCGGTAACAATTTTGAGTATATCAACTTTGAGACACTGTATAAAAAATGTATGGCGGTAATATGACAAGTCATTTCAAAATTTGGCCAATTTAATCAAGTTTTTAAAATGGTATCACACTTGGAACTTCCTTTTCTAAAAAAGTAGTAGTAATCTTTTTTTTTTCTCGCCGAACAACCCCATTTCATTTCATTTCATTTCCATACTAAAATCAATAAACGTGCAACGCCCTAAATTACGGTGGTTTAATACAAAGATAATTTTACTTTGTTTCAAATCAGCTTGCACTGTAAGAAAAAAATTACTACATTTTTAGAAAAGGAAGTGCCAAGTGTGTCGTCATTTTTGGCCAACTTTTGGCACAATTTGTGTTTGCACGAATGTTTTTTTCATCACTCATACTCTGAAAGTAGGTCATTGTTTATCTAAAAAGCGGGTTGAAAGTGATACATTTCTTCCCTAGGGCGGAAAATTAAAAAAAAATGTCTGTACTGAGAAAGGGCAGAAACCTATAGGTACCTCTAGGACGATAGGTACCTACAGCCACACTTCGATAATATTATATTAAAATTCTCAATTTTTATAATTATTATGAACGTAACAAAGATTTTTTTTGGTCTATTCGAGAACGTAAATATTTAAATTTAGTAATTACCAAATAATGACAATAATTAGTAACATTTCGAGGCTTTTGTATAAATTATAATATTAATTTTGTTTTCTGCGTGAAGAAAAAAAGTAAGTAGGTACCTAGATATAAAAGCGAGTCAAAAAACAGGCTGGTTTAAAAAAAATCATTAAGTTGCCCGAAAAAGGAAAAAAGGAAGGGAAAGCCACCTGTTGCTAATTTTTCGGATCCTTTTTAAAACGTGTAAAAATCACTAGGGACGTATAATCTGTTTCACTCTAGTAGACACAATCTTCGTATGTTTTTTTCTACCTCGTATTGGTACCCGAGTGATTTCCAAACGTTACGCGAATAGCGATTCAGAAATTGATTTTGCGTTATCTGGTTTTTGTTTAATTTCCTCGTAATCGTGATGAAAAGCAGAGTGTTTAACTCGGGTGAAAGTCACCCATTTCACACTCGAACTATGGCGCCCCTCACGTTCGTCTCGTGTGAAATGGGTGACTTTCATCCCTTGGTTAACAATCTACTATTAATTTTTGTGTTGTTCTTTCAGCTTCCGTAATAACGTATCTCTCACAAATTTGCCAAAGTACAAAACAAAATTTAGCCATCACTCTGCTACTATCACCATACCCCAACTGGATGTTACAGATACTGGAATATACACAATGGTGGCTAAAAACAAATACAAAAATAATTCGCTATCTTTTGACCTAAGGGTGAAAGGTAAGATCATCAATATTTCAGGTTCAGGGCAGGAGTATCGAATACTTGAAATAAATATGCAATTATACAGGGTCCTTCTTAATATGCTGACACTTTTTTAAAGGGATGATCGGACCATCAAACTGAACAACTTTCTCTATGGGACCAACATCGAAATCGCGAAAAAAAAATCAACTGTCCCATACATTTCGCTCGAGTAGGTTTGCAGTTTTGTATGGAAGAGCTGATTTATTTTTCGCGATTTCGATGTTGGTGCCATAGAGAAAGTTATTCAGTTTGATGGTCTGATCATCCCCTTAAAAAAGTGTCAGCATATTAAGAAGGACCCTATATATTAATAAAATGGAAGGCGTCTTCTTAGACGTACACACATACGGAATGGATGGGGAAAATTAGTTTCTAAGTCGTGTTTAAAAAAATGGCAATGGCTTTAGATTATAGGACTATTTTCAATATTAACCAATATTGCAGTAGCTATAATAACTGGCAGCTACACTGAAGCAATTAGGGTTGAGCCACATCTGGCAGCACGGGATCGCATTTTTTCACGCTCTATCCTTATCTGTCACCTAGGGTCGTCATTTGCCAGAGCGATAAAGGTCGCAGCACTGCCGGTGCTGCCGCGTGCTATCACATTCCCTCTATATCTATTCTGTGCTGCCAGATGAGGTTCAACCTAGTCTCCTCTTAGTGCTATTCGAAGCCGGACACCACACAGCAAAGACTAAGGGCCTGTTGCACCACTTTTGAATAAGTTCTTGGTAGCTTATTTAACATCATACAAAATATGCTAACAAGAACTAATCCAAAATAATGAGTAGCCGTTTTGTGTCAAAAAGGGCACGTCTGGCTATTCACAATGACGTCCTGGTGCCAACCCTTACGTACGGGAGTGAATATTCGGTCTGGAGCAAAAGGAATGAAAGTCGAGTGAATGCAGTGGCAATGCGCTGTTTACCAATTATGTGTGGTGTTACAGTGACCGACCGAATCAAAAACAGGGTGAAAAGGGATCAGTGTAAGTTGAAGGATGATGTGGTATCCAGGCCAGGATTGAAGGATATGTTTAGGTGGTTCGGTCACGTACAGAGGATGAATGAGAGTAGACTCACTAGGGAGATTTATCGATCCAATATGAGTGGAACGGTCGAGAGAGGGCGTTCGAGGAGAACTTACCGCGACCAAATAAATGGTCTTCTCCGAAAAGGGCCGGAAGACAATGAAGAGATGTATGAAAGTAGAGAGAAGTATGTCAAAATCTTAGAGTGTGGCTAGCCGTAGTCTCTGCCTACCCCTGTGGGATAGTGGCCTGAATATGTATATGTAACTAATCCAAAAGTGGTAAAGCAGGCCCAAGGTCTTCTATTCCCAGAGTGACACAAGCCTACGTCACAAAAAAATGACCGCTAAACATGTTAAAAGGGTATGATGACGTAGGCTTGTGTCAGTCACGTGGTCAGTCACGTGGTCGGAAGAGAATACCAGGCGCAGTATATTATTGTACCATGAGCAGGCCCTATATAAATGCTATTACTTAATTACAGGAGCTCCAAGAGTAACATTTAGCCTTCAAAAAGGGAAGAGATATTTGATAGGCACGGATGCCTCATTAGTATGTGAAGCTATAGGATATAAATTACCAGCAATTATATGGAAGTTTTCAAATGAAAATACGCCATCTCAAATAATCGAGGCAAGTAGTTTATTAAAAGTATTGTGACACAATTGTATTTCAGTTCATTTTCGATATTTTTTAATGATCTGAATATGATGAATCAATCAAATACAACATGTTAATGAATAGAAATTGAAATATATTTATTAATTCCTATTCGGTTAAAACCTCATACACCCCAATTGATTTATAACAAAATAATTAGGTTGAAACAATAATTTCATTATTTTGATAATTAAAATATAAAGTTATTCGCATTTTAAGTTTTGAAGCAAAAATGATTTGTTATCATTTCAGCGATGAATGAAAGTGGTAACGTACTCATGGATACATTTTAATAATCTTGTTTTGGTAGTAAGTGGGGTGAGTTTGCCCGTTTGGTGGGTTGACATAGGGTTCAGTAAATTTTAAAGTTTACAAATAAATAACTTGATATTTTGAAAAAAATACCTATTATGAAACCATGATAATTCGATTCTGCTCTCGATTCTAAACAAACTACTTTCTCGTTTTGTGTTAATTCACTAACACGTTGTATATTTTATCAAATATATCGAATAGGTATGAAATGAACAGCTATTATTGTGCAAAGAAATTATGACTTTTCGGATCGAAAGTGCATTGATTTTCAACTTTTGTCGAGCAAACAACTTATAAAATCGCGTTCGGCAAAGTTTTCAGAAATAAACGGTTTCAAATAGGACTTATTGTTATTTAAGTATTACATCTATAATTACCTATAATCTCAACAATAATTTTTATAGGGTCGTCAAATTGATACCGAGGAATCACTTTATAAAATCAGATCAGTTCTTAAAATACCAGTAACACAATCAGGTAACATAACATGTGAAGCCCAGAACGCAATCAATCGAAGTTCTGTTACCCAAGATTTTCTTGTAAATGAAATAGTGGATGGATTTGGCATTGAAAAAAGCGATAAAACATGGTTCTCAGAGGGACAGAAAGTAGAGTTGATATGTCGTGCATCAATATACGACTTCGTAAACGTCACATGGGATACAGACGAACACGGTAAGTACGAACAGAACGAACAAATCAACAATTTACCTGTTGATGAAAACAGCCTATTCTTAATTTTAATTTGAAGATGTATGTTTTATTAAATTAATCTTTTTATTGATAGCCTCGCGCAAGTGGCCTCTCTTGCCGTGCTATTTTTAAATTTCACATAAGTATGTATATTTTGAATCGTAGACAAAGGTGCCTAAAATATATTACTGAACAACTCTATGGAATTATAGGTAAATTGGTATACTAATTAGGACGTGTTAAATTTAATAATAGCACCACAAGGGCCAAACGTGTACAGGGCACAGGTACAGAGGGTAAACTTAAATGCGTTACACATTTAACGGGGTGCTTCAGATTATCAAACTGAACAACTTTTACTATTGACCCAACATTGAAACTTAAGAATGTAAAGCATTTAAGTTTACAGCCTGTATAGTAGCTCTAGTATACCACGCGCAATAAAGCGACAAAACCAATATGCGCGCTCGCTTTCCCATACGCAAACTAACAAAGACTAGAGGTACGTTTCAATTTTTGTTGTTTTCTCGGGGGTATGCTAAGCCTATGGAGGTGAACATTTTTGATTCTTGCGCAGCACGGCTAGCATGCCACCCATAGAGAAGTTATGCCACCCACGACAAAGCAACAAAACGAGAAAAACGTGAAGTTGCATACTCTTCTAAAAAAAAAATACATCAAAATCTGTTGCGTAGTTTTAAAGATCTAAGCATATTTCATCATACATTTTTGAGATTTTTGGAACTTATGTACGATTTGTAGCGTCACTGGCTTTTTGTACTATTATATTTTTACATTAATTATCACTATAACCACTACATAGCATAAAACAAAGTCACTTCCCGCTGTCTGTCCCTATGTATGCTTAGATCTTTAAAAATACGCAACGGATTTTGATGTGTTTTTTTTTAAATAGATAGAGTGATTCAAGAGGAAGGTTTATATCAGCATTGCACCCGTGCAAAGCCGGGGCGGGTCGCTAGTATATTATGTATTTACATTAATTTTACTGGTTATACGTGTTTCAGTGGATTATTGGGAGAATCAATTTTCGTACGTTGCGAAGCTAGTAATACATTCTGTTTCTACATATTATGATTCTGAAAACTATACATGTCGCGGAGAAAGAATTAATGGAACATACAAGGAACAAGTTATATCACTGAATATCGCAGGTAATTTCATTGGTTGTCACCAAGGTTTACACTTAAATTAAAGGAGAATGGCAAAACACAACCCAATCTTTTTTACAAAAACTAGGTATATGTCGTACCTACATTATTTTAAATAAGTTATTTTAAGGAAATTAAAAAATCAACATCTCTAAAAGTTCTGAATCAAAAATAAAAGTTGCAAATGAATTGGATTGCTTTTTGTCTGACGGAAACGAAACCATGATAATAATTTTCACTCCATAATTAAATTATTTCGCAAAGAAACAGCTTTGGTTTGGTTAAACTAAGTGTCACTAATTCAGTTGTCTTCAATTTTTATAATAATTTAACGGCTGTTACGAAATTTATTTACAATGAAAGCCATGAATGAAAATATGACTGAAAGATTGACTGGACTATCAAATGAGAGAGGTTATAGGTTCATATAGGTACCCTAAGCAAATATATCATAATAAGGAGAAATGCCTTTCCTCCAACTTCAGGTCAGCAGGTTACCAATGAACTTTTTTTGTTAATTTTATCATCCCCTAATGTATTTATACACGGCACATTTAAGACTGGGTCTGAAATAACATGCCCTTTCGCCACTCTTCTTTACCCATAGTAAGTATCTATAGGGCTATTTTATTAAATAAATAAAAAATCTTACAGAAATGCGATCGCCTCAAATAACTGATCAAGACGGTAAAATGGATCTAATTGAGTACAACCAGCATGTCAACCTAACTTGCGACGCTAACGCCGTGCCACCACCGGAACTAACATGGTACAAGGTAAAGATACTTAGGTATTATGGTTCAAAATCCGATCCGATTTAGATTACCTTGGAAGACGCCGAACAAACCTCGATCCGACTAGATATCTACTCATATCTATACTAATATTATAAAGAGGAAAGATTTGTATTTATTTTTGTGTGTTTGTATGTTTGTAATGAATAAACTCAAAAACTACTGTACCGATTTCAAAAATTCTTTCACCATTAGAAAGCTGCATTCACCCTGAGTAACATAGGCTATATTTATTGCTAGAAAAGACGTCCACCCGTGCGAAGCCGGGACGGGCCGCTAGTTTTAAATAACACACTTTTTTCCTATTATTACTATTTGATATACCAATGTTTTCAGGATGGAATACCATTTACGGCAAGTAACGACAGTAATGTACGAATATATAAAACACCATTAGATTACGGTTATATTTCTTCGAGGGTTACTATCGATGGAATAAAGGACGAAAATTTGGGTAAATATGAATGTGTTGTGACGAGCAAAAGTGGAACACAAACCAAAGAGTTTGACCTCATATCCAAAGGTGTGTATTTTTAAATTATTAACAAGAGTCATGTTCTTTATCAAATCATTAATAATTTGGTAATATTGCTGTATGTTTTTCTACGAGATGCTCAGAACAGAGGAGGGTGGCATAAACAAATAAAACCACATGGATGATGACGATGATGATTACTTTACGTCATAACCATTAGCTGATTCGGTATCTAATAAAATAACATAATAGAGAATGGTAGCCGATATTTTAGCAACCTAACCAAACAAAGACTCACTGTAAACAACCCTATTTGTATCTTTTAACAAGAATTTTGTATATTGGTTCCAGACAAGAAGCACAAAACGATGATTTTCGGTGCAATAGGTGCTATTTTCACGATGCTTATTATATTGGTAGCCTATCTTACCTGGAAGATCAGAAAAGAGAAACAGTTCAGGAAAGAGTTGGCCGATGCTGGTTTATTAAATTTCAAAGAAGGACAAACAAAGTCTATTAATCCAGATTTAGGTATCGACGAACAGGCTGAGTTGCTGCCTTATGATGAAAAATTTGAATTCCCACAGGAAAAGTTACATCTAGGTGGGTATGAAAGAAGTTTTTCACCTTGATACACTACAGATACTAGGTAATTTTATTAACATTTTGGCCTGTAGATTGAGTGAGCGAATATTAAACTCAGAATAAGAATGCTGCTGAACCATAACCTATTAGCACAGAATAGAAAATAGTACCTACTTACCTTACTATTTGTATGAATTTTGTAGTAATTAATGTTATTCGATCATTTATACAGAGTGTAAACTTAAATGCGTTACATACTTAAGGGGGTGCTTCAGACAATAAAACTGAACAAATTTTACTATGGAGCTAACATTCAAATCGCAAGAAAAAATCTACTGTTCAATAGAAAACATCTAATCGACCCAAAACTGGGAAAGCTAATTTTTTTCTCGATTTAGATATTTCTCTGTTAAATTACCTAGTTCAGTTTGCTGATCTGAAGCATCATGTTTAAAATGTAACGCATTTGATTTTACACCTTACATAGGTGTATTTTCTTGCGAAAATGACGCCCAGGCAAATTATGTACTTCAGACAGAAGAAAATCTCAGTTTTAATTCAAAAATAACAGGTAAACAGCTCGGCGCGGGCGCATTTGGTGTCGTATACAAAGCAGAAGCAAGAGGTATTATCAACGCTGAAGAAAGCACGACCGTAGCTGTGAAGATGGTGAAGAAGTCTGCGGACAATATGTACATCAAAGCGCTGGCTTCTGAACTCAAGATCATGGTCCACCTCGGGAAGCATATCAATATAGTCAATTTACTAGGTGCCTGCACAAAGAACGTTGGAAAACGTGAGTTACAGTTCTTGCATCTCTCTCGCATACACACCTATGAGTAACAGATGATTTAATAGTTCATAAGCTATGAATTAGTACACATATTTACATTGTTGCTTCACTGCCTGTCGCGAGTGAGATAATAATGTATAATGAAAGAACCTTAAATTAAAATACATTTAATATGGTTTAATTTAGCATGTTTTATGCTAATATACATATTTCATTTAATTTAATTATTTCTATAGTGACGTAGATACAGCAAGCGCATATTCTTCGTCTATGAAATGGCTTTGAAAACTGAAAATAAATCAATCTACGATAGGTAGACATGTTATCTAAAATTAGAAAAAAATTTAGATTGGCTCTTGTCTTAGAAGAATAATAACCAAATTAATGCGCAATATAAAATGTATTAGGAAATTATTATAGATTGCAGAAGTCATCGTCATTTTCATTCGTGTTTAAGATTTCTAAATTAGGAATCAAGCAAAATTAATCCAATGAACAGCGTCGTATTATCGAAAAATATATTCTCAGTAATCCAGTTACTGAAATATGAGTAGACAAAGAAAATTTTCCAATTACTTGGTCAAGAAATTAGAAGTAGTCATAGCGTAGAACAAAAGTTGATCCGTTTGGAGCAGAATAAAATCAATCAACTGCTCTAGCCCGACGCTGCTCGCATACTACATACAATACAATACTTTATAATACAATACTTTATAATAAGGCTCTCTAAACTCAATTCCCTTAATTCACATTTCCAGGTGAGCTAAGCGTGATTGTGGAATACTGCAAGTTTGGAAACATTCACAACTACATGCAGAAACATCGGGAGGTGTTCATAGATCAGCTTACCGACAATGCGGAGAAAAATATGGGAAAGATTAACAGAGGATATTCTTGCAGCAGTGGCAATAGTGGGTAAGAATATTACAACAATGCTTTATTAACAATTGTTTAAATATATACATTATGATTCATGGATAAGATGTGGAGAATGCGCAGCGTGGGCCTGCCCGTGGGGCTTCTTTTTGCTCTAGGGGCCTACCCCTCACACGGTGAACCGACGACCTGGTGAAGGCGGCGGGAAAACGTTGGATGAGAGCGGCGCAGGACCGGTCGTTATGGTGATCCTTGGGGGAGGCCTATGTCCAGCAGTGGACGACCATCGGCTGAGATGATGATGATGATGTGGAGAATATTAAATATGACGTAAACAAGTATTCAACACTTTCGGCCCATAGCACGACAGTCGACAGAAATTATATTTCTCCCTCCCGCAGAAACCTACTCAGCTAGAACACAGCGCAGCGCAGTATTGCTATCGTATGAAATAAAAGCATTGTAAAGGTATTTAAAATTACCTCTTTGCATTTTACAGAACGCACTCCGACTACTTTGGCTCGAATCACACTCAAGAAACAGACAACACTTGTTTGAACACAGCCAATACTAACAGATCTGGAAGAAAAGGTAATTTTGGCTTTACCTCTTTCCGTGCTCATTGTTTAAAGACTTGTTTCTAAAACTTAATCGTATTTTACCAGATAATGCAAATAAGCAAGTGGAGTTTGTGAAAGGTAATAATTTGATTACTGGTAATTTCTAGTTTAATATGCACTCATTTGCTCGGTTAGGTTTACTAAAAAAAATCATTCAAGGTCATTTTGGGAGCACAGGCGTTTTATAAATGAATTGGACTGCACCTTAAAATTTTGGTCAGTGTTCTAAAAAAATCCTTTTGACAGAATCGATAACTATAATGGCCTCGATTCGGAGTGTACCACGACTAAACTAAACTAAATGTATTCCTGTCACTTTCTAAAATAAGATTAAGAAAAGAGACAGAAAACCAACAGCTGACTTTAGTGCTGTCAAAGTGACGTTAAATGCGCAAAATAAGATGCCATCATAATGTACGCCATCTTATTTAAGTCGTTTTTGGGCGTTTAACGTCACTTTGACGGCACTAAAGTCAGCTGTTGGTTTTCTGTCTCTTTTCTTAATCTTATTTTAGAAAGTGACAGGAATACATTTAGTTTAGTTTAGTCGTGGTACACTCCGAATCGAGGCCACTATGAAACTTAAAACTAAAAGGATGAGTTGACATTTTTCATGTGGCCATTCGATGGTTAACAGGCAATACCTTGTATTTCACGTTTTTTCGCATGAGTGTTTTATTTTATGACAAATACTAAAAAATCTTCTAGTAATATTTATCTTGCAATTACTTGTGTTGGTTTAGAATTATTCATTGTTAGAGCATTATAATTAAATGTACAGCCAGCCTCAAAATGATAAACCTACCTAATTACCTGTACACCTTATTAAAGTACACCTTTTTGGGGGACCGTACAATAATTATCATTATTGGATTCTGTTTGTTCTTGCAATCTTTGCTATCTAATTATCTTCTTCTAATCATGTGTTGAATTATTATAAACGAAATGTTATGCACATCATATGTACCTATGTCACATGATGGATAAAGCACCTCTGATTATTTGATGCTTCTTTCACAAATTTGCACATTTTACTTCTTGCCGCTCTCTTTGGTCTTAATTTTCATTTGGTGTTTATAATTGCCATCAACTTTTTTAGCTTAAGTATTTTTCTACACTTCTTCTAATTTCATTAACATTACCTGCCTACTTTATATTCGTAAGAGACTCAGTTCTCAATTAACAATACGCTGTAGCTGCAAAAATGGTACTACATACTGTTCGGGTCATTTTGTATGGGTAATTCCAAATCAGACCCAATCACGAGAACCGTTATAATGTTATAGGTGATTGTTTAAAATGGTATCTCGTCTGAACAACTAACATTCTATTATCTATAGTGAAGCATCTAGTGAAATATCTCAATGGGCTTTTGTATACAGATATTAAAAATACGTTCCTGTATCCAACGATAATAAATTGAAAATCTGTGTAACATTACAGTATCGGACACGGGGTACTTACAGCCCGAATGGAGGTCCAACTACGAGAGTGACTACAGTTTCGACGGCCGCAGCCCTAGACCTCTGTTCTCACGGGACCTGCTGGCGTGGGCATTCCAAATAGCACGAGGGATGGAGTATCTTGCTAGCAGAAAAGTATATTTGAAATCATTTAGTCCTATTTCGTTAGCATAACCCTGTCTCCCACTGAAGCGAATTGAATCCATCACCATCATCTACTGCTGAACATAAGCCGCTCTCAATGCGCAACAAAAAATTCTATCCTCTGCTACTGCCTTCCTCATCCAGTCGCTTTCCGCTACCTTTCTCGGGTGGTCGGTCTACCACCTGTACGCGGAAATTCTTACACTATGCTAGCCAGTTTGTGGTATCCATTGTAGAACTCTGACTCCCCATCGGTCGTCAGTTCTTTGGCAGATAAGACCAGTCCAATAACTGCATTTTCAGTTTGTTAATTTTCAGAGCTTTGTCAACTACTTTAGGTCTCACATTCTTTGATATAAATCATTATCACCTTATTCCTGATAAAATATCTCAAAGAAACACCGAGCATTGCTCTAAAAATATCAAAACTATTTTATTATTCCTATGTAGGTATGTTCTTCTTCCGATGCGCATGTGAAGTCTACTAATCCACATTGGGCAAGCGAGGTAGACTTACGCCTATACACCCTCTGTGAGGGTAGGCCTGTGCCCTGCCGTGGGACGTTTAAAGGCTGATGATGATGATCTTCAAAGCGTCTTTAAAATGATTTCTAAAAATTTATCGTTTTGTAAATACTGTAACAGTAACTAGTACCAATTTAGAAAAGTAGAACCACAGATTATTTAATTGGTAGAACCCAGAACCAGAAAAAATCGAGAGTATTTTTTGTGACGCACAAAAATATGTCCCACCGATAGAATGCAATATATGAGTGTAATAATAATTCCTGAATATAACTAAATAATGATCATTAACTTTCAGGTTCTTCATGGAGATTTGGCAGCCAGGAATATTTTACTGGCTGAAGATAACGTAGTGAAGATATGCGATTTCGGTCTAGCGAGGAGCATTTACAAGAACGATGAGTACCAGAAACAAGAAAACGTATGTTTATTTTAAACATTTATATTACACGAGCTTTTACCCGCGACTTCGTCAGCATAAATTATATACCAGATTTTAAGTCAGATGATAAGCTATCGAACAAAAAAAGTTTCATCGAAATCGGTTCAGTAGTTTTTGCGTGATACTCGAACAAACAAACACCCAAACAAACAAACAAACAAACATGCAAACAAACAAACAAACAAACCAATAAACAGACAGACAAAAAATCCAAAAATTGGTGATTTGGAATCAGGGACAGGTAAAAAACATGTCGTAATTTTTTTTTTGTTAATATCTTCAATGTACAGACACATTTCTGCTACAGTTTTATAATAGTTTAGATTTATAGTACGAGCATGTTCCTAAATAAATAGTTATGCTGTCGATTTCCATTGATTTTACACTGCTTGTGTACTGTTATTTTCTTTTTATTAAATGAAAACGAAAATTGGCTTTAAATTAGTATTAAATAATCCTCAGTCCTCAGGAATCGTGAGGAAACCTGCATACACTGAAGAAGAAATTCTGATGTGTATGTGAAGTCTACCAACCCGCATTGGGCACGCGTGGTGGACTAATGCCCATACACCCTCCTTGAGAGTAGGCCGTGCCCTGCAGTGGGACGTTTATAGGCTGATAATGATGATGATGATGAATCCCATAGTTGCCTTTCACATTATAAGTAAATTGTAACGCAGGTTACTCCTTCTTATCGTGTGGGCAGAGCCCTGGTGTCAGAGTTTTTTCAGACCGCAGGTTACTAATGTCTATAAATAATTTTCCTTCCAGAGTCCATTACCACTGAAGTGGCTGGCGATCGAGTGTATGACTGATCGAATATTCTCGACTCAATCCGACGTGTGGTCCTTCGGCATCGTACTGTGGGAGCTCTTCTCTCTCGCCAAGACGCCGTACCCCAACGTCAACCCCCATAGTTTGCTGCAATGGCTTTCAGAAGGGTATGTAGCAGAATCATGTTCGCAAATGTCTTGTGAGTCGCTGATCACAAAGATTAAAGTGTAGTTGTGCTCTTTCTTGGCTAAAACGGAATACTGCCGATGCGATGAGCCGAAGCAGTATCAGTGTGAAGGTCAAGAGAGTGACGGAGGTCAGAAGCTTAAATTGACACTATGAGTGTCCAATGCGGATTATCGGATTTCACATGTATACACAAATTATAAACAAACTGCCACCGTCCGCTCGGGTATAACCTAACCTAATCAATAAACTGTCACCGCTACAGGTGGCGAGAGCTGGATTAGTTGGGGCAATTATACTATTCAAATTCAATGCTTATTTTGTGTTTCTAAGACGGGATAGGTCAGTAACCAACCACAGTCAAACTGAGGGATTTATAAGATCATATAAATATTATATGATGTCATGGCTTTCAAAGGTTCCAGTTTGATGGCAAACTGAACAACTTTCACAATGGAGCCAACATCGAGACAAACTTATAAAATAATCTGCTGTCCCATACATTTGAGTCGAGCCGGTACTGCAATTTTGTATGAAAACGATATTACTTCGCGATTTCGAAGTTGGCTCTATACCGAAAGTTGTTCCGTTTAAAGGTCCAGTGTCTTGTTACTGACTACTGGTTATTGTATGTATGTCATTCCAGTCTGGTTTCCATTGTACTATTCTTGATTTACACATACTTGAATACTTATTAGTTATTACACACAAACAATATACTCACACTTGCCTGTTAACTTTATCGTATAAATGATGTTCAGGCGAAGGTTAGAGAAGCCGTCGTATGCTGACGACCGGCTCTATGACGTGATGAAGCGCTGCTGGGAGCTGAAGCCCACGGCGCGGCCGACCTTCGGCCAGCTCCAGCAGATCCTCGGCTCCTTCCTCGAGGACAACGTGCGCAATGTGAGTCTATTATACTACATACTTACTATTTGGATCAAAACTATTCTTTACTTTGTCGAAAGTAATTGTTATCATCAACAGCAAAACCTATCCTTACGGAGAATGAGAGTGCATAAGATATTATCTTTAGCTTCGTTTACGTCCCTTTATACATAATAGGGTCCTTCTTAATATGCAGACACTTTTTTAAGGGCATGATCAGACCATCGGCATCAAACTGAACAACTTTCTCTACGAGACCAAAGAAGAAAATGCGAAAGACAATCTGGCTGTTCCATACAAAACTGCCTACCTACTCGACCCAAATATTTGAGACAGCAGATTTTTCTTATTTGTATTTGATGTTGGTCCTATACAGGGTGTAATGAAACACCCTAGTAATACTTAAGGGGGTGCTTCAGAACATCATACTGAACAACCTTCATTATGGAGCCAACATGGAAATCGCGAAAAAAAAATTCGCTCTTTCATACAAAACTGCAGTACCGTCTCGACTCAAATGTATGGGACGGCAGTTTTTTTTTTTTTTTCGACGTTTGCCTCATAGTGAAAGTTGTTCAGATTGATGGTCTGAAGCACCCCCTTAAGTATTACTAGGGTGTTTTGTTACACCCTGTAGATAAAGTTGCTCAGTTTGATGGTCTGATCATCCTCCTAAAAACCGTCAGCGTATTAAGTTGGATCCTGTATTGATTCATATTGTAAAAGCTGACAATCTGCCCGTAGCACTACGTGGATCTGAATGCGGCGTACATGGACATAAACTT
The DNA here is from genome assembly GCA_922987775.1 of Agonopterix subpropinquella. Classification (NCBI taxonomy): domain Eukaryota; kingdom Metazoa; phylum Arthropoda; class Insecta; order Lepidoptera; family Depressariidae; genus Agonopterix; species Agonopterix subpropinquella. The sequence goes on from OV277702.1 coordinate 13,476,342, forward strand.
GAAGAGGGAAGGGGAGGAGGACTACCTGGCCATGGTGACTGGGCCTGACTACAACAACCTGGTAACACCGAGCCCACACCACTACGTTAACGACACGAGGAGTTTCTTCCCGCCCACTCTTACACAGTTGCAGCACGGTATGTATTTATGCTCAGACTTTCATCATTCAGTTATTAAACTAGTGGTTGCGATCGCGGTCGCGACAGGTCAATCGTGCGCGGTGAGCGGAGGCTGGGGGGAGCATGTCCCAGTATTGCCTGCGCGCGTGGTACCGACTGCTGGTGCCCCGTCCCCCGCACACCGCGCGAGCATAGATCCGCCGCGACCGCTGAGCGCACCCACTATATTATAATTACGATATGCTTCATTATGATTATCATCCAGCCTTTCATCGTCCTCTGCTGAACATACGCCTCTTCCAAGACATGCCACAAAACTATATTCTCAGCCTTCGTCATCTAGTCGCTCCCCGCTACCTTTTTTAGGTCGTCGGTCAAGAGGGCTGCGTCCCAAACTACGCTCGCCAGTTCGTGGTCTCCACTCTAGAACCTTGACTCCCCATCGGCAGATATGACCAGCCGTTCATCTTGTTCATTTTCTGGGTTATGTCGACCACTTTAATAACCATACGTTGTACTCGTATAATCTTATCCCTGATGTGATCTCTCAAGAAACACCGTGCATAGCTCTTTGAATCCTATCATCAAACTTTAAATATGACGTTGGTAGGAACTTCCCTAATTAAACTTTTTTGACATATCCTATCGTATATTTTTACTATCAGTTGTAAGTTTATACATGGTGTGACAGAAAGCAATATTACTGAAAAAAAAAGATTTTTCCCTCGGTTTCGGTATTTTCGGGTTGGTTGGATAGTGAAAGTTGTTCAGTTTGATGGTCTGGATTTACCTTTTTGAAATATCCCGTATTTTTCTATTTCTTTAAAGAAGGATTTAAGTAAAAAATACATTAATTTCATAAAAAATCTTACAGATAAGATTGATCTAGTTCTAGCATGTCTTAATTGTAAAAATTTTACGGTCTGTTTATTTTTAAACGATGGTTCATATTTAAAACATACTTACAAATGAACAGTCAACCAAACACTGTGTGCCTTTAGTCGTTTTGTTACATAATCGTACCTATTTAATTTATAAATTTTTATGCAGTTCTTCATATTTGTTGACAAAATGGCAGCTAGGTTCGGAAAACATTGAGAGCTAAATAATTGAACGAACAAAACATGCGTTTATTCTATACAGGAATTAATTAATTTTAAAATAAATGAGTGGCAGGTAGGAAGGGTGTGGTGTGCGACATCTCAGTGGGTTAGAGCTTAAAATGCGTTTCATGCTTTAGGGGTTGCTTTAGACCATTAAACTGAACAATTTTCACGATAAGACCAACATCGAAATCGTGCATAGAAAAATTTGCAGTTCTATACGTTAGTCAGCTCCATTGATATTTTCTCTGAAACAACATAATTTTTCGCGATTTCGATGTTGGTCTTGTACTAAAAAAAAATCAGTTTGATGATCTGAAGTACCTTCCCCCTAAATTATGTAACGCTTTTAAGTTTACACCCTGTATAGCAAGAGTCGGATTAGACTTTAAACTTGTAGTCATTAATGACATCATTGAATAGCTACGTAATTCCACTGATGCCATTGTAATACTAATTGTAATACTAGGTATATCCTTTAAATTTCATATGAGATATATTGAACAATTTCATGGTGACGAGATAAATGATAAAATGATAAATTAACTTTATTGTGTATGGACTCAGGTTCTGTATATGCGATAGCTTAGCAGCTAAAGCATGCCATTTCGATACCTCATTTAAAATGTTAGGTACCTATTATTGCGAATATCCATAAAAACAGATATTTTACGGCTGTCTTTTCCTTTTGTCAGGCGATGTGGCAATTACCACGTGCTAAGTCGTGGAACATACGCGTCGAATGGTAATAAACATGGTGTGGTGTGTTTCGCTGTAACTAACAAACAGACTGGAAACTATTGTTTCACAAAAATATATCCTTGTGTGCGCACGTAATACTAAAGCGATTGTTTGGTGTTTTTTCAGAAAGATTCGTTCTGCATGTAACATTTAGCTGACCGTGTCTAATAATTTAATCCGTGACATGTTTCAGACGACGAAGGTTACCTACAAATGAGCCCTGCGACGAGACAAAACATATTCAACTCACGCCCTCAAGGCAACAAATTTGATTTTGATCCACGGAAACTGTCCCCGAGAGTATCGGAGGCGAACACTCACGGGTCAGAGTCGACACCGATGTTGACCCTCAATAACCTGCCGAGGAGCGGCTCGGAGTCCGACCAGGAGGGTAGCTCCTCTCCATACCTCAATATGTGTCCGCGAATCGAAGAAGAAACGGACGAGGTATTCGAAACTAAACACAATAACATGAAGAATACACAACCTAGTGCTGTAACCAATCCCACTTACATTACCTTCTCGCCGGACGATGAAAAGAAACAAAACAATTTTACTAACAACTATATTAACGTACCGAATGGCCTAGTCACATAGATTATTTTTAATGAATTACGATTATATTTGAAGGAGTTATTGATGATCTCTTTGTCTGCTTTCATGAATAGAAGTCAATTAATGTTGCCTATAATTATAATAAGTAGCCGATACATACTCAATAATTCATATTTTCGTTTGAAATACTGCTACTCGCTCGTTTAAATTAAATTTGCGTTTAACAATAGCAGTTTGTTAGTCGCGGTCGCAATTGCGGTGGTGATCGTCTGACAAGGTTCTTACGTTTGAGATTTACTGAGGTTTTAAAGTAAAATAATGTAATCCCAAATAAACGAGATATGCCAGATGATGCTTACCTACCAGTAAATAATGTTGAATCGATAAAAGTTTTTGTTTGAATGTTCGATTTTTTGCGGCCGAACCCGTCATAAAATATAGGTAGTTTATAGTTTTCTGTCTTTATTTTTCTCCACTTGTATATAATAATTTTCGTGTGGAATAATGTAATTATTAGAGATTGATTGAGTATTGAGGTAAGGAAATGAGATGTGATATTTTATATATTTAAACAAATTAAGTACATGCTTTCATGTCCAGACTCCAGAGTAATGAATAACACACTGAAAAACATACATGGTGTAAGGATAAGTATCATTAACCTTTAAACCACATACTCTACCCATCAAAATGAACAACTTTTACTATGGGAGGAAACTTGTCAGAACTTTAAAAAGTCAGCTGTCTCATACATTTGAGTCGTTTAGGTAATTATTGCTCATTGTGAGTCGTTAGTTTAGTATGGAACAACAGATTTTTTTTGGTTTGTTCCCATAGTCAAAGTTGTCCAGTTTGATGTCGTTTAAAGTTTAATTCGTTTAAGTCGTTTAAAATTTTTTATATATATTTAATAAGTATTGATACTTTTCCTTCCGTATTAAATAGCGTACAGTTTATAAAGTTTCTAAGCTTCAGTTTTGATAGTTCGTCAGTAGTTCGTAGATTCAGATAATACGAAATCTTTGTTTTGTTATCGGTAAAGTTATGTTATATAGGTAATACAGAATCTTTATTTTTGTTACACAATGTTTATTTAGTATTGTGATTTAATAAATACAGGGTGTACAATAAAATGGGACAGCTACTTAAAGGGGTGCTTCAGACCATCAAACTGAACAACTTTCTCTATGGGACCAATATCGAAATCGCGAAAAAAAATTCCGCTCTCCCATACAAAACTGCAAACATAACTCGACTGAAATGTATGGGACAGCAGATTTTTTTTTTTGCGATTTCGATATTGGTCCCATAGAGAAAGTTGTTCAGTTTGATGGTCTGAAGCACCTCTTTAAATAGCTGTCCTATTTTAATTTACACCCTGTATAATGCCAGTAATTAATAAGTAAGTATTCACCTTTTTATGAACCCCACCATTTATAGAAAATAAGATAAAAGTTATTTTTACATTCTTCCTTCTATTAAATCATTCCTTTATGATATGAATATGTATTGTCAAACAAAGATTTGTTTTTATGTTAAAAAGAAATTAAAGAATTTTTATTTTTTTGCAGGAATTTGCATTTATATGATTGTTATCTACATGTGTTACCATAGTTTACCAAAAATGTTGATTGTAGATTAATTATATAATATTTTGATGTTCTTAATATTTCGTAAGTTTAACTGTCTTTTGTGGAATTGTATACACACGACACCACAGCATGATGATTGTTTACCGACATTACCGAGATATAAATTGTACCGTATTAAGGAAGTCTAGTGCAAGCAGTATCTTTATATTAGATATAAGATAATTTTCACGCATAATTCAGTTATTTGTTCGTGTCCTACTTGTCAATTATAGGATTCCGCCAAGAGTTTTGATGACTTTTTTTTTTTTTTTTTTTTTTTTTTTATGTGTGATAGGTAAGCATTTGACCCCAATCTCACCTGATGTTGAGTGATGATGAGGCCGAAGATGTAGCATGCTTACCTAGAAAGATGCCTATTCACTCTCGCCTTGAAGAGGCCCAGGTTGTATTGCTCAGGGAACAGGTCCGCAGGCAGGGCATTCCACTCCTTAGCCGTGCGCATTATAAAAGAAGAAGCAAACTTCTTCGTGCGAATTGCTGGTAGGTCAACGACATAGGGGTGGAAACCCAGTCTGCGTCTCGTCCCCCGCAGATGAAAGGGAGACGGTGGTATCAGATCGTGTAATTCAGTCGCACACTCTCCGAAATGTATCCTATAAAAAACAGACAGACAGGCTACCTTGCGACGATGCTCAAGACTTTGTAGCTTCGCCACCGAGGTTGGATCACCTATGAGCTTCCTGGCACGCCTGTCGATTGAGTCCAGCGCGGCCAGCTGGTATTGGGCAGACCCGTCCCAGAGATGGCAGCAGTACTCCATACACGATCGGACTTGTGCTTGATAAAGTTGTAGAAGCTGTCCCGGAGTAAAGTACCGTCTGACCTTCGAGAGGACGCCCAGTTTTTTCGCTGCGGTTTTCGCCATGGACTCAATGTACCGTCCGAAATTCAGATCGGAAGATATGTTAATGCCAAGGAGCTCCAGGCGATCAGCTATCGGTATGGACACATTTCGGAAAGTCGGGGTCAAAGCGAAGGGACTCCGTTTTGTGGAGAAAAGGCACGCCTGTGTTTTGCTTGCGTTGAAACTGACCCGATTAGTATCACCCCAGTCGGACACAGATTCAAGGGCCAAGTTTATTCGCTGCACCATGGCCTCTCGACAAGACTGAGTAACGTCCAATTTGACCCCTGCACCGGACAGATATCTGTCAGCAACAGTGCTGTCGTCTGCATACCCAAAGGTACCGGGCACAAGCATGTCGTTTATATGCAGCAGAAATAAAGTGGCTGAAAGAACTGACCCTTGAGGAACACCGGCATTAATAGCCATTTGATCCGATGAGTATCCATCAATGAGTACTCGAATGGATCGTTCGCTCAAGAAGTCAGTTATCCAGTTGCATAGGTCAATCGGAATTCCATATGAAGGAAGCTTGCTTAAAAGGCTTGCATGCCAGACCCTGTCAAAGGCTTTGGATATGTCAAGAGACACGGCAAGTGCCTCCCCGTATCTCTCGACAGCCTCGCTCCACAGATGAGTGGCATACACAAGAAGATCCCCCGTGGACCGTCCTGGGCGGAACCCATACTGACGGTCACTGAGGAGGTCGTTATGTTCCAGGTATGCCAGGAGCCGGTTGTTAAGTACACGTTCCATAGTCTTGCAGAGTATGGAAGTGACCGATATTGGTCTATAGTTGACAGGGTCGGCACGACTGCCTTTTTTGGGCACGGGTTGCACGTTGGCAAGCTTCCATGACCTTGGGACTACCGCAGTCTTAAGTGAGAGGCGATACAGGCGTGTTAAAACAGGAGACAACTCTGGAGCACAGGTGCGTAGGACAATCGCTGGGATTCCGTCGGGTCCGCTAGCCTTGTTCACGTCTAGAGAACGCAGGATTTTAAGAACCTCTTTTTGGCGAATGTAAACTGATGCCATTGAGCATTCAGTACGAGGAATGGTAGGTGGTGTTATATCTGAGTTCTCCAGATGCGAATTCCCGGCAAAAAGATTAGCAAATAAATTTGCTTTCTCCTCCGCCGAGTGTGCTAGCGATCCGTCAGGTTTTATTAGCGGTGGCAGGGAGGGACGGCCGAAGTTTGCTTCCACTGCTTTGGCAAGCGACCAAAACGCTTTGCTGCCAGCTGGATAGGAGGCAAGCTTAGCCCCTATACGACCTATATGGTCGAACCGGGCCTTTCGCAACACCTTTTTGCAAGACTTGGCGGCTTTGTTGTAAGCTTTCTTCAGTTTTTCTGTGTTCGGAGCCTTCTGCTTTCGAGCATCAGCCCAGGACATATACGCTGACTGTTTCAGCACCTCAGCACGAGAACAATCAGCGTTGAACCATGGGCGAGCTTTGGCGCCGGTTGACACGTCAGAGTACGGAATAAAATATTCCATACCCTGACGTATCACTTCGGCAACCGCGTTCGCAGCGCTCGACGATTCCCCTGAAGAAAAGCAGGTTTGCCGCCAAGGATAGGAAGCAAAGAAGTGTCGCATCTCGTCCCAATCTGCTGACCTGTATCGCCACACCCGTCTCTTACCACAATGGCCCTGATCAGGTGGGGAGTATACGGATACAGTTTTCACCAGACAGTGGTCGGAGGTACCTAAAGGGGCACATACCGACACAGAATATCTGTCTGGATCAGTTGTTAGCAGAAGGTCCAAACAGTTGGCCGTGTGAAAGTCAACGTCAGGTATCCGTGTGGCACAATTGACCAGCTGGCTGAGATCTAGCGATAGTGCAAGTTTGCGCGCCTCTCGTCCAGCGTGATCGGTCTTCTGGTAGGGGAACAGCCATTCTTGATGGTGAGCATTAAAGTCGCCCAGAAGGGTCAGTTGCGCCACAGGATACCTAAGCTGAGCCTCCTCAGCCGCCTCTCCAAGATAGTCGAACAACCTAGTTGTCTCCTGATCTCCACTGTGCGAACGGTAGACACAGGCGTAAACAATTCGTTCGAAACCTGTTTCCACCAGTATCCACAATACTGAGAAGGAAGGGTCTTCAAGGTTTTTGAGACGCTTGATGCAGATGTCATCGCGAGCGTACACACAGAGTCCGGCGTGCGGGACGAACCTATGCTCCAGAGAGTACCCAGGGTAGCTGAGGTACGCCGCGTCTGCCGGACATCTGATCTGCGTCTCGGTGAGAAACAGCAGTTGTGGTTTTTCAGTCTCTAGGTGGTGGTGGACTGCTACGAGATTTGAGTGCAATCCTCGGATATTGCAAAGGTGCACTTTTAAAGGGAGAACGTGCAACCGCTGTTTAACTTTCTTCCTTTTAGAACCTTTCATAGTTTTTTCGAAGAGCGAATAGGCAGGAGGACGGTAGTTGAGCGAGGAGTCGCATCAATCGAGCCAGATAGTATACTGAAGTCTGCCACACATTAAGATAGCTGGGTTGGAGACCGCGGGGACGCCCGAACCCCCCCGGGATTGCCCACCAACTTCTCCCATCCGGTCGCCAACCGGCATGGTGGAGCAACCCGGGATTTTTCGCTAGGTGGCGGGGCAGCCTTTCACGGGTGGCTTTCCCGCTAATTGGGCCCCCTACTTCCTGCGGTCGGCCAGCGGAGCACCGTGCTTCGGATCCCGCTAGCCTCCAAAACCAGCCAGCCGGTGTAGCAGAGTTCAGCAGCCTGTGAACGGTCTTCTGACGCGACACTACTGCTCAGACCCATCCTCCATGGGGCAACTCCGGACTTCATGGCGAAACATGGTTAATACCACTTGGCGACACGGCTCAGTCCGGAGGGTGGTAACCAGCCTCGGCCGAAACCTACCACCGGTAAGTTGTCACTCATTTAGCACCACCCAGGGGTCACGTGTAGGGTCTCGAGGGTAAACCTACGGACGCGAGTGACTCCAACCCCCAAACTTTTTTATTTGAAAGTTCGAAATACCTAAAACTGAGTCATTTACCGGTAATTACAGTTTTCTATAATAAAAAGGGAAATTCATATATGAAATGATACAGTCAAGATAATTTCCATTAAAAATTTACATACATACATTACATATACTCACGACCGTAATCCCTTTCGGGGTAAACAGAATTTCTGTTTAAGAAATGTCGTTACGAATACGTATACATTTAAAAAAATCTGCTTGTCACCACCTCGAACACAGTGATGTTCAGAATTGACACAAGACGGTTATCACATCTACCTGTAAAGTCAGCAGGAAAGATATTTACTAACATATTTTACAAATCACTGTAGGTACTAAGAATCTGTACCTATTAGTGAGGGTATTTATACCTATCTAATGTAAAAATTAAAGATCTATCATTGTGTTTGCGAATCTTATCTAGTTATAACTTTAGTTTCTTTACAAAGTTCTATAATGTTGTCTTTGCCTATTTATTAGTGTATATTATGAATTATGATTACCTATTCAATTCGATATAAGTTATTATTTTGTGTTTGCCATATTTTGGTAAACTACTAAACCCTAAAGTATGGAACAACCGTTTTTGCTTTCGTTGTTTCCATGTTTACCCTGTAATGAAAGTGTTATGCTAAATATAGGATATTAATCAATATTTCCCATAAGCTTATGCCATAGGGCTTGTACAAATCTCCAAATAAAATCAATGTCGATCGTCCAAATAAAATAAGTCAAAACTTTACCACCCGATTTCAACATAGGTAGTAACATAGTATTTTGTTTAACTTCGTAATCTTCGTATGTCGTTTGTAAGGGTAAGTGTAATTTCGATCTTATTCAAATTGTTTTAGAGTCGGTTCCAAAATTTTTAAATATTTTATGTGCTGTAAAATGGCTGTAAATGTTCGTTTCGTTCAGTTACGGCTTAATATAATCATGCGATTTAAATATTGTATAGAGTCTGTTAGTAACTACTTTTCTATACACCCTACTAATTATATTTCGGTCTAGTCTGTTCCTGTTTCATTGATTTTGCATATTAAAAGTACATGTATGTACCTTTTAAGTGGGTAATGAAAAAGATTAGATACTTACCTAATGAATCACAATGTATTTATATAACAGTGTAATGATATATTATACTTTATTCTCGTACGTAATCTAATCAATGTTCTGTACTGAAGAGGAAAATATTGTTATAAATTAAATAGGTACTATACGTATTATGTATCGAATAAGTACATTATACCTACCTCCGATCAAATTCTTTATTTTATACAAAAGAACAGAGGCCGTATTGTGTAACTCATTTGAAAATAGGCAAAAAAATAAATGTGATATTAATGACAACCTAGTTTTATTAATCTAAAGATTTTTAAGCTCGACTCGAGGTCGGTTGTTTTGAACGAGGTACGGACTTACGCCAAGTATCCTTGCTCTGGAAGTGAATGAGGATCGTGTGTGTCTCTTTGTGTGTTGTGGATCGTGATCGTGTGTTGTGTGCTGCTTGTGGAAGCATGTATGGGTAGGTTTAATGTATAGCATGTATAGTAAACAACCCTATATTTGGTTACTATTATTATTACTCACATAATAAAAAGAAGGATAGACCAATTATCATCATCATCTTTATAGCCCTTATCCCATTATTTGGGGTCAAAGATTTACAGACGGCCGCCTGCCTGATGCCTAGGATAGATCAATTTTATAGGAAAGGATAATGAAACAGCAATTAATTTTGTATCAAATTATTCTGTAATATGCTTAAATACTTATGGTTTGAATATGCCTCTCATTAGTGCCACAACAACACTTTCTATCGCTTCGGCGCCCTGCAAAGAAGTTTCATGTAAGTATTTGTTTTATTTGTACTTGGATAGTAGGTAGGTACAATCATTATAAAATTGATGTTTTTTTAGTGCACTAAAAAATAAAAGAACAAAAAATATAATTCATGAAGTACCTACCTACCTAACATTAATAGCTAACAATATTGTAAGTGCTGACTGCTGATATTAATTTTATTATAGTTAGCATCAGACTGTCATCGTCTACTGCTGAACATAACTCCTAAGGTGCGCCATATTAACTTTAACCACAGCCTTCCTCATCCAGTTACTCATTGCTACCTTTCTCAGATCATCGGTCCAGCGGGCCGGAGGGCATCGACCCCACACGACGCCTGTCAGTGACCTCCATTCTAGCAGCCGGCTTCTCCTTCGGTTGTCAATTCTTCGGAAGATACAACCAGCATCGGCTATCAATTTTTTGGACTTCAAATGACCGAACGTTTGAATGAAAAGGCGTTTTTTTTTAGGGAAAGTTGTTCATCATCTGTACAATCACCCCTTAAAGTAATGCAACTGTTTAACCTAACTCCCTAGTATATTAAAGGTAGAGGATCGGTACTCACGTCTTTTAAAGCTTCCACGATTCCCATCGGAATGTCAATAAACATCTTTGCTAGACTGGCCAGCGCCTAGAGACAGAAATGGTATTCATCAGTCATCTTTTTTAGGGTTCCGTAACTTTGAACCTCGGTATTCGCCCTTGGATTCACGAAATCCTGCTGTGTCTTCCACGGAACCATTGAGTTCCGCGGAACACACTTTGGGAACTGGTGGTCTAAACCGCCCCTTTAAATCGTAGCTAGTTTTACTAAACGACGTATCTTAATTTTTTGTCGTAACTGACTTATTCATTGTGGGCGAATCCATTTCCCAAGACGAATCGATCGGTCATCTTCGAGCATTACCGAGAAAACACAATTTTAACAGGTAGGTAGACGTAACTAGAAATTTATACATAGCACAATTTATACATAGAACTCAAGTCGGCCGGAGTAAGGAGAACCTGTCTATAGGTATGGGGTTTTATCGATGGACCAGACCTAAGGTGTTGTAAGGATATGCCTATTTGGAGAGGAGTGAAACGACCGAGTGCATGATTGATACTGAATTTATTAGTAATAACAATGGATTAAATAGTCTTAGATCTAGGATACATATTTATTACACTACACCTTCCCCGAAAGGAAAAATAAAATAAAATACATATATTTTTATTTTATTATTGATTAACATATTTTTATTTTTATTAATTGTTAAGTATAATATTGTTATATAGGTACTAAGAGACGAAAAAGAAGTTATGCCTTATATGGCTTGGTACGATTTTTGTGTATTATATCTTCTTTTCCGTTCCTTAAAATCTTTACATTACATCCTAAATCTTCTAATACTAAATATGGACCATTATAAATATTGTCCATCTTATTTCCTGTTTCGTTTTTTACAAGTAGATAGTCATCTCTTTTATAATAAACAGGGTTTATTTTACAATCATATTCATTTTTTCTTTTTTGTTTACTGATTTGTAAGTTGTTCTGAGCGTCTTTTTGCGCTAACTGAAGTCTGTATTTTAACTCTAACGGGTAACTGTCATAGTTATATAGCGGATCTATAATATTAGTGCTCAAATTATTAGGTAGCATGCATGTCTTACCGAATACGAGCTCGTGCGGCGTGTATCGGGTTTCACTGTGCACCGTGTTGTTGTACGCAAATGCCCAATATGGAAGCCAACTACTCCAGCTGTTTGATTGTTTTTCACAATGAATTCTTAAATACGCACCCATTGTCTTGTGACTATTTTCTAATGCTCCGATAGACTCGTGGTGGTAGGCTGTTGATGTTATTTGATTAATTTTTAGTAATTCACATACCTGTTTCATGGTGCTCGAAATAAATTCTGTACCTCGATCCGTCGCTATCTCGCGGGGGATTCCGAATCGTAAGACAAAGTTATCTACAAATGATTGTGCTACACTCACCGCATCTTTCGAGAGCAATGGATACGCTTCTACAAATTTTGATAGTTCACACTGTAGCGTTAGAACGTAACAATAATTATTTGCGTCCCTAGGCAATGGACCGACAATATCTAAAAATATTTTTTCAAAAGAATGAATTGCTGTAGTTGTGATTTCCAATGGCTGTTTAGTATGCACTGTATATTTTTGCTTTTGACAGTGTTTACATTTTGATACAAAACTTCTGATATCTTTATCCATGCTAGGCCAAAAATAAAACTTTTTTATATTATTCGACATTCTCCTAACGCCCGCGTGGCCACTAGTGGGCAAAAGGTGAAAGTCGTTAATGATAACGCGCCTGTCGTCTACATCGTTTATTCTCTGTATATTTCTTAAAACGCATATTCGTGGTCCGGACCATTTTTCGCGCTTATTTATTTCTCTTATTATTTCAGCTATAAAATCTTTATTCTCATTATTTCTTATTACACATATTTCTTTTATATTCAACTTCTGACATAATGTAGACAAATCTCTCATCAACACGTCTCGCGTAGTTGACGATCGAGATAGGCCATCTAAATAAATACTTGACTTACTTTGAGAATAATAAAAACTTTTATTATGTTCTTGGACATGTCCCTCTCTTATTAATTTATTTATTTTACACGTGTTTACTATTATTAATTCTACCAAACTATTCGGTTTTTTAATGATATCCACTACTCGCGGTTGATCAGGCCGTGAGTTATGTTGAAAACCATTATCAGCTGAATAATTTGATGTGTTTACTCCCATATCACTTTCTTTCATCCTTCTAACTTGTGCTCTTGTCATCACATTCACTACATGTTCATTCAAACGTTTTAATTCTTCTGACGTCATCCTAATACGAGACAGCGCGTCTGCCGCCGCGTTTGCGCTTCCTTTTATGTACTCAATGTGAAAATTATATTCTTCAAGCTGTAATCTAAACTTTAATAGTCTACTTGACGGGTCTCTCATTCCAAACAAATACACTAAGGGCCTGTGGTCGGTTTGTATTTTAAACTTTCTGCCGTATAAATAAGGTCGAAAGTATTTTACGCTCCAAACTATTGCTAAAAGTTCTTTTTCAATAGTTGGATAATTCATTTCGGCTTTATTTAAACTGCGACTTGCGTAAGCAATCGGACGTCCATCACTATTGCACAATACCGAACCTACTGCTATCCCTGATGCATCAGTTTGCAATAAAAACTCGTTTTCTTGTGAAAAATTTGGATATTGAAGCACGGGTGGCTTCGTTAAAGCTGTCTTTAAATATTGAAATGAATTTTCACAGTCTTTGGTCCAAACAAATGGTGCATTTTTACAACATAATCTATTTAGTGGAAATGCTTTCTCTGCGAATTTTGCAACAAATTTGCGATAATAATTGGCAAATGCAACAAACCTTTTAACCTCATCTGCATTTTGTGGTTTCGGATAATTTTCTAATACCCTTGTTTTTTCTGTATCGGGTAAAATTCCTGCCTCAGATACGATGTGACCCAGATATAAAATTTCCTTTTGCAGGAACTGACACTTAGCCGGGTTTAATTTTAAATTGACTTGTCGTAATCTCGCAAAAATATCTAATAGATTTTGATTATGTGATGCTAAATTCCGGCCGAAACAGACGAGATCATCCTGATAAACAAGACATTGCTCGTAATTTAAGCCTGACATGGCTACAGTTATCATCCTTGAAAATGCACTAGGACTGGTCTTTAACCCCATTGGTAGCCTAGTCATCTGATATTGATTTTTACTGGTTGAAAATGAAGTATAAGGTCTGCTATCCTTGTGTAAATTAATTTGGTAAAATCCCTGGTATAGATCTAAATGTGAAAAATATACTGCACCTGAAAGTGAATCTAATATTTCCGTTATATTGGGCAACGGAAATTTGTCTTCCTGAATGTGTTCATTGAGTTTTCTATAGTCTATTACAATTCGCCATTTTTTAACGCCTGTATTATCAAGTTTTTTCGGTACCAGCAAAAGCGGACTTGACCAAGCACTCCTAGACTCCTCTATTATACCATCTTTCAGCATATCTTGAATTTGCTTATCAATTTCAGTTTTTTGCATATGAGGCAATCTATAAGGTTTTACGTAGATTGGGGTACTATGTGGTTTTAATTCAATACTTTGCTCATATAAAGACGTAGTGCCTAATGTGTCCCCTGGCAAATGAAATACGTCTGGATATTTTCCACAAATGTTAATAATTGACGTACGTTCCTCTTCATTCAAACCATCCACTTTTAACAATGGAAGCAACCTTTTTACTCTTTCCGCATTCATACTTGGTCTACTAAATTGGCATATATCGTATTCGTCTAATTTTGAAATATTTAAATTAAAAAAGTTTAAGGATACATCTCTATCTCTCGTGTTCATAATTTTAATAGGTATTTTTCCGTTATTCGGTCTCACTACTGTACTTGCTAGATAAATGCCGTCGCACAATTGTTCCGAGCTGACTACACAATCCTGCGTAATATTTGTATTGATATAATGAATTGATTCGCTACGAGCGGGTATGGTTAAGTAACAATTGTTTCTAGAAAAATCATCGAAATTCAAAGTTAAATATTTTCCATTTTTGGCTAATAATCGCAATGTGTTTAGTTCAAAATCTAAAAGAGCGTGAAATTTTTTGAGAAAATCTTGACCTAAAATGCCGTCCGTTTTACACGGTAATTTGTTGAAAACATAAAATTTATGTTCAAATTCTTCACCATTGTGTCTCAACTTTAAACAAACATACCCTTCTGAATAAACTTTTCCCCCAATTCCATTAATGCAAAGCCGTTCTTTATGGACAGGTATTTTTAAACTATCTAATTTGTTACACTTGACGACCGAGATTGATGCACCGGTGTCAATTAACCAATCACAACGCTCATGTTCTAAGTTGAGTGACACTTTATTCATGCTATTACTCACATAAATGTAATTAGACTCGAAAAAAATGATACAGCGAATCCTTATTTGGTTGCTCGTTGCTCTCTGGCGGGTCATTGCCCGATCCGCCCTGGCCTGTTGTCATGAAGTGCACGTTTCTATTAATTGGAAATCTACGAGGATAATTTCCGAACCTACCTCTTGATGTATTTCCACGGGAAACTGAGTTGAACTGCCTGTTTGGTGGAAAATTACGATTGAATGTTTGCGGCTGCGTGCGATAGTTCATCCGTCCTCGGGAATGAAAATTGTTGTTATTTCCACGAAATCCTCGATTTTGACCTCTATGTCCCCGGAATGACCTGTTATTCAAATTTTGGTTTTGTTGTCGGGACATACCCATTACATCTGCAGAACCTGGCGCCGAAGAGTTTTCCTCTTCCAGAGCAGCTTGGATTGCGTCCTTTAGGGAATTAAAGTTTCTTGCTGTTATTATTGTACTTAACCGACGATTTCGCAGACCGTCGGCGAATCGCTTAATAGCGATTTTTTCGTTGAGTGGGCGTAAAACATCGTACGCTTCTGATTTTCCTTCTGCCTGCGATACCGTCAGATCTACAAACAACTCTGATAAAATTTTACCATAATCTTCTACTGACCTGTCATTCTGCTTCAAGTTTTGCATTTTTGCGTGAATAGCCGTCGCTGCCTTTTGAGGTAAAATCTGTTTCTGCATATCCTGTATTAAATCTTTGACAGTTTCGTACTTTAAAGATAACTTCAGTTTCGCTGACTGAGACAGACGAGTTTTCAACACAAAAGAAATCAAATTTTGTTTTTCACTTTCATCTAATATGGAACTATAATACTCTATGCCATCTATTAATTCCTTTGTGTTAATTTCTGTGTCATTCATCGAGGGCAATAAACTCAGAGCAACTTTCATATCAAATTTCGCCATGTTTGGTTTTGTATCTTCTTGCTTTGAATGATCTTTGTTACAAAATATTTTAATTTCGTTAAATAATTGTTCTGTTTTTCTACTTAAATCCTTAATTTCAAATAAAACTTGACTACTAAGCTGGTTTGCTTGTATTTGCTGTCTTAAAATGTCAACAATACTGTTAAATTGCAATACCAAACCTTCAGCTTCCGATAACCTTCGGTTTAATCGGTCTTTCGTCCTACTTTGATAATTTAATTTTACTAAATTCTCCTTTATATGTAATAATTGACCATATATGGGTCTTAATTCTAATGCCATAACATTTATATTTTTATATCAAATTTAAGTAGATAAACATGTGTCCAGAGACAGTTTTAAAAGTAACCATAAAGATATACAATTAAACTATAAATAAAAGATAATTAACTTCGTTTTAATACGTTACGTACGAATTCTCGCGAACTATTATTTATCAAAAGTACTCACAATTTTTCTGCACTTTCACTCACTTTCACTTAACGCGTTCTCTGCTCCTCTTCTATTTCATCGGGATTCTCGCATCTCTCGGCTGCTGGCCGCATCCTCCACATATAGCACGTTGATCTCCTCCACGGAAAGAACGCCGAAGACCATATACTGCTATCTGATTGTTCATCCAACCCTGGTGGCACTTTTGGTACATTCTGTAGAACCCATAGAGTACTGCCACAGCCATCAATGCGCAGATAATTATCAAAACGATCTTGATCACCGTAATATGCTGATGTAATTCCTTCACTGAACTGTTATTGTCCCCAATTGCAGTTTGAGTTATGAAAACGTCCTCTTTTTCAACTCTTGACTGACACATTTTAGATGTTTTATATTGTCCTCACTCACATGATAATTAAAATACGGGCAGGAGCCAAAGTCTTTGTTATCAACCGCAACGCGTCCATAGGTTTGCCAAATATGGCAAGGTCGCCATGTAAGGATATGCCTATTTGGAGAGGAGTGAAACGACCGAGTGCATGATTGATACTGAATTTATTAGTAATAACAATGGATTAAATAGTCTTAGATCTAGGATACATATTTATTACACTACAGTGTTAATATGGTGTTGCCTCTCAGACTATGGCCCACCTCATATCTTGCCCTTCCTGCCCGCAAACTTGCACGCGAATGGAGCTTATGGACGCTGCGGGTAGGTAGTGCTATCCGTGTGGCAAAATACTGGGCATGAAAAATATGAAATGACATGCCATCGACTCGATAGAAGAAGAAGATTTATAGGTACATAGCGCTCGACCAAAAAAAAGCTTGTTCTGAAAAATCACCTCGATGCTACTTACGTCGTTTAATAAGACTAGCGATGAAATATTACTAGCGTGTTTTGTTACAACTTG
Organism: Agonopterix subpropinquella; assembly: GCA_922987775.1. NCBI lineage: Eukaryota > Metazoa > Arthropoda > Insecta > Lepidoptera > Depressariidae > Agonopterix > Agonopterix subpropinquella. Next base: position 13,493,435 of record OV277702.1, read on the forward strand.
AATATAAGGTCACATTCTGAAATACAGTCCAATTTGGGCAACATAGCAAAGCGATTTTCACTAAAGAAGGAAACTAAATAACGGCACAGTCGAAACCTAAATGTACGTCTAAACCACAGAACATTATAAGAGGGGTTAGAAGTGTAAAGTAGACGTGCAACGTGTCGCCACAGGTTATGCAATGATTTGCATAACACCATAAGGCGCGCGGCGTGGTGCGAGCGAGATTAGTAATTGTAGCAGCGTGAGCGAGAAGACAAGTGGCGACAGCCGTTTCCGAGACAAAAGCGCTACTGTGCATTTCTAACCCCTCTTATAATGTTCTGTGGTCTAATCTAAACCCCAACAGCTTCTTACCCCGGGTTTACTCGGTTCTTTCGATGGCGCCGCGGACGGGGCCTTAGGGGGAGCTGCGGGTGGACTTGTCTTATTTTGACACTTCACAATCACTACAGACATCACCAGCACAAATACTAGAATTTTCAAGTCCACTCGCACCATTTTTACCAGCACAATGCCTATTTAAAACAAAACCTACTCTTATATAGCGGACTGACAACCGAAATCTATGTGTTTCGTTGAGTAAATGCGTTTCAGGCCTTGTCTTACTTTGCTATTAATGAGATGGTAATTATGGTCTTTTGGAGAGGCGTTAAAGGTTATACAGAGTAAGCCTTGCCCTTGCTCGAAAAAATCTGGATTTTTACATGATCTTATTGAAGGCTTCTTCCTCAGTATGGAATTCCAAATAACCCAATTATAGTTTTGGTATGACTAGGGTCTTCGAAAGCAGCTACCGCTTGAATTTTAGTATCCAAGCCCTATGATAATCTGAAGTCAAGTAGATGTAATTACGTAGGTACCTATTGATCTCTTTGTAGTATCTAGGGATGACTGAATTAAAAGTGATAATATTGGTTGGGTCACTACAACTATGCTGGAGCCGTATTATGCAAAGCTTTTCTTACAAAGACTAGGAGTGCAATTTCTGAATATCACACGTTATAATTCGTATTTCTACTTATAATTATGCATAAACTTTTTAGTTTCTGCATGTCTGAATGCGCCATAAATAAGTCTTTATTTGAATTGACCGTCACCATTGAAATAGAAGAAATGCAAACAATATTTCCCTTCACCAGAAAAGCACCTTTTACAAATCACCGGTAGGTAATAATCTGTAACAAAAGCTACTTAGTTCAGTAAATCTGTTTGGAAAATGATACCCTACCTTACAAAAGGTCGGGTATCCGGGATTTTTGGATATGTTATACAGGTAGAGGTCCTTAATAAAAATACGAGTTTTCGACCTTGGGGTCCGGCCGCGGGCTCTGGTGTGACCATAAAACATCGAAAATTTTTAGACTTTTTCAGTAAAACTTAAACGTTGGGTTTTAGAGCAAACTTGTTTACTAAAGGTTTAAACAAGACCAAATGCGCTACAACTTGATAGTTGAATCATCTTTATATACTGAATAGTTCCCAAGATACAACACCTCAAAGTATAGAGAGGTATGACTAATTCCTTACAATTTCGTTTTTTTTAAATTAAATATGTTATGAATGAACTTTAGGTTTCACTGTGAAGGTGTTTAGAAGAAGTATAAATAATGCGCTACAATATGTTTTTGAACCAATAAGATGCGACACTTGTAAATTTTCAGCAAATGTTGAATAACGGTCAATTGGTATACAAATACTTAGATTTCGAATAGATTTTTTTTTACAATACCATAAAATGTAGCCTATGGTAATCAGGGATAGTGTAGCTTTCTATAAGTGAAAGAATTATAAGAATCGGTGTGGTACTTCCAGAGATTACCTACATACAAAAAACCCTCTTGAGCCCAGCTTTTCCGCACCCACAGGCATAGGGCAGTTAGGAATTAGCCCTTACTGCCCTTATTTTGAAGTGTCGTATCTCGGTAACTATACAGTATAGAAAGATGATTCAAAAACTAAATTGTAGCGCATTTAGTGCTGTTAATTCCTCTAAAACATAATTTTACTCTAAGACCTAAACTTTAGATTTTAAATAATGAAAACTAAAAAAGCTTCGAAATTTTAGATGTTTTATGGACATGGCTGAGTCCGCGGCAGCACCTCAAGGTCGAAAACATGGATTTTTAATAAGGATCTATTCCCGTATCACATATAAAAAAATCGTGGATACCGGACCTTTTGCAAGGTAAAATGTATACATTTACTAGGCTAACTTTACCGTTGACTCATATGATTTTATTTCAATTGTTATCATACTATAAGAACACAATTATATGGGAGTCGCTACGAAGGCGAAGCCGGCAAGATTCGCGAATGGGCTTGGAGTAATTTTTAGTGCTTTCGTGACACCGACTTTCATTAATCAATAAATTAATAGTCTTATACCACATAAAAGACGTCGGTGGTAGGTATTACTATTTTCTGTTTATTCCAAAAAAATAATCAACAAAAGAATCATTCAGAATCGGTCAAGAAATACGTACCGAAGTCATCGTGGAACATACAAAAGAAAACAGACGAACTGAGAACCTGCTATTTTTGTTGAAGTTGGTAAAACAAAAGAGTAGTTATAGTGAAATGTCACTTTAATATTTTAATAACAAATTAATACAAATCAATTAGACAATAAATTATACTACTATCGATTGGGTACTGAAGACGAGGCTATGCTGCTGTGAAACTGCTGGCGAGGTGTTATCCAAAGATGTTTGCTATGAAATTTACAAAAGCGCGCGATGTCTGTAAACAAATAAAAAAAATATTATGACATTTCAAGTAAGTACCTGACTAGATAAAATAGAGGGTGTAAAATTTAACGGGACACTTACTTACAGCGGTGCTTCAAACCATCAAACTGGACAACTTTTACTATGGGACGAACACAATCGCGAAAGAAAAATCCGCTGTCCCATACAAAACTGCAAACATAAGTCGACTGAAATATATAGGAAAGTAGATTTGTTTTCGCGATTCCGATATTGATCCCATGGAGAACGTTGCTCAATTTGATGGTCTGAAGCACCCCTTTAAGTAAGTGTCCCATTAAATTTTAAACCCTGTATTTTCAAACGAACTTACTGTTGCGCAGGCCTCTTGAAGATTCTGGAGTAACTGAAAAACAAAACGGTGTATCTTAGAATTTCAAATAATAAAAACGCTGGGGGGGGAGCAGCGTTCTTATGACAACACATATAATAAAATAACTTTTTGAGTACCTACACACCATAGATGTACCTAATAGACCTCAGAGCAAAGACAATAGACGGATGTAACTGTACATTTAGAGCTTGAAAAATATCTTCTTGGTTGGTAGTTATCGATAAATTGCGGTATTTATGATCCGGTTTGAAATTAGTAACCAAAACCAAAAGCAATAGCTTACTACAGTCCGTCTGACACATATAGACGCATAATGTGAACTCTACTTCTACATTTTAGGGTTCCGTACCCAAAGAGGGTGAAAACGGAACCCTATTACTAAGCCTTCGTTGTCAGTCCGTCCGTCCGTCTGTCCGTCCGTTCGTCCGTCCGTCCGTCTTTCCTACCTATTTAGAGCTGTAACTTTTGAACCGTAATACTTAGTTAGATAGTTGAAATTTTCTCAGATTATGCGTTATTGCGGCGAATTTATTAACAAATAATAAAAATGTCAAAAAGTTAAAAATTAAGGGGGGTTCTCAACAAGAAGCTGCCTCCTTGGTCTAATGGTTATGAGCATTGGCTCTCGACACGGAGGTCGTGGGTTCGATTCCCACGGGGACACCTAGTGAAATGTCACTTTGTGCGTTTTTCCCCAGTTGGTTAGGACATTGCAGGCTGAATCACCAGATTGTCTGAAAAGAAAGATGATTCCGTGCTTTGGATGGCACGTTAAGTCGTTGATCCCGGCTACTATCTCTGGTTTTAGTAGTCGTTACATAAAAACCACGTCAGAGGCCGTAAGGCGGTCTGAAAAAACTCTGACACCAAGGCTCTGCCCACACGATAAGAAGAAGAAGAACAAGAAACTAGTTTTTATCAACGTTTTTTCTTCACGCTCTATCGTAATAACGGTAATACATACAAGCATCAAACTTAGTGTGATTATAGAGCATACTCTACAAAATAACAACAAATACTAAAAACCGGCCGATTGTGAGTCGGTACGCGCAAAAGGTCCCGGACAAAAAAAAGTTTTTTTTTCTAAGTTAATAATGTTGTGTTCTGTAGTGGTGTGGTACGGAACCCTCGGTGCGCGAGTAGCCCAACTCGCACTTGACCGCTTTTATTAGTCTAAACCTCACACAGCTGCAAACTAGTCGACCAGAAATTAAGGTGCACATTATTTTGTTACCGACATTTCAGCCGCCATGATTGTATGGGTAGAAATGTATTGATTTATTTATAATTGACGTAAAATTTTATCGATAAGATTTGCAGTGATGGAACATCCCTATGCATTCCCTTGGCGAATCAGTCAGATTTGTCGCTCGATCGATTCGTGGTCGCAGTATGACCATCGGGGCTTGCACTTTGGCAGATGGGAAAGTATGCGAAAAGCGTCTCGCGAGCTGCGCATTCGCGGCGCGTTCGCCAGATGTGGACGCACCCTTAGATTATGTATGTACTTACCGACAGAGGGCGAGGTGTGGTGGCAGGTGCAGCACCAGCAGCCCCAGCGGCAGGAATTGCCGCAGCTGGCCTGGGGGTGGTGGCGTTGCCCTGGCCCAACGCCAACGCCACCAAGCTCAATAGCACGAATAGAACCAATACTACACGAGCCATTATTTACCAGTTAACTGACTAAATCTATAGAAAACATATTCTTTTATAGGATACTTTGATGACGAGCGGAACGAATGTTTTGTTTATTCGATTGTTTTGCTGACCATAGTGACGTCTGAAATTCTATATAACATTGAAAAATGTTTGTGTTTGAAAGTTTTTGAAATGAGATGGTAATTTGTTTTCGAACCATTAAAGGTCGACGTTAAAATATTGAATAATATTAGGTAATACCTGCAGTAACTTATCTCGTCAAACCCAGAATCTCTTTTGTGTTGAAGGACGAGGAAATTTTTATATAGAGTTAGAGATGATGATGATGATTGATGATTTGTGATCTCTATGCATTGTCTATGACACAAAAAGTTACTTCCTATAATTCACTGAACAGTTGTTCAAAAAAAGAGAGCAAACATGAAATTCTTTAAAAAAAACTGCAGTTTCATAGGTACATTTGAGTCGAGTAGGCATTCCAGTTTAATATAGCGATTTTAGGTTTGCTCCCATAGTCTGAACCACCCTTAAAATTTTGAAAAGTGATTAAAAAATCCTGCCTGGGCCTGTGTTCTGCTATAGGACGTATACAGGTGATGATGATGATGATGATGATAAAAAAATCACCCAGAAGGTATATTCTGTAATCTTTATAAATGTGTTTAAAACACATTCCAGAAAGTCAATACACAAATTACACGAGTCGTGCACCAGAAAATTGACATTTTATTTCGAGCTTAATTGGAATCACAATGGAACGTGAAATATATGAATGAAATGAACGATGCATGCATACAAAATGCAGGTGGCGTTGCATCGACACAAAAGAACATTGTGGGACGCGCTTCATCGCCAGCCGGAATGTAGGGAAATGTGTGAAGTTCTGTCGAGCAGCCCCTCGTCTCGTCCTAGGGACATCAAACTATACGCGAAATTCCTTGCAAAATATTTTGCTTTACAAGCGGGGCGATACGAATTTCCTCACATGCACTTTTAGTTGTTACTTTTAGAAACGGGATTTTTACGCTGACGTTTATGGTGACGAGATGGTTCATACATACTGCACGTACGGACTCGAGGATTTGCATGTTTTAGTAGGCGTCAATTTGATTGACATTGTTGTTTTGATGAGAATATACCTCTAGGTTTTGTGAGGGCTTTGCATTTTGGTAGGCAATCGATACTTTCTACATAAAATATCTAAGATGAACAAAGTGTTAATAAGGAATATTAATTTTAGATCAGAGAGACCAAGATGGCTACAAAATGGGTTCTACAATATGGTTGCCGATGTTGGGGAAGGCCCAGAAGAAGATAGAGTTGAAATCTTCCTAAACGGTAGGCGATAGATTGTATTGCTTAGGGAGGCTTGGAGGAGGAAGCGGGAATCCTCTGCCCAGCAGTGGGATCCAGAACAGGCTGAATAAAACATTAAAAATTATATCGCTTTTGAGTTTTGGAAACTTCGGACAAGGTTTTTTGACCTCGATTGACGATAAAATTTTATCAGTTTTTGATGTTTTGGCGACGCAAATCAATGATTCTCTATCGAATATATTATTATATTGTGACCACTTTATAAAGTAAGGTCATGCAAAAAGCAAGCTGTGTAGCTTTCATCGACACTATACACCACTAGTTTTTAATTACTAACGTAACTTTAAGGGTGTATTCAGACCATGAATCTAAACAACTTTCCCAAAGAAACATGGGTCGAAAAACGAGAAATTTTTTTGGACCTTCCATACAAAAGTGCGGATCGGCCGATCGATTTTCTATGGGAGGTCCAAAAAAAATTCTCGTTTTTCGACCCATGTTTCTTTGGGAAAGTTGTTTAGATTCATGGTCTGAATACACCCTTAAAGTTACGTTAGTAATTAAAAACTAGTGGTGTATAACATCATTTAATATTACTTAGAGGTTTTCCTACGTGGAATCGTCACCTACTCAAACGTCACCTACTTCATACAGGGTATAAAATTAAATGAATTACAACATGTTAAACAGGGTACAGTACAAACATAAGTCAACATCGAAATGGCAAAAAATGTGTTGTTCTATAGAAAATGTACATTTTTTCAACGTTTTCAATGTCAGCTCCATAGTGAAAGTTGTTCAATTTCATAGTCTGGAGCACCCTTCTTTAATTATACATATAACGCATTCAATTCTATCTAAACTATTATAAAACTGTAACAGAAGTGTGTCTGTACATTGAAGATATTTACAAAAAACAGATTACGATATGGTTTTTAGGCTTCCCTGATTACAAATCACCAATTTTTGGAATTTTTGTCTGTCTGTTTGTTTGGTTGTTTGTGTGTTTGTTTGAACGAGCATCATGCAAAAACTACTGAACCGATTTCGATGAAACTTTTTTTATTTGATAGTGACTTAAAATCTGGTATATAATTTGTGCGGACGAAGTCGCGGGTTAACTCTAGTACTGTATAAAACCCTACAAAATATAATATTCTGTATTCCTTAAAGGAGAAAACTCTTTAGCGACAGAATTATCAACGTCCGAGCTACGCCCTAGACCTTAAAACGATTTTATGGGTGACTTCCTTTTACGACACAGGCTTCTGTTAATAAGGGTAAGCAAAATTCTACTCACAAAACGGGAAAAGGAAGATCAAATTTTCCTAAGCTTCACACACTCTGCGAGGTTAATAGGTAGGTTGTTTATTTAAGAAAACATGACATGAATATCCTCATTGTTTTTTTATACAGGGTGAAATTGATATCATTAGCATCCTTTTAAACTAAGAGTCTACCCATCAAACTGAAAAACTTTCCCTATGGGAGCAAACCGATCGGAGCCACAAAAAAATCAGCTGCTCCATACTAAACAGCAATATGCCTACGCGACACAAATGTATGCAACAGCTGTTTTTTTTTTTTGCTCCGATTGGTTTGCTCCCATAGTTAAAGTTGTTCAGTTTGATGGGTAGACTCTTAGTTTAAAAGGATGCTAATGATATTAATTTCACCCTGTAGACCACTAGCTTTTGCCCGCGACTTCGTCCGCGTGGAGTTTAGAAAACCCCAAAGTATCCTATGTTACTTCTAATACCTCCAAGAATATGTGTATGTACAAAGATGGTTTCATGATGGTCGGTAAAGTAAAGAAAGCGTAACAAACAAACTTACATTAACATTTTAGTAGGGATTATACAAATGCTCAACGTTCTATAAGCATGATAATAATGGTCTCATTACAATAATCTCTCTATTGTAGTCTCAATGTATCCAATCAGGTAATGTATATTTTTGATAAAAATTTACCTATCTATACTTTAATAGGATATTTTTCCCTCTAGCACACTTCACACAAACGATGTCTGATTATATCTATCTATCTATAACGTCACGCCTCTTTCCCAGTGGGGTAGGCAGAGACCAGGGCGCGCCACTTACTACGATCTTTACATACCTCTTTTGCCTCATGCACATCCATACATCTCTTCATACATGCCCGTCGGTTTCGAGTACTCCGCACCTCCCCTTTTTGTAGGACGCAACTGATTTGATCAGCATACGTCCTACGAGGGCGCCCTCTGCCGACACTTCCACTCACATTAGCAACATATATCTCTTTCGTACATCTGCTGTCACTCATCCTTTCCACATGACCAAACCAACGAAGCATACCTTTCTCTATTCTTGTCACAACATCTTCTTTCAATTTACATCGATCTCTTATTACACAATTTCTCACTCTATCTCTCATCGTGACACCACACATACTTCGCAAGGAACGCATTTCAACAGCATTAATTTTACTTGCATGCTTCTTCTGCCATACCCAGCACTCACTGCCATACATAAGTGTAGGCACCAACACACCACTGTGTATAGCAAGTCGTGCCTTTTTGGACACTACCTGGCTAGCCACAATAGTATGCAGAGCACCGTTTACTTTGTTTCCCGCTGTTACTCGCCTATGCATATCACCCTCACATTTCCCATCTCTAGTAAACATGCATCCTAAATATACAAACTCATTCACTTGTTGCACTTTTTCGTTCCCAATCATTGTACAACAATCAGTCACACATTCATCCCTCTCCATTACCATTACTTTAGTTTTATTCACATTCACTTTCATTCCTTTCTTCTTCAATGCTGTATTCATGAGAGTTACCATGTCTTGTAGCTCTCCCGCTGACGATGCAAGTATCACTTGATCATCAGCGTACAGGAGGCACTTGACTAGTAACTCTCCCATTCTTAAACCATTTTCGCATTCTTTTAGATCAGTCAGACAGCTATCCATATACAGGTTAAAAAGCCAAGGGGACGCAACACAACCCTGTCTAACTCCACTGGTGATGTCAAACCATTTTGAGTGCGCCCCGTTGACCCTGACACAGGCACTAGAACCCTCGTATAATGATTTTAGTGCCTGCACCAAGTGATCGTCAACACCGTATATAGATAGCGTAGACCACAATTCTTCCCTCCACACTCGATCATACGCCTTTTCCAAGTCCACGAAGGCACAGTATACCTTCGCGTGCTTTGCCAGGTATTTTTCGGCTATGCACCTTAGGGAAAAGATTTGGTCCATACATCCCATTCCCTTTCGAAATCCTGCCTGCACATCCCACATTTTTTCTTCACTAACATCTATCACTCTTGCAATCAATACCTTAGCATACAATTTGCCAACAACACTCAAAAGACTAATGCCACGGTGGTTTTTGCACTCTTGCTTTGAGCCCTTTCCCTTATAAAGAGGAACGATAACGGCCTTGCACCAGTCTCCAGGAACGTGACCGCTTCGCCAGCAGCAGTCTGATTATATTGTTGATATTAACCAATTAAAGTCATTTTTATTAAAATAACTTGGTAATCTTAATGTAATCCTTGCATCAAAACTGTATAATATTAACAGAAATATGAAACCACACGCACAGAAATTAGTTTCAAGATCGTATCAAAAAACATTACTGTGACTGATTAGTATTGAAAATAGGATCAAACTTCGTTTGTAGACAGCGCACTCGGGCGCGCTGCAAGGCCTATCCTCTTCCTCTTAAAGTGAGCTACTCTTGTACCGACCTACTATAATTATGTCCTTGACATTGTAAAAGGCAGCTAGTGTTTGGACTTTTTGAGAAAAGGACATTTTGAGAAATGGACATTTTGAGAAATGGACATTTTGAACTGAGACGCGTAAACGGCTCTAAGGATTATATTATAATGTAGGTATTTTGGGTTTAGATTATTTTTCATCCCAAGTTTAATTCATACCTATAGGTTACAAAATCCGTAACATAATAATTTTTTTCTTTTTCATTTGTTTCCTAACGCCTCGTCATCTCATAGAATGGCAACAGTAGGCTGCGATATACATAAAATTTTGCTGTTATTTTAACAATTTCAATTTTAAGGCAAACTCGATAAACGCCAAGCGAAGCTTGATCACCCAGCTACTTTTATTTGTTACTCTACCAAAATTTAATTCCAGGCAATCTCTACCATCCCCGAGCCAAAATTAGGTAAATCCGAAATGATTCCGGTAACCTGAAATGTAGCAATTTGGGTAAAATAAAACTATAGCGGAAATTATTGTTAAAATGTTATCGTCTGGCTTATATTTAAATCGCGAGGATTATGGTGAAGATAAGCCGTGCACATTCATTGATAGCACGGCACAGCACACAACTGATATTGTTTCGTTCGATGACACCCACACCCACTACACAACACACTAATGAAGCTGTACCGACACTTCAACCAACGTAAATAATACTAAATTACAAATTCCAATATCCTATCATATTCCTATTCTTATTCCTATTCCAACATTCCTACTAATATTATAATTATAAATGTCAAGGTTTGTGAAGATGTTTGGATGTATGTAAGATTGTATGTTTGTGGCTTAATCACCTGTGATAGGAATAGGTAGTGCCATTCAGGGTAATGTTGCGAATATTTGTGTGATGAATATTAATATTTGTATTCGATTCATGGGTGTTTGTATCCATGAAAGGCGTACAATTTTATGCATTGTATATTAAACAGGGTGCACGCCCCGTATAAATACAAACACCCATGAATCGAATACAAATATTAATATTCATCACACAAATATTCGCAACATTACCCTGAATGGCACTACCTATTCCTATCACTGTTAATCACGCATAAATGGCTGAACGGATTTGGATGAAATTTGGCACACTGATAGAATATGTTCTGGATTCACACACAGGATAATTTTCTAAAGATCACTATCTACCTATAAACTGATGATGATGACTATCTACCAATAAACTCTAATTTTAAAATTTGGTGCGAATTCTTATGATTTTAGAATTTGATATCCTTGGATTAGAAGGCACCACAATGACGTAATGAAGGATTAGCTAGTCAAAAAGTGCGCAGAGTGCGGGACAGCACCAACAGCATCCTGATGATGATTGCCGACAGACTGGACGGGCCGTACTTGGGTCATTGTTGTAGGATGCACTTGTCGCGCAACTAATGATCGCTTGACTGACATATTGAATTGTAATTGTAATTGAATTGAATATAATTGAAATGAATGGAATGTAATTTAATTGTATTTAATTTAATTTAATTGTATTGTGTAAATTTATGTGACATTGAACATTTGTAATTTGAATATTAAGCACCTACTAACATAGTTTACATAAGTGTGTTACTAACAAAATGAATCATGGTTATTTGAATAAATACATTTATTATTATTATAAAAATAGGTATACTTACTAAAATGATGTAGTTTAGTAGAGTAGAGGTAAGGCGACTCTGAAAGGGTCAAGTTCGTTCGGTGGGGGATACTTTGTCCAAGGGCACGCCTAAGGGATACGGATTCCGGCAAAAAGACTACGCAGCAGATTGGGTAGTGGGGATTGGAGAGATTTGAATCACGAGTATTATAAATAAAATTTAGCGAGTGCTTCAGTTGAGTCAATCCATTTAGGTCTATTTTTTCAGACGAGAATTGCCCCACTTTTCACTTGTCAAATGTCATTTCGCTGGTGCGAAGAATCAATTCACCCACTTGTTGTGAAGGTACCTACTGTAAGTACTCAACCTTAGTGCGAAAGATTTTTTTACGATCAGGTTTAAGAATAAAATGTAACTACTGCTTGATAAGTGTATTGAGTTTCCACTACTATTCTGCATTACATATTACAGAATAGATATACAGGATGAAAACATAAATGCGTTAAGTATATACTTCAGGGGTTGCTTCAGATTGAGAAAATCTGCTGTTCAATAGAAAATGTCAATAGCTACTGGATGTGAAAATGTATGAAACAACCTATTTTTCTTGGCGATTTGATTGTTGGTCCAATACTCAAGTTCAGTTTGATGTCTGATCGCCCCCTTAAAAGATCGCATCTAATAACGGATCATCCTGTACAGAGTGTAACAAAACACCCAAGTAATAGGTACTTAAAGGGGTGCTACAGATCAACAAACTGAACAACTTTCACTATGGAGACAGCTTCGAAATCATGAAAAAAAAAACAGCTGTTTCATATAAAACTGCAGTACCTACCGACTCGCCTCAAATGTATGGGATAGCTGATTTTATTTTCGCGATTTCGATGTTGGAAGAAAGTTGTTCAGTTTGATGGTCTAAAGCACCCCTTTTAGTATTCAATCAATCAATGAAATCAGCCCACGTCAACCAACTGCTGGGCATTGGCCTCCCCTTTAACTAGGGTGTTTTGTTACACCTTGTATAATGGTACTATGTTCAATACTTGTTCAATATCACTCGCAGCGTCTCTGATAAGTGATTTTAAAAAGATTTTGTGATTTATTTTGGTCTATACATTAGAGCTTAGGTCTATACACGTGGAACGCACCCACTTCCGTCTACTTCGCATCTTCAAGTGGCATTTGACCTTTTTTAACACAAATGACGGTGCTTTTCTCCGAGCGTAGGTAGGTATTATGTATTCCTTTACAACAGTCGAGGTCAGAGTGCGTTGATATGGTGCGTTTAACCTTTTTAAAATAGGGAGATCAGGAGTGCGATTTTTGAAACTCATACTTTGAACTCAGCAGTTGAAAATGTCAATGGAGATATGCATCTTTCTACTGCTGATTCGACTTTCAAAAATCATGCTTCAGGAGTGCGATTTTTGAAAGCCAAATCAGCGTAGAAAAATGCATGTCTCCATAGTAATTTTGACATTTTCAACTGCTGAGTTCTGCTGCTGAGTACACTCCTGAATCGATTTTGATGAGAATAGAAAGGTGAGAAAAAATCGTTCCATATTTAAGCTTTTAAAAGCAAAGTAATTGTGTTCATTGTGATAGAGAATAAAAAAAAAACATTAAATACATTGGTAAATTAAACAAATGATTTTTTCCACCACGTTTATTTTATCATAAATAATAAAAAAAAACTACTTATATTACAAACTCGTTTCTAGTATACTCGGACCTTATTTAATGCTTGTTTAAAAATATTATTCAAATGTCATTTAGTTTTAAGAAGACAAGAACATTGTATATAGTATTTTTGTAAGAAGAAAATAACTTTCGTTTAATTTGTTTAAATGGCTTATTGTATTTTTTTGGCATTAGGATGCCAGTATTATTTAGAACGTATGATTATATACAATCTCTTTGGGCTTAAGCACGCTTTAAACCTTGTGATCTTATCTACCCAATTTGAGCTACATTGCTGCAGGAAAATGTGAATTTCACTGCAGCGGTAATATAAATAAAGTAATGCGAAACCTGACCAGAAAAATAAAACACTTTACCACGTTGCGGGAAATCATTGCAACTAATTTTTGAGCTTGCCACATTAACATTAAAGGTTATTTCCATTGTAGTGCCCCCAAGCACGTTAGTTTATTTTTCCGATTTCTTTTCTCAACATTTATGAAGCGTGCATTAAGAAAAATATCTATATATACCTAGTATTGCAGGCTGGACAAACCAATAACGAACAAATAGGTACGTAGGCTTAGATAATAAAGTATATAGGGTCCTTCTTAATATACTGACACTTTTTTAAGGGGATGATAAGACCGTCAAACTGAACAACTTTCTCTATGGGACCAACATCGAAATCGCGAAAAAAAATCTGCTCCTCCATAATAAACTGCAAACCTACTAGAGCCAAATGTACACAATACAAGTACAATGGGACAGCTGATAATTTTTTCGCGATTTCGATGTTGGTCTCATAGAGAAAGTTGTTCAGTTTGACGGTCTTATCATCCCCTAAAAAAAGTGTTAGCATATTAAGAAGGACTCTGTATAGGACTCTGTGTATCTAGATAGAGCCTCACCGTATAAAACAAAAGTAGCCAACCTAAGAAGGTTAGTGTGCGTGACGCGTCATACAACTTTTCTCTGTGTGCGTGTTAGGCTACACGGTTTATCACCCCAGAGTTCGGTGATATTTTTTTCGACGCGCTCGTAGCTTCTACTGTCTTTCCTGACATATAACTTATCAAAGTACGTACTTATAGGTACCTCTTAGGTACCTACGTTTTTTTAAATTCTTCATTGTCCCCGTTTGCGATACATACCTCAATAAAATAATATTCAAATTATATTTGCTAACCCTAACAAAGTTGTTACTTATAGCTGTTTTTCTCTTTTCAGTTAATATATTTTTCATGAAATCGGGTTTTTTGTTTTTCTTAGTAATTAAAGTAAGTACTGCAGTACCTATTTATTTCATGAAATAATATCGAACACCATCGTTTTATAAGCTGACATTAAAGATAATCCTCCATTAAATTTCATACTGTCACTTTTTCTTTTGTTGACATATTAAAAACTAGCAAGAGATTTAATAGAGGATTATCTTTAATGAACGTACGTGCAACTGGCCGTAAGACTAGAATAATTCTGTGGTGTTGCGTTAGCCATTCGCTCTTTTTGGAACAAAATCAATTCCTTAATCGCCTCTTGAACACTAACGAGAAGAAATTAGATAAACTTTTCACAGCCACAACGCAAATAACCTGTTTGCAAATCCTAAGTAGAGCACTCTCGAACACTGCCGGCCAGAATCAGAATGGAATTATCAGTCGTTTCAGCCAAAAAACTGCAACGGAGTGGCTTTTAATGTTTTTGCAGCTGCCGCAGATTTAAAAGTTCGGACCACGATATTGGATTTTATTGCACTCTACACTACTGTGAACGTATTAACTTTTATGACGTATAGAAAGTTTAATATATGTGCCGTGAAGACTACAATTTTGTTTTCTATGTAGTCTGCCGATTCTCCTGTATTCAGTGCAGGGTGTAAGGAAACCTTTAAACCACATACTCTAAAACTGAACAACATTTACTATGGAAGCAAACCTGTCATCGCAAAAAAAAAACGCTGTTCCATACTAAACTGCAATACCTACTCGACTCAAACGTATGGAACAGTCTGGCCCTGTAGGTACCCGGACTCCCGGATCCCATAGAGAAAGTTGTTCAGTTTGATGGTCTGAAGCACCCTTACCTTACCTTTAAATAAGTGTCCTTTTTAATTTTACACCCTGTATATAACCCAAACTCTGGTTTGCTCTGGTCAACTCTCAAAAAGAACTTTACGTGGGTACTTTAGGTATATTAAGTATGTGATTAAATTGCAATTTAAATATGAACAATCATTATGATTTAATATGATCTACCAAAGTAAATTAATTACTAACCCAGGCGAATCAAATAAAAAAAAAACTTACTGAAGATTAAAATTTTATTTAACCTTTTTAAATATTTACCAAACAAACACAAATAAAAGCAACCAGCTTCAACAATTTAAAAAATCTTCAAAACATTTCTTTTTTTGTACCTAAGCTTTTTTCAGTTGACAAAAACAAAGGATGCGAGATCATTACGAGATTTCGGTGTTTCCTTCAAAATTAGTACATTACGATACGTGTGACCTAAGTAGTCCATTATTGCACGGCGTGAATTATCGCCCGAGCGCAGCGAGGGCGATAAACGCCGTGTAATAATGGACTTACTTAGGTCACGAGTATCGTATACTATTTTATAGCTCGTGTGACCTAAACCCGCCAACTTTTGTGTGTGTGTGTGTGTGTGTGTAATGTATTGACATTCTCTTTCATGTTGAAGTTTTTAATTCTACGAAAACGTATACTAACGAAAAGGGCAGAAAGGGGGACCGGGGGCGAAGCCCCCGGCGGGGTGGAGGGGCGGAGCCCCCCCCGGGGGCACGGGGGGCGGAGCCCCCCGTAGGACACAACCATGACTTTAAAATCTTCGTTCATATATCGCAACCACAATCAATAGATACTCACCTCTAATCACATCTACCGTCACATCATCATCAGCCCCTACTCACCCCCTACGCACGTACCCCTAATTACCCCCACGAACTAGGGGGTTCACCCCCCACGAGCTAGGGGGTACACCCCCTAATCATCAGCACGAGCTAGGGGCTACACCCCCTAATCAGCAGCACGAGCTAGGGGGTACACCCCCTAATCACCCCAACGAGCTAGGGGGTACACCCCCTAATCACCCCACGAGCTAGGAGTACACTCCTAATCACCTCCACAAGCTAGGGGGTACACCCCCTAATCACACCCACGAGCTAGGGGGTGCACCCCCTAATCACCACTACACACCCCTTACGCATTAGGGGGTGTACCCTCTTATCACCCCTATGCATCCCCAATCACCCTCTACGCACTAGGGGGCGCATCCCTTACTCGCACCCTACTACCAACATACTAATAAGGTGTGAGCAGGGGGTGCGGGTGTAAGTAGGGCGTACGTAATATAATTAAAGTAGGGGGGTAACTAGGAGTCAGTTGGGGATTTCGCGATTTCAATGTTGGTCACATTGATTGAAAGCACATTTAAAAGTACCTACCTTCTTTTGTTTATTATGCATCTGTGCAATAAAGTAGATTCATTTTCGAATGGTGTAATGTAATCCGTGTAATAATGGACTACTTAGTAACGAAAAACCGTGACCTAAGTGCGGGTTTAGGTCACGGAATGCTATAAAAGAACCTTCTTTTGTTTATTATGCATCTGTGCAATAAAGTGGATTCATTTTCGAACGGTGTAATCCGTGTAATAATGGACTACTTAGGTAACGCAAAACCGTGACCTAAGTGCGGGTTTAGGTCACGGAGTGCTATAAAATTCTTTACAGGTTCCTTCTTAACTAATGCACAATATTTTAAGGGGATGATCAGACCGCCAAACTAAACAACTTTCCCTACGGAACTAACACCAAAAATATGTAAAAAATTTGCTGTTTCATACCAACCAGCAAAACCTGTTCGACCCAAATGTATGAACTTATAGAATGTTTTGCCTTAACGTTTTTTAACCCCCGACGCAAAAAGAGGGGGTGTTATATCGATGAAGATTGGTTGGATTGGTTGTATACAGGGTGTAAAATTAAATGCGTTACAATATTAAACGTTGTGATTCATTCAACTGAATACTTCGGAGTCAACATCGAAAAAGTTGTGTTATTCCATAGAAAACGTCAATGACTCGGCAGATTTTTTTCGCGATTTCAATGTTGTTCCTACAATATTTGTTTAGTTTGATGGTATGATCTTTACGGAGTTTCGTTAGGCGGGGAAGGAAGACTAGGGAGTAATTATTAATTGGACTTTTAAACTGTTAACCGGCACCATTTAGTGACAAAAATACTATCCTAAACCATATTTAAAAAAAATTGCTACGCAAAATAGTAATCAAAATTGTGTGTCCCAGAAGGCTTTTAAATTAATAATATTAATACCAATGCACTCATTTGAATTAGATTTAACAATATACATTATTTTTGAGCAATAAAATAGGCATTAGAACTTAAAAAAATAGGTATTTATTAGAAAATACGAATGTATTTTTCAAAACCTTCTAAGTAGACAAAAATATTTGCACCATGTTTGAAGTATGTATAATCTTCTTCTTTCTCGTGTGAAGGTGATCACACTTTGTCCTTCCAATACTTGGCCACCTCTATTCCTCGAGGGGAAGCCTCTATTAGGTCCTGGAGGGAGCAAGACACAGGGCACAGGCTACACTGCGATAGATGTCGAGTGGTTTGCACCTGACCACACCCACACTCCACAGACGCATCGGCCGGCAATATGTCCCATCTCCTCAGATTATCTTTGGATCGACCAACTCCCGTTCGCAATCTATTGAGTGCCTTCCATGTCGCCCAATCTTCACGGCTTCCAGCAGAGATCTTTTCAGATGGTGTAATAAGGGATTCGCTGTCATTAATTCCTTGTTTCCATAGGTCAGTACGTGCATCCTGGGGTGTTATGCGGTCGAGAGCTGGATTAGTAATGAAGCTTTTCCTTGATTTTAAGCGACTTGGTACGGGCATGTGACTATGAAGTGGGTGTCGTCCGTCGTTGACTTGTTTCCAGCGCTCTGTTGCGACAGCTATTTGTCTACGTACCGATGGGGGAGCAACTCCAGCAATCTGGTACAGGTAATGGACTGGAGTTGGTTTTAAACAGCCCGGCAGGAGTCTACAGGATTCGTTCAAAGCTACGTCTACTTGACCGGAGTGCGAGGAGTTACTCCAAACCGGGCACGCGTATTCCGCTGCTGAGTAGCACAGAGCCAGGGCAGTTGTCCGCAGAGTATGGGGTTTGGCACCCCATGTAGAGCCAGTCATCAGACGTAGTAAGTTGTTTCTTGCTGCCACTTTCTGCTTAGTGTTGATACAATGTTGCTTGTAGCTGAGCGATCTGTCGGTGGTCACACCAAGGTACTTTGGCATGAAAGTGTGGTCCAAGCGGTTTCCTTCCCAGGTCACATTCAGTTCTCGTGAGGCGAATTTATTTTTTAGATGAAATGCAGAGACTTGGGTTTTCGCTGGGTTCGGTTTAAGTTGGTTCTCCACATAGTATGAAGACAGCGCCCCCAGGGCCCTGGATAGTTGTTCTTCTATTTTGTCAAACGTTTTTGTTTGACAAGTTAGTGCAAGATCATCGGCAAAAAGATAATGTTTCAGGCCCGGGAGTATGGGTTGATCGTTGGTGTAGACATTGAAGAGAATGGGAGCCAGTACGCTGCCCTGAGGTAGTCCATTATTCTGGTTGCGCCATCTGCTGTTGTCTCCTTGGAAGGATACAAAGTAACGACGGTTTGACATAATCTCAGCTATCACATTCGTGAGTTTAAAATCTTTTGTCAGCTGGTATAGTTTCGTTATCAGTCTTTTGTGGTTTATTGTATCATAAGCAGGTCGACAAACACAGCACCAGTGATCTTCCCCTCCTCAAATCCATCCTCGATGTGTTGCGTCAGATTTAATACTTGTGATGTGCAAGACTTGCCTGGTCTAAATCCTGCCTGTTGCTCGATTAGCTCGTTTTCAATGGTTCCAGATATGCGTTCCAGCAGTAGGCGCTCAAAGATCTTAAATATGTGGCACAGCAGGGAAATAGGTCTGTAACTTCCCGGAAGTGATGGGTCTTTCCCTGGTTTTAATATGGCGACAACATGTGATTTACGCCACATTTTTGGTATCGTTAAGGTAGCAATGCATGTGTTATACATATTTAATAGCCACAATACCGCCACAGGTCCAAACCTGCGAATCTGTTCTACTCTTATGTTGTCTAGACCAGCAGCCTTGCCATCTTTAAGTCTCGAGACAGCTTCCCGCAGTTCGGCTGCGTCGAAGGGTATTTTCAGGTGTTCCGTTTCCTCTTCTGGCAGATAGCGGACGAACTTAATAGGCTTACATTTCTTTGACGCCTTGCCATTTAGGAGGAGTTGGTGGGCTATCTGATTCGCAGTTACGTTAGAGTGTAGAGGTGCTGCAGCTGGGTCATTATTTAACTTTTTAACGAAGCTCCAAGCCTTTTTACTATTGTGTGTCATATCTATGTTCTCGATCAGTTCACACCACTTTTGTGTATTTGCTTCCGATATAGCCTCCATCAACTCGTTGCCATGGTCTATGGTCTCTTGGGAAAATGGGTCATTTTCATACAGTGTCTCATAGGTCTCCATTAGGTCTTTCAGGTCGCCGGACATGCCACGGATGTAGCTGGTCTTACAACCTCGTGGTGTGTGCAGTCTGGATGCTTTCTTTACAGCTTTTACAAATTTTGTGTAGTTTCCAGGAACTGGGGCAATATCTGACAGAAGATGGTCTAGTGCTTTAGAGAAGTCCTCCCAGTTCGCCTTGGCAAAATTGTATCGTCGCCTGAATGGAACTGTTCTATGTCTTACGGCTGCAAAGATCTGGCACATCACCGGGCGGTGCTGGGTCTTGGGAATTGGGCCACAGATTTTCTTGATACACTGTTGAACGATGCATTCGCTAGCAAAAACCAAATCTGGGTTGTAGCCTCTCTTCCAACGGCCGCTGTTGAACGATGATGGCAGTTTGGGATCGTGGATAAGATTCATCCGGTTCAGGTCCGCCCAGTGTTCAACCAGCTCACCATTTTTATCACCGACACGGTATCCCCAATTTTCACTATGGCTATTGAAGTCGCCAAGCACAAACCTCACTGCATGCTCAGATAAGTTTGATGGCTCACTGAATTGGAAGGTTTGGGGCGGTGGCTTGTAGATTGAGGTAACAGTGCAATTCGACAGCCCAACAGTTAAGATCTCAATACTGTTGTGTGTTGTATGATTATGTGAGATTATTTTTAGCTCCGGTTTAGCAAATATCGCACTTCCATACTGGCGGTGAGGAGTTTCTACTATGAGGCTCATCCCCTCGACAATAGGGCGGCTGCTGTCTGGTCCTCTATGGGTTTCCTGCAGACAGAGGATATCACATTTTTGCTGCATGCATAACTCTGATAAGAGTTTTTCTTTCTCTGCTGATGGCCCTTCAATATTTGCGGTTATCATAGTCAAAGTTGGCCCTGAAAAGGACCGTTTTTGCGGAATAGGGGGCATGGAATTATTCATTTTCATTTGATCACCTTCGGTTTGTAGCAATCGGTTTCACGGCTGATCTTTACGCCGTTACTCACAGGAGGGGCCCGAGCAGTTTGAGAATGCGTTTGATTGTCTGCTCTTCGGGAAGGCTTGCTACTCCCCTCCCCTCAGTATGTATAATGGTAAAAGCCTTAAATATGTGCATAACAAAATTTATCATTAGGTTTTTTAGAACGAGATACCTAATATCTAAATTTTAAAATTAGAACTGTTGCTGTCGTGATTTTTTTTTAATTTTGGTACATTTCTGAGCTCAAATTGGCTTTTCAATATTATAGCAAAAAAAAATTGCAGTTATTAATTAGTCCCGGCTCAGACCGTAAAATGACTGGGCTATTAAAGTATATAAAGCATTTAAAACACCCTGTAAAGTATACACAGAACATTATAAAAGTGGTTAGAAATGTAAAGTAGCGCTTTTGCATCGGAGACGACTGTCGCCACTTGTCTTCCCACTCACGCTGCTACAACTACTTATGCTCTCTCGCTCGTACAACGCCGCGCGCCTTAGGATGCTATGTAAATCATTGCATAACCGTGTGGCACAAGTCGCACGCCTACTTTGCACTTCTATCCCCAGTATAATATCCAAAAAGTACTGTATTCATAAAATATCACGGCAATAACGAGAACCTATCACTATGTAGGTACAATAATAGGCTTTTTTAGGTACCTAGTCCTGTAAAATTGTAAGAAAAGAAACGACAAATCAAATGAATGTCAAAGTCTCATCCGATAAAGAAAAAGGTAATATGTTTGTTTTCGGAGAGTATAAGTCTACGCAATTTAAATTGGGAAGCGAGCGTCAAGCGTGGCGTGGCGGGTACGGGTGTATTCCGGAGGTTGGCTTCCGGACCGAGATCCCCGGGCCACGGCGGGCACGGCGCGAACCGAGCTGTTTACTCACGAATTATCTCGTTACAAGATGGGCTTTTAAGAAAAAAATTAAAGGGAATAGATAATTACGTACTAAAAGATCGTTGTTAGCTCCTAACTAAAAATAACTAGGAGCAAACTAGGAGTCCGATTTTTGAAACTCATTCGCTGAGCTCAGTAGTTGAAAATGTCAAAATTACTATAGACGTGCATCTTTCGACTGCTGATTTGACTGTCAAAAATAACACTCCAGGAGTGTGATTTTTGAAAGTCAAATCAGCAGCAGAAAGATTCGTATATCTATACATTTTCAACTGCTGAGTTCAACGTATCAGGTTCAAAAATGGCACTCCAGGACTCTATCTGTCACAGTAGATTTTTCCAGAAACAATTTGACGCAGAAAGAAACAGAGAAATGGCACATTTTAATTATAAATATTATAACAGATTTACCACTATCGCTGTATTTATGTCCAGAAGTCAGACGCAAGAACTATTTTTAATTAAATCATAGAGATATCAATATCAATCTTCAAAGGCATAGAGTTCTTCTACTGATACGGGTATCATTAGGAGAAGTCTATGCCTTTCGAGAGAATTCTCTTTGTGGCTTTCGTTTTATTTGTACAAGGACAAGGCCCTGTTTTACCACTTTTCAATTCTATTCTATTCTATTTTTGTTTAATGGCGTTTCCTTGGTGGATTTGGCCAATATCTAGTTTAAAAAGAGCAATTAGTGCTTGACGTTGTACGGTAATGGATATGGCGATCTCAAAGCCCTGTTTTTATACAAAAACACACACTCGAAACCGCCATAAAATGGCGGAGCCGCGTGGCTACCTAAATCGCGAGCCAAACGATAGACGTCCACTCGAGAGCCCTCTAGTCACGCGACTCCCCACTTCTCAATAATTTCCTAATAGCTTATCTGACATATCTTTTGACATATCTTTCATACGAATTGTGTTAAACTATCTGTCATGTAAGCTACCCATTAAGAACTTATCCGGTAGTGTTGAAATAGGCCTTAATAAATCTTAAATAATGTACTATGAAACTATGTACAGTCAGCAGCAATAAGTTGTATATACACTTTTGTTCTACGTCGTAGTACTAAAGTGTTTACAATTTATTGCTGCTGACTGTACTTAGAAATTAAAAATGCAGCTTTTACAGTTAATTAAACAACGACCAAAAACTGACTTTGTTTTGCATAGGTTATGGAACACTAATCGCGTAAGTTTGACTGCACCAGTGTAACGAAGTGCCCCTGTGGCGGGATGGCCAGAGGGCCCTGTTATAAAAATATATATCCCTTTATAGAAGGGCTGACCTAGGTTTAGGTAAGGTTCCTATAGTTATGAGGTTGCCAAGTAAAAGAGGAAATACAAATCAATAGAATCTTTATTGGCTACTAACCTAAACTATGTTACAGGGTGTTTCCCTAGCTAACACTTTATCTTATGCACTATTTTCTATCCTATTGAATCTAGCGTATCTAGATGGGGAGAGAGCATAGCGACCCGGCGCGAGGGGGATATGCCTGACGGGCTGAAGGCTTTGCCTTTCGGGGAGTAAACTCAAACTGAGGGGCCTGATTCTGGATCAGACCCCTGAGGAGAGCCCTGCGTCCTGGAAGGATCACTTGGCTGCCCGGTGGACCCCAGGTTGCCGTGGCATTCCTTCATAGACGAGGTTCTTACTTCTGAAGATGTACTTGGCTGCCCGGTTACCCCAGATTGCCGTGGAACGTCCTCAGAGGCGAGAAGTAGGGAGGGGGAGGGGGAGGAGGGCACCCGATAGTCAACCTTCTTGGTGAGCTTCAGCACCTGCCGCACGGTTACCCCACACCGCTGGCGCGTCTGCTCAGAGCGCTGACTACCGAATGCTGGCCTAAGCTGCCGCGCTGGGCCTTTTATAGCCGGCCGGCGCCGGCCATTGTATCGCCTCGCTGTGCGCGGAGCGCGCGCGCCCCGCGCGCCTCTGCCCGCTGTCGTCATCGGCCTCCGTGCCGGTGTACTGTCGCTGGGCGGTTGCTCCCCTCGCCGCGTGCCGCCTCACCTTGCTTGCGTCGCCTGTTCGTAACTCGCATTGTTACACTCTCCCCCTTGTTGCGGAAATTTTTACCTGTGTAAAAATTGTTAGGCTGTATCAATATGTTACACACCTGGTACATTTACCCTAATAAAAGCGCTGAAAAAAAACTGTATTTTTGTTTTATTTACACCCCTTATTAACTGGTATGTATAACTCACGTATGTATTTCTATCTGTTATTCTCTCTCTAATAATATACAACTCTTAACTCTAAATGGTTTGGCCAACACTTAAATAACATCAACCTGTATCTCATATCACTACGGAGCGCCCGGAGTTCTTTTAGTATCGAAGTACCGTCAGAAGTTTCATTTTAGAATTGTACTCTGTGACGGACACTCGATGTTCCAATGTAAACAAACTGGTTTGCTGTACAAAACTCTGCCTTACGCTACTGATTTAAGGTCTTTAATCTTTTTGACTTAGGAAACTTTCACTTTTCGTGATCCTCGCAATTATTTTCTTAGGTATAAACATTACTTATTCGCTCAATATTATTGCTACTTATACATTATTATATAGAAACAACGCAAGTGACTATTCTTGCTACATAATTCCGTTGTGTCCGATTATTACGTTACCTACCTAAACTGCATTTGAGAATTTCGTTTTTATTACGGACACTCGGTTTTACAAATGTAAACAAACCTCTCGTTACGCTAATATGGGCCTTATGGCGCTGACTTAAGGTCTTTTACACGTTTACACTATTCTATTCTGCTAATTTGCTTCTCTGACTTTACACTTGTTTTTAAACTTAATGGGCAAAAAAAAATTTCAACCCAAACAAACGAAGAAAAAAAAAAATACTTTGCTACAACGTGAATTTACTATTGACTGCTTATGGAATGTAGGTAATTAATTTTCACTTAACTCAAATTTCTCCTCGGATGCAACGGGGTATCCGCACTGCGCCGAACCTCTGCCTTTTCTTTCTCTTGGGGGTTCCGCCGTAGTTGCTGCTGTTCTGGGGAGGGGGGGGGGCCAAATATATTTGCCTAGGGGCGCCATATTTGTGAATACAGCCCCCGTGGCTGCTGCTGCTGGTGTTTTTCTTTCAGGGTCTCGTTTTCCGTCCCAGCTTATCTCGCATCCCGTGTTTTTTAATAAGTCCATTCCTAATATGATAACTGTTGCGTCTGGTAACAAGCTCATTGGTTGTGTTACCTTCTGACTTTCTATTATTACTTGGATGGGCTCGGTCCTCTCTGTTATGGTGGTTGTGCCATCGGCCAGTATAACTTCCCTTGCGTCTCCTTCCTTTATCTCTATGTTGCACTCCTCGCACACCTCTCTGTTTATGTACGAGGCTGTAGACCCTGTGTCTATTAGTGCTTTATATTTTCTTCCTTTGATTTCTATCTCAGTAAATATCCTGTTGTCCTCACTGTCCTCGTTCATTGTTGTATATGTTTCGTTTTTTCTCTCGTTATTCCTGCGGTTGTCTCTGTTATCTTCTGGACCTCTATTGCCCTGTTTTAAACTCTCTGTCGCTATATCTTCGTACTCCCTCGCTAAACATATTAATTCTCTTGTACTACTGAAATCTTTTCTCTTTATGTAAGATTTATGGTAGTGGTTCATATTTGTATAAACCCTGTTTAGTTTCTCCTCCTCGCTCATTTTACCCTGCCTCCTCATCAGCGTCTGTAAATCTGTCAAATAGTAGATGAATTTTTCTCCCTCTCCTTGTTTTCTAGTGAATATTTCTTCGACTAAACTTTCCTTATAGTTTTTCGGGAAGTAATACAGCTTAAAATCTTCCAGAAAGTCTTCCCACGTTTTCCAGCTACTACAGTTGTTCCTGTGCCATAGAAGTGCGTCTCCTTTAAATACTTTTGGTAGTGACTGTAATAATTTGTCGGTCTTAACTTCTTCGACTGACATTATATCTTCGAGTCTCTCTATAAATTCTATTGGGTCTTCCTTTGTATCGTAGCTGATATTCCACGAATCTATGTTGAAGCTGCTCGTACTCTCTGACTGGTCCTCCATCTTTAAATATTGTACTAAATTCTTCCTTAGCTGTTCGACTCTTAGGTTCTCTGTCTCGAGTTTCCTTTTACTTGATTCTGTGATTAATTCTTCTTTTCTTAACTTATTTATCCAATCTGTGGACATCTAGTCTCTTATTAAAATTAAACCTCTTCTCGGCTGAGCGTTAAGCTTACCGATGTGGTTCGTTGACGTTGCCGCGCTGTACTGAGCCGCGACCTAGACGAATTGTCAGTCTGTACTTGTCTTTTCTATACTATACGATTTGGGGGGTAAGTTTTTAACTATTTGCAACCCTGAAAACTATAGGAATAGTGAGTTTTTCAGTTGGGCGCCATTGTAACGAAGTGCCCCTGTGGCGGGATGGCCAGAGGGCCCTGTTATAAAAATATATATCCCTTTATAGAAGGGCTGACCTAGGTTTAGGTAAGGTTCCTATAGTTATGAGGTTGCCAAGTAAAAGAGGAAATACAAATCAATAGAATCTTTATTGGCTACTAACCTAAACTATGTTACAGGGTGTTTCCCTAGCTAACACTTTATCTTATGCACTATTTTCTATCCTATTGAATCTAGCGTATCTAGATGGGGAGAGAGCATAGCGACCCGGCGCGAGGGGGATATGCCTGACGGGCTGAAGGCTTTGCCTTTCGGGGAGTAAACTCAAACTGAGGGGCCTGATTCTGGATCAGACCCCTGAGGAGAGCCCTGCGTCCTGGAAGGATCACTTGGCTGCCCGGTGGACCCCAGGTTGCCGTGGCATTCCTTCATAGACGAGGTTCTTACTTCTGAAGATGTACTTGGCTGCCCGGTTACCCCAGATTGCCGTGGAACGTCCTCAGAGGCGAGAAGTAGGGAGGGGGAGGGGGAGGAGGGCACCCGATAGTCAACCTTCTTGGTGAGCTTCAGCACCTGCCGCACGGTTACCCCACACCGCTGGCGCGTCTGCTCAGAGCGCTGACTACCGAATGCTGGCCTAAGCTGCCGCGCTGGGCCTTTTATAGCCGGCCGGCGCCGGCCATTGTATCGCCTCGCTGTGCGCGGAGCGCGCGCGCCCCGCGCGCCTCTGCCCGCTGTCGTCATCGGCCTCCGTGCCGGTGTACTGTCGCTGGGCGGTTGCTCCCCTCGCCGCGTGCCGCCTCACCTTGCTTGCGTCGCCTGTTCGTAACTCGCATTGTTACACCAGTTTCACTTGATGATCATTTTCTTAAATTCCACTACCTTCGTGAGAGGAGGTCTGTTACTAGTGGGAGAGGTGGGTGGGTTTGTTACGTGTATTTATAACAGGCTGATGATGATGTCAATTACCACAACACCTAAACTACCACTAACATTTTGGCTCTTACTTTTGCAACCGGTTTGAGTCCAGATTTAATCACATACATCACTAGTCTACCCTAATGCAGAACTCATAAACATAAAGAATTCAAAAAGGTTGCTGCCCCGTAATTATTTCTAGTGCGGAGTATTAAAAACCACACAATCTACACATTTAACCTTTAATTTAAACCACACACTCTACCCATTAACATGAACAACTTTTACTATGAAAGCAAAACAGTCAGAACAAAAAAATCTGTTGTTTCATACATTTAAGTCTACACGACTTAAATGTATGAAACCTATTAAGTTTTGTGAGGAACATCAGATTTTTTATTTGCACGGACAGGTTTGCTCCCAAACCTAGTAAAAGTTGTTCAGTTTGATGGGTAGAGTGTAGAGTATGTGGTTTAAAGGTTAATGATTATCTATTCTGTGGTTCACAGAATTATACAGGCTGCCTTTATATTGGGCATTATAATCTCGCGGCGGCGGGCGAGGGCGTGGTGGTCCATTCCATACAAAAATGAACAGCACGTCTAGCATGATTTCTCTACTTGCGCGTGACTCGACTTTTTTCCATACTACAAATCAAGGAAGGGAACGGGTTATTTTCTATGCAGCGAAGGCGCGTCGCGCGCATGTGTAAAGGAATCATACCAGGAGTGCGATTTTTGAAAATCATACGAGTGACTTGACATTCGCCTACGAATTGAGATTTTCATTCCGAGTGGTTACGTTTTTCTCTATTTTTGAAATCGTTCGGATGTGCCAAAACCGTTTCGATTCACACAGAAAACGTTTCAATTGAACGAACGAACGAACGAATGGTTTCATAGTAACATTTCAAATCGGACTTTACCGCCAAAATTATGGGTTAACGGAACGTAGAAAAAAAGTTTAATCTGTTGACGTCTGACAACATTACAAATGTCAAACATTCGAGTGGTAGAATTGGATACGAGTGGTTCGGAGCACTCGTTGCAAGTGATAGAAAGTTGAATTCAAAAATGGCAAATCATCGATTTTACGTCATTTTCTACTACTCGTTTTGAACGTCTGATATTGAAAAATCGCACTCCAGAGTGCAGCAGCGAGTTAGGGGCAGCGTGCTAGCAATGCACTTCAAATTATCGACAACGGACCTTTCTTTGATCAAAGTTCAACCAACAGACTTGCGGTATTTTTGAAATCGCAGTGGTGACATCACGTTATACCACACTTTACCCATAGGTAGGTACAGCAATGCCAAGATTTAAGCAGAATTGATATGCATGTTTTAAATGGCTTATCTTAAACTCTATTATGCTAGTTAGGGTGTGACTGCCAGCGCTGCATAATCGAATGTGAAGCTAATTTTTTATGTTGCTCCACTTGATGAATTGAATAACGCAGTAAACCACAGTATGTATTACGATACCAGTAGTTTCACTCCTTTGGTCTAGAAGGCATGTCGGCGCGGCGCCCGCGTTAGGTCGATGTATTAACGCAAATTCGAGATTTACGAGCGATTGCTCGCTACCCGCGCACCCGTGCTTGAGTCGGACGACCGACTGTTAGAAATAACAATAGTACATAGTACTGCAGCGGCCAGCAACAGAGGCATTGATGGACGAACGTGTAAATGTTGGCCGAGGCGAAGCAGAGGCACACATACGTAAGTCCATCAATGCCTAGTTGTGGCCAAGGCTTGTATAGTACTTTTCTCAAAAAAATGCGTGGAAATTAAAACAGTAAATTTTCTCAAATAATTCGCGGAAATTAAAACTCTTTTCGAAATCAATGACGAACATCGAACAACAATTAGTTATTTTTTTTTTCAATAAATAGCTTTCTATTTGCAAGCCAGTTCGAAATTTTAATAAAACCTTTGATAAGTTACCTCCTCGGTCACCATGTTTCGGAGAAAAAGATCGTTCCATTTTTAAATTACACGACAGATATGAGTTTAGTATGTAATTTATTTGGTCGCTAAACACGACAGATATGGATTTTCATACAACATTGCCGGCCGCTGCGCGCATGTATTTGGCCAGTACTGCAATTTCGATTTATCTCGAAGAAGGTTGTCAAAATAATGCTCACATTTCCAAGCATGTTTGAGAAAAACTAGTTATGCCCAGTCATCTGTACAACTTTTTATAAGCAAAATCATTTAGAGCTTAGAATGGATTATCCAGCAACAAGTGCGAAGTCATGTTTACTCTATGGCAGCTTCTATTTATGGCGAACCTAACGCAATTTGAGCAGCCGTTTTAAGATGCCTCGGGAAATTCTACTCGCCTTATCCTTTCACGTAGAAAATTAAATGTCTCTCGGTAATATCCGAGGGGCCTTGCTCTCGGTTTTGGCAGTTGATCTTCTGTCTGCCGCGGTTAGAGGTTAAATTTAAATGCTCTACCTGAAGGATAAACTATAGGTTACACGTGATTGCACCGCTATTCAGTTTGATTTACCTAGAATCGATCTATACAACGTGTTAATGAATTAACGCAAAACTAGAAAGTAGTTTGTTTAGAATCGAGAGCCGAATCGAATTATCATGGTTTCAAAATGGGTAATTTTTTTCAAATTATTAAATATTTTTTTTGTAAAATTTTAAATTTTCTGAACCCGATGTCAACCCACCCCACGGGCACACCCACCCTACTTACTACCAAAACAAGATTATTAAAATGTATACACGAGTACGTTAGCGCTTTCATTCATTGCTGAAATGATGAAAAATCATTTTTGCCTCAAAACTTAAAATGCGAATAACTTTAAATTTTAACTACAAAAATAGTGAAATTATTGTTTCAATCTAATTATTTTGATATAAATCAGTTGAGGTGTATGAGGTTTTGCGTTAATTCATTAACACGTTGTATAGATTATTTGTCTAATGGGATATAAGCACAGTACCTAAAATAAAAGATGCCACTGCAGCATTAAACCTGTAGAATACACCTTTCTACTAAGGGTTGGTTGAGGTTGATGTATATAATGAAACACAGATATAGTCTTCACTAGTTAATGTGACTAGCACACGTCCGCGCAGCACGGCGGTCGGTGCACGAATACCGAGCGAATGCACGATAGATATTCACCACAGACCGCGTCCGCCGATAGACGGCGCTACCGGCGCTTTCCACATTAACTACTCTTTATTGCTGTACACTACATCTCTTTCTTGTTTTAATTTATTTTTTACCTTTACTCGAATCTACCACCGCTTCGGAATGTATAGCCCGTGGAGAAGAAGCGGCGCAAGAAACTCCACAGTTTAGCTAATCTCTTAAATCTTATTACAATACAGTGTTGACTGTTATCAAAGCTATTACATCAAACAAATTACGAATTACTTATTGAGACTAATTTGTTTACAGAAAATAGATATTTATCAAATATTGATCTGAAATTGTCAAACACCAAATTCAACGATAAACAATGTTTATGGAAATTACATTCTCATTATATTAACACATTTGAGTTATTGTTACTTCTGTTCTATACTATCCCTTCCCTGTAAAAATATTTTTCTATTGATAGGTAGGTAAGTAAACCTACAAAAATAACGTTCCATAGATCTTTATTATCTCTTATTTATTTATTTTGGCTAACTACTAGTCAAAGTCACTGCTTCAAGATCGTATCCATTACCGTTTTATCAAATTAAGGAGGTAAGGACAAAAGAGTGAATCTGTGATAAGCACATACACTTATGCATTCAAAATATTCTGGCGGGTGCCAGCCATTGCAATAAAGCACTCACAGCTATTTTATTTGCATGACCCTTTAGCTTTTTCTAACAATTTGATAGTTGCATGGCTCTGTAACCCATATCATTTTATTGTTGCATGATATTTTAGCTTTCGCTAACAACTTCATAGTTGCATGGTCTTATAACCCATATAATTTTACAGTTTCATGAATGCTGATATAACGCTGACTGACAACAATATTAAGTAAGGTACACTAGGTCGCTTTCGTTACCAGCTATGTTCAGTAGTTACCTTTAGTTAGTCGACTAGACTAGTTTTGAGAAATCAGCAGTTTCAATTTAATGGACCTGTTAATATGTAGATACTATTTTACGAACCATACAGTTATATCATTTGGTAGGCTTTAAAAAAAATAATGCTATTTTTAATTACAATTTACATGAATTAAGTGCAACTGTTGTTTAAACTTAATTGCCTGGCGTCATATTATTACAGAACTGCAAATCATTTTGTTTTTTGACTTGCTTGCACTGAAATTATGTTCTTTATTTAAAATATTATGAATTTATGATTAACCGATTTGGTTCAAGTACAGTATAGTATACTTTAACACATACAAATGATTAAATTAACAGTGCAGTGCCTGCAGTGATTAGGTAAGATACAGATTTTATCTATACAAAGAAGAAAGTGCAGTAAGTCATTAATTCCTTTAGAGTTATTCATAGCGTAGCTACTCACAATAATTAATGTCAATGGAATGACCAACTACAAGCTGCTGATAATGAAATAACAGTTTTTTTTTCAATTGAATGACCAGCTGCAAGTTGCTAATAATTATTTTATTTATTTGACTTGTCATCTGAATGACCAACTACAAGCTGCTGATAGTAAATTTGATAGCATTTGATGCCCAGCTAAAAGTTGCAAATGTCAATTGAATGACCAGCTACAAGTTGCTAATGTCAATTAAATGAACAGCTGAAAGTTGCTAATGTCAATTGAATAACCAGCTACAAATTGCTAATGTCAATTAAATGACCAGCTGAAAGATGCCAATGTCAATTGAATTACCAGCTACAAGTTTCTAATATCAATTGAATGACCAGCTGAAAGATGCAAATGTCAATGGAATGACCAACTACAAGCTGCTAATAATTACTTATTTGACTTGTCATCTGAATGACCAACTACGAGCTGCTTATAATTATTTATTTGACTTGTCATTTGAATGACCAACTACAAGCTGCTGATAATGAAATAACAGTTTTTTTTTCAATTGAATGACCAGCTGCAAGTTGCTAATAATTATTTTATTTATTTGACTTGTCATCTGAATGACCAACTACAAGCTGCTGATAGTAAATTTGATAGCATTTGATGCCCAGCTAAAAGTTGCAAATGTCAATTGAATGACCAGCTACAAGTTGCTAATGTCAATTAAATGAACAGCTGAAAGTTGCTAATGTCAATTGAATAACCAGCTACAAATTGCTAATGTCAATTAAATGACCAGCTAAAAGATGCCAATGTCAATTAAATGACCAGCTACAAGTTTCTAATGTCAGTTGAATGACCAGCTAAAAGCTGCCAATGTCAATAGAATGACCAGCTGAAAGATGCTAATGTCAATGGAATGACCAACTACAAGCTGCTAATAATTACTTATTTGACTTGTCATCTGAATGACCAACTACGAGCTGCTTATAATTATCTATTTGACTTGTCATTTGAATGACCAACTACAAGCTGCTGATAATGAAATAACAGTTTTTTTTTCAATTGAATGACCAGCTGCAAGTTACTAATAATTATTTTATTTATTTGACTTGTCATCTGAATGACCAACTACAAGCTGCTGATAGTAAATTTGATAGCATTTGATGCCCAGCTAAAAGTTTCAAATGTCAATTGAATGACCAGCTACAAGTTGCTAATGTCAATTAAATGAACAGCTGAAAGTTGCTAATGTCAATTGAATAACCAGCTACAAATTGCTAATGTCAATTAAATGACCAGCTGAAAGATGCCAATGTCAATTAAATGACCAGCTGAAAGATGCTACTGTCAATTGAATGACCAGCTACAAGTTTCTAATGTCAATTGAATAACCAGCTAAAAGCTGCCTATGTCAATTGAATGACTGAATGACCAGCTACAAGTTACTATGTCAATTAAATGACCAGCTGAAAGATGCCAATGTCAATTGAATGACCAGCTGAAAGATGCTAATGTCAATTGAATGACCAGCTACAAGTTTCTAATGTCAATTGAATAACCAGCTAAAAGCGGCCTATGTCAATTGAATGACTGAATAACCAGCTACAAGTTGCTAATGTCAATTAAATGACCAGCTGAAAGATGCTGATGTCAATTGAATTACCAGCTAAAAGTTTCTAATGTCAATTGAATGATCAGCTAAAAGCTGCCTATGTCAATTGAATGACCAGCTGAAAGATGCTAATGTCAATTGAATGACCTGCTACTAGTTTCTAATGTCAATTGAATGACCAGCTAAAAGCTGCCAATGTCAATTGAATGACCAACTACAAGTTTCTAATGTCAATTTAATAACCAGCTAAAAGCGGCCTATGTCAATTGAATGACTGAATAACCAGCTACAAGTTGCTAATGTCAATTAAATGACCAGCTGAAAGATGCTAATGTCAATTGAATTACCAGCTAAAAGTTTCTAATGTCAATTGAATGATCAGCTAAAAGCTGCCTATGTCAATTGAATGACCAGCTGAAAGATGCTAATGTCAATTGAATGACCTGCTACAAGTTTCTAATGTCATTTGAATGACCAGCTAAAAGCTGCCAATGTCAATTGAATGACCAACTGTACGTTGCTAATAACTGTTTGTTGTACATGGCAAAGCACTAACCATTAACATTACAAGCTGACAATATGAGAGTAATCACCCTGACCATTTCAAACCTCTTAGCTATTAATTGGAGACATTTTCTCTTTATTAAGCACTAAAGCAAGGAGGTATGGTTCAATCGGCGCCTTAGCAGTCGTCCTGTTGAAGGCTGGTTTTTCTGTGACATCTAGGAACATACAATCTGCGAACAAAATTGTTAACCAGTATTATCGGTTTGGTTATGAATGTTATGTTATGATGCTTGAATATGATATAGTTATTAATCTTCTCTCAACTGAGATGAGCGTTTCTTGTTAAAATGTGAGTAGGTATTTCAAGAAATACTAAATTTAATATGAAATCACCTGATCATTTTCTGATCCTTTTTGATACTTTTTGTAAATAATTGTCTGAATTAACATTGATCCTTAAAATATAAAATTCCTTGCTCAAATAGCCAAAGAAACTAATTAGTTTCGCCTGGAGTGATTACATCCATAATTATGACATTAACAACAATGTTGCAAAGATAAGATCAACGTAATGTTACCGAATTGAAGTTCTATAAAGTATAGATTACGTCAAACAAGTTCCGGTAACAAATAGGATGATGATGATGATTGGCAATTATGTTGGTACTATTGATGTTTGTATTGAAATATTTTCATGAACTAGTACCACCAAATAAGCTCCGAATGTGTTGTATATTATTATTGTTCTCGCATACCTACACTGAGAATGTCCAATAAGTAAAACGTTTAAAACGTAAAACTTTGGATTTCAACTTAAAGTTTTTGTGACATCAGAATGTTCGTTACGCCGAATGTTCGTTACGTCGAATGTTCGTTACGCCGAATGTTCGTTACGCGTGGAATAAACTCACTTGGCATATCTTGGTTACCTAATCCTGTTCGTCTCGAATCAAGACACTATTCTTAACCTTTGGTATGCCAGAACGCGGATCAGCATGATGAAAACCATTTATTTCTATTGTGTCTGGTTTTTCCGGCATACGAAAGGTTAATGGGCGTATTTTGGATACCTATTAGGCCATAATGACGGACTACAAGCATGCATTAGTATATGCTCACGACTACACTCCCCGAGGAGCAGTCAGAGACTCCAAAACCCCAGGACACCCTTGCCCCACCAGCACCGAAACTCCGTCCAGTCACGTGTAACGAGCAGTAAAACTGGAGCTACGGACTACGAGGCCCTTTTATATTTGCGGAATGCTTTGAATAAATTCTTTTAATCGTGTAAAGTAATATAGAATGATTACGTGACCTTAAAGATTGATGTCCGCAGCTGGCGTACATTTGTCCATCCTAGGCGCCGCGCCGCGCCGTCACGTGTTGTCCCACACCTTACTCCTGTCTGGTCTACCCTCTTTCCTCCAGCATCAGCATTCGATGGTCGACATGTGGGAAAAGAAATACAGTATGTAGATAATTCCAAATAAACGATTTAAAATCGGGACAAAAAACTATTTTTCCTTTTCTTTTGAAATATATTTTTATCACTGTGAACTTTAGGCAAAAATAAAGCAACGCTAGCAGACACCAGATAATTAAGATAATTCCCAATAAACGATTTAAAATCGGGACAAAACTATTTTTACTTTTCTTTTGAAATATATTTTAACACTGTGTAACTTTTTAGGCAACAAACAAAGCAACGCTAGTAGAAACCGTCTTCGATTGTGTTTAAATAAATCGCTTAGCTTCCTTAAAGGAACAGTGTAATTTTATTTCGTAGGCACCGTTTGCATTTTTAAATTTTCAACTCTCAACAAACTGATAAGCACTTTACTCACGTGAATTTCTAATCCCGGCGTCGCCAATGTAGAATACACCTTTCTACTAAGGGTTGGTTGAGGTTGATGTATATAATGAAACACAGATATAGTCTTCACTAGTTAATGTGACTAGCACACGTCCGCGCAGCACGGCGGTCGGTGCACGAATACCGAGCGAATGCACGATAGATATTCACCACAGACCGCGTCCGCCGATAGACGGCGCTACCGGCGCTTTCCACATTAACTACTCTTTATTGCTTTACACTACAAAACCTATCAAGCTAATTGACTTAGAAGCAGATTAGCTAATAATTGTCAATGCCTAAACTTTGTAAAGGCCTAGATCAGGCATGTCAAACATGCGGCCCGCACTGCACTTTTTTGCGGCCCGATCCAAATTTAAGCAACAGCTTCCTGATGCAGCCTGAAAGCTGCAAGGAGCAAAAGCATCAAGCATTTAGGTTCTCATGTTATGTAGTAATACCACCGTTTTAAACATGATGATGTGGAAAATATTCACCATTAGTTTATCTAGTGAAATCATAAAAAAAATCATTAAAAAAAGTACTTTTGTTAACTCTTTTTAATCGAAAAACGGCACGCGCACGCACTTTTCTGAGGGCTGCGCAATCTCGTTTCTGATAGTTTAATTTTTAATTTTAATTATTTTTAATTTATCTTTATTGGTTATCAAACAGCAAATTACTTAATTTCAAATACAACAACATTTAAATTATACAGCGCCAATTACATGATAACACGTTTTAAAAACTGTTTAAGGTACAAGGGACAAAACTAAAAAACAAAGTAAGAAAAGTTTGGAGAAATAAAGAAAATATTCGTCTGAAACGATGGCCCCTTCATACAAATCTTATTTCCACATTTCTGTTTTGCTTAGTACCTAGTGCACATTTTCACCAGATTCGATGGCTGATTTTAAAGCCATATATCTGTTGCCATGCCATTTGCCATTTTTTTAATTGCCGTCAATAGTCTACCAAACCGCTGAACTTTTAATAGTTAAGTGATATTTTAATTTGTTCTGTGAACATTCTATTCTCTCTTTTGTAAAGCATTTATTCAGTGCTTCGGCATTATTTTATTTTAGGTAGATTTTGTTCGTAAAGGCTGTTAACGTCGACGAAAAAAGGCCAATAAAACCTTTTATGCTAATTAATTCGAGCAATGAGGCAGTTAAAAGTTAATGTCGAAGGGAAAAAAATAAAAAAGTAAAGTTGTCATTTTGGGTAGCGACGGCGTTTTAGTGCTCGTAGACATAAATTTTCCTTCAGGATTAAAGGCATTAAAGGGAGATCTTCATTATTTTATTGGCTGGTTAAATGCAATTATGTCTTAATTGCTTTTATATTGGTACCTCAATTTTTTTACGTTTGTACCTGAACATTTTTTAATCGCATAATAGCGATAAGAACTAAGTGGCTTTATTTGGTACCAATATTGTTTTTTCTATCGTGTATCCTTTGCCTGTATTCGATTCCATAGAATAGTTTCATTGCGGTTCTTGGACTGCAAAAGGTTCATTCTTGGAGCGAAGATAGTTTAGTCACTCTGCGTGACATTAAGTATCATCATCATCATCAGCCTATCATCGTCCACTACCGAACATAGGCCTCCCCCAAGGTGTGCCACAAAACTCTGTCCTCGGCCTTCCTCATCCAGTCGCTCCCCGATACCTTTTTTAGGCCGTGGTAGAACATTAAGCACATGCAATTTTATGTCTATAAATATCTTATGCAAATAACGTATATTATTTTTATTCGTATATTAATAGTGATTTGATTCATAAATTTTATCATAATTATAACATATCGCTAAAATTTTTGTATAAAATTATTCTGTGGAATATTTGCTTAGTCGCAGCGTTAGGTAGTATTTTTTTCTAGCTTTGATTGTAATGTGTTGTTTAACATAATTTTATAACGTTCGTATTGTGAAGTCTTAATATCTGTAGGTTCAGCTAGGTAAAGTATTCAGCTAAGCTATAAAACTCAACCACAGTGCAACACGTGTTCAACTTTTTATCTGAAATTTCTAAACTTCAACGTTGCTGCAAAAGAAAAATATTGAGTATTTTGCTCTCTACAATAAATTCTTGCCATGTTTATACATGGGGTCCTTCTAAATATGCTAAAGGTTTTTAAGGGGATGTTCAGACCATCAAACTAACCGACTTCCTGTATACTGTTCCATACAAAACTGCAATCCTACTAGACCAAAATGTATGGGACAGCTGATTTTTTTCACGATTTAGATGTTAGTGCAATAGAGAATGTTGTCCAGTTTGATGGTCTGATGATCCCCTTAAAAAACCGTCCGCATAATTATTAAAACGTTTAACTGTGAAACTATTGTTTTGTGGCTTTAGTTTATTTTTATCTGCCACTTTTACCTACCAATAAATAATAAAACTTATATTAGTACCTACACAAAGCACTAGCATGTACAAGAACCAGCTTTTGTTTTGTTCTGTATACCTTTTGTAATATGCTCTTATTATACGATAATTTCACTTTACTACCTTCGGCCCCAGCGCTTGCAACCTGATTTCAAAAATAACTTAGCTAAAACAATAAGGAACTCCTTAATAATACTCATAGCAATGTTACGGATAATGTGGGACTAGCTTTTGTACTATTTGCATTCCTTACTTACCTCGGGATATGATGCAGTGCGGAGGCTGCATTTGCATAAAAGCGTCCATTATCCCGCTACGGCCAAATAAAAAATCAATAGCTGCTGAGCACGCACGCTGAGTGTGTACACCTACCGACTACGTAGTTTTATGAAGATTTTGTTTAATAAAAAATAATCCTTTTCAGTAAAAAAGCAAAAATTTTAATACATTTCATTTCAACTTTACTATAAGCCACAACAAAACTCGGGAGTGAAAAGGTGGTCTTATTTATTATGTACAGGGTGTAAGTGACAGCCTAGCAAATACTGAAACGGTGAACTCAGACCATCAAACTGAACAACTTTGACTATGGAGCCTACCTCAGGAAACGCGAAAAAAATCAGCTGTCCCATACAAAACTGATGTACCAACGCATGCGTTTTTGGAAATAAATGTTTATGTTTATGTTTTATGTTTATGTACCTACCCGATTAAAATGTATGGGACAGCTGATTTTTTTAGCGTTTCCTTAGGCAGGAGTGAAAGTTGTTCATTTTGATGGTCACCGTTTTAGTATTTGTTTTTGGCGTCACTTACACCCTGTATTAAAAATAAAATGATCAATTTTGTTGTTTTTAGAAATTATGTATGTAATTTGCTGATTGATGACAATTTATTTTTATATTTTTTATTTTTTATTTTATTGAAATTTCAACTTACATTGTCTCATATTAAATTTAATATGATGAAACACAAAAACCTCATTTGAGTATGGTACTTTTAACATTTAGAACAAAATTGTAGGAAAAGTTGGTACAAACCAGTTTTATACACCACTAAACGATTGCAGAGACCAGCGCTGAAAGCTGTTGAGAGATAAACATTTATTATAGGCATAAATATCTAGGTAGGTAGGTCCACGTGTGAAAGGAGGTCTGTGTTGTTCTGACCAGCAATGGTTAGTAGGTATGCAGGGTGAAATTGATATCATCATTATTAGAATCCTTTTAAACGAAGACTTTACCCTTCAAACTGAACAACTTTTACTATGGGAGCAAATCGAACTTAGCAAAAAAAATCTGCTGTTCCATACTAAACTGCAGTGCGTACTAGACTCAAATGTACGCAACAGCTGATTTTCTTTTTACTCCGATCGGTTTGCTGCCATAGTAAAAGTTGTTCAGTTTGATGGGTAGACTCTTAGTTTAAAAGGATGCTAATGATATCAATTTCACCCTGTAGATAGGTAGGTATAGGCTGATAATTATGAAGTACGCAAAAATAGGTAGGGACACGAGCGTTTCACAAAGAACACACTTTTTAATCTTCCAATAGCGTTCAATCAAGCGTAGGTCTATAGGTAAGGTCTTTACAAAAAGACCGTCGTTTTTAACCGACTTCAAAAAAAAGGAGGTTATCTATTCGATACGTATGTATGTAATATTATTGGAATTGCAAAATATTCATGTATTTTTATAGGTGTATGTATGTATGTTTGTATGTATGTTTGTCCACGCATTTCTCCAAAACTGATAATCGGATTGTGACCATTCTTTTTTTATTGGCTTACATTTACTCTTACTTAGGGTACAGTGCAATTTTCATCAAAATCGGTTTAGTAGTTTTCAAGATATGGTCTAATACCTGTAAGTGTGACGGCCTGGTTTGTATGTATTTACGCGATAACTTCGGCATTTCTTGACCGATTTGGATGATTGATTTTTTTTAGTTCTGAAGGATTTATACTCGAGATGGTTCCATTTTAATTTGGTGAAGATCTGATGATGCGCTTCGGAGCTACACAATAGAACTCCTCAAAAGTTGACAGCACATCATCGGCAAATGAAACATCTGCTTTGTATCGATGTACCCTTTGCGTGTATAACTGATATTTGTGTCGAACTAATGTATTTCACCACTAAAAATAGTGAAATAAACAAAATTTTCCAAAAAAATTAAAACTGCCTTAAAAAAAACTAAAAAAGCAAAATATAATATTGCAGCCGATGACTTTTTCGTTCGCATCCAATAAGAGTACTAATTTGTTTTATTGGAGTCGGTGTCAAGCCAAGCAAAGCAACTAATGCAAGCCATGTCATGAATCTTACCGGCTTGACAGCGACTTCGATAAAATAAATTAGTGTTCTTATTAGATGCGAACGAAAAAGTCATCGTCAAGTCATTTTTGAAGGCGGTTTTAATTTTTTCGTAATTGATACGATATTTTTATAAACAGAAAAGTTCATGATAAATTTGTACAAAGAATAACATCATTATTCAAGTATTCAGACATTCAGTATTAAATTAAACATCAAAAACATAAAAGTGAAATATTTACAAAAGGTACGCTGTCGGCGACAGTCGTAGTCGTAATTACAGGAGGTAAAACACCCTAAATAAAGCTAGGTACCTAGCTTACTACCCAAGTAAGTACCCACTTATTGCCAACTATTGTTTTTGACGATGAAACGATGTAAAATAATAGTATTTTCTAGCAATTTTTAGAAGCTAAGATATTTAACAATGCCTATAAATTAATTTCGTATTTTCGTATAATAATCAAGTGTTTTTTTTTTTGGAGGGCCGAATCTAAAACCGTTTCATTTAAGATTTGTATCGAACTCTTTAAGTCACTGTAACCATGTCTGGACAGTTCCATACATTTTAGATTTAGTATAGTCTTGGAGCAAACACATGTCGCTACTGGCCTGAACGAGAGATAAATCTTAATAAAACGTTATTAGATCACTATTATTTGAGTTTTGTTCCAATGAAATACATTATATAGATTTATTTTCTTAAAAATTTTAATGAAAAATGTGTTTAACACTTATTTTAACGTAACTAAACATTACTGTAGTACCGGTTACTCACCACCGTCGCTGTACTTGCGCGAGTTTTCATATAAGAAGGTGGCAACTTTCTTAGTATGGGCATTGACCCTCTGTTGTGTATAATTTATTTACTATGCTGTAACTTTGAAACTGTGCATTTTATCAAAAATCTGACAAACCACAGACACGGATAATTAATTTGTAAAAAGTGTTTAATTTTTTTTACTGAATTAGATTGTTTAATTATTCAAATGAAAGTTAAACTTAGTTCGAATGGAGCGCGCTAACGTGTATTATCCTCTTAAACAATGGAAGTAGGTACCTAATTAGATAGGTCACAAGGCAGCACACAAATCATATCAAATAAGCTAACCTGTAGTATCTGTCGGATTAATGTGCCATAGCATGAATAATATAATACTATAATCATATATCTACTACATATAATCAAACGGAATTGTTGATGTGTGGTTAGACAGTATTTTGTTGCCAGATTATTTCTAATATATTTTTACTTAAAAATTTACCTATTTTTTGAAAGCTTGGTTGATTTTCTCAGATGTTTAGAGCTACATTGTCGAATTTATGTAACTTGAATACAAACCAAATATCCCTTAATATTATAGATGTGAATGTAAGTTTGTTTGTTACGCTTTCAAACAAAAAAGTACTTAGTCGATCATCATGAAACTTTGTACACATATTCTTGGAGGTATTAGAAGTAACATAGGATACTTGGGGTTTTCCAAACTCCACGCGGACGAAGTCGCGGGCAAAAGCTAGTACAGTTATAAATAAAACACTAAAACAAAGAAAACGAAACATACCCTAAACTAAAATCGAACCATGCTACACAGAACTTAATTGAATAGCCCGCCCCTGGTCATATCTGGCGAAAAATATCCCAATGCTGGCTGCGTTTCGGCGATGTATCGTCAATGATACGAGTTAGACCAAGTATGACCCAGACCCGATACAGGAATCATTACCCTATCTCCAACGTCAGCCTCTCTGCTCTGAACTGCCTCCGTGGTCTAATAGTTAAGAGCATTGGGCTCTTGACACGGAGGTTGTGGGTTCGATTCCCACGGGGGACACTTAGTGACATGTCACTTTGTGCGTTTTCCTCCAGTTGGTTAAGACATTGCAGGTTGAATCACCTGATTGTCTGAAAAGAAAGATGATTCCGTACTTCGGATGGCACGATTGGTCTCGGCTACTATCTCTGGTGGTAGTAGTCGTTACGTAAGTAGCCGTAAGGCGGTCTGAAAAAACTCTGACACCAGGGCTTGCTAGTTGCTGCCTACACGATAAGAAGAAGAAGACCGTCACCCTCTTAGTCATTTGCCAGATCCCTCACAAGTTTAGAAAACTGTCTCGTACAATAAATCAAACAACTTTGGATAAATTACGACACGTTTCAGTAACGGTCCGTTTCCTTCCTTTTCTCAGGGCTAAAAATGTAACTACATTTTTAAAGAACCACATTTGCATGTTCACGTGCGGTGGTACCGCGGTGGCTAGGTACAGGGTTACCTTGGTACTTGGGTGTATGTATGAGCACATACATATAAAATTAGTGACTTGTAAGAGCGGGCAGGAGCGGCGGCACCTGTTTCCGGTTGCGGCCGCCGGCACTAACTCAGCGATCCCGGATCCGGCGACGCTACATTTAATTCTTATATACGGGCTTCTAGAAGCGCGTTTATTTATTTATTTTAACACTTCATTGTGCAGACGGCGACACATCAAGCTATGCAAAACCAATATAAGCTGACCGCGCGACGATATACATTACACAGCCTACGCGCGGCCAACTTATTATAGTACACGCAGAAATACAGATGAATACAGCGTAGTAGATAAGCACAAAAGGTCGAGCTTATCTCTGAAGAGATTTCTTTCAGCAGACCCGTGATAGAGAGTTTACTAAGTTAGGCAGGCAAGATGTACACACTTCAAAGATAATATACAAACTAAAACATACAATTTGAACATTAATTTAAATGATAGTATACTTACTTACCTACTGTTTAAAATGCAAATGAAAACGAAAATAAACGAATAAACAATATACATAATACAAACATACCAATACATTGATAAATAAGTATTTAAGTATATTAAAGTAAAATAAATACATAAACAAGATTTATGGCAGAGAAAGAAAAGACATTTTCTTTTTCATTTTGAAAGAAAGGACAATTTTCAGGACAGATAGAATAGAAACATCAAAAATACACGTGGCGGGGCGCGAGCGGTATAAATGCACAAACTAATTAGAAAGAACTAACCGTGTATAATGTTTCCTGATCTGTACCACTAAGTACTCCGGAATGTATGTACGGTTGTATTTGTCATTATCACTAGCTCTGCGGAAAAATATCTTGCGGAAAACTGCATAACCCGAGAACGAAAAGAAAAATTCAGAGGTGTGGAAATATAGACAAGCATGGGGCGAACACAATAGACCAGCAGCTCTGCAATGGTCGTAGTGTTATAAGATAAGCCTGCGCTTGCAATAGCCCTCCCAACTTATAAATAATAGATAATTGGAGATAGCCTAGTCGAATGTTTCGTGGCCTCAAACCTTACTCTGCTGCGGTTTTTCCTCTCGCCGGCTGCTGCTGACTATTAACTTAATTTCAATCCCACGTTTTTCTTTGAATGCTTTTGTTGAATTTTCAATCAGCTCTTTCAGTAATTAACTCTACAATTTTAGAAATGTTTTTAACATTATCTCTTTCTTTCATTGTGCATATTTGAGGGCCTTTTGGTATGTATGAGCGTCGGTTATTATATTATGTAGGTATATTTATAATTTTACGTCACGAATTAAATATTTAATAAATGTGTTCCTACACTAGGATCTAAATAACTGCTGATCGGTGCAATTTGTAGTCGAAGTGTAACACATATTTGTAACCAACAGTAACCAATTTCCGGCTAGAAAAATACTCTGAATAGGAAGACGGACATTTCTGAAATTGAAGAAAAGGTTGTCTTTTTAATCATCACGCGAATCACGGTTCGGCTACGACGTAGCC
This sequence comes from Agonopterix subpropinquella, assembly GCA_922987775.1. Taxonomy (NCBI): domain Eukaryota; kingdom Metazoa; phylum Arthropoda; class Insecta; order Lepidoptera; family Depressariidae; genus Agonopterix; species Agonopterix subpropinquella. The sequence goes on from OV277702.1 coordinate 13,537,310, forward strand.
GTAGCCGCTACGTCACCAATTCCATAAAGAAAAAGATGCGAGCGAGTACCTTCCTTACAAAATCTACGAAGAATATTTAGATTCCGAATCGTCTAGTTGAAAACGTAGCCTGTGGCATTCAATGTGCTGAGCTACGCGACCTAGACGCCAGAGGTCGTCCCCAGGTGTCCACAACGAGTGTGTTTACATTGTTCTACAGTTCTACGTTATAAAGTTGATACACATATTATTTTTTAATGTTTATTTATTGTATTAATATTATGTCAAATTTTAGGCATAGTTCTCCAATCTCGAAGCCAGTATCATACAGTAGCTCCAGTCCAGTATGTCGAAAATATATACCTATTTGAAGTATGTATATGTATGTATATGTATGTATAAGTATGTATATATATGTATGTATATGTATGGGCTCCAAATATACAGGGTGAAATTGATATCATTAGCATCCTTTTAAACTAAGAGTCTACCCATCAAACTGAACAACTTTTACTATGCGAGCAAACCGATCGGAGCAAAAAAAAATCTGCTGTTGCATACATTTGAGTCGAGTATGCATTGCAGTTTAGTATGGAACAGCTGATAATTTTTTTTATTCCGATCGGTTTGCTCCCATAGTAAAAGTTGTTCAGTTTGATGGGTAGACACTTATTTTAAAAGGATGCTAATGATATCAATTTCACCCTATATATTATTTTTCTATACGATCTGAAATTAACAACACAATTAAAAAAAAACGAAGCGACGACGTCAAAGAAAATATACACTACGCGAAAAGAAGCGACACTCATGCATGTGTGCTCGTAAAAGCGCTCGCGGCTATGTGTGCGGGACGGGCGAGCGCAGGGGGGTGCGCGGGTTGCGAGCGGGTGGGACGTCATATCATTGACGGTCGAATGACATGGCTGCTCTTGCTCGCGTGACGGCACGACTCGGCCGTTGATATAAATATTTTCTTTGGGTCGGCGAACGGCGAACGAAGCGTGCGACGCCAAATAATACGAATCATGAAAAGTGCCATTTATTGTTGTGTTTACGGTTGTGGCAACAATCAGAAAGATAACAGTGATAAGAGTTTCTGTTCATTACCTAATGATGATCCAGAAACGTAAGTTACATTATTATTCTAAACGTCAATTCAAAATCTATTAATTTTGATGGAGTATCGATAATGCTACTTACTAACCATTGACGATATTAGGTGGTAGTGGTAGCTAGGTAGGTACACACGGCGACACATCAAGCTACCCAAAACCAAAATAAGCTGGCCGCGCGACGTTATACCTTACTATGCCTACGCTCGGTTAGCTTATTTTGGTTTTGGGTAGCTTGATGTGTCGCCGTGTGTAGTAAGATTTGTATGAGTCGTGTATCTTAAATACCTAGGTAGATTGATTTTTAAAAATGCACGTGTAGATTAAATTCAAATTCAATTACCTATCTACATTTTACTTCAATTACCTACTTACTACCTAATTACTAAAAATTCTCTACCAAGTATGCCACAATACCCACAATTGCACTAGGATAATTTAAATTGAATTTACGTAAATAAAAATTAAGTACCTACCTTATCTTTTATTATTTCCTTGCACCAGTGTAAACTTACACATTATTCGTTTTCCGCAAGTTTCAACCCTATAGCATACACACGCCGCCTCAAGGTCACCGACGCGGGGACTCACACGTACGAGGAGTGTCGGGCCTGTGACGACGTCGAAATTGCGAAAAAAAATCAACTGTTCCATATAAAATATTGCAATCATACTCGACCAAAATTTATGGTACAGCAGATTTTATTTTCGATTTCGATGTTTTTCCCTTATTTAGAGAAAGTTGTTCAATGTGATGGTCTGACCAGTGGAACCTGGTGGACCTGGTCCCCGTGGTCAGTCTGCCGCCAAGCGAGCCGTTTCCGAGCGGTCCGACATATTAAGTTGGTTGTAGAAAAAAAAAATTAAAAAGATTTTGTGAACAGCGCGATGAAGTAGGATAGTATAAATGTCCTTTGTGATACCTTCCTTTGGATACATGACATGTAGTGTATTGTATCTGGAAATCCAATTACACGATGTTGTACTTGCCATTTCTAAAAGGGCCGTATTTTCTTTTAATATCGATACTATATTTATTCGTAGTATCGATACAACCAATGTATAGGAACCTCAGAGGAAGGATCTCTTTATTCTAAAGCATAGAGACCGCATCAATTTACGATTGTAGTTAGTCTTTTATCTTATGACGTTCTTTTAATAGTAGAAGGAGACGGAACTATAAATGTTTGTTTATGCAGCTTTATTTTATTTTTTTATTTTATTTTATTTATTTGGAAAATCTACAGCGTTACAGATGTGATTATGCTAACTTGCAGTCTAACACAATGGCCAATTACAGATTTTCACTTTAATACAGTCAAAAAATTCTCGGTCTAATTGGTATACGTATAGTATCAGTTAAACAATCAATGCTATAGTGCTAGTAATTATACATTAGTTAAACAAAAATTATCTAACTTTTTGTGTTTGTGTGAATGTGTGTGTGTGTGTGTGAATGTGTGTGGGGATGTTTGTGTGTGTGTATACATCTTTTTGTTGGCAATGAGGGAAACTTGGGAGGGAAGGAAAGGGACGAGTGAAAGGGAAAGGGATATGTGAAAGGGAGGATTATGGCAATTTTTCGTCCAATACAACTTTGATTTTAGATTTAAAATTTTGCTTAGAGTCCGAGAAGATATCTACATTTTCAAAAACATTGTTGTATGTTTTAGTCACGCGTCTTATAATGGAATTTTGCGCGTAAGTAGTGCGGCAAAAAGGTACATGAAACAGCTTAGTTTGCCGTGTACGGCGTCCAGGTGTTAGAAACGCAAGCTCATGAAGCAGAGCCGGACAATCCAGCCTGCCCCGTGCCACATCATACAACAGCATCATGTCCAGTAGAGTTCTGCGATCAGTGAGAGGGGTCAGCCCATGGTAGTGACAACCGCTTTCATAACTGGAAAAATATTTACGCGCTCTGAAATTGAGATAGTTGACAAATTTCTTCTGGATATACTCGACCTGGTCAATGTACGTTATGTAGTGTGGGGTCCAAATACTACTGGCATATTCGAGAGTGCAGCGAACGTAGGCACAGTAGACTTTCCACTTCTTTTTTGTGCTAGTGTGTGTGAAAAGTGACCGTAAACATAAGGGCAAATGTCACTTGGTCATCTTTTGTCCATACTACTTGACACCACACAGTCAAACACAAACCTCAAAAAAGTGGACATTCTTGCAATCGTATGGCTCCCTCTATGCTTTTAGGTATAATCTCTTTGATAGGAACCTATGATAGGAATATAATATTATGTAGATATGTAAGTGGTTATGTCACACACACGACATCAAATAAAATGATTACACATAAATTCACTCAAATCCTTACTCCGGTAAAGCATCCAACTGACAAAATCACAAACCCACTGATACTGCTTTGCTTTTCCTAATGGATTTGTAAATTTATCTACGCTAAAAATGTTAGAAATGCATGCATCATAAACTCATCCTCTAAGGGGTGTTCAGAAGCTATGCTAAAACTACCTTTAATTTAATCTAACTCGTTATTCAACTAATTTTTATAATTTTAACTGTGTTTTGATTGTTCAAAGTTTTTATTGTAAAAACTGTCTTGGAATGTTATGTATGTTATTGATGTTATGATTATGAAACGAAATTTGTAAATTGTTATTTGATTAATTGATTGAACCTAATATTATACCTTATTTAAACCTTTCTTAACCTGTACACTTAAATTCATTTGCCTAACTGTTGATGCATACCAAAGCTGTGTATACCTTTAAGTGATGTATTCATAAGGCCTGATGCTCGTGTATTTCTTAAAACTTTAAATCAAATTTGTGAATGTGTCGTTGGTGTACCTAATAAACTATTAAACTACCAACTATTTTTACTAAAAACACGTAATTATACAGGGTGTGAGTGTGACAATCAACCCTTTAAATTAATGCATTTGTCTACGAGTCATGATTGTGATACCAAACAAAGTTCCATAAGGAAAAGGGAAATGAAAAATAATAAAAACCGGTCAAGTTTGAGTCGGGCTACTCGCGCACCGAGGGTTCCGTACCACACAACCACAGAACACAACATTATTAACTTAGAAAAAAAAATATTTTGTCCGGGACCTTTAGCGCAAGACCGACTCACACTTAGCCGGTTTTTAGTATTTCTTGTTATTCTGTAGAGTTTGCTCTATAATCACACTAAGTTTGACGCTTTTATGTATTGCCGTTTTTACGATGGAGCGTGAAGAAAAAACGTTGATAAAAACTAGTTTCTTGTTGAGAACACCCCTTAATTTTTAACTTTTTTAAATTTTTATTATTTGTTAACAATTCCGCCGTAATAACGCATAATCTGAGAAACTTTCAACTATCTAGCTATTACGGTTCAAAAGTTACAGCCCTAAATAGGAAGGACAGACGGACGGACGGACAGACGGACAGACGGACGGACGGACGGACGGACGGACGGACAACGTAGGCTTAGTAATAGGGTCCCATTTTCACCCTTTGGGTACGGAACCCTAATAATGTTTCTGGATAGTCGTATATGGGATCTCTTGGTCCACTTTCCTACATTTTATGCAAACACGAATTTCTCAATTAATAGCATAGGCTGTGGTATGTACATGATTTTCATATTAAATATATTCATCATGTGTAGCGCTAGATGCGCTCATTCGTCATAAATAATAATTCACATGCATAAATTTCGTTGATCGCATAAAAGTTTTTTTTTTTTTTTTTTATGTGTGATTGGTAAGCATTTGACCCCAATCTCACCTGATGTTGAGTGATGATATATGAGGCCGAAGATGTAGCATGCTTACCTATTAGAAAGATTATTTTCTAACATTATAGTCGGGCCAAAGTCGGGTACAAATTACAATCGATAGCCATCCAATTTCGATATTCTCCAAAAGCTTAAACCTTTTTTTGTTTATTCAAATTTGCATTTTATCATTTCACGGATTTGTAGATCTTAAAAAAAATCTAAATGGATTTAATCGGTGATTTGAAGTAGAAAGAGTTGAATATAATCAACTTCCTATGTTATACTAGGATGTTTGTCATAGGATGCATAACGGCATTACTATAACTAGGAAAATACTCTAATAAGTAATAACCTAATACTTTTGATACCTAGAGTGAATTTGATATGAATTAAATTACCATGGGTTATATTATATTGGTTTCTTTTTCAGTTTAACTGGTAAGGTTTCAATAAGAAAAATACACAATTTTATCAAAAATGTAGGTAGCATCGAACGCCCGTTAAAACAAAGATACAATCATAACAGAAACGTTATACACAAATAAACTTTCCTAATCAATCATCACCATCTCAGCTGATGGATGTCCTCCAACATGTTCCTGCCGCCATGACCAGGTTGCCGGCCAGGTTGGGTCCAACTTCAATAAATAGATCAACCGTCGAATCTCACTCGGCTGGGCAGCGTTCGGGAAGCTACATAGTATCTTCATGTCCAAAATACCGCAGTGTCTAAACGAAAGACCCAGTATGTATAGCCAATGATGAGATGACATATGGACTAAGCATATGGAACAGAGACGTGATCGCTTACTCAAGGCCTCAAAGGCTGAAAGTCACCCTCACCCATTAATCCCTAATATTATAAATGTGAATGTAAGTTTGTTTGTTAGGCTTTCACGCGAAAACTACTTAACCGATCATCATGAAATTTTGTACACATATACTTGGAGGTATTAGAAGTAACATAGGATACTTGGGGTTTTCCAAACTCCACGCGGACGAAGTCGCTGGCAAAAGCTAGTACAATATAATAGAATTACACATTCTCATGTTTCTCCTCGCACAGGACAAAGAGTCTTGTGTTGCACCATGTTATGTAGTTTAATTATTTAAATCAACTAAGTGAACGAATTGTTCACATACGTTCAGAGTTAATAAGTGAATGAGTTTTGTTGGTTTTCATCACAGAGTGCACCCTGGGGGTGTTTGGGCTCCAATATTTTTGTTAACTTTATTTGCATAATGCACGAATCCATTAATGGCATTATTGATGGGATTAATCAATTTATATGATTCGATTCGAGGTTTTATAAATGATTGATGAAATCTTTCGATTCATTTCGACAGTGAAGTGTTTATCAACGTTTCGAGAACACTTTTTAAAACATAATGTTGGAACGGAGATGGGACACAAAGAATTGTGTGTGTCTGTTGCAGCGTTGCCACATTTTTTTTTTCGGGTAAAGCGGAATTCAGACACCTTTTGAGTAAAAAAGTGGGATTCTTTTGTCGAACGCGGGACATAATTAAAAAAAACGTAAATATTTGGTCGTTTTTTATTACTTATGCTTTTATCTGAGTTTCAAACTAAGTTTACAATGATGTTGACGATAGATAGCCATAGAAAACGTAGATATTTTAATTATTATATTTTTCTGAAGATTTAACTTCTTTTAAAGTTAAATTTTTTTCCTAAAATGTTGTTGAAGAACACTGCACATGATAGCTCCAGATTGAATTGGATGAGTAATTCCCGAAAAGCGGGACAAAGCCTGACCCGTGCGGGACATTCAATTTTGGGCTAAAAATCGGGACGTCCCTCCAAAATCGGGACGTCTGGCAACGCTGGTCTGTTGCCATTACTTCCGAAAACGGCTGAACTGATTGAGCCTGAGTATTATGATGATGAAAGCATCGGTGGCACGTTGCGGATAGGTATGTACACTCTATCATGAGGTCCGGGTTCGAATCCGCACTGCAGACATAAATAATATGCACTGTACCAATGATTTTTTCTTACATAATGTACGTATTATCGACTGCTCTCAAACCATGAAGGAAAACATCGTGAGGAAACCTGCATACGCTAAAAAAGAAATTCAGATGCGTAATGTGAAGTATACCAATCCGCATTTAGACACACGTGGTGGACTAACGCCCAAACACCCACCATGAGGGTAGGCCTGTGCATCTATGCTGTGCATGCAGTGGGACGTTTATACCTAGACTGATGATGATGACCATAAATTAGCTACATCATCGTTTTTCAACCTCGTGTTTAGGAGTAAGGGATGCCGAATTTGTCCATAAATGAGATCCATTCCGTATACGAAATATCCTTTTATTGAATAAAGTCAGTACTTTATAGCGTTTAAATTACATAATCGAACTGTTACAAATTCTTCGGTGTTTATATCGGAAGTAAGGAGTTTGAGAGGTCTGGTATTTACTAAATGAACAAAAATTACAGAAATTTTTTAAACTAATAGTACTAATACTTATAATTTTTTTTTCATTTATTTTAAATTTTCAGAATTACAAACGGATAAATTACATTACATTTCGCCAAAATGCAGAATAGTTACACACAACTTTAAAAAATGAGTCCTTAATCTTACCCATACAATATAGTTAATATAAGTTAAAGTATTATGATAAAGTATATCACAAACCCAAAACAGTAAGTCTGTGATATCACATATTTAGCCAGGCACCTAAATTATAATAATTAAATAATAAAAATAAAAATGTATTTAATTACTTAGTACTATCAAGTTAAAGTGATTCAAGAATAGTTCTTTTTAATTTAGCTTTTAAGGATATTTTACAAAGTTTCCGGTTTTGCCTTAGCCAGTCATCAATACTGTTAAATATTTTCGGAGTTAAGTACTTGGTGGTTCTTTTACCATAGTAATTTTAGCCGATGGTTGAATTAATTTACCTTCTCTGACCCTTCTGGTATTATATTTATTTTCAACAGGTATTTTAAATAAATAAGAAGTGCTTAGATCAAATGCATGTAGGAAATTGAGAAAATATAACTGAAATAGTTAGTTTGTTATCTAATTTAGTTTGTAAAACAAAAGTGGCAATTTCGTTAATGCAAAAAACAGGTAGAACAATTCTCATAATGCGGGGATGGTGAATTTCTAGTTCCTTTGAGGTAGAAGAGAAAGTTTTGGGTCAGGTACGAGCATCAACGACACTATCAAATTAACGAGTCACTTTGTTTGTGAACGAGCTTCCAATTTAATTAGCCCACCCCTGCTAGAGCTATAGTTACTGGAGTCTGGAACCGAACCAGGAAAACTTTCAATTTTATTCGCAGTTCAATTATAGTCGGAAATTTAGCGAATGCCCGTAACAATAGAAAATTACGCGAAAAAGAAAGATCGAAGCGAATGCAAAGGATAGTTAAAAAAAATCTATCTTGCTCTTCCGTTATATCTTCAGAAGAAGTTGAGGTTCATTTACAAAAATTTTAGTTACAAAGATAATATTTTAATATCACTAATTTAAATAATTGATCAATTATCACCATTATAACTTTATAACTAATACCGACTGCTCTCAAATGTGTATGTGAAGTCTACCAATCCGCATTGGGCACGCGTGGTGGACTAATGCCCATACACCCTTCCTGAGGGTAGGCCTGTGCTCTGTAGTGGGACGTTTATAGGCTGATGATGATGATGATGATGAATTTAATAAATCGGACAAATTTCCATTAAAATTCCGGTACTAATAGTTACTGGAATTTTCGTGTAAATGATAATGAGGGACAAACTCAAAGTATGGTTCTACATTAAAATTATTGTTTGTCAGTACAGTAGCATAGTCAAAACATTTATCGAGCGTTTACGGGGTGAACAACAAACGGGCGCTGTTTATCTGCGGCGTTGTGACGTCGAATGGCTCCGTTAATCAAAGCGTGTGTTGCGTTATGTTAGTGGTGTGGTGCTGCAGTTAGTGCCGCGGGCGGCGGGCGTTCCGCGTCGTCGCTGGCACATTAATCCGAAGCACATCGCTGCAGCCGCCAAGACGCTCCCTTGTGGTAATCGCCACATTTATGTCTCTAACAATAGGACAGGGATTTTCTTCATTGTGTGTTTTGTTCGGCTGAATGACCTCTTTTATAATAGTTACTAATAATTATATTGTGTGGTAGACGATAATATCTCAATTGTTTTGTTTCCCGAAAAGGTAGAAGTTTAATTGGTTTATTCGCGGTTCGTACCTTGAATATTTCTAGCATAAACGCATTAACATGGTCGCATGTTGTGCATTCTTTAAATTCGTTAAAAGTAGGTAGTTTGCTTTACTCTAAGAATACACCTACCTAGGTACCTATCAAGACAAAGAACATTAAAATCATAAAAAGGGACGCGAAGAGCATAGGTGAAATTTTCTTTATTTGCGTAACAAAACATAATATGAAAATCTTTAAAAAATCTATGGAAGGTTTAAAATTAATCCTCATTAACAGTTTACTTATCTTTAGTACCTAAGAATACAGGTTGACATTGATATCATTAGCATCCTTTTAAACTAAGAGTCTACCCATCAAACTTATTAACTTTTACTATGGGAGTAAACCGATCGGAGGAGCCAAAAAAATCTGCTGTTTGATACTAAATTGCGATGCTTGGACTCAAATGTATGCAGCAGCAGATTTTTTTTGCTCAATCACCTTCACCTGTAGTTATACAGGCAATGACCGACGCGACGGTGGTGTAGTTAGGTTTAAGAAGTTTTCTAGTATCTTATAAGATACCAGAAAAGATGCAAAATATGCCTATTGTATGAGTGTGTATGCAGAATTAAACATAATAATACATTTAAAGTTTCATGAACACAATTCTATCGGTTTGGGAGAAATGGAGATGTGGTGGGTATGGTCATCAACAGAGACATGGGGATCGTGGTCGCGCGACATGCGACATGTTTGTGGCAACGTTGCGACCGCATGCACTGTCCGCACGCACGCGTCCTCCAATAGGGCTGCCAAATGGTAAACTCCATAGGCAGTTGCATTATTTTAAGGGGTGATTCTACCCATGATACTGAACAACTTCCCCTAAGAAACCTATAAAGAATTCGCAAAAAAAAATTAACACTTTCCATATTAAATGCAATCAGCTGATCGAACGTTTGTATGAAAGGTAAAAAACAAATTACGAATTTCCTACAGGTTTCTTAGATTAGGGAAAGTTGTTCAGTATCATGGGTACAATAACCCCTTAAAGTAATGCAATTGTTTACCCTAACACCCTGTATATTTCTTCCGGGTTTCCCCGGATATCGTATAGCATGGTCCAACTATAGGGACTTAGGACCGACTGCATGCATCTATCCGGGTTTTTACAACTTTGGACCAAAACAATTAATAAGCAACAATTAATTAATTTAATAATATGCTGTCATGAATTGAGTAGGTACTGTACCTACTTATTGTAAACAACCCAACACAACAAATGAAATAATTAACATTTTGACATGATTTTGACATAATCGTGATACCGCACGTATCTAAGATGCAATTTTGCTGTACAAATTATTATTTCCATCAACAATGCAGCTCAAAGACTGAGTTTTCTTTGTGATTTAAATATAAATTATAAACGACAACCCTAGTAGGTAACTGTATTATCCATACCTACGTTTATAACGTTTACCTGACTGTGAAATTAAATGGTAAGTAGTTTAAAACGACTTTTGATTATTTAAATGTCATTTGTGCTAAGATGCAAACATAAGGGGAAACTGCGGCTATACATAGCAGACAGAAGGGATACAAAATTACACTTACGATAGCTTTAATATAAACCATATAATTGTTATATCACTGCGGATAACTTCAGCATGTATTCTACTCATCAAACTGAACAACTTTCACAATGGAGCCAACTTCGAAATCGAGACAAAAAATCACCCATACAAAACTGCAGTACCTACCTATTCGACTTAAATGTATGGGACAGCAGATTTTTTTTTCACGATTTCGTAGGCGGCTCCATAGTGAAAGTTGTTCAGTTTGATGAGTAGAATACATGCTGAAGTTATCCGCAGTGATATAAAATTTACCCTGTATGACTATTATAATCATAGGTGCAGTGAGTGTGGGGTGAGTGTGGGGTAAGTGTAATGGTTCTGTGCACGGTTGCGAAGTGACTCCACGAGATCTACTGGACTTTAACGCTTTGGCAGAAACAAGCGAAAGTTGGTATCGCATCTCCCTCTATAGGTTGCAAAATATATTCTAGGGTGATCAGATCACTATACCTTTCTGAGACGACTGTTTCAGAGCGAGATAACAGATATGAAAGAGTTTTATATTATCGCACGCCCCATTCTCGAGTCTCAGGAGAGCCAAGAGTGAGAAAGCAGTCAAGACTTTTGAACTCAAACATTGTTCGTCTTATAAATGAAGTTTGTTAAGATTTAAATGAAAGGAAAGTTTTATCTTTGTAGTCAAATACAAGAGCAGAAAGTACTTACTTAACATACAGGGTGCTTTAGGAGCGTTGGGCTTCTAGAGCAGGTATCGATTCTGCTCCACAAACGGAGCAACTTTTGATCTACGACTTCGAAAATAATGTACCTACTTTCTTGACATTATTTTATTGATAACTTTGTTGGTGAAATCTATGCGGATTTCGTGAATTCGTGACGTAAGCGATATTTTTTGTTTATCGCATAGATATAGGTACTAAACTGCATTCTCTGTATTATAGAGTTAGAGATACTTATACAATTAATTTATTTTCAATTTAAGTTTGTTTGTCTGACCTAGTCTGACACAATCATGAGCCCAGCCATAGACCAATAGTATATGGTTACGTCAATAAGGATGGCAATAATGTAGCGATATCCTTTTTTTTCTAGTGAAAATTTCCTATATGCATCTCTAATTGAGCTAACAGTACAAAGCATGCATTTGAAGCATTTAAAATTATGTAACTAAATTATTTTACACGAAAAAATTTCAATGTTCAATAGCAATACAAAAATAATTATACAATAATTCTTAACCTAAAGAAAAAAAAACAAAAGAGAAACATTTTATTTTCAAAAGTTTTAGAACACTCAGAATAAATTTTCCATTTGAGGAGTAGAAGCCATACCTGCTCTAGAAGCCCGACAATCGTAGGCAGCCTGTATTATAGGTACTTTACAAATGATTTAGCGGTTTTAGTCTTGTAGCTACAACGTATCTAACCTTTCTTACTAACCTATGTAATTATAATAATTTTCGTTTGTGTCTCTATTTTGACAGTATTAGTATTAATTATACTTCGACCACAGAGTAAGTAATACAAGTAAACGCTTCGAATCTTCGAATTCTGTAAGAGCCCTTAATGTAATAAATTCGAAGCGATTACATTAAGGGCTCTTACAGACCAGCGACAGTACTCTGCGACAGCTCGCGACAGGGTCGCGCGACCGTCGCGCGACAGTTGAAGACCGTGACGTAGTGTTGTATAGTCTGAGAGATTGACCTCCATATCCAAAACAGTTTTATTGGTAGTTTGTAACATCCTATATACAGGGTCCTTCTTAATATGCTGACACTTTTTTAAGGCGATGACCAGACTATGAAACTGAACAACTTTCTCTATGGAATCAACATCGAAATCGCGAAAAAAAAAAACAGTTGTCCCATACGTTTGGCTCCGAGTAGGTTTGCAGTTTTGTATGGAAGTGATGATTTTTTTTCGCGATTTTGTTCCCATAGAGGAAGTTGTTCAGTTTGACGGTCTGATCATCCCCTTAAAAAAGTGTCAGCATATTAAGAAGGACCCTATACAGGATGTAACAAAACACCCTAGTAATACTTAAGGGGGTGCTTCAGACCATCAATCTGAACAACTTTCACTATGGAGCCAATGTTGAGAAAAAATAAAAAAAATCTGCCGTCCCACATACATTTGAGTCGAGACGGTACTGCAGTTTTGTATGAAAGAGCTGATTTTTTTTCGCGATTTCGATGTTGGCTCCATAGTGAAAGTTGTTCAGTTTGATGGTCTGAAGCACCCCCTTAAGTATTACTAGGGTGTTTTGTTACACCCTGTATGCGTATTTATAAATATTTATGTGTTATAATTATTAGTGTTAGTGTGTGTTTGTTAGTGTCTCTTATGTGTTGGTGTAAAATAAAGTATATTTGTTGTTGTTGTTGTTGTTGTAGTGTTGTGTTAAGTAGGTATTATATCATTACTAATTAACTATTTATAATGTATATTATAATTGCACTATTTTTACCAGTCTGTAATGTTTTATGGACTTGATGATGAAGATAATTAATTCTGGATTATCTATTATCTAAAGAAACCAAAATCTACGAAAAACTTATAAAAACCCGAAATAATTATCAACCATGTTATTTTTTTTATTTTATTTTATTTATTAAACAATTACACAGCTTCACAGAGGAACTCCAATACGCTATGTAAGTAATTATACAAATCAAACAAGAATATTAAATTTTCCTCCAACTTAACTTAATCTTACGAATTAGACATTCTCAGAGAATTCAGTTATTTTTTAGCCTCCGTTTTCTTCAAACTGAAATCTCTCAAGAACAAGACTTGTGCTCTCAGACTATACCTACGTCACGGTCGCGCGACTGTCGCGCGACGGTCGCAGAGGGTCGCGCGACAGTCGCGCGAGCTGTCGCAGAGTACTGTCGCTGGTCTGTAAGAGCCCTTATCATTTTAGAACTTAGTCGCCTAAATCCTCTTAAATGGTATACAGGGTAGGAACGTATAAAAGTACGTTCCATAGGACGAGCTTGACCATCAAACTGGACAACTTGCACTATGGGACCAACATTAAAATCGCAAAAAATATTAACTGTTCCATACATTTGGATCAAGTAGCGTTTTCTATGGAACAACATTTTTTTTTTTTCAAGATATTGACGTTGGCTTCACTGAAAAAAAAAAATTGTTTACTTCAACCAAGATCTTTGCTTATGATAATCATACATCATGAATCCATATGAGCCTGTCAACATCATGACTTCTCTGACTAAGAAAACTTTGTTAAACGAATTCGGCTTGCTGTTACAACTATCATCTTTTGTTTTTAGTAAACAATAATATTTAACGTCATTTCAATTATTTTGGTGCTAATAATGAGAAAATACTTCTTAGTTGGCTCGCATTTTTTTCAGTGTTCATAGTGAGAGTTATTCTGTTTTACACTCTGTTTAAAGAATACAGGTGTATATCTAAACTATTATAAAACTGTAACAGAAATTTGTCTGTACATTGAAGATATTTACAAAAAAAAAATTATGGTCTTTCCTGTCCCTGATTCCAAATCACAAATTTTTGGATTTTTTGTCTGTCTGTTTGTTTGTTTGTTTGTTTGTTTATTTGTTTGTTTGTTTGGGTGTTTTTTTGTTCGAGTATCACGCAAAAACTACTGAACCGATTTTGATGAAACTTTTTTTATTTGATAGATTAACATCTGACTTAAAATCTGGTATATAATTTATGCGGACGAAGTCGCGGGTTAAAGCTCGTTTTTACATAAATCTTTAATATTGTGTATTGTCTAAAAACGCTTAAGATAACATTTTATTGGAGTGCAGGAAATTGGCTCTACCAGAAGCGGAAAAGTGGGTGGAAAGAAACCGAGTCGGGATTGCCTTCCGATTGATCCAGACACGAATCTTAGAAAGGTTCTATACAGAGTGTAAGAAAAAGTATCATTAACCTCTAAATTGAACAACAATCTATGGGAGCAAAACTGTCACAAAAAGAAAATCTGCTGTTTCACACGTTTGAGTCGATTAGTCATTGCAGTTTAGTATAGAACAGCCGATTTTTTTGGCGCTGACAGATTAACTCCCATAATAAATGTTTTTTCAGTTTGATGGGTATTTATAGAGTAGGTATGTGGTTTAAAGGTTAATGATACTTTTCCTTACACCCTGTATAGTTAACATTATTGTTAATTTTCATTCGGCAAAACATTCTAGGTTCATACTTGAAAGACAGACAAACAGACGGTGAATTGACGAAAGTGTAAGGGTTCCTTATTTGACTACGGAACCCTAAAAAGAACCTAAAACTAACTAAACTTCAATACCTACATTCATAAGAACCATCCGTATCATTTACGTGTTTGTTGTAAGTGAATTATACAGGGTGTAAGGAAAAGTATCTTAACCTTTAAACCACATACTTTACCCATCAAACTGAATAACTTTTACTATGGGAGCAAACAATCGGAGCAAAAAAAATCTGCTGTCCCATACTAAAACTCCAATACCTTCTAGACTCAAATGTAGGCACCAGATATTTTTTTTGCTCCGGTCGGTTTGCTTCCATAATAAAAGTTGTTCAGTTTGATGAGTAGAGTATGTGGTTTAAAAGTTATAGTACATTACTGCAGCGGCCAGCAACAGAGGCATTGATGGACGAACGTGTAAATGTGGGCCGAGGCGAAGCCGAGGCATACATACGTAAGTCCATCAATGCCTAGTTGTGGCCAAGGCTTGTATAGTACTTTTCTCAAATAATGCGCGGAAATGAAAACAGTAAATTTTCTCAAATAATTCGCGGAAATTAAAACTCTTTTCAAAATCAATGACGAACAACGATCAACAATTTGTTTTTTTTTAAATAAAACCTTTGATGAGTTACCTCCTTGGTCGCCATGTTTAGGAGAAAAAGATCGTTCCATTTTTAAATTACACGACAGATATGAGTTTACTATGTAATTTATTTGGCCGCAAAACACGACAGATATGGATTTTCATACAAACATTGCCGGCCGCTGCGCGCATGTAGTTGGCCAGTACAGCAATTTCGATTTATCTCGAAGAAGGTTGTCAAAATAATGCTCACATTTCCAAGCATGTTTGAGAAAATGATACTTTTCCTTCTATTCCATGCATTAATTTTTATGTACGAAAAGAAATAAAACATACTCGAATGGTGGCCGCATTTTTTTCCGGTGGTGTGGTAGAAATCCCCGAAAAATAATATACATACATACATACATAAGCTCACGCCATTGTCCCAAGGGGGTAGGCAGAGACCACAGATCGCCACACGCTACGACTCCGACACACTTCTCTAGCCTCATTGACATTCATACATCTTTTCATGCACTTCCGTCGATTGAGGGTGCTACGCACTTGTCCTTTTCGGAAAAGATCATTGATTTGATCGTGGTATGTTTTCCTCGGACGGCCTCTCCCAACACTTCCACTCACCTGTGCTCGATAAATTTCATTCGTAAGTCTTCTTTCATTCATTCTCTCTACGTGACCAAACCATCTAAGCATACCCCTCTCAATCCTTGTTACTATATCATCCTTCAACTTACACCAATCCCTTATCACACTGTTCTTGATTCGATCAACCAAAGTAATACCACACATACTTCGTAAGGAGCGCATTTCAACTGCATTCACTCGACTTTCATTCCTTTTATTCCATACCCAACATTCACTCCCATACATTAGCGTAGGCACCAACACACCGTTGTGAATAGCCAGACGTGTCCTTTTTGATACAGACCGACAAAAATAATGTCATTAAGTTTTTATTTACGATATTAATTAAATTAAATACCTACCAAGTATAACCATTTTTTGATTGACCTGTATGTCGTCCCAGGCATATTAATAGCATTGACCGCATCAACCATCATTATTTCGATAATAAACAATGCTCTAAATTAAAATAATAGTGTTATTTTAATAACCAAAACAAACGTTATGATAATAAAGCGAATTTCGCAAATCGTAATAATTTTAACCAAAAACCAGATAACAACGCTGATGTCAGATCTTGGGTAAAGCGAATCTTCCCCGATCAAGATACAAGATATGAGATCAATCATATGCGCACCAGTAGATTATTTAAAATTAACTACTTTTTCAGAAAAGACAACACCAAACAGCATCAAGCGCGCTGCCGGCCGGTTACTCTGCCTCACCAGTATTAAGTACACATAGTACAGAAAGCCCATCTAATCTAAAATATTATAAAAACTGTAAAAGGGGTGTCTGTCTATTTGTTCAATGTACAGACTCTACATTAAATAAATAAATAAATATCATAGACAATGTCACACAAATTATCTAGTCACATTTAAAGTACCAGAACATTGAAGACATTTACAAAAAAAAAGGTTGCGAAATTATGATGAGGTTACTCTTCTTGTCTTCTAGGCAGTCCTTTGTAGACTGCTTTTCTGTAGAATTCAGATCTTGTGTAGACAGATTAGGTTTAACGATATTTTATTCTCATTTAAGACAAAATAGTCACTTACCTACGTTAGAAGACATAATTTTAGTAGAAATTAATAGTCATTTGCACTGCACAGGACACTTGTAAGATTTTACAGGTTATATATAAGTAAGCAGATTCCAGAATTTCATGTTATGGAGAGCCATAACATGAAATAGGTACAAATTATTTGTTTTCAATTAGACAAGATAAATGTTGAGCTAATTTGTGTTTAAACTGATTGAACGACTCCGTTTTCTTTTTTATATATGATGGTTTTCGTTTGCCGTAATTGGTTCTAAAATAATCTTTGATAACTAGCTTGTCTTGCGCTGCGTTTACCTACATTTTTTTGTTGAGCAATTGAGACTGACGTGTGGATGTTTTTTTATTCAGTATTTTTCGAATAAGAATACAATGTGTGGGTCAATCTCAAAAGTTGGAGCCGAATTTTAAAAAAAATCGTACATTAATTTGTGTTACTTTTTAGTTGCGTATCTTTAGGATTGATCCATAAACAATATTTAAAAAATGGAAACCAAGCATGAAACGTCATGGGTACTAAGAAAATTGAAAAATAAGAAAATGTATGCCCATGGAGTGGAACTGTGTCCACGGAGCTTGGCATGGAGTAGATTTTTGACCACGGAGTGGAGTTTTGTCAGAAGATATTGACAAATAAACTAATAGAAAACCAAAATTACAGATACGTAATCATTTATTATCACTAGGAACAACATTAACATAACTTAGGAACATAACTGAGATCACGTTTCTTTCAAAAATCACAATAAAACTTATGATCAACTTTGTTGAACAAGTAATTAAAAAATTTTATCATCCTCATCAGAACTTTCAATTGTATTGAGATCTTTTTGATAAGGCACATCCTGAGGCATTTCAGTATTTATTTCTACATTATCACATGCCATGTTAACATTTTTATCATAAGAAATCTTCATAGCCGGTCCTGCAACTTCACTGTCGCTATCGTCGCAGAAAAAAATTATTTTGCGTCTAAGATGCTTAAAAGCCATATTTTTACGACCACCAATCAAATCATTATTATAATTTTTCCGAGCAATTCCTTCAACCAATCCTGCACCTTTGTTAATCGCTACTATCACTAAAGCGCATAATTCAGCGTCTAGGTCGCTTGTTAATGATCTCAGGTGAACATTCCTCTTCAGTTTGCCCTGTGAACGGCAACGTCTGATCATCATCGGCTGGAAATTCTGGTGTTTGTTGTGAGGCTCTTTGGTATATTTTTTATATATTTTCCGATACAGCAATCTTTTTCACAATTAAGACAGTTAAGTCTACGCAAATAAATAGTATTTGGTTCAGAAATATTCCAGCGAACTTGGTGGACACGCATTGTGTTTTTGACCGTTTTTAGTTCCGGCACTAGAGACAAAAGATCATCGGCAGCGCAAATTTCTTCTTCTTTTACCAAAAATATGTCAACTTTTGTTTCCACTGCAGTTAGAGTTTGATACAGGGTCTTCAGATCTTCCATATCTTATCCGAGAGCTACATATCGATCAGCCATTCTTTTAACATAACGGTCAGAAACATAGGTACAACTACTCACTTTTTGTTCATGTCAGCAGCTGTAGCAATGCTCACATTTAGCCATTAAGGATGGAATTATGGGCTAAGTGGTAATAGACCTTTCGTCCACATAAACACTGCATAAGAATCCTCATATCCCTTAGTTGCCTCTTACGACACCCACGATTACAAAAATACTTTAAATTTTCAAATTACTTTAAATAATAAACAAGCTACTCTTACCAACAATTTCCATTCCATGGACGCTCTTTCCACTCCGTGGACAAGTCGTTACCACGGAGTGGAGGTCCATGGAGTGGTGATTTTTGAATATTTACCCGCCTGATAAAACCGGCTTTTACATTTGAAGGTTAGAAAGTAGAAATACATAGAGATATCCAATTAGCGCATACTTTTTAATTATCAATCGATAGGAATACTTACCGGTTAATTCTTAGAATTAGCCCACGGAGTTGTTAAATTATGCTTTCTAATTTCAAATAATTTTATTTAAATCAACAAAACAAAACACTAATTATCACAGCTGATGGACTAGCACTACTTTTTCAAACTGACAGTTACAGTGCGGCCAATTTAAGGATACAATTTTTTACAAAAATTGCAAAAAGTAATTTTTTCCCGACTTTAAATGTTTGAAAACATAACGTCCACGGAGTAGTAAAAAAATTTGCCGGTGAGATTAAAGTCGAAACTTAGGTACAGTAGTAGGTATTATTAAAGTGAAAATTGCGTAAAAGCAATTCTATATGTTTAAATCTATATTCAGATTAGAAAAAAATAGCTAGTTTTTAAGGGAACTCTAATAATAAACATCTTTTGTTTATAAAATCGTAGTTGTGACAGGGCACGGAGTGGAGTTTCCACTTCTAAAAAATAATATAACAATATGACTTTTTAATTCTACCTATTTCTTATCATATATAATGTTAAAATACATATGTAAGTGGACATTAAATAAAAAAGTTCTACTATAAAGTAATAATTTTAGTCGTAAAGCATGTGTTACAGTTTTGCTGCTTAATTTTGAGTTTGACCCGTGTAATAAGAATATAGTTGATGTTATGTTCATAGATTGGTTTCTCAGCACACTTTAGTGAAACAGCATGTTTACTAGTTTATTTTGGATTACCTGTAGTTTGAGTAGTTTGGTTTTGCATGCAATGCCCCATATTTCGATTATATAGATAAGATGTGATTTTATTAGTCAATTATAACTCTGCGGGGTAAACAGCTACTGTGAGAGCAGTTTCGCACTACGTCCGATCCGAATCCAAATCCGAAGAAATGTATGGACATTTATCACATGACCATATTTATTTATGTATGGATAAAGGTATGTCAAAATCCATCAAAATCCGTGCTTTTTTGGCGATTAGTGTTTTTTCGGATTCGGATCGGACGTAGTGCGAAATCGCTCGAACCCGTAAAAATACGGTCCGGAGTAGATGTGGAACTATACGCACTAGATCCGGCTTCCGTCATCCGATTTTACATACAACATTATTTTCACGGGTTTGGATCGGATTCGGATCGGACGTGGTGCAAAACCGCTCTAAAACGCATGGAGCCCATATGTGGGCATCCCACATCAGTCTACTGTACAGCATATGGTAGTCCTAGATACTTTTCAGTACGCTTTTATAATATTGGTGTATTATTAATAACTGGTGTATAGGTGGACCAGAATCTCATGAAAAATAGGGAAATCAAATTTTAGGATAAGCAACACTGGGGTAATTAGATTAGGGCCCTTTACACTCTGCGATTTTTTGCAGCGGAGAAGTGCTGCAAAAAGCATCGACTGTGTCCCGATGCAGCATCGATGCAAACGCGATAAAGCATAGATGCAAACGCGGTACAGCCACGATGCAAAACTTTCGTAATATTTGATCAGTTATTTATTGACACCCTTTTCCACAATGCACACGCGCGTGTTCATCAATACAAACATGTGTATGCATCACTACAATCATGCGTTTGAATCGATACAAACGCCTATGAATTGGTAGTGAAGCGATTAAGTCACGCGATGGACAAACGCACGTTTTTATCGGTACAAAAAAGCTCAGTCTGTACAGGGCCTACTTTGACTAGACAGATGATATATTTTGACACTATCATGTGAAAATATATATATTTTTTCCTTTTTTTCATTTCATGAGATTCTGGTCGACCTATAGTTTTCAGTAGGTAGCTCTTCTGTCAAGCCTCAGTTTAAGTAGCCTTTCTGTACTGTAAGTGTTCAGCCGACAGGGTTGATATGGAGCGAGAGCGTGCGGACTGCGGACGACAGGCGCGCTGCTGGTCCATTAGCCCCCACACACGTGTTGCTATTTGTGCGAAAACCTCATTATCGCGCCCGCCCGCCCGATGCGCCACTCACTCACTTCTTTTCCTATATGAAAGGAAAGAAAAAGCTATCAATTTTCGGGCTCGAATAACGTGTCTCGAAAATAATATGAGCGCTAGTTCTCTCAGGCGTATTTTATTTGTTTTCTGAATTATAATTTTATAAAAATTACAGTTAGGTAAGTATTTTGTCTTGGAAAAAATTATCTAACTACATCAAAGATAAAAGATTGATATCTTTAGCTTAATTAATACATTTCATTAAAAGTCTTGATCGAAATTGTGAGACAAACAAGTGTAGGTACTCTTAATATCTTCATTCCAGTAGTCGTGAGACGACCACTATCCCCCAATGATCCCTCAATGATTTCCATAACGATTGACTTTGCTTGTCCTATACACTATATCTTTCAAATCGAGCAAAACGTCGCTCAGTCAAACTCTATACAAATAGAGGTAATTTCTTAGATATTGTTTATTTGGACCCACTTTTAAATTGAACACATTTTGTCGTATCGTATAGCCAATGAAACCTTCAAACTGAGAAATCACATGGCAATTTGCATAACGAGGTGCATCGGGGTGCCTACTCCACTGGGGGCGCTTTGACGCGCTAACTCGACAAGCTGCAAATTAGGGATGCGATCCTTTATCAGGGCTCAGTCTCAGCTTGTCAGTCTCTTCACTGTTACTTACTTTGTTAGAACCTTCCATTTTGTATTTTAGTAATTTTCTGTTCATGATAAAATGAACATTTTATTAATGGAGACGTCTTATAGAAAGATTTCTTAGAAGCATCCCGCTAACTAGAATGTACCGATATTAACATAAATCTACAACGTGTTAATGAATTAACGCAAAACTAGAAAGTAGTTTGTTTAGAATCGAGAGCAGAATCGAATTATCATGGTTTCAACATAGGTAATTTTTTTTCAAAATATTAAATAATTTGTTGCAAAATTTAAAATTTTCTGAACCCGATGTCAACCCACCGCACGGGCACACTCACCCTATTTACTACCAAAACAAGATTATAAAAATGTATCCATGAGTACGTTAGCGCTTTCTTTCAGTGCTGAAAAGATTATACAAATCATTTTTGCCTCAAAACTTAAGATGCGAATAACTTAAATTTTAACTATCAAAATAATGAAATTATTGTTTCAATCTAATTATTTTGTTATTAAATCAGTTGGGGTGTATGAGGTTTTGCGCTAATTTATTAACACGTTGTATAATAACACAACATCTCCTTAGCCGTGTATTTCGAGACATTTATACGACGTTCATGCTGCGCAGATTGGTTGTACCGTGTCTTAATCTATGATGGATTACTATAAAGTAGTGTGAGTGCGAGTGCGGCTCTGCGCTGCTTACAGTTGCCAAATGAGATTCCACTAACCTACTTACCTATACGCTCACCTATAACCGAATAACAATTCAAACAAGATCATCGGTGGAGTTTTCTATAATAACGTCATCTTATTGAAAGCGTTCATCATCATCATCAGCCTATATACGTCCCACTGCAAAGCATAGGGCACCCAGGCGAATCTTTGGTGAACATTTTTTGTTTTTTTTTTTACGCAACCTACGGATGATACTACCACAGAGTACTATAATTACTACCGTAATACATACGATGGCAACACGATGTCACAGATCTCAATCACACAGTTTTAGAGGGACCGTACATCAATGAGGAGTCAAATAAAACTCGCAAAAAGAAAATTTATTGTAACCTGTAGAAGTTGAGGGAAAGGTGTTTCTCCATATTCGAGTGAATCTTATTATCCCTGCTTATAATATTATCTTATAAGCAGGATAATAAGGTTATCGCGAATATTCGTTTATAGTACATTACTGCAGCGGCCAGCAACAGAGGCATTGATGGACGAACGTGTAAATGTGGGCCGAGGCGAAGCCGAGGCACACATACGTAAGTCCATCAATGCCTAGTTGTGGCCAAGGCTTGTATAGTACTTTTCTCAAACAATGCGCGGAAATTAAAACAGTAAATTTTCTCAAATAATTCGCGGAAATTAACTCTTTTCAAAATCGATGACGAACAACGAACAACAATTTTTTTTTTCAATAACCAGCTTTCTAATTAGCAAGTCAGTTCGAAATTTAAATAAAACCTTTGATGAGTTACCTCCTTGGTCGCCATGTTTCGGAGAAAAAGATCGTTCCATTTTTAAATTACACGACAGATATGAGTTTACTATGTAATTTTTCTCAAACATGCTTGGAAATGTGAGCATTATTTTGACAACCTTCTTCGAGATAAATCGAAATTGCTGTACTGGCCAACTACATGCGCGCAGCGGCCGGCAATGTTTGTATGAAAATCCATATCTGTCGTGTTTTGCGGCCAAATAAATTACATAGTAAACTCATATCTGTCGTGTAATTTAAAAATGGAACGATCTTTTTCTCCTAAACATGGCGACCAAGGAGGTAACTCAAAAAAGGTTTTATTTAAATTTCGAACTAACTTGCAAATAGAAAGCTGTTTATTGAAAAAAAAAAACAAATTGTTGTTCGTTGTTCGTCATTGATTTTGAAAAGAGTTTTAATTTCCGCGAATTATTTGAGAAAATTTACTGTTTTAATTTCCGCGCATTATTTGAGAAAAGTACTATACAAGCCTTGGCCACAACAAGGCATTGATGGACTTACGTATGTGTGCCTCGGCTCCGCCTCGGCCCACATTTACACGTTCGTCCATCAATGCCTCTGTTGCTGGCCGCTGCAGTAATGTACTATATTTGGTCGCTAAACACGACAGATATGGATTTTCATACAAACATTGCCGGCCGCTGCGCGCATGTATTTGGCCAGTACAGCAATTTCGATTTATCTCGAAGAAGGTTTTCAAAATAATGCTCACATTTCCAAGCATGTTTGAGAAAACTATATTATTAGTCCGTATAATGTTATTAAAAGGCATGTTAAATTATTTCTTGGTAAATTGTTGCCCTTAGAAGCCCCTATGCAATTGAACCATTGTTTTTTTTTTCTAACAGTCTACATTCAATACAATGATACACTACTAAAATTATGCTTACAGCATTAATCAGACCGCTGAATCACAGAGCAGTTTACTGAAATATCTAGCTTATTTATACTGGTATCAACTTTCAAGAGAAAGCTACATTAGTCAAATGAAATGAGAGCATGCCATCCAGCTGACGTGACGTGTAGAGTTGAAATATGAACATTTGTCTATTCGTACAATGTAGCCCAAATATGTTGACAGTGGATATAATTTATTTAGCACAACTACAGGGTGATATTGAAATCATTTGCATCCTTTTAAACTGAGACTCTACTCATAAAACTGAACAACTTTTACTATAGGAGCAAACCGATAGGAGCTCAAAAAACAGCTGTTGCATACATTTTGAGTCGAGTGGGCATTGCAGTTTAGAATGGAACAGCAGATTATTTTTGCTCCGATTTGTTTGCTTTAATAATACTAAAAGTCGTTCAGTTTGATGGGTAGACTCTTAGTTTATGATATGTATAAGGGCAAAAGGCGTAAAGTACCTATACGCAAAAATACTGAGCTAGTCATTTGAATAAGAACATTACCTACGTCAAATAGACATTTTTGCGTATTTACGCAAAAATGCCTATTTGACGTAGGTAATGTTACAGTATCACAACATAATGTAATGTTGCTGTATAATTCATTTGAGTCATTGATTCAGTCATAGTAAAAGTAAATTCAGTCGAGTAAGAAGGCATTGCGGTTTAGTCTGGAACAGCTGTTTTTTTGGGCTGACAGGTTTACTGCAATAGTAAAAGTTGTTCAGTTTGATGGGCAGAGTCTTAATTTAAAAGGATACCAATGATTTCAATTTCAGCCTGTAAACACGAAAACTTTAGTTCTGAAAGTTTGAAAAAATTATAAACCCCTACGAATCGTTGAACTTTGACGGACTGATTTAAATTGGATATTGGCTCAATCCTCCGGTAATTTGACTCTGTCAATTGAGATGATAATTTACAGAATTTTTTCAGTGAGAATCCTGGTCGTGATGCTCTGGAGACCGAAAGCCAATTAATATTATTGCATTTATAATATCGGTTTATACGTACATAAGCCTATTTAATACGGGAAAGGTCTGTTATGCAAATGTGAAACTGTGATACTCGAAAATAACTTTCATGTTATAACCCTTTGCGTACTTCCGCTATACAATAATGTATATTGCTAGCTACGCGAAGGTTTTACTTGTTACCAGTAGGTGACAAACAGTTTTATGTTCGCAGGACTCAACACTTTATGAATAGTAATCAAACCGCCATCCTCCCTTCATTTATCTCGCTAGCGACCAGCAATGAAATGTAGATGAGGCCTTTTTGATAAGCTCTTAGTATAATTTGTATTTTACTTCGTAATTATAAACGCTCGACGAATGAGCAATTAACCTAAAATATTGTTATTTTAGTCTGTAAGAAAATAATACATTAATAATTAAGTCGCATGTAAATTTATGTCTTTTTTACAAATTCAGAAAGCTTGAAATCGACTGTGAATTTAATAAAAGTTTCATAAAATTCTTCTTATAGAATATATTTCAGTTAACTTTACCATAAAATAAAAAAGTTAGAACTTTACGCAGCACGTCTTCATCACGTTGTTCTTATAATATAACGCACGGTACTTGCCAAAACCATCAATTTCACCCTTCTTCCTGGAGTGCGATTTTTGAATATCACACGTTCAAACGATTTGTAGAAAGATGCATTATCTCCATAGTGATTTTGGCATTTTCTACTACTCGTTTGAACGTGTGATGTTCAAAAATCGCACTCCTGGGCCTCTACTCGCACATTCGAACTTCGCAATTGCGTGAACGTTTTCGTTCCAATCTCTATTATGATGAGGTGTGGACCGAAACAAGTGGCACTATATCGAACATCGAAAGTCCGGTTTTAGTGGAAACATCCCTGCTTCGTATAAAACTTTTATTGTTTTTTGTGAATTTGAATTTTAAACAAACAGTTCTCAGTTCACACAGTTCAGTGTGTTCAGTTGTTTCACATTCATGTGAAACAACTAAACATTCACGCAACATTAAATAACATTTCCATTTTAACCTCTACCTTTGCCTCTACCTAAACAAAACTAAGAATATTTTTATAAACTGCTTAATATGAAGTTATTGTTGCATATGTGACCTTTTTCGTTCATTTTAGCATAAAACGGCGCGGGACGGTTCCCCTCAAAAGCAAATCGAACAACTATGTACCCACCTACGTTCGTTCCTAAAGTTCTTAACTGAATTTAAGAAACTACGGGCCTACGACAAGGGAATAACCTTTTTGTCACGCAAAATAATCTGCTTGTGTGATGTCAGTTTTCGACAAAAAGGCATATGTAGGCAAAGTACCTACGGTTATTTTGAAACTTTGAAATAAGGGTATATGAGCGAAAAGAAAAGTCTGCCTTTTGCTTTTTTTTCGAGGTAGTTTCATATTATTGTCTGAAATATTTTCGTAAATAAGTGTTCACGGCACACATTTATATGATAATACGTAAAGAAACTCACATTTGTTGGAGAGGAAATAGAGTTAGTGTGGGAAGACTTACGAATTCATTATTCTTTGCGAGCGTAATAAATTCTTATTGACGTATGAGTACCATTTCCACCGAGCCTTTTTTCTTTTGCATATGATACGCAATACTTGGGATAAAGATCATGTAAGTAATATTTGGTAGCAATATTCCACTATAATGTCTGTGGAATTAAATTTGTCGAGCTAAAAACCCGGGATAGGTTTAAAAGCGAGGGGTTGCATGGCCTCGACATACGTCAATCAGTTGTCGGGAACGTTGGACATCCGTTAAGTTTCTTGTTATCGTGACCCTCATCTCTGAAGAAATTAGTTTTCTGCATCCACGTCCCTGCCAACGGTGACACGCCTTCTATTTCCGGCAACGTTTACCCAACTAATGTGCCCCATGATATCCACTCTCAGGTTTCACGTCAACTACTTAGACCTCGAATTTGTACAACCCTTGTCAATAAAATGCTCGGTTTTGTTTCAATACTTTAAAAAGAATCAATATATTGTAATCTTTGAAGCAGTCGAGTTAACGTTCTTTATATATAATTTTGGTAGGCCTTCTTGTTCAAATCTTTCATTAAACGGTAGCGGATACATTACTTGTAACCATTAGCTTGAAAAAAAGTTCCATTACCCAATTAACTTTTTTAAAGGTTGTAGCTATAATTGAGGAAAAACGAGACAAGAAAATATAGCTGCAAGAAAATTACTTAAAGTTGTTTTAAAAACTTCGTTATTCCAATAGATCGATCTTGTGAAAAAGAAGACGTAAACCGTTCAGAGAGCGTGAAACAGAGTACAGTTGAAAAATATAGCTCATTAAGGATTGTTTAGTCAAGCTAATTTACTAGAAGCCTCAGGTAGGCGTCTCAAGGGAAATCAGAAGTCTTTGAGTTCTTGCTCAACTTTTAGGGCACTTTGTTTAAAATACTTGTTGCGTAATTCTTTATTAGCGTTTGTTAATTTCCATGATGGTAAAAAAAACATTACTTATTTACTTAATTTGGTAGTCCGAATACCTACGGGTTTCTAGTGTAGCGCCAATGTGTTGAATACCTGAAAACAATTGGCTGCTATACCAACACTTTTGGTGAAATTTAAAACACACAACAGAAACTCTCTTCAAATGTTAACGTTACCTTTGTAGGCACACTGGCACATAAACTCGATCTTCGCCAAATTAACAAACAATGTATTCCACATTGCATTTTATAGTAACCTGAGGATGGATTTTAGTAAATTAGACATGTAAAGCTAATGTAATACTCCGACAATGCATCTACAGGGTGAAATATCCACTCTTTCGTACGGTTATTATTTGAAACTACTCCTTTATTGTTTATCTTAAAGTAAATAACCGCACAAATACCTAATTTTTGAAATCTTATACAGGGTGAAATTGATATCATTAACATCCTTTTAAACTAAGAATCTACCCATCAATCTAAACAACTTTTACTATGGGAGCAAACCAATCGGAGCACCAAAAAAATCAGCTGTTCCAAACTAAACTGCAATGCCTACTCGACTCAAATGTATGCAACAGCTGAAATTTTTTGGTCTCCGATCGGTTTGCTCCCATAGTAAAAGTTGTTCAGTTTAATGGGTAGACTCTTAGTTTAAAAGGATGCTAATGATATCAATTTCACCCTGTATAAGATTTCAATAATTATTTGTGCCGTTATTTACTTTAAGATAAACAATAAAAGAGTCGTTTCAAATAATAACCGTACGAAAGAGTGGATATAAAGGTAAATCGCTTAGGTATTTGAACGAATGAGACCGGTGTTTTCCGGTAATTGGAGCTGTCGCGCGGACAAATGTCCTGTCCGACGTGTGCCAGATAGTCACTCTAACTGCGGCCATTAACCTGAGAGATAATCTTAAATTACTACTGACACTCTTGATTGCTACCCTCCTATTGTAGTTATTGTTGGTTTCACAATATGAGCATCTGTTTTAAATGTACAGTGGTACCGATTCGGACTGTGCCACGACTTAACTAAATTTATTCCTGTCAGTTTCTGAAATAAGATTAAGAAAAGAGACAGAAAACCAACAGCTGACTTTAGTGCTGTCAAAGTGACGTTACACGCCCAAAAATGCCTTAAATAAGATGGCGTACATTATGATGGCATCTTATTTTGGGCGTGTAACGTCACTTTGACAGCACTAAAGTCAGTTGTTGGTTTTCTGTCTCTTAATCTAATTTTAGAAAGTGACAGGAATAAATTTAGTTAAGTCGTGGCACAGTCCGAATCGGTACCAGTGTCCTTCTTAATATGCTGACACTTTTTTAAGGGGATGATCACGATCAGACCGTCAAACTGAACAACTTTCTCTATGGCACCAACATCGAAATCGCGAAAAAAAAATCGAATGTCCCATACATTTGGCTCGAGCAGGTTTGCAGTTTTGTATGGAAGAGCTGTTTTTTTTTTCGCGACTTCGATGTTTGTGCCATAGAGAATGTTGTTCAGTTTGACGGTCTGATCATCCCCTTAAAAAAGTGTCAGCATATTAAGAAGGACCCTATACATTTATAACAATAAGTTAGTTCTATGTTTCCACCCCGAAGTAAAGGAACCTATGAGGATAGTGAAATAAAAGGAATTTATAGTTAAACTAGCGTTAACCCGCGACTTCATCCGCACAAATTATAAGTATACCAGATTTTAAGTCAGATCATAAGCTATCAAACAAAAAAGTTTCATCAAAATCGGTTCAGTAGTTTTTGTTTGATGCTCGAACAAACAAACCCATAAACAAACAAACAAACAGACAGACAAAAAATCCAAAAATTGGTGATTTGGAATCAGGGACATCTAAAAACCATATTGTAATCTTTTTTTTTTTGTAAATATCTTCAATGTACACACGGCGACAGATCAACCTACCCATAGTTGAACTCTATGTTCATGGACATAAGGTCGAACTATGGGTAGGTTGATCTGTCGCCGTGTGTACAGTACAGACACACTTCTGTTACAGTTTTATAATAGTTTAGATTTAGATTATGAACCATGTCTTTCTATGTGGTAGCTTTTAAGAATTACAATGAATTGTCAGTCATATTGTATGGCACTGCATTGAACAAAATTTTGTGACGAAAAAAAGTCAATTTTATGATTTGTGAGGTTTATTTAACTTCTCCTTCTTGAATCTGCTGAGCAGCAGATCTTATTAGGTCCTGCCAGCAGAAACTGAGTCCTAACCTATTGCCACAATGTGTTTTTTATGTTATTATTTTTATGCCATGAAATGTTTAAAAAGTTTTATTTACTACCTACTTATGTTCAATGTTTGTTTTATTATTTGTTTATTATATTATATATAATTATATGGATGGGTGCCTAATAAATGTTTAGCTGCACGGAAAGAAAAATTGTACGGTACAGCCATGTCATAAATCTGTTGTTATTTGAACTTTTCTGTTTGATGAATCTGTTTATTGTTTTGTGTCCTATTCTGTATTTTTGTGTGGCAATAAAGTGCATTTTTATTATTTTATTTTATTAATCCCAAGACGTTAAGGTTTACTTTTACCACGGTATTATACTGGGTGTAAAATTAAATGGGACACTTACTTAAAGGCTTAAAGGGGTGCTTCAGACCATCAAACTGAACAACTTTCTCTATGGGACCAATATCGAAATCGCGAAAAAAATCTGCTGTCCCATACATTTCAGTAGAGTATGTTTGCAGTTTTGTATGGGACCGCGGATGTTTTTTTTCGCGATATTAGTGTTGGTCCCATTGTAAAAGTTGTTCAGTTTAATGGTCTGAAGCACCTCTTTAAGTAAGTGTCCCATTTAATTTTATACCCTGTTTAACTACGAGTATTTACCTTAATTTACTCGAGTCATTTCTTGATCTGTGGGGTTAGCATGCCACGCAAGATAAAGGGACAAAACGAGAAAACCGTCATGAACGCGCCTTTTGGCATGCGTAAAAGTTGAACAAAGACAGAGGCACATCTCGATTTTTATCATTTCGTCGGGGGTGGCATGGTACGCCCACAGTTATCGTTTCTAGAGAAACGTTTTTTCATCTTATTTTGCATTCGTTTGTAAACACCGTCAACCAGACGCAGACCTAATTAATTTCTAATATGATTATATATCTAAACTATTATAAAACTGTAACAGAAGTGTGTCTGTACATTGAAGATATTTACAATAAAAAATTACGACATGGTTTTTACCTGTCCCTGATTCCAAATCACCAATTTTTTTATTTTTTGTCTGTCTGTTTGTTTGTTTGTTTGTTTGTTTGTATGTTTGTTTGTTTGTTTGTTTGTCTGTTTGTTTATTTGTTTGGGTGTTTGTTTGTTCGAGTATCACGCAAAAACTACTGAACCGATTTTGATGAAACTTTTTTTGTTTGATAGCTTATCATCTGACTTAAAATCTGGTGTACAATTTATGCGGACGAAGTCGCGGGTAAAAGCTCGTGATATAATATAATTACATGTTGATGTTGCTGCTTTGAAACTCTACCTCATCCTCTATAATCACACAAAGTGGACTTCTGTAATAATTAATTCGAGAGCCATTAATTATCAAGTCAGACAATTGTAGATGTGCACGGAGTTGATACAGGGTGTAAACTTAAATAAGTACGTTACATACCTCCTTAAAGGGATGCTTCAGATCATCAAACTAAACACTTTCATTATGAGACCCAAATGTATGAAACAGCAGAATTATTTATATTGGTATTAAAATCGCAAAATAATTCTGCTGTTCCATACATTTGGGTCGAGTCGTCATTGATATTTCCTATGGAACAGCAGATTTTTTTTCGCGATTTCTATGTTGGTCTGAAGCACCATGTTTGTTTGTTTTTTGTTTGTTTGTTTGTTTTGTTTATGTAACGCATTTAATGTAACACTCTCTATTGGTACCTATGGAGAGGAAGGAAGAAGATAGGTACCTGTACTTTTGTTATACAGGGTGTAAGTGACATCCTAGCAAATACTGAAACGGTGAACTCAGACCATCAAACTCAACAACTTTCACTATATATACTATATACCTCAGGAAACTCGAAAAAAAAAACTATTTTTTTCTGGTAGGTAGGTACGCAGTTCTGTATGGAATAACAGATTTTTTGTCGCGTTTCCTGAGGTAGTCTCCATAGTGACAGTTCATTTTGATAGTCTGAGTTCACCATTTCAGTATTTGCTAGGCTGTCACCCTGTATGTGTGGGGGACACAATAAAAATGTAAAAAAAAAAAAAAAAACTAATAAAGGCTCTCGGGTCTCTTGCTCTCTCTCTCTCTATCTAAATATATTTCACTGAAAGTACTTCAGCCATGGGTGCTCAAAATGGTTGGGTTCTACCTCACTTGTGCGACCCACAATATCGTCAGTGGGGCCAAGTTTACACATATCGTCGCTATTTGACGCCCAAGTATACGCTTTGAAACAAAGCAGGGCGTAACTTAATGTAAAGCATGTTGGGATGTCCACAAACTTAGGGGGTGAGTTTCGAAGACGATCCCTTGAGTCTCCTTTATGCAAATCTCGGGTAATTTCTTTGGTGGGAGTCACAGGGGACCCTTTGCCTAGATTGCGTTTACTCTTCAACCGTAGCGTATATTATTAAGTCTTATTTCGTTCTATTTACAAAAACATATAATATTGAAACCGCAAGCAGTTTTTACAACCGTTTTACTAAAAATACAATAATTTTATTGTATTTATTCGTAGGAAGATTTACACTGTAAATTTTACAGCTTTGATTACAAATAGTAAACTTAACCCTAATACAAAAAAAAACTTTTCCTATACAGGATCTTACTTAATAAAATTAAATAATTAAAAATAATAAAAACCTTGATTATTTTTTGCCATTTATCATGCTTATAAGTTTGAACTATATACTATTTAATATGCTGACGGTTTTTTAAGAGGATGGTCAGACCATCAAACTGAACAAATTTCTATATGGGACCAACATCGAAATTGGGAAAAAAATCTGTTGTCCCATACATATTTGGGGCGAGCAGGATTGCAGTAATTTGCAAGTAATTAGTATGGATCTCTGGGTGTTTTGTTCCGAATAGAATTTTTTTTTTTTTTTTTTAAACAATTTATCCTTTCGGAAATGCAATGGGAACTAGCCCTTACAGCATGGTCATAAGTTACATTTTTTTTTGTACTTAAAACTAACTTAACTAATCTTACACCTAAATATTGAAATGTGTGGGTGATACACACATTCCAAGTTCAAGATAAGTTTTACGCCAGGATCAATCCGAATCAAACGGAAGCGCCTTCTTTATTTCTCACTTTTACTACATTGTCCTCCATTAATGGCACATTATTAAACAAATTCCACCACATTAACACAATAATGACCATGAAAAACTAATTTAGAAAATTAAGAAACAAAGCCCGTCCTTTTCTTCAAGATTCTCGTGCAGAACTCTCCTGGGCGATGATGGGATGATAGATGAAAAATGACAATGAAATTCTGGTTGATTTTGTAAGCTCGCGCGTTGCCCCCAAAACTACCATGTACGAGTAAACTTGCACCAAAACTTTTGTTCTTTCTTCGTATGTATTTGAGATTCCTGTTATGTTGGTCGATCTACGCAACCGTTTGGTACACAATCCGCACGAAATTATGTCACAAATATCACTAAAAACCAACTTTTCACAAATATCAAATACAGACACAAACGAACAAAATAATGGCGGCAAGCAAACTCTCCGAATAGAAAGTTGTTCAGTTCTTTTTTTTTTTACATGTGGATCTAAATAAAATGACTCTGGATACTATGTCCTTTAAAGCCGTAAAGGAGAAGGGTCACGGCCCATACAAAATTTACCCAGGTCCGACAACAAAGTGACCTATCCCAGTTTTTTATATATATTTAGTATGACTAAAATATATAATTTTTATTTTCAATTTGTATGGCTAACACCTAAATATTGCCTTGTGAACTTCTCCAGGCGCAATACTAAACCAATACTTTTCACATACTTCTAGCGATTCTATCTATCAAGAACTTTGCATATGGATGTGATTTTGATGACAATACTATAATATGGTACTATCCGGCTGATCTGATGATGGAGTTGGAAGGTGGCTAGTGGAACTCTTGTTTGACTACTAGCATACCCATCGAGTTTGGGCTCATTGGAATCGTCTTGATGAGTCCTATGCATTGCAGTTGGTATCGAGGGTCTGATGATGGAGCTGGAAGGTGGCTAGTAGAACTCTTGGGTGGCTACTAGCACACCTATTGAGTTTGGACTAATTGGAATCGTCTTGATGAGTCCTGTGCATTGCAGTTGGTATTGAGGGTCTGATGATAGAGATGGAAGGTGGCTAGTGGAACTCTTGGGTGGCTACTAGCATACCCATCGAGTTTGGGCTCATTGGAATCGTCTTGATGAGTCCTATGCATTGCAGTTGGTATTGAGGGTCTGATGATGGAGCTGGAAGGTGGCTAGTGGAACTCTTGGGTGGCTACTAGCATACCCATCGAGTTTAGACTCGTCTCGTCTCGTTATGTGCTGAGGAATATCTTGTAACGGCTTGTGCAGCAAGTGATGTTGGCAAATGTAGGCAAGATTGGATACAAAGAACTGGTAGCAGCTGCGAAGATTCACGTTTATCGAATTAGGCACTTGTCAAAGTTGGGTGCTGTTGCAATTATCAAAGAAACACCTAAAACCTAACCACCTGCTCGCCTAATATCTTGGACATTTACCATTTTGGAATGGTAACAGGGGCAGGGGCAGGGGCAGCAGCCAGGAGCTTGCTGGTCTTGATAAGTTGCAGAATTAATTATATGCCTACAAAAAACGTTCCAGCTCTATCATTAGATACCTACTTGTTACAAAATGCAGAGAATAGGACTCATCAAGACGATTCCAATGAGTCTAAACTCGATGGGTATGCTAGTAGCCACCCAAGAGTTCCACTAGCCACCTTCCAGCTCCATCATCAGACCCTCGATACCAGCTGCAATGCATAGGACTCATCAAGACGATTCCAATAAGCCCAAACTCGATGGGTATGCTAGTAGCCAAACAAGAGTTCCACTAGCCACCTTCCCGCTCCATCATCAGACCCTCAATACCAACTGCAGTGCATAGGACTCATCAAGACGATTCCAATGAGCCCAAACTCGATGGGTATGCTAGTAGCCAAACAAGAGTTCCACTAGCCACCTTCCAGCTCCATCATCAGACCCTCGATACCAACTGCAATGCATAGGACTCATCAAGACAATTCCAATGAGCCCAAACTCGATGGGTATGCTAGTAGTCAAACAAGAGTTCCACTAGCCACCTTCCAGCTCCATCATCAGATCAGCTGGAAAATACCATATTATTATATTGTCATTAGAATCACATGCATCTGCAGAGTCTTTAATAGATATAATAGCTAGAAGTGTGTGAAAAGTATTGTTTTTTAGTATTGCGCCTGGAGAAATTCAACAGGCAATATTTAGGTGTTAGCCACACAAATTGAAAAAAAAAATTATATATTTTAGTTATACTTAATGTCACAAAAAAACTGGGATAGGTCACTTTGTTGTCAGGCCTGGGTCACAGATGACCATTCTTCTTTCTTCATATTCTTAATTTTGATGACGATGAATTTTAAGCCTCGAAACGTTGGTGTTAGACGTTTTGACGGTTCTTTGGAGTTTTTGGAGACAATCGAAAGTAGCAGGAAACGCAAAAGTCCACAGGAAAGAGGTGAACCGACCGCTTGCCGTGCTAAAAATGACGGAACACTTTTCCTATATACGACCCGTACACCATCATATGTCACTGAACTGTATATAATTTGTTCACTTGCACGACACTTTGTTACGCAAAACAATACCAGTCTTACGAACCAAAACTAAATAAACAATAAAAAATCGATAAAATAATATTATGTGGACTCCAACCGTAGCTATCGAATGACCGCCAAAAACTCCGTCAGCATATTTAAGAAGGACCCTATAATATGCTCGCAGGTCGCAATAATTTAGATAAAATAAAGTTTTATAAGAAGTGGATATAGAGTTATACTCGTGCCCAGACAACGGAAATTGCGACAAGCAAATGTGAAAAGTTCAAAATACACGCGAGCGTAGAGAGCCTTGTTAGAAATATCATTACCATAGTATGAAAGTAATACATTAACTGAAATTCTGAGAAGTTACCGACTTTTAATTTCATTTTGGACTGTAAACTTCAATGTTATTTTATCAAATTAAATAATTCTTTATTTCAGACAGTTATAGTCGATAAAAGTTTTAGTAACAGTGGAGCTTAAGAGGGCACCAAGCCTCCAGTGCTGCCGATGCTGTAAATCTTTTTTTTAGGGTTCCGTACCCAAAGGATGAAAACGGGACCCTATTACTAAGCCTACGTTGTCCGTCCGTCCGTCCGTCCGTCCGTCCGTTCGTCTGTCCTACCTATTTAGGGCTGTAACTTTTGAACCGTAATAGCTAGATAGTTGAAATTTTCTCAGATTATGCGTTATTGCGGCGGATTTGTTAACAAATAATAAAAATGGCAGAAAGTTAAAAATTAAGGGGGGTTTTCAACAAGAAACTAGTTTTTATCAACGTTTGTTCTTCACGCTCTGTAGTAAAAACGGTAATACATACAAGCGTCAAACTTAGTGTGATTATAGAACAAACTCTACAGAATAACAACAAATACTAAAAACCGGCGAAGTGTGCGTCGGTCTCGCGCTAATGTCCTGGACAAAAAAAGTTTTTTTCTAAGTTAATAATGTTGTGTTCTGTGGTTGTGTGGTACGGAACCCTCGCTGCGCGAGTAGCCCGACTCGCACTTGACCGGTTTTTTATTTTAATTTCTTTTCAATTATACAACATCTCCAAAAAACAAGAATGTCACATTGCAGTCACTGCTGATTTTCAATTTATCGGGTTTGTGTTTGTAGTTATTATCTTAGAAAG
Organism: Agonopterix subpropinquella; assembly: GCA_922987775.1. Classification (NCBI taxonomy): domain Eukaryota; kingdom Metazoa; phylum Arthropoda; class Insecta; order Lepidoptera; family Depressariidae; genus Agonopterix; species Agonopterix subpropinquella. Next base: position 13,573,850 of record OV277702.1, read on the forward strand.
CGATTTAATTGAAAATCAGCAATACCTATAATCAGAATCACAATGTGCCATTCTTGTTTTTTGGAAATAACACAAAACATTTAAACATACGAGTAGCGGCAGCACTGGAGGTTCGGTGCCCCCTTAACCTATTGTTAGTAAAACAGTTCATTCCAATTAAAAGTCCCAACACCTTCCACCGACCTTCAACAACAGTTTTCAGAATGCTGTTCTGACTGGTTCGTACTCCTTTGAGGCACAACATAACGGAGTACCCCTTATTTCTATTATATTTTATTACTTAAAATAAATAATTTTTCAAATCATTAAACCGTAATAAAGCACTTTAACTTACCTCGAACTCACTTATTGCAATCAAATCAACTTTCTCAAGATAAGAAAATTATTCCTTGGAAATTTAATTAACGGGAAAATCTTTATCAGGTAAAAAGGAAAATGGTTTTACCTACTTGTCTTGTAGAGAACGAGTTTTGTGGCGTGACATCCCAACAGAGACGCTATTCACACACCAGCACGGCTAGCATGCCACCCACGACAAAGCGTTTAAACGAGAAAAACATCATGCGCGCTTTTTCTGACATACGTAAAATAATAAAGGAGGAGGCACATCTCGTTTTTTATCGTTTTCTCGGGGCTGGCATGCGAGGCCTACAGGCTCGACAACTACTGCGACAAACTTAATTAAAATACTTAATTTAATAAAATAAAAAAACCAATATATTTTTTTTTTATTAATTCTTCTTTACTGCCTAATTTTCAAGTTTGGATGAAGGCAGGAAAGCAGTTGTTTATTTCAAAATATTGACTATATTGGATCCTTCTTAATATGCTGACAGTGTTTTTAAGGAAATGACCAGACCATTACACTAAACAACTTTCTGTATTTGATCAATATCCAAATCGCGAAAAAATAAATCTGCTAAACTGCAAACCTACTCGATTTTTTAAGGTATTTTAGGGGATGATCAGACCATCAAACTGAATGACATTTTATATGGGATTAGAAGATTTCATCGTTCAGTTTGATGGTCTGATCATCCCCTTAAAATAATTTCAGCTAATTTTGTTAGACCTTCTGGAACTAATTTCAGGTTTGCAATTACTAACACATGGAATAACAAACTCGTGCCTGTCGGAATCAATTAGGTAAATACTTACCTACTCGTGTATTGTGTTAACGAAGTCGCTGCCAATTTCCCGTTCCTGCTCAACGTCCTAACTTAATAAAAATTAACTCTTTTAGCACCTAATTCTCGGAATATTTCTCTGCTATTACACAGAATAGGGTTATCTTCGAGCAATAACGGTTAGACGATGGAATTTCAATTGTTGCCTCTAATTATTTTGTAGCTACCTAGCTGCTTGTAATAATTGGTTTACAGAGAATTGATAAAACATTAGTATCTACTTTCAGTTTATGATTGTATAGTTTTATCTTTTATAATATTATGGTTCCTATAAAAATCAAGGAATCTTCTCGATTCGTAGATTCATCAGGGTCAATCAAATGTTTGGAATTAACTTCCCCTATGCCCCTGTTTTATTTGATCCATATTTTCTGCGACAACCTGCATTTTATACACACATAATTCTGATGACCATACTTCCCTTGGCGATGATGGTTACAAACATATAACACAAAGGTTGGTACGGTCGGCCGCAATAAGTTATATACACTTTAGGTACTACGATGTAGAACAAAAGTGTATACAACTTATTGCGGCCGACTGTACAAGGTTAGTTGATTGATGGGTAAAGGTTGAGTGTATTTAGTAAACCACCTACCACGTTTTTCAGGTTGTTTTTTTTAACTTGTGTACAGTCATAGAATAATACATTATTCTTATGGTACAGTCTGCATCTGAGAAACCTGACCCCTCTATCTTAATATTTATAAGCGCAATGGGGTTAGATTTCTCTGATGCTGGCTGACCGTACGATTTCTAAGACCACTGGCTTTTAGAAGAACATAAACATTGTGAGCCTGATATGATTCAAATTCGAGGCATAGGTATATCGTGTCCATTGTGAGAAAATAGGGTAGGTAGTTTAAGCAATATTTATTTGTCAATTATGTTTAATATTTGCAGTTCAAGATGTGCTGTTATTGTATTATATAAGTTGTGGCCTTGTACCTACCTTGTAAAGATACTAAGCTTGTTCACTGCTTACTACGCACCATACATAGTAAATTGACATTATATAGGCACAACCAGCCTACAGCCAAACAATGGTATTGTTGAATGATCACTTCATATTTCATCGACCATTCGGTCACGCGTCAGAGAGGAAGCGATAAGGGTTTATGCGTGAGTCGCTCAGGAGATAATATTCAACGGATGAACAAGCTTCGGACTATTTGGCAAGCACATCCTGACAAGGAAGAACGTTGAATTCTGTAGCGCTAGCATGGCAGCGCGACATAGTAAAGTCGCTCTTTCACTTGGCGCGTAACAGAGGGAGAGAAAAGGCACTGTATAATATTGTCGCGGGTATTAGAATGCCCTGTGAAGTCATGGCTGTGGCGTGCTGACTTGTGGCTTTCGAGAAATGGGTAACTTTTCTGAGAATGTAGAAGATATCATGGAAAGACAGAATTAGCAACGAGCCGATCCAGCAGATGTTGAATAAGAGAGTAGAAATATTGAAAACACGGAAACTTCAGTAGTGAGATTAGAAAAATAATACCTTATCCAGATTATTTTGCTAGCAAAAATTAGGATTACTTAGATATTATTCTCGTCTTAATTTATTAAATTACACAGGAATATTAAAATTACAAAATAATACACAACAATCAATTTAAAATTTGGCAACATATCGTCCAAAGGATGTACAGTCAAAAAATCCAAGTCTAGCTTCGTCACAAATCGTCAATCGTCATTCTCGTCTTTCTTTTGATGTCGGTTAAAACAAAATATACAATTATAATTCTAAATGGCGACAGTTAATAATGTCGATCACTATTCATCGAGTCAATTCATTCAGGAATAAGCTAGGTGAGAAGAGAGGTGAAAATTGTATGAAATGTTAAAATTGCCACTCCCGTATTCATAAAAATGAATTTAAATAAAAGTCCAAAAATATCAAACGTGGACATTCGTGCAATGGTTTCGTATATTTAATCTCTGTAAATAACAAAACCCTTGTTTTATTTTAGGGCTGTCTGCATACCCAACAACGATAATTATAATTATTGTTAAGTGAAAAAAAAACAACAATGTTTTAAATCCGTTGCTACTTTCATACTGTCCTCTTTGTATTTGGCACATGTCAATTTGTAGGTAGGTACATGGTAGGTACCAAGAAGCTTGAAATTGGAAAATTTCAAGCTTCTTGGTACGTACAATATTATTTATGTTCTATGAAACGATGAATTTGTCGCTGTCATGTAACGTATTTAATATGTATTTCTCAAACATGCTTGGAAATGTGAGCATTATTTTGACAACCTTCTTCGAGATAAATAGAAATTGCTGTACTGGCCAAATACATGCGCGCAGCGGCCGGCAATGTTGTATGAAAATCCATATCTGTCGTGTTTAGCGGCCAAATAAATTACATAGTAAACGTGGATCGATACGAGGCGGGCTATTTGATTAATGTGTTGATTATTAGTTGCATTGTTGTAAATAAATAAATTTGTCCCCAGTAAACGTGTCGTGTAATTTAAAAATGGAACGATCTTTTTCTCCGAAACATGGCGACCAAGGAGGTAACTCATCAATGGTTTTATTTAAATTTCGAACTGGCTTGCAAATAGAAAGCTGTTTACTGAAAAAAAAATTGTTGTTCGTTGTTCGTCATTGATTTTGAAAAGAGTTTTAATTTCCGCGAATTATTTGAGAAAATTTAGTGTTTTAATTTCCGCGCATTATTTGAGAAAAGTACTATACAAGCCTTGGCCACAACTAGGCATTGATGGACTTACGTATGTGTGCCTCGGCTTCGCCTCGGCCCACATTTACACGTTCGTCCATCAATGCCTCTGTTGCTGGCCGCTGCAGTAATGTACTATTATTATATCAGTCAACATAAAAAATATTGGTTGTAATGTAAAACGCATCTGTTGTATTTTTATCCACTTGTTTTACCATTTGTACTTGAAATGATTTTATTTGCATTGTTAAATAAATGTTTCACATATAGACATAAAATAACACGTTTATCTCAGCAACAAAAAAAAAAATTAAAAAAACATATTCCATATAAAAATGAGAATGCACAAAATTAATCAACATTGAATCAAAGAGTGCTATGTAACAATATATCATGTCAGTACCCAGTACCCGTTGCCAAAAGCTGGTGCAGTGAGGCGACACGACACTGACGCTGGGCAGTACGACCATTTTCATTTCGTAATCGACATGATGTTTACAGAATCGATACCTACTTATGTTAAGTCAAAACAATATGGGAACTTGACTTGATCACTTATTAAGGTGGTTTCAGTCTATACAAACGTTTGACGCACAATACGCGTAGACGGAATTAATAAAAGTAATATTTTATATATGGAAAAATAGTTTAGAAAATCTAGATGTCGCGTATCAAATAACATTTGCAATTTATAATATAACTAGCGGCCCGTCCCGGCTTCGCACGGGTGGACGTCTAATCTTTTCTAGCAATAAATATAGCCTATGTTACTCAGGGTGAATGCAGCTTTCTAATGGTGAAAGAATTTTTTAAATCGGCCCAGTACTTTTTGAGCCTATTCATTACAAACATACAAACATACAAAAATAGGTACAAATCTTTCCTCTTTATAATATTAGTGTAGATTACGAAGATATAAAGCTTTGAAAATTTTGTACGAAAAATTTCAACGCTTTATATCTTCGTACTTAATTATATTATAAATTGCAAATGTTATTTGATACGCGACATTTACATTTTCTAAACTATTTTTCCATGTATACAAAGTTACTTATATTAATACCGTCTATGCGTATTGTGCGTCAAAGTTTTGTATAAAATTGACCCCTCTGCAACCGCCTTAAATATAAAATCGCCACTGAATGTGTTGTCGCTGTAGAAGATACGGCCAGAAACTCCACATTGTAGAGAGAGAGAGAGAGAGAGAGAGAAGGGACCTATACAATGAATATACAGTAAACTATAATTATGCTAGTAACACTCATGTCATCTTTAGTATATTAAAAGCATTGATTGAAAGGTATTTTTTAATAGGTATCTTCATTTTGTCAATATGTAGGTATACGAGTGCAAACCATCTTTAGCAACGTTTAGATTTTTGCACAACGAATTTTCTTTTTTTTTAAACTGAATGCTCAAAAATAAAGTTCTGATTCTGATTCTAGCTACAATTTCAGACTAGAAATACATTGTTTTATTTTACTAATATTATAAAGAGGAAAGATTTGTACCTATTTTTGTATGTTTGTATGTTTGTAATGAATAGGCTCAAAAAGTACAGGGCCGATTTAAAAAATTCTTTCACCATTAGAAAGCTGCATTCACCCTGAGTAACATAGGCTATATTTATTGCTAGAAAAGATTAGACGTCCACCCGTGCGAAGCCGGGACGGGCCGCTAGTTGTTTTATAAAGAAACGTATTTGTTTTGCATTGAGGTAAAACTCTATGTTCGAATCCAACTAAACAAACGGACAACTGTTCTACAAATTGCTGAGAAATGCAGATTGAAATAGAAAGAAAAAGTATAATTTAAGGTGAATATTATATTTGAGAGACACAATCCCAGCAGTGGGATATATATATAGAGTGTAACAAAACACCCTAGTAATAATTTAAATTCGAACTTCGAATACCAAGTTCGAATTCGCGGAAAAAAGATTCTGGATGCCTAGGGCACTATTTGAGCACTATTTTTAACACGCTTATATTAGCTTCACCTGTATGTAACTAACTAACTAAGTAAGTATGTAAGAAAATCTAGGAAGTCAATTTTAACCTACTTCTAATTAATGTATAGATTTGAAACTTTGCAGGTGTATGTAGTTCGCATGACAATACAATAATTTGGTACTATCGAGCTGATCTGAAACACGCTTATTAATGCACTAAAAAGTACAAAATAATCTGATTTACTTAAAATATAATAAGTTACGATAATTATGCATCCTACCATTGTACACTTGTTAACGCAAACTTCTCACTTTTTAATGTTCAATGACCAAGTAAATAAGCGTGGGGCGCTTTATCGAAATAAATTTCTCGAAGAAACGTTACCTACCACTATCACCAACGCTCCCCCAATGCGCCCCACGCTTTTTACTTGGTCATTGAACATTAAAAAGTGAGAAGTTTGCGTTAACAAGTGTACAATGGTAGGATGCATAATTATCGTAACTTATTATATTTTAAGTAAATCAGATTATTTTGTACTTTTTAGTGCATTAATAAGCGTGTTTTTTAGTTTTTTAAACTATTTGAGTGTAAATTCGATGCTGCAATGCAAGCCATTTTAGCCACAGAAAATGTGTACGCTACCTTGACGTCAAGCCAGCGTTCCAGGTAAAAAAAATCGATATCTCGTAAAGTACAGAGGCACTATTTATTTGACCTAGGTACTAATTAGGATCTATTTAGGAACTATTTATTGGCATCAATTCCAGCCAGATCCCTTTCATGTGTACGCTAGCTATACACCTCAACTCAACCATACTCAACAGATGACTTGTTTTTTATCGACGTTGTCTCCATTATGAAAGTTGTTGAGTTATTTATTTATAAAACATCCTTTACTATCTAGATATTTTGTTACAAAGAATGATAATTAAATTAAATTTAAATAGTTCGATGTTCGAATATCTAATGGAAACGAACTTAGACGTAAAATTTTTAAGAAAATTGCCTACAGCACCTGTGTTAGAAACGAAAATGAACGCCATTATCCCGCACCATAATCTTAAATCACTTCGGCTTAGTGTTTCGATTACAGACAAAGGTTCGGTGGGAAAACCCACATTATGATGCTAGTTGAATAATTGTATAGATAAGTGAAATTGATGGGCTCTAGCTACCACCTACACTGCGTAAGACAGACTTACGGGGATTAAAGATTTCGGAGTTCGCTCTACATTATTTTACATTTTTAACGTTACCTACTAAATAATTGTGTCTTACAGACATTGAGTAAACTATACTGTGTGTATCTGTGTATGAAATACTGGATTATGTATTTTACTTTAATTAGGAGTGTTTTATCCGATAGTTTTACAAAACCTAGAGATTATATTATTTACTTATTGCTCTTAAAAATACAAAGTATGCATATCTACGACAGGCTTCGTCAAAGGTTATATACATCACTCACATCCACAGCAGGCTTCATCAGAGAAAATATCTCACTCAGATCCACAACTCGTTTCGTCGATAAATACATCCTGTAGGTGCAACAAGCTTCGTCAATTTCTAAATAAAAATTTAAAAACCTATTCTAACCTTATAAACCTACATTGCTATTTTTTTTAGTCTAAAATAAAGTCGGGGCAAAATGACATTTAAATTCGCAGTAAGGTCGGTAGGCAGGTTATACAACTACGTAGTGCAGCTACGTAGTAAACAATATTATTGTAACTTTAGCTACTCGTATCTACGGGGTGAAATTGATATCATTAGCATCCTTTTAAACTAAGAGTCACCCATCAAACTGAACAACTTTTACTATGGGAGCAAACAGATCGGAGCAACTAAAAAATCAGCTGTTCCATACTAAACTGCAGTGCCTACTCGACCCAAATGTATGCAATAGCTGATTTTTTAGTTGCTCCGATCGCTTTGCTCCCATAGTAAAAGTTGTTCACTTTGATGGGTAGACTCTTAGTTTAAAAGGATGCTAATGATATCAATTTCACCCTGTATACAACCACAATTTATTTATTAAGAAAACAACTTTGACAATACACAAACATTAACACTTACGCAATTCGGCTACAAATAGCTTCCGCTATCAATTTGATTTTCTTTCAACACACAAACATATTACGATCGTAGTTGAGATATAAGCTACGTTAAATCTAGGCTGAGGAGGTGGGAGGGCAGCGGTCGGGCTCTCGCAAACAGCTCTGACCGATAACCCTTTCACGGAACTATTTGCTCTTCTCTTCATCCCCTTGTTTACCTGTCCCTTGAAAACACTTTTAAACTTGGATAAGATTTTATGACTTATAAGAAAACATTTTCCAAAACATTTTACCAACGATATTTAAAGAAAACTCTTTTAGTGTTAAGCTCGCCTTTGTACACACGGCGACACATCAAGCTATACAAAACCAAAATAAGCTGGCCGCGCGTAGGTCGAGTTACGTATAACGTCGCGCGACCATGTGTTGCTGTGTGTACATCATGACTTATTGTAATTTTTCATAAAAATGTTGATTTTATGTACAATAAAGAATCTAAGAATCCAAGATATTTTATTATTAAAAAGTAAAGGCAGATGTTTTACAAACAATACAAGTTGTTGGTTATTGGAGTGAAATAGAACGTCTCCGCGACGGTGAGAACACACTCAACTTTTCTCGTTATGTCCTTTAAAGATGTTTTGAGATTTGCAGCGACTTCGTAGTGCATCCAGCACAATGGCCCCTTCCTTATCCTCTTTGCGGGGACACGTCTATTTCGACTTTTTGTCGAGGCTTCGGAACAGTTGGTCGTGGGGCACGTACGCTCGCTCGACGTAGACGCGCTTAGAATTCAATAGCCTTATTTCACGTTACCGTCTTTTGCACACACGTAACAACCAACCAACAGATACGGCTTTGTTGTATCCTATTTACTAACGTCCTAACCTACGCCTGTGTTGTGTTTTAAGGAATCGCATGTGACGATACCTGCTAGAGGAAGGAATCAATTTTTCTTCACCTGTTGATGGGTAATATAAAAGCCTTCAATTTAATATTTGTGATATGTGTAAAGGAAAAGGAGGTAGTAGGAAATTTATAGAGGCCATGCATGAATGAGCCGAATCCATCTTCCAAACGCGGCTTGTATGTGTGCTCGCCAGTACGTACGCCTCGTAGCACGCACACACTGACAATATCTCAGCATGCCACGAATGCGCCAGACGGGGCTACGCGGAGATATTGTCAGTGTGTGCGGGCTACGAGGCGTACGCCGCTTTTGGCACCTTTTGAAGATGGATTACTGTCTTATACTGTGCCGTGGTGGTCTAGTGGCGAGTAACCTTGCCATCCATGCAGGAGGCGATGGTTCCATTACAAGTGGCGACGGGCTCACTCCCCGTCACACTGGACAGTTTCGGTACTAGTGAAACAAGGATGTTCTGAGGTTTTAGATTATCTCTGACTACCCCCTTGGGGAATACAGTCGTGAGCATATGCATGCATGCACTTCATAATTAACGTAAACTGCGGATGGACAAGTTCGATAGATGAACTGAGCAATTAGTAAAAGCTTTGTTTGTTGAATATAGCACCGTTCCTACATAAACGAGTGAGAAATGAACGCACGACAATGCTGTCATAGGATACATGCATGATAAATTAAACTTCCTCCACGTTTGCAGGGTATTTTTCATTTACGAGAGCAAAAATAATAACACTTCTATTTTATATTTAATGTAAATCTATCCGTTCATTATCTAAACATCAAAACGTTATGCTCATTAAGGTAATTAGGTCAAAATAACACTGGTTTAATGTAGGTAGCACGTATACCACGTACAACGTAAGCTAGCGAGAAAAATCGTTTCACAAATAATACGTGTCAGTACAAATAGGGTGTAAGGTCAGCCCTCCACAGATTGAAACGGTGAACTGAGACCATCAAAATGAACAACTTTCAGGAAACGCGAAAAAAACAGCTGTCCCATACATTTGAGTCGGGTAGGTACTGCTGTAGCAGTTTTGTATGAAAAAGGCAAGTTATTGACTAACTTTGCTATCAGAGTAGGTATTACAAGTAGGGTTTTCTAGGCGCTTCAGTTGTCTGACTACCCATCTAACTGCTATACCCAATTATCGACGGGGGCAAATTAAAATAAAACACAAAAAATACAAAAAATAATAGAGGTAGATAACAATGCATTGTACTGATTTCATTCCTTACCTTGGCTGCGCGCGTTATACCTTTTCTATTATTATAAGCATATGCATATGCTCACGACTATATTCCCCGAGAGGGTAGTCAGATATTCCTGGTTTCTATTATTATAACTATACTCTAATAAAATATTTTATCTAAAGAAATATTTTGGAGGATTATTTAGTAAATAAGTACTTTAAATTACTAAAACACTTCACTAATTATTTACTACCCATTAAGACTAATAATAATAAGGCTGCCTGTCCACTGACGCGAGCTGGCTGGCGGAGCGGTGGAGTAGCGAGGAAAATATTAACCAATCAGGGGCTCGGCCGAGGCTCGGCCGAGATTTTATGCAATCCTAATTTGCTTAATAAAACTCCACTTCCCTGCTCCGCCAGCCAGCTCGCGTCAATGGACAGGCAGCCTTAAAAATACTGTTTAGAAACAAAATTAAAATCGAAAATGTATATTTTAATTTGTGATAATGATAAGACTAGAAAATTATTTATTTAAGTATTTACTTTGTAATAGGATAAATAGTGGGTGTAGTTTTATAAAATTCACAGTAACTAAAATTTACAATTAAGTACTTACATGTTATGATCTTAAGGTACAGAATTTTCCAAAGAGAAGAGAACCAATAGAAATAGCATGAATACTATTTTGTTCGAAAACGAGAGAGGGTGATTAAAAAAATAAAAAAACTATTCAACCATTCTAATAAGTCTTATGAGTTATAATTATGACTGAATCTTTATTAAATCGTCATGACCTTTTGTCGAATCAAATTGTATGAAAAGATATGGCTACAAAACCTTCACGCGGGCTACACCTACATCCTACTTCTATTAAGGCAGTTGCAGAGGGGTCAATTTTATACAAAACTTTGACGCACAATACGTGTAGACGGAATTAATATAAGAAACTTTGTATATATGGAAGAATAGGTTAGAAAATCTAGATGTCGCGTATCAAATAACATTTGCAATTTATAATATAATTACGAAGATATAAAGCTTTGAAATTTTTCATACAAAATTTTCATAAATTGCAAATGTTATTTGATACGCGACATCTAGATTTTCTATCCTATTTTTCCGCATATAAAATATTACTTTTATTAATTCCGTCTACGCGTATTGTGCGTCAAACGTTTGTATGGACTGAAACCACCTTAAGGCGAAGTCGGGTCCTAAGTTCTGTGGAATTTTCCAAAATATAAATGTTCTTCTTCTGTCGATTCGATTGCGTCATTGGAGAAGATATAAGTCAGAAGGTATGCCTTGCTGATTGCCCAAATTGATAAAAATCGGTCAAATGCTAGTCGGATTCGTGCACGGAGAGTTTTTCCGTACCACTAATAAGGTGTTATATTACCAAAAAAAAAAAATTTCTCCGCGATCCATAGTGCGAGCCTGACACACACTTGACCGGTTTTTGTTATTTATTGAAATTAATAATTCAATTTTTTACTTTTTTATAATTTTTACCAGACCAGATTTTTTTTAGACCAGTCCTCATTCATGTACGGTAGTGTGACTTGGGCCACAACGAAAAGCCATGTCCGAACTGTACAAACAGCCGAAATGAAGATGCAGAGGTGGATGTGCGGTGTCACGAGGCGCAATAGAATCCGCAACGAGTACCTATGTGCGAGGCAGCCTGGGTGTTCGTGACTTTGCAGATAAGCTTCAGGAGCATAGGCTTCGGTGGTTTGGACACGTGAAAAGAAAGCCACCCGAATATGTAGGAAATATGGCACTGCAACTATCGATTCCAGGACAGAGACCAAGAGGACGTCCGAAGACTAGATGGATGGACACAGTTCGTTGTGATATGACCAAGTGCAATGTCTCCGAAGACGACGTCAGAAATAGGGCAAGGTGGAGAGACAAAACACGGAAGGCTGACCCCACCACCATATGGGATTAAAAGCCAGGAAGAGAGAGAGACAAACAAACAACAAATAACAACAAACAAATATTAAAACAAAACAACAACAAAACAACAACAAAACAAACAAAACAAACAAAACAAACAAACAAACATGCTAACAAACAAACAAAACAACAACAACAACATTGCAACAACATATATATATATATATATATATATACATATATTTGTTAGCAACAAATGTTGCTAACAAATATTATAAAAAAGTCTCTACTTTTTTATAACATTTGTTAGCAAATCCGCCATAATAACGCATAATGTGAAAATTGCAACAGCCTATCTATTATAGTTCAAAAGATACAGCCTTTTATAGGTAAGACAGACAGGCGGATGGACGACAGAGCGTAGGCTTATAAATAGGGTCCTACTAGCACCCTTTGGGTACGGAATCCTTAAACCAGAAGCTTTATCTGCTTATAATGTCAAAATTCACTAAATCGTAGACGGTATTTAATTTGTTGTATAACAGCAACCAACTAAGTACTTATACTCTATACTAATATAACTAATATTAGTATAGAGTTGGTTGGTATACGACTACTTTTGTATTTTGCAGCTTCTCAAAAGATCACAAACAACGAGAATGAGATTATAAACAACGAGGAATTTATGAAAAAAAAAAACCTCGGTATGGATTATCATGGAGCACCGAAATTATTGTCTGAATTTAGATAAATTGATGGATTAATTATGTTTACGTATCGAAATATTAATTGCCCAGACATATTAAAACTTATCCAACTACAAGACCCTGATTCAAAAAGGGTTTGACCCTCTTTCTAGTCCACTTAGCTTTAGGACTAAGGTTGAAGAAACATGTTTTCAACCTCCTCAAGTACAGCCACGTTCTAGAAATTTAATGAGAAGACGTCTAAATTGAATTTAAGCAACTCACGTCTAGTGCGAATCGTAAAATGTTTACGCTTACATAAAATACGTGTTACTTGAATTAAGGATTCTCTTTAAAACCCAATTTGGACGTAAACTGAAACGTATTATCTCGTTTCCTATTTATTTTTAAACTAATTAATTTGAGTCGTCGCAAGGCGTCTTCTAAACAATATGTTATGCAATTCTAACTATTATCATATTATGAATAGATAATAATAGCACCTACAGCTAAACTATTAGAAGCGAAACTATGGTTACACCAACAATGCGTATCTTGACATTTCGTAATTGGTAGGCGCAAAGATATTATACCTAAAGGCATGGAGGGAGCCATATTATACCATTGCAAGAATGCCCACTTTTTTTGACGTTTGTGTTTGAGTGTGTAGTGTCAAGTAGTATGGAAAAAAGAGACCAATTAGGACCAATTAGACCAAAGTGACATTTGCCCTAATGTTTACGGTCACTTTTCACACACACTAGCACGAAAAAAAGTGGACAGCCGCATAAACAAACATTTATAGTTCCGTCTCCTTCTACTGTTAAAAGTACGTCATAAGACAAAAGAGACTAACTACAATCGTAAATTGATGCGGTTTCTTCTTAACGCGGGAGTTTCGTTTCTATTATTATCTATTCATATGTTATTATAAGTATAGGGTCATTCTTAATATGTTTTTTTTTTTTTATTTTCATTTATTGAGAAAACCAACAGCCATATTTAAACATAGTACTTAAAATTAACTAAATATAACATAAGCCAATTATAGGTTTTCCTAGAGTACTAGTACATGTATAATATTTGGAAAAAACACATCATAAGGATGTGAGCAGTTAAGAAGATAATTATATAATAACAGGACAAGCAAGCACAACCACTCCAACACAATTAATCACCAATCTAAATAATATACTAACTAATGTACGGGGGTGCGTGTGCATGTATGTGTGGGTGTGTGTGTGTGTGTGTGTGTGTGTGTGTGTGTGTGTGTGTGTGTGTGTGTGTGCGAGAGTGTGATGTGTGCGTGTGTGCGATTGTATGACAAAGTGGAATGAACACACAACCTCAATGCTATTATTTTACTAACTGCATTAAGGCCATTCATTCACTCCACTGAGTTTATGAATAATTTTACTTTTATACCTATTTTTTGACAGGCAAAATATATCTACATCACCAAACAAATCATTGTATGTGCTACAAACTCTGGATATAGTGGAGTTCTTTGCGTAATTAGTCCGACTAAGAGAAGTACCAAAAAGCCTATTACTAGTATGTCTCGTTCGACGACCAGGAGTAAAAAGCATTATTTGCGATAATAAATTTTGGCTATCTAGATGACCATGAAGGATGTCATGAAGAAACATTTGATCCAGCAGCAATCTACGATCGGTCAGGGGAAGAAGCTTGTGGCAGGCACATCTATCTACATAGTTCTTATTTCTTGAGCGTGTTTTGTAGTCTAAATATCTTAAAAAACGTTTTTGTATTTTTTCAATACTATCTATATGAGTATGATACTGATACTGATGTTGATGGTTTTTTAAGTGGATGATCAGACCAACAAACTGAATTACTTTCTCTATGGGACCAACTTCGAAATCGCTAAAAGAAAATCATCTGTTCCATATAAACTGATATCCCTCTGGGGGCCCTTGCTCGACCCAAATGCACAGAGTATACAACGTGTTAATGAATTAACGCAAAACTAGAAAGTAGTTTGTTTAGAATCGAGAGCAGAATCCAATTATCATGGTTTCAACATAGGTAATTTTTTTCAAAATATTAAATAATTTGTTTGTAAAATTTAAAATTTTCTGAACCCGATGTCAACCCACTGCACGGCACACTCACCCTACTTACTTCCAAAACAAGATTATAAAAATGTATCCATGAGTACGTTAGCGCTTTCTTTTAGTGCTGAAATGATAACAAATCATTTTTGCCTCAAAACTTAAAATGCGAATAATTTTAAATTTTAACTATCAAAAAAATGAAATTATTGTTTCAATCTAATTTTTTTGTTATAAATCAGTTGGGGTGTATGAGGTTTTGCGCTAATTTATTAACACGTTGTATAAGAAAGAGTATAATTATCGATTACCATACCAAATTTATGGGACAGCAGATTTTGTTTTCACGGTTTCGATATTGATTCCATATTAGAGAATGTTGTTCAGCTTGATGGTCTGATCACCCTCATAAAAACTGTCAGTATATCCAGTTATTTAGTTCGTTTTTGTATTAATGTTATTATTTATAGATTTACATTAACATTGGTTTGTAATATTTTTGTAAGATTAATACGAACATCATAAAACCAAAGTCTACCCCGAACTGGAGCTAAATCCGGCGAACAGTAAATTGTGACGGTCTCAGACGTAGACGTCGGCACAATGGGCCGAGCTCGCCGGCCCGACTTGCTTCATCGCAACTTGCTACAATACGACTTTCCGAACCTTTCTCATTCCGTTTTTGTTTTGCTTCCCCGTTGTCGCGGCCGCAGATGTTCCCACGAAAGCTGCTCATCTACGGATTAGTACCCGTTAGGTTTTCGTAATATGTGCCCTATATAAAGCGAAATGAAAGTTTGAAATGATTTTTTTTTGTGTGTAAGGCTTAAGGCTTTACCGAGCCTATTGTGCTGTCCCCAATCGTATTTTTTTTTATTTCTTAACATTTACACAATATTTCCAAAAAACAAGAATGTCACTAGTCATTGCTCATTTTCAATTTATTGGGTCACTGTGGATTTTTTAAATAATGTTTGTAGTTGTTATCTTTAAATCCGCCAAGATTGGCCACTTTTGGCGGTTTTAACGACAATAGCTACTAGCATAAAACATAATAACCGTAATGTTTCGATAAATTAAAGCCGATTAGGACTACAATGTGACATTCTTGTTTTTTTGAAATGTTGTTTGAAGAAAGAAAAAAAAATACGATTGAAGGCAGCACAATAGGCTCGGTAGGCTCAAGAAAAAGTGGTCCAACGAGTTATTAATCCACATAATGTATATCCAGTTTTTAATGTTCACATAATTATCTATCTTTAGAAAAACACAATTTCGATTAGGTACTGTAAGCAAAAATTTACTTTAAAAACATCTTGTTTCCCACAGTTGTTTGTTTCCCAACTGAATTAATTTGTTATTTTTCAAAGTCAGTAGTTAACACAGCATCAGACTTGCCAACTGTGCACAAACTTGAAATACCTAGTTGCTGCAGTACCCGCGATGTTATTAATTATCTACGTTACACTTCCTCCAGCTTCTAACTTAGTTGGCTTGAGGATAAGTACTAAGCCCGATATGATACCTATAGATAACATGTAGAACTTACTCTACAAATATTTGATAACACATCCAATTATAGCGCAAATTATTGTTAGAATATTCCTTAAAAATTGAAGGTAAGGTAAACTCAGGTAAGCATTAATGAGAGGGTGCTCCTGTTACAAAGTCTGGCCAGCACACTCCCACCGAGAAAATTACGAGTAAATTTACATAATAGAGAATCCGTGGCTGTCCTAGTCCTTTGAAAGTCGGGGCTGCGGGCCCGCTTCGAGTGACACCAGCGTACATTAAATTAACATCTCTCTCACTTTGTTTGTGAAGCTACACCGACGTCTAATTTGGGATGTTAAAATAGCCTGAGCCACTCCCGAGTCCGGAAAACAGTACGAGTAATAATCGATTAAAATACGGAAAATGTTAGCTAAACATAAGGAATTCCTTTTGTCAATTTTCCTTGAACTGCAATAAAACAATGCTACACCAGCACAACACAAAAGGTAATGTCAACAAAAATCCCCTTATTTGTAGCATTGGCGGGATGTGTTCAGTGAATTATCGAGCAAGCGTCCGAATCAGCTGAACTAAAAACGTGAATGCAGCAGTCGCCGTAATTGGGTAACCGCTGCGCATCATTAGGTAATTGCAGCTGTGCTCGCGCCGCACCCCCCAATTGACCACCCCCTCCCCTCTGCCAACCGCCCCCTGCCCTCCACCATCCTGGATCTCTCGGCTCTCGGCTCGAATATGCGATTCGTTAAACCTCACTCTATCAACTTTCCGATTCAAAATATTTAGGTGTTACAAAGTACTCTACGTAGACTCTACGATGATTTACCAAAGTTTTAAATACAGAGTGTAAAATTAAATCCGTTACATATTGAACAGAGTGCTTCAGACCATCAAACTGAACTACTTTCACTATTAATTTAATAATCGTGAAAAAAAATCTGCTAGTCCATACATTCCGGTTGAGTAGACACTAACATTTTCTGTGGTCAACGATTTTTTTTTTCGCTAATTCTATGACAGGCTCCATTCTGAAAGAAGCGCCCTCTTGTAACGCATTTAAATTAACATTCTGTATATTTCTCTTGTTAAAGAATCGGTTACTATTAATCAGTCATCACATCAGAAAAGAAGAGTAGTTGTTATTCTATAAGTACAAATATAAAATACGCTCTGCCTGTACCTATTGGGAAAAAGGTACCATAGCAAAAAATTTACCATTTTCAGTATCTTAGACTATCGCGTCTCCACTATTATCTAAATGAATAATTTTATCGTTTATTTAAAACTTATTGTAACTTCAGTAACTAGCCGACGGAGTCGAAAATTACGTCAGGAACTTTTACGATGATTAACAGCATAATAAGTCAAGGGAAATAACGAGACTATTGAGGGCGGCTCGCCTGGAGGAAGTTACATTAAGTTTGCCGAGCAGCTTAACTTAGCTGCTATGTTCTGCAGCTATTACGTGGTTGTTCCCATTTACTACTATTCCAATTGTTCCGACGCTTTTTTTAATGGCAGACAACTTAGAGATAAGGATTCAATTAGGATGTTTCTTGTTTTAAGTTGTTTCGTGTATTTTACGACAACGCAAACTACAACGTGTTAATGAATTAACGCAAAACTAGAAAGCAGTTTGTTTAGAATCGAGAGGAGAGTCGAATTATCATGGTTTCAACATAGGTAATTTTTTTCAAAACATTAAATAATTTTTTTGAGAAAATTTTAAATTTTCTGAACCCGATGTCAACCCACCGCATGGGCACACTCACCCTACTTACTAACAAAACAAGATTATAAAAATGTATCCATGAGTACGTAAGCGCTTTCTTTTAGTGCTGAAATGATAACAAATCATTTTTGCCTCAAAACTTAAAATGCGAATAACTTTAAATTTTAACTATCAAGATAATGAAATTATTGCTTCAATCTAATTATTTTGTTATAAATCAATTGGGGTATATGAGGTTTTGCGCTAATTCATTAACACGTTGTATAATGGAGCTGAAAAAATATTCGTCTGAATTATAAGACTAAGGGCCTGTTTCACCACTTCTGGATAAATTCTTAATAGCGTATCTTACCACTCGTTTAATATACCTTACATACAAAATTACGAAATGCCTAAAGACTATGGTGTAAGACTAATGTGTTCTGCTCATACTAACTTATGGTGAGGAAGTATGGACGCTCACTAGGCAAAACATGCGCTCAAAGAGCCATGAAGCGTATCATGCTGGTCAAATCGCTTTTGGGCCGCGTACCCAACGTAGAAATCCGTCGAAGAACTACGGTCGTAGACGTTGGAGAGCGGATCATAAAGTTAAAAAAGTGGAGAGGGACACTTGGCTAGAAGGGAAGACGGCCGGTGGACCAAGGCTATATCGGAATTGTGACCAAGAGAAGGAAGGAGGTCAGTGGGCAGAACACCAATGCGTTTTGGTCAGACGACAGAGATCGATCAGATTGGCACAGGACCGTCAGGAGAGGTGCAATAAAAAGGAGGCATAGCCCCAGCAGTGGGTAGCTTACTGATTTAATTTCATTGACATACGGAATATCTTATGAACTTATCTAGACATAGTGAAACAGACTACATTTCATTTCCTAAATTGACAATTACAACACATACTTGGCTCGATGCATTTACATTAATCAAGACGACGCGACGTGAAGATGAGAGCTTTTACTCATAGATTCTATTACTCATAGAGCTATCTTAGTTCAAATTACTCTATCCAGTTCAAAGCATCGAATAATACGTAAAGCAAACACTCGCGTTTAATATTTGATATTACATGCCTGACTTTGCCTATAGGTGAGCTAAATCTGAATAGAGTTCAATTGGTTACAAATCGATACGAAATACTGGATATATATTACTCAGGCATATCTACGCTTAATCAACAGGATATCTGTACAGAGCAAATGTAAAACTGAGTCAAGTAATCTCTTTCTATCTATACTGGATCTATGTCGACACAGACTCCAGATTTAATCAATGTGTGTGAAAAGTTTTCAGTTGGAGATTCACTTAAGCAGAGATATAGATATTTTTGCGAACTGCTGACCTGACCATATCGCTAAGTAATTGAAAATTTTAAAATGTGGTCGTCTGATCGCGATACATACAAGAAAAGTGATTGATCAAAATGAGATTCTTTTAGTTGTTCGAAGACGAGATTAAATAACTTTTATGTGTTACAGAAAGTTTTCCTTTCGCCCCCAACTCGATACATTTGCATAGTAAATTGTCGTCGCCTGATTATGTAGTTAGCAGTTTTACAAGTATGCAGCCAGATTGTCAAGACAGTGGACAGCCAGAAGGCGACGCGACTGGGAGTGTTCTACAAGACGAATAAGATAATGCAAACGTTTAGCCACTTTGTAGAATGAATTATTTTACAATCAAACTGCGTCAAACATGCACGATTGAAGTACCGATACTCTCTGGAATGAAATTTATGGATGGAATCACATTCGAGCTGAAATGGATAAAATGAAACGATTACTTCGCTATGTAATTTACATCAACGTTTATGAAGTGTTTTGTGATCGGGGGAGCAGCCAATAAAGGATCGGTGATTATTTTCGCCCCAAAATTGAAATGGATTCAAATCAATCGTCTCGTACGAGCGTAGTATACGATCATAAATTGGGTTTTATGTTTTTTTCAATTACCGCTTGCCTGATTTTATGTTCGTCTGATATGACGTAGAATTTATTCAGTTCTTTTATTTTGTTATTGAATAGATAATAATAGTACACTATGGAAACGAAAATCCCGCGTTATAATTATGTCGGGATACGCCTATCAAGTTTAACCATAGTGTGTTATATACAGTATGTTCCAAATGGTGGCGATTTTCACTATGTAAAATAAAAATACAAAATTTCTTAAACTATCAAACTTTGTTTTTCCCTGAACTTACTTAAGTATATATATATTAATGGATTAACTGCAAGGACAGAAATTCACTTGCCGGTTTATTTTTTTTATAATAATGAACTTTTTCTCAAACATGCTTGGAAATGTGAGCATTATTTTGACAACCTTCTTCGAGATAAATCGAAATTGCTGTACTGGCCAACTACATGCGCGCAGCGGCCGGCAATGTTTGTATGAAAATCCATATCTGTCGTGTTTTGCGGCCAAATAAATTACATAGTAAACTCATATCTGTCGTGTAATTTAAAAATGGAACGGTCTTTTTCTCCTAAACATGGCGACCAAGGACGTAACTCAAAAAAGGTTTTATTTAAATTTCGAACTATCTTGCAAATAGAAAGCTGTTTATTGAAAAAAAAACAAATTGTTGTTCGTTGTTCGTCATTAATTTTGAAAAGAGTTTTAATTACCGCGAATTATTTGAGAAAATTTACTGTTTTCATTTCCGCGCATTATTTGAGAAAAGTACTATACAAGCCTTGGCCACAACTAGGCATTGATGGACTTACGTATGTGTGCCTCGGCTTCGCCTCGGCCCACATTTACACGTTCGTCCATCAATGCCTATGTTGCTGGCCGCTGCAGTAATGTACTATTACTTGTGCGTTAGCACTGCGTTTCCGCCAGTGTTACGTATAGTTAGTGGGAGTATCTATCCCAATCTCAGGGATTGTTTTTGATTAAGAACAAGAAGAGACTGAGGATTGCGGAGCCTCGTGGCAGGTAAAAACGCGAACCGCACGAACACCACTACTCGAAAGACATGTGCTCGTGTCAGAACTTGCAACGTGACTCACTCTAGCGGCGCGCCAGCGACTGCGTACGCGCAGATCACTGACATTAAATACTCATAACTTTTGATTGAGTGGATAGATTGCGATAAAAAAGGCCTAAATGTTAATCCAAACTAATCCCTACGATTCTTTGAAAACCTCATTCAAACAGGTTCAGTAATTTTTTGACAAACGGACAAAAACTTTCACACTATGTGAGGTTCCACTAACCACACTATGTGAGGTTCACACTATGTGAGGTTCCACCAACCAAAAAAAATCTTTGCCTAAAACGTTGTTGTATGAACTATGATTATTATTATTAAGAACAAATAGTGATTCTTTTTGTATTATACATTTTTACGCTTACCATACAGATTTTGCGGGTATTTTGATATTTTTTGCCCTAATTTGAGTAAGGAACAATAGTATATATATAAGCGCATGGAAATCGTACCAAAAAAGAGGTGTTGCCTTACATCAAAATGAGATAGTTCTGTTTTTTTTAAATATGTTTTCCACCTCGAAAGCCCTTCGGATCATTGTTAAATACTTGAAAATCCATTACTTTTCAGGACGGTTTTAAGTTTTTCGCTTATTACTAAAAAAAAACTGACAAAATTCCCTACAAAACAAGTGGTACCTATACACTTTTATTATATGACTCAACGGGCTACAGCGCAGAGAATGTAACAGCATTTAAAAAATTATGAAATTTGTATGGCAACCCTAATATATGGCAGCAAATAAATTAGGATGCATAAAGAAAAAATATAATGTGGGAGGAGACGTCATAGGATGAATAGGTACAGAACAAACCAACTTAAAAGCAAGCACGAGGTAGGTACTAAATGTCATCTAAGTTTTAAGTTTTCTGTAGCGATAGAGTACCCAAGACCCAACAGGCTTTATATCAATTTCAGTGTAAGTTCACGACTTGCCCTCGGTTAGCACGCCGTCTAGAACTCATTTAATTAAAAGGGAATCAACTCCTGAAGTGCAGTTAAGCCCGTGTTTGCTCTCCATCTGCTCGTTTCGTTTCCGTATTACACTTAACCGTTGAGTAAACTTACTGCCATTGCGTTAGTTTCTACAAAGTCTCACGTAATCATCTTGAGGTACAGGATATTATCATAATAGATAGATATAACCTGAAATAAAAAAAATATATTTTTATTCTATTATGAAAAGTATTTCATATATAAGACGTTCCATTTGGGTACTTAAATATGTGGATGAAGAACCTTTTAAATTTTAATTTAAACAATTTTATTGTAGAAAGTATAAGTTTTACCTACGTACCTCGTCTCCCATTGGTATGGGTAAGTAAACACATACATAACAAAACACCCTAGTAATACTTAAGGAGGTGCTTCAGACCAACAAACTGAAAAAACTTTCACCATGGAGCAAACATTGAGAAAAAATAAAAAAAATCTGCTGTCCCATTCATTTAAGTCGAGCCGGTAGGTATTGCAGTTTTGTATGAAACAGCTGATTTTTATTTCGCGATTTCGAAGTTGGCTCCATAGTGAAAGTTGTTCAGTTTGATAGTCTGAAGCACCCCCTTAAGTATTACTAGGGTGTTTTGTTACACTCTGTATACACTTAATTTTTTTTTTATTTTACCCTCACAGGCACATAAATTGTAGGTAATGATCCCAAGTAAGCACTAGGCTTTTTGTTATGGGAACCATACAACAACGGCACAAACATATAACATCCATGACCGAATCAGGATTCAAACCCAGAACCCTGGTTTACTTTAGGCAGGTAACCGTTACACCAACCTTCTTATACCTACTGTGTACTGTACTGTACTGTAAAAAAATTGTATGGAAAATGATTTTTATTGTACTTACTACTTACGTCATGTCAATAACGATATATTATTCATTCTTTAAAAATGTCTGATAACATTGTTGATAATGATAAATGACATCCTGAAAACTGCTCAGGAGTGCGATTTTTGAAACTCATTCGTTGAACTCAGCAGTTGTAAATGTCAAAATTACTATGGAGATACGCATCTTCCTACTGCTGATTTGACATTCAAAAATCATACTCCAGGGGTGCGATTTTTGAAAGTCAAATCAGCAGTAGAAAGATGCGTATCTCCATACATTTTTAACTGCTGAGTTCAACATATGAGATTCAAAAATCTCACTCCTGATATAATAAGTATAATAGTGGTATAAATACCAAACAAAACAAACTAAATAAAATAGTAAAACCCATAATAAGTAAATTGATTTTGATATTGTCTCTTCTCATTATCCTGTAGATTTGTAGGTACCTACAAAGGAGACGAAAATAATTAACTATATTGACTAAGTTAACAATTTAAAAAATGATTTTAGTTAAATCTATATTAGAATTTAACAAATTTTCTAGCAGTCTATTAAAATTAAATATTACAAAATTCTAGCAAAAGTTACTAGATATTTCTCTCCATGTACAGTCAGCAGCAATAAGTTATATGTATACACTTAAGTACTACCATAGAGTAAATAAATTATACACAACAGAGGGTCAATGCCCATACCTACTAAGAAAGTTGCCACCTTCTTATATGAAAACTCGCGCAAGTACAGCGCCGGTGGTGAGTAACCGGTAATACAGCAATGTTTAATTACGTTAAAATATTTGTTATTAAAATTTTTAAGAATATTAATCTATACAACGTGTTAATGAATTAACGCAAAACTAGAAAGTAGTTTGTTTAGAATCGAGAGCAGAATCGAATTATCATGGTTTCAACATAATTATGATTTTTTTTTTCAAAATATTAAATGTTTTTTTTGCAAAATTTTAAATTTACTGAACCCGATGACAACCCACCGCACTTGCACACTCACCCTACTTACTACCAAAACAAGATTATAAAAATGTATCCATGAGTACTTTAGCGCTTTCTTTCAGTGCTGAAATGATAACTAAATCATTTTTGCCTCAAAACTTAAAATGCAAATAACTTTAAATGTTAACTATCAAATTAATGAAATTATTGTTGCAATCTAATTATTTTGTTATAAATCAGTTGGGGTGTATGAGGTTTTGCGCTAATTCATTAACACGTTGTATAATTTATTTCCGTGGAACAAAACTCAAATAATAGTGATCTAATAACGTTTAACTAAGATTTATCTCTCGTTCAGGCCAGTAGCGACATCTGTATGCGCCAAGACTATACTAACTCTAGAATGTATGGAACTTTCCAGACATGGTACGGTACTACGACGTAGAACAAAAGTGTATACAACTTATTGCTGCTGACTGTACATGACAATTAATCCTATTACAGATAATTGTATCAATCAGATTCAGATTGCTGAGGTTGTGTAGTTTAATACAACCTATGACTAAGCATTCTAGCTCCACAGACAGATCGATTGACACCTCATTTGGTAAAATCTTAGACAATTTAATAGGGACTCGACTTGCGGTAGCATTTCCCCTCTGCCACGGTATTGGATCAATTAATCTTGCGCATTTACACCCAATTTGATACCTTATCACTAAACGAGACAGCCTATAGCGAAACAATAATTTTGAACTTAGAACGTTTGGGGTTCACACGAGACTACTTTTCATGATTTTTAACATTCAAAATTAGAATCTAAAATTATGGGAAATAAAATCCAAAGTTGCGGATTTCATGTTACCTCGCCCCCCGCAAAAAGTGGCAGAAATGTTTCTTAGTAGAATGACACGAGTAACTCGTCCCTATTAAATTGTCTAAGAGTAAAAACGATCATGTATTTACGAGAAAACAAACAAGTCATGCATACTAAACAAACACTACTGAAATTTTCAACATTCGAGGCTAAACTTCAGACAGTCAGTTGTTACCCAAACTGGCTTTAAAATTCCTCATTCTAATTTTCCAAACTATTCTGAACTCTAAATGAAAAAGAAATCTATTACCTAACAGTTCTTGCAGTGCTGTCATTCTCAAACGTTGCGCGACTGCATTAATAGCCGAGTCAATTTACGAGGTTTTGTAAAGAGGAGTGCGAAGAAATTATGTACCTATTGTAATAGGTAGATGACACGATTGTATCAAGACCTCCGCCTCTAAATACCTAGTAGACAAAGTTGTATTACGTAATAAAATACAACCTGCTTACCAAATAATTACATTAAGTACCTATTGTAGTTTTAAACTGTTACCGGCACTATATTTTAGTGACAAAAAGACTATCTTAAATAAATTATATATTTTACATTTCAAAAATCTCGCTACGCAACATAGAAATCAAAATGGATGAATGAATGAATGAAATATACTTTACCTCCCGGAATCCTTTATCTTTATCTTTATTTGATCTCCCAGAAGGTTTGTCATTGTATGATAATAATATCATTTTAATTAGATTTAAGAACTTTTGAGCTATAAAATAGCCATCATTATTTAAAAAAACGAGTTACCTATTCATTAGAAAATACTATTTTATTTTTCAAACCTTTCTAAGGCCAGATTCGACCAAGCGCGAGTAAGTTTTATTCTTAGATTAAGTCGCCGGTTATTCTAGGGTAAACTGATTTTGCGTTTTACCAACCACTAATTTATGAATATGAATATGGCTGCTTATGTGATTTTTGTAAATTTCTAGGCTCATAATGGCTCTGAGCTTGTGTGTACGGAAAAAACATAATCTATTCATTAGTTCCGGGTCAAACCGTAAATTGACGGAGCTATAATTCGTGAAGCTCTCTGCTCTAGCCACGACAAAATAAAGTGAATGGAATGCCGACGACATCGAGTAAATGAAAACTCCGATAAAATCAAATTCTATTTCCGTGTCGAGCTCGTGATAGTAATCATGCATAAAAGTTTCTGATGCAAAATTGCGAACTGATGTAATGACAGATTTTATCTTCTGTGTAAATTGTTATGTTGCAAAAGTGCAAAACAGGAATACAAGGTGTAATAAAATATACTAAAAATACTTAAGGGGTGCTTTAGACCATCAAACTGAACAACTTTCACTACGGAGTCAACTGCGAAATCGTGAAGAAGAAATCTGCTGTTTGATACAAAACTGCTGTACCGACTGGATTCTGGAGTCAGCTGTTTTTTACGCAATTTCGAAGTTTGCTTTATTATTGTTTTATTACACCCTGTATAATACATAACTAACCGTCAGTTGCAGAAACGCTCATTAAAGTTAATGTCCCATTAAATCTCTTGCTGTCACTTTTTGTCTTGTTGACGTTGTAAAAGCTAGCAAGAGATTTAATGGAGGATTAACTATAATGAGCGTTTCTGCAACTGAGTGTTAGGCAAATAAATGTCTTTGACTTTGATCTAGTCCCAATTAAAGCAACAAAATGAATTCTAGAATAATATGAGGACTACATAACGATAATGCATGGTGCTTCTTGCTATGCTGGCGGTTTTATAGTTTGTTTATCAAACAATACTATGAAGTTAATCCATAGGACCAATATAGAACCCAATCCGTCAGATTCGCGTTTAAATGTATAGTTTCATAACAGTAAAGATTTCCATTTAAATCCAATGACATCTTAGTTTAAATCTTTAATAATTAATCCTAGCATCGATACTGTATATTTTATCGAAAATCAGAGGCACAAAGATCATGTTTAAAACATTTCATGGACTTTAATTGGTTAGTTTTGAAAATAGGGTGTAACTGCGCTTGCATCTCTACTAGGTTCTGGTATAATTACTAATAAATGTTGAAAATAATAAAACCGGTCAAGTGCGAGTCGGGCTACTCGCGCACCGAGGGTTCCGTACCACACCACCACAGAACACAACATTATTAATTTAGAAAAAAAACTATTTTTGTCCGGGACCTTTAGCGACAGACCGACTCACACTAGGCCGGTTTTTAGTATATGTTTTTATTTTGTAGAGTTTGCTCTATAATCACACTAGGTTTGACGCTTGTATGTATTACCGTTTTTACGATAGAGCGTGAAGAAAAAACTTTGATAAAAACTAGTTTCTTGTTGAAAACCCCACTTAATTTTTAACTTTTTGACATTTTTATTATTTGTTAACAAATCCGCCGTAATAACACATAATCTGAGAAAATTTCAACTATCTAGCTATTACGGTTCAAAAGTTACATCCCTAAATAGGTAGGACAGACGGACGGACGGACGGACGGACAACGTAGGCTTAGTAATAGGGTCCCGTTTTCACCCTTTGGGTACGGAACCCTAAAAATGACGTAATTACCCAGAGAAGTTCGTTAATGTCTTGTCCAATTTTGTTAAGCACATGAAGAGACTCCTCCAGACTGCAAAGTGTACATTATTAATCATAATAATGGCACCTCCTGAGGAGGGGCTTAATTTAATTAATTAAGCGGTACTAAATATTGTAGACGTAATACTAACCGAGAACGATGAAATGTTAACAATGTTATTGTTCTAGTGGATTAAATCCAACAAGCGGATGGCTCTAATATTAATTTGAATGTTTGGGCGAAATCCGCAGACAAGGTCGACGGCGTTAGGTATATTAATTTAACAGAGCGCGAAGTTTATCCAGACTGAAACCATGAAATTTGATTGTCTTCTCTCGACAGATTCATATAAATAGCTTTTGGGACAACATACTCATTCACATACCTACACCCCTAAACCCTGTAACTCTACCTAAATTAAATATCTAGATTATCCAGGCTTTCGAAGAGGTAATCGATTTCAAATATTATTATTTCTCAATGAGTTGATGTGGGCTGATTTTATTGAATGATGAATCGTTTGTATTTGCAATGATAAAATTTAAGGTATACTCATATACAGGGTGTAAGTGACAGCCTCGCAAATACTGAAACGGTGAACTCAGACCATCAAACTGAACAACGTTCACTATGGAGCCTACCTCAGGAAACGCGAAAAAAAATCAGCTGTCGCATACAAAACTGCTGTACCTACCCGACTAAAATGTATGGGATAGCTGATTTTTTTTCGCGTTTCCTGAGGTAGGCGCAATAGTGAAAGTTGTTCAGTATGATGGTCTGAGTTCACCGTTTCAGTAGTTTCAGTATATTTCAGGCTATCACTTACACCCTGTATATGTCTATCACATTATCTATACTCATTATCATAATTCACATAACTATGAATAACTCTAAACAAAAGCAACATAACTTTTGGCACCCTTTGAAAAATGACATTTTGTATGAGTTTTGGCGGCAAGGTGTAGTTTTTAAGGAACAAATTTCGAACACTGTGTACTTTTTTTGGGGTCACTTTTTGAGCTTGATTTACATTTCTATACATTCTTATTCGTAGTAATTCACTGATATCAAAATAGAAGTACTATCGCGGACTTTTCCGCCTGACCACCACTAGGCTCATTTTTGCTTGCATACTAAAAAATAAAAGCGATGTCTTACCCCGCCCTATTGATGAATAGACCAATTAATACCTAATAGTTTCCAAACAATACATTTTGGGCGAAATTATGCGATTTTTTTCTTAAGTGGTCAGGCGGAAAAGTCCCCGATAGTACCTACCTACCTATAATACCTAACTACGTCCTACGTCACAAAACATGATAATAATAATAAATAATAATAATAATACAGTAACACATCCCCCCTACCTCTGGCTTGCCTTAATTGGCCGTCCAGAGTGGAATCGCAAGAGCAGAACCTATGCTCCAGGTTGGAAGTGTATTGCACGTAATGGCGTAATAACGGGGAAACCCGCTCACGGGGGTAAACCCCGCGATGGTGAAACCGGAGCCGCACCTCTCGACAACCTTCAGCCGCTCAATGAGATGTTGCCCCATTGTCGCACTTTGTGCGTGCGGCCGTTTTATGGGGCCCACTCGACGAGTCGGCGAGTCACCGCCTGCCCTATTTACAATTTTGAGACTAGTTGTCATGGCAGGCGTCCGTTAGTCTCCTCTCATAGCCCAGTATCCATCCATCCAACTTTCACCTCCATAGCCCAAGACCTTATTTTTCCATCGCGGCCATAGCGCCGTACTCCAATAGTCTTTACACAAATGGCGGGGACCATCCCCGTGGGTATCATGTTGTACGCTCGGAGATGGTATCCGCCATTTGTGTATCCCTCACATTTAGATTAACTTGTCTTTTGAACGGGCCTCTACATGTTGGCTTCGGCCCCATGCACGCCTTCCAAAGGTCCGGGACTTAATTGCCCGTGATTACGGAACGTAAGACATACAATAAATAATAATAATAAAAAGTGTTTATTTCAGTAACTTAATCTACGATACAAATCAGGTTATGGAATCTCCTTTTTAGCAAAAAATGACATGAAAGTCTAAAAAGTTAAGTAACTGAATCAAATAGAACTCTCGACGTAAATTTTAACAACAAAAGTGACTGTAATCAGGGAACTGCCTCATGACTCTTATGAAAGTTTCGTGCAAATGGTACACAACTCCGTAAGGGGGATACAAATTACAGTTCTGTTTATACTCCACTCTAAGACATTTGCTTCATTATGACAAACGATGATAACAGAGTAGGTATTTCACAGAAACCAGAGAATGTGCTGAATTTGCAATTATTTAACGACGTACAGTCACCAGCAGATATATCGTAGCAAACAAGGTGGTCAAATATTTCTAAGCAGTTCTAATTTTCAATAATTTCTTTACTCATAGTCAATCAAAAATATAGGAACGCCGAGAACATCAAATATATCGACGCAGTCATGGTGGCCATAAACATCTGAACAGTTTCGGATAAAAACCTTACTCCGTTGTTTTACATGTTAATTTTAAATAAAATTGTAAAGAAATTATTGAAAATTTGATGTTCTAGTATTTATGACAAAATACACGTTTAGATATAATTGGTAACATTTACTGTAAAGAATTTAATGAAAATTAGCACTGCTTAGAAATATTTGGACACCTTGTATGCTACGATATATCTGATGGCGACTGTACATACATTATGTTGTGATACTGCAACATTACCTACGTCAAACAGGCATTTTTGCGTATTTTAGTAAATCAGTATAAATAAATGTACACATTGCTGGTAATTCAAATTACCGGTAACCATCTAGGTAGACATTCATTTTAATATTAATACAAAAGTAGATTAAAGACCTAAGGTTAAAGGAAAAACCCTTCTGGGTATCCTAATCCATATACCCTAAAACCATACGCTCAGTAATATAGACTTAGAAACAATTTTACAATAAAACCGGTCAAGTGCGAGTCGGGATACTCGCGCACCGAGGGTTCCGTACCACACAACCTCAGAACACAACATTATTAACTTAGAAAAGAAACGTTTTTTGTCCGGGACCATTAGCGCAAGACCGACTCAAACTTGGCCGGTTTTTAGTTTTTATTGTTATTCTGTAGAGTGTAGAGTTTGCTCTATAATCACACTTAGTATGACGCTTGTATGTATTGCCGTTTTTACGATAGAGCGTAAAGAAAAAACGTTGATAAAAAATAGTTTCTTGTTAAGAACCCCCCTTAATTTTTAACTTTTTGACATTTTTATTATTTGTTAACAAATCCGCCGTAATAACGCATAATCTGAGAAAATTTCAACTATCTAGCTATTACGGTTCAATACAGCCGGTCGCTGGAAACACCGGCAAGTTCAATGTGGCTGTTGGTCTGCACCAAGGGTCTGCTTTGAGTCCATACCTCTTCCTGGTGATAATGGATGCATTAACATCGGATATTCAGGAAGAGGCACCCTGGTGCATGCTATTTGCCGACGACATTGTGCTTGTCGGGGAAGATGGACTCGAGGTCCAGGACAGACTGGCAAAATGGCAGCAAAAGCTAGAGAGTGTTGGCTTGAAAATCAGCAGAACCAAAACTGAATGTATGTTCTGCGATTTCGGCGGTCTCTCTGGTTTTGTGCCTATTGCCCTGGATGGCGTACCTTTGCCAGTCTGCTCCGAATTCCGGTACCTCGGTTCACTTTTACAAAGCGATGGCGATATTGATCGAGACGTGAAACGCCGAATCAATTTCGGGTGGATGAAATGGCGACAAGTCACAGGAATGACCTGTGACTCCCGGATCCCCCTTAAACTGAAGGGGAAAATATATAAAACCATCATAAGACCTGTCGTCATGTATGGCTCGGAATGTTGGGCCGTTAAAGTGACGGATGAAAAGCGACTGCATGCAGCAGAGATGCGAATGTTGAGATGGATGTGTGGTGTTACTAGAATGGATAAGATTAGGAATGAGTATATTAGAGGAAGTTTGAAAGTAGCACCTGTGAATGAAAAACTGCGCGGTAACCGATTGTCATGGTATGGGCATGTGATGAGAAGAGAGGAGTGTCATATTACAAGACGAGTATTAGATATGAATGTGGATGGCTGCATGAAGAGAGGACGACCAAAGAAAAGATGGATGGATTGTGTGAGGGATGACATGTGTAAGAAGGGAGTGTGCGCTGAGATGACGGCTAAAAGAGATGAATGGAGGAAGACCACATATTGCGCCGACCCCAAGTAATGGGATAAGGGCAGGAAGATGATGATGACAGCCCGGACGTTGACAGGCGGATTTTTTTTTTTTTTTTTTTTTTTTTATTTTGAATTTTGAATTTTGATCGAATTATTGATTTTACATGTATGCCATGTTAGCTTAATCAAATTAAAGATACATAATAAGATACACAATTATATTTACTGCCGACGATAAAGACGATAATATAGATTGAAAATTTCGTCGTGGCCGACAGCTCTGTTGGAGAGGAGCATGCCCCGGAAAGGCAAATCGTGGGTTCGAATCCCGCTCGCCACCCGACTTTTTCAATCTTTAATTTGAATTTTGAGTTCAAATTTTCTCAGATTATGCGTTATTACGGCGGATTTATAAACAAATAATAAAAATGTCAAAAAGTTAAAAATCAAGGGGGGTTCTCAACAAGAAACCAGTTTTTATGAACGTTTTTTCTTCACGCTCTATCTTAAAAACGGTAATACATACATATAAGCGTCAAACTTAGTGTAATTATAGAGCAAACTCTACAGAATAACAACAAATACTAAAAACCGGCCAAGTGTGAGTCAGTCTCACGCTACAGGTCCCGAACAAAAAAGTTTTTTTTCGAAGTTAATAATGTTGTGTTCTGTGTTGTTGTGGTAGGTGCGGAACCCTCGGTGCGCGAGTAGCCCGACTCGCACTTGACCGGTTTTATTAGTATAAATATTAGTAATATTACGTCATAGAGGGTGTGTTTAGGAACGCGAGAGTGTTCGTTCTGATAAGACTTCGATAAATGCGACATCAAAAGATACATTAGCATTTGAAACAGCATCTCATATAACTAAAACATGAATAGTTTTAAAAGAAAAGTTCGTGTTTTAGTCTCAATTTTTTTCTGAGACGATTTCTTTGTACAAAAGGATTTTGAAATTAAGCGTCTAATGGTTTGAAATGCGATGTCGGCAGGATCAGTGGCTCAAGTTATAATCTCATAGGGGGTAACCAGCTCGACTGGCTAACAAACAGAGAGGGTAGCACCACCTAGATTGGCTCACGTTCACCGCATGCAATCTACAGGCATAACGACGATCTTCACGGAAAATTTGACGCGATAAACCTAACTTAGTTAATCCACGCCGTATAATCCTTGCACGCTGAGCTTGATAAATTCATATTAATGGACCATTAAAAGTTATTATCATCAAAATACGCGTCATCGGCCAGTTATCATCAAAATCCTTTTGATATATGTACAACGTGTTAATGAATTAGCGCAAAACCTCATACACCCCAACTGATTTATAACAAAATAATTTGATTGAAACAATAATTTCATTATTTTGATTATTAAAATTTAAAGTTATTCGCATTTTAAGTTTTGAGTCAAAAATGATTTGTTATCATTTCAGCACTGAAAGAAAGCGCTAACGTACTCATGGATACATTTTTATAATCTTGTTTTGGTAGTAAGTAGGGTGAGAGTGCCTGTGCGGTGGGTTGATATACAACGTGATATACAACCCGATGTCAACCCACCGCACAGGCACTCTCAGTGCCTGTGCGGTGGGTTGACATCGGGTTCAGTAAATTTAAAATTTTGCAAAAAAAATTATTTAATATTTTGAAAAAATTACCAATGTTGAAACCATGATAATTCTATTCTGCTCTAGATTCTAAACAAACTACTTTTTAGTTTAGCGTTAATTCATTAACACGTTGTATATCAACTACTGATAATAATAAATCATAACACGGACATACCTAATTACTGATAAGGAGAGTTGTTTTAGTATTAACCACAGAGTACAGAAATTATAGATGGAAGTGTTCTGTGAATAAATCAAGGGTGCTATAGCATATCAACGAAGACGACAGAACTGAACAAGTGACAAGAACCCTAGCTGATTTAGTTTGTACCTTTTTATTTTTTACGTTTATTGGATTACGTATTTTTTACAGCCCGTCTTCCCACTGCCTTGCATGTAGGCCAAAAAGAGATCGACCGTCAACCATAATGGTTGAAATTCGATTGCAATCGAAATAAAAAAAAACATAAGTGACTGACTGACAGCAAAGTATCTGACAGATAAATAACGCACAGCCTATGCGGCTGACGATAGAAACATGAGGAATAAGTATAGTATAGAATCTAATTTCACGCGGGCGAAGTCACGGGCAAAATCTAGTAAGTAAAAAAGGTCTACTTTTGAGGAATTGATTTGAATTTAGAACAATCACAATCTGCACTTCCTAGTACATACCCAGTTAGACATTTATTATTTAGCTAGAAAGATTTGTAAAAATTAGAGGTCACGTTCTTAGCCGACTGCACGTGTGCGTTTGAAAAATATCTCATTTGCTTCTGATTATTCTAATCTTATTAATGTTTCTGTGGAACAAATTTATTACGCAGGTAGATTATATAGATTTGTCATTAACCAACAATAATTCACGAATTTGCGTGAATCAGAAAATAAATAATGCCCATAAAGAGGGTATGCTCCATGAGGGTAGGCCTGTGCCCTGCAGTGGACACGTTTGTAGTATAGGCTGATGATGATGAATAATAGTATTATTTTATAATCGCGTTCAAAGTAAATAAAATTTGATTTTAAAACGCCTAAAATAATAGATAATGACACGTGTAAGATAATATTTTAAACATAGATTTAAGTAGATAGTACTGTAGGTTTATGTACCTGTATTCAAGTACATAAACCTCCAATAACGTAAATCTTTTGTCCGCACATTCTAGTACAATACAATGCAATAAATTGCACGTCCTCGATGCATTCTGCAAGATGTAGTGTTTACACCCTGCTGACAGGGCCTGCATTTTTACCGTTCTTCTCACCGATAAAAGTTAGAGCACCACAATCGTATTACTATGTTATGCATGCTTTTCATAAGTCCAAATAAAAACCGGTCAAGTGCGAGTCGGACTACTCTCGCACCGAGGGTTCCGTACCACACCACACAACATATTATTAACTAATTTTTTTAAGTGAAAACTTCTTTAGCGGCGTTGTGCACTTTTTGGGATGGGTAGCAAATTTTAACTCGCGTCAGGACCGTGACGTCACGTGACCTGATCGAAAATTCGTAAGACGTAAAAAATTTTAAACTCGCGTCAAAACCGTGACGTCACGTGACAATTTGTAAGGGTAAGATCTCCTGGTTTTTACTTCTGCCAGCACTCCCGGAGTGCAACCCGTTGTTTTTTTTTCCTGGTCCTTTAGCGGGAGACCGACTCACACTTGGCCGATCGTCAGTCCGTCCGTCTGCATGTCTGTCCTACCTATTAAGGGCTGTAACTTTTGAATCATAATAGCTAGACAGTTGACACAGAATGTCCGATATTATGGTCAAAGTCAAACTTGGTACGATTATAGAGCAAACTTTACACTACAGTATAACAACAAATAATAAAAATTGGCCAAGTGTGAGTCAGCCCCGCGCTACTGGTCCCGGAGAAAAAATATATTTTGTAAGTTAATTATGTTGTGTGGTACGGAACCCTCCTTCGGTGCGCGAGTATCCCGACTCGCACTTGACCGATTTTATTTATTATGTGCGAAGTGGGGGTTGGGAACTGTCTGGTCGATCGCAGCGCACGCTGTGGCAGAAATTTGAACTACTGACGGCGAAGCTGTGGCAGATTTGCTTGAATCTATGCAAAACCGCACACTCATTCAATACTCAAATATCCAAACCAGCAAATACTAAAACTAAAAATTTGGCAGGGATATTTTTATTGCCATCTAGATGTTCACAAAAAAAAAGATTTTTCACAATTCAACCCCCAAAGGTGTGAAAACGGTAGTCAAAGTTTGTATGAGAATTTTGTAACAAAGAATGGGAATTTCAGCTAGTTAGGCATTATAACATTTTTAATATCGTCAATATTTCTCATTTATTTAGTTTTTACGTTATTTTAAATTAAAATAACAAACTTTATCCTAACATTTTACGTACAAATAATCCAAGGAGCCGTATTGCGCTAGATGGCGCTAGTGTCGTCAGCCAATAGATACACCTTCTGGTACACACGGCGACACATCAAGTTACCCAAAACCAAAATAAGCTGGCCGCGCGACGTTATACATTACTATGCCGACGCGCGGCCAGCTTATTTTGGTTTTGGGTAACTTGATGTGTCGCTGTGTGTACAGTTTTATAACAGTGTTTTAGGATACCTATAGTACTTAGTTATTTAAACGTGAAATAAATAATTTTTATTTTTTCATTTTTTTACCGGTAGGTAACATAATATTATGCAGTCAGTTTATTTATAAAACACGTGCCACAGCAAAAAGAAAAACATCTGATAAGACGCGCTTTGTTTTTAAACCCTTGATAATGAAATGATAAACGATACGATAGAAAAGTTTTTCCTTGATCGAGAATGCCTTCGCTATTAGGTATCTTGTTCACTAATGCGTTCTAAACAGTCTACAAAATAGGTGAGGTAATGCAAATTTGTTGTTGTGTAAACAAGGCGGCACCTAGGCGAGCTATTCCGTATTCTAGGTGCGGGTCTCGTTACTGGGACGCGGGCCCCGGGGCATTTGCCACGTCTCAATTATGTCTAACTTCATTGCTCACAGATTCTGTTATAAGCATAAGCTTTAAGATCTGCAAAACACGGGCCATGTGAGAGTCACGGGCAAAATACCGCAGGAAACTCAACGAAAGTTTTTTAAGATGTGTTAGGGTTTAGACACATTTGCTGACGGCGACCGACGGCAAATAACAACAACAACAACAACAAATATACTTTATTTTACACCAAGACATAAGAGTAAAATACAGAGAAAAAAAAAATACAAAAAGGCACAAAATAAGGCGGTCTTATCGCTAAGAAGCGATTTCTTCCACATAACCTTAGCCAACCTTAACCTTTCCTTAACCAACCTTTTTCTTCCTTGCAAATGTGTTTCCACCCTTATTCTACATATCCTAATATACCTACGCAACGTAAAACGTAGCACGTAAAACGATTAATAAGATTAGGTACCACTTTTGAGGAACCGGAGGTATGTTGCGTCATATCAAATCCATTACTGGTAAAAAGTTATAGTAGTTTTATAATTACTATTAATTACTTTTTATTGATTCAATTCAGTAATAACATTGTGTGATATTTCGGGGAAAAGGCCGATCGGGAAAATGAACGAAACCGGGAAGTGGACGTTCGGGGAAAAGGACGTAACTGACCTGATCCAATAAAATATTTAAAAAATGTTACCTGTCGTAAAGTGAAACTACCGCAGCTGTCTAATTTAAATTTCGAACTCCTTTAACCTACCTTTAACCCAGTAACATATAAAATCATTGCAAGAAAAGGTTGCGGATCCGAATTTCAAAGCCCACCTAGTGATTACTTGCTCAGTGAGCCCTCCCATAAAAAGTTTAACTTCACAAAATATAAACACACGATAGAAGTGAAACTACCGCAGCTGTCAAATTTAAATTTCGAACTTCCGCTACCACGGAATATACATAAGAGTACAACAGAAGATTCACAATAGAACGCTCACTCCAAGCACGACTGACACGCACACATTGACTCTCTGTACGTGAATGTCACACACACATGGACTCTGGTGCAAGGGATGTCAGTAGAGCGCTTCGAGGCATGGTGCGATTTAAAAGAAAGAGTCCTAAAGAACACTACCTATGCTACACTTAACTAAACACATTTTGGTTCATCTAAGTTGTTAGAATAATTCTAAACTATGAAAAATACATAAAATTCGGGCCAAGCAACCGATTGCGATGCAGTATTTTTTTACAAACTTTCGATTATGAATATTATGATATTTATTTATTTATTTATTTATGCATCCGACGATGACTGTATAGGATACTAATTTAATTTTCGAAACGAAAAAACAAGTATCAAGGTCGTTCGGTGCAATACAATGAGCGCGTGACACTCGACTGGATTAGGCCTCGACGTCGGAGCCCGGCCGCGTAGGTACATTTTATACCTAAAGTGCGGAGTGAGCCAGGCCTTCCGCTACACGAAAAAGTTGCGGATCAGAATTTCAAAGCCCTCCCATAAAAAGTTTCACTTCAAAAACTCCGCACTCACGCACTCATGCTGCACCACTGCGTACAGAAATAAACAAGTCCGATAGATGTCATTACCTCAGTCGCATCACATACAGTTTTGCACAGGAAGGCAATGTCGCTGACATAATTTTTCAACCCTTTCAGACTAACTAAAGTATAAACACATTTTAGGCAGAGTAGCTGGCAACCGCAACTTGAAAAGACAGGAAATATAATGGCTCTGAAACATCCGACTGTGGACGGAAATACAGCCTCGTAGCGTAGTGCCGATGCCGACTTGCTTCATGAGGCTTGAAACTATTCGACCATTAACTTGCCTTCACCAATTCACACACGTATTTGGGATAGAAAACATGTGCCCTACAGTGGGATACATAGTTTGACAATAACTATATCAGGCATTTTCTAGAGAAGGGAATGTTGCCTGCCAACCACCAGTGGCTGGAGGCACTATCAGTAATGAAGAATGTAGGCACAAACGTAATTAGAACATATGGTAAAGCAAGAACAAATTGTACCGAACTGAATTGTATAATTTCTGTCACCTATATCTTTTGGTGTTACCTCTTATATATTCCGTGGTGTTACGACTGTGCCGGTAGGCTTCGAACAGCACAAACCCAGGCGGGTGTCGCAGTAACTTTTAACAGGCTATCCTTTAAAAACAGAGATATACAGACGGAGGATATTACAAACAGGAACATTGGAACAAACTTACAGAAGTTCAATCGGAAGCGCCCTAACGAGTATAGCGTGTGTTTTTATGTTCGTAATTTGTATTCGTACAATAATGAAGCAGAAGTAATTCCTTAATAATTGTTGGTAAGAAAGAGCCAAGGAAGTTGTCGGTTGGAGGCGAGACTTCAAAGAAATTAATGAGTGTTAGGAACTTGCGACGTGCCGCCGCCAACTTGATCAGTTTGGACGCGAGCCGGAACAAAGTTGCCTAGAGCTTAAAGAAATTTCCTGCTAATTGCAAATGGAACCAAATCGCTGTTTCAAATGCCTCATCAAATGATTATTCAAATTATTCAAAATAGCGAATAAATTCATCGTCCCCCTCGAAGTGCGAACTTTCAAATTAGCGATTCGACTTTAAACACGCAATTATCTACTTTTGCATGACAAAATGGGAGCCGAATTATAAGTCTTATTTAACGTAACGTACCTGCGTACGTAACGTTGCTCATGCGCAATTTGGTTGCCTCATTTCATTCAACAAAATCCATAAATTTTCCTTGGAAAGCTATCTTCTGACATTATTTAGTTTGTTAGACTGCCACGGCCAAAATAGCTTTAAGCACTATTCGAAACAATGTACCACCTCTACTAGCACTCAACAGTGCTGTTTCCAATAACAATAGTTCCCTTTAATATGTGATATATGCCTACACATAACAAATGTAGAGTATGTACGGCTCGATAGCACAAACTGCCCTCGCCGGAGCAATACAGTGATTACCCTAATGCGATTGCCGGCATGGACCGTTCTGCGAATGTTAATAGTGATTTCGATCACGTGATGACGTTATTTAGTGATTTCTCGTCAATGATGCAAACATTAACTCTACATTCACATTTTGAACAGGCTTTAGCGCGGTTTACCCTCGTATGAATCTGATTTCGTTTGTACCTATATCTATACGCCATAGGCTATTAGTATTAGCATACCAAACTTAGCCATTGGTTGAACAGTTGAGGTGTCAAGTGGCACAGAACAAAAAAACTCACTTATAAATTACTAGTAAGGATTCCAAAAACCCACGTAGAGGCTTTCCTTTCAGAATTTTTCATATTTGCATTTAAATTACCCTAAAATTACTGTCAAAGGAATAAGAAGAAGCTTTTTAAATGTGTGCATAGATCGCTAGAGTCTGCACTTTCCGTGATCGTCGCATAAACTTTTCCTCAAATAAAACTCAACGTGTCAAACTGTTAAACAAAAATATTATCTTGAGTTTGACTTTGCTAACACCCCTTTCGCAGCAGATGGAATAAGTAAGTACACACGAGAGATTTCCGACTGTGAAAC
Source organism: Agonopterix subpropinquella (assembly GCA_922987775.1). Taxonomy (NCBI): domain Eukaryota; kingdom Metazoa; phylum Arthropoda; class Insecta; order Lepidoptera; family Depressariidae; genus Agonopterix; species Agonopterix subpropinquella. The sequence continues at coordinate 13,613,316 of OV277702.1, forward strand.
TAAAGCAAAACTCAGTGCCTTAGCTTAAACTGCACACTAGATGCATTTTCCGGGAAACTGGAAACAAGAATGTTATCAACAAAATTAAATAATAATGAACCTCGCTACAAGGCGCTCCGCATTAATGCGATGCTCTGCTCTTAATCAATCAATAAGTTCGGTTTCTTCTACTCTTTTAACATTTTAGCTATTTTTTTCTACTCTAAGATTGGATGGCACCATTAAAAATATCCTAATGGATAGAAAGAAAATTTACTTCGATTGTTTGACGAAGCTTCGAGGAAGAGGAAAAGATAATAGAGCCAAAACGAAAATAGCAAAAATTTTGATTGGGCGGAATCCATACTGAGTTTATTCAGAGTGTCGATGTAGACGAAATTTCATTTAAAGGTTGATTGTACTCATAATCTAAATTCTAAACTATTGTAAAACTGGAACAGAAATGACTGTACATTGAAGATATTTACAAGAAAAAGATTACGATATGGTTTTCAGATCTCCCAGACTCCAAACCAGAATTTTTGTCAGTCCGTTTCTTTTTTTGTTTGTTCGAGCATCACGCAAAAACTACTTAACTGATTTGAGGAAACTTTTTTAGTTTGATAGCTTATAATTTGACTTAAAATCTGGTATATAATTTGTGCGGACGAAGTCGAAGGTAAACTAATAATGAAATTCCTCGAGGAACCCACAAGAAATTAGCAATTTGGACTTTCCATATTTTAATGCAATAAGTGGTTATAAAAACTCATTGCAATAAACTGAATGAACAAAAGAAGTACCTTGTTGATCAGTATCATGAGTACAATCACCCGTTAAAGTGAAGTAACCTGTCTACACTTACACCCTGTATAGTTTCTCGTTGTTTTAGCGCAGAAGGCTTAAACAATTTGATAAATTAGATCAACCATCCACATTAATTACGAACTCGTCAGCGTAATGAAGCGAAAGACCGAAGATTGGAACGAGAAAGCTTTCACGGAAACAAACCAAATTCTTGGCAGTTCTGTTATTGTTTAAATTGATTTCCACACAAGGCGCCGTCAGTAAATTATTTGTAATAGTGTATTTCATGTGTGAAGGGGTCTCAGGGACGCTAAGATTTTTGCAACATCATATCAAGTATGAAAATTATTTGGTGGCATTGCTCGAAATTAGTAGGTAAGTATATCACAGGTATACAACGTGTTAATGAAATAGCGCAAAACCTCATACACCCCAAATGATTTATAACAAAATAATTAGATTGAAACAATATTTTAATTATTTTGATAATTAAAATTTTAAGTTATTCGCATTTTAAGTTTTGAGGCAAAAATGATTTGTTATCATTTCAGCACTGAAAGAAAGCGCTAACTTACTCATGGATACATTTTTATAATCTTGTTTTGGTAGTAAGTAGGGTGGGTGTGGCCGTGCGGTGGGTTGACATCGGGTTCAGAATATTTAAAAATTTTCAATCAAATTATTTAATATTTTGAAAAAAATTACCTATGTTGAAACCATGATATTTCGACTCTGCTCTCGATTCTAAACAAACTACTTTCTAGTTTTGCGTTAATTCATTAAGACGTTGTATAAAGTGCATAAAAGTTATATTCACCTACTAGAGCAGATTGACGAGGGCAATTTATAAGCCAAGCGTAAGTGGAAATGTTGGAAGGGGACGGCCTAGACGTACATATACGGACCAAATTGGCGACGTGCTTAAGAAGGGCCAGGTCAGATCTACCCGAAACCGACGAGCATGCATGAAAGGTCTTATGAATGTGGAGGAAGCTAGAGAGGTATGTCAGGATCGTAGCAGGTGGCGTTCCGTTGTCTCTGCCTACCCCAGTGGGAGACAGGCGTGAGAATATGTATGTATGTATGTATATTTATAGTTTAAAGCATCGCCGCGGTTCACCAAATGTTAGAGTTTTAAAATGCAAAGCTAGGATACAACAGGAACCAAATTAACTTATTTTACACATTTCTGGTTCTGGTTCATAATGACGTCACTTCCTTTTTTTAGCAATTCTGTTCACATATTCTAAACTTCTTACAATATCGATCCGTTGACTTTTCATACTATTTAGTTAGTAGTAACATTTGGTATTCTATTGTATCGTAAATATCGTAATGTTATAGTAACGGAGGATATAATACATGTATGGTACAGTCGGTCGCAATAAGTTATTATACACTTTAGTACTACGACGTAGAACAAAATTATTGCAGCCGACTGTACTTAAGAACAATGTAAGTAACTTTGTCGTAGATCTGTCAAACTAAAAGCTACTCGTGAGGTACATTCAGTATTTTGTGTAGTTTATCTAGTTTTTCCTGCGTGTTTAGTGTTCTTGACTTTTCTGTGAAGTTCTCGAGTTAATTTTTTAGTTCTAGTGTAGGCACATATGTATTTGTTTTGTTGGTAGAATTTGGCTTGAACGGCCTGAGGGTCTACCCGCACATTCGATTCGAACTTTTGCGTGAATGTTTTCGTTCCAATTTCAACTCTATTACAATGAAGTGCGGACCGAAACAGTGGCGATATAGTGAAGATCGAAAGTGCGGGTAAGGGGGCTGGGCTTGTTTGGTGTTTCGAGTTTTATTTTTGCTTTGACCATTCTGTGATGAAAAGACATCATTCATCATGGGCCGTATGGGCCGTCAGGCCAATTTGTGATATGCATGCATATACATGTGATAGCTTTTATATACGCATTTTAATATAGACATATATAATAAAAATACAAACCAATTGCTATAATAGCTACTAATAAAGTCGTTTCGTGTTACAAAATATTTAAAGTAATATGATGACAGCTCGAAGTAATTACAAATAGCGCAGTTAGCAATATAAAAAAACGATCTTTACTGTAGTAAAACTTCTTGGTTAATGATAGCGTCATCAAGGAGGTAATCCTCAAGGAGGTGAAACTACACATTACTTCCTTTATGGATAGCGCACTCTGAATTTTGCTCTGAAATGGCTCTGAATCAAAGAGTAGTTTCTCTGAATTATCCAGTGGAATTATCTGCTGTTTTTGTTCGATTCGGCTGCGCTTTAGTTTTTCTGTGTTTTTCTGCTTTATACCTACTTAATAATAAAAGTGTGATACAGTCGTAGGAAGATAGCATTTGTGTTATTATTGTAGCAGTGTTAGTGGTAAAAGGACTGTGGGGTGTTGTGCATACTGAAGGTAGTCTGGTACATGGGTTGGGCACGATACCAGACAAATATTGAGCCTCTTGCTGCATATATCTGGATGATAAATAATTGTTAAAGAAGATGTGGAAAATGAATAATAATTATGTTTTTTAATCAAATACTGTTTTATTTCACCATTTACCTATACTAAAGGCTCCCCCACACAGTTGCCATTTTATCGAGCAATAATATCCCGGCGACTTTGTGACCGCGTCGCATGTCCTACCACACAGGTGCGATTTTGCGATCAGCGTCACGCGTCCGCCCCGCCAATGAGAATGAATAAGTATAGTCTGAGATAGACATACTTTTGGTAACTGACGCTAGAAAGGCTTTCCTAAAAAGAAAGAGTTCCCTCATATAGAGACATTCCTGGCTTTAGGACCAGATCTTGGTTTAAATGTTAGTTTTGCTATTAAACCCAATCGTGTTCAAAAAATTAGAAGCCAATACTGTACTGAAAATAAAAATTGTTAAATCGCAGCGATATTATCGCTCGATGAAATCGCACCTGTGTGAGGGGCCTTAATAGATAATTAGAGAAATAAAACCTAAAATAAAATTATGTCAATGTCAAGTGGTCAATGTCAAAATATGTCAATCAATTTATTGTCAAGGCCTTTTTTCAAAAAGTTTATGACTACTTGTTCTGTGTTTTTTTCGCAATTTTTTCACATTTCGTAACTAAAATATCCAAATTCAATTCAAGATATCTCGTTTGTACCATAAAATATAACGTTGAAATAATTAGTTTTAGTAATATGAGTATGCGAACTATTATTCCCATATTTTTATAACGCTGTAGAAAAAGTTGGTAGTACAAAAATGGCCCGAGTTGGTGGTTGTCTTTTAGGTTGTTTATTACACTGCAGTCGTCGAAGGCTTTTTCTCTATTTGTTAGAATAAAATCTATCTCGTTCTTGTACTGGTCATCAGGAGATATCCAAGTCCATTTTTGAGAGCTGCGTTTCTTGTACTTACTATTTAGTATTTTCGGGCTATTTTCGTATGCTAGTTCTATTAGCTTTTCTCCGTTTCGTGTTCTTTTGCCGTTGCAATGAGGACCCAATATACTTTCTTCCCCGTATCTTCTTTTCCCAATTTGTGCATTGTAGTCTCCCATTACTATTAGATTGTTGTGTGTGTGTTCTTTGATAGCATTATTGAGACTGGAATAGAAGTAGTCAATTTCAGATTTGGTGGATTACTCGGTCGGTGAATATATTTTGTACTATTGACCATTTTTCTCTGTGTTTGGGTATTACCAAATTCAATATAGCAATTCGTTCGGATATACCAATTATTTCCGCAATGTAATCTTTTATTTCGCTTTTTATTAGGAACCCGACTCCGTGTTTGCATGGTGTTTCTCCAATGTGGTAAAATATAAATTGCCCGTGGTCTTCTATTTTCTCCCCGTGTCTTCTTACTTCGCTCAGCCCGATCGGCCATTTTATATTTTCCAGTGCTGACATTAGTTCTAGTAGAGATTCTTCCGTTCTTAATGATAGACTATTGAGGGTTGCAATAGTATTTTTCTTCGGATGTATATATCTCAGATATTCGAACAGTTTTAGAGGTAGTTGGAGGGTAGTAGTCATGATCCCCTACGGTGACTAGCCGGCTTGGGGGAGATTTGTTATTGATTGTTGGTGCAGTTGTTTTTAATAGAGTAAGTTCGCTTCGTTTTTTTGGATTCCGGTTGTCTATGTCTAGTATTAGTTTTTTGGCTTTTTTGTCATATCTGATAGTGATGCTGATCTTCCTCTTGCCATATAATCGAACATATTAGATTGGTTTCTGCTCATTTTCTTGGCGGCTGGGGAAGGTCCCTGGTTCAGTGACTTAGTAGGAGAATCTAGGTTGTCTCTTTTCCTCTTGTCTCTAGCATTTTCCCTGGGTTCTTTTACAATTAGTCTGTCTCCTTTTAAATAAGCAATGTTACCTTTAGCTTTCTCTTCTTTTAACTTTGGTAAGAGTTCTTTCCTTTTTTCTAATGTTTCTTTGGTAAAATCTTCTTCGATGTTGATTCCTGAGTTCGATTTAATTCTGTTTCTTAGAACCTCGTTCCTCTTCCAGTTTCATTTCATTTATTTATTAGGCACATAAACAGATCACAGTCGTAAACATTATAAAAAAGTACAGGAAATGGTTTTAATTCTAGACGTGATCCAAAACAATGTGCACAGCACGATCGGTAACATTTTAGACAAAACTTAGGTATAGTAGGTAATTACAAGTTGTTTTACTTTTTGATTACATTTAAATGCTTTTAGATCAATTTTCAAGTGAAAAATTAATTTAAGAAAATAGGCTACACAAATAAAACAGTACTTACAAAGAACATGAAAACATTTAAAATCTAGGAAAGGTGGAGGACATTTTTGAGATTTCTTTTGAAACGGTTAAAGGAATCAAAAACATCGATGCTCGAATCAACTAATTCATTGTACTGGCGGCACATTCGGGTGATAGGGTTATAAAAGGAAGTGTTATTTTTGTAGACTTGCAGTGAGAAAGGCCTGGGGACGCGACATCTGTAGTAAATATTTATGTTGAGGAACGAGAGCAGCGCAGGCGAGTCTATGGTTGAGTGCAAAATTTTGTGAAGGAAAAGTAGGTCCTGCTGTTTACGCCGGGCTTCAAGAGATTCAACTTTGAATCTTTTGCGCCTTTGATTATAATCTTTTAGGGTGCCACTGAGGTATAATTTATATGAAAGAATAGCGAGGCATTTCTTCTGCACACCTTCGATTGTCTGAGTGTGAACAGCGTAGTATGGTGACCACACTTTTGAACAATACTCGAGCGTACTTCGTACGAGGCTGTAATAGAGACAAAGAAAGCTGCCAGGCTTCTTAAATCCCTTGGTAGTTCTAGTTATAAATCCTAGTAGTTTGTTACCCTTCTTTACTATCTGCTCGTAGTGCGGGCGAAAGCTGAGCTGTTCATCGAAGAGGACACCGAGATCCTTTGCCACTGTCTTACGCTCCAATATTTGAGCCGAAAGCGTGTAGTCAAACATGACTTTCGCATGCTTCCTTGTAAATGAGATGATGAAGCATTTGCCAACATTGAGAAACATCCTGTTTCTCGCGCACCAATCTGATATCTCATTGAGATCACGTTGAAGCGCGAGACTGTCGCTGACACTGTTTATCCTGGCAAATACCTTTAAGTCATCTGCGTATAAAAGACAAGGGGACGAGATGCGAGTGACCAAGTCATTTATAAATAAGACGAAAAACAGTGGTCCAAGATGTGACCCCTGGGGCACGCCCGAGGCTATGGGAACTGGTGCGGATGATTGACCTTTAATAGCGACTATCTGACTTCTGTTGCTTAAGTACGAACAGACCCACCGAAACAGATTACCGTGTATACCATGTGATTGAATTTTCTTACATAATATGGAATGATCAACTTTATCGAAAGCCTTGGAAAAATCTGTATAGATAGAATCTACCTGACTCGTATCAGCGAAAGCGCTACAGAGATAACTTTTATATTCAAGTAGGTTACTGAGAGTAGATCTGTTTCTTACAAACCCATGCTGTCTGTCGGTCAAAACTGGTTTGATGTGATAGTAAAGATAATTGTAGACCAGAGACTCAAAAAGTTTAGCCAAACATGAAAGGATACTAATAGGCCTGTAATTTTCACATTTTGATTTGTCGCCAGTTTTGTAAATAGGAACAATATGAGCGAATTTCCATTTTGAGGGAAAACACCCCGTCTGTAGGGATTTATTAAAAAGTAAATAAAGAGGTGTGCTAAGTTCATTTGCACAGGTTTTTACAAATAGTGCTGGAATACCATCCGGTCCAGCACCCTTGCTCATATCCAGCTGTTTTATTTTCGAAACAATTTCGTCCTTTCCAATTACGATTGTAGCCAATACATTACTTTGGACAGTACCGAGATCGGTTGGTATGTTACTACTACACGGAGTTGGGCTATTAAACACCGAACCAAAATACTGGGAAAAAAGTTCACTGACACCCTGTCCGCTGGAAGATGAGAGCTGATCGTATGTCATTGTTTGTGGTATAGTACAGTGCCCTTTCTTGGCATTGACAAACCGCCAGAATGACCGAATGCTTTTACCCATTCCTAGCGAGTCCGCTACAGATGTAATGAATGCTTTGTAACAGTTAGCAGTGAGGTTTTTACACCTAGCACGCAATATAGAGAACTCATCATAATCTCGTGGGTTGCCGAACTTTTTGTACAGCCTGTGATATTTATTTTTTTCCTTAATGCAACGTTTTATAGTGTATAATTGTACCAGATTGGAAACTTAGACGAGTGACGAAGAGTTTGTGGTAAATTTTACCAATATTGGTATTGTTTTATTCCCTTTTGCTCCTAGCCTATAAAATAAAAATAATAAAAAAGCCTTTTAATTTCTTGCTTTAAACAAAAAAACATACATAACACAGAAAAATTAATTTCATTTCATTCTCTTACATATCTAAATAACTTAAAATTCTGATATTTGTTAATCCTATGTGTCATGCAATATAAACAAATCAAAATACCTAAGAGTTTGTGACATATTGTTAAATGATTCTCAATAAAAAAATTCTATCATTTCACTTTACATTATTATTTATTACTTATTATTATTATTACATTTCCCTAAAAAACAATACAATTTCACTATTATATTTCGATGAAAAATTAGTTTTGCAACTTTTATGCTGTGACAATAAATATCTTTCGTTTCATTTCATTTCAACACGTAAGTCAAGTTTGTAAGTAATTTCAATTTTTAATTTTTACATGTCATTTCCATACTTTGTTATTGAAACTATTTAATAAATAATACAAAATTAATAATGTCAACAATCTAATAAATTTAACAATTAATCATGCGCAAGAACCCCTCTCAGAGGGTGAAGGGTTTATTTCGTATGGTTCGATTTTTACCGTAGTTTGTGTCTCTATAATAAGTTTTTTTTGTTCTAATAGAGATTCGTTCCGTGTTTCTTTTACACCGAAAAATATAAGGTTGTTAAATTTTGCCTCTTTCTCCATATATTTCACCTTAGCCTGTAGGTTTTCGATCTCATTCTTCAAAATCTTGTTTTCCTCAATGATTGCGTTAAATTTTTCGTCGATATTTGCTGATATGTTTTTTGTGACGGATTCTCTTATTTCAATTGTTTGAATTGTCATTTGTTTTTTGATTTTCTCAAATAACATTTCCATCTGATCGGCCATTATTTGAAAAAGTCGGTAACACTATTTTTTATTTAGATGCTGGTAGGATTGACTGTTGGTATTCGCGTAGTTGATTATTTCTGAACGCACCTTTTCGTTTGACATTTGTTATCTCTTGTGTTGGTTTGCTGACTGTCAGCGATGAGCTGTCAACTGATGTCTATGGTTAAACGAGAGTACATATCAAAGAGTACGTACATATCAAGGAATATAACTACTCTGGTACATATGTTCTTGATATGTTCCTTGGGACTAACGTGAAACTAACCTCCAAATCGTTGTTATTTCGGTGAATTTTCTTGTAAAATCTTTCGACGCTCGCAAACTTTAGTTCGTGACGTAGTGCGATTGCAGTGTTTTTCGCGCAGATTTCGATTATTCAATCAATCAATCAATCAATCAAATATACTTTATTTACACCTATATAAATATAGTACAGAGCAGGATACAAAAATAATTATGGTACAAATAAGGCGGTCTTATCGCTAAAAAGCGATTTCTTCCAGACAACCTTGGGGTAGAGGAAATGTTAAGTAGTTGATTATTGTTCACAGGAGCGATAGCACTCGTATGTTTAGTGATCGACGCCGGAAACGGAAGTGAAATAGCAAATTCATTGAAGCCACTACCGAAAATCTGTCACTATAGTGCAGTTCCAGCTCATTAACTGCTGAATGATTTGCTCAATTTAACGTGCTGTATTAAAAATCGTTTAAATGATATCGAAAGATATGAATTAATTAAATCTGTCCACAATTTTTTCTAATCATTTGATTGATTAATGATTACTTATTATTTTATTCAGTCTCTCTTCATATAATAAGCTGCAATTTCTTAATTAAGACAGTAACCTTCAGACATTGTCACATAAACATATCTTGATATCGAGAAGAAAAATCTATTGATACAATTTTATTTACTAACGTAAACATGTTGCTGGTAGTATCATTGTTGGTGGTCGGATGTGTTTTGGTGATAATATATGACTTACTGCGCAGACGCGGCGCTGGTTGGCAAAATTTAAATAAATTTCCAGGGGATTTCCCGCTTCCGCTGATTGGAAATGCTCTTCAACTTGGATTCGATGCAGACGGTTAGCATTAAAATTTTATTCTTTCCCTAATTTATTAATACAAGGTTATACACGTGGTCGCGATAGGATAAACAGGAAAACAATCCGCGCAAAGTCTAATAAATATATGTGGGAAAACCATAGATATATTATACCTGGGAAAACCCATAAGCTGGTTTCAGAGGGTTTTGTCTATAAAATGCTTCTCAGGATTTAGATAAGAAAGAGATTTTTTTTTTTCTATAATACATACATTAAATCATATAAAATAAATAAAAATAATTAAAAAGTAGTGTAAAATATGTGCTAGTAATATGTGTGTTAATGTATTTATTGTGGATCATAGATAAATAAATAATACCTAAACGTTATAAAAGTTATAGATAAATGATCCATAGTAGGTAAATACATTTGATTTAATTTATATTATGAATCATAATAATATGCAAGCAAAAATAATTTAAACAAGCACTTAAAATATTAAATTAAAATAAAATTTGGTGAATATGCAATGATAATACAAATATACGGTGTAGAATAAATTTTCAGCAAATAATTCTTTAAATGGTGTATTTTGTGACATAATAGCAGCATTCTAGCACACTTTATTAGAAACTGTTGTAATTTCAATGCTATGACCAGCCAATCTTAGATCAGCCAATATGTTACGTTCCAGAATCACCTGAAAGGATAATGAAGATTTGGAGGAAACACGGTAAAAGTAATTTTCGTATGACGGTTGGTACTGAAGAGTGGGTCTTGCTTTGTGAACCTGATGACGTGGGGGTGAGTATTTTTCTTTTAATTTACTGGGGATCTCGTAAACACTATCCAAATTTTGAGTGGTGGTTCAGACCATCAAACAGAAAACTTTTACAGAACTAAAATCGCAAAAAAAAAAAATTTCCGTACTAATTGTATACGTGATTTTTCAGATAGAAAGAAAGTTGTTCAGTTTGATGGTATGGATGAACCACCCACATGAAAATTTGGAAAGTGCGTGTTACAAATATTTCCTTACCCTGATGCCATCGTGATCCCCTATAAATTCATAATATCCATCAGCCTTCATAAATTATATTTTTCTTTTAAGGCAATTCTTGGTCACCCAACGGAACTTTCAAAGACACCAGAAAGGAATGCCGCGATGATTCCGTTTTTTGGGCATTCTGTGTCAACATCTGAAGGTAATTCATTTTTCTCATAAAAAGCAACGGTTCTTCGCCAGGCCTCTCTCACTCCGCACTCTAGGTATAAAAATGTACCTACGCGGTCGCGCCGCGATGTCGCGGCCTAATTCAGTCGAGTGCCACGCGCTCATTGTATCGCACCGAACGACCTTGATACTTGTTTTTTCGTTTGAAAATTAAATTAGTATCCTATACATCGTCGGATGTACAAACATAATAAAGTAATATCCTAATCGAAGAATTAAAAAAAATACTGCATCGCAATCGGTTATTTGGTCCGAATTATATGTATTTTTCATTGTTAGGAATTATTCTGATGACTAACATGAACCAAAATGTGTTTATTTAAGTGTAGCATGGGTAGTGTTCTTTTATAAGACTCTTTTTTCTAAATAGCTCCGTGACGGAACATTCGTTCGTTCGGAATCGGAACGCACACTGCCATCACTTGCACATTCACGCATGTGTGCCGTGTGTACGTGACATTCACGTACAGAGAGTCAATGTATGCGTGTCAGCCGTGCTTGGAGCGAGCGTTCGTTTGATAGTGAACCTTCTGTTGTAAACTCTTATATATTCCTTGTCTTCGCATAGATCACATAGGTTCCTTCTTAATATGCTGAAGGATTTTTAAGAGAATGATCAGACCATCAAACTGGCCAACTTTCTCTAAGGGATGTCGAAATAGCGAAAAAAAATCTGCTGTTCCATACAAAACTGCAATCCTACTCGAACTAAATAAATGGGACAGCAGATTTTTTTTTCGCGATTTCCACTTTCGTCCCAGAAAGAGAGTTGTTCAGTTTGATGGTCAGACTATCACCCTATAAAGCCGTCAGCATATTAAGCAGGACCCTGTATTCAGAGTGAAATTGATATCATTGGCATCCTTTTAAACTAAGAATCTACCCATCAAACTGAACAACTTTCATTATGGGAATCAACATCGAAATCACGAAGAAAATATTCAGCTGTTCCATACATCGAGTCACCATTGACGTTTTTTAAGGAACAGCTGATAATATGTTTTTCGCGATTTCGATGTTTGTCCCATAGTGAAAGTTGTTCAGTTTTATGGTCTGAAGCGACCCTATAATTAAGGCTCCAACAGGGTTTTTTTACACCCTGTATACGTATTTTGTAGTTAACATTAATAGATATTATCTGTGTATTACGTATAGGAGAGAAATGGCGATCGACTCGCAAGCTCATGATGCCTAGTTTCCACTTCAAGACCCAAGAACAAAGATTGGGCGTTGTCAATAGATACTGCAAACGCCTAGTGGACATCCTGAGTGGTCACGAGGACAAAGGCCCTGTGGACATGTACAGATACCTGAGGCCCTTTATGTTCGACATATTGTGCAGTAAGTAATAGTATTATTACCATTCAGACACTACACAGAGAAACGCGAATCTAATTATAACTTAGTTTGATGGATTATTAGCGCTGTGGTAAATCTTATTTACTATGCCCATAATTTGCCGCTTTACGCTGTTTTTCCGACGAAGACTAGAAAAAGATCCCGATCCCTAGAGAAGACAGAAAAACACCTGAATAAGTTAAGAAAAGATATAGACAGCGAAAACAACCTGGCTATTGATTAATTATATTGTTAAAAAGTTTATATTCACTATGAGCTTGGAAATTACATTTGACCACAAAATTATCTCAAGTTGAAGTAGGGCAAACAAAGTGTGTAAAATAACCATGAAATAACAGAATTTTCATTTTTATATCCCAAAATACAGTTTTCTGAAAACAACAAATCGCAGAGACTTTTAAATACAATAGCATATTTATTTAGATTAAATAGGCTGCGATAAGGTATTGCTACAATTAAGTTTGTTTTTGCTCAAATTGATAAGCACTTAGCCAATACTATAATTTTCCTGTTGCGATATCAACATATCATTACTTCTCCAGGCATCAGAATGTAGGAGGAAAATACATGACTTAATTAGAACAATAATATTTATGGTTTTAAAGAAAACAATAGGTACTAATAAGTTAACTTATAAACAGACTAGTGGATTTTCTATGTTGACGTATATGTCATCATCATCATCAGAATGTAGGAGGAAAATACATGACTTAATTAGAACAATAATATTTATGGTTTTAAAGAAAACAATAGGTACTAATAAGTTAACTTATAAACAGACTAGTGGATTTTCTAAGTTCACGTATATGTGCCTGTGCCCAATATTTGCATACCTAGTCGCGCAACTGCAGGTCGGGAGTGCTATTTTTGAGAGTCACCGGTGACTTTGAAATCCAAAGACAAATATGAGATTTTCATTTTGAGTCGATTTAAACGTTTCGTTGCACACAGAAAACCGTTTGAATTGAACGAATGAATGATTTTGTATACCTAGTGACATGACAGTTAAAACCAGAGTTTATCGCCAAAATAATGGATTAACGGAACGTAGAAAAAAGGTGAAATCTGTTGACGTCTATGACATTACAAACGACAAATCAATTGGTAAGATTCAAATACGAGTGGGTCGGACAGACCACTTACAAACCACGTTACAAAAGTCACAGGTGGAATATTTGAATGCGGATTAAAAAGTGTGAGATTCAAAAATACGCTCCTAAGCTTTATCGAAACAAATACCGCTAACTGAAACTAAATACAGGGTGTAAAAGACATCTCCCGAAAACTTTAAGAACATATCACTGAACCTATATAAAAATTAATGGCGCTAAACTTTTAAATTTAAAAAAATTATTCGTGATTTTTCCATTTTCTTGCCACGCAATGTAAAGCGTACATCGCTCGGGTGAGCGGGCAGTGACCTTACAGCTGTGTGGCGCGCGACCGTAGCTTGGCGACGAGTTTGATGAGTGCGTTTTACATTGCGGATTTTTGCTATTTTCGAAATGCTTGTGTTTAACAATTAAAATTGTATTGCATTATGTCACTGGTAGGCTTTAATGTTCATAATTGTAGAAATAAAGGCCCGAAAAAAAAAAAATTGTGAATTTAAAAAAAAAAAATTTCAGTGCCAAAGTGTTAGGTATCATGGTCTGAATCCATAGTTTCAGTTTTCGGGAGTAGTCTTTTTACACCCTGTATAAAATTAATAAGCGCTAATTTTGAATTGATTTACCTAATTGTAGTATCTTACAATATTTTTATTTTCAGATACATTAATGGGAGTAGATTTCAATCTTCTCGAAAATCCAGATCATTCATATTTGAAAGCTAGCGCCAAGTAAGTAGAACCTTTTGTCTTGCAGATTTAGAATGTATAGGATTTTGACGAAGCATGTTGCTGATTAGGATCCTGTTTATTTATTTATTTTTGATTTTGATTCGATTTAAGTACCCGTAAATAAAAATTAAATTAACATCTCAATATTAAAATATAACAACTGTATTTTCTGCTTTATTTTTCTTATTATTAATGTTATTTATACATTTTACTGTTACTATCCTGAAAGGGTTTATGATTTTGAGCCTATGTATGTATACCTATGTACGTAATTATTTTATGGATAGAGTCAGTGATATAACAGTTTTTTCTCAAACATGCTTGGAAATGTGAGCATTATTTTGACAACCTTCTTCGAGATAAATCGAAATTGCTGTACTGGCCAAATACATGCGCGCAGCGGCCGGCAATGTTGTATGAAAATCCATATCTGTCGTGTTTAGCGGCCAAATAAATTACATAGTACACTCATACCTGTCGTGTAATTTAAAAATGGAACGATCTTTTTCTCCGAAACATGGCGACCAAGGAGGTAATTCATCAAAGGTTTTATTAAAATTTCGAACTGGCTTGCAAATAGAAAGCTGTTTATAGAAAAAAAAAACAAATTGTTGTTCGTTGTTCGTCAATTGTTCGTCATTGATTTTGATAAAAAGAGTTTTAATTTTCGCGAATTATTTGAGAAAATTAACTGTTTTAATTTCCGCGCATTATTTGAGAAAAGTACTATACAAGCCTTGGCCACAACTAGGCATTGATGGACTTACGGATGTGTGCCTCGGCCCACATTTACACGTTCGTCCATCAATGCATCTGTTGCTGGCCGCTGCAGTAATGTACTAATACATAAATTACCTACCTGAAATATTTTACTAACAATTTTTCTTTCCACAGAGTCATAAACATTGCCTCTCAAAACTACTTTTCCTACTGGAGAAACATAAAGCCTTTGTTTGTACTCACGCCTATTTATCGAGAAATGATGGAAACTATAAAAACAATACGTGATACAAGCGATGAAGTACGTACCTCATTTCTCTTTCTTATATTTTTAGGGTTCCGAAGTCAACAAGGAACCCTTATAGTTTCGCCATGTCCGTCCGTCTGTCCGTCTGTCCGCGGCTTAGCTCAGAGACGGTTAGTACTAGAAAGCTGTAAGCTGTTGGCATGGATATACACATTAATCACGTCGACAAAGTGGTAAAATAAAATCATGAAAATTATATTTTTAGGGTACCTCCCCTACACGTGAAGTGGAGATGAGATTTTTTTTTCTCTTCTACCCTA
The DNA here is from genome assembly GCA_922987775.1 of Agonopterix subpropinquella. Taxonomy (NCBI): domain Eukaryota; kingdom Metazoa; phylum Arthropoda; class Insecta; order Lepidoptera; family Depressariidae; genus Agonopterix; species Agonopterix subpropinquella. The sequence continues at coordinate 13,628,509 of OV277702.1, forward strand.
TGGTGTGGGGTATCGTTGAACAGGTCGTTTAAAGATATTATGGGTGTGGGAAAACCATTTTTCTATTTAGGGATCCGTTAGCGAAATATTAAGCTTTAAACTGAAAAATTTTGTTAATGTCTAGTGTCCCCCCCCCCCCCCCCTGCCAGCTAAACGGTTGTTTCTGGATAGGTGAAAAAATTCATGGCAGTAGAATATATAACGAAATTAAAAGGACCGCTAAGAAGGCTTTACAAGTTTACGAGTAATAGTCGATCAACTTATACAATGTACTTTTTAGACTTTATTAGCCGTTAAACCGTAGTATAAAACAAAAAGCCTTCTAAGTCCACATTATATTGTAACGGGCAACTACGGAACCCTATCCTGCGTGTGGTCCGACACGCACTTGGCCAGTTATTATTAATTTATCCTTTTCCGTGTTCAACTGCAAATGTTACAAATTATCTACACAGGTATTATAAAGGTATATGAAAAGAAATTAAAATACAACAGGATGACATTGAAAACATTGGCATCCATTTTATAAGAGTCTACTCATCAAATTGAACAACTTTTAATATGGGAGCAAACCGTTGTTCGCTCCAATTCCACCCTGTATTTTTTAAATATATTTGTTACTTTTTATTTAAGTAGTAAAAGGTTGGTTTGGAGCAAGGAGTCTCCATCCTGTATGTAGTAATAGAAAATAAATACTCTTTCACACTGTGCTTACGCTGCGCCACGCTTCTCCGCCACTTCAGGAAGTGACGTGACAAATGTCCGCGCCACGTCACACGCCACATGTCCGCGCCACGTCTCTTCTGTATAAACCGCACCTTAAAGGACAGACAGGGAGATTGCTTTCAATTATACCTTAAACGTATAACTATTTGAAAATTTTAAAGTAATCGTATCATAAACGTCTTTACAGATTATCTTCAGAAGAAGAGAGAAGTTAAAAAAGATACATGCTGAAATAGAGGAAAATAATAAGGATGTTAACAATAGCATTGATCTACAAGAGCTAATTAAAAATAAGTTATCTGAAAACTCTTGTCTGTTGGACGATTTCTTACTAAGTAGATTACCAAATGGAAACCCAACTCCAGACGAAATGATTAACGAAGAAATCACCTTACTTTGTTTTACTGTAAGTTTTAATGAATGAAAATTCATCTACGACTCATAAGAATGAGCGTTTTTCCACCAGATACCTACTAACGCAAACCAGACATGTCAACTTAGTGCCTATACAATGTGATGTATTTCAAATGGTGATTTACTTATCTTATCAAGAAAAATACTCCTCCATGAATTACGATTCTCAAAGATCGATGACCTGGAGCTAATGATATCCTTCATATCTTCAGCTGCAGGCAGTTGTGCTAAATGGCTGTCAGTAAGGTCTACGGTAGACTCTGCAGTTCAATCCCACTTCATTAATTATTGGTATATCGTGTATTAATATGGGAACCTTGATACTTTATTTTGATAAATAAATACCTACAAGCGTAACAGAAAGATAATTCGATCATTATTCCAGGGTCACTATACAACTACAAAGACTATGAGCCATACATTATACTGTTTAGCAAAAAATCCGGAGGTCCAACGAAAAGTTATCGAGGAACAAAAATCGATTTTCAACAACAATATGACGAGGGGTCCTTCAAGCCAAGATTTGTATGACATGAAATATCTCGAAGCAGTTATCAAAGAGAGTATTCGAACAATTCCAACAGTTCCAAAAATAGGAAGACAAATCGAAGAAGATTTGACACTGAAAGGTGAGTTAATCTCATCATAATCATCCAATTTCTTTGGTCCAATGCATCTTACTTTCAAATATCATATTAATCCTGAGCCTGACAATATAAATATAGAGATGATCTTCGTATATTTTCGTACATAAGCAGACTTATAGAAAAATTGTGTTACGTGCAGGTCTTTATTTAACGGGGTAAAGTCTTTCCAGGTTTTCAGACTACCTACTAGTAGAAATATTTGAATACTTGAAATTTTTCTTTGAGAGACAAAAAGCAGTAACAAAAATACCTCACTATAATTCCTTCCAAAAAAGTTCAAGATTCTAGTTTTTTTAACGTTTGACAACAGTGAATAATCAAAGTAGGATAAAAAGAAGAAAAACATTTAAAAAGTAACAAGAGGGGCCAATCAATTTATATTCATAAATATGAGTAGAGGTTTTAAAATGGTAAATCTCAATAGGTATTTTTTAAATTACTGCTAAATATAAAAACCTGTAAAAATTTTAAGTGGCGCTAGTTAGTCTCACCTCTTAGAAAAAACAGATAACTAGATACCGAAATAGACTTTGGTCCTGAGATATTTTTAGAAAAATAACAACAGTAATCATTTTCAGATGGCAGAATAATACCAGCTAAGAGTACAGTCATTGTACATTACGAAGCTTTATATCTCAATGAGAAGGTATATCCAGAGCCACATAAATATAGACCGGAAAGATTTTTGGAAAATATGCATCAATTTGCATTTGTACCATTTAGCGCTGGCCCACGAAACTGTATCGGTAAGTTACAACTTTGAAAATTTACACAAAATCGAATCTCTAATATTTAAAGAGATGGTTTTGACTATTAAACTAAACAATTTTCGCTAGGGAGTCGACATAATTATAGAAAAAATATAAAAAAATTGTTTCATAAAAAACTGCAGTACCTATTCGACTCAAATTATAAGTAGATTTTTTTTTCTGCTTTATATCTCCAGTGAAATTTGTTTAGTCTGATTCTCTAAACAAACCACCCCTTTAAATATTACTACGATATTTTGTTACATCAGCTTGTATAGGTATTCATTACGTCATTGTATCAATAAACATAATGAAAATATTAGTACCTCTACATTTTTAAAACAATAAAAAATTCCAGGTTTTCGATACGCATGGATAATAATGAAAGCCACTTTGTCAAATCTTTTACGGCAGTTTGAAGTGCACGAAGGTGGACCCGGAACAGAACCACAATTTGCTTACAGAATCATAACAGAATCGAAAAATGGAATACAACTTCGATTGAAAAGGAGAGTGTATTAAGCATTAAATTAAGAAACGATTAACGATAACGAACGACGAAACGAAACGATAACGACGACCCATAACCAAACGATTTTATTGGGAAAGACATGCCTTCATCAAACTGATTTTCATTTTGACTACATTATTATTCCTACCCGCTCTTTAACACTAATTTATGTTGTAATTAAGTCTGTAGGTATATAAGTAAGATAATAAATAAATTATTTTAAAATAATTTTGTCTTTGTTTAATATTTCACATCATAATTTTAATATAATAATCAAATTAAAAAATAGCATTCACTTATTTTTTGCAATAAAATAGTTACCTACGTCAGAGCGTCCGACACACGTTTCCATGTAGGTACGTAGTTTATGTACTTACCATAAAGTTATTATACCCGTCGGAATAGAGTAACTGACATGAGTTGTGAAAAATGAAACAGTTTTTTGTGCATTTGTCGGCACTTATCGGCACCCTAAAACTTCGAGTTCTGTGTATAATTGTGAATCTAACGTGAAATCGTAGGTAATTTAATGAAATAGTGTTAGTATATTTCACAAAATAATCTACGACTTCACTTTAGATTCACTAATTATTCACAGAGCACGAATATTTACCCAGTCGATTGTGCTGACAAGTTCTCGAAAACTCTTTCTATTATACAGTGGCGCCGCTAGGTACATCTCGCTCTCTCAGCTGTCAGTTCCTCTATGCTACCCGCTCTTTAACACTAATTTATGTTGTAATTAAGTCTGTAGGTATATAAGTAAGATAATAATAAATAATTTTTAAAGAATTTTGTCTTTGTTTAATATTTCACACCATAATTTTAATATAATAAATCATATGAAAAAATAGCATACGCTTATTTTTTGCAATAAAATAGTTACCTACGTCAGAGCGTCCGACACACGTTTCCATGTAGGGACGTAGTTTATGTACTTACCTAGATTGTGAAATCGTGTACTACTTACTACCTCCGTGATGCTTGGAGTGCTTGGTCATCTTTTATCTTAAACCAAAGTTCTCCGTCTTACATACTTACAACGAGAGTTAGTAAGAGTAGAAAAACATTGAGGTCACCACATTCCTTGCAAGAACAGCTTTGCCATAAAGAGTAGAAAAACATTAAGGTCGCCAAATTTCTTGCAAGAACGTCCAAATCACGCATAACGCGGGGTCTCCTCCTATGTTAGAAAAACATTTCCACCCGATGTCTCTATAAGGCAAATACACTGGGCGGCACTTTACTAGGGGCGGCAAATTCGGGAAAATATAGATTGATTGAGCTCTGTCTTTAACCAATTCGTGGAAGAGAGAAAAGACACAAAACACACACACACACACACACACCCCCACACACATACATACATACAAACACACATACACACGTACACATACACTCGTACATTACTGTTGGTCACAAAACTTCCCTGTCCAATAGATAAACTCCGTCTGCAACTCAAAATTCGTACCAAAACTTATCATAAAGCACTGCAGCAAAAAGAACTCATTCGACATTCGATTCTAACTGGCCACCAAGAGTAAAACAAAACACAATAAAAGAAAGAGTAGAGTATGCTCCTTGTAGGCTAAACGGGTTTTCGTCTTGAGCAAACTTGAACCCCTCGCTTCACTCTGGATTCTAGTCTTAACTCCCTCACTTCGCTCTGCAGTCAACTCTAGCGTCCCTCGCTGCGCTCAGGAGTTGATATTATAGTCCTTCGTTATGCTCGGGATTAAAGGTGCCCGTGACGAAAGACACTGTTTTTTAAAGGCACATCTTGGTGCATAATTAAAGACTTTATTTTGTTTGGAGAATTATTTCGAGAGCTTTGGGGAAAATTTGAATGCGATTATCAGCATCACTAACAAAAAACAAAGATTTAAATTTTATGTAAATTAGATATTAGTAGATTAAACGGTTCTTAAAAATAGTTACTTATACCTACCTACTGTAACTAGATAAGATAGTAAGAAACAAAACATTACTTAGTTCAATATTCGCTTATCAAGTGAATGCTGATATTCTTTTTGTGCCACACTGGAGCAGAAAGAAACAGCCATATAAACTCATATATCAAGAATATATTACGTATTTATTGTTGTTGTGAGCCACTTGTGCGATATGAAGGCTCCTAAATCCTACTTTATATTTGTTTCTTTTAAGTTATTGCATTAAATATAAAACAATAAGGATAAAAACATACACATTAATTATACCTATAATGTCGAGTGGTGTGATGATTGAGCAACTAATAATAATACGTACGTTTTATCATCCGGTATTTACAAGTGCGAGTCGGACAAAAGTATACGGTTCCGAGCATAGATGATAAGCATAGAACTGCGAGAGTTATTTAAGGCTACTCCTCCCATCTGCAAGGCTCTCTTTCTTACAAGCAAACTTTTGCAATTAGCCATCCCGCTTCAATTGCGCGGCTCCGGTCAGAATTTTCCGTTTTCTTTGAAAACCTGTATGATTTTATATGAATTTTCAAAAAATAAGAAAAACACATCATTTTATATTGTATTGTGAAGAATATTGTAAATTTTCATATTCTTCTGATCAACAATGTAAGAGTAAAACGGTTACAACTGGAAAAAAAGAGGTGACTTTGGAGTCGTTTTTCTTCAGTTTTATTAATTAAAATAGATTTCGAGAAAAACCACATCACTTCTCATATCCTGTAGATTGTTCAGTTTTGTTTTCTGCTTAAAAAGTGCCATAGTTAATGTATAAAATGGTTACAAAGTTACTCAAAACCGGGCGGACGCCCCTTAAGGAGATACATTTAATTTTCCAAAGATTGGTGTATTTTTTATTAAAGTTCAAGCTTACTTACTTCTGAACTCTTATAATTTTACGTTGCGTAGTTAAAATTTTGTCGATAACAAAACCCTCCATTCATATTTTTTCTGTCTGAGGCATTTCAGTCGTTGGGCACTTCCGGCTTCGCGTGTATATTTATTTACAACTTACATAATATAATTAACTGTTAATTGAACCTCTTGTTTCTAGGGTTCCGAAGTCAACAAGGAACCCTTATAGTTTCGCCATGTCCGTCCATCTGTCCGTCTGTCCGCGGCTTATAGACGCTTAGTACTAGAAAGCTGTAATTTGGCGTAATATGTTTACATATTCATCACGCCGACAAAGTGGTAAAATAAAATCTTGAAATATATTTTTTTATGGTACCTCTAAAGTGTAGTGGGGATGACATTTTTTTTTCTCGTCCATCCTATGTTGTGGGGTATCGCTAGATAGATCTTTTAAAGGACAACCGCCGCTCTCCCTTGAAAAAATACCTTAAAATGTATAGAAGTTTTGACAGAAGTCAAATGTGTAATAAATTATGAGGTTATATAAAAACGACTCAGATAGTATAATTATTTTTATTTAACGAGTTATTTAATCATTTATAATTAATAAATTATAAAAAAAGCAGCAACCCCAACATGGCTGTCAATGTTGTTTAGTAGGAGGAGGTAGGAGGTGTTGCAAGCACAATGTTTTTTTTTTAAATAAAAATGTTTAAAACTAATAAATCATTATAAAATAAACTAATGCCTGTAGTTAGTTTCTAGTGTTCCATAGTCCATAATAAAAATAGAAGGACGATTATACATTTTTGGGTATTATGTGCCAGATGTCCTTTATTTTCCGGATCCGTTAGCGAAATATTAAGCCTTAAAGTGAAAATTTTTGTTAGAGTCAAGTGCCCAACCCCGGCTAAACGGTTATTGTTAGAGAAGAGAAAAAATTCACGGCAATAGTATATATATAACGAAATAAAAAGGAAAACTATGCTTTACAAGTTAAAGAGTTTTAGTCGATCAACTTAAAAAATGTACTTTTTAGACTTTATTTGCCGTTAAACCGTAGTATAAAAAAAGCCCTCTTCTAAATGCGTAGGTATATTGTGACGGGCAACTACGGAACCCTACCATGCGCGTGACCCGACACGCACTTGGCCAGTTATTATAATTATGTATGACAGTAATGGTAATAATTTTTTCAATGTCAATAGTTTAATACCAACGATATCTGTAACAATAGCGATCATAGGTATTTAAGCTAATTTTTATTTTTGGTTCGATTGATGATGTTCACGAAGATAAAAATGGCGGAGACTATTTAAATGTTACTACACATTCTGAGTACGTATATTTAATAATGAAGTAATTTACCGATATCGTGTCTAAGTATCATATTTTCAGAATACAATGGGTCGTAAATCGACACAACGCAGAACATAATGACTTTTAGAGCAAAAAGAAAGGACCGATGTGAGCGTGCATGATCTATTAATTGTATTTTTTTTTGACCAACTCCGTACCAAAGATTTGACATAAATACAAGCAGCTAATAGCAAAGAACTCCAGAGAACGTCAAACTTCTCTCGAAGTCTGTTCCGGTTCGGCACAGCTTAACTCATTTTAATTATTAATTATTTCACAGTGGGGATAGGTGTCAATAAACCTACCTTAATAAAACGTGACTAATAAAAATATCTCAAAGAGTAATTAATATAAATTGCAATAAAGCAATAATCTTTACTCTTTAGAAAACAAAGTTAATGAGTATAAAATATATAAACCGACCGAAGATAAAAGCTTCAAAAATATTTCCTGTTCCTTTTATTAAATAGAACACGAAGATATAACGAAATTTTAGACTTGTTTTCACATATTTTTCTTTGTTTCAACATGTTGGTAGTGTCAGTTTTGGTGCTGGCAAGTGTTGTAGTGGCAGTATACGAGTACGTGCGCAGTCGCGGCGGCTCTCGCTGGCTGCAGCTGAGTAAGTTCCCGGGGGACTCCCCGCTGCCGCTGATTGGGAATGCTCTGCAACTTGGATTCAATGCTGACGGTTAATGCTCTACACTAATTATATTTTTTTTTATTTTCAGAACTCGTTTTTGAACGCTGTAAAAATGATACGATTTTATATTTATATTTATCATCTATTAAGTATTATTGTAACCCCCACTTGCGTCAACCTTAGGTTAGCAATAAATTCCAGGTTAACTTGGGAATCCGTGATGTTTTGTATTTAGAAAAACAACAGAGAGAGCTATTTTACCCGGAGTAAATTGCAAACCTAGGTTAACGCAAGTGAGGCTATGCAGTTTAAAATAATATTTTTACAGATTCTACTAAAAATCTTAAAAACTTATGGAGGAAATTCGGAAAAACAAGCTTCCGTTTGACTGTTGGTTCTGAAGATTGGGTAATGCTTTGTGAGCCAGATGACGTTGAGGTAAATTTAATATTTACTTGTAAATTCCGTAAATAACTATTAACAATACTTAAAAGCTAATTAACTTTTCAGGTCATACTTAAAAGCCGGACGGAAGTTTCTAAATCACCAGAAAGAAATACAGCAGTGAGGCCGTTTTTTGGAAATTCTGTATCGACATCGTCTGGTAATTTCAATTTTGATACTTGTTTATTCGGTGTATTTTTATAACATGTATTTTTAAATCATATCAATTTTAATTTTAAATTCATAAAGCTATTTCAGCTTCATTAGAAAAATATTCAAAAACAAGAAGACAATGACACATAATAACAAAAAAAGTTATAATAAAGTCTGTTAAAATAAATAGTTGTTACATACAGAACGGTTTATAAAACGTCGATCAGACCATGAAACTGAACAACTTTATCGATGGGACCTAATTCGAAATCGCAAAAAAATTTTTTATTGTTCTAGACATTTGGGTCCAGTATTTAGGTTTGCAGTTTTGTATGGAACAGCAATTTTTTTCGGCTTTTCGTCGTTGGTCCCAGACGTTATTCAGTTTGATGGTCTGATCATCCCCTTAAAAACCCTTCAGCATATTAAGAAGGATATAAATAAGTAGATAATATTAGATATTTTTCACCGTGTTAATGCACATGGGCCTTTTCTCAAAACAGGTAAAAGATGGCGGTCGATGCGTAAGGCGATGCTTCCCAGTCTCACAATCAAAACTTTAGAGCAAAGGGTTCACGTCGTGAACAAACATAGCGAACGTCTTCTCGAGATCTTCAGTCATTACGAAGACAAAGGTCCTGTCGATCTGTACCGATACTTGAAACCCTTCATGTTTGACGTCATAAGCGGTAAGTAGCTTTCTGTCGTAAAATATATTATGTGGTACTCGTACGGGACTCCTTCTAAGAGCGTCGATGGCACATTGTTGACAGGTATGAACACTCAATCATGAGGGTCCGGTTCGAATCCGTACGGACGACAACTACCAGAAGTGCGATTTTTGAACATCATACGAGCAAATCGGCAGTAGAAAATGTCAATATTACTATGGAGATTATGCATCTTTCTACTGCCGATTCGCTCGTAAATGATGTTCAAAAATCGCACTTCAGTACGTTGAAGCGACTGCTCTCGAATAATGTAAGAAAAAAATCGTGAGAAAACCTGTATAGGTACGCTACAGAAGAAATTCTGATGCGTAGGTACAGCGTTGCCAGACGTCCCGATTTTGACGGGACGTCCCGATTTTTAGCCCAAAATTGAATGTCCCGCGCGGGACAGCCTTAGTCCCGCTTTTCGGAAATTACTCATCCAATGCAATCTGGAGCTATCCTGTGCAGAGTTCTTCAACTATATTAAAGAAAAAAATGAAACTTTAAATGAAGTTAAATCTTCAGAGAAATGATTATAATCATTAAAATACGTTTTATATGGCTATCTATCATCAACATCATTGTAAACTTAAATTGTAAACCCAGATAAAAGCTTATGTAGTAAAAAACTACTGATTATTTACGTTTCTTTTATTATGTCCCGCTTTCGACGAAAGAATCCCGCTTTTTTACTCAAAAAGTTTCTGAATCCCGCTTTGCCCGAAAAAAATCTGGCAACGCTGCGTAGGTATGTGAAGTCTACCAATCCGCATTGGGCACTCTTAGTAGACTAGACCCCAAAAAATCCTCCTACACCGTATGTGTCTGTGCCTATATCTTGCAGTGGGACGTATATAGACGATGATAACTCCTTTTATTTAAGGTAAAAAGTAAATGAATGAATCCAATTCCAGAAAACCAATTTGTAGGTATCGTATGGAATCAACATTTGATATAATTAATGTCTTTTGTCGATGTCAAGGAAACAGTTCCATTTACAGAAATAAAATCGCGATGCGAGTCTGGCAATTAGTATTCCGAACCACTACAGAAGCCTGTGATTCCTAACTATCAGTCATTTTATGGTTAGGTTATAATTAAAACATGGGTAGATACCCGAAAAAATTAACTGACGTAGTATTTAAGTGACATAACACCTAACCGAAGATCATTTTATACCAGTAGAACTTTTTTTAGAGATAGAAATGAAACTATCAGAGGTAGTGCCAACATGATAATTTTCCTTCAACCTTCACCTAATTTTAAGTAGGTACTAGTAATTCGATCTTTTAGAGACAGGAATTTTTTTAGAAATGTTTTCTTAAAGTAACTTGTTTAAAATATCCATTTAAATATGACATACATTTTTTGTAAAAAGACTGGGTTCAGTTTCACAATTCTTCAAATAGTAAATTTTTATATTTTGAATAATTTCGATTGGGAAGACAACAAAACATTGTCATTTTTTTTTGCAGAGGCCCTGATGGGAGTTGATAGTCACCTACTTGAAGATCCTAAACATCCTTATGTAATAGAAAGTGCCAAGTATGTATAGCTATTCTACTTAGATTTTAGTATAACATTATATTCTTAGATAACTGATGGTCTTCTCTGCGTTCCAACGAAGACCAAACATTAATCTAAGATTATATATTATTACGAGCATTTACCCGCGACTTCGTCCGCATAAATTATATACCAGATTTTAAGTCAGATGTTACGCTACCAAACAAAAAAAGTTTCATCAAAATCGGTTCAGTAGTTTTTGCGTGATACTCGAACAAACAAACACCCAAAAAAACAAACAAACATACTAAATTCTTTTTTCAAATTTACAGTTTTATAATAGTCAAGATTATTTGAATTCTACGTAAAACCTGAAAAACTGTATTTTATGCTATTAACTATTTTAATGTAATTTAATTCTTATTCTTTTTTACATTTTGCAGGGTTATAAACATGATCACACAAAACTTTTTTTCTTATTGGCGAAATATTCAAGGAATATTTGAACTGACTCGAAGTTACCGTGAAATGAGGAAAACTATCAGGACATTGCGCGATATTAGCTATGATGTATGTTTATCCGAACCATTATAATTATTATATAAAATTAAAAAAAAAACCAATACAACGTGTTAATGAAAAAACGCAAAATCTCCTACGTACCCAACTGATGTACAATAAAAGAAATTCATTGAAACAATTATTTAAAATTTTCATGCAAAGACTGAAAGCGCTACCATGCTCATGGATACATTTTAAAGATTTTCTAGTTTTGCGTTTATTCATTAACACGTTGTATACTTAACACTCATAATTATTGTCGCTCACAACTAAGTCGCTTATTTCAATTTTATATACTTCTTCAGGCAATCATTTTGGATACAAAAGCTTACAATCTAAAACACCTCATCATATCTACTCTCTCAATCTTATATCAATAAATATGAGATCCAACTCGCGTATATACAACGACAAAGTGACAAAAATTTTGCCATTGGTAATACGTGGGTAGTAGAGGTACCACCTAAAATAGATCAATTTCTATCTCAGATATAGCTTTAGTTATAGAGTTAGTTGTATAAACGATATTATATGACATGTGTTTTATGTACTATGCAAGTAATTCCTTTTTACAGATAATTTCTCAAAGGAAAAGTGCAATAAAAGATCTAATAACACAGACACGTATAAATAACAAAAACAATAGCGACGAAGACGTACAAACAGTAATAACAAATAAATTAAACGAGCAAATGTATATCTTGGACCGTTTGATATATAGCCGATTACCCAACGGTAAAACGCCTTCCGACGAAGTCATCAACGAAGAAATAAGTTTTGTTTGTTTTACCGTAAGTTTTGTTCTCAGAAATCTATTTGGCTAAGTTTATTATTTTACACACCAGGTGTGCGATTTTTGAAACTCATTCGTTGAACTCAGCAATTGTAAATGTCAAAATTACTATGGAGATAAGCATCTTACTACTATTGATTTGGCATTCAAAAATCATACTTCAGGAGTGCGATTTTTGAAAGTCAAATCAGCAGTACAAAGATGCGTGTCTCCACAGTAATTTTGACATTTTCAACTGCTGAACTCAGCGAATGAGATTCAAAAATCGCACTCCAGCCATGATTTGATTTCATCTTAAGAACTTAATATTCAGACTCAAAACCTAAAATCTATTTTTCCATATACGTACGTATACAGGGCCCTTCTAAATATGCTGACAGTTTTTTAAGGGGTTGATCAGACTTAAAAACTTTCTCTATGGCACCAAAATCGAAATCACGAAAAATAAATTAGCTGTTCCATACAAAACTGCAACAAATGCATGGGACAGCTGTTATTTTTCGCAAATTCGATGTTGGTGCTATAGAGAAAGTTGTTCAGTTTGACGATCTGATCATCCCCTTCAAAAGTGTCAGCATATTAAGAAGGATCCCAACAGGGTGTTACAGAAGTAAAAATAAAAATTGAAAACTTTTAAGGGGTGGTTTAGTTAGACCATCAAACTGAACAACTTCTACTATGGTAGCAACATCTAAATCGCGAAAAAAATCTTTTTCCCATACATTTAGCTCGAGTAGATCTGTAGTTTAGTATGGAACATCGATCGCAAATGCATCGTATCGAATCTCCTCATTGGTGGAAGCCAATGTCCAGCAGTGGACGTCGGCTGGTATGACGATGATTTTTTTTTTCGAGATTTCGATATTGGTCCCGTAGTGAAAGTTGTTCAGTTTGATGGTCTTAACCACCCCCTTAAATGTTTATTTGTATTTTTCTAACACCCTATACAGGGTGTAACATAAAATAGGACAGCTACTTAAAGGGGTGCTTTAGACCATCAAACTGAACAACTTTTTCTATGGGAACTCTTTCTATGGGAACTTTTTCTATGGGAACTCTTTCTATGGGAACTTTTTCTATGGGATTCTTTTTCTATGGGTAAAGGGAACTTGTTGTCAGCATCTGACTATCAATCTGTCTTTGTAGAAACCGAACTGTTATTTAGCTGTAAGTTCTCCAAAAAGGAAATAAATAAATAAAATAAATAAATAAAAATAAATAAATGGGACCAACACAGAAATCGCGAAATAAAATCAGCTGTCCCATACAAAACTGCAAGCATAACTCGACTGAAATGTCTGGGACAGCAGATTTTTTTTCGCGATTTCGATTTTGGTCCCATAGAGAAAGTTGCTCATTTTGATGGTCTAAAGCACCCCTTTAAGTAGCTGTCCTATTTTATGTTACACCCTGTATAACTGAATCTTTTTTGTTGCTAATAAATAAAATATTGTTTATGTTTACGACAGTTTAATAATAATTATACTAGGTCTTAAGATGGATTTAGACCAAACGAGCGAATAGGTATACTCATTCTCGCACCGCTATCTTTTTAACCGTCAAAAACACAAAAAAGGAGGAGGTTCAAAGTAAACAAAGAACGTTCTTTTCTTGTTCTATAAGTGTTTGCTAATGTTCGCCAAAATGTTGGTAGAATTCACTAAGAATGCTCTTTCGTATGATGTAAATGCCGCAAGAGTACAGTTTCTTTTGCGGCTCTGGAAAAATTATCTAGCTCTATGTTCGTATAGTCTAGAAACCATATCCGAAGGGTGAACACGAATTGTCGTTTAGACTAGAAGAGATTACTAAAGAATATGTTCTAGCTCTATGTTCGGTATGTCTAAATCCACCTTTAAACTTATGATATCTAAGTGAGTAAAATCTCAATTTCTTTTCTAAATAACTTTATCTTATAATCTTTTTGATATATGTACTATGTCATGTGAATGTTAAGTAAAAATATAAATTGGAACCTCTTAATTGGACGCTACTTGTAAAATTTCAAGCCTATTACATCAACCCTTGATTTCCCCTGGGGGTTAAACATACTGAACTAGCATTTTGCTGGTTATCAAAACAGAAGGTGGGTATAAATCTGAGTCTACAAATAAGATGGATATCTCTCATATTAGTATACAACGTGTTAATGAATTAACGCAAAACTAGAAAGTAGTTTGTTTAGAATCGAGAGCAGAATCGAATTATCATAGTTTCAACATGGGTAATTTTTTTCAAAATATTTAATAATTTGTTTGCAAAGGACAACCGCCGCTCTCCCTTGAAAAAATACCTTAAAATGTATAGAAGTTTTGACTGAAGTCAAATGTGTAATAAATTATGAGGTTTTATAAAAACAACTCAGATAGTATCATTTATTTTTATTTAACGAGTTATTTAATCATTTATTATTAATAAATTATAAAAAAGCAGCAACCCCAACATGGCTGTCAATGTTGTTTAGTAGGAGGAGGTAGGAGGTGTTGCAAGCACAATGTTTTTTTTATATAAAAATGATAAAAACTAATGAATCATTATAAAATAAACTAATGCCTGCAGTTAGTTTCTAGTGTTCCATAGTCCATTATAAAAATAGAAGGACGGTTATACATTTATGGGTATTATGTGCCAGATGTCCTTTAAAATTTTCTGAACCGGAAGTCAATCCACCGCACGGGCACACTCACCCTACTTACTACCAAAACAAGATTATTAAAATGTATCCATGAGTACGTTACCGCTTTCTTTTCGTGCTGAAATGATAACAAATAATGTTTTCTCAAACATGCTTGGAAATGTGAGCATTATTTTGACAACCTTCTTCGAGATAAATCGAAATTGCTGTACTGGCCAACTACATGCGCGCAGCGGCCGGTAATGTTTGTATGAAAATCCATATCTGTCGTGTTTTGCGGCCAAATAAATTACATAGTAAACTCATATCTGATGTCGTGTAATTTAAAAATGGAACGATCTTTTTCTCCTAAACATGGCGACCAAGGAGGTAACTCAAAAAAGGTTTCATTTAAATTTCGAACTAACTTGCAAATAGAAAGCTGTTTATTGAAAAAAAAAAACAAATTGTTGTTCGTTGTTCGTCATTGATTTTGAAAAGAGTTTTAATTTCCGCGAATTATTTGAGAAAATTTACTGTTTTCATTTCCGCGCATTATTTGAGAAAAGTACTATACAAGCCTTGGCCACAACTAGGCATTGATGGACTTACGTATGTGTGCCTCGGCTTCGCCTCGGCCCACATTTACACGTTCGTCCATCAATGCCTCTGTTGCTGGCCGCTGCAGTAATGTACTATTGCACTCAAATTTCGAATGATAAACAGAATCTTTCCAAGCTTGTGAGGTGAAAAAGATATTATGTACGTAAAGAAGTTTGGCGGACGGTCATATAATTTGAGACCCAAACTTCGAAACAAATTAATATTGAAAAAATTTATTGATTTTGAAATTTTTCATACAAAATTTTAAAAGCTTTATAATGTCATCAATTTAAACGTTCACACGTTCGTCCATCAATGCCTCTGTTGCTGGCCGCTGCAGTAATGTACTATTGCCTCAAAACTTAAAATGCGAATAACTTTCAATTTTAACTATCAAAATAATGAAATTATTATTTCAATCTAATTATTTTGTTATAAATCGGTTGGGGTGTATGAGGTTTTGCGCTAATTCATTAACACGTTGTATAACATCTCTCATTGTGTTTAGGTATACAAGGTTTCAGGGTGAACAGTTGCGTTACTTTAATGGGTGATTGTACTCATGATACTGAACAACTTTCCCAAAGAAACTGAAGAAAATTCGAAAAAAAAATAGTTTTTTCATTCAAACGTTCGATCAGCTTGATTGCGTTTAGGATGGAAAGTTTTTGCTGCTTTCCTATTATAGGTTTCTTTTCTTAGGGAAAGTTGATCAGTATCTTGGGAACATCGTATAACAAATATTTTCAGGGACATTTCACCACGAGTATGACCATAAGTCACACGCTATACTGCTTAGCAAAACATCCCGAGATACAAAAGCGTGTTATAGAAGAACAGTATTCAATATTTAAAGGAGATTTTTCGAGGAACCCTACAACTCAAGATTTGAACGATATGAAATATCTCGACGCTGTTATTAAAGAAAGCATTCGATTGATACCAACTGTTTCTAAGATCGGGCGAAAGCTGACGGCTGATCTGACAATGAAAGGTATTGTTTTAAAGTGGTTTTCATTGGAGTCATTCATTTGTAAGCATTTGAAATCGAGTTTTTTTTTCTCAAAGAGCAAGCAAAGCATTTGATTGGAAACATTCGAAAACGAGCTGGATGACAGATAGAAAAATGTTTTATCTTTGAGGCTTATAATTATGGAAGGTATTCGAATACCAAGTTAGATTCCGTAACATGTATCTTGAAATTAACTTTGATAAATTTAAGAACAAAAATATCATCTACATCATCATATCAGCCGATAGACGTCCACTGCTGGACATAGGCTTCCCCCAAAATGGGGGGATTTGCCATAATCGCCACGTTTGGAAGGCGCGTTGGCAATCGCAGTTGGATTTAATGTGTGTACTCAGAGAATGCTGCTGCCCATCCTCCGGTAGATCCCTTAGTCGCCTTTTACAACACCCACGGGAGGAAATGGGATGGTGCTATTCTTAGCCGACACCACACGGACTAACAAAAATATCATTAGTTATAAAATAAAATACTGAGGGCTGGCATGCCTCGCACGCCAAAGGGACAATGCGTGTTCCTTTTAGCATGCGTAAAATAACAAACATAGGCACATCTAGATTTTCTCGTTTTGTCGGGGAAGGGGATGCTAGGCTCACTGCTAGAGAAATCTTATTTACTCACTGTTGTATTGAAGTATTCAGCTACTTGTGTTGTTGATTGTATAAGGCTTCTGTCTAATCAACCTGTTTTACTTATTTGATGTAGCCATTCACTTAATGTTTCTCAAGTTAATTAAAATCTACAAACTAAACAATACGGCAAAAATCTTTACCCTGTCGGCGATCTTTTTTCCAAGAAAGCGTTTCATTAATGGATGAGTGATTCTTTTACAGTTCACTTACGAGCACTTTTTATTCTAGATGGTCGAGTTATTCCCGCTAAGAGCACAGTTATAGTCTACTACGAAGGATTGTTTCAAAATGATAAGGTGTTCCCAGAACCTCATAAATTTATTCCTGAAAGATTTTTTGACAAAATACATCCTTATGCTTTTATGCCATTTGGTGGAGGTCCACGGAATTGTATAGGTAAGTCAAGCACAAAATGCAATCTGCAGACATTCATTATTTAGTCGGATACAAAATATATTTACCTACATAAATACACTCACGACCAGAATCATCTTTGTTTCGGCAGAATTTGGCTACAACTAGCAACTGCCTTTTATTAAAATGAGTACGACCGTATCGCCATCGCATCGTACCGAGCTAGGCTACTTTGTATTATGAATATTCAAGGGTATTTTTTGTCTGTTTTGTAAATACTGTCATTGTGAGATTGAAACAGCCGAGGTCAGTCGAGCTACTGACATGCGTGTAAAGTATACTATGTAACTCTGTCTCAGCAGCTATGTAACCAATTCATAAAACAGTACTTACCACGATCAAAAAAGGCAATGTAGGTATTTGTTATTGTTGTTATCAGATAAACGCATGAATCATTATTCGATGTTGCTCCTTCATACAATTTTTGTAGAGGCCGAAAACGGAATGGATATGTATGCAGATGCAGAGATTGCAGAGAGATAGACATGTTGCCAATTTTAATTATTTTTTAATGCTTTAATATTTTATAATTTTGATTCCGATAATAAATAAGGTACCTTTAACATCTTCTATGAGAGATAAACATCTTAACTCTTTCGCGGACACTGACCGGCTATAGCAGTGATAACAATAAAAGTTCTATTGTGTCTCGTTCAGTGTCTGCGAATGTGTTAAGATAATTCATTGTCTTCAGTTAAAATTTTCCTCTTCACCTTTTAAAGTTATTTCTTACAGGTTTCAAATTTGCACTGATGGCCATGAAAGCAACGCTATGTAACATTTTGAGAAGATTCGAAGTCGAAGAAGGTGGACCAGGAA
The DNA here is from genome assembly GCA_922987775.1 of Agonopterix subpropinquella. Taxonomy (NCBI): domain Eukaryota; kingdom Metazoa; phylum Arthropoda; class Insecta; order Lepidoptera; family Depressariidae; genus Agonopterix; species Agonopterix subpropinquella. The sequence continues at coordinate 13,646,659 of OV277702.1, forward strand.
CAGAACCTCAATTTGCCTTCCGTATTGTAACAGAATCTAAAAACGGTATACATCTGAAATTTAAGAAGAGAAAGTAAAATAAAACATAAATTAAATGGAACAATGTTTTGAATTCCCTCCTGAACGTTGGGTTCCGCCTCAGTCAGTTAATTCTTAAGATCGAATCCTATCTTTAATACAACACTGTAATGACTGTAATTCTACTCGATACTATGTACCTATGGGTCAGATGATTTTTCCCATTATATAAAGTTCGTACATATAACCAGGGGGGGGGGGGGGGGGGGAGGGTACTTAAGAGCCGGGAAACAATAAATTATAACCTAGTAGGAAAATAAAAGTTTGTCGATGTCTTTAATACTTAGCACAAGTTTCACATTATTAATTTATTAGCGACTTCGCGGCAATTCCTTCCTTGGCTAGATCGGTAAGGCCAGGTTACCAATCTTGTAAACGATTATAATCGGAAACTTACTTACACAATAGTCCAATTAATTATATCGATTAGGTACCTTAATGATCCGGAAAATTATTATGTCTATACTTAGATATACTAGGCAATTTTTAAGTAGTAGGTAAAGTAGGTATTTTGTTTCTGTGATCATCATATCCAATTTCTGGATTGTCTTAAATTATTTAACTAAATATTAGGAAGCACTATCAATTTGATACCAATTAAATCGGTTAGTTACAGGATCAGAACCCAACCTGGCGTAACTTATACGTAGAAGGAATTGAACATTATACCTAAGCCCTTTCGTAACTAAATATAGGTCGACCAGAATCTCATGAAAAATGAGGAAATCAAATTTTAGAGTAAGCAACATTGGGGTAATTGGATTAGGGCCCTACAATCACTGCGACTTTTTGCCGTTTTTGTAGCACTTCTGAAAGAAGAAAAACGTAAAAAAATAAACTAAAATAAAATTCCGCTATAAAATTATATGCCTTTTCTTATAAACAAGATGAAACTGTTTGACATTGCTATGTGAAAATCTATATTTTTTTTACTTTTTTTCATTTCATGAGATTCTGGTCGATTATCTTATTGATCTTTTTCTTTCTTCTTCTTCTTTGTTTCTTTCTTGATTAATTTGATAGTTTCATTCTCCCATTGTAAAGAAGCAATCTTTAACTTAGAAACAGTGAAATATGTTCAATGTATTAGGAAAGCAATTGAGTGAAACTTTTTTAATTCAAGCCGAGACAATAAACCTACAAAGTTGTACGGCCGGGATCACTATTGCACGCTCGTCTGAAAAATATTTCCTGGAAACCTGGAAACATTCGCCGGCTCTATTGTGATGTCGGGCTGAAGTTAAACTACAGATATAAACATGAACAAAATAATATTTCAAATTATATTCTTATAAACACTCAGAAAAGAGGAAGGGGAAAATGCAAAGACATATATATTACTAGCGTAAGGACATGGCCTATGAGCTTGACTATTGTCCCCAGTTCGTTGGCTCTAAAATGCAAGGAAAAATGTCAATTTAGAGCACTACAAATATATGACACGATATAGTTCGTATACGAGTTATGACAGATGGCGCAAATTTTTGATTCTATGAAGAAGGTTTTTGTAAAATATTCTGACGGGCCTATCCTTACGCTAGTAATATATAAATCTATGGGAAAATGGTAATAACTTTTGACATTTATAAGGAGGTGCTTCGTACCATCAAACTGAACAACATGAATTCTTAAGGGTATTATTCCCGTTTGTGCATATTATTGTTTGTAAATCATCACTAATCAGGTATTTTCATAAAGTTATTATACCTGTCGGAATAGAGTAACTGACATGAGTTGTCAAATGAAACCGTTTTTTGTGCATTTGTCGGCACTTATCGGCACCCTAAAACTTCGAGTTCTGTGTATAATTGTGAATCTAACGTGAAATCGTAGGTAATTTAATGAAATAGTGTTAGTATATTTCACAAAATAATCTACGACTTCACTTTAGATTCACTAATTATTCACAGAGCACGAATATTTACCCAGTCGATTGTGCCGACAAGTTCCCAAAAACGGTTCTATTGCCTCGCGTCACGTATCTCTTTCTGTTATACAGTGGCGCCGCTAGGTACATCTTGCTCTCTCAGCTGTCAGTTCCTCTATATGATACCTTTATGGGTATTTTACTTCGTAAGGACCAAGCCAGCAATCTACTAAAATAGCTTATGTCTTATAAATTATAATAATCCTGGAAAAATATAGAACAGTTTATCTTAGACCGTACAGTTTATAAACATCAATTATAATCGAGGTTTTTGGGTATTTTACGCCTCGATTCCACTAGTATCCTAATCAGACCGAACGGTATATGCTTGTTCGGATGGATAGATTTCCAATAACAACTACGGTTAGCCAATCAGCATGTTTATTATCAATCTTACAGTTTACTGAAGCTGTGATAATCATAAAATTGGTACTATTGAAATTGTTGAGTCGAATGTCAGTACCACGAAGTTATAATTTTCTTAGATTATAAATTTTATTATAATTATTATACTTACTCTCAAATCAGATGATAACCTATATTTCTATCCGCGCAAACGCAAGCTTGTCATGAAATATTCGTGATCTAGTTTCGTTTTAACTCAATCCTCCAAAAGATTAAAATTGGTAATGCTTGTGTGAATTACGGGTCTATATTAGAATCCATAATTATTAGAAACATATAGGCATATATTGAAAATGCTAAAATATATTATGTTGAAATGTATAGATTGAAAAAGTATATCTTTAATATGTATAGCGTAAATATGCATAACGTTAAAAAAACGTAAAATGAATACACATCATTTTAGTACTAATAAATTAGTATCTACGATACGCTCTGCCTATAAAATAAAAATTAAAAATTAAAAAAAATCATTTATTTCAGGAAACTAGGTCCCATAAATGGCCTATAAATGGGTTTTAATCCTAGGTTTTAATCCTATGATGTGATTAGATTCATAAAAATAGTGACATTGACTTATATTTTAATAGGTGTGGCGTCTGCGAATCATTGCGTGGGGGTAGGGGGCGAGGTGAGCCCCCGAGGTGAGGAAAAAAATATTTTTGGGTGGACTAGGTAAACAGTAGCGATTCGGTTCTGGCATTCGCCGGCCGCTGCCGCAGTACGCTCGCTGCGCTCGCTCGGCTCGTGCGTTGTGGTCACAAAAATCGCCGCTTCGCTCCTTGCTAACCTAATCTTCTGAGTTAAATCTGGAGCCTAAAAACGAGTTTTCAAAGTTATGAATTTTTATTTATAGTTTTTCAAATTATGGATTTTCATTATTATGCCAAATAGTGCTAAGTATATATTTTATATTAAACATTTTAATTATTATATGAATTAGCGTTATGTCAAGTCTGTTATGGATTTTCAAAATATGATTATTAAAGTTATGGAACTTAAAGGACACCCGTGTATTACATATTCTGTTTCTATCGGTAGACCTTTTCGCTGCCTTTTCATTAAGATTGACGAACAAACTCTTACTACAAGCTTATTATACTGATAAGTATAGTTAAGCTCCATCCTAACTTCATCTACAAAGAGAATACTGCCACCATTGTCCTAAGTGCTACTAAACTTAATAATATGGCCAGAGGAACAATAAATTTAAGTAATTCCAAGTTTATTCAGCAGAATCTAATGGGTGCCCGTTGGCAATGTTTAAACGTTTTCTTTAGTTCCGGTTTCTTTTGTGTAATTACTATGTGTGGGGGTTCATATAGGCAACAGGACTGACCGGTAGTGCTATCGGGGTGTAAGGCTACGGGTTCAGAATTTAAGTGATCTTATTTAGTGGGCGCGGAGCCGATTAAGGCGCCCCGTGTGCCTTGCTTGTGCGTGTAAAGAATCTACAATGTTTACTTGCTCCATCGTTTTGTCTAATTATTGGAATCTATATACCTAGGTACTGCAGGCTTTTATTTGCTTCTTTTTTTATACTTTTTTGTGATGTAATTTTACGTTTCTAAGTAACTTTTTCTTTAGCTGGTTCAAACATTATTTCTGCACATAACACTATGGAATTTTTCTACACAACACAAAACTACAGTGTATACTATAATTGAATAAGTAGGTACCTACACATTTTTTGTATCGCAAGAGAAATACTATATAAGAAAGAGTATAAGAAAGAGTATCTATTATAGATACAGTACGGACTCTCCCTTCCTCCCACCAACTTTTTACCTAACCCCCTCTATCGCCCCCTGGTTACCTCGCATTGGTATCTCGTTACCCAAGAAGAAGACTTAAGCTTAAATTTCTTTGGTTTCGCATGTGCTGACGTCATCTTGTCAATTTCAATTTTTAGGGTTCCGAAGTCAAAAAGGAAACCTTATAGTTTCGCCATGTCCGTCCGTCTGTCCGTCTGTCTGTCCGCGGCTTAGCTCAGAGACGCGCAGTACTAGAAAGCTGTAATTTGGCATGGATATACATATAAATCACGCCGACAAAGTGGTAAAATAAATATTGAAATTTTTTTTTTTTAAGGTACCTCCCCTACACGTGAAGTGGGCATGAATTTTTTTTTTCTTGTCTATTCCATGTTGTGGGGTATCGTTGGATAGTTCTTTTAAAAATATTGTGGGTTTGGGATAACCATTTTTCGATTTAGGGATCCGTTAGCGAAATATTAAGCTTTAAAGCGAAAATTTTGGTTAGAATCAAGTGTCCCCCCCTGTCCCAGCTAAACGGTTGTAATTGGAGATGTGAAAAAATTTACGGCAATAGCATAATAACGAATTTAAAAGCAAAACTATCATCGCTAAGTAGGCTTTACAAGTTTACGAGTAATAGTCGATCAAACTTATGTACTTTTTGGACATTATTAGCCGTTAAACCTCAGAGACGTTTAGTACTAGAAAGCTGTAATTTTGAATGGATATACATATTTATCACGCCAATAATAAAATCTTGAAAGATACTTTTTTTAGGGTACCTCCCCTACACGCGAAGTGGGAATGAATTTTTTTTTTCTCGTCTACCCCATGATATGGGGTATCGTTGGATACTACGAATATTGGATAGGTAGTTTTAAAATATTATGGGTGTGGGAAAACTATTTTTCGATTTAGGGATCCGTTAGTGAAATATTAAGCTTTAAAGTGAACATTTTTGTTAGAGTCAAGTGTCTTCCCCCTTGCCAGCTACTAAACGGTTGTTTCTGGATATGTGAATAAATACACGGCAGTAGTATATACAACGTGTTAATGAATTAACGCAAAACTAGAAAGTAGTTTGTTTAGAATCGAGAGCAGAGTCGAATTATCATGTTTTCAACATAGGTAATTTTTTTCAAAATACTAAATAATTTGTTTGCAAAATTTAAAATTTTCTGAGCCTGATGTCAACCCACAGCACGGGCACACTCACCCTACTTAATACCAAAACAAGATTATAAAAATGTACCCATGGGTACGTTTGCGCTTTCTTTCAGTGTTGAAATGATAACAAATCATTTTTGCCTCAAAACTTAAAATGCGAATAACTGTAAATTTTCATTATCAAAATAATTAAATTATTGTTTCAATCTAATTATTTTGTTATAAATCAGTTGGGGTGTATGAGGTTTTGCGTTAATTCATTAACACGTGGTATAACGAAATTTAAAGGAAAACTATCACCGCTAAAGCACGCTTTAAAAGTTTACGAGTAATAGTCGATCAACTTATAAAATGTAGTTTTTAGACTTTTTTAGCCGTTAAACCGTAGTATTAAACAAAAAGCTTCCTTCTAAGTTCATAATTATTTTACCCTATATTGTGACGGGCGACTACGGAACTCTATCCTGCTCGTGCTCCGACACGCACTTGGCACATTTATTTATATTGAATATGAAAATCGGTACCGGAGCAATGAATGCTTTGTATATTTATTGTATACCTTTAAGCATCTATTTCTAGTTTTCTTTTATATCAGTCCGAACTGGATCTCATTTTGTTGCCATTTGAAACTATAAAATCCAAACGTGTGCTACGTTTGGATTTTATAGTTTCAAATGGCAACAAAAATGTCAATATGATTTGCAGGTTTTTTAAAAGCAGATCGGGCTAAAATATTATGTCTACAAACTAGACAGACACTCAAACATTTGCTCGTCGCATTAGTTGTTGATTTTATTTTCCCACGGGCTAAGTTTGCGAATAAATGTCGTTACTCCGGCTAACTTCGGCCATCGGGTTCTTCCTATTATTAAACTTTTATCCAACTGAGCCGAGCGAGAAAACCGATGCCAATTCCAATTTTGTAAACGATTTTACTTCGATCAGGACAGGAGGCTTACTGTTATGGGCTTTCGGCCTACCAAATTATCTATTACTAGCGACCCGCCCCGGCTTCGCACGGGTGCAATGCTGATACTAATATACATATAAACCTTCCTCTTGAATCAAATCAAATATACTTTATTTTATACCAAAAATAAACAGTAAAATACAGAGAAAACAAAATACAAGAGGCACAAAATAAGGCGGTCTTATCGCTAAGAAGCGATTTCTTCCAGTCAACCTTAGGGTAGAGGAAACGGTGTACGAAGAAAGGTAGGCGGTGTTTTCAGATAAATGACCACAAATATCAGTAAATCTATCTATCTATTTAAAAAAACCGCATCAAAATCCGTTGCGCAGTTTTAAAGATTTAAGCATACATAGGGACAGACAGAGGGAAGCGACTTTGTTTTATGCTATGTAGTGATGTTAAAGATAATATGTCCCTAAGACCCGGTTCAGAGGTGGACGCTGGACTGCCAAACCAGGCCACTAGGTTTCCTGGCTTCGAATCCCGGTTCGGTCATTCATGTTATATTTTGTTTGCGCCGTTGTTGTATGGTTTCCAAGAAAAAAGTCTAGTAGATTACTTGGGATCAATACAATGTATGTATGTCTGTGAGCATTATTTATAAGATATTGTCTAAATCTTTAAGATCTTTTCTGAAGCGTTACAATCAACAAACTGTTTTCTTATACTTCTTATACTCTAAACATGACATTAAGTATAAAATATCACTAACTGTCTTTAAATAAAAACCGGCCAAGTGCGAGTCGCGCTAGTGCTGAGTCGGTCTCGCGCTAAAGGTCCCTGAGAAAACAAAACTTTTTTCTAAGTTAATATGTTGTGTGGTGGTGTGGTACGGAACCCTCGTTGCGCGAGTAGCCCGACCCGCACTTGACCGGTTTTTATTATTAATTGCTTTTATTAGAATTTGAAATATTATGGTAGATTTTGCGGACTCTACATGTAGAGTTTGCTAGCATAGCAAAGCATGCATGCTAGTTTGCTTGTTGTCTAACATTTAATATTCAGTCTATTCAGAGATTTAAACTAAATAAGTTATAATTCTAACTCATACTTATGGTAGTTTCCTGCTACTATTATGAAATTTAATCAAACTAAAGCATTATTATCACCAATTAACCAGAGAACCACGACCTCAGGCATTTGAGCCAGTTAATTGGATTATTACCAAATGATGTTCATGATGTTGTACCTATTTAATAATCTTACAACAAACCGAAAAGGTTTTCATCTCTCACACTCTGAAAGTATGTCATTGTTTATCTAAGAAGCGGGTTGAAAGTGATACTTTTCTTCCATAGGGCGGAAAAGCAATTTTAAAAAAAATCTACGTCTACCACAGAGTACTATAATTCTATATTGAGCAAAGGCAGAAACCTATACAACCACACTTCGATAAAATTATGTTGATCAATATATTTTAATTATAATAAAAGTTAATGTAAATAACAATATTTTTTCACCTCATAAGCTCGGAAAGATTCTGTTTATCATTCGAAATCTGAGTGCATTTTATCCGCTAGCGTGGAAAGAGTTTTTAAAATTAGAATCTATTCAATACAGAAAAACAGCCTAAACAAGTTTTTTTTATGCTTTTTATGTGCTGGCTAGTGCGATTATTCTAAAAATGAGGTTGGCGCATTGAAATTTTCCTCGCTGTAGTGAGGTGAAAAGTCGCTCCGCTCAGGTTTCAATACTAGTACTCGCGCCGAAAAGCAACTTTGCAGCCTTGCATAACAAATAGCTATTGTCATTTGGAGAGTTTTGTTAAAATTATAAGCAGACTTCTTGTTTACTAATGTCATTGAAGCAGACAGAAAAAAGTGATCCCGATTAAAACCTCCTCAAAACAGAGTAAAAAAAATTCTGGCTGCCTTAAAAAAATATAGTTGCGCGAAAAAGAAAAAAGGGTTTTAAAGCGAGATGTTGCAAGGTCTATCTATCTCACTCTAGCATACATATCTTCGTATGCTTTTTCTCTTTAGCATTGGCACCCCGAGTGATTTAAAGTTTTTTAAAACGTTTTGAAACGTACCTAGTCTAAAATTAATTCATCAAGCGATTCAGAAATTGATTTTGCATATAATTTATGTCTGGCTTTTGTTTACTTTCCTCGTATTCGAAATGAAAAGCAGAGTGTTTACCTCGGCTGAAAGTCACCCATTTCACACTCAGGGCGCCCCTCACGTTCGTTCGGGGCGCCAAACATTTCGTGTGAAATGGGTGACTTTCATCCCTTGGTTAACAATCTACTATTAATTTTGGACTGTGATGTGAAGATATGAAGTAATCATGTAATTTTGATGATTATTTATAATTGATAGTGAGTAAAAGTTATGAGAATAACAATTTTAATAAGTAATAACTTATATCTATATGTATACGTCGTCCCACTGCATCGCACAGATGTGTATAGGCGTTAGTCCACCACGCGTGTCCAATGCGGATTAGTAGACTTTACATACACATCAGAACAATGTCTTGACATGAACGTCTTTACATGCCCAATACCAGCTGGCCGCGTTGGACTCAATCGACAGGCGTGCCAGGAAGCTCATAGGTGATCCAACCTCTGTGGTGAAGCTACAAAGTCTTGAGCATCGTCGCAAGGTAGCCTGTCTATCTGTTTTTTATAGGATACATTTCGGAGAGTGTGCGACGGAATTACACGATTTAATACCTCCGTCTCCCTTTCATCTGCGGGGGACGAGACGCAGGCTGGGTTTCCACCCTTATGTCGTTGACCTACCAGCAATTCGCACGAAGAAGTTTGCTTCTTCTTTTATAATGCGCACGGCTAACGAGTGGAACGCACTGCCTGCGGACCTGTTCCCTGAGCAATACAACCTGGGCCTCTTCAAGGCAAGAGTGAATAGGCATCTTTCTAGGTAAGCATGCTACATCTTCGGCCTCATCATCACTCAACATCAGGTGAGATTGGGGTCAAATGTTTACCTATCGAACATAAAAAAAAAAAAAAAAAAAAAAGAATTTCTTCTCCAGCGTATACCGATTTTCTTACGATGTTTTCCTTTACCGCATAAAGGAGCAGTTCGTGCAGTTCGTTATACGTACGTATATAAGTTAGAAAAACTCATTGGTATTGGTACATGGCATGTTGGATTTGAACCCGGACCCCACGATTGAGAGTCCATACCTTTCCACAACCTGCCACCGGCACCGACGCTCTTTGGGTAATAACTTTACGCAACCGAGAAGCCGAGGGAAAAGCGTCCCGGTACCGACTTACTTGCGCGCGGTACCGTCTTAGCCAGTGCCCCATCATACCCCGCACAACGCGAGAGCATAGACCCACCGCGACCTCTAAGCTGATTCCATATAGTTTTTATTGCAATATTCTCAAACCGCAGGTCAGCGGTACATGAAATAATTATTACCCAACTGCGCCAGAATAAGGGTACCTAATGTTTTTAAAGTGTAAGTAGTACGTTTTCTTTGTTTTTTGTTTTAGGCTAAGGATTTTGAACGCTAAGGCGTGGTCGAGTACGACATAGTGAAAATAATATCACAGAAGAACATCGCCTCTATTTAAGATTTAAAGGGTCACGGCGTCACATCACATAAACTACTCCGGCTTGTAGGGCCAATTATTATTATAAGTGCTGTTTGTACTCAAAAGTTTGTCTGCCCAGTTTCTGCACGGCATTATCCGGGGTTCGCTCGGTCTAAGTGTTTAATTACTCCTCCTTTGTTGTTATATATAGCCGCAAGCTGGGCCAGGACCACATCTGCGGCAGTATCAGACATAAATTGCTGACCAAAACTCGCCTAAGCAAATTCACCCAACCTAATCTGACACTTTTTAATGGATTACTTCTAAACCCGAGCTGAATGGATGGCAATAAATATAAAATAGCTTATAATTCAGATTTCTGCTTTCATCTGTTTAATATTGCAATACTTGAAGTCTCATATACTAACCTAGTAAGTAAGCAATACTAACAATGAAATTTAATTTGTGACATTGCTATGGAATTTATGTTCTGAAATAAATGATTTGATTTGATTTGAATATTTAATCGGTTTATTATCGAACTGAAGCGCAGGACTAGAACTGTTATATTTAGTTATCATAGAGTCGTCGATAGTTTGTTTTTTTATCAATCTATAAAAGTATTTTAAAGTTCTGTTTTGTATTCAGTTAAATAAAAATCAGTCCTCCTCGACTCTAAGTTGCACTGCTTGTTTACGCTATGGTTGAACATTCCAAAAATTATCTCAACACATTCCATATCACATATCCTGCAACCCCGTATTATTATTTTGTGAAATATAATTATAAATTATAGACATTAATTGTTTAAGTATAATTTTTTTTTTTTTTATAACTTTGTTATAATGAACAAAAAACTGCAAACATATCTCCACTCAAATGTATGGGACAGCATTTTTTTTCGATGATTTCGATATTGGTCCCATAGAGAAAGTTGTTCAGTTTGATGGTCTGAGCATACCCTTAAAATAGTTTCAGCTAATTTTGTTCGACTTTATAGACAGATTATAATAGGATCGGATTCCTTACAAGTCTAATTAAGCACTGTCTTCATTGTGTCTATAGAGAGTTGCAGTTTGCCAGTTTGTGATATTTTCGTAATAGATAAGTACTCTACTTAATTTGAGTTCTCTACCATCCAATTATAACAATATTGATACAAACTTTAATTAGGCACATGAGGGTTGATTTTCGAAAAATCCTGTTTTAGTGCACCCCTATATCACCTCTCAACAAAGTTCTAATTTTATGTTTCTATTTCTATCTTCAATTGTATGTCAATCGGTCAGTTAGACACGGAACTGTTTTATATGTCATCATCATCATCAGCCTACTAATTATCATCCACTGCTAAACATGGGCCGAGGTCGTGTCCGTCTCGATCCAATTCTTTATATGCTGTAAATGGGTAATAGTTTAATAGACTTATATTCCCTTATAAAGTAGAATCTATGGTAGAAATCACGTGTTATGTTACGAATGGGTGCAATGTATGCATGTATACTTTTATAAAACAGTTCCGTGACTTGACAGACAAACAACGCGAAGCCTAAACCACCGAAGATAGAAAGATGAAAGGAACTCAACGCAACTAAATTTTTTTTATTAAAAATAATATCACATAGATAGCTTTCTGACGTCATTTTGTACCACCGCGTTTAGAGAAGATGTGACCCGAAAATCTACAACACACATCTTTGAAACAAAGCCAAATATACAAAGTACAAATAAAATATTGAATTACATAGTTTAACATTGTCAAGACCAGCCATTTTCTACAAAAGTGAAGGAATACATATTTTACAGATTATGTAGAGGCGCACTAAGATAGGATTTTCCGAAAATCCGAGATCCAGCGATGATGTCGCGGGCAAAACCTAGTATAATATAATTAGTTTTGATAAGAAAGCTCCCGAGCGTACTGCATACAAACGAAGTTCCGTCATATTCAATGATAATTGATAACCCCAAATAAAGTCAACGAACGTAGTAGTTTGTTACGTAATTGACTAAAAATAGTCGAAATTCTGCAAATCGAACCTATTTTATAATTTTAAAAGAGATACACATACTGCCGGAAATCAAAAACTTTACAAATACAAAAGACAATATCAGGAATTCGAAGACAATATTACAGAGTCTTTGTTTGTAAGTCCTATCACGTTTCCTACTAAGTTTTCTCTTATCTCCTGCATTATATATCGGTCAATTTTTAAAATAGGCTAAAGTAGAGGCTAAAGTAAGTATTTACGTGAAAGAGAAGCAAGATATCATGCACTGATGTACAAATTACAATTCCTGCTGAAAAGATATTATTCTAAAGAAGATAAATTATTTATTTTACTAAGTTCTGCTTCTGGGCAATACGTTATTTCGTTTCTCTAAAAAAAAATGTTGCTGTAAATAACATGGTATGAGTATATGATGAAAAAAGTTTCCAAAATTTTTTAAGATGGGTTTTTTATATTAATTTTGGGTTTTTAATATTATTTATACATTATAATTATCTTACTATGAGGGCTGGCAAGCCAGCAGCAACACTTCGACTTCGACCCAATGGGCTTTGTTTTGTGTTGACCCTGGTATACAATTAAATTATACGTTACATTACACACATTATTTATCTTAGGGGGTGCCTACATATAAGACCATTATGGGCCAACGTCGAAATCGCGAAAAAAATCTGCTGTTCCATACATTTGGGTCGATATAGCCGTTGACATTTTCTTTGGAACAGATTTTTTTCACGATTTCGACGTTGGCTTCATAGTGAAAGGAAAATTGTTCAATTTGATGATCCTAAGATATACTGGGTGGCGCAAAAGTACTGGCACTATCTGTAGGTTATAGCTGAACCAAATAGGGTCTTTACTTTTGCGCCACCCAGTATAAAGTATTTAATTTTACACCCTTTTCTTATTTTTAATTTTACATCTTTTTCTTATTATGGTGGCAAGTCAGCAACACTTCAAGCCAATGGGATCTTTTGTGTTGATTTTACACTCTGTATATTTAATTTAATTTATTCTTTGAATAAATAACTGTTTTATCTTAAAACACATAAATTTTGCCTTTTTTATACCGCCGAGTTCCACGGACAAATGAGGACATGAGTGGTGTCGACCTCTCTAATCACGGATTACACAGTTAAGTCCAGTTAGTCCCGGACGTCGCCATCGGTGACTGACTCCCGGAGTTCCGGATCCTCTAACTTTTTTATGATATCGGGTAGGTTGAGAATTTAGCTTGTCAAGTAATTTTTTTAAACTTTACATTTTTTTAAGCATTACATTCGAGGAATTCTCGTTCAATATTTCCAGAAGTATACCTACTTATGTATTTATTTAAAATCAATTGTTTAGAAAAGAGCATACCATTCTCTGTGGGGCACATGCCGTCTATTCTGTGAAAAAAAAATATATATGGATGCTACGTCCCTAATCTAATGCCAAACAAATTCAGCTAACGAACCTTAAAAGTAGGTATGTCTAATCTAGCGATAAAACATTGCGGCTAAAGAGTTTTATCTGCAATCTTAAGAAAGTATTTAAAACGGTCGTAAAAGTAAAGTTTTATTTGAGCCTTTGTCGTATTTGTCCGGGAAAATTTAGTCTGAATTAATTGAGCTATAGGCAATATGGTGTTTTTTTTATATTCTTTATTAAGTATGGGTTTGCTCTTGACCCCAATCCAGTCCTCAGGACAAAGATGGGATCGAAGATGTAGCGAGCTTACCCAGAAGAAGCCTATGCACTCGTACGTTAAAGGAATTCGGGTTGTAACCGCTCGGAAATACTGATGCAGGCAGGGCATTCCACTCCCTGGCTGTGCGCATTATAAAAGATTCAGAAAAGCGCTTGGTGCTAATATGTGGGATGTCAACCAAGAAGGGGTGATATCCCGCGGTGCGTCTGGAAGTCCGATAGTAGAAAGGGGAAGGCAGGATGAGCCTGGAGAAGAATGTCTCATTTATATAAATCAGGGACTCCAGAACACCTCGTAAAGAAGAATTGATCTGAAGCAGTTTATTGTGAAATAAAATAAAACCATAGATGTCGGCGAGTAGTGAGTGGCTCTGCGATCGAGCGATTCAGCGGTCCGGTTGTTTCACGTCTCGCCTGCTAGCGATCTAAAATTGAAAAGCTTTGATTGGCTGCAGTCAGAAGTGGAACAAATCGGCTAGCTACCCTATTCCGCATTCGGTTTCAAAGGCTCGTCGAAGCCACCGCTAAAATTGGACATTCAAAAGATCTTCACTCATTCGAGATCCATTGTGTAAAATGGAACTGTTTTCGAAATCCGAATTGTGAATATTAATGAAAATGTTTTCACTTTTTGCATGCTTACTGATTGCTGGTCTTTATTGACTACCTAAGAAGGTATTATTTACTTTAGTTTTGAGTTTTCTACTTATCTATGAGAGTGAGGCATGTTGAGTATATTCGTAGGCTCAATACAACGCACAAAAGTAATTTAAACAGTAATGTTCGCTTGCAAAAAAGCGTGGCTCAAAAGTTAGCTCGCTGTTAAAATACCCTTTGTTTTCGTAAACAAAAGTTGTGTTCAAAGTTCAAAAAACGCTATAGCGTTTTATATCGACAATGAAATTGAATTAGCCGTCTCGCAGGCTAGGTCTGTTCGATAATCCTATTGCGGTGCAAACTCAAGCCACTAGCTCCTAAAAGTTAGGGCGCATTACCAACAAAACGTTGCTAACGCCCGGGGACTTACTCCACCAGGCGGGGGCTTTGTATTCCCACTCACATGCACAGAAAGTCTTCACTCACCGTATCTGATTGGATTTTTTCTCAAACCAACCCACTTTATTACAGTATAAGTACTTTCGGGAATACAATAGTAAAAGGCTTTTTATTTAGACCCTGATTTTGTAAGGCTTCGTGTACCTATTTTTTTGTAACCTACCCATAAAAATGTATAATAGTAGAATGCTAATCAGGGAGTTTTTACAGGGCTATATTTTAAAAGTATTTGGATTCCGAATTTAAGATCCAAGCATTTGTCGTTTTTTTTTGTGATTCCTTAAGACAGGTTATCATCATCAGCCTGCCTTCGTTCACTGCCAAACAAAACCTCCTCAACGGGCCGCTACCAGCTACCTAAAGCTAAAACAAAATCTTTCTTATTAGTTCAGTAGATACCTACCTACCTTACCTATATCATTTGTGCAAACTAACAAACTAATCCACATTTAGATCTCACCTAGAAGTTCTCCCACATAGCCTTTGTTTCATTTAATCCTATTCTGCAAACATGTACGTGGATCCGATTCCACCGCGCAAGAAACTTGAAATTCCTGTTGATACCGTCACCACACTTTGCCACCATCTACATAATGATATGGAAATGTCTAAACATAAATAATACATACCAACAAGGAGGTACACGCTCGTCTCCCCGAGGGTTAAACACTGGTTAGCATCAGACCGCCAGACTATACGCTTTCTAAAGTCTAGCTCCCAATTTCCATTTTATGAAGTCCTGAGTCCTAATACGATCTAAACTTTTAATTTCGTTGTTCATTCAGCATAACATCAAAGGTTAATTTTTAAAGTTTTATTACCAATTTCCCTTCTTTCGTACCGAAACACGATGGAATCCCTAAAGAGAGTTCCCAATACTGCAACGTCACTTCGTCTCGCATTATAAAATATGCAGATAAGTTACGGGAATTGATTCAAGGCACAAAGGAGCGAAACTGTCTATAGGCAGGCGGAGATTTTGGCAGTAATTTCCCGGGAGGCTACACCTTTATCTCATGACACTAAAAATACTTTGGATAGCACGAAATTGAGCCATACAATTTAATCTTCAAGCATATTGGGGCTGTATCGCTCAAGATGACGTGGTTCTAGATCGAGCCATTAAAAGTTAGCAAGTCGCAGTGAATACAGAACCGAGAATATATGTGGTACGTATTTTAGTTAAAAAGAGAAACATAGAATGGAATGGAGTCGCTCAGATATTCAAACATTCTGTCGGAGACTGAGACGTGACGTTTTTGCGTTGATATTTTTATGATGGTCTCGATTGGCACTAATAAACGCTAACTGGAGCTATTTGATTCGCGTGGCGAGATGAGTAGACCCTGGCTAAACCTATTATTATTGGTGGTTGGGCTATTGCAAGCAAGGGTCGTTATGTACTGCGACCATCGCTGATCTTTTGTGTTCGCCCCAAGCTCACCCATATTTTACGCATACCTCCGAACTTACGGTATTTTCTTTTCATTCTCGGGAATGCAGGTTTCCTTACGATGTTTTCCTTCACCGCCGAGCTAGTAAATGATAAATACAACCGTACATAATTTCCGAAGAACTTAGTGGTACGGGCCTGGAATCGAACCGCGTCCTCATGATTGAGGCGCTAGCTCTCTTCCGTATGGGCTATCATCGCTCTTAAGAAAAAGTAAACTTCTTCTTCTTCTTGGCTAAACCTAAGCAAAACGCCATTCATTTATAAATAAAAGAAAATTTAAGTGATTTCATTGACATCACGCTCGAAGAGAACAAAAACACGTGAAATACAATGATTATTCGGGGATCGGCTAACCTTTACCACTTATAAGAAAGAGTAGCTAGTACTACATACAGGCGAGACTATCCTGCCCCCCACCAATTTTGGTGAGGGATCCCTCTGGTAGGAAGCGTGGTGTAACATGTGGGCAATGGCATATTCCTGTCTCGCTCGCACTCAATCAGTATCGCATATGCTTACCTCTTCTTTATAATGTTTCCCATTCATTTGTATGAAATGACAGCTAATTGTCCAAAGTGTACGTGCTTTTTCACATATCTGCTACATACACATCTGTTACACCAGTGTGAAGAGTACACGGCTTGTATCTACAAGCTGTGTTACCCATCTGGGTAACATAATAATTATCAACATTATCAATAAGATCATATCCAATGGTTTTTTTTTGGTCTTCGCTGCCAACAAAAATCTTTGATCATATCATTATATTTATTATTTAAAAACAAAAATCATAGCCATTACGTGCCACGAAAGCTATCACTACAATTAAAAAAGAAAAATTACCTTAATTAAATTAATAATTATTGATCCAGATACGTACATACAATACAGGGTCCAACTTAATATGCTGACGATTTTTTAAGAGGATGCTCAGACATTCAAACATGTTCATTCAAACATTCGATGTTTGTCCCGTAGATAAAGTTGTTCAGTTGGATGGTCTGATCATTCCCTTAAAAACCGTCAGCATATCGAAGGACTCTTTATAGGTCTATTTACCTTTCTAGCTAATACAAGCTACAATGTTTTTAGATTCTCTCTCATACTGCGTAGGTACTGATTTTTTTATTGAATTTTATTCTCACATAAAGTATCCTTTTTAGTATCAAATATATAATATGTATAAATAGCCAGCACCGTTAACAAAAAGATCAAACTTGTTGAAACTGAAAGCGAGTAGAAAAATACCTTGTTTCTGATGAGTTGGGCTCTTTGATTTGAGAGGTAATTTAACTTAAAGATTTGTTCTGGTTTCACTTGTTATACGTTGCTTGGGGCGGCTAAAAAACTCCCCACCAACTTGGTTTTACCTCGGCTTTTAAACAAAACATCACATTGAAATTAAAGTAAATGGCTTCTATAACTTTTCTTTAAACTTAAATGAGCACGTACGTTAGAAAAGTAGATTTGCGTGTAGTTTGAATTCTAATTATAAAATTTTGAAATTGTGTTTTATTCCAACAAGCATGGAATATTATATAATGAACACAAGAATCTTCTATTAAGAAGTCGTGGTGTGCTAGTCTAGTGGCGAGGAAGGCCTTGTCCAGGGAGATGCGATCCGCGGCAAAATCAAATATAATAAGCTGATAAAAATGTACAGGCCCTGTACCCGGACTTTCGATGTTCGATATATCGCCACTGTTTCGGTCCGCACTTCATTTTAATAGAGATGAACGAAAACATGCACGCAATTTTATTGCGAAGTTAGAATGTGCGGCCCAGAGGGCCAGGACTGCCCTCCGCAAACTGAAACGGTGAACTCAGACCATCAAACTAAAGAACTTTCAGTATGGAGCCTACCTCCGGAAACGCGGAAAAAAATGAGCTGTCCCATACATTTGAGTCGGGTAGGTAAGGTACGGCAGTTTTGTATGAGACAGCAGATTTTTTTGTTGTTGTACAAAACTGCTGTACCTACCCGACTTAAATGTATGGGACGGCTGATTTTTTTCGCGTTTCCTGAGGTAGGATCCATAGTGAAAGTTGTTCAATTTGATGGTCTGAGTTCACCGTTTCAGTATTTGCTAGGCTGTTACTTACACCCTGTATATAGGCTGATGATGATGAAGATGATTGTGTACGTTTGGGCACTCATGGTGTAATGTGGTTTTTCCAAATATGATATTGTATTCAAAATATCTCTGACTCTGCCTACTAGGACTACCCTCGAGGAACAAGGCAGAAGCATACGCATGCATGTTAATATTGTTTATAGTAGTGAGTACTTCAACACAGAGGGTATTGGTTATTCAGCTCATACTTCCCCACTTTGCACGGTCTGTTCGTGTTAATGTTGTTCTCTGTTTCACAATGAGAGATGTGTTTCGACTATACAACTTTGGGACACTAGATGGACTGACATAAAGTTATACCTGAAATTATTCAAAATTTTCAGCTCACGTAGAACGTAAGGTAGGTGACAATCAGGTGGTTGTTTATACAGGGGGGAGGGGAGAAGGGCGGGGGCACAACACCGGTGCCGAAACAAGGCCGAGGCGTCTGCTCACGGAACTCAAACACGGCAGTATAATGAATTAAGTTAGCAACTCTCGCGAAGCCAACCCAGCTCATGTCACACTTACTTGCACCGTCTTCGGTTTACAAATACGGCGCGTATTCGCGTCGCAACGAAGTTACAATGAACGGCCCTCTCGTGCATATGAACTGTGCAAGCGCATACTAATTGCGTCGACACTTCATTTTATTACGATGCACTTTGTGTAAAGAAAGACTTTTAGCGTTAATTTTCTTTCATGTACCTACTTTGACTTTCAAAAGCTAATATGCTGTTCCCCTGTGGCCGTAGTATGATGCGCACGATAAGGCTTACGCCTTTTATCTCGTTCGTTTGCGCGCAAATAGAAGCAGAGCTAAGGGCTTTTACAGACGAGCGACACTTTGCTGTTGCGGTGGGTCGCAGAGCGTCGCGCTCATACATTTTACGGTCGCGCGATCCTCCGCGACACACGGCGACCGCAAAGTATCCCTCGTGTGCGCTCTAAGGCGCGATAGCGCTATATCACGCTGGCATACTACGGCCGGCCGCTGGACATTCGTAGGTAAGTATGTACTACCTGAAAAGGGTTACGGCTCATTTAAAAATCTCCCCCGCTACTAACATTTACAGAAAAACTCATCGATTCTTAATTATCTTAAAAGGCATGCGTAATATAAAAAATCAACAGCATTCGCTAACGAGACGCGTAATACGATAACCATCAATTACGAATGTTGATTGAATGATTGGTCTGACTGTGGAGCTGATTGGGAATCTCCCGAACGTTAAATTAAATAACTGCTGAAAACGCCAACCGTCGCTTCGCCACTTCTCATCCGTTGCGGTAAAATTTTTAAAATATACATTTGCGCTGACATTCACTTTAACATCAGAGAAACTTTAAAATAGGTATTTCAGTAAGCTACGAACTAAGGTACCTACTCTGTGAAATGAACTCTGACATTTACCTAGTTAGCGGAATGCTTATTAATTAGGTAGGTAAATAAACGTTAATTAATTTTAATTCTCTTTACATTTAAATTTCACTTTGATGGAATAACTTTGGTACACTCATCGACATTATCCCTACTATAGAACCTCATTAATAAACCAATCTTTAGCGCTCGCGCATTCCAAAGTTCCCTCTAACTAGGGCTACCATCACCAAAATCGCCGTCGCCGGACGAAGTCTTCAAAAACCCCGGACATTACAGTAAGATCTGAAATTTTCCCCGGACAACATTAGAAAATTATATTTCGACAATAAAGAAAGCGGATAAGTTTTTGCAATACAATCCGAAACCTGGAGCGATGTAATAAGATTTAAAAATAGAGCGAGCGAAGCAAGCTCGAGATTTCGCAATACATCTTGACTCTATTTTTACTTTTCCTGATCGTGCATTTTTAATAATGTTTATTTCAATGTTTTTGTTGACCATTGTATTGAAATAATCAGGTTTTACTCGGACACGTGAAGTGTCCGACTTTTCCCCCGGACACTTTATGACCACCCCGCCCGGACGCCCCTCGGACGCCCTTCAAACTAGGACAAATCCGGGGAAACCCGGACGGATGGTAGCCCTACCTCTAACTCATACCCACTGATCAGTTTATTAGTACAACCAATAGGTTAAATAAGAGTGGGATACCTATACTTTAACCAATCCCCGACTGAATCAGCAGCGATTCCAATACAGCGTTAAGACTGGGATGTAAGCCAAGTTCGAGTCTATAAACATTCATATTACATAGGTAGTACCTAGCTGGTGGAGTCAAGGCAGTGTTTGTTCAAAATACCACCAGACAGACGCAGCTGCACTGTATTCCGAGAGTAATTGCGAAAATATTCCCCGAAAATAGTACGCGAATAATAGCCGGGACACTTGAAGAGGTGAGAGGAGCGAATACGGAACATATTGATAATATTTGTAACGGGTCGGGTGAGTCAACGCATGAAGCTATTTTTTTCCACTGATTTTGATAGATATACCGAATCGTTATCTAACTCTCTTTTTATTACAATAACAGTTCGGTGGCAGAGCTCCATCTTGGTTTTCGATATTGTGTTTTGACTGATGGAACAGTAAAAGTTATTTTTTAGGGTTTCGAAGTCCGGAACCCTTGTAGTTTCGCCATGTCCGTCCGTCTGTCTGTCCGTCTGTCCGCGGCTTAGCTCAGAGACGCTTAGTACTAGAAAGCTGTAATTTGGCATGAATATACATATTAACTACGCCGACAAAGTGGTAAAAAAAAATCTTGAAAAATATTTTTTTAGGGTACCACGTGAAATGGGGATGACATTTTTTTTTCTCTTCTTTCCCGTGTTGTGGGATATCATTGGATAGGTCTTTTAAAAATATTGTAGGTGTGGGAAAATTATTTTTCGATTTAGGGATCCGTCAGCGAAATATTAGGCTTTAAAGTGAAAATTTTTGTTAGAGTCAAAAACCGAAGTATAAAAAAAAAACCGCTTTCTAAGTCCGTGTATTGTGACGGGCAACCACGGAACCTACCCTGCGCGTGGTCCGACACGGACTTGGCCAGTTTTGGTATTTATTATCATACCGTGCAGGTACTTTGCTCTGCTATGGAATAATACTAAACTCCTTAAAAATTCTTTACCAAACGTATTTTAGAATACCTACTTATGGGAGTCATATGCAGTTTCGAAAACTGTCGTAGCGAAGCACGCTGGTGCGAAAAACTTTTTAACTGGTAGAGCTATAGCTCTACCTATCAATATTTGTCAATAGGAGCATTCCACATTATAAAACTGAATAATATCATAATATGTATAAACAACCGAACTACTATATCCACAACTCGCAACCTGTGCCTCACATAAAATTTATTTTACAGGTCAGAGGAAAATGTTGCCTTTTTGTGAAAAGATAGCTCAAAATATAACGGATTTGCGTAAAATATGTGAAACCTTTTGTATGCTAATACGATCCCATTGTTCGGAGATTGAATTTTCGGGTTATCACGCTTAAGAATTATTCATGACAGATAGGTTACGATTGTTATGATTTTTCCTAAGATCAACAAGAGGCATAAATATACGGAAAAAGTGTTAAAGGTAAAGTTGAAAGAATATTTTTTTCTTTATGACATGATTTTACCATAATTGAATGTTTGACATCGTTAACGATTTATATGAATAACATATTTTGTGGGTGAGTGTTACTTACATACATTACCTACCATACCATTACCTACTACCATAGAGTACTATAATCTACTATACAGAGTGTAACAAAACACCCTAGTAAAACTTAAAGGGGTGCTTCAGACCATCAAACTGAACAACTTTCATTATGAAGCCAACATCGAGAAAAAATTAAAAAAATCGCCTGTCCCATACAAAACTGCAGTACCGATTCGACTAAAATATATGGGACAGCAGATGTTTTTTATTTTTTCTCGATGTTGGCTCCATAGTGAAAGTTGCTCAGTTTGATGGTCTGAAGCACCCCCTTAATAATTACAAGGGTGTATTGTTACACCCTGTATACAGAAAGCTACCTAACGAGTAGGAAACATCTCAACGAAACTTTTCTATAAATCTAATATAAGAAGAATGTACCTATACTTAGGTATATTGGGTTTATAGAAAACTTTCTAAAGGCAGAGTACGAACAATTTTGTAATTTCAACACCAGCCTTTAATTTTGGATAGTGTGGAACCCTATCCAGAGAATATGATATTATTTGGACATAACATATCGAATGAATATTGAATACCGATGAAGTAACAAAACGAACAAGTGTAGAATCCAGCAGGAAAGGGACAGATCAAAGGAGGCATTCATTTCGGAAGGCACCTCACGTCTCCCGGACGGCGGGAAATTGAAACTTTATATTTGAGCGCACTTTATCTGACCAAGGAACCTGGAACCTCTCTGGCAGAAAATCCTTAGTCGAAATAAAATAAAACGCGAACGAATTTTCTCAGTACTTCCTACAGCCAGAACACGGTTTTCACAGCGATTTCCGAATGTCTTTATTTTGTGTTTTATTCCGCTTGACTCGATATTGAATTTGCAGTAACCACTTGTTTTCCTGTATTTACATCTCCGACATGTAAAACTCAGTTCCGTCGCATCGCAAGTCGTCGTACGTAAACTGATGACATCACAAATGTCATAGAATGTAGATAAGAGAATTTTATAACAATTTTAGAGCAATTTGAACATAAAGCCTGTAGTATCCCACTTCAGGGCAAAAGCCACAAGTTGAACATCATCATCATAATCTCAGCCGGTCTACGCCCACTGCTGGACATCGGTCTCCCCCAAGGATTGCCACAACGACCTTTCCTGCGCTGCCCTCATCCAACGGGTGCCGGCTGCCTTCACCAGGTCGTCGGTCCACCTTAACCTACTCACGCTGTGCTTTTCAGTACACGGTCGCCACCCAAGAACTCTTATAATAAAAATGAATAGAAAATGTGTTATAATTACCTACAAACCTTTTTCAGCTGGCTGGTGATTGATTTTTATAGATTATAGTTTTGGCTAAATTTTATTTATTTACGGAATACAGGCGGAATAGTCATTTGACGAAGCTTGTTGCAGATAGATAAGGACAAACAACATGTTTTTTTGTGTGTTTCATGTTTTTTTTGTTATTTCCTTTAACGAAGCCTATATTGTGGATACGCACGATATTCTTTATCTGAAATAAAATTTTGGACATATTGGCTTATTATTAATAGCGAAATATCAGTGCGGGTGGGGCCATAGAGAATTCACACGCTCCCCCTGTTGGGGCACTGTCTTAAACATACTTTCCTACTTAGGGTAGGTACTTTCCTTAAGGGGCCATAGGTTCAGACGAATATTTTCTATGAGAAACGCGATTGCCCAGCCCTCCGAAAAGTGAGAGCGCGTACCGTATTTTCGATTAAAAAGAGGTAACAAAAGTACTTTTTATAGATTTTTTTTTATGAATTCACTAGATAAACTAATTGTGAATATGTGAGTATAAATACACACGAGAATTTTTTTCAATATACTAGAAATTTACGTCATCTGTGTGACGATTTTCTATCGAGTCAAGTAATTCCAATCGTGTATTCAATTGATGATTTCACTAGATAAACTATCCAAAAATACTGAGGTATGACTTTGGTTTCGGTAAATTTTATAAATCTAGTAGAAACATAAAAAATAAAAGATGCCTCCAAGGTGTTTCGTCCTACCATAGGGCCTTAAGTGCACCGCTTCATTTTTACCACCCTGTATACAACGTGTTAATGAATTAGCGCAAAACCTCATACACCCCAACTGATTTATAACAAAATAATTGGATTAAAACAATAATTTAATTATTTTGATAGTTAAAATTTAAAGTTATTCACATTTTAAGTTTTGAGGCAAAAATGAATTGTTATCATTTCAGCACTGAAAGAAAGCGCTAACATACTCATGGATACATTTTTATAATCTTGTTTTGGTAGTAAGTAGGGTGAGTGTACCCGCGCGGTGGGTTGACATCGGGTTCAGAAAATTTAAAATTTTGCAAGAATATTATTTAATATTTTGAAAAAAATTACCTATGTTGAAACCATGATAATTCGACTCTGCTCTCGATTCCAAACAAACTACTTTCTAGTTTTGCGTTAATTCATTAACACGTTGTATAGTTTTATGATACTAACAGAAAACCTGAATTCAACTCTTGGGACGTTAATAACACCATTCAACTCGCAAAACAAAATATTGCTTATCTCTACGGAAACAGACAAAACTCGGCAACTGTTTTAATTTCACTTCGAAACCCATTTCTGTATAACTATGCAAACTCACTCTTCCTGTATATTTTCACTGTTGAATGGGGTAATAACTTGACGAAAATATTAGTATTATAAAGCGAGCGAAGGACCTCTTTGCATTATTGACATGGGAATTGATCCCGCCCTTATACGCGGGGTGCATTTTGAGAATTCGCTATAAATATTTACACAAAATTTACGAGTGGTTGCTAGAAAGGTCGATGTCTCCACCCCTTTGTTTACAAAAATAATTATTACCGTGATTTATATGGCTATTCTGTGGAATAAAAGCTAATACAAGCCTAGATTTAATATCGAGCAAGCCCAATATTAATTATCTAAGATACGGCGGCGATGGTATTTGTGCTAGATATGCATCTACCACACAACACTTCGCTACACAGATTTTCATCGTCTACTGAACATCCATATGATACGATACAAATTCAGGGACCGAAACAGGTATCGATAATACCGGTACTTTTTGGTTACAACCTTTATTTTTTTTACAGGTATTTTTAGAGGTAACCTTAATATCATTCTACTAACGGTCCACGCACTGAGCAAGTAATCACTACGGTCCACGTACACAGAGATAATTATGTTTAAATAAAAAATTGTTTGTTTTTTGTTATAGAAAGTATTCAATTTTTAAGTAAGTACCTCGTTAGTCGTTACTAAATACAAATTAAATTAATTATAATAACAAACTTAAACTCAAACGTGAACATAAACTTAAACCATTATATGCTTTTGGGTTCAATAAAATGTAAATCCTTTATCATATCGACCTGTCCAATGCTATAGTAACACTGAAAATAGTGCGCGCGTCGCTCATCAGGTGCTCCAAAATTTGCCTCACCCGCTACAACAACGACGTTGTTCAATAAATGTTGTAGTGTTATTAAAAAACACGCGCGCTTTTTGCCGCTCCGTCTACACTGACACTTACTCACTCGCTTTCTATTGAAGTTAATATTTAGGTTACCGGTATTAAAATCGGTTGTTACCTGGATAAAGGTAACATTTAAATAAAGGTAACCGAAAATTTTCCGTCCCTGGATACAATATTACAGCCGGGTGAAACTCTCCTCGTGACCTGGCTGAAGCGAACTTCACAAACATCAGACAGAAACTCGTTAGCCATCCCCTCCCCCGCGGCGCTTACCTCACCTCACCTCACCTTTTATTAAATAAATATATCTTTCCAATTGTAGGTAACCATTGTTATTAGAAAATATAGAAATGTTAAATTCTGAAATTCAATACAGAATTCAATTTTAACAAATTTAACTTTATCGTGAATGAGAAAGATACTATTTTATTAAGTAGACAAAAGCCGAAAATCTAACTTGGAGAGTACATCAGCAATAGAAGTTAATAACGTCGAGAAAGTTTGGATCCCTCTGCCCCTAATCCCTTCTCGATGTCGCTCCGAATTTTATACAACTTCCTAAGATATGATCTTCAGCCAACTAATTCCTTGAAAATTATGCTGATCCCTATAACAAATAAATGTTCTTTCGTTGTTTAGATAACGTTCTTCACTTGAAGCAAGCCTTCAATGATAAAACTGTGTGAAAGAAATCGCTGTTATAACTACCACTACACCATACAAATATTCGGATTTCAGAGGGGAGATAAATCCAACCTATCCCATAGGTAGGTATACCTTGATATAGTTGAAGGTGAAAAAGACTAGGGCCTTTATCACCACTCCTTAGCTTATCCGACAGATATTTTGACATATCTTTCATACAAAATATTATGTCAAAGTATCTTTCGGATAAGCTAACAACAACATACTCAGAAGTGGTGAAGCAGGCCCTTAATGTTATTATTTACTTAGAGGACGGATGAATCAGATTACAAACGATAAAAAAGTTATTAGTTATTATTTATAACTATATATTTGCCGTGTTACGCCAAAGGCCCCTCCGCTTAGAAGGATGGAACTGGGTTCTAATTCCGTTATGGCCAGACTTTGCAGATTATACAATACGCAAAGCGACACGCTTGACATATTTCTACACTCGCGACACCAACTTAAAAGGTAGGGCTGTCCAAGTTACTTAGATAAGTAAGTAGTATTATTATTTTTATTTTTTTTGCTTTCTATTTCTTGTGGGTTGTTTGCATACTTTTTTTTCTCTCCTTGTTTCTGATGTATGTCGTTCAAACAAATATTACACTTAGGATCTAGTTATAGCAAGGCATCCCTTTGCAAATTAATATAATGTGTGCATGCTGTGTTTATCTGTAATTAGTTGTACATTTAGATAAAATCTGTTAAATAAGTATTTAAGCTTGTATTGATGTAACAACTGTTGATGAACCAAAAAAAAAAAAATTTACTAAGCAGCCAGAACCATAATGACTCGTTTAAAATGTCGACCTACTTTTTGGCACGCTACGGTTTTCACACGACGAGCGGTACAAATATCCTTCAAAAGAAGGTGCTACTAACCGAATCTAGATTCCAGGTGTTCGCGTAACAATGCAATTCCAGAACAAATCGCGTCTTCGCACCGGCCGCCCCCTGCGCCGTGCTGCGCGCTTTCAAATTGTCTATTCTCTCGCCCCCTCCCTGACGAATAACTGATATCCTTTTAGCTTAAATTGAATATGTGGCATCACAGATTGATACTGGCACATCAGTCTCAAGAAGCTATTATACAGTAACCTGTCAAAACCGGTGCTAACTTTAGCCCATGTAGGTAGGTATACGTGAGCAGACGTAAGACGGGGGCCATCTGGATCTAACAGGAGCAAAGATATAAAGTTTTCGACAAGTTATAAGCATATTTTGTAGCTGTACATACGTGTTCATAGTTATGTTATGTTATGTCCTACCTAGTTATAGGTACTTATATTGATATACAGTGTTAAGTCTGCGTTTATTTTTATTTTAAGGGGTTGCAGACCATCAAACTGAACAACTTTCACTATGAGACTAATGTTGAAATCGCGGTAAAAATCCGCTGTTACAAAAGTTTTCTATGGAACAACAAACAACAAAAGAAAATGGGCAGCAAGTGGTCCAAGAATAGTGAAATTCAGGCCGTAATGACAAAATAATTTCTTGCTAAAACGACCACGTAAAAATAAAACACCCAGTACCTATCTTTTTCTTTCTCGAAAATATTTTGATGCCAGGTGTACTTTAGGATATCCTCTAACTGTCCCTATATACCTGTGCCATATCATGGCTTTTGGACCAGTGGCCATACATTTTTGCCCCATGTCATTTGTAGTAATTCAGAAAAAAACTAGAACCAAATAAGTTTTATTTCTGTACACATTCATAAAATCACGAACGTAATCTCTTTCAGGGTAATCAGAAACTTTGCAACTAACAAACAACTTACAACTATGCGGGGGTGTACGTTGAGTTTGATAGGTATTGTATTTTTTCCAATTATTGTTCTTATTTGAAAGCAAAAGTCGTTACCTACTTTAAAAGAAGAAACTCACTTGTTAAAAGCTTTCAAACGATCTCAATTGCCAGTGTATAGAGTAAAAGTTTATCGGTAGACTTTTAAGAAGAATCGAAATGTAGTCTCAGGACTACGAGGACTTGATTTTTAACTTAGTTCTGTTTTACACTCCAATCTCTCATTGCGCTGCTAAAAAAGCACCCAGGTTTAAAAACTTAAATACGTTATATATTCAAGGAGGTGCTTCAGACCATCAAACTGAATATCTTTTAATATGGAACCAACATTTCAACCGCGAAAAAAAATTGGTTGTTTCATAGAAAATAACAATAAATGTATGGAACAGCAGATTTTTTGCGGTTTTAATGTTGGTCCCATTGAAAGTTGTTCAGATTAATGGTCTGAAAAATCCCTTAAAGTACTTATATGAGTACCTTGTATTTACCCACAAATAGCGCATACCGCACGCATGTGTTCGTCGCCGTATATTGTCGTAGAGACAAATAGCCCAATGATTTTAAAAATCCTATAGGCTATAAAACACTGGCGTAGGTATCTACATATTTACTTACTTTTTTACACTGAGTACTAGTCTTTCGGGACACTGTTTTTGTGCTGAAATATTGCCATCTGCAGTATTTACTGAAATAGTTTTCCTGTTGAAATTCTTGTTCGCTTTTATCCCATGATTGTCTATGAATTTATGTACGTAGGTAAGTACATATCTAAAAGATATATCTACACATATTTAGCCGTGTTCGTTTGTGTTTTCTCTTAAGAGTTCTTATTTAGAAGCACTACGATACGAGTCGCGAAGGGCTCACTACTTGTCACACCAGGCAGAGTTTGGGCACTAGTGAAGTATGGACATCATCATGATACCACATCACATCACGACAGATACTTAACCCAGCCGCAATGTAAAGCAAATCCGAGCTCGCTTCGCTCACTCCAGATACACTATTTCTGTGAAGTTTCGAGAGAGTAGCGCAATATTTTGAAATACACCCTTGTACGTATGGGTGTATACGAATGCATTTTGTAAACCATATTTATGAAGGATCAAAAAGCTTTATTCAAATAGACAACGTGGCAAGTGTATTTACAATGACAATTTGAGATACATTACTGAGAATGTTAGTACACAAGTTGTTTAACGCCATAAATAACCAGCAATCTATCCTGAATTGTCATTGTAAATTACTATTGGCATGTTTATGAAATAGGCCCCTGGTGTATCATCAAACGGGTACCACGACAAAAGGGAGGGTCCGTGTGTGATTCCACTCATCAAAATGATGATGGAAAAAAAATGTCATCACACCTAAATTGTATGGTAGGTACTACAAATATTTTTAGCTAAAAGAAGATCCTTCTTCTTCGTACGAGAAATAGGCTAACAAAAAAATGTTAGCGTATAGTTATGGAACTCATATCGATTTGTTTCTCATAATCTCTAGATTATAGTGGTAATAATATATATACCTTATTTAAAGGGAATGTCGCGTAATCTCAGTTGGCGCACATCTTGTCAAATCTTGTACGCACGGCGACAGATCAACCTACCCATAGTTCGACCTTATGTCCATGAACATAGAGTTCAACTATGGGTGTTGATCTGTCGCCGTGTGTACAAGTAAATAAAATATGTTTGTTTTTTGTTTTTATTTTCATAACATCTAAGAAACCTATTCAAGGTATCTTAGATGTTCCTATACACGCATTGGTTTACATGTGCCATTTTAGCAGGAAAAAAGATTTTTTGCAAGAAAAAAAAGTTAAACGGTGCTTTTTTTATATTGATTTC
Organism: Agonopterix subpropinquella; assembly: GCA_922987775.1. NCBI lineage: Eukaryota > Metazoa > Arthropoda > Insecta > Lepidoptera > Depressariidae > Agonopterix > Agonopterix subpropinquella. Next base: position 13,676,273 of record OV277702.1, read on the forward strand.
ATAATTCCGTTTTACCTAATCTTACGTCCGTTTACTACAATAAATTAAATTATGTTTTTAGAGCGTAATAGAATCAATAAACGCTACCGTATGTGAGCTTACAATAAATTGACGCCTTTCTTAAAATTCCTTTAAATTATGAACAACTGAATCACTGATACATTTTTTCAGCCAGCGAAAACACACCCCTCCAGCTTAGTATGTAGGTACCCCTTTATTGTAGTTAAGTGACCTTATCCAAAAATGTGTTTTCCATTCCTATTCGGTTTGTACAAAGAAAACTTCTAAGTCTGCGGGTTGCTGCGTAACTTAGTTAAAAAAAAAACCGTTACGAAATGAAAAAGAAATAAAACTGTTGGCTGACGATTTCGACAGAGATTTATCACCTCCGCGTGATTTTAGCGGTTTCCTAATTTACTTACTACAAGGCGGGGAGATTCTCGTACGTATTCTCATTCTTACCTAATTATGTTTGTAAAATTAGGTGCTGGGTAAGGTGAAACTTGTATTGTGAAGCACTAGAAATTACGAAATAATACTTTTTACATAATAATAAACTAATCAACTTTCCCGAAGGCTGCATGCATGCATGCATGCGCACCTTTGTCCAAAACATTTTCTCGATTTCCGACCCATGTTTCAAGGGGAAAGTTGTTTAGTTTCATTGTATAAATACATCCTTAAAGTTATGTTAGTAATTAAAAAGTAATAGTGGTGTATAGGGTCCTTAATATGCTGACAATTTTTTAAGGGGATGATCAGACCGTCAAACTGCACAACTTTCTCTGTGGCACTAATAGAAATCGCGAAATAAAAATCAGCTGTTCCATAGGTACAAAAAGAACTGCAAACCTAGTCGAGTCAAAGTTGTAGTTGTTTTATTCGCGATTTCTATGGTGGTCCCATACAGAAAGTTGTTCAGTTTGATGATTGTCATCCCCTTAAAAACTGTCAGTATATTAAGAAGGACCCTGTATACAGGGTGTAAGTTTAAATGCGTTACATTTAAGGGTTCTTCAGACCATCAAACTGATAAATTTTACACAGCATAGAATTGTAAAATTTAAATATTATTCGTCTCATATGTGTGCCCAATGGAACACGCAGTCCATACTGGCAACTAACTTACTTGCAGGTATAATGTTACTGACCTGGAGTGCAATTTTTGAAACTCATACGTTGAACTCAGCAGTTGAAAATGTCAAAATGGAGATACGCATCTTTCTACTGCTGATTTGACTTTCAAAAATCACACTCCTGGAGTATGGTTTTTTAATGTCAAATCAGCAGTAGAAAGATGCGTATCTCCATAGTAACTATGACATTTTCAACTGCTGAGCTCAGCGAATTAGTTTCAAAAATCGCACTCCTGATTAGAGATGTCATTATATTTTCAAGGAACTATAAATTGAAAATGGAACAGCTACACAATCTATGTTCCACACTCCTAGATTCACGACATATCAATTATGTTAAAAAAAAAACTCAAAAACATGAATATCCATACAACCAAAAGTCTGCAGTCACAATACAACATCAATGCTACCTTTATTCTCAATAGGTAATCAATATTTTCCATTTTCACAATACGACGATTTCAATCTTTGTGAAATCAACAAAAATTTGCATACAAAAAGCGCTATCTGTTTTGCATAAATCGATTTACCTATCCTCTTTCAAAAAGCTTTTTCCTTCCCAATTTCAACGCCAAGTTTATTTGTAAACAAAGTAGGAATTGCTCTAGGGTATTACAAAATAAAACTTTGGAATGTAGCCGAAAAATATTCACATTTTGAGTTTTATGGTCGGCCGGTGATAAATAAGAACAAAATGTAAATCATTTTTACTTGCCTTTCCCTTTCCCGACATATTACTTTTGAAACTCTTAATGTTGTTTTATGAAAAAAATCATTTAGATATAACATGTTACTTTATAGACACGAAGGATAATTTTATCTTTCCATTATTCACAATCTGAAACTTACATACGTAAGTTTCTGACCACCCCGAAAGGGATTACAGTCGTGAGGTTATGTATGTGTGTACGTAAGCTCACGCCATTGCCCATGAGGGTAGGCAAAGACTACGGCAAAGACTACGGCCAGCAACATCATTCATACATCGTTCCATGCACTTCTGTCGGTTAAAGGTGCCGCACTTCTTCATTTCAGAAATCAAAAATGTGCAAAACAATTCTCTTTCATCATTTTATTGATAATCCTAGAAACAGTTGAACCGATTTTTTTTTCAAACATTAATCAAACTAAAAACATTTGGTAATACAAAAATCATAATGATAATGTTTTTTTATTCTAGAGTACCTACCGACCTATGATGGAACCGAAATTCTAAACTGACAAACTTCTGACAAAAATATTTTTTTCCTAATGGCGTTATAAAATAACACCGAAAATAAGTAGATTATTTATAATCCCATAAGTATCTAGTTTTTTTAATCTCATAGCCTTCTCATACCCATGAATTCAATACGAGTGGGAAGGAGCACTCGTATTGAACTCATGGGTTGGAAATTTTACTCACCGGTGAGATTAAAAAATGCGAACTTCGGGAAATCGGTGAATATCGGCCATTTTACTTAGCGGTGACTTTCAAAAATCGCACTCCAGCTGATGTTTTTTCATGTTTTCAATATTGGTCCCAAAGTTAACGTTATTCAGTTTAAAGGTCTTAACCACCGACTTCAATTAGGTTTCCAGTGGGCCTACCATGAGTTTACACTGTAAGTAGTAAACTACAGTAAAACTACTGTGGTGAACTATACAGTTTTTGTATTGAATTTCGTAAAGCGCTCCTGTTGGTTATGTTGAGAACTAATTCTGTCATACAAAATTGGCGCCGCAACTACAACAGTAACGTACAGTGAAAACTCATGGTAGGCCTACTGTATTTTAGTGCAACTGTTTCTGGCGAAATACAGGCCTACCCCTCTTTTGACATTTGTTCACTGTGAATTTCTTTAAACGCCCCATCTCCTCCATCTCTATAAATTTCGATGACGTTGCATACTGTCTCGTCGAGAAAAAAAGCCGAATGAAACAGTGTCAAACTATAAAAGACACTGAATAGATTCAAGTCCCGGGGCGCGCGGACCGTTTCACCGTGCTTTTTTTCTATTTGTTAACGAATCGACTAGCTCATGGGCTTTCAGCGACGCTTCTAACGGCGATTGTTTCGTATTCATTTACACTCTTTATCACGTCATGTTTTGATCTTCTGTCAGGGCTTGGAACCGGTACAAAAAACCGGGTTATGTACCGGTACTTAGCCATTCTTGCCATTTCGATACCTTACCGGTTCCAGCACTGGTAGCATGCCAACCCGCGATAGCCGTGATACGGCTTTATCACGTCTTTTATCTCGTTCGTTCGCGCGCAAAAGAACGAGATAAAAGACGTGATAAAGCCGTATCACGGCTATCGCGGGTTGGCATGCTACCAGTGCAGAAGGGTACCGGTATTCTGCCTAACAAGTACCGGTACCCAATTCAGGTACTACCTACCGTAGATATGTGTTTGGTACCGGTATAATACCAATAGTACCTACAGGTACTACGTCTGGTAACGGTACCAATAGAACCGGTACCCGTCTGTAACTGGTACAACATACCAAGGATAATGGTACCGGTTCCCAAAAATACCGGTATAGACATTCCAGGCCCAACAAATCGGCACTCGCTGAACAATTTTTATGTAAAATAAAGACTTAAATATTATTTCGAACTAAGCCTGTTTCAGTGAAAACCCCATCCAAACCGGTTTATTAATTTTTAAGTGATGCGATGTAATAAAATATATTTAAATTTAATTTATACATTGAAGATATTACGTTTGGGCCAGGTATGGCCGTGGCGTGTTGCTGAATGGTTCTGTATAAAATTGACGACGCATGTTGCTGAAGGGAGTTTTGTAGGAAATTTGACGACGCATGTTGCTGAAGCAGTTTTTGTTTTTATTAAGATGGTTGACGACGCATGTTGCTGAAGTGAATTATGTGAGTAGTTTAATTTTGGTTTTTGATAATAAATTATAAGATATCACTTGAAGATATTTGCAAAAAAAATTATTGGAGTGGTTCAGGAATTTCAGGATACGTATATTCAGGGTGAAATTGATATCATTGGCATCCTTTTAAACTTAGAGTCTACCCATCAAACTGAACAACTTGGAGCAAACCAATCGGAGGAAAAAAAAATCTGCTGTTGCATTACTTTGGGTCGAATAGGCACAGCAGTTTAGTATGGGACAGCTGATATTTTAGTTGCTCCGATTGGTTTGCTCCCTTAGTAAAAGTTGTTCAGTTTGATGGGTAGACTCTTCGTTTAAAAGGATGCTAATGATATCAATTTCACCCTGTATATCAGGACATTTTTTATAATATTTGTTTGATTTTTTGTTAGTTTGTGCACGATCCCTTAAAAACTAGTGAACCGATTTGAATGGGTTTTCACAAAAATAAGGGGCTTAGTTGCATTAATATTTTGCCTTTATTTTATCACAATCGAAGCTGTGAGTATTTAAAGTCGGTGGTCGACGCTTTCGACTACGAAGTCGCGGGCGCCATACAAAATTGAGAAATCGCTACTTCGTAGCAAAAAGGTACTAAGCAGTTGAATCTATTGCGTCTCATATCGTTATAACACGTTATAACTTATAGTATAAGGTATCTGAGACTCTGAATCAAGAGAATCTAACTCTAACCAGCTACTCTATAAAGCTATTTTTTTTATTGTTGTTTGTTTTATGGTGGTTTAGCAACCGCAGAAATTATTTTGTTTTCACAATGTCTTTGAAAAATAGGTACTATGAAATCCAAATTAAAAAAAATTCTGCTGATATAATGAATATTCTATTAATTATTTACTAGCGACTACACATTTATCTGTGAACGCTTATTTATTTTTATTTTTTTTATTATTCTTACTAATATTTACAGCGTTGATTACAATTACTAAACACAACCTTAAATAACTGTAAGCTAATTACAAATCTCCCAACCAAACCAATATCCGAACTATCCCTTCACTATGCGTGGTCACACACACACATTGCGGGATTTCTATACTACATTTTATTTGGATGACTCAGTTGCGTTAAAATCGATGCCATGATATAAATATGCGAATTCGTTTTAAAACGTGATTTTAAATTGGAAATGCTCTTGACTGTTGGTAAAACATAACCCGATAGTGACAAAATAAAAAAGGATTATGGCAAAAAAGTGTTTTTTTTTCCTTTGACTTCCCGGAATAAGTTTAAAAATAAAAGTATAATCGTAGCTTCCGTTTTAGAATCAGAACAATATGCCTGAGTAGGAGTAATTTATGATTATTTTGTTTGCTCATTTGCGTTTTTGTTCTGCGTTAAAAAATGTAAAACAGAAATTACGAAAATTTTGATATTCAGGGTGTTACAAAAATATAAATAAACATTTTAGGGGGTGGTTAAGACCATCAAACTGAACAACTTTCACTATGGGACCAATATCGAAATCGCGAAAAAAAATCAAATACTCCATCATCATCATCATCATATCAGCCGATAGAGGTCCACTGCTGGATATTGGCCTCCCCCAAAATGGGGAGATTTGCCATAATCGCCAAGATACGATGCGTTTGTGATGTTCCATACTAAACTACAGATCTACTCGAGCTAAATGTATGGGACAAAAATATTTATTTTTTCGCGATTTCGATGTTGGTCCCATAGTGAAAGTTGTTCAGTTTGATGGTCTCAACAAAAGATTGAAATGTTTATTTTTACTCTCACTAAAAAATATATATAATTATTTATTTGCAAGACTAGACAACGATAATATGTTAGTAGAGTATAATGTGGATACACATAATATTAATGACTTAGTTACAAATACCTATAACCAACCATCACACGAATATTTGCCCTTCGAGAGATTCAATAACCTATAGATAGATTCTGACGGCATCGCAGGCAAGGACGCTACTGACTACGCTATTGGCCGTCGAATATACAGGGTGTAAACTTAAATGATTTACATATATCAGAGGGTGCTGCTTTGTATGTATGTGAACCTGTCCCCAACTAAGAATATTAAACACAAATGGACTATGTAGAACGATTTTTAATATGCATACATGCTTCAGACCATCAATCTTTTCGTATGGAATGAGCCAATATCGAAAACTCGAAAACAAAATTATGTTCCATACGTTTTGGGTCGAGTATTCAAGTACTTGTTTATTGTTTTCTATGGAACAATATTTTTTTTTTTTTTCAACATTTCGATGTTAGCTCCGTAGTGAAAGTTGTTCAGTTTAATGGCATGAATTTAGTCGTCTCTTCTTTGCTAGTGTGTTGACCTCCTGATGTGATGCAATATCGATTTTTCACTTGGGCTGAATAATTCCAACCTAAGTTAAACAATCTCCGTGCTGCCTGGAATTTACTTAAAGCGGTCATACATTACTTTTTCGTCGCCGCCTCAGCTCTACTAAACTACATCATTTTAATAGGTATACCTATTTTTGACTGGCTTGTCCTTCATTATGTCACTGTGGTGCTTTGTAATCCAAGGAAATCAAATTCGAAAATCATAAAAATTCGCACCATTATCTAATTAACTCATTAACTCTCTCTCGGTCTTAAAAAATATTACTTGGTAGCAATTTTAGATCTTAATATAGTCTAATCTAAACAATGGTATGTGTCGCAAGTAAATGTGACTTCAACAGACCCCAACAGCCTATGGTCTCCACAGCAAAAGGCAGAAAATCATAGCCCTCCCCCAAACCATGATATAGCCTTCTCTTTTCAGACTCCGCTAGCACAGCCGCCGCCCCGGACGACTACTACACCCTATGTGCACCCAGAGTGCACCCCGAGCGCAACTTTTCGCACTAAACGCCGTTCAGAGCCTCGGTGAAAGACGTTTTACTATAGAGCGAGTTGAAAAAACAACCGCATAAAAAGGTCGTGAACGCAGCTCAAGACCCCCGGACGTGAGACGGCACCAAAGCGTCAACACACGTTGCGTCCCAAACCAGACACTTGCCACGACTCCACGGTATGAAGGACAGGCCATCCGGTCTTTTCCCGTCCGAGCGAAACAAACCCTGAGGCTCCAGTATAGATGGGCTTTTCTTTGAACACATGTCTCATAATGTATTTTATAAAAAAAAAAATAGAAATATACTTCATAGCAAATAAAGGCGAGATGTTGAATATCATTGTTATGTTTCTAATTAATTTGTATGTCTTTCAAATAACGAGAAGATAGCATCTAAATACAAGCAAAATATGGCCCGGGCCCAGCGTTTACATAATGGGATCCTCTTAAAGCGGTCATACGCTACTTTTTTGTCTCAAACGTAAAATGCGCATAGATCTTCTTAAAGGCATCTTTATAGCAGCAGGTCCCTACTTCAATTTAGACAGTAATCATTTTCGGTATAATATCCGCGATATATCACACTCCTTTGGGAAGCAACAAAAAACTCACTGACTGATGCTGATTGTCCTCATTGCTATTCCTTCATTATCATCTGACATTACCAGTGACATTTTCCCTTTTTTTGTGTGAATAATAGTAGATTATGTACCAAGGGGATAAAGCAGTGTCTTTCATCACGGGCGCGATATTGAATCCCGAGCGCAACGAGGGATTCTAGGGTTAACTCCCGAGCGTAGCGAGGGAGTTTAGAGTTAACTCCCGAGCGAAGCGAGGTGTTCAAGCTCGCCCAAGATTAAAACACGTTTATCCCCGAGGACCATACTCTACTTTTCACACCCTCCGCGAGAAAATAAAAAGCAATACTGTTAGAAACCCAGGGGAGCGTGTAAATTCTCTATGGTTAGAAACCAATTCTTTTATTAGAGTTTATAACAAAGTATTAGAGTTCAATAGCATAGTATTTAGAAAACACAATTTTATTAAATTCAAAGTGAAAGTAGATATTTGAAAAATTAGACCAGGAGAGCGATTTTTGAAACTCATTCGCTGAGTTCAGCAGTTGAAAATGTCAAAATTACTATGGAGATATGCAACTTTCTACTGCTGATTTGACTTTCAAAAATCATACTTCAGGAGTGCCATTTTTGAAAATCAAATCAGCAGCAGAAAGATGCGTATCTCCATAGTAATTTTGAAATTTTCAACTGCTGAACTCAGCCAATGAGATTCAAAAATCGCACTCCAGTTGTGGAAAGAAAAAATATATACGGTCGAATTGGGAAACCTCCTCCTTTTTTGAAGTCGGTTAAAAATGTAATTTTTTTTTTTACTTTGTTCGTAGCAATAGGTACAGAGATTTGCAGTATTCGCGCCTTTTCTTTCTTTTTTTAACCGACTTCAAAAAAGGAGTAGGTTCTCAGTTCGACCGTATATTTTTTTTTTTTTTTTAATGTGTGTTCGCGGATAACTTCTTCGTTTATGAACCGATTGTAATGATTCTTTTTTTGTTGGAAAGGAGATATCCCAAGGGTGGTCCCATGATAAGGAAACCAGGATCTGATGATGGCATCCCAGAGAAATCGAGGGGAACCTTCGAAAATCGTACTGCCGACTAGTGCGTTTCTTAATTTAAAGCACTCCTATTAAATCGAACTAATGAATTCACCACTGTAAAATTGTGAAATAAACAAAATTTTAACAAAAAATTAAAACCGCCTTCAAAAAAACTAAAAAGTTAAAAAATAATATTGCAGCCTATGACTTTTTCGTTCGCATCATAAGAACATTAATTTGTTTTATAGAAGTCGGTGTCAAGCCAAGCCAAAAAATGCAAGCCATGTCGCGAATCGTACCGGCTTGACAGCGACTTCAATAAAACAAATTAATGTTCTTATGATGCGAACGAAAAAGTCATAGGCTGCAATATTATTTTTTAACTTTTTAGTTTTTTTGAAGGCGGTTTTAATTTTTGTGTTCAATACTCATGGTGGCCAGTTCGAATTTCGAATTAAGTTCTTTTTGGTGCAGGTCTCCATGATAAGTTTTCATACGAATTTTAAGTAAGGGTCGTAGTAACTATTAAATAATCTGTGGATGCGGTTCCATATTCAAATCTCATTATTGACCAGCGGGTTATAATGAAATTCAGTACAATATTATTGCCCGGCTAGTCCCAGGGCTATAATGACTTGCTTTAGGTTCGAGTTACATGACATATAATGTTCCATTTTCGAGCGGGTGGTGTGAAAAATTATATTATATTTCTTTGTGCTGTTTATTGTTCTATAGGGTGTTAGTGTAAACAGATGCATTACTTTAAAGGGCGATTATACCCTTGATACTGACCAACTGTCCCTAAGAAACCTATAGTAAATTCGCAAAACAAAATTTACACTTTCCAATTTCCATACTAAATGCAATCAGCTGATCGAAAGTTTGTATGAAAAGTCGATGTTTTTTTGCGAATTTCTTGTAGGTTTCTTTGGGAAAGTTCATCAGTATCATGGATACAATTACCCCTTAAAGTAATGCAACTGTTCACCCTAACACCCTGTATATGGTTCCATACTAAAAATTATTAAGTTTGATGGTCTAAAACATCCCCTAAATCATCCCCCGAATCTCCCGAAGTAAATCGGTGCATACGTAATAATGACACTCACAATTCATACACTCAGTCCATTTTATATGGATTCAAATACAGGGTATAACAAGAGTGCTTCAGACCATCAAACTGAACAACTTTTTCACTATAAAGCCAACATCGAAATCGGGAAAAAAAACAGCTGTCCCATACATTTTATTCGAGTTGGTACGCAGTTTTGTATGGAACAGCTGATTCATTTTTCTCGCTCCATAGTGAAAGTTGTTCGGTTTGATGGGATGGATCACCTCGTAAGTATACTAGGGTGTTTTGTTGCCATAAACAGTATTGTGCTGTATTGTATTGTACATCCTGTATATTTTATATTGTTAGTAGAATAGAACACTTTTCAGCTATTTCGGTACAGCTTTACGTACGCTGAGTTACTGATATCTTGGAAATAAGGAAAGGAGTCATCTCAGTCATATTTTCTTTTATTTACTCTCCCTTTTACGATTCGTAGCCGTCAACTGCAGGTGGCCGAGGTCATTAGGACGATTCGTAGCCCTCGCTACGAAAGGCCGTAGCCGTAGCGCCCCGTAGCGCCGACCTAATAAGCACAAACTCTTTCAACCAACACCAATGATAGGATTGGTTCGATCTTTTAATAAATTGATTTTGTGATTAAACGGTTTTCTGTACAGGGTAAGGTCTATTGAATTTTTATACGCTTCTTAATGATGCATTATCTCATATACAGGGTGTAAAATTAAATGCGTTACATATCGAACAGGGTGCTTTAGAGTTAAGACTATTAAACATAACAACTTTGACTTCTTCTTCTTATCGTGTGGGCAGAGCCCTGATGTCAGAGTTTTTTCAGACCGCCTTACGGCCTGTAACGTGGTTTTTATGTAACGACTACTACCACCAGAGATATAGATATAGACCAACGGCTTAACGTGCCATCTGAAGCACGGAATCATTTTTCTTTCACTATGGAGCCAACATAAATCGCGAAACCCTGAGGGTAGGCACTGCAGTGGGACGTTTATAGGCTGATGATGATGATGACATAGAAAATTTCAATATAGGTACTCAACAAAAAGGTATGAAAGGAAACAGCAATTTTTTCACGATTTCAAAGTCGAACCCGTAGTAAAAGTTGTTCAGTTTGAAGATCTGAAGCACCCGTTGAAGTATATAATGCATTTAAGTTTACAACCTGTATAGACTTGGTTTTTTATTGGAGATCTTATAAGTTTTCCTTGTGCTTTATTTTATGAAGTGCAAAAATACATGCATTACTTAGTGGATATTCCTATAATGGTACGCTTCCTCTTTTATAATAAGAACGGCTGTTTGAACTCTCTCCCTGCGTCTGTTTTTCCTAGCAAATACAATCAGGATATTTTTAAGAGAAGAGTTAATAGGCTTATTCTGGGTGAGAGCGTTACATCCTCGGCTTCATCTACACTTTGCGTCAGGTGAGCTGAAGCCAAACGTAAACCCATTTCAAATAAAAAATGAAAACGAGAAAGAATTATTTATTGAAAGTCACACTTCGTACTGTTCTCAGTTGTAGAAAAATAGTAACGTTCTCCGTTCAATTTGAATATCTATTTTCAAAATTTTGCGCGCTATTAGTGTTTTTAGCATATTTATTACATTCCCATTACAAGTTTTTGGCTGGAATAATTTGATTTGTTTACAGGCAGCTGGGTGCAACCATTGTTCTCCCGTTGATTGTCTATACATACGTTTATTTATTTCGGAAATAAATAATATTCCAAATTAAAGCTATTTAATCTTATCAGATAAAAACATAACCCTGCTTCTGACTGCGCGTCGGGTAAAAAATAGTCGCAATATACAGTTGCCACGTTATTTTCAGTCTTGCAAATAGGGAAGATTTACTCGAAAATTCAAGCTTTCTTATGCGAAAAAGCCTGTGCCTAAAAATGGCGCTTTTTTTCTTTTTTTAACGCGGCCATCAATCAAACTAGAATATTATAGTTCACAATAAAGCTAAAAACAAAACTTGTTATTATAAATATCTTGGAACTCAGTCCGAACTAAGTTAATAAAGGCTTGAAGTGCACGTAATAGTAATATTTTCAACTTCAAGCCTTTACATCTCCGCCCCAACTGAGTTTAGGGATATACTTCTTAATAAGTTTTGTTTGTTACTTTATTCTGAAATAAAATATTCAAGTTTGGTTGCTGGCCGCGCCAAAAACAACGGCGACCTTACATACAAAACCCATTTTCTTGTCTGGGAAAATTATCTTCTAATAATACGCTACAAACCGAAACGCCAACGGAGGGAGGCCTTTGCCCAACAATGGGCAGTAACGAATAACTAATAATACTCTTAACATAGGTAATAGGAATAACATGTATGAAATCGGCTTCCAAGGGGTTGCGACAGACATCAGGGTGGCAACACTATTTTCTTAGAATCCTAAAAGATGGCATTTCCACTGGATATTATAATGATAGAATACCTTTATATTCTTGTCTTAATTTTAACGGAATCATAGACTATTAAGTAAAATCAAAATTCAAACTTAACAACGCCCCAGAATATTAGACTTTTCCAAATATTCATGAACTAGATGACGGTATTGTGAAGCCCCCGACGTTGGCAAAGATCTTGTTTCCGGAACAATAGATGTACTTCAACGTGAACAAAAATCTGCCTTTCAATAATCACAATAGCATTACAGTCGAGATTTAATGAAATGGGACAGAAAATCATTTTGACGCGTAGGTAAATAATTGAAAGCAGGCCGTGAAAGCGTTCTAAAGCCGATTGTTGGTTTTTAAAATTAAAAAAGAAACGATGGATATAATTTTATAAAATACTTTTTAAAGGTTCTTGTTTCTATTTCACGTTATGTGTCATTTTTATTTCACGGTTTGCGTATAGGTCATTTCGCATTTGAGTTGAGACACATTGACAGACAGCGAACCACGGCGAACAAGGCGGCGCGGCGAGCACATACAAAGTTACGTGTGTGAACTTTTCGGATGGGACAGGAGCGAAGTCTCAGTGATAGTTGATCTGACTATTGCATTGGACAGTTATCGATTCAGGTTGTTTTGTGTTGAACCCTTTTCTAGGTATCTTTCATCAAAATATTATTTGGCAAACAAACTTCGAATTCCAGTTTGGATATATAATTACTTATATTATTTAGGTATTAGATACAAAACAAACTTCAAATTATCTAAAACAATATCTTGAAAGTTTCATGAATCGATAGCACTATATTAGGTACCTCATTCTCATTATAAATAATGTTGAGCTTCAGGGATATTATACTCTTAGTATAGTGCTTATTGTTCCAAAAATATTTTCCCAATAAGTTTCATTATTGTAGTTAACAGTAAAAACAGATTTTCCCGACAGCATTACCCAGATAACATTTACGGTCGGCGACTTAAAAATGACGTCATTTTAAGGTACTTATACAGTCAGTCCGAATAGTCCGATGTTGGTCGTAGAAGTACGTATTAGTTGGTACTAGGAACGTCATTTTACCGTCAGCCAGTATACGTCCTGTGTTGGACGCAAGTTGGACGTTATACTGACGGACGGACGGACTTGCCTCCTTTTTTCTCAGCTCAGTCGCGCCATTTTTCTTTGCGCATCGGACGTGTCGCGGAGTCCTTTTTGTTGTTGAGTTTGTGTTTTCAAAGAAATTGAACCTAAAGTGTGTTAGTAATGGACGAGGACCGCCCAGCCAAGTGCGCAGTGATCCAGTTTATTGTTTGCGGTGGCGGTGCTATTTCTGTTGTGGATTCAGAGTGGCTGAAGCCACGATGGTGTGAAGTGTATTGGCCGGTCATAAAAAGGCCCAAAGCTTTTGAGCTGATCCTCAATCTCAACACGTCCCCCAGCGAAAATTTGAAACTTTATGGTGTGCAGCAAGTGTTTTACGAAACTGGTAGGTACGTATTTTATCCCTTTCCTGCATGGGTAGCATGCCACCGTGATACAGCACTATCACACATTCGCTCTTTTTCTATTTGCGCACGAACGAATGAGATAAAAGACGTGATACAGCTGTATCACGTGTAGCATGCTACCATAGTGTAAATAAAATAATAGTGATGAAGCTCAGCGGTCGTGGCGGGTCTATGCCCGCGCGGCATGCGGGGTACGGGCGTACCCTAACTCAATTCGCTGTTAAGATACGCGCGCAGGCAACGTGGGTCGGGAGGCACTCCTCCCGGCCCCCGCACGCCCCGCACGATTGGCCTGCCGCGACCGCTGAGCTTCACCACTATTAGTTCTTTACACTATGATGCTACGGCTTCTGGGGCTAGTACGCCAACCGGCGATAGCGACATTTAACACATTCATCTGCCAAATTTAGTCTTTTATCTCTTTCGTTCACGCCCCAATAGAAAGAGCGTGATAGAGCTATATGACGCTATCGTCAGTTTTCAGTTTCGGGGAACCTGGCTTCTCGGGATACTTGTATGAATTAACTACGACGACGCTTCTATTTAATAACGCAGAGAATTATTAAAGGGTTGGATATAGAATTGTATAGCAGGAGGGGAGGGGTGCTGGTGATTGGGGAGGGGCCGCTGACGGGTCCACTAGTTATTTATATATTGTCTAAGAAAATAATTTTGGTTTGATTTACAAGTACCTAACTAACTTATTTCTTTTTACAGGTGTCAGGTCGAGATGTTTCCAGTAAATTGCCACGTACAATGAAGTCCTACATTTCCGACAAGCTAGCTGCAGAGTACAATTTCTATGGAATGAAAACTGCAACGAAAACCAAAATCGAAAAAGTTTTTTGCACTCTACGCCTCAGAGACTGCATTGTAGGTGAGTACATAAGTACCTACCGAAATTCTCCAATACTATCTCAATATTGTTTGCGTCAATCCCCCATTCAATATCTTTGCACTATTTGGAATTCAAATAATTAGTTTTAATGAATTATTATTAGGGTTCCGTACACATAGGTTGTCAATGGGACCCTATTACTAAGCCTATGCTGTCCATCCGTTTTTCAGTATATCACAGCGGTATAATCTCAACAACTGTAAACAACTCCACAACAGCACGGCTAGCATGCCATCCACGACAAAGCGTTTAAACGAGAAAAACGTCATGCGCGCTCTTTCTGGCATACGTAAATTAATAAGGATGGTGGCACATCTCGATTTTTATCGTTTTCTCGGAGGTGGTATGCAAGGCCTACTGAGGTAGCCTCATAACATATTCAGTTTGTTGTTGTGGCATCTAGGTATCTTGGCAAATAATAAAATACGGAATAAAGATACGGAGCCCTGTGTGCGTGGGTGCTACTCCCACGACCTATTATGCTTGCATGCTTTATTTTTATACAATTAATAAATAGTATCTTTCTTGTTTCTTTATAGAAGGCGTTGTTAGCACAACTGCAACTGCAACGGCAGAGGGCGTCGAAGTTAGCATCAAAACCTGGCTACAGCATGCTCCAGAAAGGATAAATAGTTAGATGCTTTGGTTTTCCCATACGGTAAACTTAGACGGTAAACAACAGCTTCAAACTATCGCCTCTCCGAATTTAAATTGATTTCTTTATAATTATGTAGATGCAATTAAAAATGTACGAAAATGCTCGGATCTTAAAATGTTTAAACTATTTTTAGAACATCTTTTACTAAAAGTAAAATCTTTAAATAAAATTTTACATTTCGGTGTTCATTAATTTATTTATTTACAACCCTAGTTCACTCCACCGTAGTCTAGGAACGTCATTCTACGACTGACATTCAGAAACGAAATTTGAGTATTAGTTTCTATTTTGATATGTAAAAATCAATAAAATTTTGACATATCGAAGTAGGATCTTATACTCAAATCTTGTCTCTGAATCTCAGTCTAAGGCTGCCTATCCATTGACGCGAGCTGGCTGGCGGAGCGGTGTAGCGAGGAAAATATTAACCAATCAGGAGCTCGGCCGAATCTCGGCCGAGGTTTTATGCAATCCTGATTGGTTAGTAAAACTCCGCTTCCCCGCTCCGCCAGCCAGCTCGCGTCAATGGACAGGCAGCCTAAGGGTGCGTCCACATCTGGCGAACGCGCCGCAAATGCGCAACTCGCGAGCCGCTCGCGAGCTGCACATTCGCGGAGCGTTCGTCAGCTGTGGACGCACCCTAAGGTCCCTGGATCGGTCTTGATATGACGTCCTAAGTACGTCTAGTCTCGTACCTCGGTGACGTACATTTTAGACGTCTGTAGGACCGATAAAGGACGTACATTTGTCACAACCTAATGACGTCTTGATACGACGGCCTACGGACGTCTTAATACGACGGCCTACGTACGTCTTGATACAACGGCCTACGGACGTCTTGATCCGACGTCATTAGGTTGTGACAAATGTACGTCCTTTATCGGACCTACAGACGTCGAAAATGTACGTCACCTAGGTCGAGCAAGACTGTAAAAAGACGTCATTAGGACGGCTAAATGTTATCTGGGTATTATAACATTAAAGGCGATTTTGCTGAAATGAAAGCAAATTACAAAATAAGAACACGCAATTTTTTTTACAAAACTGTTGTAAAATAATCCCTACAGCGTATATAAGCAATTTCGTACGAATTTAAATGAAACCTCGATTTTTTATTTTTTTTACTTATTTATTTTTATAAATAAGTAAGAAAATCCATTTTAACTGGAGTAGTGGAGGAAAAAATTTATCTTTAACTATTTTGTACGGGTTTTTTAAGTAGTTTAGCTCCGACTTTGCACGGGTGCAATGCTGATACTATGCATGTATTATACAGGGTGTACAATAAAATGGGACAGCTACTTAAAGGGGTGCTTCAGACCATCAAACTGAACAACTTTCTCTATGGGACCAATATCGAAATCGCGAAAAAAAAATCTGCTGTCCCATACATTTCAGTCGAGTTATGTTTGCAGTTTTGTATGGGAGAGCGGATTTTTTTTTCGCGATTTCGATATTGGTCCCATAGAGAAAGTAGTTCAGTTTGATGGTCTGAAGCACCCCTTTGAGTAGCTGTCCCATTTTATTGTACACCCTGTATACATATAAACCTTCCTCTTGAATCTATTTAAAAAAACGCATGAAAATCCGTTGCGTAGTTTTAAAGATTTAAGCATACATAGGGACAGACAGCGGGAAACGACTTTGTTTTATACTTGTATGTACTTAGTGATGATGACACATAATTTAAAAAAGGTCGTCCATTTTAATATTACTGTCCTACAATTAAATTGAGTCCTGTTTTTGAAGTGATAAAGGGATTATCCATATACATTTAATGGATATTATAGCGGCGGATAAAAAAAAACATCTGAAAATTATGAGGCATTTATAAACATATTTTGTTGTTACTATACAAATACAATGTATGAAGACTTCCTCCTTTTGAAGATAGTTAAAGCTACCAAATTACCCAAGTTCGGCAAGTGTAGATTATAAATGGTAGTAGAGTGATTTGGGCTCACACTGTTTGGCAGTCGATCAATATAGCACTAATGAAGCGAGACCCGTACCGAAATGTGTAAATTCTGCCTGGGAGAACGCATAGAATCAGGACAAAGTGACGTATTGAAGTACTTACAAAATAATACAAGCGCTGTGAGCTAAAATATTCATAATGTTGGAAGCAATTCGCAAACTAGGTACCTTTAGAATTTCTATTGAGCTAGAACTGCTGGAATAAGGCTCCTAAATTAAAATGTGACAATATTTCTTACAAGATGGTCATGAAGACAGAACGAGACGTATACTTAGGTATGTTGAATATAAATCTTTTCTTGAATGACTTTAAAAAAGGCAGGTTTTCTGTTTGACTCTTTTATGTATTCTGTTGACTCTATGTTTGCGATGTGAGAAAGAGTCAATAAACGTTTAGATTAAAAAACTACACAGATTTTGAATATTCCTTCACAAATGAAATCTTCACTTATAAATCGAATAACTTTGGCTCAAAACGTGGATACACAATGGTTAGTTGATTGAGACGAACTTCATTGAATCCTGAATCACTTATTAATATTATGCTAAAAATGAAGAAAAAAAATTACTACACGCGGCGAGCAAAGTTTATTACCGAATATCCTAAAATAGTACGATGGTACAGTACAGTATTTTTGTTTTTAGCTAAATTAAACATAGTTGGTATATTGTTGTGATTCTAAGATTTATTTTTCTTGTTACCTACCTACCCATCAAAATAAGGCAGAGAAAATTACAAACTTTTGCGATTGTTCTAAAGTGTTGCAACAAAACCTATTATTTTTACACTTTCAGACAATCCCTTGAACGTAAGTGCAATTCACCTTACACTATTTATAGAAGTGCCTTATAAATCTCAATGCTGTGGAACATAAAACACAGCTAGTATCCGACTTGCAGGAAAATTGTACTTACGCGCAATTTTTACCTATTTTTTTCACTGTTGTTATACTTTGACCGTGAGCCGTTTTATGTTGTACTAGCGGAGCTGTGACCCGCAGCTTTGTCTGCATGGAATATATGTATAATGAATTATGTCCTTTCTCAGAGTTTAAACTGTCTCTACACCATGACAGACAGAAAACGTATTACGTGAAGAAGTAGAAACTTTTGCTTTTATAATAATATTAGTGACTCAGGAAGAGGTGGCGGGATGACCTGGATAAATTTGACGACCAGTGGCCAGAGGTTGCCCAAAACAGGAACGAGTGGAAGAGGCCTTTGCCCAGCAGTGGGATGAAGTAGACTAATAAAAAAAATATTTGTATAAGAAATCAGAGAAATAAATGGGTCTCGTTATTCTATTGTGAAAACCTAAACAGCTAAATTAAAAAGTGAACCTGGCTAGAACTGCATGCCCAAAATGATAGTAGGTAGTTAAGTTTGATAGGCTGCAGGGGAGTTCAAATCGAATGCATCAACTTTTATTATGACAATTTGAGCAGCGTCGCTTTCAAAATGGGACCTATATTGTCATGCACATAGTCATCAAACAACCTGTATCCGTTTATCATTTTCTCTAACCTAAAATTTTATAAACCCGTTCCTAGCGATAAGACCACCTTATTTACATACTTTTTCTGCAAGGCTCTGTCTCTTTTGTCTTGTCTGTTTTTTTAGTAAGTAAAGATTATTCACTGGATAAATTGATTTGTTTAGACCTATTTGGATAACAATAGCTTTTTGGCAAGTCAAAATCGTTAGCGACCCAATGCGGTTACAACGTACAAGGCAATTTTGCTCCTAACTCGGTGAAACACGCAAAACAAGCAGCTGCCATCACGTATGTTGACACAACCCCCTGGAATGTTCGACATAGGAGGAGCCCAACATCGGGCTTACGCTATCACATCGAACTGGAGGATGCCTGCCTGAATACCAATAAACTATATCGCGAGAAGGATTATCTATTTTAATTATAAACGTACGTGACTATTTTTTTAATTTCTATGGATAATCAAGAAAATACACTCGAATACGTAAAAGCAATTGCTTGCACAAAATTATGTTAGTTCCATAACTGTAATACAAAATGGATGCTTCTAAACAATTTATTATACAGCATTAATCTGTATTCAGTATCCTCATGGTATTAACTCAAAACTATCTCAAGATAGTTTAATTTCAAGAGAATTTATCAAACTTGTAATTTACAACGTTGAATCTGATACTTGGGAGTTAATTTGATCTTCGGCTGCATACCGCGGCGAATTACTGAGGTTTCCGCCGTACTTACTACTTCGGGGTCTATAGAACTATTCAAGAATCTATAGAACTAGGCAAATTGTCAAGTATACATTTCGCATTGGTTCAGTTTCTGCTAGCGGCATAGATATATTATGGCTAGCGGCGCCCCCGACTTCATACGCGCAGCGCAGACCACTTACTTTAAAAATTCATAAAACTTTTGATTGAATTAACCGATTGCGATGAAATAACTAAGCCTTTTGTTAATCTCGTTAATTTCGTTAATCCTTACAAAATTTTGTGAAAATCCTATCCAAATCGGTTAAGTAGTTTCTAAAGAATGCGTGCACAAACAAGCAGATAAACAGACAAAAAAATCAAAAATAGTGTCGATGCATCCCTTTACGTGTCCTATATACAGGATCCTTCTTAATATGTTGACACTTTTTCAAGGGGATGATCAGACCATCAAACTGAACAACTTTCTCTATGTCACCAACATCGAAATCGCAAAAAAAAAGTCTATTGTCCCCACTGACATAAACGCTAGAGTTTATATCAGTGGTTGTCCCATACATTTGACTCGAGTAGGTTTGCAGTTTTGTATGGAAAAGCTGATTTTTTTTCACTATGTTGTTGTTGGTCCCATAGAGAAAGTTGTTCAGTTTGATGGTCTGATCATCCCCTTAAAAAAGTGTCAGCATATTAAGAAGGACCCTATGCCTTAATTCTAAGAAAATTCGCTGAAACTATTTTAAGGAGATGGTCAGACCACATGGGACCAATATCGAAATCGCGATAAAAAAATCTGCTGTCCGATACATTTTGCTCGGTGATTTTGATATTGGTCCCATAGAGAAAGTTGTTCAGTTTGATGGTCTGATCGTTCCTTTAAAATAGTTTCAGCTAAGACGTTATAAATAAACGCCCCCAATCACATACCAAGTTTAAAATATTTTTATATGTCTATAGAAACGTCACGTCAACGTCGGGCTCACTCCCCGTCACACTGGACGGAGTTTCGGTACTACTAGTGAAACATGGATGTTCTGAAGTTTCAGAATATCTCTGACTACCCCCTCGGGGAATATAGTCGTGAGCATATGCTTATGCTTATGCTATAGAAACGGTTTCCATTTTGTTTTAAAATGCTGCATGACACTGCATAAATTTCATTTTTAATATAAGTAGGATTGTCTGCAATTTCGCTACCTATTGTTTTCTTTTTTTTTTTCAGTAAACTGAGACGAATAATTGTACTACCTACCAATTAAGGTTTTGTGATACTCATTATCCTTACAATGAGTTGTGGAAAACCAGCCGAATAGCAGAGGATTTTTCCTTCTCGAACAGGCACGGGGCCGGCCGGGGTGGCAGTGAGCGTCTCGCTGGCATTTTGGTCCGAACGCGCGCCGCCGCCGTCGCATTACTCAGCCCCTATCTGATTTTGTCCGCTAATTGACTAGAAATACAGATAAACGCTATTTTTATTCCTCCATAAATCTTCAAATACCCATGATTTGCGGATCTAACATGCCGGGCAGAGTCGTTGATTAATGGAAAACAGAAGAGGGAACCTTTAACGAAAATGAGCTTATTTTCTGGGAAATAATGCTATATTACAGGAACGATATTTAGGATTCTAGGCAAAAAAAAACAAAGCACATTTTCCAAAGGCAAATTTTTATTCATGGTCCAACGTATACTCAATGAACGGACCCATTCAATGTAAAATTTCGCATTATAATACTCACATTATGTATATTACAATATTTACAGACACGTACATATTTTAATAATTGAACACCAAGGGCGGTTAGCTATTCGCGAGGAAAGCGAGGGCCGTGATGGTGAGCGCGAAGTGTTGCGCATGCGGCGCCAGCGCATCCCCCAGCCGACGTGCCCCCGCCGCCGCCCGCGCCCTTGCGCTGCCCCCTACCTCGCCGCGACACGCCGCCACCGCTGCGCTCGCTAAAGTGCGCCCACGCACCTTTAACGGTGATATACAATAGTTCTCCTCCGCGAATTCCTGCGTAAGAGCTAGCGGATTCGCCAGTGGATCCCTTCCACACTCACATGGCAGATGGTTCCCGCGTATAATAACGTTTTCCACCTCCAATATAACCGACTCCGGCGACTCCAGCATATGATTGCCGGTCAGTTTGAATGTATTGACGCTATTGTTTTGCACCAGTGACAGTTCTTCCACTCCGTCAATTTTATTGTTGCACATTTCGAGAGTATCAACGCGTTGGAGGCCATCGAAAGCGCCGATTTTTATGATTCCAAGATCAGATTCCCGCAGTGCGAGTCTGCCAATACGCGTAAATCCTCGAAACGTATCTGGTAACAGGGCCGGTAAGTCCATGAAGGCGAGCTCTAGTACACCGACTCCTTCGAGTCCCGCAAAAGCTTGAGGCTCGATGGACCTGATGCCGGAGGGCAGCTCTATTTGTGACACATCGTTCAGTCCTGAAAACGCGTGTGTCAATATTTTCTTCAGAGGGTTATTGCGCAGTGATATCAGTTTAATGTAGTTTGTTCCAGCGAACGCATAGCCTTCGATCTGTGAGATTCTGTTGTGTGAGAGGACGATGGAGGTGATATTTTGTAAGGCGGCGAAGGCAAATGCGTCTACGGTAGCGAGCGGCGTGTGTTGGATGGAGAGCTCGCGCAGGCGGGGGAGGCCGCGGAAGGCGAAGGGGCGGATGCGCGTGAGGTTGCAGGCGTCGAGCGCGAGGCGGCGCAGCTGGCGGAGGTGAGCGAACGCATCGGAGCGCAGCACGCGCAGGTCCGTGCGCGAGAGTGACAATTGCGTCACGCCCGAGCTTAGTGCCGACGGCACGCCGCGCAGCGTCGCGCTGTTGCATACTACCTGCGACAACAATTATAATTATTTATAACAGACATTTACACAGCATTTGCTTTACATTACTACGGTGGTAATTAGTACTCTGTGATATTACTTAGGTAGGTACTTATAACTATAATCTACTTAAATAGGTATGTCGCGCAACATAAACTTTACAACGAAAACCAAATTTTAATTAACAAATTAGATACTAAAGATTCAAAAGGATTGTCGTTTGCTGGTCGTTGCCCTTTTCAATTACGCTACTTACTTGTTAAATTTAAGGTTAGCTAACTAATTTTGGCGTTCGTTTTTGTTTTCGACAGAATACAAATAATTGGAGATAATTGGAGATATGAGGTACCCTATGTTCGGTGTTGGGGGTATCCAACACATTCAACGATAGTTTAGGTTTTAATCATAATTATCTTCAACTTATAATAGGTACGTCCTACTGCACGCTGGCCTGCTTCCAGTCAGGGTGTATGGGCGTTAGTCCACCACCCGTGCCCAAAGCGGATTGGTAGATTTCACATACGCATCAGAATTTCTTTTTGCGTATGCAGGTTTCACACCGTTTGTGAGCAGTCGTGCGTATTTACGTACATTGGTGCAATTGGTGGCAACATGGCATGTCGTCCTCGTCCGTGCGGATTCGAACCCGGATCCTCATGATTGAGTGTCTAAACCTCTCCACAAAGCGCCACCGACGATCTCAGGATTTCAT
The DNA here is from genome assembly GCA_922987775.1 of Agonopterix subpropinquella. Taxonomy (NCBI): domain Eukaryota; kingdom Metazoa; phylum Arthropoda; class Insecta; order Lepidoptera; family Depressariidae; genus Agonopterix; species Agonopterix subpropinquella. The sequence goes on from OV277702.1 coordinate 13,699,075, forward strand.
GGATTATTAGAAGCGTGACTAATCTCAACATAAGCTAGCGCTGTTCAATTGTTCATCAGTTGGTGTTGGTGTTCTTGGGTTGGTGTTGGTGTATATCGATCAAAAACATGAAATGTATCTTTTGTCGTATATAAAATATAAAAGTGGTATGCATATACCACTTTTATATTTTATATTATACACACAATGCAAAATTCAAATCAATATTTAAGTGCGGCCGACGAATCTATAATTTACAAACAATGTGACAAAACAATACCATGTTACAAAATTAACACGGGTGCCAGACATAGCCGCAAAGTTATGTTCAAAGTTCAAACTGTAGCTGTCTCTTTCCTCCTCTATAAAGATAGAATGGGAAAGATCATCATTTCAACACAGCTTGGCATCTAAGTCTGGCGCCCGCAGTTCTATACTATACAGGGTGTTAGTAGGGTAAACAATTGCATTAAGGGGTGCGACTGTACCTAAACTGAACAACTTTGCCTAAGAAACAAGTAGAAAATTCGCAAAAAATATCTACTTTCATGCAAAAGTCCGGTCAGCTGATTGCATTTAGTATGGAAAGTACACAATTTTTTTTTGGTTATTTCCTATAGGTTTCTTTGGGAAAGTTGTTCAGTATCATGGATACAATCACCCCTTAAGGTAATGCAACTGGTCCTTCTTAATATGCTGACTATTTTTTTAAGGAGTTGTTCAGACCATCAAACTGAACAACTTTTACTATGGGAGCAAACTTGAAATCGCAAAAAAAAATCAGGTGTTCCTTAGTAAATTGCAAGGACTAAGGTACTAGACTCAATTTTTTTTTTGCTATTTCTGGTTCGCTCCCATAGTAAAAGTTGTTCAGTTTGATGGTCTGAACAACCCCTGAAAATTTTAAGGGTTTAAAAAATCATCACTATAGGTGATTTGGTTATGTCCCTACTAAAATGTATGGGAATTCAATTTTGAATTTTCTGGGAGTTCTAGTACCTCGATCTCGGTTGACCCCATAGAGACTTTTATTCCTTATCAGTAAGAGGATCGAATGGGATGAAAAAAAAGATTTGCGAAAATTGCCGTTTTTCTCGATGACTGTAGGTACAGTTTTTTCAAAATCTGTGAATGCAGAAGTGAAATGCTCCAAAAGTTTGGGTTAGTCTCCTAAGAACGTTTTCTTGTAGCTGTTACGCTTCTGGTAGCTGCCCCATCTTACCACCCTGTATAGTCGAGCCAAACGTATGGGACAGCTGATTTTTTTTTCGCGATTTCGATGTTGGTCCCATAGAGAAAGTTGTTCAGATTGATGGTCTAATCATCACCTTAAAAAAGTGTCAGCATATTAAGAAGGACCCTGTATATCTATGGGCTACCGCCTAAAAAATAATACTTCGTCACGTTGCCATCGCAGCCATTTACACGTTTGTGTTTATACCTAGTGTCAATACAATTTATCCCATCAACGCACACAGACGCACGTTCATATTTTGATTCGATTGTCGATTGTTCAGAACTTAAGCTTCTCAAATAAACGACCAATACAAATATAAATCCCATCCATTTTGCACACCTATATCCACGCCTATAGGCAGACACGAAATATTCGGATTAATTCAATTCAGTTCACTTTTGATCTATAACGTTAGCAATCCAATTCAAAGGCTACGTTTTGAATAAAACTGTTTAACACCGTGTGCTCCTGGCTTAGTATGGACCACCTCATTTCTTTCCCTGGTCGTCTTACAAGGCGACTAAAGGATAAGGTTTCTTATGCAATGTTTTTGTGAACAACCGCATAAACAAAGATCTGTAGTTCCGTCTCCTTCTGCTATTTAAGTATTTAAGATATGTCATAAGTAGAGATCGGATATTCGGATGCATATTTATTTACCTAAACTTTATTTTCCACAAGCACAGTGTGGACACGTCTTAGTTCGTTTATTTGATGAAACAATCCCAGGATCGTTCTGAAGACCCCAGATTGCTAAAAGATTTATCGACATACATAATATCGTAGAACTTGGACATTTGAACAACGTTGTCAGAATTTTTCATGTTGTCAGAGTTTTTCATATTGTCCAAGTTGTTCATGCTGTCGGAAGTAGGTTATATTATTCTGGTGTGACTACCTACGAGGATCAGTATGACAAAATAGTGCGAATGGCCCGATTTTTTAAATAACTTTATTCAGAAAGGCAATATCCATAGCCTGTTTTCGTAGCAAAAAAAGTAAAGTTTAGGTAAATATGCATCCGATTATCCGATCTCTAGTTATAATCATAAGACAAAAGAGACTTAACTACAATCGTAAATTGATGCGGTCTCTAATCTCTATGCTTTAGAATAAAGGAGATCCTTGTTCTTAGCTCTTGCCTCTGCTCTTGCCGAACAAACCAATTATGATTTTGTCTTTTTCGTTTGTGACTTGCGTCTATTGTTGTCGAATTAACCTTTGACTTTAACAGAATCGGAGGGAGCGCTCAAACGAATGCCTGTCTACACACGTATGAATTCAGACTATTCAGAGCCTGATTCAAGATTCAATACCTGATCTACTGGCTCTATTTTTAAAATGTACCAATCAAAGCAAGCATTGGACACCGAATCAGGCTCTGAATTCAGAGTAGTGTAATAGATGCAGCTGCTTTAGTATGAAGCAAGTATAAAGCCATGAAGTAAAAATTATATGAAGCACACGTTCCCAATAAATATAAATAAAATCTCCTCAGATTGTTTTGTGTAAAAATTTATTTCGTACGAAATCGATATTATGTGACAACACCGACACGATACTCATATATCGTCAGCTCGGACGACAACGATATCATCCGACGATATCGGAACGATATCGGTATGTAACACGATATAACCAACAGCTTGTTGTATGTCCCGCGATCACAGTATAAGACAGTAAACCATCTTCATACAATGGTACCAAACGCGGCTTGTATGTGTGCTCGCCAGACTCGCCGCCGGTACGTACGACGATATCTAAGGCAGCCAAGGCAGCGCCAGACAGGGCTACGCGGAGATATTGTCAGTGTGTGCGTGCTACGAGGCGTACGCAGCGTTTGGTTCATTTATTACCTTTGACACTACTGCTTGGCACTACCAGTAGTGCCATGGGAAATTTTACTTTCCTTTGACACTACCGGTAGTGCCACGGGTAAAAAAGAATTTCCTGTGACACTATAGTGGCCTTAGTAGTGTCACGGGAAGATTATTTTCACTTGGCACGCGGGGTATTTCCTTTTTCATATAAGCTTTTTCTGCCGACTGTACTTTCTACTTACGTACTACTTACCGCAAAGGAACAAAAAAAACACAAATTTTATATTTATTATCGTGTGAGAGTACCAGGAGAGCAGAAGTGTGCAAGAGTTCATTAGCATTGCAGAATTCCTAGGGGTACAGTACAGCCTTTCACTTGGTGTGTCAAAATTTATTTTCCCTGCGTTATTTAAATTATGGTGTGTGACCTCTTTTAAACTTCTGCTCTCCTTGTACTCTCACACGATAATACATTAAATGTATTAATTCCCTAATTTTTATTTTTCGTGATATGATAAGTAATTGATATGATCTCTAAATTGATAGTAAACAAAAAAAAATTATCATATTACTAAACGATGGCGAGCGTACTTTGCTTATTTTTACAGTAGTTTGGCTACTAGGAAATGTTATTCTAGTAGCCAAACCAGTATGCAAAAAAAAATTCACAAACTAATATTAGGTTATTAAACTAATGTTAGGGTAGGGTAATTTTGTTGTATGCGTCCAATGAGCCAATCTCAAAGACGTAGTGTCATGGGAAAGTAAAATTTCCCATGGCACTACTGGTAGTGCCAAGCAGTAGTGTCAAAGGTAATAAATGGTTTGGTTCCATTGTATTATATTTATTATATTACTGTCTTATACTGTGCCGCGATCCTGCTTTTCCACACACACACACACACACGTGACGACACATCGTTACCCGATATCGGCACGGCAATCTGTCGGCGATGATAACGTTGACTACAACGAACGACACAGTGTGAAAGCAATTAGTAGTGATTGTATCAAACGCCTCACGATTAGAAGGTCTTATCAGCAAAACGTCCAACAGCGCGAAACGTCTAATGAGCAATAAGCCTAATTAGGACAATGTCCATGTAGCAAATAGTCAAACTCTCAGGTCTGTATAGCAGAACGTCTATTTCTCAAATCGACAGACACGACAACTACCAGTCCGACGATATCGTGTCGGTATCGTGTCGTTATCGTCTAATTTATTTTGACATTACTATTTTTATTTTTATTATTCAATTTGACGATCATGTTATGAATGGACATTTTATGTAAAATATTTATGTATGAATGTGACATGTTATAATATGAAATAAATGAATCTAATCTAATCTAATGTGAAAACGCCCTATCGCTGTAGATGAAATAATGCTCAATATATTCAATATTTGCCTTTGTATTATACTGCATAAAAAGACCATAATAAGTACTCTGTGGTAATAAGTAAAAACATACATGCAAAACAATTCATTACGCTTGAAAATTCCTTTCACATTGTTTAAATAAAACGGTAAACGTAAATAGACAGTAAAAATAAGTAAATTAACTACGCATTTTTAAAATATAGTATGTATTTTCAGAGAAATGTGTAATTTCTAGGACAACGGTCACATTTTTAATTAATATATTGTTGACTTAAAAATTACTCTTTTCTCTGTGAAAATTTCATTGCGGTGTCTGAAAAAGACGTGAATTAATTGCTTCTTTTTTAATTATTTTAATGCTTAATCGATTTTATGGCGTCCCTTGGAAAGAAAAGTCATCCAGAGTCCTTCTTAATAAGCTGACACTTTTTTAAGAGGATGATAATATTGATCAGATCATCAAACTGAACAACTTTCTCTATGGAACCAACATCGAAATCGCGAAAAAATCTGCTGACCCATACATTTGGCTCGTGTAGGTTTGCAGTTTTGTATGGAAGAGCGGTTTTTTTTTCGCTATTTCGAGGTTTTTGCCATACCTAGAGAAAGTTGTTCAGTTTGACGGTCTGATCATCCCCTTAAAAAACCCTATATATTTTGGATGCTTCACTTATTGATGCCACTGTGTTTCGAACAATAAATACAGACTCTTTTAATCCAGAATATGAACATCTACGATCTCTTTTCCTGTGGTAATGGAAACGTTACGTGTAACTTTAAAATATTGATCGTTTACTACATTGACTTGACGCTTACCGTCAAGCGGTCTGCGTCACGTGAATGTAGTAAACAAAGACATATATATATGGTAGTAAACGATCAATATTCGGTTCAATCACGTAGACTTATCAAGTGCACTTGATCGTTACGGGGACCCATTAGGGTGTATTCAGACAGTGAAACTAAGCAACTTTCCCTAAGGAACATGGGTCGAAAAATTATAAAAATTTTGGGATCTTCCATGCATAAATGAGGATCAGCCGATCGATTTTCTATGGGAGGTCCAAAAAAATTTGACGTTTTTCGACCCATGTTCCTTCTAGGGAAAGTTGTTTAGTTTCAATGTCAGAATACCCCTTAAAGTTATGTTAGTAATTATAAACCAGTAGTTTATCTAAATCTCTTCGGAGATTTGGCTCGCCTTTTTTCCTTACCTTGTCTTGTCTTGTCTTGTACGTTTACAATAAATTCTTGACATAAATTTGGAAATATTCCTTACCTGTGACTGTGACAAACAGATGCACTGCGTGGGGCATGGCGGCACAACTGCCGGGGTGAGCTGCGTGTGCGCAAGGCCACAGTCGCACAGCGCCGCCCACGTGGCTGCAGTCACCATCCATCTCACCAACCACCTGTTTAAGAAAACATGCTAAAGCTGTAAAATTACAAAAAAAAAAACCTAGCACTCCCTTCTGTCTGTGTTCTGTCTGTTCTTATGTCTCTATTACCTACGAACGCTTTGCGTCGTGGCTGTATCGTGTTTTTATCGATGCTGTATTTTGTTTTGCATCGGGAGTGAATCGATGCAGAAGCGCTGCAAAAAGTCGCAGTGTGTAAAGGGCCCAATTACACTATAATTAAACACTGGGGAGTGTTGCTTACCCTAAAATTTTATTTCCTTATTTGCCATCAGATTCTGGTAGACCTATACCAGGTTTACGACCTGCGCAGTTGACAAATTTTAATAGAATGCGGAATTATATTAACCTAATAGGATTTGCCACCTCTAGGCCCCCCTAACCTCCGTAACACGACAGTTTGGCGCTCTACCGCCGCTATACCAGCAAAATGCTTTATGAAAAATATTGATGAAATAAAAAGAAAAATTATTCTACTCTCCAAAACAAAATTTCGCTGCGTCAGTTTATCGCAAAAAAAATTACCATAGAGTGTGGTTTATTGGAGCACTGTATATGAAATCTAGTAAAAATTAGAAGTCTAAAAGGTGACGAGTCGGTTTTCTTATTATACCGTATACCTCTTGCTCAAGTTTTGTGTTTTTAACCGTTATTATATAACCGTATCCGTTAGCAGTCTTATGTATCGCGGTATTCATAATTTCATAATAATTGACAGATTATTAGATACATAGTTTTGACATTGGAAATGTCTTTTCGTTTGCTGCAGTATAGGCCCCGATTTCAAGAAAAAGTGCGATCCCGTTATATCTCGGAGAGTTGTGGAGATATGATATTCAAAAAAGTCCCAAAAGACGCATATTGATGAGAGCTGTAGGATGCCAAAAGAATTATTCGAGAAAGTCAACAAAGAAAAAAGTTATGGCCGAAATTTTTTTTTTTTTTTCAGAATTTTTTAATTTTGGCGCTCGATATTTTGGAAACGAAGAATGATATCAAAAATTGAGAAAAATTCCTCTGAACAATTTAGACAGCTACAATTTGAGCCTAAAACAAAGAGGATCGGGCTAAGGGTTTACCCTGTAGCCTAACCTTCTTGAGACAATATTTTTTCGAATTCCGTAGATTCATATCCAATGTGCTCGATAGTCTTATGAGGCACCAAATCTGTGATTTTTTTCCATAGCACGATTATACCAATGCGATGTGATAATTCATTTACTTTTTCAAAAATATTGTTATTTTGCGCTATTATATTCGTCTACAAGCAAGCCCTGGTGTCAAAGTTTTTTCAGACCGCCTTACGGCCTCTAACGTGGTGATTGAGTACAATATTACTACCGAATATTTTATAACATAAATAGGCTGTTCGAAATAAAGCACGTTATCTACACTGTAACGATGTGTGAAAAATTATATTATGACAGTCGGTTGAAACAATTACCCGGCCTAGTGAGCCTTGCGCCTGCCACGTACACTTTGAGACAATTTTCATGTCAATATCAGATAGTGTCGCTACGAGTATTTGGGGCAGCCAAATTGGATTTGATAGAAGATTTTACACGAGTCGATTTTGGTCATATGTGCTTCATGTATGTACAGGACGTAACAAAATAAAACTGAACAACGTTCACTAAGGAGCCAAGCCAACATCAAAATCGCGAAAAAAAAAACATTAGTTTCATATGGGACTGAATTACCCAACTAAACTACTCGATTACTCGACTCAAATGTATCATAGGATTGTTGATGTTGTATTTTTTTCGACTTTGTATCTTCATTGTGAAAGTTATTCAGGTTGATGATCTAAACAACCCCTTTGAATATAACAAGGGTGTTTTGTTACACCCTGTACAATGTACATAAACAACTACACGCGCAGTTGTAGGTAGTAAGTTTATTTTATTTCCATTAAACTTGAAAATAAATAAATATAAAAGTTATTTATTTATCTTAAAACAGCACTACACAACATGGCACAAGAAATATAGCAAAATATTAATTTACGTTTAGAGACAGAAAGGTCGATGACTCAGCACGATGGAAGTAGACGAAATCGCCAATACACTTATACAGCAATACTAGTATGCATTAAGGTTGCAAGTGGTCGCTAGGTCACAGATTATTAGTAACTTCGTGACAGATACATCACTTCCTTAGAAAACGGCTAGGTTACCTGAGAGTGCAGGCAGGAGCCATGGGCGGGCGCAGGCGGGCCGCGCCGCCCCCCGCGCGCCCTCACCTGTACACCTCCATCGCTCCTCTGGGCCCTGTTAACAAAAACAGTTTTAATCTAGGTTTGCAGAAATTCCGCAGAGAACTCATAATTCCGGATTGACGAAACAACAATCAACCTTGATCTCGTTATACGTACGATATTTAACGAGGTGATTTCGCGTGAATAATTAATGAATTTTAAATCGTTAAGAGGGCTATTACAAGCGCAGTGGCGCCCTCGTCACAATAATAAAGATTTCTCAATAAGGAAAGCCTACATTAAAAAAGTGCTCAACAGATAAACTACAAAAGCCTTCAAACTATTTTCATATAATACTTTTATAGGTTTTTTAAAGGTCATCATCTCAGCCGATGGACGTCCACTGCTGGACATAGGCATCCCCTTAGTCTAAGGCCTCCCCCAAGGATCGCCATAACGACCGGTCCTGCGCTGCCATCATACAACGTTTTCCGGTCGGTATCCACTTTATAATGCAAGCTTATTTTTGGGATTCTACTTTTTCAAAACAACGGTAACGTTCAAATAATTTATAAGTATACTTCATAAACATTATTTCAAAGCCAAGAGCAACAGCTGAAGTTTTAAAAAGTCGTAAAGTGAAATGTAAACGTTTTCGCTAACAGTTTTTTAACACCCAAAAAAATCTGAATTATTATAATACGATATTTTCGAATATCGAAAATCCATAAACCAAAACTGTCTTACTTTTGTAGGTATAGATCGTTTTTAGGGTTCCGTACCCAAAGGGTGAAAATCCGTCCATCCATCCGTCTGTCCTACCTATTTAGGGCTGTAACTTTTGAACCATTTTAAAATAGCTAGACAGTTGAAATTTTCACAGAATGTACGTTATTATGGTGGATTTACTAACAAATACTAAAAATATAAAAAGTTAAAAATTAAGTAGAGTCCTCATACAAGAAACAAGTTTTTATCAAAGTTTTTTCTTCTCGCTCTATCGTAAAAACGGTAATACATACAAACGTCAATCTTGGTGTGATTATAAAAAAAACTCTCTCTACAGTATAACAAATAATAAAAACCGGTCAAGTGTGAGTCTGTCTCGCAGTCCCGAAGAAAACAAAACTGTTTTGTAAGTTAATATGGTGGTGTGGTACGGAACCCTCGGTGCGCGAGAAGCCCGACTCGCACTTGTCCTTTTTTTATCAATCGTCATTTATTTTATACGTCGTCGTTCAAAGTAAAACTTTTTAATCTAGAAAAGAACGTGTTCAATACCTTCTCGTATCTCAGTATAAATCGGACTCTATCAAGTCTGCGCGGAACGTGAGTCTAAAGAAAAAAACCAATTGAAAACACTTGTGACTTGACAGGGTCGATGTACGCTAAGCCTCACTGGAAGTTCTCTTTCTCTTTCCAGAATCTAAGAGCCATATCACACATGCGTTTTTCAAACGTTGAGATTGCTCCGAAACTTTGCTACAGTTTGTAGCATTGCTACAATGTCGTATCACTGGTCGTAGCCAAGCATTAACTATTGGGCCAAATAAGTCACTCTGAACATGTTTGTTTACTCTTGTCAACACATAATTATTTACTAATCTAGAACTAAAAATTTTAACGGGATCTTACTGCGTTTTAGTATATTTGAGTTCCCGATATTCACTATTCACCGAGCCGGGTTCGAATACCGCATTTGTATCCATTAAAATTATTTTATTTTTACAACTTCTTGGTTTGTTGGGTTATGTTTCGTAAGTACCTACCGATTTTTGTTTGCTATAAGAAAATATTTGATTGGTAACATGAATATTGGTATCCATTTAAATGTTTGTATTGTAAATATCAAGTATTCTACGGTCGTTATTTGTCAATAATTATGATACAAATCTGGAACACTTAGTACATTCCGGTAGGTAGTTCGATCGGGGCTAGATTATCTCTGTTACAATGTCCTAGAAAAGCTACACTAAACTGCACACACGCATAATATAACATGTAAACTTTAATATTATGTTTTTCACTTAAGCAAATGTGTCTAAAAAAAGGTATCAGTTTACAATCCGTGTTCTCTCGTGTAGTTGCTCACAGTTTCCAAAGCCCTAAATATGTCCAGAAATAGTGTAAAGTCAAACGAGTCGTATTTTCAAGTCTGATTCAATTATTCTTAAAGCGGAAATTGAAAATGACTTGATAGCACGGAGCTCAGGCCCGAGGGAGCACATTCCCGGTCCAACCATCTCAACGTTTTCACTGTATTTTTTTAAGTGGAGCAAATCAACATGTCATTAATCTAGTAATTTTTTTTCTTTTCAGAATAAATAAACCGTTCTACTAGTAATTGGATAGCTGGCGGCAAACGTATCATGTTGTAAAAATGCCAAATAGATTATCTGTGCTATACAGGGTGTAAGGAAAAGTATCATTAACCTTTAAACCACTTACTCTACCCATCAAACTGAATAACTTTTACTATGGGAGCAAAGCAGTCAGCGCAAAAAAAATCTGCTGTTCCATACTATACTGCAATGCCTAGTTGCCTACACGACTCGAATGTATGAAAGAGCCTTTTTTTGTCTGACAGGGTTGCTCCCATAGTAAAAGTTGTTCATTTCGATGGATAGAGTATGTGGTTTAAAGGCCTTACACCCTGTATACATAATAGGTATTTTTAGTTATAAAATATACAAAAACGAGCAACCCTCCAGTGTCTACAAGTTGGCAAACTATGATGATATTTTGGTCTTTCTTCGTGTACAAAGCAAGTGGGCTTATTTTTATTACAATTACATTTACTTTGTATGTTACGTAAAAATGAACCTGTTATCTTACGGTACATAGTAACCTATTTTTGTTTGCTATATAGGTCAATGCAAATAAGGTATAACGAGCGGCAAAATATCTTGAAAAGTTTAATGTTAATTTAAACCTACCTTAATTCTTTGGAAACAATTGCAATAAAAAGAAGCCTATGAAAGTTTCCTTTGTTCTTTTAACTGCCTCGCATTCTTGGATCTTTTGAAATGAACTGAATCAATAACTAAACATTGATTGAAGAGTTATCGTAATTGAAATAATAAAATAGGTTATAGAAAACAGATCTTATGGTTCTCAGGAATGGTTGCAGTGGAAAATGCATGGTTTCAGGATAAGACCGTCATCTGCATCTTTTTAATCAAGTTCGAAAAGGATGGAGTAAAATAAGAAAAAAACTTACGTATCGAGTCGTCAAGGATACTCATTGCGTATGTTTTTTTCTTATATTTATGAGATTTTAGGAATTTTCTGCTCAGAAAAACAAATCAAACAATCTCGACAGAAAAATTAATGTTCTTAGAAATACGAATGTCAAATACATCGTTCGTATATTATTTTCAGCTTTTTAGTTTTTTAGGCGGTTTTAATTAGTTGTTCTACATATTTTATTTATCTCATTCCATTTTATATATTATTATTATGCAAATAATATTTATTTTATAATTAGAAAGTCAAGATTCACTTTTTACTGCGTAAATATTATACTTAGATTGATTGATTATAATTTTCCCACACTTCTGTTCTACGATTTAATACGAAGGATTTTTGTTCTTTATCATTAAGTAGGACATCTAACTAATCTATTATCTACTTTCATTACTATTTTATTTTATTTTTTCTTAAAGAGACAGAAACAGGTCCTTACCTAAATGATAAACACAAATTAAATACGAGTCTTAGACCACAGTTGCAACACGTTGCCAAAGTATTATGTTCAAATCTGATATAAAACAGTTCCTTTCAAAAACCTAGATCCGCTAATCAAATGTAGGCACAGTATGAAAGCATAAATAAGAGCGTACACATAAATAATGTCTCACAGACGATGTGCTTCCCTGTGAAACAAAACGCTTTGAATAATGCCTGAGCCGCATGCCAAAAACTTAAAATTGTAGGAGTGTGGGGCATATGCCCACGCCCACTCCCACACCCACTCCCGCCTTCATCCAGCCGCAGAGAATAGGCCCCTCGAGCGCCATTACTCCACAAGCTCAAGACGCACACGCTTTTAAACTAAACAACGCTTAAATTGTACACAACAATATCAAGAACTTTATCTTTTCTTGAAATAAAAAAGGTAGAGAACAAAATGTCTTAGGAACAGACAAGAAACTAGAAAAGACTCAAATAGGATATTTTAATAAAAAGGCTGAGAATTCATAAAGATAATAATACAGATTTCAGCACAGCATAAACATAGCATATTATGTTCACGACTATATACCCCGACAACAACAACACAATACAGATTAACAACAACACAGATAACAACAACGACACGTATAACACGTATTTTTTTAATACAGATTTCATTTTGTAATAAAATTATTCATTCACGATACGATAATTAGAGCAGATATTAAAGTTTTAAATAAATTATTCTGAAGCAGCATTACTACAAATCTCTAGTAATGCTGCTTCTGACGAAGAAGTCTACAAAAGTAGAGTGAAAAGTAGACAAAGGACAGCGTTCGTAGATGGTTCGTAGTCATAATAACGTAGCTGTTGTAATACTTTACTGACTTACAATTTAATTGTACTTCTTCAGTTTCAACTCTTATCGGAGGTTCAACAACGTCGGTGCTAACTTTAGTTTAATTTTGCTGTATTAAAGTTCAAAAATCAAGAAAGTTTTGAAAAGGAAATCACTGTCCTTGTTAAGTTGTAATAATATTTTCAAACCATTTGTGTTTATCTTTTGAAACATTGAATTCGATAGAAACTTTAGTAGAGTGACTAGGTATACCTACCCATAGAGAAATTACGCGCTCCCCTAGGGGTATACCTTAGGCCGATTATTAACACTGTTATTACTAAACTACCGTATGTGTTGTTAAACTGCTTTATAGAAATAACTGTATGCGTTATTTTAAAGTCACACTTAGAACTAACAGACAGGTTAATTTTTGTTATTAATTGTTCGATTATCTTTATAAGTAATTTACCTACTTAACTTGAAAATATTTCCCTAAACCAAGGGATGATTTTTGACAAAGCAACGAAATGACAAAACCGTCATGCACGCTCATTTTGGCAAACGTAAAGTAACAAATACAGGTAGGCAGTTGTAGATTTTTCTCGTTTTGTCGGAGGTGACATGCTAGGCCCACTGCATAGTCATTATTTTCTCGGCTAACCTTTCATAAACTAACTGTTATTTAGTTTCTACGCAGCACTAACTCAATCACAAAAGGCAAAACAATTTTGTGAAACTTCTATTATTCCAGTAGGATTCACGCGGGAGCTGTGGCGTTGCATTTAGTTTACTAGTATTTGCAAAATGTTTGATGTCCAATTTATCTTGCTAAATTTTATGTCGTCCAGTGTAGTGGACAAGTTTAATTGGTTCCCGGCAGACGATCAATCATAGGAGAGGCGGGCGGGTCATGTCATCGCAAGGACCCCTACCGTGGGAACTCGATCTCTCGTAACATTCTTATCCTTGAATAATTTTGGTTCCCATTAAAATATGAACTAGCGAGCCCATCAACTGTTTTAACTCGTTTTGTATCCATCGTGAATTCTGGTAAACTTCTACATGTGTAGTAAGTCAGTGGCACGGTCACTATTATAGTACGAAAAACATTATATCAATACATTTTATTTATCAAAAACTTTACATGAAAAATGTTTTTAAAATTCAAACGCAGCATACGTATTTCTCTGTTAGCAAAAAACTCTAAACGACTAAATGGATTTTGATGCGTTATACGTTAACTGCCACGGTCCCTATATATATTTTCTATTTATAAAAAGTCAGACAGACACGAGTACAATTAATAACAAAACAAAGTATGTATAGAATCGAAAGTATATCACTTTTAATGCTATTGCGCTTTAGAAAGAATTTAAATTAGGATTCATCTGTCGAGATATCTCTTACTGAATATTTCATTATTCTGATATCTTCTATTTAAATCTACCTTCAATAATAGATAATCCTTTGATTTGCATAGATCTTGCATAATAATTTTAGGGATGCCAAAACATATAGAGGGTCCAACTTAATAATGCTAAAGGTTTTTAAAGAGGGTGATCAGACCAACAAACCTTCGACCGATATCGAAATGGCATACAAAAAAACTGCTGTACCATACTTTATGGTCAAGTAAGATCGCAGTTTTATATGGAAAAGCTGATTTTTTTGTAACGATTTCGTCTTTGATCCCATTGAGAAAGTTGTTCAGTTTGATGGCCTGATCATCCCCTTAAGAAACCGTCCGCATTTTAAGTTGGACCCTTTATAACAAAACAGAAATGGGTGAGTAAGACATTTTAGTAGAGAAAGATGTAGATAGGTGTCCAAATAAGTAGGTGTCTAGTTTCAAAATTAGATACTTTTTTGCAAGCAACTGGAATACTGGACAGACAAAAATTTATCAACACTGATCCGGGACTTCCAATTCACTAATCTAAAAAATTATAATTTAACATGCATGTACACTATAAGCACAGCCCAGACACTGCATACAAAAATTTGAAGTTGACAAGTTGACGTCAGCACATGCGAAACCAAAGAAATTGAACCTTAAGTCTTCTTCGTAGGTAACGAGTAACCAGTGCGCGGTAACCAGAGGGCGATAGAGGGGGTGAGGTAAAAAGTTGGTGGGAGGAAGGGAGTGTCCGTACTGTATCTAGTAATAGATACTCTTTCTTATACTGTGCTATAAGTATGTATCCGTGGTCTAATGGTTAAGAGCACTGGGCTCTCGACACGTCGTGGGTTCGATTCCCGCGGGGGACACCTAGTGATATGTCACTTCGTGTGTTTTTCCCCAGTTGGTTAGGTCATTTCAGGCTGAATCACCTGATTGTCTGAAAAGAAAAGTGATTTCGTGCTTCGGATGGCACGTTAAGCTTGGTCCCGGTATCCGTTACATAAAAACCACGTCAGAGGCCGTAAGGCGGTCTGAAAAAACTCTGACACCAGGGCTCTGCCCCCACGATAAGAAGAAGAAGACTATAAGTATGTATTACCAAAACCGTAATATTTGAAATTTTTATTCGACTGTCTGTCCTTCTGTCTGTGCGGCCACCCATCACTTAGAATAACTCAAGAAACATTACGTGAATAGCTTTTATGTCCTGGGACAACTTGTAGTGTATTGTTTATCCCGGGAAATGGAAGGGTTTCTAAGGGACAAACAAATAAGTCTTATCTGCAGAAAGGCTAAATGGATTAAGATGGAACCTTTACTATTAACAAATGGGATAAACCAAGTACAGTATCCCTTGCCAATATGCTGGGGATCCTGTGTACTGTAGACTGATACTCTTGGCTAAACTATTAGACCTAAGAGTACCTTAGAGTCTGAAATAAACTTATAAATATTGAGCGATGCCGCCAAGGTCCTATATCTATCTTGTCTTGTCCTATATCTATCTTAGAGTCAGTCGTAAAATCAGTCTCAGTTCTTAAATTAAGAATTAAACATTTTAACGAATCGGTCATTTTTATAGAGTACGTGGTCATTTGAAGAATCTGTCTTTTGTAGACTATTAGTGAAACCTACCATTAGCCTATGCTAAAGGAAAGGCTAATAAAGGTAATTCGCATCTATAGGCGAAAATATTATTAATTATTTTCGCGTTTAAAAATTGCATGTTTTTCATCGTTAAAGGTTAAAAATATAAATCCAAAATTCCAAATACAGAATCGAAAACATTTTTTTTAAATTAACGATAGGTGAAATGCAAAATCCTATCAAAATGTTGCCTTTATCATAACCATATTTTTTTTTAATTGACTGTATATTATCTATTTTATAATTACTATCATTATTCTGATGCCACAAGACGACATTTTCAAAGTAAACTTTCGATGGTATCGTATTTATTAATAATCATATGCCTAATACACGTCTGCATGACTAGTAGAGTGCGTTGGTAACTCACTACATCTACTACAAATGTATCATTCACTTCATACAGCTGAACGTTCGCAATTTATGTCCCGACTTGCGTTGTGACAACAATGTTCCTCGTAACTGTCCTACATGGACACAACTTATGATGCAGCTTGTTCTGTACATTGTCTTCTATAAAGAAATCACAATACAATGTACTTATGCTGGTACAGCATCAAAATGTAGGTAACGTAACTAAACTACTAATTTAACACGTACCGTACCGTCTCTAAATTGAATAAACTATTCGTAGACTTCGTGAGAGCAATTTTAAACGTATTCGTGGTATATAACTACCTATTTATTTAACCTACTTAGAATACTGCCTGAACCAATCCTCTGCTCAATCATAGGATGATTTTTCAGAAGTACTGCATATTTAATTAAATAAACCCTTGAGTTTTTTTCTTTGCAAGTAGGGAAAGCAGAACCTTTCTATAATTTTCGTAATTATTTGATTATATATTCGGATTAAATTGACTTTAAAATGCCAAAAGCCAATAAAAGATAAACGTATATTTCAAGAGACAATACACTTTAAAGCGGTCTAGTTTTAGCCCACATACATATCGTTTACGTTAGGTATCAGAAGTCATTTTACGTTCGGGTCAATTCGCGTGTTGTTTTGAGAGTATGTCATTATAAATTTAAGACAATTAATGGTTTTAGGGCATTTGGACAGTTTGAAACTAAGTGGATTCAGGTTTAAAACGAGCGACATAGGACGACTATGTCGTTCGTTTCAAACTATACATTCAGCGACAAAGCTATTCAAATAACGATTAAAAAAGTAATGTTTGAAACCTCAAGATCGCTCTTTCTCCCATCATGCACTTAATTATCTTTTATACAATATATATATTTATAATAAATATACTATAATAATAGGAAGTTACGGTCCTTCTTAATTAGCTGACGGTTTGGATAAAATTATAATTTATTCAAAGGCTGACGGCATAATATAAACTCTGTATACCTTCTTAATTAAGTATGTTATAAAGATCACAGCACAGCATACAATTTGATACATGAGATTTGTATTCGATATAATTAATGGTCTTATACAACAAAAATGTGATCAAATGTTGTTGTTATGGTACTTGTTAAAAGTGCGATGTTATACCCTCTATGGTGGTAAAATTGAAATACACAAGGTCTTAAGGACCATAATTATGATGATGATTATTGCATGATCAAAAATAATTACAGATTAGGAAAAAAAAATATTATCATACAAAATGCACAATGCGCGAGATACAAGTTTGTCGAAATATATACATATTTAGGTACATAATATTATATACAGGGTCCTTCTTATATGCTGACATTTTTTTTAAGGGGATGATCAGACCATCAAACTAAAAAAAATTTTTATGGGACCAAAATCGAAATCGCGAAAAAAAATCTGCTGTCTCATACGTTTGGCCCAAGCAGGTTTGCAGTTTTGTATGAGCCAGCAGATTTTACATTGGAAAATGTATTTTCGTTCGCTCCCCGATTTCACGAAAAAGGGCGATCCCCTCATATGTCGGAGAGTTGTCAAGATATGATATTCAACAAAGACTCAAAAGACGCGTATTTGCAAGAGCTGCAAGGTGCAAAAAGAATTATTCGAGAAAATTTGAAACGAAAAAAGTTATGGCAGAAATAGTGAAAAAAAAATGTTTTCCGAATTCTTGGAAACGAAGAATGACATCAAAAATTTGAGAAAAATTACTCTGGACAATTTAGTCACCTACAATTTGAGCCTAAAACAAAGATGATAGGGTTAAAGGGTTTGCCCTGTAGAATAAACCTTTTAGAGACAATATTTTTTCGGATTCCTTAGATTCATTTCCAATGTACTCGATAGTCGTGTGAGGCACGAAATCTGTGATTTTTTTTTCGCGATTTCGATGTTGGTCTCTTAAAGAAAGTTGTTTAGTTTGACGGTCTGATCATCCCCTTGAAAAAGTGTCAGCATATTATTAAGAAGGACCCTGTATAATCTCTCGACAATAATCCCTATCAGGGTACAAGTTGTAGCAAGGTTCTCTTTTAACATATTAAAACCACGTCAGAGGCCGTAAGGCGGTCTGAAAAAACTCTGACACCAGGGCTCTGCCCACACGATAAGAAGAACATATTCAAAGTTCGTCAAGAGTTCTAAAGTCTGCTGACAATTTTAAATCAAATATACAACGTGTTAATGAATTAACGCAAAACTAGAAAGTAGTTTGTTTAGAATCGAGAGCAGAATCGAATTATCATGGTTACATTATAGGTAATTTTTTTCAAAATATTAAATAATTTGTTTGTAAAATTTAAAATTTTCTGAACCCGATGTCAACCCACCGCACGGGCACACTCACTCTACTTACTACCAAAACAAGATTATTAAAATGTATCCATGAGTATGATAGCGCTTTCATTTATTGCTGAAATGAACACAAATAATTTTTTCCTCAAAACTTAAAATACGAATAACTTTAAATTTTAACTATAAAAATTATGAAATTATTGTTTCAATCTAATTATTTTGTTATAAATCAGTTGGGGTGTATGAGATTTTTAACACGTTGTATAATGTAACACTTACTACAGTGAATTCAACGTATTCAGATTTGCTTGTGGACACTTTGGCAGTAGAGAATGGGGAAGTTTGCGAAGTTCTGCCTTAGCGGTCTGCCCATTTTGTAATTTATGAGTTTAGTAAAGCGACACTCCCTAAAATTAGTTTATAATAACCTCAATTTGGGATATCTACGCTAAAACGTAATTACGTTTATATTATGCCAATAAACTAATTGAAACTTTGATTGCTACTTGCTTTATTTTATTGGAAAATCAACTAGGTTATACATAGTGAAGAATAAAGATGGGTTGCCACGCATAAAATCGCCGAAAATATAATAAGTAGGAATCTAATGTTGATATCATCAGACATACATAAAATTTTGTTTGGTAACATATTAGATTAATTTTTTATTTCGTAAAATTGTTTTTAGCAGATGTACAGTCAGCAGCAATAAGTTATATACATTTTAGTACTACGACGGCGACGTAGAACAAAACACGGTAACACAGCAAGCACGCAAAACCAAAATAAGCTGGCCGCGCGTAGGTAGAGTAATGTATAACGTCGCACGGCCAGCTTATGTTTGTTTTGCGTAGCTTGATGTGTCGCCGTGTGTAACGGAAAATTTTATAAACTATAACATGAAAAATAAAAGGCAAAGTACACATTATGCTGACAAAATAATCTTAAGCAGACGAGTTCCAGATTAAATGTGTCAACTAATGCCTCGTATACGCTCTTCTTTTAGCAAAAACGCCGCCAAAATTGTACATTTTAATATATTCCAGAAGGAAAAGACGCTTCAGATTTACGTAAATTGTTTCAATATTACTTTAGGTTATATTAAACGCGACACATATTGTTATGGCGTAATGGGATTCATTTCATTTTGTTGAATCACATCAAATGAAGTTTGGCTTTGTAGTCGCGTATTTTGAGTCCGTTTCATATAAAATCCGGGAATGCATTATCTATGACCTCAGCCTTTATACGAAACGGACTCAAAATACACGACTCACAACTCCCAAATTACGCTCGTTTGGCTTCACCCTTAACTAGTGTTATTTATACACAGTGACAGTGCTCCTATTAATTTATATTAATGTCTTGGAATCAGTTTAGTTTACAGACATTCAAGTAACACGAAACTAGAAAGAAAGCTAACCAAATATTATATTGTTATAATGTAGCGTAGCTCATGTAAACAGACGCCACCTAAAATTCGTTGGTCGTTTCTTTCAGTGTGTGAAACATTATATCCTTCGGCCGTAAGAAGAAATGCGTATATTTATTCTCACTGTTTACGACACCTTGTCGTCTCGAATACAATATCTTGGCACGAGCGCTTCGTGACCCCCTATTATAATTCAGCCCTGAAAAAGCTTTTAAAATATTATCTAAATTTTATTAGGCCTCCTTAGCGTGGATCTTGTTTATGTATTTGTAACAAGTAACGTAGGTTTACGTAGGGAATTGTTAACCTACCTACATTTATCTTCTTCCATGTTATTGAATTTTACTACGTTAGAATTTTAAATGAACTGACTGAGAAGCTGAGCTGACGATTTTAAAGTTAGTTTAAGTATTTACAAGCTCATTTCTAGAACACAGTCCGTATTTTCCAAGTAGATAGAATCGAATGAGGAGAAAGCGAGAGAAGTCTTTCTAGTATAAGAGATAAGTGTACTTTTTGCAACCATCAGCAGCAAGGCTGATTCAGTAATTATGGGGTGTAGAGCATCTCTGTGATGGGGATGGACCAGGTCTGTCTGCATAACTCCAGCCTGTTTAGGAGTTACTGATGATTAAAGTTCTGTAAAAAATTAACTTTCAGCTGCACGGCTGATCGTATGATATTGTTGTAGTATGCACTGTAGCTAATGTGAACAGTACAAAAACTGTCAAGTTCTATCAGTCGGCTTAGGAGATACAGCCAGTCAAAGTTCCGACCTTTGAACGGCTGTATCTCCTAAACCGACTGATGAACCATGTCAGTTTTTGTACTGTTCACATAGCTACAGTGCATGCTACAACAATAACATACGATCAGCCTTGCAGCTGATCGTAAATTTTTTACAGACCTTTAATCATCAGTAACTCCTAAACCGACTGGAGTTATGCAGACAGACCTGGTCCATCCCCATCACAGAGATGCTCTACACCCCATAATTACTGAATCAGCCTTGCTGCTGATGGTTGCAAAAAGTACACTTATCTCTCGGAATATTCAGGATTTCTCTTCTTTCATCTTATTAAATTTTACTGTACCTACTCCATTTCAAATAGCAACGAAATGTTAAGGCTGTTTTGAATTACAGAAACAGAGATTTGAGACACTTTGCTCTCACTTATTCTTAGAACAGCTTTACTAATGTCCATGATATATCATATCTTTCTGATACATACTTATAGATCCAGAGCCCCCAACGGTCTAGGGCCTAAACGTATAGGAAAGCTGGATTCAGTCTAGCTCGAAAATAGACGCCAAAGTACATCATTTAGCCTCGGTCTTATGACTCAAAGCGGTCACTGAAATTTTTTACAGCAGTCAGACAATCGCGTAAAAATGGGGTCTGGGCCTAAACATATAGGAAACGAACTGGATGCATTTTAAGAAAGAGCCCTCTTAGGACAATACCACAGCATATTTAGTTTTTCTCAAATCGGTCACTGTTCAAAATCAGACCGGGGTTGAAAAACGAAAAAAATTGGTCTTGGGCCTAAATATATAGGAAATGTGAAACCAACTTGGATCGACAGAACACACTTTACCCATCACGAAAAACCCGGTCTTACATGGCGGATCGGTCACCTTTCCAGAATCAGACCACTTTTATAAGATACCAATAATGACATATATCTCGATAATGGTTAGCGATAGAAAAAATTTGTTACGAACAAAATTGTTGGAAATTTAACGTTTTTTAAGTTTGTAGTAGCTTTGTTTACAATTTGATGCATAGGAGACGAGATATTTGTAAAAACTGAATAATTAAAATAGTAATAGACAGATATCTCGACAACGGTTGATGACAGGAAAAGTTTGTTCAGGACACAATTGTAGGTAATATTGTGTTCTACAAGTTTTGTTATAACTTTGTTCACGATTTGATGCATACGAAACGAGATATTTGCAAAAACGAATTAATTAAAATAGTAATAGACAGATATCTCGAAAACTGTTGATGATAGGAATTTTTTTTAACATACGATTGTAGATAATGTTATGTTCTACAGGTTTTTTAATAACTTTGTTCACAATTTGACGCATACGAAACGATATATTTGCAAAAAATAATTAATTAAAATAGTAATAGACGATATCTCCACAACGGTTAATGATAGATAAAGTTAGTCCAGGATAAAATTATAGATAATGTTATGTTCTACAAGTTTTGTAATAACTTTGTTCACGATATGATGCAAAAGAAACGAGATATTTGTAAAACTAAATAATTAAAATAGTAATAGACAGATATCTCAACAACGGCGATGACAGAAAAAGTTTGTCTATTAAAATTGTAGATAATGCTGTTCTACAAATTTGGTTATAACTTTCTTTACAATGCTTTCTTTGCACGCCGGACTGCCAAGCCAGGGTCCTGGGTTCGAATCCCGGTTCGGTCATGGATGTTATATGTTTGTGCCGTTGCTGTACGTGGTTCCCATAACAAAAAGCCTAAGGCTTAATTGGGGATCATTACAATGTATGTGTCTGTGAGCGTTATTTATTTATTTAATGCTATGTATAGAAAACGATATATGTGCAAAAACTAATTATTAAAAATTATAACAAACAGATATCCCGACAGCGGTAGAAAAAAATTTGTCAGAATAAAATTGTTGATAATTGTTTGTTCTACAAGTTTTGTATTAACTTTTTAAATTGTATGCATAAGAAATGAGATATTTGCAAAAAACTAACTTATACGACCTTCAGGTCACAATTTTTTTTTCAACAAAATTATCCAGTTTAAGGAAAAAATATCTTTTGCTCATTTGTCTAATCTAACATTAATTGCTTGTTGTGGAGTATTAAGAGTTTCTCTTTTTACCGGTACCAATGCAAATAATTTTTTTTATTCCATTCCTTTGAATGAAATCGTGAAAAAAGTTATTACAAAACTTGTAGAACATACAGTTTCCTACAATTTATTTTTTTCTTATATCATTAACCGTTGTCGAGATATATTTGTTATTATTTTAATTAATAAATTTTTGAAAACATCTCGTTTTGTATGCATCAAATTATTAGATTGGCGTTCACTTACATGACAGTCAGCATGGCTTCCGAGCGTCAAGGTCTACCACCACAAACCATATTAATTTTGTTGAACACGTTTTAACTGAAATGGACCATAAACGCTAAAGTAGATGCAGCGTATTTTGACTTCAAGAAAGCCTTTGATCTTGTTGATAATGATATTCTTCTTTCAAAATTTGCTTCCATAGGTTTTACTCATAAACTATTGTCATTTTTTGCCAGCTATCTAAAGAATCGTCGTCAATTTGTTCATGTCTCTAGTTATAGATCGCGAAGCTATTACACCCGTTCTGGAGTTAGCCAAGGCAGCACCCTTGGACCTACTCAGTTTTTAATTATGATAAACGATTTGCCAAATGTCGTTGGTACTGCTGATTGCTTACTGTTTGCCGATGACCTTAAACTCTACTTAGGAGTAGGGAACATGAGTGACTGCGCGGCACTACAGCGCGACATTACTGCCGTCTCTGAGTGGAGTGAGAGGAATCATCTGCAATTTAATACCGATAAGTGTAAAGTAATTACCTTCACTCGATCCCTGGCACCAGTATGGGAAAAGTATAGTTTACAAGGTAACGAACTTAATAGAGTTACAGAAATTCGTGACCTAGGGCTTACCTTAAACTCTGAACTAAATCTAAGGACCCATATCAAATCTATATGTAAACGCTCTAGCAAGATGCTGGGCTTCATAATGCGTGTAACTTGGCAGTTCAGCGATACCCGAGTCGCTCTTATGTTATACAACGCTTTTGTAAGAAGTCGATTGGAGTATAGTGCAGTGGTATGGGATCCATATGAAGCCAAAAACAGGGATATTATTGAAAAAATCCAAAGAAAATTTGCACGTTTTATTTATAAAAAGAAATACGGATTTTATCCCTACCTATACCCATCGCTATTTGTGTTGGGTATGATAGGGTTAAATACTTTAGAGACGCGACGGAAGCTGCAACTTTTAATGTACTTTTTAATAAACAATAAAGTGGACAACCCATCAAATTTGTCACGTATAGGGCTTTACGTGCCTGATCAGTACTTGCGCGTGGGGCTGCGCAGGGCTCGGCCGCTGTTCGCGCGGGCCGGGGTGCGCACTTGTAGCGCCGCAAACGCTCCTACAGCGCGAGCCATTCAAATGTTAAATTTAGTTTTAATGCAAGTTCCTGAAGCTGATATTTTTAACAATAGTCCTCATTTGTTTTATAGTTATGCAATATCTGTTATCAACGATTTATAAGTTATCTATTTTGTTCTGATCTCGATTAAGTATAATCATTAGTAAATTACCTATGTATTTTTAGCATGTAAGTATTTTGGAAATTGCTCTGTAAATTTACTTGTAATGTTTTATAATAAATAATAAATAAATAAATTAACAAAGTTATAACAAAACTTGTAGAACATACAATTATCTACAATTTTATCTTGACCAATTTTTTTCTATCATCAATCGTTGTCGGGATATCTGTTTGTTATTATTTTTAATAATTAGTTTTTGCGCAGATCTCGTTATTCTATAAATAGAATTTATTGTAAACAAAGTTATAGCTAAATTTGTAGAACAGCATTATCTACAATTTTATTAGACAAACTTCTTCTGTCATCGCCGTTGTTGAGATATCTGTCTATTACTATTTTAATTATTTAGTTTTACAAATATCTCGTTTCTTTTGCATCATATCGTGAACAAAGTTATTACAAAACTTGTAGAACATAACATTATCTACAATTTTATCCTGGACAAACTTTATCTATCATTAACCGTTGTGGAGATATCGTCTATTACTATTTTAATTAATTATTTTTTGCAAATATATCGTTTCGTATGCGTCAAATTGTGAACAAAGTTATTAAAAAACCTGTAGAACATAACATTATCTACAATCGTATGTTAAAAAAAATTCCTATCATCAACAGTTTTCGAGATATCTGTCTATTACTATTTTAATTAATTCGTTTTTGCAAATATCTCGTTTCGTATGCATCAAATCGTGAACAAAGTTATAACAAAACTTGTAGAACATAATATTACCTACAATTGTGTCCTGAACAAACTTTTCCTGTCATCAACCGTTGTCGAGATATCTGTCTATTACTATTTTAATTATTCAGTTTTTACAAATATCTCGTCTCCTATGCATCAAATTGTAAACAAAGCTACTACAAACTTAAAAAACGTTAAATTTCCAACAATTTTGTTCGTAACAAATTTTTTCTATCGCTAACCATTATCGAGATATATGTCATTATTGGTATCTTATAAAAGTGGTCTGATTCTGGAAAGGTGACCGATCCGCCATGTAAGACCGGGTTTTTCGTGATGGGTAAAGTGTGTTCTGTCGATCCAAGTTGGTTTCACATTTCCTATATATTTAGGCCCAAGACCAATTTTTTTCGATTTTCAACCCCGGTCTGATTTTGAACAGTGACCGATTTGAGAAAAACTAAATATGCTGTGGTATTGTCCTAAGAGGGCTCTTTCTTAAAATGCATCCAGTTCGTTTCCTATATGTTTAGGCCCAGACCCCATTTTTACGCGATTGTCTGACCGCTGTAAAAAATTTCAGTGACCGCTTTGAGTCATAAGACCGAGGCTAAATGATGTACTTTGGCGTCTATTTTCGAGCTAGACTGAATCAAGCTTTCCTATACGTTTAGGCCCTAGACCGTTGGGGGCTCTGGGTCATTAAATTATACGAAATTATTTACTTATCCGAATACGCCAGTATGCTAATAGGAATCGCAAAATCTCTTCGTCGTTATATGAAATGAAGTATAGGTACATTTGAATTTTAAATGAGCTGACTAGAATACAATTTTAAAGTTAGTTAAAGTATTTACAAGCTCATTTTCCAGAACACAGTAGTCCGTATTTTCTAAGAGGATAGGTAGTACCTAGAAAACGAGAGAAGTCTGTCGGGATCGTAACAGTTGGCGTTCAGTTATCGCTGCCTACCCCAGTGGGAGACTAGCGTGAAAATTTGCATTTGTATGTCTATGTAGGTACGTATTTATTGTAGAGAATTTTCTTCATTATCACTGCACGCACACTTTTGAAGAATATAAATATTTTCTTTTTGAACTATACTTTGGAAATCATAATGATGCAAACCAGTTTTGCTTAGTGACTAGATAATTTAGTACCTACTCTTTTATTATATTAGAATTAATTCGCTCACACTCAGTTGCAGAAACGCTCATTAGAGTTACACCTCCATTTTGTCTCCATTAAATCTCTTACTAGCTTTTACTACCTACGTCAAAAAGGTAAAAAGTGACAGCAAGATTATTTATAAATTAATGGACTTGCTTGTGCGTTAGCGCTGCAGTGTCAAGCAGTTTATTGGGAGAATCTATCCTAATCTCAGGGATTGTTTTTGGACAAGCAAGAACAAGAAGAGATTGAGGAATGCGGAGCCTCGTGGCAGGCAAAAACGCGACGCGCGAAACCACGCGAGACGTGTGCTCGGGTTAGTTCCTGCAACGTGACTCAGCAAGATATTTAATGCAGGATTAACACTTGAGTGTAAATGACGTTTCCACCTGTCAATGTTGGTCGTCTTATGATATTTGAGTCATCTTTGTAGTGTTATATTATACTATATTAAACTACATACATAGTACATACTATATTACTATATTTTGTACCTATTAAAGGACTATTTTAATACAAAAGACCGCGATCTGACAGCCTACATCTTTAAAGTGAAGTCAAAAGGGGCGACAAAGCGCTAAAAGAGTTTGGACGGAGCCGTCGTTACGACATGAATAACTGATGGACATCGTCCTTTCCCCTCATCGCTTGATTAACATTCAGAGCCACTCGCGACTCCAAGCTCCTTATTCTTGTAACAATGCCCGAGTACAAAATAAAAGCTTTGCACGTCCATTCGCTGAAAGGCGACATCCTGGCTTTACAATATTCCGATTTTTGAGGCTGAAAAAAGTTTTGTTGAAAACAAAAACATTTATTAGTATTGTTAATTGAGTTGGGACGGATAGGTCAATAAAATGGTAAATGAGGCTATTGTCGGTTACAAAACCAATATGCAATATCGGTACGGTAGGTAACCTATTATTAGGTATAAGCAAGCTGAAGTGGCAATGGGCTGGTCATATCTGCCGAAGAACTGACAATGACGGTGTGATGTCAGAGTTCTAGAGTGGAGACCGCGAACTGGTAGGCGTAGTGTGGGACGCCCTGCTGCCCGCTGGACAGACAACCTAAAAAAAGTTCCGGGGAGCGACTGGATTGAGGAAAGCCGAGGACAGAGTTTTGTGGCGCGCCTTGGGAGAGGGCTATGCTCAGCAGTAGACGATGATAGGCTGATGATGAGGTAACCCAATACCTTTCTTTGTGTACCTACCTATCAAGTTGTTCAGTACCAAATTAATGAATAATGCAATTAATGCAATGTTGAAGATTGAGGGACCTTCCGGTAGAAGTACCTATACCGGTAATATTAGAATTATTGAAAGAAAGCACAGCTCCGTATTGCAAGGTTGCGGGTTCAAGTCCTGTACAGTACAACTTGGCTATAACTTAATTAGCAATTTGAAAATGAATAAATAATTTATCTAATTAAAACGAAAGAACACATTGTTGTTCTTAAGCCCCGGGGCTTGGACCCAGTTATTATTGTAGTTAGTTACAGAGCCGGACCGTTAAAATAATGTTCCTGGGTTTGGTCAGGAAATGACCTTTAGGTCTAGGGTGACAGCTACAATTATAGATCTATTCAGGTCGCAGTAGCTATCATTGACCAAGCCCTTACAACCAAAATAATAAAAATGGCTCAGTCAAGAATTTATCTTTATTATACCTACACTCTTTCTCTAAGTACCTAAATAAAAGACCCTCAATATTGTTCAGCTTCAACTTACATTTCAGTCCCACCTATAGTTATACCTACTCCCAATCTAGGGTAGGTAACTAAATAGGAAACCCTTTTACCTTGAAAATAAGTTAATTTCCTTTGAAAAAAAAAAATCATCTTTAAAATGAATACTCTCGTTAAAAAGCTGCTTAAGCCATCATTTGGAAAGACAGACAGTATGTCAATACCTATCACGAAACCTTCCTTTCCCAAAAGGGATTAACAAATCAATGGAAACAAGCATTCCTTGATCCGGACATTTTATGTTGTCGAGCGCAGATAATTTGACAGTTAGACGAAGTTGGAGAAAAATCTAGATTTCTTGTCTTGGACAGGAAACGTCGGGAAACAGCGTCGAGGCAGGCGTGGAGAATGCATCAAGACGTTTCTTAAACGCCAAGTTGTCTTGCATTCTAAAAGAAAATACGAAGAGGAAAACTAAAACTTTGTTCACCCGACGTAAAAGCTTTTACTTTTTATTAAGCTACCTACCATTTGTAATACATTTGAAATCGCATCGTGCGCGAAATCAAAGCGTAAAATATAATGCCTATATACCTCGAATTTCTATTAAAAGTTACTTCCTACTGAATTCGAACACCATAATAACGGAAATAAACATAAAGATGATATAGTTATTTGTTATGCAAGGCTGCAAAGTTGCTTTTTGGCGTGAGTACTTGTATTAAAACCTGAACAAGCGAAGGATTCTAGGATTGAACCACGATTGAAGCGAGTGGTACAAATATAGAATCCTGAGCGTCGCGAAGGTTTCAAAAGTACGAGACGCAGAATAACTTTGCTGCCGAGTGAAACACACAACTTTTCACCTCACTACAGCGAGGAAAATTTCAATGCACCAACCTCATTTTTAGAATAATCACACTGGCCAGCACATAAACAGCATGAAAAAAAGTTGTGTAGGCTGTTTTTCTTCATTGAATAGAATGATTCGAATTTTAAAAACTCTTTTCACGCTAGCGGGTAAAATGCACTTTTGCACTCAGATTTCGAATGATAAACAGAATCTTTCCGAGCTTGTGAGGTGAAAAAGATATTATGTACGTAAAGAAGTTTGGCGGACGGTCATATAATTTGAGACCCAAACTTGATATTGAAAAAATTTATTGATTTTGAAATTTTTCAAACAAAATTTTAAAAGCCTTATAATGTCGAAATTATATTATAAATTGCAAATGTTATGTGACGCGACATCTAGATTTTCTAAACTATTTTTCCATATAGATACACAAAGTTACTTAGGTATATTAATGCCGTCTACGCATATTGTGCGTCAAACTTTTGTATAGACTGAAACCACCTTAAGGGGCGTCCGCCCGGTTTTGAGTAACTTTGTAAACATTTTATACATTAACTATGGCACTTTTTAAGCAGAAAACAAAACTGAACAATCTACAGGATATGAGAAGTGATGTGGTTTTTCTCGAAATCTATTTTAATTAATAACACTGACGAAAAACGAATCCAAAGTCACGTCTTTTTTTCCAGTTGTAACCGTTTTACTCTTACATTGTTGATCAGAAGAATATGAAAATTTACAATATTCTTCACAATACAATATAGAATGATGTGGTTTTCTTATTTTTTTGAAAATTCATAAAAAATGATACAGGTTTTCAAAGAAAACGGAAAATTCCGACCGGCGCCACGCAATTGAAGCAGGATGGCTAATTGCAAATTTTTGCTTGTAAGAAAGAGAGCCTTGCAAATGGGAGGAGTGGCCTTAAGTATAAATAAAGAAATACAAAGAGTTTCTAATGTAACGAAATGTGGTTATCTTTAAAGCATTATTAAACCAATGACAAACATACCCAATGAATTTTTTATCATAACATGTGAAGCATTTCAAATATTATAATACTTGCCTGAGAACACGTAAAATTCCCGCAGGAAAGTAAAAAGCTGGAAAAAATTATTAGGGAGTATGATAATACTGACAATAAATGCGTATGAAAAGTAATATTTAGGGCAGATCGTAATGATACTCAGTCTTGATGTTACGGTTACTCGGAATAATATTATACCTACATAAATATGTTTTCCTTTTGTATAATACTCGACTCGTTTTGCGACACCATTGTCACCCCGAAGCTTATTAGATCCATTACCCTTCTGTGTTTTCACATTTATATTTTAATTAAGAACATTCTGTAAAAATATAAGCCATAAAAGTAGCACTTTTAGAATTCCGCAGGCATTCAACGTCACCATCAACTTGACTAAATGCTATTAATTTATTTGACACAAAGATAATATTTGGTTAGGAATCGGAAAATGGAAAGGTGCTTTTATTGGTTATAATAATAGTCCACTTTAGCCCGGTAACTTTATAGCCTCGCTTAATTATTATGTACAGGACCAAAACAGAAACAATGGTGAAACTTTTGCGCAGTTATCAAACTTACACAAAAGTGTTTACAGTGGTCGAGCATTTTGTTAGTTACCTAGATATAAACATTTAGTGCGGTTCTATTGTTGCTTATTTTGATACCCCTATGTGGGATTCCGTTTATGCAACCTTAATTTTAACACTTAATTTTAACATTTGAAAACTTTCTGCTCCATAAAACAACCCGTTACAACTTTAGGCACACACACACAAACACTTAGCACGACTATATCCCCAGGAGTAGTCAGGGATGCTTTTAAGTAAGTAAGTAAGTAAGTAAGCATATTTTTACATACATGTACGTTAATTACATTAATTTTCTTCACCGCACCAAAAATCTATTCGTGGTACAAAACGCCTCTAAACAAGTACGATTCCTCACGATTTTTTTTCTTCCCCGGAAACCCATTGGTGTTACTAATCAACAATGTTAAAAATTCGTTGTCAAAAGTTAAATCCAGGCAGGGATGATAAAACCGTCAAACGTCGTATAAACATCAGTTTGAATACCATTACAATATACTTAGATTAATTGAAGAAAGATTTTTTGTTTGCCTAAAAACTTATTGTTTGCCTATAATAAATTAAAAGAAAATAATGGCGACGCTATAACTTGTATTATAATCGTTCAAGATGTTATCCCGGTTCATTTGGGTTTTCTCTCAATTTGTATCACAGAGGAATAAAGTTGGGATGGAGAAAGACTTGGCATCACCTGATCCTGTCCTGTCTCTGAAACATGTCTTTGATATACAACAACAATTTCAAAAAATCCTCTGGTTTCCCAAGTATTCTAAAAAGGTAAAATGGATTTCAGTTTCAACAAAAACATGAAAAATAAGGTAAAAATTTACCTACAGGGTTATTTGTAATTCGACGTATTCCTTTCAGGACGTTAAAGGGCAGCCGAAAAAAAACCATGATTTTGTAATTATTTTTTAAAAATTAACCGTCATTGTTATTGATTTATTTTGAATTGCTCAGTATGATTGGACATTGACTTATGAAACAATCTCGGAAAAAGTGTTAGCTATGAATTAAAATTCAAATCGACGCCATAGAATAAGCAAATTTTGATTTATTTAAGAAAAAGTGTGAAAAAATGGGTGTTTTTGTAAAAAAACCTTAAATTCCAAATATCTCGAAAACTATTAATATCCGACCCCACATATGGGGGTTTCATAACTGCATTTAGGCTGCCCTTTAACGTCCTGAAAGGAATACGTCGAATTACAAATAACCCTGTATATACGAGCAAAAATTTCATGTAGAGTTTAGTAAAACGCCTTTCACCTACGTTTAAGAATTTCTGGCGAGTGGCTTAGAATTCTTATTTTACCTCTGCCAATTAAGATAAGCGCAGTAATTTAACATGTAGTGTACCAAGCGAGCATGTAGCAGCCTCTTGTAATATTACTAAGGTTGCAAGCTTTCCCTGGGGTTTGGTTTAACCTTCCACTTGATATCGCTCTTGGCTCTCTACTGCTCTAATGGGGTTGCACGAAGGTTTTAACTTTACAACATATTTCAAGTGGTTTGTAATCAATACCAATCACGTTTTATTATGAACATCTGGTGATTCTGGTGCATTTTATAGGGATATCGTTAAGGCGCATTTTATTTCTTTAATGTCTTTGAACTCGTTGGTAAAATGGAGGTAACTAGGCACATTTTTCGTGTGATAGTAACAGAGCATGGGCTGTCTCTAGCTAAAGTTTAGGAGAAGTAAATGGCTGTCACACCTACTATTTAGGCACGTTGTTATTTTGCAGTTTCGTAAACAAAAAATGTGAGATTTCAGAGCATAGTAAAAACCTTCACAGTCTAAGAGAAGAACCCTTAGAAGACATTCACGATACTTCTTTATGTCACTCACATTTCTAATACGTTACACATACGCACATAACATACCGTCGCACATAAAGGAAGCACTCAATCGAATATTTATAATCTTTATGTAACGAGTTCAGAAGAGGCTTTGTCTCCGAGTAGGCTTTATACACATGAGTTTATGGCGAGCACAGTTATTACGCTTCCAGAGTTAGAAGCGTTATGTTATGGCACTTGTTTTAATTAGCAGATGCTCTTCTACTTTACTCTCAAGTACTCTCAACCCAACTCGACATAAACTTGCGCTGTACCTACCTACTGCTGGCGTACAGCGGCAGCGGTGCCACACAGTTCGAAAAGTTCGAATGCAAAATATTTATGAAGTTAAACTAAAAAGCTTCTGTGTTTTAACAACCATTCTCTTTTATTGGATGTGAATCTATGCAGTATGACGATTGCTTTATACCTGGAGTGCTATTTTTGAAACTCACACGTTGAACTCAGCAGTTGATTAAAAATGTCAAAATTACTATGGAGATATGCATCTTTCTACTGATGATTGGACTTTCAAAAATAGTACTCCTGAAGTATGATTTTTGAAAGTCAAATCAGCAGTAGAAAGATGCATATCCCCATAGTAACAACTACTGACATTTTCAACTGCTGAGTTCAAAGTTTCAAAAATCGCACTCCTGAAGTGGTTTTAGTTTATATCATTAATAGGAATCGACTAATTGAATATGAGAATCATAACCCAATTAGTTTCAGAAATTACAGAAAAGTTACCGAAGCTACTTTTCAACATTAAAAACACTATGAAGAAAGAAAGAATCCTTATAACAAGAGAAAATAAATGGTTGGATTTGACTGTCGCCTACAAAATGTATGTAGCGCATTGCTAAATTGCTATAAAAAATTCGCATAGATCATCCACGAGTGACCGCCCCGCCCTCGCCACGGTTCCGACGACAGGGGATGGCTTTTTTGAAATCTCATTACCGCCCCTCACACACATAAACCGCAGACGCAAAAAGGATATGAAATTAAGAAACTTCCATCTCAATTAAAGTCAGGCGATCTTCAAAGTGAATCGAAACTCAATAAGAACGGAACTCATACTAGGTAACAGTAACAAACTGTATATCAACTAAGTTGCTGAAAGGATATTTGAAAGGAGCTAAAGATATGAGCACAAGTACCTTGATGGATTCCAAGGCTTATTGTCACAAAGCTGCCCATGAAATATTAAAGTTATACCGTTGGGGACACTCCTCAAACAACCTAAATAAACAAGATTGTAAAAAAATATGTATTGTATTTTATGGCTAAACAGAGCAAGTAAATTAAATTGTGGTTTACCTATTTCACCTTCAGCAATAAAAGCGGGACTGCCGTTTCTATTCAAAGTAATATCCAGGTTAAATTATGCCGCGCTATAAAGGTTAGCCGGTGGATTTTCGCAATTATGGAGGAGCGAATTTTTTACTGTCCTGCCTAATGAGGGAGGTGCAAAAACTCTCTTCGCTTTGCGCTACCACCTATTAATGTAAGACGAATTCCGGTCGGAATTACCTTATCATACAAGATTTAAAAAAATATTAAATTGTTAGTCGTGAAATCCTAGATGACATTGAATATTTTATCTCATACACATAGCGTAGGTCGAGTAACGTATAACGTGGCGCGGCCAGCTTATCTTGGTTTTATGTGTCGCCGTGTGTACATAAGTACAATTAGTTTTTCTAACTTATGTACGTAATACTGAACTGAATGTTCTCAAACGGAAAGGAAAACATCGTAAGGAAACCTGCAAACGCTGAAGAAGAAATTCCGATGCGTAGGTATGTGATGTGAAGTCTACCAATCCGCATTAGGCACGCGTGGTGGACTAACGTATACATACACTCTCCTCGCTCTATGTAGGCCTGTGCTCTGCAGTGGGATGTACACCGGTAAATTTTTTTTACCGTATCGTTTTTCAGGGGTGGTTCAGTCAGACTATCAAACTGAACAACTTTTACTAAGGAAAACAAACTGAAATCGCAAAAAAGTCAGCTGCTCCAAACTGCTGTGTCTGCTCGACTCAAATGTATGAGAGAGCTGATTTATTGACCTGAACCACCCCTAAAAATTTCGACAAGCTAAAAAAATCTGATGATGACGATGATATGCCTAGTGCTGGTTAGTGAACTTCACTCAAGGGCACGATTAATGTATGTCGTCCACATGTAAATCTGTGCAATCAAAGCAAATAAAAATGTTTTGTGAAATGTTTGCTCCCGCCGCGCCGCCGCGCCGGAGCACAGCGACCGATAAATGATGACTACGAGCGTTTTATGAAAATGCGAAACGATAAAATGTTACGTCACATCATGGGATGGGATAATATTAAAATATAAAGCCGTTTCGGATTATTTATAAATCAATCTACAATAACATTTTCATACAAGCATTCGGATATGAGATTCAACCAACAAACACTTCCGATCTATGTTGAACCAGATAAGGATTGATTCCTGTAATCATGGTTCGAAATAACCAAACATAAAATGGACCTTTGCACAAATAGCCACTCTGTCTGTCTGACCCAAAATTAATTTAGGGTATTACTCAAGTGTGGTGAGTGCAGGCAGGGCAGCAGAAAGGCGGGGGTCACATACGTCACTATCACGAGTAGCGGCCGCATTGTCTTTTTTATTTGACCCCTCCTGGCCCTTACCCCAGCTCCCGCCCTCTGTCACGGACATCTGCCGGGATCGTCATGCTCGTTTAAATTTCGTTAGTGCTACAATAAATTGCTACTTTATTATTCTTTACCTTCTTTTTTTTCTTAATTGTAACGAAACCAATCAAGTCTGTCAGTTTTGTTAAGAAAGGATTTTACTGAAAATATTGACAGCAGGTTTTGGTGCTAAAAAAATAGGCCAAGCAATTTGTAGGGATAATTTTAACCTACATAATTTTATTATCTTGAAAGCAACTACCGTCAGAAGGAATATGTTTATTTAGGAACAAGTAAATGTATTTCTACCTTTCATAAAAGAAACATTGACCGTCGAGGCTAAAATAGTTGTTCACAATAACTTTACACTGTAGAGTAGAAGCGAACGCGAACGGGACAAAGAGCTGTTTTCATTCAATTTTAAACATTAAAATAGGTTCTGAAACTATTATTTTAGTGCAGGGGTGTACAGGTGTATGATGATTTTGTTTTAATGAAATACTGGCTTTTGGCAGCTACTTTGTCTGCGTTTCCTTTAATAAAAACCGTTCAAGTGCGGGTCGGGCTACTCGCGCACCGAGGGTTCCGCACCACACCACCACACAAAACATTAACTTACAGAAAGTACACTTGGCCAGTTTTAATTATTTGTTGTTATACTGTAGAGCTTGTTCTATATTCACACCAAGTTTGACGCTTGCATGTATAACCGTTTTTACGATCGAGCAAGAAGAAAAAACGTTGATAAAAACTAGTTTCTTGTATGAGGACCCCTCTTAATTTTAAACGTTTTTATTATTTGTTAGCAAATCCCCCATAATAATAATAACGCCAATTCTGTGAAAATATCAACTTTCTAACTATTACGGTTCAAAAGTTATAGCCCTAAATAGATAGGTCGTCTGACGGACGGACGGACGGACAACGTAGGCTTAGTATTAGCATAGCGTAAATACCTTAAAGTGGGTGCGCTTAGTGGCCGAGTTGGGTCTATGCCCGCGTACCGTGCGGTGTACGGCGGGGACGGGCGTACCCTGATTCAATTAGATGTTACGGTACGCGCGCAGGCAGCGTGGGCCGGGACGCACTCCTCCCGGCCCCCGCACGCCCCGCACGATTGGTCTGCCGCCGAGAGCTGAACTTCACCACTATTAGTAGTTCTTTACACTATGGTATTAGGGTCCCGTTTTCACCCCATGAGTACGGAACCCTAAAAAAGTAGTAATGTTAATTCAGAATATTTTACCTCTGTGCCAAATTCACATTATTAGTAGGATAGTTAAATGAATAAGTCGGAGTAAGTATAATCTAGATGACAAAAGAAGATTCTTTATAGTCAGCATGAATCTTTTCACTTAATTAAGCATAAAATATGAAGGTTTTTAATTCGTGACTCTTGAAGAGTGAAAAGGCAACGGCTATAATAAATTTAGGTAACAATTTAATGGAATGAGTAGGTAGCGACAATTGCAGGAGGCAGGGAAAGGGCGGACGACGCATAAGTCACTGTCACCCGCCGTGTTGCCTAGAGCTTTTTTATGCCGTTTGTGGTGAAAATATTAAAGATACCATTTGAGGTACAGCACAGTATATTTGCACCTCTATGTTTTTGGTTTTATTTCCTTCTCTAGTAGGAACTATAGTGGTAGATTGGTTAATAAAAGTACTCTGGAGTGCGATTTTTGAATCTCATTTGCTCAGCAGTTGAAAATGTCAAAATTACTGTGGAGATACGCATCTTTCTATTGCTGATTTGACTTTCAAAAATCATACTTCAGGAGTGCGATTTTTGAAAGTCAAATCAGCAGCAGAAAGATGCGTATCTCTACAGTAATTTTGACATTTTCAACTGCTGAACTCAGCGAATGAGATTCAAAAATCGCACTCCTGTTCACACATCGTCGCCCTCGTGCATGTGACGTTCGGTGAAAAAAGGGACCTTGTTGTCGATTTTAGTTTCCAAGATAATACATTTATATAGGTCCTTATCATTTATTTAGATAAATTTACGTAGATTTTCGATTCATTAATAACTCCATGCAAAGAAAGAAAATATTTGTATTTGCATACCCAACAAAATACATAACAAGGCCCCTTTGCTCTGAGAATATTATGACGGTATGATTGATACAATAACCAAAATATAGCATAGGTTTAGGTAACTATTTCAAACGTACATGCACGTGTATGTGACAATTTGTGAACAGCTTTTGGTTGCATATAATACTAACAGGAAAAACTATAAATATTATATAGTTTGAAATTCTCAAACCTAATAAATACTCCGAAACCGATAGAGAATAAAACCGGTCAAGTGCGAGTCGGGCTACTCGCGCACCGAGGGTTCCGTAACACACCACCACAGAACACAACATTATTAACTTAGAAAAAAACTTTTTTTGTCCGGGACCTTTAGCGCGAGATCGACTCACACTTAGCCGGTTTTTAGTATTTGTTGTTATTCTGTAGAGTTTGCTCTATAATCACACTAAGTTTGACGCTTGTATGTATTACCGTTTTTACTATAGAGCGTGAAGAAAAAACGTTGATAAAAACTAGTTTCTTGTTGAAAACGCCCCTTAATTTTTAACTTTCTGCCATTTTTATTATTTGTTAACAAATTTTCAACAATAACGCAAAATCTGAGAAAATTTCAACTATCTAGCTATTACGGTTCAAAAGTTACAGCCCTAAATAGGTAGGACAGACGGACGGACGGATGGACAGACGGACAGACGGACAGACGGACGGACGGACGGACGGACGGACGGACGGACAACGTAGGCTTAGTAATAGGGTCCCGTTTTCACCCTTTGGGTACGGAGCCCTAAAAACTAAAAAACGATATTATTCCCTCTATCGAGGAAGGAAGGAACTTTATTAGCACGGCATTACGAAGGTATCCATAATCTACTTATTCAAATTAACACCTAGTATAAGGCCAGGAAAACGGTAGGTACCATACATAATTAACGAGGACCATTATCAAAGCCTCGGGTCTAGTGCTCTAGGGAGCTCGACCCCAAAGAGAATGTTCTTTCTATCAATTATTAATAACAGATTTTAGAGCGCAAAGGAAATGTTTTTCTGCCTTACAGAAAGACATCTCAAGTTAAATTGGAAAAAATTTCAAAGCAAAATTTTTCTTCGCTCTCATTTCAAACCCTTGAATTTTTTAATATTATGTTTGTAAAACGTAGCCTTTGCGAATAACTGAAAATTTTACAGTTCATGTCTTATTGGCGTTCATTCTGAGCTAATGGTTAAAGCAGGTAGAAGGAAACCTAGACTGAATTATTTAGCCCCAGTGAAGAAGGAAAGTCGATGTGTAGCAGATCAAGATACATGCTGAGAAGTGATAAATCTATTCGCTATTACAAAACCTACAAGAGAATGGCTCTTGAATAAGATACAAATACCTTTCTGTAGTTCGTTCTTAGCTATCTTTCTATAACGTAGAGCTAAAGGTGTCTACACACATGTTGGCGACATTGTGCCGACATTTCGCCGGTTAGCCCGCGCGAGGGCATGTCGTTAACAATGTCATTCTACACTGAACCCGCCGACAACGTCAGCGACTTTGTCGTCAGGTCGATTTTTGGTATGTAGACACCTTAAGATAGGAATTAAAGGTATCAATCAAATGCCAACTTCATCCTTAATTCCCATGTCAGTCTGTAGGTACCAATAATTGTTTAAAAAAAAATTAAGAGACCGCTTATAAAAAATTTACTAAAATAAAAATGTCACAAGTTCAAAGAACAAAGAAAGCAGTCCAATAAATAACTTAGTATTTACAAAAACTACGCGCCCATTTCCACAGCGATCGCGGCGAAACAGCAAAAACAACGTTATTGCCATCAAAAACCGCCAAGTTTATTACGAGAAAAAAGTTGACAAATAACTGTAATAGAGATATCAAAAGTTTTGTTCCCGAAGGACTGTATTTTCTATTAAAGAAAGTGCAGTCATTCGAGAAACATTAAAACATGAAAGATAAACAAAGTTCACCTGTTTTTATGTTAATATTAATCACTTGAACTGTCACTGTTAAGTAGGAATAAGCATGCGATCACGCGTGTGTGAACATTACGCGATTTGCGATTTGTGAAAGAACAGCGACGTCCGCGACCGTGGGAAAGTTCGTAGCGCGCTCTGTAGCCGCGGAAAGCCGACTGATGTAGCCCGAGTCTACGAGCTACGCCTACTACGCGCTGCATTCCCGTACGTCCCGCGCAGTCGCAACTACTGTAAAGCTTTCGTTCGTATGTCTGTCTGCCGTATTAACTCAAAAGCGTTATGTACCTTACCGTAGGAATAAGTCAATTTATGACTTCCAAACGATATGAGCTCATAATGAAACTAATAGGTTGGTGTAAGTGACAGCCAAATACTGAAACGGTGAACTCAGACCATTATACTAAACAACTTTCACTATGGAGTCACCCTCAGGAAACGCGACAAAAAATCTGCTGTCCCATACAAAACATCTGTACCTACTCGACTCAAATATATGAACCAGATGATATTTTTTTACCAACTAAATTAATAATGAACTATTAATGTTAACACATCAAGGTACGCAAAACAAACATAAGCTGGCCGCGCGACGTCATACATTACTCTACCTACGCGCGGTCAGCTTATTTTGGTTTTGCGTAGCTTGATGTCTCGCCGTGTATACCTACATACTAAGGTACATAAAATCACGATCATATAATTATGATCACTTTCGGGAAGGTCAGAAGCTTTGCTATAACTAGGTACCATCTAAATTAATAATGAACTACATATTAATGTTAGGTAGGTACCTACCTATCGCGGACTTTTCCGCCTTATCACTTCAAATTTTTTTGCATAATTTCGCGCATAATTTATTGTTTGGAAACTATTCATTCATTGGTCTATTCATTAACCGCTTTTATTTTTTAGAATGCAAGTAAAAATGAGCCGAGTGGTGGTCAGGCGCAAAAGTCCGCAATAGTTGGTACATTGAAGAAGTTTGCTACAATAGAATAGAATAATAATAAACGTTTTCTCAAACATGCTTGGAAATGTGAGCATTATTTTGACAACCTTCTTCGAGATAAATCGAAATTGCTGTACTGGCCAAATACATGCGCGCAGCGGCCGGCAATGTTGTATGAAAATCCATATCTGTCGTGTTTAGCGGCCAAATAAATTACATAGTAAACTCATATCTGTCGTGTAATTTAAAAATGGAACGATCTTTTTCTCCGAAACATGGCGACCAAGGAGGTAACTCATCAAAGGTTTTATTTAAATTTCGAACTGGCTTGCAAATAGAAACTAGTTTATTG
Organism: Agonopterix subpropinquella; assembly: GCA_922987775.1. Lineage (NCBI taxonomy): Eukaryota > Metazoa > Arthropoda > Insecta > Lepidoptera > Depressariidae > Agonopterix > Agonopterix subpropinquella. Next base: position 13,739,035 of record OV277702.1, read on the forward strand.
AAAAAAAAAATTGTTGTTCGTTGTTCGTCATTTATTTTGATAAAAAGAGTTTTAATTTTCGCGAATTATTTGAGAAAATTTACTGTTTTAATTTCCGCGCATTATTTGAGAAAAGTACTATACAAGCCTTGGCCACAACTAGGCATTGATGGACTTACGTATGTGTATTTACACGTTCGTCCATCAATGCCTCTGTTGCTGGCCGCTGCAGTAATGTACTATTTACTGTCACAAAACTCGTAGAAGAATAATTTTTAGAAATATTTTTTATAAGCATTCGTTCAACTTTAATAGTAGTAGTAAATAAAATAGCATGTTACAATAAATGTATAAAAAATAAAAATAAATAACGCTCACAAACAATCCATTGTAGTCCATAAAGTTTTGTTTTCTATTCTATTGTAAATGTAAGCTAAGCTATAGGCTTTTTATTATAGAAACCATATAACAAGCAACGGCACACACATAATTATAACATGACTGAACCGGGATTCGAACCGAGGGCTCTGGTTTGGCATCACGACGTAGTAGTAACTATTACACCAATCGGGTCGTATACAGTTATGTTAGGTACATCTCTGATTTTGTTTGTTATAATCAAGTTATAATAATTTCGCTAGCGATATGTTATTGACATCTGAAATTAATGTAATTTCAGGTCGAACGAGCAAACCACAAACAAGCATAATTAATAAAAAACTTTATTCAGATACTTCTATAGGTACTTACCTACCCTATTGTTACTGTTGTATCTTTGTCATAAAACTGTACCTTAGGCTAAGTTGTTAACATAAATAAATTTTAAAAAAAATAAAAAATTGTCTACTAATTGGAATTTGGAATCGAAATTAATCAGAAACATTGCTACAACTACCAACCTTAAATTAAACACATTAAAAATTTAAAATACTGTCATTAAAATTTTGAAAGTAACTTAAAGTTAGTTATTATAATTCTAAACTGTCTACCTAATCCAATATTAACATTTTATTGTTCACATCTCTATTCTTTTTATTACATTATCTTTAATAGGCTTAGTTAAACCATTTATAAAACTCTAATGCCAGGGCCACACAATACCGCTAACTATCGCGTTGTGTCGTTTTTATATTTAAAGGTCAATAATTTACGCGTTTAATAATGGCATTTCCCGTAAGTGTGGCCCCGGCAAAAGATAGTAGGCATTCAAGAAGTTTTAAATCATGCTCGTTAACTCTTTGGACACTGGCAACATGGTGACAAAAAAGTTACAATTGCCATAAAATCGGAAAAGAAGACAATTTGATTTCTTTCTTTCACAAATGGCAGCAAAATCATTTTTATTTCTACAAAAGTTGCCAGTAAAGAATAATCTGCATACAGTAAACTTTGATCTTTGATACAGTAAAAACTTTTTAAATTCTCGGAAACATTAGACAGGTATGTAGGTACCTGCAATAGGTAGGGAAGATTGGCACCATTCGTACAAGGGGCACATACGTACAGTAGATTTTACAGAAAAACTAAGTGGAGTACGGTCATGTCTTTTCACGTGTACACACGGCGACACAAAAGTGTCCATAGTTCGAAGCTATACAAAACCAACATAAGCTGGCCGCGCGTAGGTCGAGTAACGTATAACGTCGCGAGGCCATCTTATGTTGGTTTTGTATAGTTTGATATGTCGCCGTGCGTACGTAGCCTTTTTTTGACCGCATCATTAGACCGGTAAGCCGCAACAGCAGCGCCATTACACATAATACGACAGGTAGCAAAGCAAAGTGTTTTTGCACTTGGTGAGTAAATATTTTATGGTAATTCACGATCGCATTGTACCTACTTTTATTACATTTCTAACATGATAAGTACCTTTATGACAAGTGAATATCCTTAACAAAGTGTTTTAATGACAAATATTTTCTTGATTTACACGTTTCTAGAAAACGGGTAACTGTTTATAACTTATATACCATGGATACCTTCGGACCGCATGGAATGGGGTAGGTACTTTAGTACGCGACAAATGGTTGGTGATTCCTGGTAGATTAATTTATTTTTACAGAAAAACGAAATGTTAGTTTCATCCTCTATGTACTAAATAAAGTTAATTTTCGGTGCTGTATGAAAGTACCCCATTTGTGGAGCAGATTCGTACAAATTCCAGGTGAAAGAAAAATCACTTTTATTCAATAACCCTCTAAAATACACTTTTATACTATTTTTCTCCTAATAGCCAAATATATGTGCTATTTCAAAATGATTTCCATAAAGATATTAATTAACGCAGTAAAAAGAAACAAAATATATTGTGAAAACTGTACGAAGGGTCCCAATCTTCCCCTACAGACAAGAGCACATCAAGCTTTACACTTGCAGTTCGATTGTAACGCTTATAAATGGCGCAATAAATAAGAACGGTACAAAGTCCAAAGTGTCAAGCTTGACGTGCTCTTGACTACATAACTTATACAAAATAGGTATTTAGGAATTATTTGATTTGTTTGTTACGGAGTACCTACCTACCTACCTAATGGTATGTTGGTGAGGGCGGTCGGCGGCAGAAAAATAGGAACCAACCCCCATCGACTTTACCTATAGGTACCTACTTCGTTTTAGTACTATCAGTTTAAAATAACAATGAAGCGTATTATCTATGAATAGTGTTCGATGAAGCGACATTCTAAGTGTTGACTTCCGCAGTAACGTAGGGATCGCATTTTAAACTGATGGTAGTAGGTACACACGGCGACACATCAGGTTACGCACCCTATATACCCATAACTACACTACGTACAAAACACAAAATAGTGCGGTAGAGAGCCTGCATAGACGCGGCTGCCGGCGCGGGCGCAGTGCTGTGAGACGAATCAACAACAACATACCGCACCCTCTCGCACGATTCGCAGCGTTCAACTTCTAATAGTTCAAAGTCCAAACAGGGTAACCTGACCTGTCGCCGTGTGTACATACTTTAAATTGGATTGCCTCTGAGACGGGAGTGAGCCCGTCGCGACTTGTAATGGTCAGTGGGTACAATACATGCCTCGAAATTGAAGTATGCAGTTTTCCTCACGATGTTTTCCTTCACCGAAAAGCCAGTGGTGTTACAAATCGTACATAAATTCCGAAAAACTCATTGGGTACGAGTCGGCCTGGACGGGGATCGAACCATCGCCTCCTGCACGGCAGGCAAGGCTACTCGCCACTGGACAACCACGGCTTTTTTACCGGAAACTAAAATAAGATAACCCAAATACAATAAAAGTACAGGAAGTATTTTTTTCGGATTTTAAGTCGGTTCGATCGATTACCGGTTGCGGCAAGCAATTTTTCAAAAGTCCATGAAATCAGTTTGCTTATTACAGGATGTTTTTCGAAAGGATTAAGAAACTTCAAAGAGACAGAGTTTTTGGCGTATTATCTACGTTTGGAGTCCTCATATTTTATTGAGTGAGTTTTGGTTCGTAAAATTGGTGTTGTTTTGCGTAACAAAGTATCGTGCAAGTGAACAATATATACAGTTCAGTGAAATGTGATGGTGTATGGGTCGTAAACAGGAAAAGTGTTCCGTCATTTGTAGCGCGGCAATGCGGTCGGTTCACCTCTTTCCTGTGGACTTATCTGCATTTCCTGCGTCTTTCGATTGTCTCCGGCGTCTTACGATTGTCTCCAAAAACTCCAAAGAAGCGTCAAAACGTCGAACACCAACGTTTTAATTGCTATAAATGAGAATTAAAGACTTCGGCTGTATGGGAATATAGAACCCTTTGCCTTGAAAAGAAACAAAAAAAAACTTCAAAGTGACAGTTGTAAATGTTGCCAGGTTGAAACTTTCAATATCACCATTTGACACGATTCACTAATTAGAGACGATGTAAATAAAATAAAAATGTGGCGAAACTATGTTTCAAAAGTATGAAGACAAGACAAGCAAGAGTGAGATGTTCTGGCACAGTACAGACGTTCGGGAGTCAGTATATAACAAAGTACTCTGTGTTCGGGAGATTCAAACACAAAGACATAGGCCTCAATGTCCGTCACATAGCACATAGTCAACATTGTACTTCGGAATTTCGGATTTAGATTGACTCATAAAAATGATGATAGGGAGAGAAAACAACAAGTCAATGGAGAAGAATTTTAAGCTTTTTGTGAAGTTTTAGCGCACAATAGATTTTTTGATCTGGCAGCCCTTATAAGTTGAAAGTTTTATTTGGAATGTTTTTATTTTATTTTATTTCATTAACTTATCAGCTTTGTCAGAACGTTGTTGTTTTGTTTTAAATTATTATAAGAAACAAAGACTAATAAGAAATGAAACCAAAATCGGGCCTCACACGTTTCCATAATTGCTACATTCTTCGTAACAATAAAATAATCAAAGAAGACTTGTGGATCCGAGATGGAAAAATTGAAAATCCTGAACAAATATTTTATGTAGAGCAACTTGAAGCGGAAATAACTGTAGACTGCAAAGAATTTCTTATTGCCCCTGGATTTGTTGACATACAAATTAACGGTAAGTTGTCATAAAATACTTTCAAAGTAGGTCAAGTAGCCTTTAGAAAATCTAAGTTCAAACTGGTAAAAGTTCAGTCTTCTGCGGCACGAATTTAGAGGGGAGGATGCCCATACCCGTCCCCCAAAATTTGGGGTTGAGGAACCCCCCCGTTTTCGGTGAAAACAGTAATGTAGTCTGTGGCTTTCATAAAATAAAGTGGGATTTTTAGTACTTATATGTATAAGCAAGCTATAGAGCGCGCTTAGCAGTATGAACATTATATTCAACTATACTGCATTCCAAATAGCAACGTAATTTTAAGGCTATTGTGCATTACAGAAACAGAGATTTGAAACATACTAACACTTACTCTCACTTATTCTTAGAACAGCTTTTGTACCGTCCAAGATATGTCAGATAGTATACTTTTCTAATAAATATATTACATTTGTTAATCAGAATTGGCCAGAAAGCTAAATAGGAATCGGAAAATCTTATCGTCCCTATTTGGAATGAAGCCAAAACCAAAATAAAATGTGTCCTTATTGTGTCAGTCATTTTCAAGAGCAATATTGAACCTTCTATATTTTTGCATATACGTCCGTCCATCATGGAAATTTTAAAGAAAATTCTAGACTGGCGTTATTAAAACAGTATGAAATTTGACAATAATTTTCTTACGCTTGGTGCCAAGGGCCGTGACAGATGCAGAACATATGCATACTCTAAGGTATGCTGCGTAATTTAGGGGGAAGGGGTTAGTGGATCCCCCTCCCATACCTCTAGGGGAGGTAGAGTAATCACCCTTAGCCTTAGACAATTTAATAGGGATGAGTTACGCGTGTCATTCTACTAAGAAACATTTCTGCCACTTTTTGCGGGGGGCGAGGTAACATCAAATCCGCAACATTGGATTTTATTCCCCATAAGTTTAGATTCTAATTTTGAATGGTAAAAATCATGAAAAGTAGTCTCGTGTGAACCCCAAACGTTCTAAGTTCAAAATTATTGTTTCACTATGTCTCCTTTAGTGATAAGGTATAAAATTGGGTGTAAATGCGCAAGATTAATTGATCTAATACCGTGGCAGAGGGGAAATGCTACCGCAAGGCGAGTCCCTATTAAATTGTCTAAGCCCTTAGCCCATCCCCCCATACTAAACCCGACCCTTCAAACTTTTAAGGTGGTTGGGGAATAGACTTCTCCGATAACTATAATAATGTGGAAGAAGGTGTACAAAAAGTGGCAAAAGAGCTGTTGGCCCACGGCGTGACCTCATTTTGCCCAACGATGGTCACCTCGAGCAAGGATACATATAAAAAAATACTGCCACGAATTAAAAAAGCTAAGGGAAGTAAAGATGGGGCGACGATACTTGGTGTGCACCTTGAGGGACCATTCATTAGTCTAGCCAAGAAGGGTGCTCACATGGATGAGTTTATACAAACTCCAGAACAGGTCAGTTCGGAATACAACTATTTTATATTATGCTACAATAATTGTCTCGAGTCACATTGCAAGTTTGGACACCAGAAGTAGTATAATTTACACAGTTTGCATTAGAGCTTGCCACGAGGCTCTTCTCAACTGTGTTTTTGGCCAAAAAATAATCCTTCACATTGAAATAAATACCATATGAATAGATAGTAGTAGTACACTATTATTATTTAATTCTATTAATATGTAAATACTCCCACAAACTACTTGACATTGGCAGAATTGCAGTGTTAGACACAAGCAAAGCACCATTAATTTATAAATACTTAACAACAAAATTCTCTCTCAACCATATTAGTTCTTCCTTAGTTTAGAGTTCAGAAAGTTTGGATGTGTTGTATGGTGCAGGGAGCATATTTAGGACTTTGGAAAATTTTGTAAAGTCCTGAATCCCATTTACAATACTTCTACTGAAACATTGATTGCTTGTCACTAGTCTGTTCTATATAGAGATATAGTCGAAGACAGAACAATACAGTAATAAAAAGAGTATATTTATTTTATGTTATGTTGTTACTAGGTAGGAGTCGCGTGGCTGGAGGGCTTTCGAGTGGACGTCTGTCGTTGGCTCGCGATTTAAGTAGCCACGCGGCTCCGCCATTTTATGGCGGTTTCGAGTGTGTGTTTTTGTATAAAAACAGGGCTTTGAGATCGCCATATCCAATTACCGTACAACGTCAAGCACTAATTGCTCTTTTTAAACTAGATACTGGCAAAATCCTCCAAGGAAACGCCATTAAACAAAAATAGAATAGAATATTACTAGGTATTAATAAATTAGAATAACTTGGTATGCAACATCAACCATGAAACAAAAAGTGTAGTTTGAAAGATAAAGTAAAAGACAATAATAAAATTTCTTTTAAATTCAGTTTTATTGAGTAGGTACCAAAAATTTTTGAGTTGGTGACTGGCACGATTCACCCCTAGGTGCGGTATAATTTTTATAGACTTAACTTGGCACCTTCATCAATTCCTACCTTCCTTCCTTCTTATTCTTACCTTTGATTGAATTCTAAACAGAAAAATAATCATCTAAATTGGTTAAGAAAAGTCTGAGTTATGGGTTCATCATCATCAGCCTGTATTCACCCACTGCAGGACATGTCTTCACCACATTTCGCCTTCCTTTTCGGTCCTGTGCTTATCACATCCAGGTCTTAGCATATGAATAGATAATAATAGTACATCTTAGTTATAATTGAGAAACTAATTAATTTATCTTTCTCAGGATCTCAGGAAACAAATATTTATTACAAAGAAACTTTCCCAACTGATAACAAAGTTAATATTATGTTATTCTGCATAGAAGAGTGCATAATAATAAGTAATAGAACTTTGTAGGCCTTTATTATGAACGAAGATGCAAATAGTAAAATTAATAATCAGATATCAAACTATCATTGTCTAACATAAGCATACAAAACAAACTTAAGTACCCACTGTTTTATCATAATAATTTATTGTTACAATGAACTTTGGTTTACATTCTTTTGCAATTATGTTTACTATCAACAATTTTTATCAATAACCTACATTTGTGAGTGGAAATAACAAACATCACAAGCTACTTTCTGTCCCTTAGCATATAGAATGTCGATAGAATTGATTTATTATTTCTTTTATTTAAGGCCAAAAATGTATCTAATTTTCAGGGCTTCCAATCTCTTCAAGAAACATATGGGTCCTTAGAAGATGTTATCATAGTGACATTGGCCCCGGAACTGGCAGGGGCCATGGAGGCAATCAAGGGCCTTACAGACCTTGGCATCAAAGTAGCCCTCGGTCACTCCAGTGCCAGTCTGGCACAAGGTGAAGCTGCTGTCAAATCTGGGGCAAACTTGATCACGCATTTATTCAATGCTATGCTTCCAGTGAGTATTGGTCAAGGATTTAATAAATATGACATTGTTTTGATGACAATTAGAAGAGGGACCACCTTGATCTATTGTAACTCAATAATAATAACATTTATCTCCCTATCAAAAGAATAACTAATAATTTATAAAGATCGTCTCATAAAATTTACGTTATAGACGGAGAGCTGGCTACGAGTTTTCAAAATGATAAGGTGCAAGGACAATTTTTATGTAAATACCTTCCTTACTAGCTGACAAGTACATTGCACTGGCTGGCAGAAGTCTACCCCGGGGAGGGAAGCGGGGGCGGGCGGTCAAAGACGCCAATTTTTAATCAAAATAAAATCATTAGGTGCAAGGCTGAAATTTTGTGTAGTTATAGTTTTTAGTAGTAGAAATAGCGTAAAATTATTGGCAGAAGTCCAGATCGGGGATAAAGCATCGGCAGAAGTCGATGAAGTTGTCAAAAATTATTGAAATTTTAATGATAAGGTGCACTTCTGCCAATTTCGTTTTCATATAATTGATGGCTTCAAATAGCTGTACACAAATTGGCAGAAGTCAAAATGGTGGCTAAGTATACGAAAAAATGACTTTTAATTGTGGCATTTTTGTACATTTTCTTATAATTTGTTCGACCAAGTATTGAAAATGTTATAGTATGTTACATATTTGTAATCTACTCACAAAGCCCTTTCATTTGATACCCCACATGGTATGTTTCAAAGAGAATTGTTTTCTTCTTTTTACTGCCATCTCTTCATGACGTCACAGTTTCGACCCCCACAGTCTGAGCGCATGTCATCTCATATATTTGTGTTCAGAATTTCGCAAAATCATTGTGGTATAAGTAAACGTTGCCAGAAGTCGATAAAATTGTTGAAAAATTTTGCTGGTGAAGAACAAGGTGCAGTTCCGGCAATTTTGTTATTATATTCTTATGCCTTAAAAAACTGAATGCAAACTTCCAGGAGGCCGTCTACATATACAAATAATGAAAATATCACCAGAAGTTTATTTAACGGAAAGCAATTAATTGAAATTAAAATAATAAGGTGCATTTCATACATTTCTGGCAATTTGATTTTTTTATTATTTATACTGTTAGTCAACAGGGTCCTTCTTAATATGCTGACACTTTTTTAAGGGGATGATCAGACCATCAAACTGACAACTTTCTCTATGAGACCAACAACGAAATCGCGAAACAAAAATCAGCTGTCCCATACATTTGGCTCGAGTAGGTTTGCAGTTTTGTATGGAGGAGAAGATTTTTTTTTCGCGATTTTGTTGTTGGTCTCATAGAGAAAAATGTTCAGGTTTACGGTCTGATCATCCCCTTTAAAAAATGTCAGCATATTAAAGGACCCTATATTATACAGTTAATAGTTATACAGCAGTTAGTTATAGCCTGTATACAGGGTATACAATTAAATGGGACAGATTCTTAAAGGTGTGCTTCAGACCATCAAACTGATCAACTTTTACTATGGGACCAACACTGAAATCGCGAAAATATTCTGCAGTCCCATACAAAAATGCAAACATAACTCAACTGAAATGTATGGGACACCAGATTTTTGATTTCAATATTGGTCCCATAGAGAAAGTTGTTCAGTTTAATGTAAGTGACTGTCTCATTTAATTTTACACCCTGTATAATGGTGTGTATGTATACTCTTCCAGAACTATTGTTAATTTTACTGAATCTATCGGTGTTTTAATATTTATACAGGGTGTACAATAAAATAGGACAGCTACTTAAAGGGGTGCTTCAGACCATCAAACTGAACAACTTTCTCTATGGGACCAATATCGAAATCGCGAAAAAAAAATCTGCTGTCCCATACATTTCAGTCGAGTTATGTTTGCAGTTTTGTATGGGAGAGCGGATTTTTTTTTCGCGATTTCGATATTGGTCCCATAGAGAAAGTTGTTCAGATTGATGGTCTGAAGCACCCCTTTGAGTAGCTGTCCCATTTTATTGTACACCCTGTATAATATGTTCTCAGAGTAGGGAAACATACCTACCACTAAAGTTACAGACGAGCGACACCTTTGTCGCCGTAGGTCGCAGAGCGTCGCGCTCATACACTTTACGGTCACGCGATAGTCGCGCGACCCTCCGTGACATACGGCGACCGCAAAGTGTCGCTCGTCTGTAAGCGCTCTAAGCGCTCTTATCGGATCATTACGGATATGTCGGTGTTTCGTTTTTATAATGTATGCCGACTTGACGTTGTTGCGTTTTTATTATAATGTATACTTACTATCTTTAAAAACGCCGAAAGTGGCCACTTTTCGTGGCCACTTTTGGCCGCTTTTGGGTTTTACTATAGTAACAGCAAACAAACAACATAGCAGTCTGTAATGTTTGGTTAAATCGAAAACCAACAATAACTGCTATGAAACATTCTTGTTTTTTGAAAATTTTGTTTAATTATCTAGAAAGTAAAAAAATAACATTGTGGGCAGCACTGGAGGCTCGGTGATCTCTTGACCAAAAACTGTACTTTACTTATACCACCACAGTGATTTTACGAAATTCTGAACACAAATATATGAGATGACATGCGCTCAGACTGTGGGGGTCGAAACTGTGACTTCATGAAGAGATGGCAGTAAAAAGAAGAAAACAATTATCTTTAAAACATACCATGTGGGGTATCAAATGAAAGGGCTTTGTGAGTAGATTACAAATATGTAACATGCTATAACATTTTCAATACTTGATCGAACAAATTATAAGAAAATGTACAAAAATGCCACAATTAAAAGTCATTTTTTCGTATACTTAGCCACCATTTTGACTTCTGCCAATTTGTGTACAGCTATTTGAAGCCATCAATTATATGAAAACGAAATTGGCAGAAGTGCACCTTATCATTAAAATTTCAATAATTTTTGACAACTTCATCGACTTCTGCCGATGCTTTATCCCCGACCTGGACTTCTGCCAATAATTTTACGCTATTTCTACTACTAAAAACTATAACTACACAAAATTTCAGCCTTGCACTAATGATTTTATTTTGATTAAAAATTTGCGTCTTTGACCGCCCGCCCCCGCTTCCCTCCCCGAGGTAGACTTCTGCCAGTCAGTGCAATGTACTTGTCAGCTAGTAAGGAAGGTATTTACATAAAAATTGTCCTTGCACCTTATCATTTTGAAAACTCGTAGCCAGCTCTTAGTCCATTACATGGTAATGGTAACATCTGAAAATGATTCTGTACAGAACCAAACAGTACCTAATTTTTTACTATACAGTATTTCTTAAGTAACATTTTATTGTATGTACAGTCGCCATCAGATATATCGTAGCATACAAGGTGTCCAAATATTTCTGAGCAGTGCTAATTTTCATTAAATTATTTACAGTAAATTTTACCAGTTATATCTAAACGTATATTTTGTCATAAATATGTGAACAGCGAATTTGCAATAATTTCTTTACAATGTTATTTTAAATTAACATGTAAAACAATGGAGTAAGGTTTTTGTCCAACTGTTCAGATGTTTATGGCCACCATGACTGCGTCGATACATTTGATGTTCTAGGCGTTCCTATATTTTTGATTGACTATAAGTAAAGAAATTATTGAAAATTAGAACTGCTTAGAAATATTTGACCACCTTGTTTGCTACGATATATCTGCTGGTGACTGTACTAACGGCACCCTTAGGCTGCCCGTCCACTGAAGCGACGCGAGGCTGAGGAACGGAGAAATGAGGAAATATTAAGCAATAAGATTGAATAAAATAAAATTGCGGAGATTTTATGCAATCCTATATTGGTTAATATTTATTCGTTTCTCCGCACCGCAATCTCGCTTTCAGTGGACAGGCAGCCTTAGTATGGGCCGAAAATGATGTCTTCTACCCCAGATTTTCCTTTGGTCCATCTTAACTCAACCATCCTGTATAAATTTTCGTAATAACACCAAAATCAATCATATCTCAGAAAGTGCAAAAAAGTAGCACCATGTGTCTTTTAATGAAATGTGGTACTTAGTAGGTAGATACCTATTATAGAAACCGCAACCCGAAACAAGGCCGGAATCAGGCGGTATGGAACGTAATGTGTTCATTTCCATACTAAGTTAACACATTTTACCGATTTTCTCCTAAAGTATGAGTCATATTAGAAAAAGAAATATAAGAACATGCATAGCTTTTCATTAGAGGAATACGACTGCATCATTATTTTTTTCATTTTCGAAAATGTTTTTTTCCAGTCTCCTATTTCCGACCTCTTCTATGGGGACGATCCACTGTGCGTCGACAGCAGAAGGCTTCCCATACTAAACGTGCTTTTTGTATGGAGTCGCCGTCATTCGCCTTCGGTCAATGTGTCTCAGCATGGTCTCAGCCCTTATCGATAGTTAAAAATTTGGGGTCTTAACTGTGCAAAAATCTTCTGTCCTTTGTTTGTAACATTCCCACAAATCACTAAACATAATTTAATTAACATTTTTCCAGTTCCATCACCGCGACCCTGGGCTAGTTGGCCTGCTCGCTTCCTCCACAGATAAACAAGTATATTATGGCATTATCTCTGATGGCATCCACACCCATCCCTCTGCACTTAGAATAGCATGCAGAACTAATCCCGAAGGTACTTCATTAGTATTTATTAATAAGAAGAAAAATATTAATCTCTTTAGATTCCACACTAACTGTTCGTCAGTCTTCCGTCGTATTTCTACTACTACAATAAAAATTATGAAATAAAATTTTTTTTACAAAAAATAAAAACCGACTTCAGAAGTAAAAAAGTACAAAATAATATTTCAGCCTATGAATTTTACGTTCGAATCTATAAGAAAATTAATTTATTTTGTCGAAGTCGCTGTCAAGCCGGCAGGTACGATTCGCGACTGGGCTTGCAGTAATTTTCTGGCTTGGCTTGACACCGACTCCAACAAAACAAATTAATTTTCATATAGATTCGAACATAAAATTCATAGGCTGAAATATTATTTTGTACTTTTTTACTTCTGAAGTCGGTTTTTATTTTATTGTAAAAAATTTTTTATTTCATGTTCGAATCTCGAACATAAAATTCATAGGCTGAAATATTATTTTGTACTTTTTTACTTCTGAAGTCGGTTTTTATTTTTTTGTAAATAAATTTTTATTTCATAATTTTTATTGATTAAATATGTTATTTCGATTCAGATATCAGTTATACACGCAAAGGGTACATTGAAAAGAAGCAAATGGTTCAATCGCAGACGATTTGCTGTCAACTTTTGAGGAGTTATATCATGTAGCTCCGAAGTGCATCATCAGATCATCACAATATTAAAATGGGACCACCTCGGGAGTACACACCCGACCCTTTCAAACAAAAAAAGAATTTTTAAAATTGGTTCACAATTGACGAAAATATCGGTGAACATACATAAAAAAAAATACATACAGCCGAACATAGAACCTCCTCCTTTTTTTGAAGTCGGTTAAAAAGAAATGAACCATTGACTAGACATAAAATAAGAAAACATGAAAAATAAAACAAACCAGTTTCGCTGTTTTAGATAGACAGAAAACTCGTTCATTTCATCAGAACAATACAAGAAACAGTGCCTGACAAGGCTAAATAGATATTAAAGTAGTTTAGTACCTACCATACTTGATAAGAAAGATAAATATAATAATAATAATTATAGCATTCGAGCCGGTGCACACCTGGCGAAGCGCACAGCAGAGCATTTTTCACTGCTAAACCATTATCGACTTTGCTTCCATTGAGCATGCATGCATGCATGCATGCATCAAAAATCAATTAACACAACTTTAGCCTCAAGTTGGATCGATGCTCTCGGGTTCTAATAGTTGATTTTCGATGTTATTTCAACGCAAGCAAAGTCGGTAATGGTTTGGCAGTGAAAATGCTCTGCGATCCGCTTCGACAGGTGTGCGCCGCCGAGTAGCGCAGATCAGGCGGAAAACTGCTCGAGCATTTAAAAATAAAGTTGTAAATAGCGTGCACGGTCCTCTAAAACAAATCGTTACTTGCACAACTATTTACAACTCTGTTTTAATAGGATAAGGATGATATTTAATGTGGAAAAATACTGTGTCAGTTGCAGAAACGCTCATTAGAGTTAATTCTCCATTAAATCTCTTGCTAGCTTTTACTACGTCAACAAGACACAAAGTGACAGCAATATATTTAATGGAGGTTAATACTACTAGGAGGTTAGACTACTTTAATGAACGTTTCTGCAATTGAGTGTAAAAGTTGTCCGCCTAAATTGCACTTACCTGAATGAATCAAATAATTTACTAAGTAAGGTGGAGTCTTGTAATTTCAACTACGGAGCAATTGCACAAGACTTATAAGGATCACGATTCAGTTCTTCTATCAATAGACATATGTCTAGTCATCTAGAAGGCAGGTGCTGGTATGAAGAGAAGAACTGAATCGTGATTTTTATAAGTGCAATTGCTCCATAGTTGCAATCACCAGAAAGTTGCAATCGCAAGACTCCACCTTACTGTAATAGGTCAATTTTTAAAAGTAATCTTCTTAAACCAGGTCTGGTGCTTGTGAGCGACGCAGTGGCGTCTCAAGGTCTGGCTGATGGAAACTACAGAATCGGACCGCAGTCAGTCACTGTGGAGGGCGGCCACGCTTACGTCTCTGGTACTAAGACTCTTTGCGGCAGTACGACTGCTCTTGATGCGAGTGTTGTTACCTTCAAGGAATCTACAGGTAAAGTTTACAAGTGATCTATATTAAATTAGGACCTAATTCGGTACTTCCTCGTGGACCCACTAATTTGTCCCACTGGTTTTTGCACCGGAACGTAGTAGTGGGTCTACGAGGAACAAGGTTTCCTCGTGGACCCACTACTACATTCCAGTGCAAAAAATAACTATTCGTTATCTGACTTTAGAGGACAAACCATAACGGAATTTTATTTTTAATATAAATTAAAAAATAAATTATTATTATAATTTTTTTTTTTTACCAATTTTCATTTTTTTTTTCTTATTTTTTTTTTAAATCGAGTCTATCGGCACCTACTATTCGTAGAACGGCGCGCCTTCGCGATTTCTGCAACTTAATTGGTCCAACTTGATGTGTATTTTGCCTAGTCCTTTTTATCATGTGAGCTGTGTGGGCAGCAAGCCCAGTAGGAGTGCGATTCAAATTCAATTCAACGTTGAACTCAGCAGTTGAAAATGTACGGAGATAAGCATCTTTCTGCAGCTGATTTGACTTTCAAAAATCGAACTCCTGGAGTATGATTTTTGAAAGTCAAATCAGCAGTAGAAAGATGCATATCTCCATAGTAATATTGACATTTTCAACTGCTGAGTTCAACGAATGCGTTTCAAAAATCGCACTCCAGGGCCCCTAGACAAAGTACTTTCGATTAGCATTAACGACAGTAGAAAACATAAATAAAAACCGGTCAAGTGCGAGTCGGGCTACTCGCGCACCGAGGGTTCCGTACCACACCACCACAGAACACAACATTATTAACTTAGAAATAAAACTTTTTTTCAAATATTATGGATTTTTTAAACATGTTACAGCCATGTTGTGCTATTTCGAATCAAATTAAAGATTGAAAAATTAAGTCTCGGGCGGGACTTGAACCCGCACCCTTCCAAACCGGGGAAGTGCGTTATCCAATTTCGCTACCGAGTCCACTAGCCAGAGAACGAAATTTTCAATCTGTTGCGTCTTGAGGGGACGTGTGCGACATCTACTGGAAGTTATTACAAACTAGCCAACCTGCAAGTCCACCATTACAACTGGAATTCATACAGTATAGATGACATACCCTGTTCAAATTTCAAATATTATGGATTTTTAAACATGTTACAGCCATGTTGTGCTATTTCGAATCAAATTAAAGATTGAAAAATTTGGTCTCGGGCGGGACTTGAACCCGCACCCTTCCAAACCGGGGAAGTGCGTTATCCAATTTCGCTACCGAGTCCACTAGCCAGAGAACGAAATTTTCAATCTGTTGCGTCTTGAGGGGACGTGTGCGACATCTACTGGAAGTTATTACAAACTAGCCAACCTGCAAGTCCACCATTACAACTGGAATTCATACAGTATAGATGACACACCCTGTTCCAATTTCAAATATATTATGGATTTTTTAAACATGTTACAGCCATGTTGTGCTATTTCGAATCAAATTAAAGATTGAAAAATTAAGTCTCGGGCGGGACTTGAACCCGCACCCTTCCAAACCGGGGAAGTGCGTTATCCAATTTCGCTACCGAGTCCACTAGCCAGAGAACGAAAAAACTAAACTAACAACTACTTTGTTTTTAAAACTTTTTTTGTCCGGGACCTTTAGCGCGAAACCGACTCACACTTCGCCGGTTTTTAGTATTTGTTGTTATTTTGTAGAGTCTGCTCTATAATCACACTAAGTTTGACGCTTGTATGTATTACCGTTTTTACTTTAGAGCGTGGAGAAAAAACGTTGTTAAAAAACTAGTTTCTTGTTGAAAATCCCCCTTAATTTTTAACTTTCTGACATTTTTATTATTTGTTAACAAATCCGCCCTAATAACGCACAATCTGTGAAAATTTCAACTATCTAGCTATTACGGTTCAAAAGTTACAGCCCTAAATAGGTAGGACAGACGGACGGACGGACGGACGGACAACGTTGGCTTAGTAATAGGGTCCCGTTTTCACCCTTTGGGTACGGAACCCTAAAAATGTATGGACTTGACGTATGGTGACGAAAGCAAACGTCAAAATGTTTCGATCGCCAATGTCAAATCAGTACATTGTCATTTCTACTAGCGTCTACGCTCTGCGTCTACGCCAATAGAAATGTTACTTTGTCTATAGGCCCAGGTGTCAGATTTTTCCAACCGCCTCGAACCATCTGATTTTTTTTTAAATCTAATGCCTAGCCCTGGCCTATTTGTACAACTTCATTTGATCGTGTCGTTGATTGGTTGCAGATTGCACGTTGGAGTATGCATTGGAAGCGGCCTCGCTACATCCAGCTAAAGCATTAGGTATTGAAGATAGAAAAGGAAATTTGAATTTCGGCTGTGACGCAGACTTTGTAATATTGCATCCAAAATCATTGAAAGTCATGTCTACATGGATAGCAGGCGATTGCGTATACCAATGTTCTAAATAATTATGAATCTTTATACAGGGTGTTAATATTAACACTTTCGCTGCTAAGCTCAAAACAATGATACTCGCGCAGTGCTAACATTGGAATGTTACATAAAATTTTGACTCACCGGGTGACTCGTGCGCACTTCAGCCCATTTGTTGCTGACGTACGACGTAGGTTCTCGTCAGCAGATAAAGTGTTAAATACATTACATATCTGAGGGGCGCTATAACCATCAACCTGAACAACTTTTACTATGGAGTCAACATGGAAAGAAAAATTCGCTGTGTGGATTCCGTAAAAAAATGTCAGTGGCTACTCGACCCAAATGTATAGAACAGCACAAAATTCAAAACTTTTTATTCAAAATAATATCATATAGATAGCTTTTTGACGTCATTTTTTGACTCTACCACCGCGTCGGAAGGTGTTCCGTTGAGAGAAGATGCGGCCAGAAACTCTACAACACACATCTTTTAAACAAAACAAAATGTACAAAGTACAATTAAAATACAATATTGCATTACATAGTGTAAAATTGTCAAGACCAGACATTTTGGTCATTCAAATAATCATCGAGTTTATAGTAACCTTTTTTACAGAGGACTTGTTTAAGGCTCCTCCTCCCATCTGCAAGGCTCTCTTTCTTACAAGCAAGTTTTTGCAATTAGCCATCCCGCTTCAATTGCGCGGCTCCGGTCAGAATTTTTCGTTTTCTTTGAAAACCTGTATGATTTTTTATGAATTTTCAAAAAATAAGAAAACCACATCATTTTATATTGTATTGTGAAGAATATTGTAAATTTTCATATTCTTCTGATCAACAATGTAAGCGTAAAACGGTTACAACTGCAAAAAAAGAGGTGACTTTGGAGTCATTTTTCTTCAGTTTTATTAATTAAAATAGATTTCGAGAAAAACCACATCACTTTTCATATCCTGTAGATTGTTCAGTTTTGTTTTCTGCTTAAAAAGTTCCATAGTTAATGTATAAAATGGTTACAAAGTTACTCAAAACCGGGCGGACGCCCCTTAACATGAGACTTAAACTTTTTGGATGGTAAGTTTAGAATATCCTCTGGTATCTTATTATAAAAGCGTATACAGTGCCCCATGAAAGATGTGTTAACTTTACTGAGTCGAAAATGTGGGAATACTAATTTATTTTTATTTCTTGTATTGTAATTATGAACGTCATTGTTTTTGGGAAAGAGAGACAATTTTTTTCGAACATATAAAATATTTTCGAAAATATATTGACTGTAGAAAGTCAAAATACTGATATCTTTAAAAAGATCTCGTAGTGAGTCTCGACAACGCAGATTATAAATGGCTCGAATTGCCCGCTTTTGAAGGATAAAGACAGCCTCGACGTCTGTAGCACGGCCCCACAGCAAAATACCATAAGACATGATACTGTGGAAGTAGCTGAAGTATACAAGTCTTGCAGTAGCTATATCAGTTAGCTGTCTAATTTTTCGAACTGCATAAGCTGCCGAGCTCAGCCTACCCGCTAGGGTTTCTATATGTGGACCCCATTGCAGCCTCGAGTCAATCTTTATCCCTAAAAATACAGTATTACTTGTGAAATGCAATATATCATTATCTAAAGTTATATTATTTTCAATATTTATAACGTTTGGTAGAGTGAATTTAATACATTTAGTTTTCTTTGCATTTAAAGCAAGATTATTAACACTGAACCAATTCAGAACTTGTCGAAGAGTGTCATTTACATTGTCATTAATATCATCAACATCTTGCGCCTTTGTACTTGTTTTGAAAATAAGAGAAGTATCATCAGCAAATAACACTATGTTCGACAAGTTCTGCACCATGTAGGGTAAATCGTTTATATAAACCAGAAAGAGAAATGGACCCAGTATAGATCCCTGTGGAACGCCCATTTTTACTAGTGAGCCAGACGAATTTGTTCCATTGATACACACCCTTTGGATTCTCTTTTCCAAGTAAGATTCTAACAGATCCAGAGCCCTGCCTTGAATACCGTAGTGGTTTAATTCGATCAACATTGTTTTATGATCAACACAGTCAAATGCTTTGGATAAGTCACAAAAGACTCCGATTGCATTTTGGTGCTCCTCCCAAGCGCTAAAGATATGCTGTATCAGCATAACTCCAGCGTCGGTTGTTGAGCGACCCTTGGTGAATCCAAACTGTTGCTCATGCAGCAGCCTCTTGATGTTAAAGTGGAAGAGCACAGCCTAGTTATTTCTTTTTCGCGATTAGCTCCATGAAAGTTGTTCTGTTTGATGGTCTGAATCTGAAGCACCCCCGAAGCACAGTATAAGAAAGAGTACAGTCGCCATCAGATATATCGTAGCATACAAGGTGTCCAAATATTTCTGAGCAGTGCTAATTTTCATTAAATTATTTACAGTAAATGTTACCAATTATATCTAAACGTGTATTTTGTCATAAATATGTGAACAGCGAATTTTCAATAATTTCTTTACAATGTTATTTAAAATTAACATGTAAAACAACGGAGTAAGGTTTTTATCCGAAACTGTTCAGATGTTTATGGCCACCATGACTACGTCGATATATTTGATGTTCTCGGCGTTCCTATATTTTTGATTGACTATGAGTAAAGAAATTATTGAAAAATACCCGCCGGACCAGAAGTACAATCGGGAAGTACCATCAATGGTACAGTTGGCACTGTATTGTATCATTAGTACCATTACGTAATAGTACTAATGATACTGCTGGTCAATGGTACAAGTGGCACTCGGAACTTTTATTAATAAAGCGGCCAAGTGCGAGTCGGACTCGGGTACGAAGGGTTACGAACCGTTTAACGTTTTAACGTTTCTTCTATGGGGACCCCCTTTAATTTTTTAACTTTATTTTACGAGTTTTTCCCAGTGGTCAGATTGGTGGTCAGACTAGTCTATCCAACGGATTTTTTTTCCCGTTGGTCAGATTTATTTGACAGCTGGAATTTATGGGCGGATAGCGGAGGCTTCGTAATTAAATAGGGTTCCGGTTAGCACCCTTCGGGAACGGAACCCTAAAGAGAACATCGGTAGAGGGGACTAAATGTTTCAATATTAAAACTTCACAAATGGACATAAAGCCAGGTATTCATTTGCAACATTTGTTTATAAACATGTTTACCGTAAACACACGGTAGTTAGTACATATAATAGTCTGTGGTAAACACTGTTTCTGTAACATTGGCAGTCCACACTTGTCAGTTGTTTGTAGCTAGCAAAGGTAGCTAGGATGTTCCCGAGCAGGTAGTGATGCTCTGTGCTGCTTACATAATTATATTCATACATATTAACTTATCCTTACATATTATCATTATCCTTCTTTGTCATATTTAACTCTGCAACAATCTCTGCCCAAGCATCATTTTTTTTTGTAGTCTTTATTTGATACATCCCAGAGAATGCTACGCTGTTGAAAGAGCTCTATGAGCATAGAAATCTGGTTGTTCGACCAAACTACTTCCATGTTTAAAACACGCGCAACACGCATCCACACTTGTCAACTTCTTTTTCTAAACTAAAGGTTTCGACTTGCTCTCCACTCTGAGCGGGGAACACGGCAACATGTTTCATCATCTTTGTTTACGGAATGTTTATAACCATGTTTACAGAGATTATGAAACATCGTGAAACATGTACCTATATAAACAGTGTTTATAAACAAATGTTGCCAAATGAATACCCGGCTTTAAGTCCTACGAGTATTAAGTGCCAGTTGTACCACTGATGGTACTACTGACACGATCTAGTGCCAATTGTACCATTAATGGTAGTACTGGCACCACCTAGTGCCAACTGTACCATTGATGGTACTTCCCGATTGTACTTCTGGTCCGGCGGGGAAAAATAGAACTGCTTAGAAATATTTGACCACCTTGTTTGCTACGATATATCTGCTGGTGACTGTACCTATCTATTACTAGATACAGTACGGTACTCTATCGCCCTCTGGTTACCTCGCACTGGTTACTCGTTACGATAAGGTTCAATTTGTTTGGTTTCGCATGTGCTGACGTCTTGTCAATTTCAAATTTTTGTATGCAGTGTCCGGGCTGTGCCCGAAGTTACGCATTTATTTAAATTTACACCTGTATAGGCCAATCAACGTCGATAGTCGAATTACATTACTACCTATAAAAAAAATGCAATAAATATGTAGGTATTGGCCCCGATTCGGACTGTGCCACGACTTAACTAAATTTATTCCTGTCACTTTCTAAAATAAGATTAAGAAAAGAGACAGAAAACCAACAGCTGACTTTAGTACTGTCAAAGTGACGTTACACGCCCAAAATAAGATGCCATCATAATGTACGCCATCTTATTTAAGGCGTTTTTGGGCGTGTAACGTCACTTTGACAGCACTAAAGTCAGCTGTTGGTATATTCATAGATTAACGATTTTGTTATTATAGCTAGACCATGTTAGTGCCTAAAGTAGGTCTAAAGTGCTAGATCTGTACAGTGAAGTGAAATAAGATATTTAACTAGTTAATGCTTCAAAACAATAATATACCTACAGACCTACACATTCTAAAATAATTAAGTGTGAATACTGTGATGATCATGATGGAAATAAAATAATTTGAATAGATATAATTCGTTTCTTTTTAAATAAAAAAATGTTTAGTGGCATGGAAAATCTTTATTGAAGTAAATATATTTATAAAGTCAGTACAATTTAAGTTCAATAGTTTCCAAAAATATTAAAGTGCAGGTTGCTGATCACCTGGCAATGTTAAATATGATTATTTCTTAATTAAAATACAAGCTAATATTGAGAAAACTGTAATATGTGAATAATAACATGTATATACCTAAATAAAATGACAAAAATATATTTTAGGCAGGCTCTGAAATACACTGCTGTGCTGTTGTTATCCTGGCCACAGTTCACAATAATAAACTTATAATTATTAAGAAGCCGCTAAGGTCACATGAAAACTTGCACTCGCCATTAAAATAAGGAAAGAGTGCAAAAAAGACAAAACTGCCCAAATTCTCAAGTAACTTCAGCGGTGAATAAATTTGGTCAAAGTAAGATGTGCAACTAGTTGAAACAAATAAATTCTACCCCTGTCCACAAGTAAACATCGAAACTATTCTTCTGTTACAATAGACAACATTCAATACATTCAATTCCTCCACAGTTCCCGAATCGTGGACAGACATAACCAGTTGGGCATCTTATTTTACAATAAAATTAAACACCAATTTACAAACCACGCAATGTATATTCATGTATACAATATTACTAAGTGTATGTATATAATGTAAATACATTTTCATGAAAAACAAAAATAATATCATGGAATATTCAAAGAGCCAAAATATTTGAGATTAACTCTACCTTGATACCATTAACTTCTAAGATCTAGGCACAATGCAGCAGAGACTCCTGTATGGATTACATAACAATTTTCGTTGACTGTGGGGCATATAATAGATAATTCAGCTAACATCATCACACAAGATTGACTGAAAACATCTAAACCTGCCACTGTAATGATAGAATTAGTAAAGAGATTTAGTAGAGATATGTCGAAAGAGTGAGATTTCACTAAGTGGTTTCTATCTGGAAAAGCTTACAGCGGATATAACGGTTATTTACGAGATGAACATTATTTAATAATGATTTCAGAACTAGTAGTAGATTTCAGAACTCATGTGTTGATGTTGCCGTGCCCCTTGCAGCTCGCTCTCGGCGCAAGCTGCCGTGAAGGCAAACAACTACATCTAATAAAACATCAACTATTACAATGTTTCAAATTTCGGAGGGTATTGTCTGTTAGATATAATTTCGTGTCACTGAAGTCCACTGTCATACAATACAACGCTCCATGTGGACTACTCCTAGGTTTAAAATACTTTTAACAGAATTAAATTATTGAGCAATATATTCCTAAGAGAATATAGTAGAGATTTGCTCGGCTGCACCAACTCTACTGAAAAATTTATGTTAATCCTAGTATCAAATACCAATGCACACTCCACAAATATCATTTCAATATCGTGAGAATAAAACAATTAAAATTATAAGGAATAAACGACATCTTTGGATCAAAAATTAAAATATGCATATGGAACATGCACCTTTCACACAAATTATTACAATAAATTTCACATTTTCACTAAAAAGACGAGAAACTTAATACAGTGTAACCTAGGATATTCTTAACCTAATTTGAAATCAAAAGAAAATAGCCATTTTACCATAAATCTAAACCAATGAGATAATCACGGGAGTTGCAGACAATTTTTATGTAAACTAAATTGATTCGGTATGATATGTTTTGTTGTTTACTGAATAATTTGTGAGATGTGAAATATCTAAATGGCCGCTTATGTGAAAAAATTATGCTTATAGTTATAGAAAAAATTTAAAAATAAGATCACTACAATACGTAAATACCAAGAATTGTATATTAAAATATTTGTACTTTTACTGACTAAAGGAAAAAACATTGGCAACTGCTAATAATCCTACAATTGTAAAAAAAAAACTTGTATAATGTAGAGATTGAAAACGGTCATCTCAAATTCGTTCACTCTAAGATGTGGAATGCAATTAGAATTCTTTAACAATATTAAAAGGTATAATAATATATTAAATTTTTATAATCAGCTCAACAATGTATATATTCTATAATAATTTAAAAGCCTAGATCCAAACTGTGATATTTATTGCACAAGCACACGTGGCTTAAAATTCCAATCAGAATAGAGCTCACAACCTTATTTTATTATTTTTGTTGTTTACAGAACAGTGGAGACTAAAACTGTTGGGTGAAGAAAATAATCGTTTTCAATCGTTTGAGCATGCTGTCTTTAACTCGTTTAATGGAATTATTGAAGGCTTCTGATGACAGTAAATTAGTTTAATCCCACCCACAGTCAAATCACGAGGTTTACAGTGATACAGAATCGATTATACCAATTTTAATGCCACTAAACTTCACCGTACCCAACGAGCGGTGCTTGGTGCCACAACATAGGCAATACGCCCACCTCCAATAGGGAGGGTAACATTAGAGCTCACCTTGTGCGCTGCGAACCCTACGACTATCACATTACTTGGCGCCGAGAGTACCAACCTCCTTGACATCATATGCAGCCGATTCGTACCATACATAAGCTCAGGTGCCAAGGAGATAGCAGAATTCAATGCCAGATAAGTGATACTACAACTACTGAAGTAATTTATTGCTGGATACATAAATGGATATAGATTCAAGAGAAATATATTTACCAAAAATTGCTTTTTAAAGTGTATATAGGTAACTTTTAAGATTCCCGAGAAAGGCTACTGTAATGTACTCTAATGATACAATTATTATCGAGTAATGTCAATGGACAATAGATACCATTTGACCTGCCATTATCCCATGACGAAGTGCTTACTTGCTACAGCAAGAATATACAGCCAAGCAGACACGGCGAATATCCGCCGGTCTACGCCAACCACTAATAAACATCTCTAAACAACACCACCATATAGGCAAACTTGTGATACTGTTCAGTGTATATCAATGAAAACTCTAATTCCTACGAAAAAAATCTATTCTGAATCCTACATAAGATATATGGCAAGAACAAAGGAAACATTGTCAACGAGATATCACCAAAATTAATGTAAGAAGATTAAAATGTACAAACTATAATACTTTCAATTATAATTTATAAGACAGAATATGTCAATGTAAAAATATGAAAAATTACACGTACTTACATACGATATTTCAACTTTAAATTTATTAATATTGGAATTCACACATAAAATAGTATAATTTGTAAAATTATCCAAAACTTATCACACCATTTTAATAATTTTTATGCAACCCTAAAGCGATATTATTAATAGCGTCAAACGCTCCCTTTGGGGCATTAATAACTTCTATTTCGGTTAATTTTACATGACTAACACACAATAATTTTGATCATTGACAACAAATCAAAAATTGAACATTATAATATTAAACCCTGAATAATAATAAAACAAAAAAATTGGCAACAATAATTATTAGTAACTAATCTTTACAAATATTATACAATAAAATAATTACTATGTGCATGCACATAAATCGTAAGAAAATAATTTGGCAGTAAAAATTCGTAACTCTAAAGGCCTAAACACTGGCCAAAAATACTATTTAAATATAGGCCCAGAACATAGAAATAAACAAAACAGTAAAATGACAAAATCAAGAGTATTAATCCCGCATCCGCAAGGGGTATTTTAAACCTAGTTAAAATAAAGAAAATAAAATTCCCTAATACTATCGGGACAAAAATCCTGAAACAAATAACTTAAAAACAATATGAAAAATAAACCCAAAAGTTACTCACTAATCAATAGAGGATTCAGACTTGACGTCAAGTTCAACTTATCACTGGCTTTCTAACGTAGCGACGCGCCCCTTCGTTCGCCCCTTCGCGACCCGTATTCGTGTCTTTCAAAATATTGAGTCATGTAAGTCTTAAAATGTTGGTTCATTATGTCTCTCTATTATTGCTCATATCACATTAAGTGTTTCTAGTGTATCGAATATTGTAGAACTGTTCCAATACACAACAAATACAATAAATATATTACTAATTAAGTACAAACATTTCCATTACTTCTGAATTGTTATGATAATAATATGGCTCAGCAGTACAATACTGAAATTGGTGACCAATATCATACATTTTTTCATATTTCCAAAGCTTAAATGAGATGGGGTTAAATTGTTTGGTATCCCTTAGTAACGATCATAAATTCGGGTACTTTATATATCTTTGGAAATAAGACAAATTAGAGAGCATTTATAATTAAAACGTCAAAAGAATGTATAACAAAAATATCACACTCAATTTAGGTGGTCTGGTTAAGTACTACACGTTTCCTAACTCAAGACATCCGTTGCGTTACATAAACGTTCGTGTGCAATATCA
Source organism: Agonopterix subpropinquella (assembly GCA_922987775.1). Lineage (NCBI taxonomy): Eukaryota > Metazoa > Arthropoda > Insecta > Lepidoptera > Depressariidae > Agonopterix > Agonopterix subpropinquella. The sequence continues at coordinate 13,764,944 of OV277702.1, forward strand.
TGACATGAAGCAATGTTAGTAGAAAACGCAACAGTAACGTTAATGTATTAGTTGACTATTCATCTTTAGGAAACATAATACAACATCATTGCTTTCTTTTGATAATTTTGCTAAAAAGCCTAATCACAGTTGGAAGACTATTTATTAACGAATGTTCCAATTAAGATACAAGTGAGAATTGTATCCGACCATTACATGTGAATTACAATAGACCTAACAATTAATACCATATTATTATCAAGGTGCCTGAGAAATATGAATATGCCCCCCTTTTAAATATTTAATAAGTGACTAAAGAGGGACCTATTTCGTTACGTGAAATTCTAAATATGATATCGCACTTTATAAACCTTATGTTTTTGTATCTAATATCTAAAAAACTATCGAATCTCAATTTTGGATTTTAAAAATGTGGATAGTTATAAAAATATACATATTTTTGGCGAACTGTATACGAATGACGAACAACAATTTTATAGAAATGAGTTTATCAATGGCAAATTCATGTACGAATGCATGTGGTAACTGTCTTCATTATTGAAATAATGGTCTGTCAGGTTTTAACCGGTGGGAATCACATGTAAATAAGTACAGCAAAGAATGCCATAACCCTAATAATACTTATGTGAAAACAGTTTCGTACTTGTAACATTATCTGACACTATTCGCGACCAATTTCAATGTCGAATTGAACATTAAAATCACAAAAATACTTACGTAATTACACAAAGAAATGAAGCGCTTCGCAAAATGAATGATAATGAAACTCTTCTAGAACTATACACATCTATATAATTCTAATACTAGCTACTTATACATGAAAATGCCACATAAACTATCCATTACATTGTACAAAATTATTGCAAAGTTAATTTAAAGCAGTTTTTATATCGGTTACGATGGGTCATAATAGTGACATTGAATTTTAAACGAACCAAATCTTATATTATAATGTAATAGCCTACCCATGAAAACACTTCAAATATTTAATAGGCTCTCAAAACAAGAGTACATGAAAAACATTTTGTATAGACACAAGAATTCTGTAAATGGTAAATATATTTTAACGGACAATATATAATATTGTATACGAGATTAACCTAAACTAGATGGCACGTTATTTTAGTGTCGCCTCCTTTGGTCATAATAAAACTAAAATTTTGTTAAAACTCAATTGTGCGTTAATATTTGTTCACTACCAAGCGATTATTCATCTCAGAGATGGTATTAATTTCAAATATACGTATATCAGGCAAGCATTTTGGAGAAAAAAACGATTCGAATGATGAGGCGACACTCCCACGCAGTCCCCTAATTGACATTGTATTAACTTCACTCCAACTAGGAACCATACCAGCTGCTAAATTTTGAAAAAACAAAACAACTATCCAGTCAATGGACACTTTTTGGTTTAATTTGGTTACAAGTTCCATTAGTGGACTTCCTCATTATGAAGCAGATAATTTTGTTTACTTTAATTCGGGTGGCACGTTAGGTTTGGAGAGCTAAATAAATTTATTCTGCTACTCTAATCATAGAGGAAAATTACAAAATTTTAATCAGATACTCTATAACCAAATGTACCTAACAAACTATTGACTGGTCTACACTAAAAATAAAGAAATTTTTATAACACTAAACTTTGGATTTTGCGTTACTATACCTAAAAATGCAACCATATTATAAATGAGAGATGAATGAATAACCCAAAAATATGCAAGTATCAGTACTTTGGAAATAATGACTCGTAAGATCTATCCACAGGCAGCGACAATAATTTGTATTTTTACTTTCTAAAATGCCAACAAAAAGAAAAAGAGAGGGTGTTCACTGCATATGGACAGAGTACTAAAATCAGACTAACATGAAATTTAACACAAAATAACGAAACAAGTAGTCAAATACTGGTTTAGCAAAAACGTTAAGCTTTGTAAAAACAGCAATTAAAATATAAAATAGGGAATAAATGTGAGATCTTGTAGTATGCAGACTTACAGCCATCGAGTTGCTCCTCAAACAATGTAAAGGGTGTTGAGGACTAGGACATGATGATTATTCTTAGCCAGAGTGACAATATAGCCTTCAGATGTTATCTTTAATCCACAGCAGCGAGAAACCTGAAACAAATAATATAGTTAAAAAATATAAATGTGTGTATTACCATAAACATAATAATGCTAACACTTTTTAAGGGGATGATCAGACCGTCAAACTGAACTGTCTATATGGCACTAAGCAAAAAAAAAAATCTCCTGGTCCATACAAAAATTTAAACCTACTTGAGCCAAATGTATGGAGACAGCTGATTTTTTTATCGCGATTTCGATGTTGGTCCTAGAGAGAAAGTTGTTCAGTTTGATGGTCTGATGAAAAAGTGTCAGCTTATTAAGAAGGACCCTGTATAAGGCATGTGTGGAAAGAAACTAGAGGCAGGCCTAGGAGGACGTACCTAAACCAGATCAAGGACGTCATTAAAAAATGCCATGTTAAAAGTAGCCGAAATCGAAGGGAATGTATGGACCTTCAGGAAGCAAGAGAGATGTTAGAAGAACCGCCCAAAGTCCATCCATAGCCTCTGCCTACCTGGGAAAAAGGTGTCTATGTATGTTGCAATAACTTAATTTTGTAGTATATTTACCTTGACATAAGGGCACTCGAATTCAGTGACGAGCACGCCGTCACGCGAGAATACGGCGACATGGAACTTATTGCCGTGCGAGTCTCCAATCAGCACGTCCCCGGCGTCCGACACATCGATCCCGTTCGGGAAATTAGTGACATTCTCACAGCCGATCCGACGCAAGAATCTTCCTTCGTCGTCAAAAACTACGACGCAGTGCCCTTTAAAGTCGCAGACGTAAAATTCTTTGCCTGAAAAGAAACATTGTTGAATAATTTCCAGCTTCCCGCATAATTCGGTATCATCAACATCTTCAGCCTAAGGGGGGGGTGGGTCAATTCACTCTGAAAGAGAAGCGGCGAGCAGCGGCCGAAGGACCAATTTCGGTGCAATATTCAACGTAGCATTTTGAATCTTACTTCTAGTGATTAAAGTTCAAATTGATTTGAAGCGATAGACGGGTAGCGCGGCTGCTCGCAACTGATCGCGCCTGCGACGACTTCAATCTTTACGTTACGTGGTAAGCACCTACAGGGTCCATGAAATTGAGTACAATAAAATATTGAGTAGTGATGGATGACTCCGTTAAATCCATTCAGCCGCATTCCAGTAAAGTTTCTGAAGAACCAGGATTTAAAAAAAACAACGGGTTGCACTCCGGGAGAGCCGGCAGAAGTGAAAACTTGAACTTTAACGTTATGCATTTTTGATATTTTGGAAAGGTTAGGGAATAATTTCGCACGAATTGCTTTAATTATCAGTATAAAAGTACTATACAATATTCATTTATTGCGCTATCGTACACAAATATGACAATTTATGCTGCTTAAACGAAACAGCAGGAACAGGCATACATTTTCGCCGCGCGGTAAAAAGAGAGGGGGATATGTCTAACCTATTTTCGATCAGGATCAGGGTGACGTCACGGTCCTGACGCGAGTTAAACATTTTTAACCCATTCCAAAAAGTGCACAACGCCGCTAAAGAAGTTTTCACTTCACAAATCCTTGTCTGTTCAATCGAAGTATGGGGTCAGACGACATTACCTTAAGGAAACATACCAGCAAATATCAAATTGTAGAAATAAAATAGTTTCTTACCACTTATAGCAATATCGGATGGCTCCCTCATGCACTCACTGCAGTCGAACCAGCTCATGAGGTCTCCCTCCTCGGAAAGAATGAAGACGGTCGGTGTCACACTGTCCACGGCAACGATGAGGCCTTCAGCGGTAACAGCCAATCCGGCTACTATGTCGATGAAACGTACCTATAATCACCAGATTCAATGTTTATTTAAAATGATATAAAGCATTTCAAAAGTGGTTATATTATACTTACAGCTATTTTCTTTAAGAAATGCCCATTTTTGGTAAAGATTTGCATGCGCGATCTCTCATTTCCGCGATCGCAGACCACGAACTTTCCAGTTGCACGAACCACAGCCACTTTACGTGGGTACCATAGTTGGCCTTCCTCTTTGCCAGCCACTCCGAAATTGAATTTATGGTTACCAGATTTGTCGAACACCTGCAAAATTCATAATAGTTAAGATATTATAACAAAAAATTTGAATTTATGTACCACGCGAACACAAAGGAGCACAGGTCCTTTGTGTTCGCCCCAAGCTCTCCCATATTTTACGCAAACCTCCGAATTAATGGTATTTTCTTTTTCATTCTCGGGAATGCAGGTTTCCTAACGATGTTTTCCTTCACCGCCGAACTAGTAAATGATAAATACGACCGTACATAAATTCCAAAGAAATTAGTGGTACAGGCCAGGAATCGAACCGCCGCCAAATGATTGAGGCGCCCGCTCTCTTCCGTATGGGATATACTATTCTGTGGGCTATCATCGCTCATATTATGCAAGTTAGGAATATTACAATTACCGTAATACGATGATTGTTAGTATCAGCAACAATAATGTCTTCATCATTTCCGAGACAGAATCCATGGGGAGAGTTGAACTGTCCCTTGCCTCCGCCGAGTTGTCCGAACTTGAATCTAATGTGCATAGGTGTCGCCTTAGTTGCGCGCACGAGTGGTGCAGGGGGCGCCACGAGAGCGGCCTCTTCGGCTGCGGTCAGCAAGGGTCGACCCGGGGATACCCCGCGAGGACCGACCACGCCGATCCCTCCTACGCCACCCACTCCACCGTAGCCATTAACTTCTGAAATAAAAATCACATTGGAAAAAAGGGTCGGGCTACTCATTTCTCCGGGACCTTTAGTGCGAAACCGACTCACACTGCCGGGTTTTATTATTTTTTATTATACTGTAGAGTTTGCTCTATAATCACACCAAGTTTGACGCTTGTATGTATTACCGTTTTTACGATAGAGCGAGAAGAAAAAACGTTGATTAAAATTAGTTTCTTGTATGACCCCCCCTTAATTATTAACTTTTTGTCATTTTTATTATTTTTTAGCAAATCCGCCGTAATAACGCACATTCTGTGTAAACTTCAACTGTGTAGTTATTACCGTTGAAAACTTACAGCCCTAAATAGGAAGGACATACGGACAGACGGACAGACAACGTAGGCTTATAAATAGGGACCCGTGAACCCGTGACGCCTTATGAAAGGGTGAAACCCTATGGGTACGAACCCTAAAAAGATTCCAAGCCAAGTACCGACGGACTTTAATCTAGAAACTTACCAGTATTCAGTCCAAGCTTCGCAAGCGCTTGCAAGTTATTGTACGCCTGTGGCGAGTTGAGTTCGCCAGCGAGTAGTTCCGCGAGTGTGAATGACGGCGCAGGCGACGCATGAGGTGGCGCAGGTACTTCTTTTTCGGCGATGCTAGCCAATTGTTGCAAGTTGTACTCCACCATCGAAGGCAGAGTCACCCCAGTAACAGCACCAGGTACATTGTTGACGTTTACTACTCCAGTAATGACATTGGGGTTGGTAACACCGCCGACTCCAGTCACGGATCCCACACCGGGTACCCCGATAGCAGAAACCGCGCCTACTCCACCGACCATGTTTCCAACTCCAGAAACACCAGTAACACGGCGCACGTTGCCCAGAGGATAATCATCGAAAACTGGCGCATTAGTCACAGACACTGCTGGAGAATGTGAGTTGGATGCGACGGAAACGATAGCTGACGACTCGCTCGCGCGCTTCCTCTCTTCAGCTCGGGTCGCTTCAGTGCGGAATATTCCGAATGTCTCGTCTGTAACGGTATCGAACTTATCCATCTTCGTGACAAACTCCAGGGAGTAATCAACATCAAATTCAGGTGCTCCTTCCAGCAGACGCGCAAATTGGGAAGCTACCGTTTTCTTCAACATAACTATTTCAGTGCCATCACCACGACGAAGGAGTCTAGTAGTGAACTTGCAAGCGCAGTCAATGCGCTGGACAGTCTTGTCAACACGATCAAATAAATCCATCACTTTAAGCTCTCTTTCCTTATGCAAACGTTCGAGCTCTTCCAGAGCTTTTTCGCGACGTCTTTCCAGAGCAGCTTTGTAAGCGAGGAATGCTTCGTTGATTTTATTTTCGGCATCGTCACGTTGGCGCTGCAAATCTCCTAGTGCGTCATCTAGCCTTGCAGAGGCACTGCCAGCCGCTGCTGCGCGAGCATTAGCCTCTACGATAAAGTTACGAAGCTCCGCGCGAAGATTAGTTTCAGCATCGACAATGCGCTCGCAACGATGTTCACCAGGTTTATGGTCCACAGTAAGACATTCAGTACAAGCTCCCACTTCACACTCGCAACAATAAAATTTTAAACTTTCTCCAACATGGCGAGTGCAAAAAATCGGCTTATGCACAGCAGCTTTCTCCTTTGAGGATCTCAAAGCATCAAATGGGACTACCCGGTGGTTTTCAAAGCACCTCATAAATTCATGAGCAGAGTTACAGTTGGAGCACAGGAAATGAGAGCAATCGGTACACCTGGCAACAGCCGGTTCCTTACTCTTGCAGCAGGTGCACACGACAGACTGATCCATAGCAGACACATCCAAGATGTTGGTAATCAAGTAATCAGATGGGAGTGACACAGCTCCACCTCCAGTCATCTAGAAAGCAAAATAATGATTAGAATTAAGGAGGAATATTTTATATGACATAAACAATATCTGAAAGATGATTTGTAATTACTACCTTGGTTTCTTGCTTGCATATTGGGCATTCCACAGCCAGATCAAATTTAAGAGAATCTCCAGCTTCATTAACCATCAACTTGTCAATGCATGCTTCACAGAATACATGAAGGCAAGACAACACTCGAGGACTGCAAAGCTTATTGCTGCGAAAGATATGGGTGTTAAATTCGAATTACATAAATTTTTTTTTTTTATTTTTTTTTTTTATATTTTTTTTTTTTTTCAGTATTATAGTGACTAACATGATTTGAGTAATACTTACTCGCAAATTGTACAATTTTGCTCTTGTTTCCCATTATCAATGGACTCCAAAGATCCCTCATCAAGATTAACTAAACCATCCCCATACAACTCCCCGTTCATTTCATCCATTTTAGCTTATAATTATTTTGGTGTATAATGTATATCCTTGACCTTATCCAACGAGAATCTGAAACAATTGTAGAGAAACTAAGTGAACCATTGTGATTATTAGACTTTAATTAGGTACAGTCACCAGCAGATATATCGTAGCAAACAAGGTGGTCAAATATTTCTAAGCAGTTCTAATTTTCAATAATTTCTTTACTCATAGTCAATCAAAAATATAGGAACGCCGAGAACATCAAATATATCGACGCAGTCATGGTGGCCATAAACATCTGAACAGTTTCGGATAAAAAAACCTTACTCCGTTGTTTTACATGTTAATTTTAAATAACATTGTAAAGAAATTATTGAAAATCCGCTGTTCACATATTTATGACAAAATACACGTTTAGATATAATTGGTAACATTTACTGTAAATAATTTAATGAAAATTAGTACTGCTCAGAAATATTTGGACACCTTGTAAGCTACGATATATCTGATGGCGACTGTACCTACAGAACAAAACACAGGATTTCAAGACATCTTATGAACCTATACATGGTAGGTATGTGTTCGAAACACGCCGAAATAAGGTCCTTGTTCCTGTAAATCTATAGGACTAGCAGTTTAGGTACATAAATAGGTAAGACATATTTATTCCATTGAATTCTATGACCACTGATCAGTTTCGCTAATTTTCCAGTTTCCATAACCGAACTGTTTCCCATCTCGTCAGTTTTCCAAATTTCGTAAGGTAAACTGTTCCTTTAAAACTGGTCATTTTATGTGCAAGCATGCATATGCTCACGACTATGATCCCTGAGTCCGAGGAGTAGTCAGATATTCTGTAGCCTCAGAACATCCACGTTTCACTAATAACGAAACTCTGTCCAGTGTGACGGGGAGTGAGCCTGTCGCCACTTGTAATGGGCAGTGGGTACAATACATGCCTCGAAATTGAAGCATTCAGGTTTCCTCACAATGTTTTCCTTCACCGAAAGCCAGTGGTGTGACAAATCGTACATAAATTCCGAAAAAGACATTGGTACGTGTCCGCCTGTACGAGGATCGAACCATATCGCCTCCTGCACGGCAGGCAGCTTTCATTTTATGTGATTATAGTAAAGTCCGAAAAATAAATATGTATAGGCTCCTGGCAATATGGTGACGGTTTTTTAACGGGATGATCAGACCATCAAAGTGAACAACTTTCAACGGGACCAATATGTTAAATCATCCTCTCCCCTCGCTACCCCTTACCACATATAAGACAGTAAAATCCATCTTCATAGAATGGTACCAATCGCGGCGTATGCCTCGTAGCACGCACACACTGACAATATCTCCGCGTCGCCCCGTCTGGCGCTGCCTTGGCTGCCTTAGATATCGTCATACGTAATGGCGAGCCAGGCGAGCACACACACAAGCCGCGATTGGTACCATTGTATGAAGATGAATTACTGTTTTAGAACAGGGGGTACCTCACACCCCTCTTCCCCCAACCCTGTCCCACCACACCCCGAACCACCTATTTTTGGACTGCAGGATACTAGCTGATGGTAACAAAAGGAAAAGAGGACATCCAAAAAAACAATGGGTTGATGCCATCAAAGCAGTCACGGGTTCTTTATGGACTAGAATCACAAAAGATAGGTATATTAGTTTGGTGATTTTGCCAATGTTTAGTTTATGTAGCATAAGTGCTTGACGTTGTATGGTTAATAAATGAAATTTGGTTACTTCAAGGGTTGTTTTTAGAAAAGACCACCATCCTGAGCTACCACTGGAGCTTCCTTGTAGGCCAGGGAGGGGGCAACCGACGACCGATACGCGGCGTGACCAACCAATAGCAGACCTGCAATGCGACTCCATCAAGTGCAATGGAAGATTGGCAAATTTGTATGCGCATACCATACCACTTATGAAATCTCATTACTTGCTCAACTTTAATCAAGAGAGCCTTTTGTACAATCCATGGTACTAGGGAATGCAATCTCGCGAGATTGGGGCTCAGGCGAGATCTCGCGAGAATGAGATTGCATTCCCTACTATTTAAAGATATCAAGCATCAATTAATAGAATGTTATTTATGTTTTTTTTTATATGAAAATCTTATACAGGATGTAACGAAACCCTAGTAATACATAAGGGGCTACTTCAGACCATCAAACTGAACAAAAGTAACTATAGAGCCAACATCGACAAAAATAAAAGAAATATGCTGTCCCATACAAAACTGCAGTACCGATTCGACTAAAATGTATGGGACAGCAGATTTTTTTATTTTTCTCGATGTTGGCTCCATAGTGAAAAGTTGCTCAATATGATGGTCTGGAGCAGCCCCTTAAGCATTACTAGGGTGTTTTGTTACACCCTGTATAGGGTGAAATTGATATTATTAGCATCCTTTTAAACTAAGAGCCAAAAAAAATCTGCAGGAACTGCAATGCCTACTTGACTCAAAGGTATGCAAGTGTTTCCCGTTGGTCAGATTGGTGGTCAGACTGGTCTGGCCAACGGGAATTATTTTTTACATTGGCCAGATTTATTTGACAGCTAGAAAAGACAGAAAAAAGTACAATCAAAGAAAAAACTGTTTTGCATTTTATTATCTGAAAATTTTAATAATAATAATAATATCCATCTATCCATTTATTAAAGGAAAAAAACCCATAAAGAAATGTACATAAACAAAATACAGTATAAATGAAAACCTTACATGCTAACAAAGAATATAAAAAAAAAACTAAAAAGTTAAAAAATAATATTGCAGCCTATGACTTTTTCGTTCGCATCATAAGAACATTAATTTGTTTTATTGAAGTCGCTGTCAAGCCGGTACTATTCGCGACAGGGCTTGCATTTTTTGGCTTGGCTTGACACCGACTTCTATAAAACAAATTAATGTTCTTATGATGCGAACGAAAAAGTCATAGGCTGCAATATTATTTTTTAACTTTTTAGTTTTTTTTTGAAGGCGGTTTTAATTTTTTGTTAAAATTTTGTTTATTTTACAATTTTTAGTGGTGAATTGATTAGTTCGATTTAATAGGAGTGCTTTAAATTAACAATCGCACTAGTCGGCACTACAATTTTCGAAGGTTCCCCTCGATTTCTCTGGGTTTCCATCATCAGATCCTGGATTCCTTATCATGGTACCACCCTCGGAACATCTCCTTTCCAACAAAAAAAGAATTATCAAAATCGGTTCATAAACGACGAAGTTATCCGCGAACACACATAAAAAAAAAATATATATATACGGTCGAACTGAGAAACCTCCTCCTTTTTTGAAGTCGGTTAAAAATAGTCTATTTTTAACCGACTTCAAATTTAAAAAATTAGTGTAAAAAAATTGCACCAAAGTCTTTGGTGCAATTTTTTTACACTAATTTTTTTATTTTTTTTTATTACGAAAAATTACAGCCTATGTCAAAAATGATAGACTTCAAAACGTGATAGATTGTTTTTTAAATGACAGCACAAAATGACAGAAAATGAAAAAAAATGACATGCTGTACCCACAAAATTAGAAAAAATGACAGCTGATGTCAAAAATGACAGACGACAAAAATGTCATCAGTTGCTATAAGTCGGCAGCCACACGATTTGGGCGTCAATGGTGTATAAACAAACTCCATAATGTCACAAATAAAACCTATTTAAAAGTTATATGACCTCTTCGTATTTTTGTATTCAACAGTACTTGACTAAAGTAAGAGCTAATCTGACCAACGGGAAAAAAAAATCCCGTTGGCCAGACTAGTCTGACCATCAATCTGACCAACGGGAAACACTCGTATGCAACAGCAGATTTTTTTGTTGCTCCGATCGGTTTTCTCCCATAGTAAAAGTTGTTCAATTTGGTGGGTAGACTCTTAGTTTAAAAGGATGCTAATGATATCAATTACACCCTGTATAAACATGGGTGTATATTTTTGATCAGTCTCCTACAGTGGGATGTACAGGCTGGTGATAATATTAAGGTTGATTTTATTTCTCTTTCTATAGCATATTAGTAAAAGACATTTGGAAAATATATACATATCAATCGATCCACATAGCTCACGCCTATTTCCCAGAGGGGTAGGCAGAACTGGCAGAAACTATGGATCTCCAATTTAGGTGATCCTGACTACAGAAAAGAGCATTACTAGAAAATAGCAAATATGAAAATAGCAGAAAATAGCAAATATGAAAATAGCAGAAAATAGCAAATATGAAAATAGCATAACTATTTCGATTGAGAACTAGCATAACCAAAAACTAATCAAATTAAATTCAACCTTATCTTCATAATAATTCTTATTACTGAATCTTTATAAAATTTTCAAGTGACTTATAACCAGAGAGGTGGGAATTTGCTGGTAATTTCAGGTCTGTATTTGAATGATATGATTGGGGCCCGATTTTTTTAAAATTGTGATGGTGGGGAAGGGCTACTATGGATTGGCTTTGTCTCATATACTAACCTAGTAAGTAATCAATACTAACAATGAAATTTAATTTGTGACATTGCTATGGAATTTACGTTCTGAAATAAATGATTTGATTTGTTTTGTTTAGAATCTCAAAATAACAAGGTATTTATTATTTAAATATTACTATTAGAAAATTTTTAAAAAAGAGGGCTCTTATAATATCGCTTATGCGGACCTGGAATGACCGGTAGATTCAGACTTCTGCATAGAACCCTACGTTGAATAAAATGTATTTAACAGATATATTAACTTATTATTATCTTATACTAATATGCCATAAAGCACATATCTGTGGTTACACTATTTAATGTAAAGCCAGGTTTTCTGTTCTGTGGTCAGAAGAGGGCATACCTTTGGATCCATACATTCTCATTGTACCTCATAGGTAATAATGGGGCCAAAGCGTCGCTAATCTGCTTATCCTATGCCTAACTCAAAAGAACATAACATAGATATTTGTTCTATTTGCAAAATGAAAAATGCAAGGAATGTGACAAGATGAGAACAGACTAGAACCTACTTTAGCAATATAACTTGATTAAAATTCTAGGTACTTTCAGCCTTTCATCCAATAAGATAAAACCATAATATTGTCGAGTACTTCGCGAGACTGAGGTACTCAAGGTGGACTATGCTAAGTGAGATCGATTGCAATAATGAACCTATTGTCAAGGCGATTATATTTTACTGCAGGATTGTTTTTGCTTAGAAAGGTAGTTTTCAGCTTCTCGGTTATTTAGAATATAACTTTAGGTATTCAACTTAGTATATCAAGAGTACTTTATATTGTAAGAATGTACAATAAAATGTACCTACCTCTCACAAACGCAATGCACCATGCAGACAATGGCGAAGGTCGATAGTCCATTTTCACATGGTATTTGCCAAAATAGTGATCAATGTTGCATTCCTAATTGAGTTTATACTGTAGCTAAGTTAATTAGAAACTATTTACTTACCTTTAACGGTTTTTAATTGCAGAAAAAGCAGATAACCACCGCGAAGAATATTCTACCACGCCGTAACTATGAGAATATTCATCACTATGTAAATAAATAAAAAATGAGCATCAAATCTCAACAGATACTTTTTTTTAAACAAAAATGGTTTCTTCGGTTATAAATGAAATGTTTTGTCACGTTCTCATTTTAAAAAGGCGACTAATCGAATATTGATTTTCTTCGTCGGTTGATTTTTGCTTGCTTGCGCTGCCTCCGTTCCGGCCCAGTGTTGCCAGATCAAATTTTTTAAATGCGGGCGGGTGGTGTAACGCGGGCTCCAGACGCGTGCCATGCGTGAATCGCTGACAAATCGCTTACTATCAGTTTAAAATAACAATGTGCATGACCTTGAAGGGCCGTTGGATAACTTCACTCGGTTGACAAAGGAATGTAGACTCTATGCAAAGGAAACAATCATTTGAATGACTCGAGTGAAGTTCGTGTGATTGAGTGACGTCACATTTGCGAGCGAGGTCATGCACATTGTTATTTTAAACTGATAGTACGAATTTTAGCATATCGCTTTGTGAATTCACGTGAATTTCCCGTGAAGTCAGCGTAAAAACATGTCCCTCCACACTCGCAAATATCGGTCATACTTCACAGTTTGGTCCGCGCACTTAACGAGAAGACGAGAATTGATGCTTAAAATTTTAGCTACCTACCTACTGCTACAGCGCAGTGGGGCTAGTACGCCAACCCGCGATAGCTATTATCGGGTTAAGGTGGTTTCAGAGGGGTCAATTTTATACAAAACTTTGACGCACAATACGCGTAGAAGGTATAAAATATAAGTAACTTTGTATATTATTATATGGAAAAATAATTTAGAAATTACGAAGATATACAACGTGTTAATGAATTAACGCAAAACTAGAAAGTAGTTTGTTTAGAATCTATTGGTGAGGTGCTTCGTTTAATAAAAATATTTTATCAACTTAAACTTTTATTTTCTTCATTTCTACATTTTACTTTCAAAACAAAACCATCTTCCATTTTTGACAATACCACCACAGCTAACCAATCATAATAAATCATAGATACAAACTTAACACTTTTTTCAGCCAGTAAGATGATACATTGGTTCTCCATCACTCTCCCTCAATGTTTCATCTTTCAATACATACCTATCCACTTAACACAGTTTAAAAACTTTATCTTAGGCAAAGGTTTTGTCAAAATATCAGCTATTTGCTCCGTTGTTGAAATATACTTTACAATAATAGATCCCTCTTCAACTTTCTGCTTTATAAAATTAAATTTTACATCAAGATGCTTTAACCGCTTTTGATCTGGATTATTAACTGTCTTAATAGTGCTAGAATTATCTTCAAAAATAACAACATTTTCAATCTTTATATTTAAGTCTGATAACATTTTCATCAACCAACAAGCTTCCATAGAAGCCTCACATAGTGAAATTAATTCTGCTTCAGTTGTACTAAGAGAAACCGTTGACTGTTTTTTAGATCTCCAAATTACAGTGTTATCAAATAACTTGAATAAGTATCCAGAAGTTGACTTCCTATCTATTTCATCTCTCGCAAAGTCAGCATCTGCATAACCCATCAAAACACAATCTGGTTTACAATCACTTTTCTTATAAATTAAAGAATAGCTTACAGTTTGCTTAACATATCTCAAAATCCTTTTCAAAGCTTTGTATAATTTTTCGCATGGTTGAGATTGAAATCTACTGAGGTAACATACGGCAGTCGCAATATCAGGTCTTGAACCTATCATAGCATACATTAAGGATCCAATCAATGATCTACACTTGTATTCCCAATTGAAATCAATTTCACTGAGTTCAATACTCAAAACAAAATTTGGATCCATTGGTGTATCGCAACCCTTACAATCTTGCATGTTATATTTACGTAAAACGCCATTTAAATACTTAGTCTGATTTATATGAACCTCCCCATCTTGGCATCTTGTTAATCGAAATTCCTAAATAAGTTAAATTATCACAACCCAAATCTTTCATTCTGAACTTGGTGCATAAAAATTGTTTAACCTTTTCGGTTTCCTGTAAATCTTTTCCCATAATGAGTATATCGTCGACATATAATAATAAATATAACTCTCCCTTTGTATATAGGCAGTAATCATTTTGTGATCTTTTAAAACCATATCCTGTAATTGTATCATGGAATTTTTCATACCAATACTTTGGTGATTTCTTCAATCCGTATAATGACTTGGTAAGTTTCAACACATAACCTTCTGGAATCTCTAATCCCTCTGGTGGTTGAAGATAAACATCTTCTTTAATATCTCCATATAAGAAAGCCCCTTTAACATCCATTTGGCTTATATGAAAATCCTTATGTGCAGCAACTGATAACAAAATTCTCAATGTTTGGAGTTTCAGAACTGGTGAATAAATATCTTCTAATTTATCCTTCTGCTTAAATCCACGAACTACCAACCTTGCTTTATAAATTTCTTCATTTCCTACTTCTTTTCTGGTAAATATCCATTTGCAGTCAATCAACTTTTCATTTTCTGGTTTAGGTACAATTTTCCAAGTTTTACTCTCTTCTATAACTTTTAATTCTTCTTTTACTGCTTTTTCCCACTGTTTTTTATCTTCTCTTTGTTCTATTTCTTCAAAACTGATAGGAACATTCTCATGACTTGTCATATACGCAAACAAACACTCTTCATCATCACTTAGATCTATTTCATAATCTTCAAACCTCTTTGGTAATCTTTTATGTCTCCTGCCTCTCCCTGTTTCCGTATTCTTTTCTTTATTTCCAACTTGTTTCTTTTTGGGAGTCTCTTTAATCTTTTCTTCAATTTCTTCATCTTCATGTTCTTGTGTCTTTCTTGAATTTTCTTTCGAATTATCTTCTTTTCTTGTACTTTCTCTCTCTCTTCTATTTTCACCTTCTTCACTTTCTTTCTCATTTCCCTGTTCTGGTACGTAGATTATATTCTTATCCATGTTTCTTCTTTCATCAAATATGATATTCCTACCCACTACAGTCCTTTTATTCTCTTCGTCATATAATTTATATCCTGAAGTGCAATATCCAATCATAATCATTCTTTTCCCTGGATTGTCAAGTTTTTGCCTCAACTGCTTAGGTACATGATTGTATGCGATACTTCCAAATACTCTCATAAATGACACATCTGGTTTCCGTCCGGTCCATAATTCACATGGTGTCTCTTCCTTTCCTACTGTTGGGCTCCTGTTAGTAACGTATGCAGAGTACAATACTGCATCTCCCCAGAATTCTTTTCCTAATCCTGATTCAGATAAAATTGTCCTCGCCTTGTCCATGATTGTTCGGTTCATTCTTTCTGCGACACCGTTCATTTCAGGATTGTATGGAACAGTGTATTGAAGACGTATTCCCTCATAATTACAGAATCTCTGAATTTCCCCAGAAGTATACTCACCTCCATTATCAGCTCTGAGTTTACGTAAGTTCGTGTTAAAATAATTTGTAACATAATAATAATAAGTTTTGAAACATTCAAATACTTCAGACTTTTCTTTTAAAAGATATATCATAGTAAAATGTGTATAATCGTCTATAAATGTTAGAAAATATCGATATCCTTCCCTAGTTATAGGAGTTATGGGACCACATACATCAGTGTGAACTAGCTCTAATGGAGACTTCGCTCTATACCCGATTCTATTGAACGGTTGCCTAGTCATTTTTCCTAGCACACAAGGCTCACATAGTGCATTTTCATTGATTGGTAAACCTTTTAAATCATTTAATCCTTCTACCAAATTTTTGTGTGTCAATGTACTCAAGCTTCTTAACCCCAAATGACCAAACCGCCTGTGCCACAGCTGTATGACCTCATCATTACTACATAAAAAATTACAATTTGAATTGTTCAATTGCATTTCAATCGTATACAATGACCCTTCATTATTTCCAATCATTAATAAGTAATTCGCGTGATAAACCCTAACTTTCCCGTTACAAAATTCTACTCTTTTACCGTTACTTTCCAATTTTGACACTGACAATAAATTCTTTCTCAAGTCCGGTACATAGAAAACATTTTTAATAGTACAGTCCGTAGATCTCTTACCAACAAAACATTTCACGTTTATATTTCCAATTCCCACTGCTTTCAATGTAACACCGCTTTTAGCAGCCTCAATGTTTTTAGGTATTTTAAAGTCCACATACTCCGTAAATAAGTCCTTTCTGTTTGTAAGGTGGTCCGATGACCCAGAGTCTACACACCATACTAATTTATTACTTTCATAACAGTTGTGCACCTCACCTGTATTGTCGGCAATTCCAATGTCACCCGTCTCTGCGTGTACCTCACCTGTATCGTCGGTAAATCCAATATCATCTGCCTCTGCTGAAAATGTATTGAAATCTCCTCTACCATATTCTCTTCCATTACTCCATCCTGCTCCTCGTCCAAAGTTCCATCCGCGTCCTCGTCTCGCTCCGGCGGCATACCTTCCTCTCGATTGTCCTTGGTATCCTGACGACCCTGTTCCTCTTATAAATCCTTGATTATTATCACCGTATCCTCTAAATGGTGATCCTGTTCCTCTCATAAATCCTTGATTATTATCTCCATATCCTCTAGATGATATCTGGTGGCCTCGACCTGAAAATCCTCCTCGAACTCCTCTTCCTGATGGTTGACGCTTACATTCAAATTGTTTATGTCCGGGTAAGTTACATTTATAACATAGAAAGGCAGCACTGTCCATTCCGTCATAGTTCCGATTATCCTTTTGACGTTTTTCTTCTTCTCCAAGAAGTCTATCCTTTACAAAATCCAACTTCAACTTTTCTATCATTTCTAGAGTTGTTACGACCATTTCGTACGTTTTAGGCATCGACAGCAACACATAATTGACCTTTTCTTCTTCTGTGAGTGTAGACCCAGCATCTTTAAGCTGTGAAAAAATCTCCTCCATTTCTATAAGGTGTTTCATCATGGAGGTTCGTTCATCAAATCTCATCTCACTCAAATTCCGTCTTAGATAAATTTTTCCCCTTGTGCTTTTCTTAGTAAAATTCGCTTCTAAATTTTTTATCATTCTATATGCTGTGTCTTCATTTTTAATATATTCTAAATGTGTATCTGCTATTCCACTAATTACGATATTTTTTGCTTTCACCTCCAACTTCTTGTTTTCCGGAAGGCTTGCAAACAATTTGTCTTCGATTGCCCCCAGACAATCATTTTCATTTAACCAGCTTTTAATTCGAAATAACCACGTTGAAAAATTTGTTCCGTCGAACTGTTTTATATTCGCTTTTATTGTTTCCGCCATCTTTCGTCTTTTTAATCCTAATTAATCTTATTTTCCCGCAGGTATAAATTTCAGTAAACCACGCTCTGCTACCACTATTGGTGAGGTGCTTCGTTTAATAAAAATATTTTATCAACTTAAACTTTTATTTTCTTCATTTCTACATTTTACTTTCAAAACAAAACCATCTTCCATTTTTGACAATACCACCACAGCTAACCAATCATAATAAATCATAGATACAAACTTAACACTTTTTTCAGCCAGTAAGATGATACATTGGTTCTCCATCAGAATCGAGAGCAGAAACGAATTATCATGGTTTCAACATAGGTAATTTTTTTAAAAATATTAAATAATTTTTTAGCAAAATTAAAAATTTTCTGAACCCGACGTCAACCCACCGCACGAACACACTCCACCTACTTACTACCAAAACAAGATTATAAAAATGTATCCATGAGTACGTTAGCGCTTTCTTTTAGTGCTGAAATGATAACAAATCATTTTTGCCTCAAAACTTAAAATGCGAATAACTTTAAATTTTAACTATAAAATAATGAAATTATTGTTTCAATCTAATTATTTTGTTATAAATCAGTTAGGGTGTATGAGGTTTTGCGCTAATTCATTAACACGTTGTATAATCCAAGCAAGTTGACATTGCGATTGGCGGCCATCTTGGTGACGTAATTTTGACGTAGTCGACTGTGCACCATCAGTACCGTTCGCAAGGTCAGCCCGCGCTTGATGACGTCACGCAGCTGTTATTGTGACAAGGTTTCATCGCAATATCAACTTGCGGGGATTATACCTAAAGCTTTGAAATTTTTCATACAACATTTTAAAAGCTTTATATCTACCTAATTATATTATAAATTGCAAATGTTATTTTGCGACGTGACATCTAGATTTTCTAAACTATTTTTTCATATACACAACTATTTATATTAATGCCGTCTACTAGGCGTTTTTTTCGAGTTGGCCGCTCCCACCCTTCCCGCTTCAGCGTACCGCGCCCCTAACATACCCTATAAAACGCAAATCTATAACCTTTAGCAATGCAATCACGTACGGCGGCACGTCCGTCGCGGTCGCTAATATCGCTTTTAATTTTAAATTGTTATTTGCTTGTTATATTATTTTTTGTCGACGGGACCAGTTAATGTGCCTGTGACGAAATTTTGTAACGGTCATCGACGCGTATATGGAAACCCTTCCAGTGCTGGTAGCATGCCAACCCGCGATAGCCGTGATACGGCTTTATCACGTCTTTCATCTCGTTCGTTCGCGCGCAAAAGAACGTGATGAAAGACGTGATAAAGCCGTATCACAGCTATCGCGGGTTGGCATACTACCAGTGCTGAAGTCCGGGAGCATTGCACATGAATTCCTCCCGCGGCTCAGATCGAATAACTCTGAATAGTGGAAGCTTTTTATTTGATTTTTGTTGAAAAGTGTTCCGAAATTAATACCCAAACTCAGATAGCGCTCAGATCTGAATAGTGGAATGGTTTACTGGAACCATTCTTTGAAATAATACTTGAAACCCTCCCGGACTGGGGGCTCTGAGTACTGGAAGGGTTTCCCATATACGCGTCATCGAAGGCCAACTCGAAGCAAACGAGTAGTACGCGTATTGTGCGTCAAACTTTTGAATGGACTGAAACCACATTGAGAAATTAAATCGGAAAAATATGGATCTTTTATTTTTTAACCTATTTTTATATTTTTCATTAAAAACAGGTGGGTAAAAAAATGAAATGTTGTCAATTAAGTACTATTTTATAGTACTTATAAAATAATTTGAATATTCATAATTTCGCTTATTCGTACCTACCCATGCGTCGAGTATATTTATTTCCTTTCTATGGTCTTTCAGTTTGCATCCCATTAAACGGATTCGGCATGAAAAATTGAAATCAATATGATTTCCTTACGTCTTTTATCTCGTTCTTTTGCGCGCAAACGAACGAGATAAAAGACGGGATAAAGCCGTATCACGGCTATCGTGGGTTGGCATGCTGTCTGTATTGACATATTATATTGTCATATTTGCGCGCTAGCGAACGAGATAAAATACTAAATTTGACAGGTAGATGTGTTAAATGTCGCTATTAATTAAGACAATATTTTAATAAAATCTCATGAGATACAGGGTGCCGTAGGTACTTATCGCAGATGTCAAACGCGAGTGACGCGATCACGCAACGGAGCACTGCCACCGTAGTATGCCACCGTGATACAGCGTTATCGCACCTTCACTCTCTTTCTATTACGTTTATACCCGTATTATGTGCAACATGCTAGCTAGGCTGGATTGATACTGAAAATCGCAGGATCTCGACTTTTGCTAAAATCGGAAGAACTCCCGTAAAATCTGGGAGGTCTGGCCACACTGCATCGGCCGTTGTGCGCTGTTTGAGTGTTGCTCACAAAAATAATAAAAAAGAAAAGGTGGTAGGAATGGGTGAGTATCTGAGTCCTTAACCCAAAGAGTAATATAAGTATATTAGACCTTAACCTGTCCCAAGCAGCGAAAAAAAAAGACTGACAATGACATTGACAGACAGTCAGACAGACAACGCATTGATTGACCAGTGCTGCCACCTTTTGGGGCTAGATCTAGCACTTTTTACTGTAGGTGAACTCGTTGTTTAATGATTTAGCACGGAAAGGGCAATCTGTTTGAGTGTTGCTCACAAAAATAATAAAAAAGAAAAGGTGGTAGGAATGGGTGAGTATCTGAGTCCTTAACCTGTCCCAAGCAGCGAAAAAAAAAGACTGACAATGACATTGACAGACAGTCAGACAGACAACGCATTGATTGACCAGTGCTGCCCCCTTTTGGGGCTAGATCTAGCACTTTTTACTGTAGGTGAACTCGTTGTTTAATGATTTAGCACGGAAAGGGCAATCTAGCCCTTTTCAGACTTTTCATTTTCTTAAAAATATTGCACCAAAATCTGAAATTTGCACCATGCTAACATCGCAATAACATCGAACTTTGGCGATTTGTGTCATACATTGATTTATTTATATTTTTGTGGTATTTGTTCGATTATGGCAACAAACCGCATCTCTACGCCGCGCCGCACCGATCCGGGTTTAGTTTGTTAAATAACTAAAATAATATTTTTAATTTTTGAACCTATTAAGTAAATTGGAAAATTTTTTCTTCAAATTCTGTTTCATTTTGAAAAATATTATTGTGATTCAATAAATACATAATTGAAATCATTAGCACCTAAAGATGTTTTTTTTTAGCCTCTTTTTTTACACCAAGTATTTTCTTGGTAATTTGTGCTCCAAAATCATAGAACCCGATCTAGCCCTTTTTAGCTTCTTTAACAGCCCCATTACTAAAACTAAGGTGGCAACACTGTGATTGACTGTCAAACCTAGGGTCCGTTTGATAACGTGTGAATTCCTTCGAGTTAAGGTCGAGGTAGATTATCCATCTCAAGTTTTTGGCGGGATTTGAACAGATACGTTTGGAGTCCTCATATTTCATCGAATTTTTATTGTTTTGGTTCGTAAAATCGGTGTTGTTTTGCGTAACAAAGTGTCGTGCAAGTGAACAATATACAGTTCAGTGAAATATGTTGGTGTGGGTCGTGAACAGGAAAAGTGTTCCGTTCTTTTGTAGCGCGGCAAGCGGTCGGTTCACCTCTTTCCTGTGGACTTCTCTGCGTTTCCTGCGTTTCTCGA